>OX335669.1:23792300-25139800 GCA_946894065.1 Acleris literana
CTTTGACTTATAATAAAAGGAAGAGGTGTCACCATCGGGACATGACATTACGGCCTGTAAATCGTATACAACAACCTTATTAGTGGCAGATATATTTTGACGATCGGCGTCTTTTTCGATGCGGGAAAGCTGTTTTTCTCTCAAATGACCCTCAATTTTATTTTTTAACTGTTCTTTTTCTTCAGGAGAAGCATTTTGAAATGTCATACATAAGTCACATAGATCTTTCTTTGGTTGGAAGAATCCTAAATTAAAGTCTGTGGTGAAAATTTTATAATAGGAACCGTACTTTCCAGGGTCTTTTCCCCTCTCAGCTTGTTGTTTTTCAAAGTCTTTGTATAAGTCTGCGATGGTTTTTGACCCACTAATATATTCCCTAGACGTCATACTTCGTAGGTAATGCGACTCTATCCGAGGTATAGAGTTAATGTGCTCCTTAATATCGCTTACCAACTCTTCGGATATTTTTTTATGATTTTCGTGCCTTCCACGAAGATCTTCTTGTACCATGCCATTTGCATCGTATTTAGTTTTCGTTGTTTGAATCATTCTATCGGTAATATCTAAGGTCCTTTTGAAAAATGTCTTACACACACGAAATCGCTTATTATCAACAGTGAAGTGATAAGCTTTATTAAAGCATCTTGGGGTTTGAGCATTCGTATATCTATACTTGGGTTGTATATCCATCATGCATGAACCAATGAAAGTTCTTTGTTTATATAAGTCCGCTAACTCCCAGAAAGCATTGAATAAGGTTAATCGTGACTCCTCATTAATATTTTCTTTACACTTAAGTCTGCACTTATCAGTGCAAGGAGTTTTAACGCTGCGAGCGGGCATCGATTTGGATAAAGTAGACAACGACGTATAGGGCTTTACCGCTATTTCTTAACTTCTGCACTTTGTTTTGCTTCCAGGTTTGCGGGTTTCTAGTTTTTTTTCGACCTCGTTTTTGAGTAGTATCCGGCGATGGTAATACATTCTCAGAAGCTGAGGTAGAGCTAGAACTGTCTGAACTAGAAGAAGAACTGCTAGATGAAGATCCAGATGATGATGATTTTGCTATAACTTTAGGAGGACTATGATGCAAATTATCTGTATTGAATGTTGGATCTATATCACTCAGATCGACATCGCTCTCCCCTGAATTTATAGGTGAGAATACGTACCTTGGGTCAGGCATCACGTCTCTTGTCTCATAAGAATGGCGTTGGCTTCTGAGCAATCCCGGATTCAATGCATAATATACCTGATCAGTAGAAGAACTCTCAATAATCTCACTATCTTCCTTTCCGGTGATCTCATTTTGATTAATAAGAGACGGGGAGTCTTGAGTGATATTAATAGACTGCAATAAATAGATTATTAGTTAATTACGACACTAAACATTGATATTTTAAAGTAATATACTAAAAATAAGATAATTTATAATCTACTCGTGCCAAATCGTTTGTAGCCGCATTTAAACAGTTTTCAGCATTCAAACACGTTATGCCAGGTTGTCGTCTCTGTTCATCAGCGAGACCAGCAAAACAATTCTCAATAATGTCATCAATCGTATCATCTTTTTTTCCGTTGATCTCATTTTGAACAACAATACGGGAGTCTTCAGTGATATTGAGCGACTGCATAAAAAAGAAAGGTAATTACAACATTAAACATCGATATTTTAAAATGATAATTATAACGTACGTTTACCCTAAGCGCTCGCGTCTATAACGTACGTGTACCCTAAGCGCTCGCGATGGCCTGTGGCGCGGCCATCTTTCGGTCGCCCTAGCAACGAACCCCCGCGCGCGCTTACCCCGCGGACGCCCAGCCGCGCGCCGGACGACTCACGCGCGCCGTCGCGAATTGCCACCGCTAACTCTTGCCTAATAATAATTTCACTTATGTTTATGTTAATAACCTAATTGTGTTAGATGCGTGTAAAATCCGTGTATACTTATACATCGTGTGTACTATTGTTTATTGTGAAGATTAAATGTCCTGAGAACTATGAGCATGATCTTTATATAATTATACACATCCTAAGATAATTTATAATTCGCACTTACCAAATCATTTGTAGCTGCATATAAAGTGTTTTCGGCATCCAAACACGATATACCGGGATTTTGGTTTTGTTCATCAGCGGCACCAGCAAGCCGCATAATTTCTTTTATTCTTGAATTTTTCCTCATGCTAAAATTAGGTTAAATCCAATTAATTTGAAATCCCTACATTTATCATACTAATACATTGATATTACTACAAATGAAACACATACTTTGCGTTCTATTTCATGATAAAAAAACTGATGTCTTAATGTAAAAACACAATTTACAACAACAAAAATAATAAAACGGTACATCAAGACATAGGTCTATGATTGAACCTTGCCTTGCAATAATAAACTGATGCATGTCTTAATAGTACACAAAGTATTCAAGTATTATTTGTAATAAAACGAGGCAATCCGAATTACATCACTTCATCTTGCGTTTGATTTTATGCTAAAACGAATTAACTTCAAAATATGCTTATGTTTGATAAAAAGTTGTTCAAAATACTCACATAATCCTGAATACGATAACGATCTATCTCCAAATGTCTCACGAAAACAACGTCTTGCTCGAAAGCCGGTCGGAACATGACTGAAGTTAGCTGCTTTAGCACCAAATTTTGTTGAAAGTGAAACGTAGTAAATCATGCCGTCTCTTTTTAATACGCGATTTAGGCTGGTTTAAGAAAGAGAACCGAAAGTGCTGTCAGTTATAAGCCGTTTTAATACTATAACTAATTTAATGCCAATTTTGAGTTAGGCCCGTTTATTACCAAGCATGCGAGATGTGTGATAAAACTGATAAACCACTCGACGCCTGATAATCGACGTCGTTAAAATATTATCAATATTATTGTAAATAAATGTTGACAACGTACTGTGCAATTCGGGACTACTATGACTTTTAAAAAATGTCTTTCAGTTTTTGAGATCAAATAATACGATTCATCAAAATGGATGCAGCAAATCCTCCAATGTTTGCTAGGCATCCAATTTTTGTGATGCAATTCGTATTCGAACCGTATTTTTTGAAAAACTTAATAAGATCATTTTACCTATTTATTTTATTGTGTAAACTAACGATATAGAATCGAATGAATTACTCTTAATCTTAAAACGATTCGAATTTCTATGAATTCAAATAGTATAGTCAGGGATATTCGCGGTCGTCCACTTAAGAACATTTTGGCTTGTTCATTGCAGCTAGCTAATCCTACAGCGTGCAGCGCTTAGGTTGTTACGCGTCGAACGCGCAAACGAATATCACCCTAGAGGTGGGCGACCGGGAATGCCCCTGACTACATTATGGCCGAGGCTGGAAAAAACGAAATTTATGGAATAATCGTGGTGCACTCACAATGGCAATTTTTGAGCAATGATTCACGTCATCAGTACGGGCATCTCGTGTCGGGTACCATGGTATTATTTGCCGCTGCTACGCTGGAGTGTGGTTTGGAATTTATTTCGTAGGTTGGCAATGTGTTAAGATAAGAAAATCCTTACATTCGCAGAGGAGAAAAATTGATTCTTATATTATCTTCTCCGCTCGTTTACATGAAATAATATATTTCAGTACATCGAAACGATGCAGTTAAAGTACGACCAGGCGGCCAAGGACGCGGGTATCTACGTTGTCAGCGCCTGCGGCTTCGATAGCATCCCGAACGACATGGGGCTGGTCTACATGCAGCAGCACTTTGAAGGTCAGTGGACACGATGGGCGATATACACAAGAAAAATGTGCAAGAACAAAAAAAAAAACTACATTACTAAGTAAAGTAAATCTCAGATTGCGCGTTGCCAACTTTAAAGATCAAGTAAACTAGCACAGAGGCATTCCAACTTAGTCCTTATGTTTAGCTACGCATTTGCAGTTTTAGGATGCGAATGTCTCTGGGTCTCAGTCCACCAGTTTGTAAGTGGGATCACTTACAAACTGGTGGACTGGCTATTCACGTGGTTTTAATGAAATTGACACTGTATTACAGGTACATTGAATTCTGTGGAGTCTTACATGAGCTCTGAAGTGCCGACCGAATTCAGGAGCGAAATTGCATCGAACGGTGTCATACACTACGGCACATGGGAGTCCCTGGTTCACGGGTAACTATGTGTACAAACATTTAAATTTTAAAATAATGCCCACATCAAATTTATTTACCTACTTTAAAAAGGAATATTGTATCAAATTGTATAATTACTTTAAAATTAGTTTCTTACGAAGGGCTTACGAGGACGCTTAGGTAATTAATTTAGTCTATGTATGTGTGTATGTGATCAAAACTATGGTCTCGGCCAAAGCGCTAGTAAATTTACTCCATATTACTCATCTCGATGTATCTCATAAACCAATATTGATCAATGTATTGTCACAATTTATGATATCTAGAACTTGAAACTTAAAAAAACGGGTGCGTCATTCTCACCACTTGGGATTTAGTTTATTTATTTATTTCGGCTGTAAATTAAAGGTTTAGTAATGATATTTACCCAGGTTTTCCAGCTCTTGGTAATTTTTATTTCAAACAGGATCTCTCACTCCAACGAGCTCCCGCCGCTGAGGAAGAAGCTGTACCCCGGCCGGCTGCCGAGCTTCAAGCCTAAACTGCAGCCGCGGTATGTACTCGCTGAAGATTGTTTCTATCCTTACCTGATTGCCAAAGAAGGAGGATCATATTTTTGAGCATACATACAGGGTGTCCCTAAAACCAACGCAAAAACTGAGAGGGCTGATAGAGCAGCTACAAAGCTATCGATTTAACCCCTATGTATGTTCAGCGATTGTTACTAATTTCGGAGATATTGATCATTTTAATCTGATTTTTTGTAATTTTCCCTTATGTCCATGTCACGAAAAATCATTAATTTCATGTTATATTTCATAAGTTTTTTAGTGGTATCATACATAATTAGAATCGTTACGAATCAGCAAAGTATTTAAACCTATTTGCACGTTAAAACGGGCAAATAGGTTTAAAAACTTCTCTGATTCGTAACGATTCTAATTATGTATGATACGACTAGAAACTTATGAAATAAAACATGAAATTATTGATGTTTCGTGACATGGACATAAGGAAAAATAACAAAAATTCAGATTAAAATGATCAATATCTCCGAAACTAGTAACAATCGAACATACAAAGGGGCTAAATCGTTAGCTTTTTAGCTGCTCTATTAGCCCTTTCAGTTTTGACGTTGGTTTTAGGGACACCCAGTATATGGTGTTAGGTACAATTTTTAATTAAAATCCATATTTTACATTTCTACATATTTCTGATCAGTAAAAATTAAAAATTACAATACCGTAATTGTAAAAAAATATGAAAAATTGTACCTACAATTTTACATAACCCTGTTCAATAAAGGTTTTTATCTACACACATATCATAAGTTCTCTATTATGCGTTCAAAACCCGTAGGCAATGACCAGCATTACCTGTGGTAGTAGGTGACAGCGATGACAGCTGTTAATTTTGGAAGATGTTCCAAATTTGGATCTCATTACCTTACAATATTCGATAACGTAATTTCCAAATTACGTGACTGCTGTCATCGCTGTCACCTACTACCACAGATGCTGGTCATGTGCCTTTCGGCTTCCGAACCCATCTTAGAGTACTTATAGTATGTGTGTAGATAAAGTATTGTACGCGACTCGGCGTAATTAGCATTACGCAACCGTCACCTAAACTACTATTACTTGACAAGCATTGATATTGAAATTGAAATAACTTTATTTTGTAAAATGATTTTACTACAATAAATACTTATGCCATAGTTTAACCATTACACAATTAATGTGTTGCATGTGTAATTAATTTACAAATTTGTCAGAAAAAGTGGTTTGACGGCATACAATAATGGCATGGAAATCATCAATTGTCTAAGTCTGAAACGCACATGACTGGTTTTTTTTTATTTTATTCCACCATAACAAAACCATCCAGCAAAAGGCTTTTTTCAACTGAATATTTAACGCTCATATTTAATATCGTCAGGTCAACAATCCACAAACATGACGGCCGTTGGTGCCTGCCCTTCCCTGGCTCCGACGCATCCATCGTGTACCGCACCCAGCGCTACTTCTACGAGGCCGAGCACAAGCGTCCCGTGCAGTTCAAGCCCTACGTGAAACTCCCCTCCCTCGCCACCACCCTTCTCACCATCCTCGCCGGAGCCCTCATTTACTTCATGACCTGCACCTCCATCACGAGGAACTTACTCCTTCGCTATCCAAGACTGTTCTCCTTCGGCATGGTCACCCGGGAAGGCCCTACGGAGAACGTAATGAACAACTCGAAGTTCCAGTTCGTGCTCTATGGAGAGGGGTGGGAGAGGAGTGCCGATGTGGACGCCACTAAGCCTAACAAGAAGGCTGTGGTTACGGTAGGTTTTTACGGTTTTTTAAGTCTGTTCTGAAAAAAGGTAGATGTGGCCTACAATCAACCGTTTTTTTCTCATTTTTTGGTACTATCTGGTTTATAAATAAACTATCATTATCATCATCATATCAGCCGGTCATCATGATATGGTTAACAAACTTCAAATTTCATAGCAATAACTAGATCATAGGCATACCATTGTGGGAGCAAATAAATATAATTATTATTCATAGATATTTATTAAAATTTCTGTAAATTGGGTTTTTTACAATAAGTATTAAATATAAAAGTAAAATAATAATACTAATACAAAAAATAAACATTATAAAAAACTTAACCTACGAGTGCCGCCGGCTGCGGGGCAGGGCTCAAGCTACCGGTGGTTAGGCCTGCAGAGAGAGGATCCTCCTCACAATGCGTGCCGTGTCGAGGAGTACTGCCTTCTGTATCTGGCCCTTGATCCAGCCATCTAGCGAGAGTCTCTTGAGGTGTTGGTCGAGACTCTTCGCTATGAGACCGTTTGCCGAAACAACTATCGGAACAATGATCGTCGAGTCAACATCCCACATGGCGGTCACCTCGTGAGCCTAATCAAGGTACTTGCTGAGCTTGTCCTTCTCGGCCTTCACGAGATTCTCGTCATGCGGGATAGCGACGTCGACGAGCACTGCCCGGCGTTGAGATCGATCTGTCAACACGATATCAGGCTTATTGGCAACAATAGTCCTGTCCGTGATGACAGGTCGATCCCAATAGAGCGTAGCACGACCATTTTCGAGAACTGGCGCCGGTGCGTACTTATAGTACAGCACTTCAGACTCAACAAGACGATATTGAAGAGCAAGTTGCTGATGGATGATCCGAGGATCCAAGGATGGCTACGAGGGTATGTCTGTGCAAGTACTCGCCGTTGGCCAAATGCGAACAACCGGAAATTATATGTCTGAGGGACTCGCCGGGGCAACGGCATGCTCGACAAATGTCGACCGTGCCATCCCTCAGAGAATATTTCCGGTAATTGTTCGTCATTATGACCTCGTCAGCAATTGCACAGACAAAACCTTCGGTTTCCCCAAAGAGGTCACCCAATCGTAGCCAGTTCACGGACGCTAAAAAGTCTACGTCGGGCCTTGTTAGGGCCCGGTAGAAGCGTCCGTGTAGCTCCTTGCTCTTCCAAACGTTCTTGCGGTCTTCAGTGCTCAACACCGTTGGCTTGCGCCAGTTCTCGTTTGCCAAGGAGAGACGCGTGAGGCTCTTGTCTACCGCAACCACATCACGATGCATCGCACACTCATTGCTAAGGAAATAATCCCTGAGATTGCACACCTCGCGGTTGTGGAGATTCTTATTAATATTATTATTACTATTTCAGTAAAATAGTAAAACAGCCAAGTACTTTGACTCCTAAAATTAAACACAGAATAGGTTACTAGCGCCATCTTACGTATTCCGTGGGAAAACTCATAAGTTCAGTAAACAAATAGATGGCGTAAGTTGTATCCGAATTAAGATGGGACCGTAAATGGTTTCTCATAACTTTTTTGCCTTACATTTTAATATTGTTATTCCCATAATCTCAGACTCTTAAGACTCCTGAACACAGAGCAGGTTACTAGCGCCATCTAAGCGCGTTCTGTGCAAAAACTTGTTATGTCAAATCAACGATAGATAGCGTAAGGGGTATATAAATTAAAGTGGAACTGTATGTTTTTTGGTAACGTTTAGCCTTTATTTCATTTTACGCATTATTTACTTATTCCCTTTTTCCCCATTCTAGAACCCCTGAAAACTCGAAGACTCCTGAATACAGAACAGGTTACTAGCGTCATCTAACATAAATGTGGGAAAACTTGTAGGTCCAGTAACTATGGATAGATGGCGTTACTAGTATCCGAATGTTGGTATAAAAATAACAACTAAGTGGACCCATATTGCATTGCATAACATTTTAGCACATATAATGTAAAGCATCTATCAGCCGATATATTGTTTTGTCGGTTAAGGATGTATTCGTCTTGCTTTCTTAATTAGGATTCTAAATCTGAATAAATCTAGAGCTTAGTTTGGGAGGTCAATTTGTTCAAGATTGTACCCTGATATTTATTAATAAACTAGCTTCTGCCCGCGACTTCGTCCGCATAGATTTCGATTATCGTTATTCCCTCGGGAACTTTTAATTTTTTCGGGATGAAAGGCAGCCTATGTGTTATAATCCAGGGTATAAGCTATCTCCACTCCAAATTTCATCCAATTCAGTCCAGCCGTTGCAGCGTGAAGGAGTAACAGACTAACACACACAATCTTTTTAAAATTTATAATATTAGTGGGATATTAAATCATAATTGAGTTGTTTGTATATTGCAGGTACGCGGAGTGAACCCAGGCTACGGCGCGACGGTCACGGCGCTCATCTTCTCCGCGATCACGTGCCTCAAGGAGAGCGACAAGATGCCTGGATCGTGAGTGATCGAATTATACAATAACTAGAGGACGCCTGCGTCTTCGTACAGTAAAGGAAAATTATTCCTTGACCACTTTGGACTACGTCAAAGTGACGTAATTAATGAAAACGTAAGAGACTACTTATGATTTTATTTTCTGTCATCTCCACGTTGCCCAAAGTGGTCTAGGAATCATTTTCCTTGTCTTTACGCATAGAATTGACAACAGGCTTTATTAAAAGGTGTTCTGAAAGAACTATGCGTATAGATTTGGTTTGTCTTAAAAGGATACAATTTTGTTTTTGATTATTATTTATTTACTGAGAAAAAAATAAAATATTATAAGTGTTTGCGACGCTCGCTCTGGACTAGTGGACGGGATGACGTCATTTTGTTTGTGGCCGCGTTTTGTTTTTTAAGTCTTGCACTAGCTGTGACGTGAAAAGTCCATGCGGCGCTTAAGCTCTTTAGCCATTAGCAGAAATTTGTTTATTTAAATAAATAAATAAATATCAGGGGGACAATGTCACACCAATTGACCTAGTCCCAAACTAAGCTCTAGGCTTGTACTATGGGTACTAGGCAACGAGATAAATACTAAACTTATATAGAGAAATAAATACTTAAATTACATAGAAAACATCCATGACTCGGGAACAAAATATTCGCGCTCACCACACAAATATCTGCCCTTTCTAGCTTCGTAGGCAGGGTCACTACCAACTAGGCCAGCGCGTCGTCATTTTCTGATTGTTTTTGAGACAAATCTTTATAAGCATGATTTTTTTCAGAACTCTTTTCGAAAAAGTTCCTGTATTTAACTACTCTATTATTCTACTTTAACCTCTTAGGGGATGAATTTCTATAAATCCCTTCTCAGTGCAACTCTAGGGTATCCAAGGAATATTCCCTCCAAATTTGAAATCCCCTAGGTGCAGTGATTTGCCTCTGCGTTGATCGATCAGTCGACCAGTCCGTTTCTTATTTTATATCTACAATACAATACAATACAATACAAATACTCTTTATTGAACACCAAAAAAACAAAACACGGAACAGTACATTTTAACTACAGGTATACAACAGGCGGTCTTACCGCTTAATAGCGATCTCTTCCAGACAACCTACCTAACCTAACCTAACCTAACCTAACCATCAAACATTTACATACACTTTAATCATTTTGTGGACACATAGTTTAGAGTCTAGATTCATATATTTTTACCCGTGTGAAGTTAGCGGCCAAAAGTTGGCGGCCGATTGGTTCCAACATTTGGCCGCCAACTTTTGGCCGCTAACTTCACACCGAAATAACCCTACCAAATAAAGAAGTTCTTTAGGGGAACTGTGTCAACATAACAACAAATAGTTCCTTATGCGACTGCAGTGAAAAATCTGGATTTTATTGTTAAAAGATATGACTAGGGATTTTCAAATTTCTAGGTGTATAATATAATGCGATTTCGGTACTTTTCGTAAAAATTCTAGTATTTGCAACCAAAAAGCAGCACTTGATAATTAGTAAACCTCTACCTCGTTTAGTATAGACGGTATGACTTAGCAGCCAAAATAAGATAACCTTAAAATTTAAAACTTATTTTTTTTCTACTATTTATAGATCGATGATTGGGATGTGACTATGCTCGTTTCATTTCATATGTGATGAGCTATCAAAAACAGGTTTTAGTAAACCTCTACCTCGTTTAGTATAGACGGTATGACTTAGCGGCCAAAATAACATCAGCTTAAATTTAAAACTTTTTTTTTTCTATTATTTCTAGATAGATGATTGGGATGTGACTATACACGTTTCATTTCATATGTGATGAGCTATCAAAAACACGTTTTAGTAAACCTCTACCTCGTTTAGTATAGACGGTATGACTTAGCAGCCAAAATAAGATAACCTTAAAATTTAAAACTTATTTTTTTTCTATTGTTTCTAGATCGATGATTGGGATGTGACTATGCACGTTTCATTTCATATGTGATGAGCTATCAAAAACAGGTTTTAGTAAACCTCTACCTCGTTTAGTATAGACGGTATGACTTAGCGGCCAAAATAACATCAGCTTAAATTTAAAACTTATTTTTTTTCTATTATTTCTAGATCGATGATTGGGATGCGACTATACACGTTTTATTTCATATGTGATGAGCTATCAAAAACACGTTTTAGTAAACGTCTACCTCGTTTAGTATAGACGGTATGACTTAGCAGCCAAAATAAGATAACCTTAAAATTTAAAACTTATTTTTTTTCTATTATTTCTAGATTGATGATTGGGATGTGACTATACACGTTTTATTTCATATGTGATGAGCTATCAAAAACACGTTTTAGTAAACCTCTACCTCGTTTAGTATAGACGGTATGACTTAGCAGCCAAAATAAGATGACCTTTAAATTTAAAACTTATATTTTTTCTATTATTTCTAGATCGATGATTGGGATGTGACTATACACGTTTAATTTCATATGTGATGAGCTATCAAAAACAGGTTTCAGTAAACCTCTACCTCGTTTAGTATAGATGTTATGACTTAGCGGCCAAAATAATATCAGCTTAAAATTTAAAACTTATTTTTTTTCTATTATTTCTAGATTGATGATTGGGATGTGACTATACATATTTAATTTCATATGTGATGAGCTATCAAAAACAGGTTTTAGTAAACCTCTACCTCGTTTAGTATAGATGTAATGACTTAGCGGCCAAAATAATATCAGCTTAAAATTTAAAACTTATTTTTTTTCTATTATTTCTAGATCGATGATTGGGATGTGACTATGCACGTTTAATTTCATATGTGATGAGCTATCAAAAACAGGTTTTAGTAAACCTCTACCTCGTTTAGTATAGATGGTATGACTTAGCAGCCAAAATAATATCAGCTCAAAATTTAAAACTTTTTTTTTTCTATTATTTCTAGATCGATGATTGGGATGTGACTATACACGTTTTATTTCATATGTGATGAGCTATCAAAAACAGGTTTCAGTAAACCTCTACCTCGTTTAGTATAGATGGTATGACTTAGCTGCCAAAGTAATATCAGCTTAAAATTTAGAACTTATTTTTTTTCTATTATTTCTAGATCGATGATTAGGATGTGACTATGCACGTTTAATTTCATATGTGATGAGCTATCAAAAACAGGTTTTAGTAAACCTCTACCTCGTTTAGTATAGATGGTATGACTTAGCAGCCAAAATAAGATCACCTTAAAATTTAAAACTAATTCTTTTTCTATTATTTCTAGATCGATGATTGGGATGTGACTATGCACGTTTAATTTCATATGTGATGAGCTATCAAAAACAGGTTTCAGTAAACCTCTACCTCGTTTAGTATAGATGTTATGACTTAGCGGCCAAAATAATATCAGCTTAAAATTTAAAACTTATTTTTTTTCTATTATTTCTAGATTGATGATTGGGATGTGACTATACATATTTAATTTCATATGTGATGAGCTATCAAAAACAGGTTTTAGTAAACCTCTACCTCGTTTAGTATAGATGTAATGACTTAGCGGCCAAAATAATATCAGCTTAAAATTTAAAACTTATTTTTTTTCTATTATTTCTAGATCGATGATTGGGATGTGACTATGCACGTTTAATTTCATATGTGATGAGCTATCAAAAACAGGTTTTAGTAAACCTCTACCTCGTTTAGTATAGATGGTATGACTTAGCAGCCAAAATAATATCAGCTCAAAATTTAAAACTTTTTTTTTTCTATTATTTCTAGATCGATGATTGGGATGTGACTATACACGTTTTATTTCATATGTGATGAGCTATCAAAAACAGGTTTCAGTAAACCTCTACCTCGTTTAGTATAGATGGTATGACTTAGCTGCCAAAGTAATATCAGCTTAAAATTTAGAACTTATTTTTTTTCTATTATTTCTAGATCGATGATTAGGATGTGACTATGCACGTTTAATTTCATATGTGATGAGCTATCAAAAACAGGTTTTAGTAAACCTCTACCTCGTTTAGTATAGATGGTATGACTTAGCAGCCAAAATAAGATCACCTTAAAATTTAAAACTAATTCTTTTTCTATTATTTCTAGATCGATGATTGGGATGTGACTATGCACGTTTAATTTCATATGTGATGAGCTATCAAAAACAGGTTTTAGTAAACCTCTACCTCGTTTAGTATAGATGGTATGACTTAGCAGCCAAAATAATATCAGCTTAAAATTTAAAACTAATTTTTTTTCTATTATTTCTAGATCGATGATTGGGATGTGACTATGCACGTTTTATTTCATATGTGATGAGCTATCAAAAACAGATTTTAGTTAACCTCTACCTCGTTTAGTATAGATGGTATGACTTAGCGGCCAAAATAAGAACACCTTAAAATTTAAAACTTATTTTTT
This sequence comes from Acleris literana, assembly GCA_946894065.1. NCBI lineage: Eukaryota > Metazoa > Arthropoda > Insecta > Lepidoptera > Tortricidae > Acleris > Acleris literana. Next base: position 23,805,577 of record OX335669.1, read on the forward strand.
TTCCATTATTTCTAGATCGATGATTGGGATGTGACTATGCAAGTTTAATTTCATATATGATGAGCTATCAAAAACAGGTTTAGTAAACCTCTACCTCGTTTAGTATAGATGGTATGACTTAGCAGCCAAAATAATATCAGCTTAAAATTTAAAACTTATTTTTTTTCTATTATTTCTAGATCGATGATTGGGATGTGACTATGCACGTTTAATTTCATATGTGATGAGCTATCAAAAACCGGTTTTAGTAAACCTCTACCTCGTTTAGTATAGATGGTATGACTTAGCTGCCAAAGTAATATCAGCTTAAAATTTAAAACTTATTTTTTTTCTATTATTTCTAGATCGATGATTGGGATGTGACTATGCACTAGGGTGGTCCAAAAATTTTTTTTTTCTTTTTTAAGTGTAGGCACCCCCTAAATCTTTTTCACTTAGCTATAGCATACTTCACGAAAAAAAACAAATTTTTATCTTAAGTAGAACCCGGTGCTCAACGACCCTAAAGATTTTACTCAAGTGATAATATTACATGTTACAGAATTAACTTTTTTTTTTTCAATTTCAGTTTACTATTGAAGATAACTTCATTTTAAGGATTATAGACTAACAAATATCGATATTAACTTTCAAAAACTGTGTCTGATTAATAAAAAGTGTTTCAAAATTTGGTTGCAAAATAGTGAAAAGTGCTTAAAATAACGATGATTACAACTCGCAAAACTGACAGTATATTTTTAATTGGGATGAGAGACTTAGATCCTCTTTCTACATCAATACAACTACCAACCATAAGACAGGTACTTCTAAGATTCCATCATCACCTTCATGAATTAAAATCAGTACGAAATGCTAGCCTCACAACAATTGAAGAGATTTTGGAAGTCTGGAATAAAGCTGCCATACCAACACGACTTAATAGACATTGCGTTGACAAACTCGAGAAAGTTCATCTAAATTGGTTGTTATTAAAAAAGAATAAATCCCGTACTTCAGCTGGACAGAGAGAACGGGAAAATCTCTTTACACACGATCTTGATAAATTATTTGATATTTCTCATTCCGATGCGTTCAAACTTATAAAAATACCAGAGGATTGGGAATTTCTACAGGATCAAAGGGGGCAAAGAAACATGGTAATGTCTTCTGAAGATAAAAAGTACGCCCAAAAGCAAGAAAGAGTTTTACAGCGTAGACTAGCAGAAGAAAATCGTCGTTTTCGCCATGCTCACAATGCTGAACAACAACCTTCTTCGACATCAACATTCGCTAACATTGAAGGTAATACTAGCAGCTCTTCCGATGAAGAACGCGAATTTCAACCGATGCCTGCAATAAAAAAGTCAAAGCCTAACTTAATGGAAGCTAGCACAAGTACCTCTGTATCTCAGATATTCACCCAGCATGTTACGAGTGCTTTGGATCGAAATAAAGTATCGGATCGTGAGGCAATTAAAATAATTGTGCCAGTTATTGCAGCTCTCGGTCATGATCCAGCAAACCTTACCATTTCTCGAAGCACTATTCATCGGAAGCGGAAGGAGGCCAGGAAGCAGTATTCTGATTCAATAATAAACACATTCCGACCTGAATATCCGTTAGTGGTCCATTGGGATGGTAAAATTCTTCCCAATATATTCGGCACGGGAAAGGTCGATCGCTTGCCAGTGTTAGTATCTGGTGATGGTCAAGAAAAGCTTCTTGGGGTGCCCAAGCTAAGAGCAGGTACAGGTGAAAATGAAGCTGAAGCAGTTCGTAATTTATTGGAGCAATGGAATCTAATGGACTCCGTACAAGCTATGTGTTTTGATACTACTGCAGTTAACACCGGCAAGAATAAGGGAGCTTGTGTTCTTATTGAAAGAAAACTTGGCCGTGATCTCATATGGTTAGCTTGCCGCCATCACATACTGGAAATAATCCTAGCTAAGGTGTTTACATTATGCTTTGGGCCTTCAAGTTCCCCAGATATCCCATTATTTAAAAGATTCAAGATAGTCTGGGATAATATAGATCGAGACAACTTTAAGACTTTGACATCTGATTCAAAGATTAAGCCTTTCCTAGAACCATTATTAACCTGGTTGAATACATATACAAATGAAGGGAGCACTCAGAACAAAATGAGAGATGATTACTTGGAGTTAATTGAGTTGACAATGATAGTTTTAGGAAAACCTCCAGACAAAATTCATTGGAGAGCTCCAGGGCCAATCCATCATGCACGCTGGATGGCAAAACTGCTATACGCTATTAAAATTTTCCTTTTTCGTGATCAGCGTGACATATTCAAGCTTACTAAGCGAGAAGTGACCCAGCTCGAGCGTTTCGTGATGTTTGGTGTTGTTTTTTACACAAAAGCATGGACTGAAGCTCCTCTTGCAACAGAAGCTCCGAACTCAGATCTCAACCTGTGGTTGAATCTTGAAAAGTATAGTTCTGTTGATTCTGAAGTTTCAAAATCTGCTAAACAGGTCTTGGAACGTCACTTGTGGTATCTGTCGGACGAATTAGTTTGGCTTGCTCTCTTTTCCGATAGAGTGACACATGAAGACAAAGCAAACATTGTAAAGGGAATGGCTTCCGAGTCAAACGCCCGTTCGGTAAAGGGTAATGCGTCTCTCCTCCGAGCAGGTGTTACACTAGGAGACTTTGCTACTACCCGAACTAGAAACTTTATCCAGCTATTGGAGATTGAGGTTTCATTTTTATCACTACCACCGCAATATTGGTACGATGATCCGAATTACATAAAAGGAAAAGAGCGTATCTCACAGTTAAGAGTAGTGAATGATACCGCTGAACGAGGAGTGAAATTATTTGATGATTTCAACAAATTGATAACGCATGACGAAGAAGAGAAGCAGTTCCTTTTGCAGGTGGTGGAGGCAAACAGAAAAGCTATATCTACAGATGCTACAAAAAAGGCAATTATAGACGCTGTGTCAAAATAACCACAAACTTTGCCTTCATGTATATGATAAAATAAGTTTTATCCTATCATTGTTATGTTTTTTTTATTCTATAATGTTTTCTAAGTGCTTTAGTAAAGATATTATGTTTGTAATTTAAGCCTGAGTTTTTTTTTCTATGTAAACCAAACACGTAAAATCACTAAAAAAAATGCGATCTCTTGAAAACAAAAGTTCGATGAGCACCGCCTTCTACTTGTGGTACAGAATTGAAGTTTAGTTTTAACATTCCTATAGACAAGTATAAAAAAATGAGGGGGTGCCCTGTTTAATACATGAATTTTTTTTTTCTCCATTCATCTGCTTTTTTTTAGCATGGCGCCAGTTATATATAATAAAATCCCAAGTAGTATAAGACAGCAAAAAATCCATAGATTTAAGAATGAGCTAGCTGAATTTCTAATAGATAAATGCTATTATTCCGTCAAGGATTTTCTCAGTTAGTAACTAGGCCATCATAAGTCATATCTAAGGATTGTAGTCTTTGTAGAATAAGTCAGTTGTTTATTTTTATATTATAATTTTTTGTTCTTTTAAATTTTACTATCCTGTTTTAAAAAAAATCGGGACTCTAAATTTGTACACCTGCGGGTAAACCATAGTGATTCATACCATGTACTACGATTTTTCCAACCAACACTGTACCTATGTTTATGCAAATAAAATTATTTCTATTTCTATTTCTATTTCTGTGAACCACGCTACTATGCACGTTTAATTTCATATGTGATGAGCTATCAAAAACCGGTTTTAGTAAACCTCTACCTCGTTTAGTATAGATGTTATGGCTTAGCAGCCAAAATAATATCAGCTCAAAATTTAAAACTTATTTTTTTTCTATTATTTCTAGATCGATGATTGGGATGCGACTATGAACGTTTAATTTTATATGTGATGAGCTATCAAAAACAGGTTTTAGTAAACCTCTACCTCGTTTAGGATAGATGGTATGACTTAGCGGCCAAAATAAGATCAGCTTAAAATTTAAAACTTATTTTTTTTCTATTATTTCTAGATCGATGATTGGGACGTGACTATGCACGTTTAATTTCATATGTGATGAGCTATCAAAAACAGGTTTTAGTAAACCTCTACCTCGTTTAGTATAGATGGTATGACTTAGCAGCCAAAATAATATCAGCTCAAAATTTAAAACTTATTTTTTTTCCATTATTTCTAGATCGATGATTGGGATGTGACTATGCACGTTTAATTTCATATGTGATGAGCTATCAAAAACCGGTTTTAGTAAAAAATTATATGAATAGGCACAAAAAGAAACGGCCCCCAGTTCCCGGCCGCCCTACTATTCCAGGTCACGGCAGCGGCCTTGGTCACGGTAGGGTAGGGGGTGCTAGGAATCCCCGGGCTACGGACGGCTGCCAACAATTGACTCTGGCTGCATACAACGGACGCAGTTTACGGCTGGACGAAAGCCTCCAGATCCTTGAAGTGGAATTAGAGAAGATACGATGGCATGTTCTCGGGCTATCGGAAGTTCGTAGAGAGGGGGAGGACACGATAACCCTTGAGTCGGGCCATCTATTTTACTTCAGGGAAGGGAGCCAAAAATCTCAGGGTGGTGTGGGGTTCCTCGTCAACAAAGCCCTCCGTGACAACGTGATAGAGATCTGCAGCGTCTCGACCCAGGTAGCGTACCTTGTACTGAAACTGACCGAGAGATACTCTCTCAAGGTCATACAGGTATATGCGCCGACGTCGAATAGCACAGACGAAGAGGTGGAGGCCGTTTACGACGATGTGGCAAAGGCCATGCATCGTACCACCAAAACCCATTATACCGTTGTCATGGGGGATTTCAACGCCAAATTGGGAAAAGAATGTGGTGAATCTTGTTTGGGACAGCATAGCTATGGGCGCAGAAACCGTAGGGGCCAAATGCTGGTCAACTTCCTCAGCATGCAGGGGCTGTTCTGTATGAACACCTTTTATCAGAAAAAGCCCAAACGGAAGTGGACCTGGAAGAGCCCCGACGGTGTGACGAAGAACGAGATTGACTTCATCATAGCCGACAAGAAGCACATATTTAGGGATGTCTCAGTGATCAGTAGGTTTAATACCGGTAGCGATCACCGGCTTGTACGAGGCACCCTAAATATCAATTTTAAGCTCGAACGTAGTCGCATGGTGAGGTCTGTTCTTCGTCCAAATGTGCCCCAAACTGGACATGATGCGTTCCAATTGGAATTGCAAAATAGATTCGCCGCACTGGAGACCCCGGCAAATGTTGACGAGGATCTGGACGGCTTAATCGGGGTAATAAGCGAAGTGGGAACGAGGCATTTTCGGAAAAGGCGAGCAGATAGGAAGTCCAAACTTTCTGGCGAGACCCTAGATCTGATGCGATTTAGACGTGAGACACCTGAGGAATCCTTGCCAGATCCCCAGTCACTCCACAAGAAAATCAGGAGCTTGGTAAGGCGCGACCTTCGCAGCTGGAACACCCGCCTAATACACGAGGCGATCGAGCGAAACCGGGGGTCGAAGGTCTTCACCAAGACACTGGGGAGGAGTCATCTGACAAAGCTAGCTACCTCGAATGGTGAAACCGTCACATCAGTCCCGGGGATACTCGCTGAAATTCAAAACTTCTACGGACTCCTGTATGCTTCGCACGCACCAAAGCCTCCACCTGACGCGAGAGATCCTAGAGCCCCACTTACCCGCCACTTCACTGACGATCTTCCAGACGTAGGTGTCGACGAAATCGAGGCGGCTCTCAAACAGCTTAGTAATGGGAAGGCTCCCGGTGAAGATGGAGTAGCCTCTGAGCTCCTCAAGGCTGGGGGTAAACCTGTTCTGGAGGAGTTAAAGAGGCTCTTCAACACTGTAATTACCAACGGGACTACCCCGAAGGCGTGGAGCAGAGGTGTAGTGGCATTGTTTTTCAAGAAAGGAGACAAAACGCTACTTAAAAACTACAGGCCGATCACGCTTCTGAGCCACGTCTATAAGCTGTTCTCGAGAGTCGTCACGAATCGTCTGGCATCAAGATTAGACGCCTTTCAGCCACCGGAGCAGGCTGGGTTTCGTAAAGGCTATAGCACCGTGGACCACATCCATACTGTTCGGCAGGTTATACAGAAGTCCGAGGAGTATAACCAACCGCTGTGTATGGCGATGGTGGACTACGAGAAGGCCTTCGACTCCATCGAAACCTGGGCTGTTTTGGAGTCTCTGCAGCGATGCCAAGTCGACTGGCGGTACGTGGAGGTGCTGAGAAGTCTCTACCAAATGGCGACTATGTCCGTCCAAGTGCAGAACCATCAAACAAGACCCATCCAGCTGCTCAGAGGTGTAAGACAGGGTGACGTTATCTCCCCGAAACTCTTCACCAATGCTCTGGAGGATGTCTTCAAGACTCTGCGGTGGAATGGGATGGGCATCAATGTCAAGGGTGAGTATCTCACACACCTCCGCTTTGCTGACGACATAGTGATAATGGCAGAATCGCTACAAGACCTGCAGGAAATGCTGTCCAGCCTTAATGCTGCCTCGAGACGCGTTGGGCTCGGGATGAACTTAGACAAGACTAAGGTCATGTTCAATGAGCACATCGTCCCTGAGCCCGTCTCCGTCGAAGGTGTAGCCCTCGAAGTTGTCCAGGAGTACGTCTACCTAGGACACAAGTTACAGCTGGGTAGAGACAACTTTGAGGGTGAAATCACCAGAAGAGTGCAGCTTGGTTGGGCAGCATTTGGAAAGTTGCGTCACGTCTTTGAGTCAACCTTGCCGCAATGCCTGAAGACCAAGGTATTCAATCAGTGCGTCCTGCCGGTCATGACATACGGAGCCGAGACGTGGAACCTGACAGTGAAACTAGCCCACCGACTACACGTCACCCAGCGAGCTATGGAAAGGTGTATGCTCGGAATCTCGCTAAGGGACAAAATCCGGAATGAGATGATCCGGCATAAAACTAGGGTCACTGACGTAGTTCAGAAGTGTAGCAGACTGAAGTGGCAGTGGGCTGGTCACATCTGTCGCAGAACCGATGATCGGTGGAGTAGACGGGTTCTCGAGTGGAGACCACGGTTCGGCAAGCGTAGCGTAGGACGCCCTCCAGCCAGATGGACCGACGACCTGAAAAAAGTGGCTGGTGGTGACTGGATGGCGAAAACGGGAGATCGGGCCTTGTGGCGAACCCTGGGGGAGGCTTACGTCCAGCAGTGGACTGCAATAGGCTGAAATGATGAAAAATGATGTGGTGAATCGAAATTTCCATAGCCGCCACGTACAAAATTCTCTAGTTTGGTCTGCACATGGTAGTGTCGTACCTTTTTATTTTTAGCACCTGGCCCCCTTTTTTTAACGTAGTTTTCCAATAGTTTTAATCCATTTTCGAGCACAATTTCCTTTAAAAACCTAAAATTATTATTAAAAATCAGTATTTTCATATTAGAGTTAAATAATTCCTTTAGCTATCTCGTTTTTATTATTGATATAATTACAACTCATCGCTCTGCGTCTAACAAGACCCCTCTCGGCCCTTTAGCACGTAGATTTACAAATTTTTTAACGTCTTTCCTCCAATTTTCTATATAAATTACACCTAATAACCGTGTTTCACACTGAAACTTCTATTTTTTCTTTCCGCGGTCTTAATTTTTGTAATGTATCAGCTTCCTCTCGCTGACCAACATCTATCGAGACCATTCACGACTCTTTATCTCGTTTGATTGAAAAGTTATACATTTTTTCACTATCGAACCGAGCCTTACCGAGGTGATGTGGTGAATCTAAATTTCCATAGCCGCCACGTACAAATTTCTCTAGTTTGGTCTGCACACGGTAGTGTCGTACCTTTTTATTTTCAGCACCGCGCCCCCTTTTTTTTAACGTAGTTTTCCAACAGTTTTAATCCATTTTCGAGCACAATTCCCTTTAAAAACCTAAAATTATTATTAAAAATCAGTGTTTTCATATTAAAGTTAATTCTATTAGTTATCTTGTTTTTATTATTAATATAGTTACAACTCATCGCTCTGCGTCTAACAAGACCTCTTACGGTCCTTTAGCACGTAGATTTACAAAATTATTAACGTCTTTCCTCCAATTTTCTATATAAATTGCACCTAATAACCGTGTTTCACACTGAAACTTCTGTTTTTTCTTTCCGCGATCCAATTTTTTGTACTGTTTGAGCTTCCTTTTGCCGACCCGCATCTATCGAGACCATTCACGGCTCTTTAGCGGTGATGTGGTTAATCGAACTTTCCATAGCCGCCACGTCCAAATTTCTCTAGTTTGGTCTCCACATGGTAGTGTCGTTCCTTTTTATTTTCAGCACTTCGTTTTCTAACTATTTTAATCAATTTCAAGCACCATTTCCTTTAAAAACATAAAATAATTGTTAAAAATCAGTCTTTTCATATAAAAATTTAATAATCCTATAAGTTATCTTGTTTTTGTTATTAATTTAGATAGTATATAGTTGATCACCCTGCGTTTAACGAGACCCCTCGCAGCCCTTTAGCGCATATTTACATACAAACAATCACGTTTTATTAGATTTAATCAATTGAAGTAATTATCAGAGAAAAACATAAAATCATTTTCTAAAAACTAAATTTATCTGATTTAGTTTCAGCTCGTCGTTCTGCGTCTAATGAGTCCGCTCACGGCCTTAGTGCTTAGATAAAAAAAAAAATGATTCTGTATGATCCTGTGTTTTATATGGTGCTTTGTATGTCGTTAATTGTAGATAATATTAATAATAAATGATTTTGATAGGTTGCCACTAACAATGTATAGTTCAAAGAAAAACGCTTTTAAACCAATATCATTAGAGCTTAATAATCTGAAACCTCACTTTGGCGAAGATATAAAAGTTACAGCCGATGACTGTAAAATGATTTCTCTAGCTTTGAAGGATTGTAAGTATAAACATTTTGCCCACCTCTTCAAAATAATAAATGAAAATGCTAGATTTCGCAACTTTCATTTTTATGATCTTGGCCTAAAGAATACCACACTCACGAGTGTTGGATTAAAACTGGCGGTAGCCAAATTTAACCTGTGCTCTAAACCAGATTCCCCCACACTGTGTCACATCAGTTATGAACTATTATGTGACTATTTCCAGTTGCCTAATACACTCCGAAATCGCAGGAGGATCTATAAGGTCTGGTTGAAGGTACACAAAGATGCTGCGAGATTGCCCATGGTGGACCAATGTGATAGTTATCTTCCCACTAATTCACCGACGTATGATGAAATACCTGAATTGAAGCAAATGGAAATATATCCCAATGATCATGTTATTTCTGATAAAAACATCATATTGGACGATGATGTATGGACATCATATATATGCAGGTGATGACGTGTTAGGTACATCACCATTAATCTGCAATTCAGTTTCCGATGTTAACGGACCAGAATCGTGCAAAAATAAAAGCGGCAGTGCGATTAATCATTCCGTTGCGATAACTTACAATGGTTCAATAGCACAGAATGTATCACCAGACATACAGCGTGTAACGAAAGCTGTTCTGAACATCTCAAGTCCAAACGTTTCGACCGATATACTACCTATTGAATCCAAGAATGTGGATAATCTCACCCGTGACGACGTTCTCGAGGGAACTTTTTAGTGACGACCAAGTAAACGTTATCAAAGTTAGCGAAAAAACCATATTGCACTTTGATGCAACAGGTGGAGTCTTCGGGACACCTGACGGGGATAAATCCGTTAAAAGAATATATCTGTACAGCGGTGTTATTCAATTAAAACTAACAGAGCGCATATATTCCGTTTTTTCGATGATCTCTTCTAAGCACGACACGAACTCAATATTTAAATTGCTAAACGACTTTAAAGTCTTTTGTGAGACCAGGCACTGTTGGCCTGCATTTTCGGGAGTCGTAACAGATTTCAGCTTTGCGCTCATTAATGCGGTGTGCAAGTCTTTTAACAATTGCACATTATCTGAATATCTTAAACTATGTTTCAATAATATGATTGAAATCGATTACTACACACCATTTTTTTTGTGCTATTGCAAAGTGTATGTGCAACGATATTAACAAGTCAGAGATTAAGAATAAAAACAACGTAAAAGACTTCTATATAAGTATGATATTGATGAGAGATTTGGCGACGGTTGACGCTTTCATAGCCAATTTTTATATCTTATTAAATACGAAATACTTCACACTAGCTTTTGCAAATTCATATAATAAACTGATCACACTTTGTCGTAACAAAGATGAAAAGAAGGACATTATTGAGGCATTGGAAAAAATGGAAGGTACTTCGTCTACACTATTCAAGGATTCGGACTCCAAGAAGGAATCAATATATACTGGGAGCCCTTACTACTTGCGGTGTAAAACGATAGAAAGAGACATAATAATTGAATGCACTGGTCAAAAGTTAAATCTGTATTACGATCCGAGTCTATATGCCACTTTTGTAACAAAGTACATACCATATTTACCACTATGGAGCAATCTGATGAAAGATGCGCGCACGAGCAATTCCCCCGTGGAAAATTACTTTGGCCAGTTAAAACATCACGTTTTGAACGGCCAAAGTAATTTAAAATGTACCCAATTAATAAGGAAATTGCGATCCGACGTGTTATCGTTATCTAACGAGATTCTCAACCAAATCCCAAAAAAAAGATTGAGTAAAACACCCAAGTTGAGACTGGCAGAGGAACTATGGGAGAAGAAAAAAAAACACCTTTTAGCACGTGCATTCTCAATTAGGCAGCCTTCTACGTTCGAGAAGCCATGCTGCGAAATTGAATACACGCGCTAAAATGTGTTTTGTTCGCTCTGACGGGACTACCTAAACACGCCGCTTGCACATTCACTCGGTCGTCCGTCCGTCCGTCGTTGTTGAGAGAATCACGCCCCTAATAAGTCCCGTCCTGTCCATACTTTTCTAATAGGTACATTTTTATATAACTACACGGACAAAAAGATATCTTCGGTTAAATCGGTTATAATTAATGAAAATTAGTTTTTGAAGGTAGAAACGAACGACTTTAACAAAGAGCGACGTTATGTTCATCGAAGCATTTCCTGATTTGATTCAAGAAAATCAAATTCTTGATACGATGAAAATATCAATTAAATAATTAAGAAATGAAGTTCTTGGTTTAATGTAATCTTCTTGTAACCGATTGCGATTGCGAGTGCGTTGGGCAATAGCGATGCCGGTCTCCTTTTAATAGTGGCGCCACCTTGCGGGATGAATGGCGAGATTACATGCCATTGCTTATTTGCCGAACTCTGTAGTAATGTACTGACGACTTCTAATGTACCTGTTGACGACCACCGCCCTAGAAATGTGCCACCCGAATTTCTACTATATTTTACTTAAAGTCCTAGTACAAATTTATTTAAGTCCTCGTACAAATTCGGGTGCCAAGCTCCTAAGACGGCGGTTTTCAGTAAGTTGTTTATAAAAGAGATATATATACTTACAGAATGAACAGAAACACAAACGCATTAGTGTCATGCGGTTAACTGAAGAGGGCACCGAGCGTCCAGGGGCATTACTATTACGGTGTTCCTAATAAACTAAAGTATTTTCTTGAAATAGGACGGTGATATTTGTACTGCAAGCATTGTTTAATAACAATTGACCTTCGAGGTATCAACTTAACGGAAATAAGTAAACACCATTTCCCGTTAAGTTGACTATTCAAAGGTTAATTGTTATTTATTAAAGTACATTAGGTACGTATCCCGTAAGTTGAGTTTTACTTGCACTACAAAAGAGCTCTTCGATTAATGAGCTACAAAACGTAGCTTTTTATCGCGTAACTATCGTGTAATCAGGTTTGTTAACAATAGTGGCCACTATTATTTCCTTACCAGACTACATAATAAGTTTGAGGAAATGCGTCTATTTAAAAACTAGAAAATATTAATAAGGGCGCCAACGGGGCGCTCGGTGCGCTCTTAACGGAAATAAGTAACCACCTTTTCCCGTCAAGTTGACTATACGAGTACAAAGGTTAATTGTTATTTATTAAAGTATTAGACCGGGAGATACTGACATAAAATTTCCAGGTATTTGCATTTGTACCAAGTATGGCAACCCTTCAAGGGTCTAATTACGTAATGATGAAAAAGAAAATGATGGTCATAGCGCTGGTACCGGCGGTCCAATCGCGTGGGCGTTAATCGAATGTGTCGGATAAATTACGAAAGTCGAACGATTTGTATCACAAACATTCTTGTATTTTCCGATAGTCGATAAAAAAGGAAATGAGGTAGGTGGTAGCTTAATGCCATACTTTTCCGGTGTGGCTTACAGCCCGCCATACCGACGAAAACATATTAGTTTAAAAAAAATACATTCAACCATTTGTACCAGGCTAATTTTTGCACAGCTAATCATCGTCGAGTAGCCGTTCACGAAAATCATCATGCCAAACTTTTCCGACGGTTCCAAATGGCCGCAAAGACGTGCCACATTACATATCTCATAAGTTGTGTTTTACTTGCACATAAAACGTACATACAAGTAGTCACATCCCAGTCATCGATATAGAAATAATAGAAAATAAATAAACTCAAGCTGATATTATTTTATTCGCTAAGTCATACCGTCTATACTAAACGAGGTAGAGGTTTACTAAAATCTGTTTTTGATAGCTTATCACATACGAAATTAAACGTGTATAGTCACATCCCGATCATCCATCTAGAAATAATGGAAAAAAACATAAGTTTTGAAACTTAAGCTGATATTATTTTGGCCGCTAAGTCATACCGTCTAAACTAAACGAGGTAGAGGTTTACTAAAACCTGTTTTTGATAGCTCATCACATATGAAATTAAACGTGCATAGTCACATCCCAATCATCGATCTAGAAATATTAGAAAAAAAATAAGTTTTAAGTTTTAAGCTGATCTTATTTTGGCCGCTAAGTCATACCGTCTATACTAAACGAGGTAGAGGTTTGCTAAAACCTGTTTTTGATAGCTCATCACATATGAAATTAAACGTGCATAGTCACATCCCAATCATCGATCTAGAAATAATAGACAAAAAAATAAGTTTTAAATTTTAAGCTGATATTACTTTGGCAGCTAAGTCATACCATCTATACTAAACGAGGTAGAGGTTTACTAAAACCTGTTTTTGATAGCTCATCACATATGAAATTAAACGTGCATAGTCACATCCCAATCATCGATCTAGAAATAATAGAAAAAAAATAAGTTTTAAATTTTAAGCTGATATTATTTTGGCCGCTAAGTCATTACATCTATACTAAACGAGGTAGAGGTTTACTAAAACCTGTTTTTAATAGCTCATCACATATGAAATTAAATGTGTATAGTCACATCCCAATCATCAATCTTGAAATAATAGAAAAAAAATAAGTTTTAAATTTTAAGCTGATATTATTTTGGCCGCTAAGTCATAACATCTATACTAAACGAGGTAGAGGTTTACTAAAACCTGTTTTTGATAGCTCATCACATATGAAATTAAACGTGCATAGTCACATCCCAATCATCAATCTAGAAATAATAGAAAAAAAATAAGTTTTAAATTTTAAGCTGATATTATTTTGGCCGCTAAGTCATACCATCTATACTAAACGAGGTAGAGGTTTACTAAAACCTGTTTTTGATAGCTCATCACATATGAAATTAAACGTGCATAGTCACATCCCAATCATCAATCTAGAAATAATAGAAAAAAAATAAGTTTTAAATTTTAAGGTGATCTTATTTTGGCTGCTAAGTCATACCATCTATACTAAACGAGGTAGAGGTTTACTAAAACCTGTTTTTGATAGCTCATCACATATGAAATTAAACGTGCATAGTCACATCCCAATCATCGATCTAGAAATAATAGAAAAAAAATACGTTTTAAATTATAAGCTGATATTATTTTGGCCGCTAAGTCATAACATCTATACTAAACGAGGTAGAGGTTTACTAAAACCTGTTTTTGATAGCTCATCACATATGAAATTAAACGTGCATAGTCACATCCCAATCATCAATCTAGAAATAATAGAAAAAAAATAAGTTTTAAATTTTAAGCTGATATTACTTTGGCAGCTAAGTCATACCATCTATACTAAACGAGGTAGAGGTTTACTAAAACCTGTTTTTGATAGCTCATCACATATGAAATAAAACGTGCATAGTCACATCCCAATCATCGATCTAGAAATAATAGAAAAAAAATAAGTTTTAAATTTTAAGCTGATATTACTTTGGCAGCTAAGTCATACCATCTATACTAAACGAGGTAGAGGTTTACTGAAACCTGTTTTTGATAGCTCATCACATATGAAATAAAACGTGTATAGTCACATCCCAATCATCGATCTAGAAATAATAGAAAAAAAAAAAAGTTTTAAATTTTGAGCTGATATTATTTTGGCTGCTAAGTCATACCATCTATACTAAACGAGGTAGAGGTTTACTGAAACCTGTTTTTGATAGCTCATCACATATGAAATTAAACGTGCATAGTCACATCCCAATCATCGATCTAGAAACAATAGAAAAAAAATAAGTTTTAAATTTTAAGCTGATATTATTTTGGCCGCTAAGTCATTACATCTATACTAAACGAGGTAGAGGTTTACTAAAACCTGTTTTTGATAGCTCATCACATATGAAATTAAATATGTATAGTCACATCCCAATCATCAATCTAGAAATAATAGAAAAAAAATAAGTTTTAAATTTTAAGCTGATATTATTTTGGCCGCTAAGTCATAACATGTATACTAAACGAGGTAGAGGTTTACTGAAACCTGTTTTTGATAGCTCATCACATATGAAATTAAACGTGCATAGTCAGATCCCAATCATCGATCTAGAAATAATAGAAAAAAAATAAGTTTTAAATTTTAAGCTGATATTATTTTGGCCGCTAAGTCATTACATCTATACTAAACGAGGTAGAGGTTTACTAAAACCTGTTTTTGATAGCTCATCACATATGAAATTAAAAATGTATAGTCACATCCCAATCATCAATCTAGAAATAATAGAAAAGAAATAAGTTTTAAATTTTAAGCTGATATTATTTTGGCCGCTAAGTCATAACATCTATACTAAATGAGGTAGAGGTTTACTGAAACCTGTTTTTGATAGCTCATCACATATGAAATTAAACTTGCATAGTCACATCCCAATCATCGATCTAGAAATAATAGAAAAAAAATAAGTTTTAAATTTTAAGCTGATATTACTTTGGCAGCTAAGTCATACCATCTATACTAAACGAGGTAGAGGTTTACTAAAACCTGTTTTTGATAGCTCATCACATATGAAATTAAACGTGCATAGTCACATCCCAATCATCGATCTAGAAATAATAGAAAAAAAATAAGTTTTAAATTTTAAGCTGATATTACTTTGGCAGCTAAGTCATACCATCTATACTAAACGAGGTAGAGGTTTACTAAAACCTGTTTTTGATAGCTCATCACATATGAAATTAAACGTGCGTAGTCACATCCCAATCATCGATCTAGAAATAATAGAAAAAAAATAAGTTTTAAATTTTAAGCTGATATTATTTTGGCTGCTAAGTCATACCATCTATACTAAACGAGGTAGAGGTTTACTAAAACCTGTTTTTGATAGCTCATCACATATGAAATTAAACGTGCATAGTCACATCCCAATCATCGATCTAGAAATAATAGAAAAAGAATTAGTTTTAAATTTTAAGGTGATCTTATTTTGGCTGCTAAGTCATACCATCTATACTAAATGAGGTAGAGGTTTACTAAAACCTGTTTTTGATAGCTCATCACATATGAAATTAAACGTGCATAGTCACATCCTAATCATCGATCTAGAAATAATAGAAAAAAAATAAGTTCTAAATTTTAAGCTGATATTACTTTGGCAGCTAAGTCATACCATCTATACTAAACGAGGTAGAGGTTTACTGAAACCTGTTTTTGATAGCTCATCACATATGAAATAAAACGTGTATAGTCACATCCCAATCATCGATCTAGAAATAATAGAAAAAAAAAAAGTTTTAAATTTTAAGGTGATCTTATTTTGGCTGCTAAGTCATACCATCTATACTAAACGAGGTAGAGGTTTACTAAAACGTGTTTTTGATAGCTCATCACATATGAAATTAAACGTGCATAGTCACATCCCAATCATCGATCTAGAAATAATAGAAAAAAAATAAGTTTTAAATTTTAAGGGGATCTTATTTTGTCCGCTAAGTCATACCGTCTATACTAAACGAGGTAGAGGTTTACTAACACCTGTTTTTGATAGCTCATTACAATATATGAAATAACACGTGCATAGTCCCATCCCATTCATCGATCTAGAAATAACGGAAGAAAGATAAGTTTTAAAACTTAAGCTGATATAATTTTGGCTGCTAAGTCAGACCGTCACCACAACGGTTTAGTAACGACAATAAGGAAATTTAATCGCCACCTAGCTTAACACGTATCGTTGTAGTGGTCTTATCTGGTCCTTAATGACTTATATGTACGTGCATACATGTAAACACATTCATCATCAGTTCTTTTTTTATCAAGTGCTGCTTTTTGGTTGCAAATACTTGAATTTTTACGATAAGTACCGAAATCGCATTATATTATACACCTAGAAATTTGAAAATCCCTAGTCATATCTTTTAACAATAAAATCCAGATTTTTCACTGCAGTCGCATAAGGAACTATTTGTTGTTATGTTGACACAGTTCCCCTAAAGAACTTCTGTATTTGGTAGGGTTATTTCGGTGTAAAGTTAGCGGCCAAAAGTTGGCGGCCAAATGCTGGAGCCAATCGGCCGCCAACTTTTGGCCGCTAACTTCACACCGGTTATATTTTTATCATGATATTTGATTATTTCTGATTGTAACTTGTTTTGTGAGCGATGAATAAATAAATAAATAAATAAATAAATAGGTAAAGATCGAATTATCGGGAGCTCTTTTACCTAAAGTTTCGTGTTTCCGCTGCTGTTCCGCTTGCGTGTTATGTGTTGTTTCTGTAGTTTCTTGCGGCGCTTCTCCGAAATGAGCGTCTTGTCCGAAGCGCTTTTACTCTCAGATTCACTCCAAGTTACCGACGTGTGAAAGAGCCGTCATACGGCCAATTTATTTAATACTTAAATATTTCGCTCAGGTTCACTCTCCACATTCTCATCTCGGCCACATTAGCAACTCGTCCACATACCAATCCAAATTGTCCACTTCCTATCCCGTCCATATTCCCAACTCGTCCGCATTTTTAATTAGTCCACATTACCAAGTCGTCCTCATTCCTAACTTGAATAATGAATTGATAGTAAAACATAAACAAAAGCATTTGGACTGCTAGCCAGCTGCAAAATAGCAGTTTGGATGAGGTATTTGTAAAGTTGATATGACTTCGTGACTGTAACAACTAGATGGCGCTAGTAGTGCCAAATATTAGTCTAAAATAATAATAATAGGTAAGTAATTATAATAACCGTAGATAAATAAACATGTATTTAATACTAGCTGTTTATCTCTATTCCCTCAGGGACAGTTACTTTAACATTTAGAATATTGGTATATGGATTGGACATGGACAGCATGGATAGCAGGTCGGTCGATTTAGTAAATAAAATATAAAGTCCACTTCAATTCAATATTCAAGTTAGGAATGAGGACGACTTGGTAATGTGGACTAACGAATGTCTTGGGCAGATACCTTCATGCTGATGTTATATTAGAAATGTAATATAATAATGATGTTGATAATATATAGTATAAGGCTGCTAGGTGCTTGGGACATTGAGTATCAGGGTCATGGTACTATAACTTCAACAGGAGGTGACACAATCCTGGCAGCATTAGGACAAGGAGCGAAGCAGTTGTAGTGCGAGTAGACGGTGGAAGGAGCGAAGGAAGTTACAATAAAGGGATAATAGGTATGTTATATTGATATTACTAGACAAATCACGATGCCTCTATTTACCCCCAAATATTGTATCAAGAATGATAACAACAGCATGAAGTATATAAACATAGTTTATATAAAGGTTGTAGCGTTTAAACCGAAGCACAGCTTAGAGGCATCGCGACAAACGCCCACGCCTGACAGACTAAAATATATAACAATATTAAACTTAAAACGTGAGTCTTCCGGTAACCTTCGGGGAGGGAAGATGGCCAGTCGAAACATGTCCGGCTTTGTACTTTTTATTTATTAATACAGTTTAATACAGTTTTTGATTTATTCTATTTACTGCTTTACTCTACTCACTTGACACTGGCGAAATCACTGCGAAATACCGCCATTAATAAAAAAAAGAAATAAACTTAAAACTAACGCCGAGGTCACAAAATAACGTGGTCCTGATTTGTCACCCTGGACGTCGTGGCCGCGGGTGTGTATTGTACTAATTTTCATTTTGCATAAATTTTGATCTGTATAATAAACCATTAACAATTACAATGCATAACAACCAAATGCATACTTTCTTCTTTTAGTCTAGTTTTTATGGTAAACGTTTATTATGCTTTTCGAACGTAGTTAAACGGCACCCTATGGCCGCTGCCGGTAATTTTACGTCAATTAATCAAAACATTCACTTATATTATTACTAAACTAATCTTGGCAGAGATATACGCCATAAGATACCTACTCCAAAGTCACGGAAAACTGTAATTTCTCACACATGGGTATCTCAGTCCAGAACTGTTTATAAATACAGCTCTATGCGTCACATGAATTTCAAGTCTAGGTACTTTTCATAATAATATAGTCTTTTAAATCCACGATGGTGCTTCCCACCACTTAAGTTGCGCGGCTGGGGTAATATACTTTAAAAATAAGTAGTGGGCTATCTTTTTCCGTTAAGTTACACAAACGTTAACTATGTCATATATCCTTTAAATAGTATATTCATTTGTATAACAAATGACCACTCTTCGATTTCAAGAAAATAGGTAACTTAGTAGAGAACATGATAATAGCAATGAGGGCGCCACTGTACATCCGACGTATGCTCGGCAAAATTTGAACTCTGTATCTATTTGTAATATTCAGCTTCAAATTTTTGCACTTAATAAATACATAGCACACTGATGCATTTAATATAACTATGTTGTAATAAAACTAACCAAAAGGAAAGATTTTACAGTGGTTATAATGACGTGTTTATGAAATGAAATTGACATATTTATTTGCCACAATGTATGTTTACAAGTTTAATGCAGATAGTGCCTTTGATCCTTTACATTTTACCTTAGAAAGGTGTGGGATTTAATACTAATATTCTTATATTCTGCTTATTTTTAAAACCATTGTTGTAAGGTAAAGAGCATTTATTTAATAAATATAAATATACGTAACCGTGTTGTTAATTATACAGGGTGTCTGGAAAACCTTTGGAGATATTTGGCGCGGTAATAGTTCGCACGATTCTGATCACGGGGGTATGGTTCATTTTTGTTTCTGTTAATGTAAAAAAAGAGAAGGTTTAATTATATTCATTTTGTTACTTGATGTATCGCAGCCGATATCTTGACCTTGACATTTTGACGTTGATACTATAATACTCCAAACGTTCGTAGTATCTAACGTCAAAATTCCAAGTTCAAGGTCAATGACCTGAGACCATACGTTGTTTACATGGTATGTAAACAAACAGTTCGCCACATGTAAACAAAAATCAAGTTATAGTTATAAAAAATATTACTTTTAATGCAACTTACTGTATTTTCGTTTTGCAATTGAACATTTTAGCGGGTTTTGAAATGTTTACCAGATTTCTTGGAACACGCACTGCCGAGGCCTGATCATACCGTCCGTTTTATTATTAATATCGAAATCTAAACATTTACCATTGTTTTCTGCTCTAAAATAGCCCATAAAAATTGATTTCTAGTAAAAATAAAATTCAGATTTGAAAATCTGAAATTTAATTTAACATGATTACATGACATTTAATGACAACCATAATTCATAGACTTCTAAAAGTTTGGATGAATATGAAATAGACGATCCGTTTATTGCCGTCCGTATTGGTCTTTATGGTATTGTATTCGTGACGGTTTAGCCAATAAAGGCCGTCGCATAATTGATTATAATTTGTATGATGATATCGCACTTGTCATAGAGAAATAAATAAATGACCGACCTTTCCTGGCCATGGAATCGATATACGTACGTAGTACGTATTCATTTCATGTTCGAGGCTTAGAGCATTTAATAACCGTTACTGGAGTCGTCTTAGGCTTCTTACTGCCGCACTCAGAGACGTCAATTAAATGTAATGCTTGTTTAGTGACGTGTTGTCTTATTCTATTGCTATAGCAAAGAAAGTGACAGCAGCAACTTTAATCAAGTATTAAATTTAATTGACGTCTCTGAGTGCGGCAGTTACAGACGAGCGGCATTTTGCCAACGGCAGAGGCTACTGCAGCCGTCGCCACCTGACGGCCAAAATGCCGCTCGTCTGTAAGAAGCCTTACAGAACCTTTCCCCTGTACCGGAGTATAAGATCAAAATTAAATTATTCTACACGATAACAAATAAAATCCTCATAAGTCAATAAAATAACCTGACATTATTCTGACTCATATTCGCAATATAAGAAGCTTCAAGAAACTGCCCTGCTATAGCAATAGCCGTGTGAGAGTGTAATTTTTAATTGTATTAATGTTGAATTCTGTACTTAGAAAAAAAACGACAAAAAATCACGTTTGTTGTATTGGAGCCCCCCTTAAATATTTATTTTATTTAATTTAAATTATTTATTTTTAAAGTGAATATACAACTAAATATTCTGTGAATATTTTAAGTGGCTTCCTGTTGCCGTTATAACGAGCAAAAAACGGCAAAAAAATCACGTTTGTTGTATGGGAGCCGCCCTTAAGTAATTAATTTAATATTTTTGTAGTATTTTTTGTTATAGCGGCAACAGAAATACATCTTCTGTGAAAATTTCACATGTCTAGCTATCACGGTTCATGAGATACGGACGGACAGACGGACAGACAGACAGACAGACAGACAGACAGACGGACAGACAGACAGACAGACAGACAGACAGACAGACAGACAGACGGACAGACAGACAGACAGACAGACAGGTCAGTGAGGCGCGCGTAGCCGAGGAGAGCGGACGCATCCCTTTGCGAATCCTTCACATTTAATTGTATTTTTGTGACCAGTGACCTAGACCTGTGACTTATGGACAATTGCTGATGCACTCGGTGTCTCGCACGATTAGTTTCCGTTACGTGGACAGCGCCCAAGCAAAAAACTCGGACCCTCCTTGTCACACCTACACGACAGGACCGTATGGTGCTCCCCTAGGGGGTTTGAGGGTGAGGGACAACAACTGCAGCCTACGCATGCTACGACCTGCTACGAAACTGGCTACGACCGTAGCACATCGCGGTACAAGAAACATTCCGTTTGAATAAATCTGGACGTCAGAGCCAACAGAATAAATATGGTGAAGTGCGCTAAATGCACTAAGGCAATCGGGAAAAAAACACCGGGAGTGCAATGTAGCAAATGTAGCAAGTGGATACACGGCTCTTGTGCGTCCTTAACAATGGAACAACTCAGTGCATTGTCGTCGACGGAATCGGTCGACTGGAAATGTCGAGCGTGCTCGACAGCAACAGGGGGCAAGCCGAAGCGTATCTCAGTAATACTACCCGATCCAGACGAAGAAGAATCTGATCCAGAACCTCCAGGACAGAAGCAACAGGAGAAAATAATAATAATAATAATAATAAAAATATTTATTCACAACAACACACAACAAAGAAAAAAAGAAAATACATATATAAAAAAAAAAAAGGTTGTTGTGAAACGGTCCCAACTCAGCATGTGCCAGCTGTTAAGCCAGCGCTGGTCTTCCGTTGAGACCGCTCGGTGGCAGCACGGAAGGTGACACAAACAATTTACAAATAAGGTGACACAAACAATTTACAACTTAAATAAAAAACACTACATAATATGTGGCTTAAAGAACCAGAGTCCAGGCCATAAACATTTAAAAAAATAAAAAAAAAAAAAATGAAAAAATACTCACTAATCTGTGGCTATACCAGTTAAAGAGAAGAGATATTTTATTTTTATCTATGGCTCTATGCCTAAGCGCACAACAACATTCAAGTTTGCCAGAAAAAACATTACAAAAGAAATATAAAATACTATATGAGATACGTAACGAGGTGCGCGAAATGCGCCAGGTTGTCCGTAACATAATCAGGGATGAATTGCAAAGTACGCTGAAGTTTTACACAGATAAGATAGATGAGTACGAAGAAAAAATGAAAGACCACGACATGAAAGTGAGACTAATGGAAAATCAGTACAAAAACCTCTCAAATGTGTATAAAAACTTGGAGCTCAAATATGACGCCCTTGAACAAAATGTAATGAAAATGGAACAGGCGCAAATTTGCAATAACATAGAAATATGCGGTATTGCTGAAAGTCGGGATGAAGACACGAAGCAAATAGTGATAAATGTAGGACGGCTATTAGAGCAAAAAACGGAAGATATAGTTAGCGTTTGCAGAAAAAGGAAGCCAGCCCGACCGGGAGCAGCGCAGGCAGCACGTATTGCCAATGAATCTCCGATCTGTGTAACTCTTAGGGAGGGATGCCACAACTCATGGCTTAATGCCTCGAAGAGAGCTAACATTACTAGCAGCGACCTAGACATTCAAGGATCTAGCAACAGTGACACAAAAAAAATATACGTGCGGGCCTCGCTGACCCCGCGCACGGCGTACCTGCTATGGAAAACCAAAATTGAGCTAAAGAACAAGTCATTGTGCAAATATGTGTGGTCTAAGGATGGTGTCATAATGGCACGTGTTGATGATGCGGCCAAAAAAATATTCTATGTGCGATCGATGGGAGACATAGATGCCATTAAGAAGGCACTGCAAGCCGTAACCTAGAGTGCGCAGTGACAAGAATAACAACAACCAAAACAATATTTTTCTTATGGACAGCACAGATATAGGTATATACGAAACCAATCATAATACATGGAAAGAATTTGTATGTGACCTGTCAGCTAGCCATTACAAATTGTTGTTATTTCATGTCAACATAAGATCGTTAATAAAAAACCATGCCCAACTGGAATACAATATTTTAACGAGCCCAGCAACTATACATCTGATTGTGATTACTGAAGCCAATGTGAACGACCGCACAAAAAACCTGTTTAACATCGATGATTATGTAATGAACACGGAGCTACGAACGACGGGAAGAGGAGGCGGCATAATTGTGTATTCCCATAAAAGTGTCACATTCCTACATAGTGAGATTAGTATTAAGTCATCATTTGAGTGCTTATTTGGTGAACTAGTGATGAAGAATGGATACAAAACGTATGTTTGTTCTATCTACCGCCCTCCCCGTTGTAATGTAAGTGACTTTGTCAGCGAGTTATCGCGATTATTAAAAAAATATCCTATGAACTCAAATTGTTTGGTGTGTGGGGATGTCAATCTAGACTTAAAGTTATCCAGTCCTTTGACGGGCTCCTATCAAAATATGCTAGCAGAGCTGGGGTTCACTTGTTGTATCTCGCAATATACAAGGGTCGACACTACAACAAGAGGCACATCCAGGTCGTGTATAGACCACATTTACATCCGTGACATCACTGGGCGGAGCGAGGATGCTCAACCTCATTATATCAAAGCCGCAGTGGTGCGCGATGTATTGGCGGACCATTTTATTACAGGAATCGCTCTGGTCGGACTGTCGACGGAGACGGCCCAAGGCCATTATAAAATAGATGAATATAAGGTGAGACAGGAGCTCTTCAAAATTGACTGAAACCCAGCCCTAGAAATGAGAAACCCGCATGATATTTATGACTTTATAGCTGGTAAATTTAATAGTTTATATGATAAATGTAAATTTAGGACGCAAAAAGCTGCTCCTCTCCGCAATAGGGTAAGTAAGAATTGGATCACGAATAACTTAAAAGATATGGCATGTAAAAAAAAAATTTTACTACAATTACACATAAAAGACCCTGGTAATAAGCAAAAGGAATTCTTATATAAAAAATATAGGAATAAAACAAACAGATGTATGATTAAAGCTAAGAATAACTTTACAAAAAAAGAAATATGTAATAATTATAAGAACCCTAGGAAAATGTGGCACATCATTAATAAACTAACTGGTAGAATAATTAAAGCGCTCGATGACATGCTACTGCAGGCATTTAAATGTAAAGCCAAAGAATTGTGTAATAGGTTTGCCCAAGATTTTGAAAACAATGTAAAGAATGTTCTGAACACATGTAGTTGACGAGAAATTATATACCAATACTCCAAATTTAGCCATTAAACTCAACAAAATTCAAAAAAATGATATGTACAAAATAATAAATAATATAAATGAAAATAAAAGTGCAGGCTACGATAGAATAAGAGCTAAAGATATCAAATACATAACTAAAGAAATAACCCCAGTACTAACACACTTACTAAATCAATGCATAGAATTTTCGACTTACCCAGACAAACTGAAAATAGGGTTAATTCGGCCAATATTTAAGAAAGGTAGCCGTACACACTAATAATTATAGGCCCATCACATTGTTACCGGCTGTAGATAAAATAATTGAAAAATACCTGGGTAAAACGGTTAATGATTTCTTGTCTAGCAACGGAGTCATTCATGGCAGACAATTTGGATTTCAAAAAAATAAAAATACCTCTCAATTATTAGCTTATTTCGCAGACGAGGTAAACAAACATTTGCATGAAAGGGAACATGTTTTATTGGTGCTGGTGGATTTTAGCAAAGCATTTGACACTCTTAATCATCAAACTCTTTTCAACAAGCTTCGGCAAA
The DNA here is from genome assembly GCA_946894065.1 of Acleris literana. Classification (NCBI taxonomy): domain Eukaryota; kingdom Metazoa; phylum Arthropoda; class Insecta; order Lepidoptera; family Tortricidae; genus Acleris; species Acleris literana. The sequence continues at coordinate 23,830,389 of OX335669.1, forward strand.
GTGGTATACAGGGGCCGGCCCTGAGTTTGTTTAAAAACTATCACGTGAATAGGTATAACACGGTCAGCATTGCTGGAGAGCAAGGTGAGATGTCGCAGGCCCTGCAAGGAACAGCACAAGGATCAATAATCGGTCCGACCGAATACCTAATTTATGTGAATGACATGTGCAACGTATTTGCCCACGCCTCGGTATACCAGTTTGCCGATGACACTTGTCTCATAATAGCAAATAAAGATTTAAAAGTTGCAGAAAAAATTATGCAGTGTGAATTTGATGTGCTATGTAGGTGGGCGCATGATGCTGGCTTATCTCTTAACTACCAAAAATCTAAATTAATGCATCTACACTCACCATATGTGAAAGCTAACACAGTTCCTAAAGTCATGGCCCATGAACACTCATGCTTGCATGCTCCTCATTCACTGCACTGCAGATGTGAGCCACTAGAATTAGTAAAGCATCATACCTACCTTGGACTGCAAATAGACAACAATTTTAACTGGGGCACCCATATTGACCCTGTGTGTAAAAAATTAATAGCCATCATGAGTAATTTTAGCATACTTAAACAAAAAATGCCTTACAATGTACTACGCCTGCTATACATGTCCTTAGCGGATTCGATAATAGGTTATGGGATCTCATGTTATGGAAGAACTTATAAAACTTATCTACAGCGCATCTACAGTATTCAAATAAGAATGTTAAAAGCGATTGTTCCACTAAAAGTCAAATACCAACATCGACACAACTATGACAGATTATTTGAATACTGTAGAGTGCTGAGTGTGTTTGATAAGGTGAAGCTAGCTATGATACTGGAATACAGAGATGTTATGGGGGAATTAGTTAAATATAGAAGATCTGATAGATTGCGAAATCTAAAAGAAGGAAAATTATTTATCACCCCAAGAAGTAATAACCTTTATGGCTTTAGAATTTGGTCAAACTTCCTACCTCATATTTTAAATAGTTTCCCTAAACATGTAATAGAATGCATAGAGGCTAAACCGGGGTCTACCAAAAACATTGTTAAGAGATTTCTTATGTCTAATAATTCTTATAAATAGTGTCCTCACTAACTTAGCCAAATAATCTTAAATTAATAAAGATTTCAACTAAGTAAACATTGTAAACATAACAGAAAATTGAAATAAACAGATTTATTATTATTATTATTATAGATAGACGGACAGTGGAGTCTTAGTAATAGGGTCCCGTTTTTACCCTTTGGGTACGGGACCCTAAAAATGAATTTGATGTGTTGTGTTTATGATATCAAAGACTTCCATTGACAAACGCTACTTTTCTGATAGACCTTAATCAACGTGGTACATAGAATTAGTACTGACATAGAACCCGGACTATAAGTTGAACTTCGCAACAGGTATACTTCTCTAACCGCCTGTTTAACAGCAGTAATAATAGACAAGTAGGGAGCCAACTTTAAATGGCAGATAAATTTACTTGTCGATTTTGAAACAGGCCCATGTTTTATATTACGTATTTCTTAAGAGGAAATGAAACAAAAACTAGGCGGTCTTCTCTCCTTTGAATATCTCGGTCACAACGTCGAATTCAACGTGTACTGTGAGAATGGACCTCTTATACGTCTTCGGGCTTTACAGACACAGACCAGACAGATAAGGATCTATTAAATCCTTGTGACGTCTTACGTGTGACGTAATAACGAAAGCATACCATACAAGGACATCTCTTTCTAACTAATTATGAATGCCATAAATAAAAAGGTCAAACATATAAAATCAGCAGTTTAAATAAAACAATAAAAAAACTGCAATCGCACTGATAATTTAATGAAACTATAAATCACAATTTTTTACCAGTACACCTTTTTCTACACCCAGTGTCAGGACGACAAAATCATTTCTTAAACAAAAGCTCCAACCGCTTTATATGGCTTTGCACCCTACCAGTTGCAAATGGCTGACAACTCAGTGGCGGGCTAGGCTCGGCACGGCGTTGGCTGGCTTGGCTGGCTTGGCTGGTTAGCATTGGCTGAGGCTGGCGTTACACATACGTCTAACAGTTTTATAGCCTGGTTTATATGCTAGTACCTACTTATTCTGTTGCACCTTGTCTTCTAATCTGTGGACTGGATACTCACAAAAAAAATGCCTTAAGCACATCTCTAATTCATTCATTATTAAGGCCAGAAACTAAAAAGGGTCAAACACATGACTACAGTTGGTATTTTTTGCACATGCGATTGAAAGAGAAGTTTTCTCGTGATCCTGCCATATTTGTCCTATTGCACAAAAAGTACACCTAGATTTGATCACCAAATACTAATTGTGTTTGTAAAAGTAGGTAGGTTAGGTTTGTTAGGTACGTTCAGAGATGCCCGAAGGGCAAACCACCCAGAAACAGGACGGGCGGGGCTCCAGCGGAATTGAGTAGGACAAATATAGTAGGACCACAAGAAAACGGCCATTGAAAGTAATAAATAAATAATCAAGTAAATCATTTATTTGAAAAAACATAAGGCATAAGGACCATGACAATGCTCCGCCAAATTCCACAAACAGTTTAAAAAATTTACGCAGTCCCTTGGCAAAAAAGAGTTTACATGGTGAATTGACTGACGGAACAAAAACATTCTCATGTAGCAACCACCGTAATATTATCAAGCATCATATTTTGGTTAAAAATAGCTCAACTGTTTACTTGACAGTATAATGGTGGCAGAGTTAAAACAGCCACAGCAATAGCGTTGGAATAAACTACCCCGAAATTATTTTCCCTCAAAATTTGTATTTCCATGCCATTCGCGGTTTTCCCTATATTTCTTTTCCCAGTCTATCGTTATACTTCTCCTTTTCCATTCGCGGATTCCCCCATTTGTTAATTTTACTTGAGGCGTAGGTAGGTTTAGGTTAATTATGTTCGTTTTGCAGCAGCGCTTAGAAATAGGAAATCCGCGTCGACTTTGTGGAATTGATATTTGAAACATGCCAGTCGGAAAAAGCTACAATGTAATAAAATATGTGTGGTTAAATTATTATTTAAGTAGGAAAAATGCGAATGGAAAAAGAAGGAAAAGAATAAACGACCGGGAAGTAAAAAGTATGGGGAAATACGCGAACGGAAATACAAATATTGGGGATAAATAATTTTGGGGTAGTCTTTTCTATACAGTCGTTTTATCCACATCGATAAACACGACAATACCTATTAAGTCCTTTACGGTAAAACCATATCGACTTTGGCATTTAATTGTTTTGTCAACGTTACTATACTTAGTTCTTTTTTACTTGACAGTAATAGCGGCCGAGTATACAGAGTAGGTGAATAGAGTAAAAATTTGTAGGAGCGAGACGCCGAATGGACTCGTTTGTCTATGTCGATAGAAATTTATGAACAACTAGCTTTTGCCCACGAGTTTGCGACTCCCTCCGCATACAAGTCGTTTATCGCTATTCCCTATACTAACTATCTATCTGGGTACCTACTGAAGAATTTTACGTCGCGTGATCACCAGCCAAAGACCGGCCGCTTATGCGCGTTCGCTGCGTGTTCAGACGTCGAATTAACTTGGTACGTAGTTACTATTATTTAATCTGTGGTACGTGGAACTTACTGATAACCTTACTTTTGTGCGACCTCGTAAAGCCCGACGTCCTAAAATTAGGACATTTGTCAAAGTGACTTTTGTCGTTAGATGACCGACACAAGATCCTTTTTCGAACTAACGAAATTGGACGTGGGCCTTACGAGGCTAAAGGGGCTTGTAATCATGCTATTTACAGCATGCAATTTGAAACGTACTAGAAAAGTGCATAAAGACAGCTAATTTAGGCAGAAAGACGGATTGTGAACATGTATAAATTTCCAATGGTAGAGTCCGTTTGTTACATACACCGATGAAGCTGGCTGGAACAGAAACAATATAAATAAGGATCAAACTAGGAAACAAATTATAAACCTATCTGCTTGCTTATTAGTACCTAGGCTAAGCTTGTAGAAGTTATGATGGATTAAAGCAACAGACGAACATACATACAGGAATACTTAAAAGAAGTCAAACTACTTCAAACTCAGTGAGACTATACATTAGGTACACTGGATATTCTGCACCCACCTTCCGACTCCATCATCAGATTAACCTCAATAATTATTAATAATTATTGTATTGTGAACAGGTTAATATAAAATACATGAACACTGCGCTCGTCCCTACCCATCATCATCATCATCATCATCATCATCATCACATTATACCACTGACTTTTAACGTTTGCCTATTACGATTTATGAAAAACATCCGCTGACAGACATATGGACTGACGGTTCTCCTATGAAAGCCCTAATCGTCATTTGTCCTAATGCATCATTTGTCCGAATTTTCATTTATCCTAATACCATTTCCGCTTAAATTTTAAAAGTTTTTAGTAATGTTATAATACAACCCTAACTTAACCAAACCGAAGATATAATTGGAAAACTTAAAAAGTTGCCTGACTCATCTGAAAACCAGTTTAGGGCAAATGAAAATTCGGGCAAACGATGTGTTAGGACAAACGTTGTTAGGGATTGTGAGGGACACCCGGACTGACGTAGTAGGTAAATAGGATCTAATCTAACTGAAAAAACATGACCGCATTGTGAATTAGAGTGAAGTTCTAATAATGAAAACCCAGAGTCATATAACTAACAGGTTTATGATTTCCTAGTACTTAAATTGAACGTAGCAACCCATCCGATACTTTTTATTTTGCATATTGCATATTTTCCTCGCGGGCTGGGTAAAAAAACACTTTCATGTCCCTTACTTGTTTATGATCTCCATGTACTTGGCTAGTTTTATTACTGACCTAAGTAATCTGTAAAAAAATCAGGTTCCTGGCTGTACTAGGAAAAAGTTATGAGGGTGAGAAAAGGGCTGAATTCCGACTCCATCATCAGATCAGCTCTTAGATATCATCGGATTTACATACGTGGTCCAAATTTCAGCCCATTCCATTAAGGGAACTGGTTCACAATATACTTGCTTGTTTTAACGGACAACTTACATACATATGAACAATTAATGTGAAATAAAAGCTTTATAAAAAGCAAACTTTCGCATTTTGACCTACGTATCTGTTATTATAATAACAGGGTCATTATTCGAGCGTTTCAACCGCCTCACTTTTGTGGACATATTTTTGAAGAATTGGGCGAATATTTTGATGCCGTTTTTGGATATTTGTTAGATGTCCGGTAAACTTAAATACATAACCAGAAACGAAATCGAAATCTGCAGCCACTTCCACAAAAATGTGACCACGAAAGTGATTCGGAACAAACGCCCAAATAATGACCTAACAGTACTTATTCAAAATTTAAGATTACTATTCATCAGTCTTCTCTTGAACTTTCATTTTTAGCTCCGTTTTCCTTCAGTAATTGTTTTCTTTCTTCTGTTTCTTTTTTAAAATATAAAAGTCATAGTGTTACTCGCCTTAATTAACCTAAAAACAGAGTCTATTATTAGTATCTACATCTGTATTTATTTATTTATAAAATGCCACAACGTACGTAATATTGGCCACGTTTCGAGTTCATCATCAGATCAGCTCTTAAACGTCAATAAAAATACATTGACAATTATTAGATATCATTTATTAGTGTTTACACTGGGTATTTTATTCGTGCTTTTATGAATTTCTTCATTTATACACACAAACCTTTATAAACCGTTCTCAAATATGATACATGAGGCAAGTGATTTTTATCTAATAGAAGATTAATTTGTTTTTCACTATTCTCTTGAAAACTACGATTTTTGGGGCATAATAAAAACAACATCGGTACTAAATACCTAAAACAGTTTTTTTCGATTCGTTAAGATCTTCGTTCGTAATGACAAAACGAATAAGGAAAATTCTACGACCGGTACACCGGCACTGTCATCATCCGCTTATCGAACCCAAATAAACAAATCCAAACTTGGTTAGCCTGTAATGTAATGTAGAGTTCCCTCAATTCCTCATACAGTGGAACAAAGAACCTCCTCCTTTTTTGAAGTCGGTTAAAAAGAAACCTTTACGTAATTTTCAAAATCTTGTACAGCTATTGCTATGACTTCTGATCTATTGACACGATAATACTAACGTAAAAAAAAATACCTTCCGGTTAAAGAAAGGGTTATATCATAACAGAAGAAAACCGAAGATAATAAGCCGTAATAAGACTTAGTGTAACTTTGACAGTTAATGCTTAGAGCCATACAACGAACATCTCAGCTAGATTTGAAAACGCGAAGCCCTATCTGGTCACGGACCGTCACAGATCCCACTTACTATCAGTTGGGCTGAGTTCTCGTTTGCCTTACCCATGATTAAAAAAATCTCCACCGTTATGGGTCCTATGCAACATACAATCAAGCAAAATCTGTCTTAAATTCCGCGTTTTAAGCATGCCGCAACGCCATATGAAATCCATAATTTAATGTACCCGTACTTAAACCATCTGAAAGTATCCATCAGAAACATAATGTTGAAAAAGTAATTCAAACCATTGACGTACTAATTGAGATAATCGCAAAGATAAAAACCGGCCAAGTGCGAGTCAAACTCGCGCACGAAGCGTTCCGTACCATTAATCCGGTTCCGTACTATCTATAAAAAAATCACATTTGTTTTATGGAAGCCCCCCTTAAATATTTATTTTATTCTATTTTTAGTATTTGCTGATAACAGCAAATACTTAGCGGCAGTAAAAATACAATAAAATCAACAGTCTAGCTATCACGGTTCATGAGACCGGACAGACAGACAGACAGACAGACAGACGGACGGACGGACAGACGGACTGACAGACAGACAGACAGACAGACAGACAAACGGACAGGTGGACAGAGGAATCTTAGTGATAAGGTCCCGTTTTTACCCTTTGGGTACGAAACCCTAATAAAAAAACGCCTTCAAAAACGCAAAAGATAACTTCTTTTAAAATGTTAGTTACCTAATAGGTTAGTCCAACTGATGTCGGCTTTTTTGTTGAAAATATTGTGGTTTTTGAAGACGGTTTTTTTGTTTTCTAAATCTTTTATTTTATTCTTTTTAGTGATTATAATACGCTGTTACGTAGTCCCACTTCTTGGTTGATATAAAACTTTAAGTTATTTCTAGCGCGCCGCAAGCAACGCCGCGGGAAAGTCATAGTCATATTTCAACAAGTAAATATTTTTCGTTGTAGTCGCTCAACTATCTTAATCGAGATATCTTATCGCCACCCTTGAAATCAGTACCGTTGAGGTTGAGGTTGAGTTCGGGTGGCCATCCGTGGTCTTCATCATCAGTTCCAGTTCACCAAATGATACTTTCTGAATGCAAATGCTGGACTTGTTACAAAAAATACTAAAATTGCTATATGTTTGCCTACAATATTTGAGGAGATATTATCCTTTTTCCCCGGGACTCAAACACAATTGGATCATTGCTATATCTCTAAAGAAAAATTAGTCGTAAAACCAGGCAGAAATACTTACTAGTTTTAAGATCTGGGTTAAAATAGCTCCACTTTTTACGATTTAGATTTCTTTCAGATTTTTCAAAATTATTTCTTTTGTCATTTGACAGTTTGACATAAGTTTGATACTTGTCAAAGACATTATAGCACTTGATAGCACTACCGGGTCATCATTCGAAAAAGGTTAATTAAAGGTTTTACATAATAAATCGCAGCTTGGAGTGAAATTGGCAGCATGACCCAATTTTTACTCAAAACGAACAAAAATAAATAATTTGAAACTTTCCTCTGGAAGCTAAGTATGTTCTGGTATAATTAAACAGGTTTTTCAGATCGCAATGAACGCCTCTAAAGCAGAAAGACATACGGTTGTTGGTATCAGTCAAGCTTTAGAACTTATAGCTGACATTAAGTATAAGTATAAATGTATATCACGAAAACGAATTCTACTCGTAACATGATTCGAGCTTGTTAGCTCACAACTGTACATAAATACCAATATCTTAAATATCTTCACATTATTGCTTCCAATTAGATCCTTACAAAAGACTGTAGATCGGGAGATACTGACACAAAATTTCCGGTCATTTGGACCAGTATGGCGACCCTTCAAGGGTCTAATTACGTAATGACGAAAAGGAAAATGATGGTCATAGCGCTGGTACCGGCAGCCCAAACGCGTGGCGGCCATTTGGAACCGTCGGAAAAGTATGGCATGGTGATTTTCGTGAACGGCTACTCGACGATGATTAGCTGTGCAAAAATTAGCCTGGTACAAATGGTTGGATTGTTTTTTTTTTATTAAAGTGTTTTCGTCGGTATGGCGGGCCACACCGGAAAAATATGGCATTACGCTACCGCCTACTTATTTTTTCATCGACTATCGGAAAATACAAGAGTTTTAGTGATACAAATCGTTCGACTTTCGTAATTTATCCGACACGTTCGATTAACGTCCACGCTTTTGGGCCGCCGGTACCAGCGCTATGACCATCATTTTCCTTTTCGTCATTACGTAATTAGACCTTTGAAGGGTCGCCATACTTGGTACAAATGATCGGAAATTTATTAGCTGTGCAAAAATTAGCCTGGTACAAATGGTTGAATTGTTTTTTTTAATTAACGTGTTTTCGTCGGTATGGCGGGCTGTAAGACTCACCGGAGAAGTATGGCATTACGCTACCGCCGACTTCTTTTTTCATCGACTATCGGAAAATACAAGAATTTTAGTGGTACAAATCGTTCGACTTTCTTAATTTATCCGACACGTTCGATTAACGTCCACGCGTTTGGGCCGCCGGTACCAGCGCTATGACCATCATTTTCCTTTTCGTCATTACGTAATTAGACCCTTGAAGGGTCGCCATACTTGGTACAAATGACAGGAAATTTAGTGTCAGTATCTCCTGGTCAAAAATGTAAAAGCAAGTAGTTATTTTATTTGGTGTTCCCAATTACTTCAATGATTGTACATACTACGACGTTGATGTCTTCTTCACTGTGGTCTCCTCTTGAAGCGCTGGTAGAAATTAACGTGTAGAAGTGCCCGAGGGGGCTACTTCCAGAACATACATCTTTATCCTTATTTTTATGTTTTATTAAATAGTTTATTTTTTTCCATTTCAAAAATAAGTTTGCGTTTTACGTCTCGCCACGACACTGTTTCCGTATATTGATCGTTTCCATTCATAATTATTATAAATATTTTTCGTATTAGTTCCCTAAATATCGACGGTAAAAAGCGTAAACGCTGTAACCCACAATGTACCTAAAAATTTTTTTTGCATATTCGGAATCAGATTTTTTTTCTGCGTCGAATGGTCCGGGTCTCGTGGCTCTACGACGATTAGAAAATTCTGTACAGCGTTGAAATTGTATGTATTTTTTTGACATATAGCAAAATTAATTGCTGTAAGCCGCCAAAAAACAGGTCTTTATTTTGCATTTGCATTTACACCAATTCATATTTTACAAATTTTTCGAGTCCAGTAGGTTACTGCGTGCGTAAAACCATTTCCACAGTCATTTACAGCGTTTACGCGTATTGAAAAAAAAAGTGACACTGCACTTACTACGTTTTCTGTAAAATATATTTAGATGATAGTGACTTACTACGTTTTAAACAGACACCATAATGTGAATACTCACAAGTTACACCAAATATGAAGTAATACGCAAAAATATTACTGACCTTTACCTCATTTCTTAAACGATTGCTTATTATTGGTCGCTTGAGTTTACCGTATTTTAAATACGCGCTCATGCTGTGTGGGTAACGGCTTACCGCCCCGATCAGTCAGTCTGAAACCGCCGTGGGATCAAGTTGTGTGTGGTGTAAAGGTCTTTCACCGCGTGACAACAAAAGTTTAAAATGTAATTATATCTATTTTAATAGTAAACCAGTGCAAATAATGTGAATAGTAAATACTATACTAATGAATTCTTATTTCATTTAAATAGTAACTACTTAGTATGATAAATTCTGAGAATTAAGTGTTGCTTTACATAATTATAAGTAATTAAAACTACTTTACGAATTTTAACAATACTTTGATAATAGTTATTAGTTTGAAGAAACGCTAGTATAGTATCTTAAAGTTTTCAGTTTGTTAAACATTAATGTTTTAATTTTAATTGACTTTATTTCATGAGTAAGTTAACTTGTGATATTTAATTTATCATAATAATATACTTCTTTTATACGAAGTGTTTGTAGCGATGCATAATTATCGTTAAAATAAATGTATTTCTTTTATTAAATAAAATAAATGTATTTATATGTAGATGTTCGGATGTTTATATCTAATGGAGGATTGAAAATATATTTACATACACATACAAACACATTCGTATTAATTAATTCTTTAGGATAACATTTAAAAAAAAGGATTAATAAATGTTATCTCATATTTACGTCGTTTTAATATCAATAACCTTTTTTGACATCTATCATTGAATACAATTATGATTTTTTTAAACTGCAAGCACTGCAGCATAACACCAATTTAGGCAGTGCTCAACATTTAAAGAATGGTGGTTACATCACTTACGCTTATTAGAAATCACACTGATTATTACCTTTCCATACATTTAACAAAATCATTAACAGCGTTTTATCGTATTGAAAAAATAAGTCAGGTTGCTGTAACCGACACTAAAAAGAAACCTAGTCACTTCTGGTACACGACAGGCATATGCTCTAATAGGGAATTTGAAAATACATATGTAGTATAAAAATGGCACCGATCGCTCAAATAAACAAAAAGATATGTTTTTTTTTGTAAAATTTCAAAAGTTTTTTGGCTCTGGTGTAAAGTTTGATTTTGCGGGTTACAGCGTTTACGCTTTTTACCGTCGATATGTAAGTAATAAAATACTGAATTTAAATCTCACACAAAACAGGTTATATCAACGTCCTTAGTATCCGCGGCCTTTATTTTTAAGTGTTTTTAGCCAGGATCTGGCATTGTTCTTTGGTAACATGATTCAATTTTTGCCCAAAACCTTCTGATTAATAAACTATTACTTCCAACTAAATAAACACCATTAACTGCCGCACTCAGAGACGTCAATTAAGTTTTATGCTTGTTTCGTGACGTGTTGTCTTATTCTATTACTATAGCAAAGAAAGTGACAGCAGCAATTTGAATCAAGCATTAAATTTAATTGACGTCTCTGAGTAAATGATGGTTGCTACTTAAGAATACTGTAGTCTCACCACAGAGTTTCACTACGTTGATCGCTTCTTAGATTACGAAGCTAGCCTATGTGTTTCCCTTTTTTCTGGCATACAAATATCTTTCAACAACGTGTATGATGCCAGCTTTAAATGTAATTCTGATAAAACGTAACGTGTAGGGACGATTTTATTTTTACGAAATAAACCTAAAACTCTTTTCATAAAGAGTTTTAATGGCACAAGATTTAAAAAGATACTAATTTCAAATTGTCAAAGCACAATCACAAGTTCACAACTTTACGTAATGATTCGTTTTAATTATGTTTTTTTTCGTAGTAATCCCCGATAGTGGTACAAATCAATAAAGTAAATCCATGATTCATGATCTCGTAAAAGAAGTTTAATGTACCTACGAGTACAAGTGCTATTTTAGCTGTGTGAGTGTGAGAAGAGTGGGACTTAAAAATCGTAATCGTAAGTTTCAATTTTAAATTATTTCACATAATAGCCCTTAACAGAGACCGTCTTTTCATTTCAGAATAATGTGTCAGTTTTCTAAACACCATGGAGCTTTTAACCATGATTAGAAACATAGTTAAATATAAGGAACACTTGTTTATTTACATTACGTTGTGACACATGTTATGAATGAATTAGTTAAGATGGGGCACACTAAGAGCATCGTCAGGAAAGGCGATGATAAATCAGTCTGTAACTCACTCAAATATTAACTTAAAAAAAAGTTACCAATATAGGGATGATCCAAATCACCCACCCTATCTACTGTTAAAATTTCTTTAAAGGTTTTCCAGACACCCTGTATATTATCTATATATTATATATTATATTATATTATATATATATTAATAAGTATGGATATGGATGTTACTCAGGAATAATGTAGTATTGGTGAAATAATTTTGAAATCAGCCCAGTACTTTTTGAATTTATTCGTTACAAACAAACAAAAATACAAAGATACAAATCTTTCCTCTGCATAATACGACGATTACGAGTATGTATTAGTGAGATATTCATAATTTTAATCTGAATTTTGGTGATGTTCCCTTATGTCCATGTCACGAAAAATTCTTAATGTCATGTTTTATTTCAGAAGTTTTTTAGTGGTATTTTACATTACCTATTAGAATCATTACAAATCAGAGAAGTTTTTAATTATAAAGTTTGTTTCTCCATACTAGGTGTGCCGGTAGGCACGTTTCGTAATTGTTATCAATTCACGTATTGATGAATTGCATTTAGATTAGATATTATCTGTACGTGTATCTAGTGCACATTAGTTAGTACTGTAGTAAGTTAACATTGTATATATACGCATGTGTAATTGTAATTAAATTAGATTGAAACTGACTGACAAAGTGGTTACTCTCTCACCCCCATCAACATGGATACCTCCGGTAAAGTGGTGACCCCGACAAAGAACACTATCCCGTCTGAACAATGATCGCCGCTACCCTGCCTGTTGACCCACCAATATGGGGTAACCACCGGTACAGTGGTGACCCCGAAGAAGAACACCAACCCGACAAGTAACATTAACGCCGTTGTCCTGCCGCAAGAAGAAGAAATCAATACTCGTACAAGAAGCAGGAGGAAAATTAAGCCAGCAAGTTAGAAGGTATCAAGGAGCGCAAATTATTAATTTACTGCAATGTCGCCCCCTAAGACTGTCGCAGGTACGAGTACAGGTTCGTTGGAGCGTTGGATATCAGCTGTAAACAGTCAACAAAACAAAACAGATGATTTTACAAACTGTTTGGCTAGCGTCGCGTCACAACTCGCAAGAATGCAATTTGACATAAATGAGCTACGGCACAAGCGCCGGCGCAGCGGTATGCAGAATGTGGCTAGTAGGCGTTCTTCGTAAATCAAGGTCAAGTTCGAGAGGAAACTAGCAATTAGAACATAACTAGTATGGTAATTATTATTTTGTTTTTGTAAATATTTATTCGGTTGACTGTGTAATAGTTTCGATTTCAGAAGTTTTTGTTTTACCTTCATGCAATGCCGTGAAGATGTTTAATATCTTAAATGACAGTTTATTCTTAGGTTATCGGTCAATGAGCCAAGAATGTCGCCAACTGAGAAAAGTTTGTGCTTTCATGCAGGGGCCATGAAGATGTTTAATATCTCCAATACGAATTAATTCTTAGGTTATCGTTAAATGAGCCAAGAATTTCGTAGAAATTGAAAAGAAGTATTGTGCCTTCATGCAACGGTCATGAAGAAGTATGTTTACCTCTAACTAATGCGAATTGATTTCTTAGGTTATCAGACAGTGAGCTACGAAATCCGCTAACTGAGGAAACACTTGCTACCCCACGCCAATTACCGACAAAGAGTCGATGAATTTTTGGTGTAAATTATTATTTTAATGAAACATATTGCCCATAACGGCACACTTTACACAGTCATACCATCGAAAATATTTCAGTAGGAACTTATTGTACTGGAGAATATCCTTTTAATTTGTATTTATTTTCTCTTGGGGGGAGTACTGTGCCGGTAGGCACGTTTCGTAATTGTTATCAATTCACGTATTGATGAATTGCATTTAGATTAGATATTATCTGTACATGTATCTAGTGCACATTAGTTAGTACTGTAGTAAGTTAACATTGTTTATATACGCATGTGTAATTGTAATTAAATTAGATTGAAACTGACTGACAAAGTGGTTACTCTCTCACCCCCCATCAACATGGATACCTCCGGTAAACTAGGTGTTCCCGTGTTTATTTTTCACTCAGTATGGAGAAACAAAGTTTATGTGATTACTTAAAAACTTGATGATAAAAAAACGGGCCAATGAGTTTAAAAACTTCACTGCTTTGTAATGATTCTAATAATCTAAAATACCACTAAAAACCTTCTGAAATAAAACATGACATTAAGAATTTTTCGTGACATGGACATAAGGGAAAATCACCAAAATTCAGATTAAAATTATTGTGAATATCTCAGAAACGAATAATTTTCAGTCAGGGTACTCCATGACCTAATTTGATCCAAATGAGCTCTACTATGTCACCCTGTATAGACATATACATAAAAATAGAGTTAATAAATTATGTAATAAAAATTGTGTTATAATTTACGTACGTACCTACTCCCCACAAACAGTCATGCACTTTTGACTGGGACGGCACCAAATAGTGGTATGCTCCAACTTATTTTTGCTAAGGCCCACTTCCAAAAAATGCAATGCCTGCTAGCACCTACAAAGTATAGAGTAGGTTATTATACACTTAAAATGACGTGTTCAAATCTAAACATTAATAAAACTGGACAAGAGCATGTCTGACGACTTGCTCAGAGTAGGGTTCTGACATCGTTACTACAAGCACAAAAAACTATCTCGAATAACTACAAGTAGGTATAAACGAATTTTCTATTTGAGTAAAGTTATTTGGTGCTGTCTTAATGATGCGAGGATACGTAACGACGACGACGTAACTCTGGCAAAAATGCCACTTTTCTAGTTCATTATTTTTTTAACGGATTTCCAAAACTACAAACGGATATGATATGTACCTACATGATGATTTTAAGACCTATCTAAAGATAACACACTAGATGTTATCTACATATATACTTAAAAGAAGAAACTGACTATCATATCAGCGCACAGCTCCAGCCGCTGGACCTAGGGACTTGAAAGTTAGTAGGGGTAGGGGGTACACCAAGAAAGGATTTTCCAAGAATCGACCCCCGACGGAAAGAAGTAGCGGGAAACTAATACTACGCGCACGAAGTCGCGGGCGTCCTCTAGTTACGTATAAAAAAATACCTTCTCTTTACATGTACCCTAAAAGACATGTTTTTCAAGATTTTATCTTACAACTTTGTAGGTGTAATTTAAATGTTCCTATAACTATGCCAAGTTCCAGCTTTGTAGTAGAAATAGTCTCTGAGATAAACCGCCGGCAGACGGGCAGACGGACAAACGAACTAACGGTTCCTTGTTGACAACAAAACAAATACTTAAACTATAACGAAAAAAAATATTTTTTTGCTATACACGTATGTAGAGAGTTTTGCTATACACAAAAATAAATTGTTACTTTGCTGGCGTTATTAAAATGTATAACTATGCCAATTTATAGCTTTTGAGTACCATGAATCTTTTAGATAAACCGTTGACAGACGGACAGACAGACAGACAGACAGACAGACATAGCGAAACTATATGGGTTCCTTATTGACTACGGAACCTTAAAAAGAAATACAACCTACTTAAGTTAGGACAAAAAAAATACATATTTGCTTAACATGTAAATAGGGAGACACACGAAAATAAATTGTTCGTAGCCGTTATACTTAAGCTAGAACGAAAAAACAATTTCTTTACATGTATGGGAGGGTATTTCAATAAAAAATGCAGCTTTGAAGTATTAAAAGTCTTTGAGAAAAACCGCCGACAGACGGACAGACGGACAAGGTGAAGCTATAAGAGTTCCTTGTTGACTACGGAACCCTAAAAACAAGTACAACAATACTTAAGTTAGAACATATTTTTTTATTTGCCTTACATGTTTATGGAGGTACCCCAAAAACATGTTTATCAAGATTTTAATTTGCAACTTTGTAGGTGTAATTTAAATGTACGAGGATTGATCAATAAGTTTTTAGAATCGGTATAAAAAATGGGAGATATGTAAATCGTTATATTTTAATTGGAATATGCACACTTTCTATATTTAGAAACATTTATTAACGTCATTGAAATGTTTTATTTTACCTAATATATTTACTTTTGGAGGTCAAATTTTGTACCTTCACTAAGTCATCATCAGCTTGTGATTTTTATGTAGTTGTTTTCGAACATTGGTGAGTGAGAAGCAGTAGTCAACAGCTAGGGCTAAATAACAGAGGGAGCGGTTATCAGTTCTGAACTTAGGTCGGAGAGCAGCATCCTTGTGAATTAGATGGCTCTGAAGCATAATTCCTGCCGAAAATACGTAATTTTTTTTAATCACTTTTCTTTTTATTTGTTTTCCTTAACTATACGGCAGAATAATGTTATATTACTCTCCTAGGTTATTTGATAATTGCTAAAAGCTAATATCACAGTATTTATTTGTAGGCCTCAATAATCCCGGAAAAGGCCGAAGAAGCCACCCTAAATGTTGGTGACCGAGCTGGAAATAAAAAAGTCCACTGCAAAGATAACTTGTTTATCCTTAAAATCATAATGATAAACCAAGGTTTCATTTTCAATAACATTTTTTTTTATTAGGGCATCAGGACTTTCTCCACACCGCTCCAAATAATTACAAAACTAACTCTTATTTTTGCCGTCTTGTAAAATTGTTCATACAGATGTTTTTTGTTTAGCTATCACAGAAAAACAAATGAATATTGTTAAAAATAACTCTAATTTAACGTTAATTAGTGCCATGGTATAGTCCACATTAATATAATAAGATTATAGGATGGTTCATACCGATTCTAAAAACTTATTGATCACCCCTCGTAGGTATAATTATGCCAAATAACAGTTTTGTAGTACCAAAAGTCTTTGAGATAAACCGCCGACAGACGGACAGACCGACAGATGAACAGTTGGACCGACGGACAGATGGACAGTCGGATATAGCAAAACTACAAGAGTTCCTTGTTGACTACGGAACCCTAAAAACAAGTAAACAATACGTAAGTTAGAACAAAAAACAATTCAGCTTTGCTTTATGCATACCTATTTGTACATGTATACATATTTGCTTTACATGTACAAGAGATACCCTAAAAAAGATGTTATTCAAGATTTTATTTAACAATTTTCTCGGCGTAATTTAATTGTATAACAATGCCAAATTACAGCTTTGAAGTACATAAAGCCTATGGTTAGACCGCGGACAGAAGGACAGACGGACAGATAGACAAACAGACATGGCGAAACTATAAGGGTTCCTAGTTTAACTTCGGAACCCTTAACAACAATACTTATAAAGTTTAGGACAAGAATTAGTGGACATAATGTAGGTACATTCCTAGGTAGAATCTATTGCATCTTTTTGTGGACACATTTTTAGATTTCAATATAAGCGCTTATTATATCGTAGAAAGGTTCTCGTCTTACCAATGTATGAAATAGGAACTTAGCTGGCGATTGAAAATTGTTTATAAGTATGTTTAAACAGAAAATTGAATCACAGGAACACTCTGTCATTCATACCTAGTAAATTAGTAAAAATAAGTACCTTTACCTCCGGCCGCATTGCGCCGCCAAATTCTGAGGGTAGAGCAAGTTTCACTGCACAACCAAACAAATTGTGGTTTTGTTAGTAGTAGAGGGCTGCTTTCGAGCCTCTGAAGCCGCCTTGAGACCCTCATGCGTTTTGAGACACTCGTCTTTTGCAATAGCTACGAGCCATTTTGAATCTTTCTGTTCATAGGAAAATATATTTGAGTTATTTTTAATTACTAAGGTGCCAATTTGAGTCAATTATTATTATATTATAAGATAAATTAAATTACAGAAATAATCACCTGACTTACGGTCAGTCACTCTGTCAATACCAATGTCAATATGACGGTTGCTCTTTGTTTACAATGGAGTCGCTTTCGTTTGACAACTCGCGATCGGCTTGAATCCAACTACAAATTGTCATTTTACTTACGTGAAACCAATTGAGGGCAAATCATTCATTCACTTGGTTTGAAAAATGGCTCGCAATCGCTTTCGAATGCGATTGACGTTAAATGTAACAATTGGTTTCATTTTGAAAGCGGACTCGCTTTCAGACTGTCAAAATGAAAACGATCGTGATTGCGAGTGAATTACGCAATAGCCCTTCAGGTTTATAATTTATAGGGCGTCCCGTATATAGTGGACTACCTTGCAGGGCTCTATAGTTCAGGTCAGGAGTATTAAAAATATGATAAATCATGTTTAGTAAAAGTCGCACGGAAAACGAGACATCTCAACTTTTCTAAATTATGGAAATGCGGTGCCCTGGTTCACCATTCTCAATGCCATGACCACAGTTATTACAATTTTTTGGTTTCGTTTGCTGTGAAAGAAAGCTGATTAATTTTTTTTTAAGACCCTTATAACGAAATTAATAAATAATGAGCAGTTTTATTAATTTTCAAGTCAAATTCAAAGTTTAGAAATCTGAGTTTTTCTTCTGGCAAGTTTGACACCGCACGGTATAAAAAAACGTATAAAAACCTGTTTAGTGCTATTTTCTTAAAAAATTGCCTGTTTAATGCAGATTCTAAATTGATAATCACAATTGAGATTATCTATTATAGCAGCGAAGTCATTATTAATTTCGTTCTACAAACACTGAATTATATCAAACTATCGAATTTAAAAAACGAGTTTTACTTTCGTTTAAAATGAAGTTGACTGGATTTAAATGTTTTATAAGACTTTGTTTGCCTGAATATGAAATGCTAAAACACTATAATAAAGGGTTAAACTACGAATCATTTAAAACCAGTCAACTTGATTTGAAACGGAGCAAAACTCCTTTTTTAAATTCGATATTTTGATAGAATTCAGTCTTTGTTGGATATATTTAATAATAACTTCGCTGCTATAATCAATAATATCAATTTAGAATCTCCATTAAACAGGCAAATTTTAAAGAAAGTAGTACTACAGGCTATCATACTTTTTTTACACCGAACGGTGTCAAACTTTCCCGAAGAAAAACTCAAACTTCGAAACTTTAAATTTGACTTGGAAATTTAAAAAACCTGCTCATTAATTTTATTAATTTCGTTATGAGAGTCTTAATAGTAGTTTTTTCCCACATGCTCGGAAATGTAAACCTTACTGTTGTAAAATCAGCCCGCGAAGTTAAGGTCCAGGCAAAATTAAAAAAAAACGAAGTTATTATTACCAACGGCATAAGTATGAAATTTCATTACCTACCTGGTGTTTTACTTTTTAAAACCATACTTGGACTAGGATAACTTTCCCAAACAGCCAAACACCCGTGCAATCAAAATTCTTCCTTATATATTTTACTTTTTAAATGACATCGACTAAAAAGTTAAGCCTTTTCAAACAGCGTTTACCTACAACGTATTTAAAAGTGTATCAAATAGTTTGACTTTTTTTAAATAGAAATTGCACTCATAAACAAAATAAATTGACGAAATAACATAAACGCGTAATAAATGTTATAGTATAAACTACATTTTATTCAAATTGAATTTATTACGTTTAAATTTTTGATTTTATTTAATGCTTTATTTCAGTGTCATACTCAATCGTACGTTTCTGTTTTTTACCCGACTGCGTCAGAAGGAGGGTTATGTTTTTCGAGCGTATGTATGTATGTATATATGTATGTCTAACTCTCCTCAAACATATGAAACAGCTTAAGCTGTTTGGCGAGGCCCAAAGATTGTCAGGTGAGGTAAAATATCTAGGTATCACACTAGATAAAGAGCTCACCTGGAAAAAACACGTAGACAACTCGATAACAAAAGCGCTGAGGGTGTTTGGAGTGTGCAGATCAGCGTATGGCAAGACATGTTCCCCCCGGACCACCGCAAGGTGTAGAAGTGCTCATAAACTGCGTTAAATTATTCTAAACTAGCTTTCCGCCCGCGACTTCGTCTGCGGATAGTCAGAACTTATGTTAAAAGTACAGACATAGTTTATATCACCTTCAAAGAGTTTTTTTAATGAAAAAAGTCCAGAACTTGAATTTGAAGTAAGCGGTTCACAAACACCTTTCATTTTTGACTCTAAAACAACATAATTGTCATACAAAATAAATTCACTCCCCTCCTCCTCCTCTTTCACCATTACGTTTTTTTTAATCAACCCTAGATTTTTAGATTGATAATTTAGTCATCTCATCTATTTACTAAATTGCTATTCAAACAATTAACCCACTTAGCAGAAGATTTTCGAAAAACACCAAAGTTGGATATTTTATTTATGTAGTCGCAATACCCATTTTCATATCTTGTAGGTATATACATTTGAAAGTAACTTTATTTCTATACAAACTTTACAGTCACTATCAGTAGTCTTAGATCCCAGGTTTTTCCCTGTAGTTTTTTTTATTGATGATGGGTTTGTTCTTGACTATTTGTTTCTTTATGGGGCAAGTGTTTAAAAAACACTGAAGCTTGCGCTTTTTTAAATGCTAGCATTCATGTAACTGGAAAAATACCAACTCAAATACCTACAAACTTTGACCCCGCTTTTCACACTGTTAAGCGCTTATTTTAAACCTGTTTTTTTATTTAATTAATATTGGTCTTGATACCGACTTTCATGTATATAACTTGCCCAGTCATAATTCTTATGTATAGGTGAACAGTTACCTTAATACCAATAATGTCCACATTTCTCACATCAAAAATGACCAAATTCCCACAAAAACTTCTACCCCCATTTTACCCCCTTTTTCGAAATTGCCGTATTTTTTTCATTTATGTCGTAAACTACGACATTCACTATTCTCATTTTAAACATGGCAAAACTCTCTTTTATTTTACCACCTTTGGGGAAGTTTTTAAAAATCGCCCAACGCCTTTTTAGGGTTCCGTAGCAAAAATGGCAAAAACTATTATAGTTTCGTCATGTCCGTCCGTCCGCCCGTATGTCACACGCATTTTACTCGAAAATTGCAGAGGTTCATAGATGAAATTTGGAGTAGGAATAGTGTATTGTAGAAGCCGCTACTTAGTTTGGTAGTGAAATAACAAAAATTAATATTTCTAGGTTCGGCACTCCCTATCAACGTGTGACTGTTGATAAAATAAAAAAATCGCTGTACATCATCGTGCGGGACATATTTCGACAGTTCTTTTAATACACAACTTCAACTTCTACCGCCAATTTACAACCGCCATTTACAGAGATAGTTTTTCCAAAATCTCCGAAAACAATTTAGTAGCCCTAACAGGCTGACACCTAATTAAACGTGTCTCACCTAAACAATAACCGAAGTCGCTTATTTACTAACTTCGCTAGACGCTAAAATCGTATTTCCTATTAATAAGTAGTAGCCCACTTTAAAATTGACCAAAGTCCGAAACTTCTACCCCCCCTCCCCCATTTTAAAACCTTTGGGGTAGATTTTCCTAAATCGCCGAAAGTAACTTTTTTTTTATAAAAACAGTCACCACATTTCTCCCTTCAAAAATGTCCAAAATCCCATACAAACTTCTACCGACAATTTACCCCTAAGTTTTCCAAAATCGCTAAAAGCAATATATTTAATTCATATTCATTAGCCACGTTTCTCACTGCAAAAATATATATCTTCCATACAATTTTCTACCCCTCATTTTACCTCCTAAGAGGTAGTATTTTCTGAATCACCAAAAGTAATATTTTTTGTATGTATATTGCCTTTGTACGTAGATTATATTTGCAATGAAGAGCATTTTTACCAAATTTCAAGTAAAATTTACCATAAAAGTAATCCCCACAAAAACATTGCAACTATTTTCTATCCCCCCAGGGGTTGAATTTTAGTAATCGCTGAAATTCGTATCTCATTATATTCTTTGAAGAGCATTTCTACCAAGTTTTAAGTAAATTTGATCATAAAAATATTTTTTCTTGCAAACTTTGCAACCCCCTTTCATCCCTCTAGGGGTTGAATTTTAGTTACCGCTGAAATACGTGTCTCGTTATTTTCAATGAGGAGCATTTCTACCAAGTTTCAAGTAAATTTGATCATGAAAATATTTTTTTCCACACAAACTTAGCTTTTCATCCCTCTAGAGTTTGAATTTTAGTAATCGCTGAAATACGTCTTATTATTTGCGTTGAAGAGCATTTCTACCAAGTTTCAAGTAAATTGGATCATAAAAATATTTTTTCCCATACAAACTTTGCAACCCCCTTTCATCCCTTTAGGGGTTGAATTTCAAAAAATCCCTTCTTAGTGGATCTCTTCATCACAAAAAGAAAATACTGCCCAAGTTTCATATTTCTAGCATTAGTCGTTTTGGCTGGGCGATGATGAGTCACCCGGGACATTGCCTTTTATATATTCTAAATATGTAAATTAAATATTAAATTGTGTGACAAAAATCAGAACAAAAAATAGGAGTGCATAATCTGAGTGGATGTAGCAGCGCAATTAGAGAGAAATAAGAATACTACTGCAAGCCGTGAGCTCCTGGTAGCTGTTGCGCGCGCGCTACCCAATCGCGCCGCGCCTGTTATCTGTGACTCCGCTCCTGCCGCCTGATGGGCCGATCGTTTGCGGTTAGACTCCATCTTACTCCGCTCTCTGCCAATTAGCGCTCCCGTGAGACGCGGTCATTATTCAATCTCCTCAAGCTTCTGGAAACCTGGTACAATGAGCTACACGGGAGACCGCTCGTTATCGGAAACCGTCTTAGACAAAGCCCACGAAACTACTCCGCCAAATAACTATGGAACCGCGAGAGTAAAAAGAAAGCGCGACGACGATATTCTTACTGATTTTTCATCATTCAAAGATGAAATTCGTGACATGATCTCCTCTATGGCTACCCAACTCAGCGAGATCCTGAAAAACTCTGAAACGCTTAAGGAAATACAATTAACAAACAGAAATATCGAAGACTCGGTTTCGTTTCTTTGTTCACAATATGAAATATTTCAAAATAAAATAGTCAGCTTGGAAGATCAAATTGCCGAAGACAGAGCTCACATTCAAAATCTAGAACAAAAAATTAAGGACCTCCAAAGAGAATCACGGATGAATAATCTAGAAATGAAAAACGTGCCTAAACAACCAAAAGAATCCAAGGATGACCTAGTGAATATGATATTGACTTTATCAAGGGCGATTAACTGCCCACTACAAAAATCTGACATTAAAGATATTTACAGGGTGCGACCTAAGAAAGAAAGTACCAAAAATACCCCAATAATTATTGAATTGGGCTCCTCACTGGTTAAAAATGACATCTTAAAGATGGGTAAGGCACATAATATAAAAACCAGAACCAACCTGAACGCCTCCCACCTCGGCCTTCAACTTGCGGCTAACCCAGCAATTTTTGTAGCGGAACAGCTAACCCTTAAAGCGTCAAGACTGTACTTCCTGTCAAGAGAACTCAAAAGAAGAAACATATTCCAATACTGCTGGACCAGCTTCGGCAAAGTGTACCTACGGATAAATGACAATACGGAAATCATTCAGATTACAAATGAGTGTCAAATCGAACAGCTAAGTAAGGAGGACCCCAGTACTGCATCTGTGAACACAAGCAGTGCCACCCTCATAGCCAAAGGAAAACGACCAGCAACTTATACCCCTGCAACGACGAGTGAACAGTCCACCCCGGCCCCGACCCCTTAAACGTGACTATCCTTAATAATGGCTGCTCGAGACATTTTCTTTTGCTCATGCTGCCCTAGTATAGCTGAACTCATACAGTATGTATTAAACTTAAGTAAAATCTTAAATTCTAAGCATAACGTAACTTTCTATGTACTTGATAATTCTAAGCAAAAACTTTTAGTAGTAAAACTAATTATAATTAAACTCGCTCAAACCACTCACCCAGCGCCAACCTTCCAAGGGCTATGCGGTCCTGGTACATTGGCTCTTTTATATAAAAGGTTCCAACTGTACAAACAAAATACGACTTACTCACACACACCATCACAGCTCACATACAATTTTATAAAATACTTACTAAAATACTTACATAACCGCACACATTACATTACTCTAAAAAAGAAAAACCCCTATGTTGTTCCCGCACCTACCCTTACTAGCATCTCAATATCCCCTACAAACATATGTTTAAAAACCGATAAATATCATAACATAAATCAACTATCCTCACTTAGTATTTTATTGCAAGTACAGCTACACTTACATAAAACGATCATAATTAACCCTTTTATATCTACCACCCTATTCCTCTACTTTTAAAATGGCTAATCAACTCAGTGTTATAGATGAAATAGATAGTATGGAAGTAGCCCAATCCTTAGAATGTGACATTCAGGACCTCCAATTCCAAACTGTAATCATAACTTCTCAGTTTTATCGCAGAATATCCGTAGTATATATTGCAACTTCAACGATCTACAAGTAGCTATGTCTCAACTTGATTTCGACCCTGATGTTTTGATCTTGACTGAAAGTCGTTTAAGCCCAACAAAATCCATTCCACATATTCCTAATTATAACTCTATGGCCACTACAATGATAGTGTTGTTGCGTATGTTAAAACCAACTTAAACTCAACCATTGACGAAGTAAAATTGGAACAGGCAACGTGCCCACAAATTGACATGCACAACACAATCATCCTAGGGATCTATAGATCACCCTCTAACACCAATGCTGTGAACTTTATTAACTCATTAAATGAACACTTAAACTCCTTATCAGCCAATACTATAATAATCACCAGGGACTTAAATATAAATCTAATCTAACGGCATCAGGAGCAACATTATGAATATAACAACAGACATAGTTACTTGAACATGTTGTGTGCACATGGTATTCTGCCAGGTTTATGTAAACCAACCAGATTAGAAAATTGTTTAGACCACATTATGCTAAAATTAAACAAGATTGACTCTACCGCATATACAGCTGTCTTAAACACTACAATTACGGATCACAAAACCACGCTTCTGATTCTATCCTTGAATTCTAAAAATAAAACCATTTCTAAATCCATTGAAATTATTAATTATGAAAACGCTGTGAACAAGCTACTAGAAAAAAACCTTGAGGCCCTCCTTTTAAGTAATGATCCTAACTTTATAATACAGCAACTTATTTGTAAACTAAACGAGTCATTAAATTAAAGCAAAAAAGTCAGCAAAATACCAAGATCTCGTAGAATTATTAAGCCGTGGATCACTCCGGGTATTCTGCGATGTATTAGAAACAGGAATAGAATGCAATTGAAATTACGGGTAATGAGGTTCTGAAAGTCACATTCAAAAGATACCGAAACTTTACTTCTAAACTAATCAAAAAACTTAAACGTAATTATGATCGTAAATTACTAGAAAATACAGAAAAAAAAATCTAAGGCTCTATGGGGATCTATAAAATCTTTAGCTAACTATGAAGGCAGTAAGAATACTAACATCGACCTTCTCAAATACAAACCTGATCCTACTGAATCTGTCAACGGTGTTAATGACTTCCTCTCTAGCATTGGTAAAAAGCTAGCACAAGACATTCCTGGTCATAACTCTACAACAATTGATACAATTCCCATGCAAAAAAAAAGCTGCATAGCCTCATCTTTCGTTCTACTGGAAACGGACCCCACAGAAACCGAAAACATTTTGATGTCCCTAAAAATTGATAGTGCCTCATGTGTTGATGGGGTTTCCACCAGATTCTTAAAGCTGTGCAAAACGACTGTAGTACCCGTAGTTAGTCACCTAGCAAATCTATGTTTCGACCAAGGTGTTTTTCCAAAGATGTTAAAGGAATCGCTTATTACGCCGGTTTACAAGAGTGGAGAGAGAACAGACCCGAATAACTACAGGCCAATCTCGGTGCTCACATCGAGTTCAAAAATTATCGAAAAACTTATTAATAATAGATTAACAAACTACTTCAATAAATACAACGTACTTTCAAAATTTCAATTTGGGTTTAGGCAGGGAAAATCAACTGAAGATGCTATACTAAAACTTACATCGATAGTGAGCAAAGAAGTTGATAAAGGCAAAAAGTGCCTCTCTATTTTCCTAGATTTAAAAAAGGCATTCTACACGGTCTCTCTTCCCACTCTTATAAAAAAGCTAGAACACTACGGCATCAGAGGTTAACCCCTGCATTTGTTGAGTGACTACCTACGGAATCGTAGTCAGAGGGTCAGGATAGGTGACCACATAAGTTCTGAAGTGGACGTGACTTATGGGGTCTCCCAAGGTAGTGTGCTGGGACCGACTCTGTTTCTCGTCTACATAAACGACCTTACGAATATGTCCGTTGATAATGGACATGTCATTTCATACGCAGACGACACTGTCGTAGTATTCACAGGCGAGAAATGGGAGTCGATCTTTGGAGGAGCTGAGAGGGGCTATAAAATCAACTCATGGCTAAAATCCAACCTGCTAACCCTTAATATAAGTAAATCTAAATTCATCTGCTTCTCCAAGACCATCAGTACCCAACCACCTCCAGACCTAATATTAAAAATTCATAATTGTGACCTCAAGAATAATAGTAACTGTCAATGTACCGCACTAGAAAAAGTCACGTCAATCAAATACTTGGGGATAATTATCGACCAACGTCTTTCCTGGCATCAACATCTAGAATATATAAATGGTAGAATAAGAAAACTAGTGTGGATATTCAAAATTCTAAGACACATCAGTAGCGCTACACTAATACAACAAATATACACTGCACTTGCGCAATCAATTATGACGTATAGCATTTCAGTATGGGGCGGTGCTGACAAAACGAAATACCTAGAAGTAGAGAGAGCACAGAGATGTTTGTTAAAAACTATGTACTTTAAACCATACAGATACTCCACTACGGAACTCTATCTAGTGTAGCGCTCCATAAAAAATAGGGATACGGAACACTACACGGGATGGTTGTGATAAAACCATCAGCACGTAAATTTGGACCTGTAAAAGTAAAATAAAACCGAACGAATTTCAACAAGGTTATATAATTAGGGAACACACAATGATTAGATTAAAAAAAATACTTACAATGCAACCATAAAAACTAGATTACTAGGCTGACACAGAATTTTGTTTAGGTAACCAAAACGATTTAACATAAAACGGTCAGCGGATTGTCACGTTAATAAAGCCTTTCTAATTTAAAACACATTGCCTAATAAAGGGTAAAAGACCACCTTAAAACACGGTCAGGCCAAAACTTGTATTCAATTTATAGGTAAATCTGAATCGAACTATAATAGAATGAATCGGTTAAAATACAAGAAGCGCTTCAAGATTAAAACTGATGTGTTCGGAGTATTATGAAATATGGATAACAAATTGTGGTGTTGAACGGTAAAAAAAAGGTCCAGAAATCTAATAATATTTAACTAACTCTAACCGGTCAATGAACAAGTCCGCAATACCAAAAAGGCTGAGAGACGAAAAAGGCGAAATAAATTAGCAATAATTAACGCGAACCAACGCGATTTGTAGCGGTAATGCTACACTAGATGTTAAAGTACTTAGCATGCGCAAGTTATATATTACCTCTGCAATCTTGAAACTTCATAGGTCATTGGTTTTTAGGCCGGAACTGTTATCTCGTAGAAGGAAACATACTGTAGCACCCTTACCTGATTATAAATCAGCTTTCGCAAAAAGGCAATTTGATGTGCAATCCGCATTATTATATAACAAGATAAACAAGGAAACAAGTATCTATAAATTAAATCATCACGAATGTAAACTAGCTTTATCTAAATGGTTAATTGCACTTAACTATCAGGAGACTGAAAAAATAATTTATAGTTAGTAATATAAGCTTAAGACCAAAAGTTGTGTTAATAATAAATTATATAAGAGTAATATCTCATACACACACACACACACACACATACATACACACACACATAGTTTAAATAAGTTTAATATTTTAAAACTGTATCAAATTAAATAATAACTATGTAAACATAAGAGATATCCATTTTAACGCTTATTGTTAACCTCTATAATCTGGAAGAGCGAGGGCTTCTGATACAGGTACACTATACCTAATAGAAGGACTCGACCACACCTGTACCTACCACTTAAGGTTAAATGGAAATAAATTATTATTATTATTATTATGGGGCCTTAACCCTAAAGTACTGAAGTGGATCTATACCATGATGGTAAGGCCCATCATTATGTACGGCTGCTTGGCCTGGTGGCCAAGAACAACACTAAGGACATGCAAGGACTCTTTAACTAAGGTGCAGAGGGTGGCCTGCATGGCTATGACAGGGGCGTTCAGAATGACGCCGACTGCGGCAATGGAGGTCCTCCTAAACCTCCCACCGCTGCACATCGCCATTCAGTCTGAGGCGTGCAAGTCACTACAGAGGCTGAAAGAGACTGGCCTGTGGAACGACACCGCGCCTAGAACCAGACACACTAAACAGGCACATAATGTAGTTCTAGAAAGAATACTGACGATGGGCTGCGATAAAATGCAACCAGAGTATGTATTCCGGAGGAATTTCAATGTCCACATTCCGCCTGCAATACCTTTTCAAGTTATTCTGCAATATTAAAGTTAAATTTAAATTGTTATAAATATTAATAAGTACATGCTCTTACAATTTTCTATAGATTGTAGAGCTTGTTTTTCGCTATTCAGTTATTTTTTTTTTGTTTTTTTTTGTTTATTTTTAATTCAATGAAATGTTGGGACTGTGTTTAATTTTATTAACAATAAAATTGTGTTCAATTTCCTCACATTGTTGGAGAAAAGCACTATACAAGCCTGGACCGGGAAGGGCGGTTGCTGGATTCGTATATAGCGCGGTTCCGACTGCGTCTCGGCCACGCTAACTCTACTCCTCCCGCAACGGCCTATTTCCCGGTCTGTGCAGTAATGTACAATTTTACCATCGTATTATAATAGATTACTGAATGGCCTTAGTAAGGTACGAGATTAAAAAGCTCGATTATGACACTATTGTCAACAATACTTTTTGCACGAGTTCATTAATAGTACATTACTACACAGAGGCCGGGACAGACCGCCTGCACAGACAGACAGCCCGCCTCAGACCTATCCGGCCTCGCTTTGCTCTGCCGTCTATATGTCTTCGGCCGGCAACCCCATATTTCCCGCCGAGGTATGTATAGTGCTTTTCTCAAACATAATAATAATTCATTAAAAAAATTAAAACAAAAATGACAAAGTCAAATAACTAGGAGTGCATAAACATTAAATGTAACCTACAGTGCTCCGTCATCCGCGCTGTGTCGTGTGCGCCCGCCCGCCCGCCGGTGCCCCGCAGCGCACCGCCTGCGATCTAAGTTGCGCTACGCACCCCTAATTAACTTTGTTCTCCTGGTACTTTAAATATACATGCAAACGCTTTGGCTGGATACACGGCGTAGTATATTAAAAAAAAACAGCTATCTACCTGTCCATAAACACAGCCGCCATGATTACACTAAAATTAAAAAATATCGTTTTTTTTCGGCAGAATGTCATGATACCTGCTGTGCCACAAATTTATGTGGAATGAAAATAAAAAAGAGGACTTTGGCGGCCTAGGCCTGCACAATTTGTATTTCATTGCATGTTTGAGAAAAAAAAAAAGTGGTTAGTTTTTATTTTACCTTTTCAAAGCTAAGTTAGCGTTGAAAAGAAAAGTTATCACACCACCGGCGTCCGAAATGTTGCAAATACTGAGTGCGCGTAAAACAATAGGGAATATGCATGGATTTTTTAAATAGCATTTCTCAACAAAATATGAAAATACCGTAAAAGAGATCATCAAAAGTGAAATTAATACCCTTTATAAGGCAGAGGGAATATATTTCCCACCATAATAAATGTAATATGAATCTTAAGAATTGACAGTTTGGTTCTATTTCCGAATACTATGACAGTTGTCAATCCGGTAAAGGGTTAAAATCGGTCAAGTAATACGGATGATACAAGCATTTTAAAATGCTAATTAGACAGAGAGATCCGAAGTGCACCGGTGACGTCATCGTGCAGCACGGCCATATAAACTCCTCGTAAAATTCTGTAAAAAGAAACATGCATATTCCATATTTCCCCACAAAAGTACCAAGGTATCATAAACCAAAAGCAGTTCTCGTTAAGAGCAGACATCGCGCGATTTCTCTTTATTATAATTCTTCATTACAAGAACGTCACACGCACCATGTCCGTTTTATGCGCGCCTAGTACATCGCGACCGGTCTAACATATTGTGAATCGTTGAAATTTATTAATAAAATGGCTAAGCGCGAGTCGGACTAGCGCCCTGAGGGTTGTGTACATGTGGTCATCAATATTTTACAACTTTAATTTATTTAACTTTTTTTAATCATTCTACTTGTTCTATTTTTGAGAAAAGCACTATTAGGAGGAGATCCGAATAGGAGATTATTCGATCTGATAGATTCGATAAAAAGTATTTCATACCAAATTTAATATGATAAGTAATATATTATGGCGAATAGATAGGCAGACAAATTTCAGTCCAGAACATAATCAATAAAAAAAAATCGTGTGCGTCTCGGGACGCCCGACAGAAGTGATAACTAATCTAAATCTCTGGGTTAGAGTGAGAGAGGAGGAGCCTGCCTATATGCGTGAGAGAAAGGGATGCCAGATAGACTGGCGCCGTAACGCGTTACGTAATGAAGCGGTTTGCCCTCCCATAATAATAAAGTTATCACTTCAAAAAGTTCAAAATAGCGGCCACTTTTTTAAATCTGATTACGGGTTCGCATTTGTAGTCCCAAAGGGCCCTCAGATATCGATTTTCAAGACAATCGAACCAGTAACAAAAAAGTTCAAAATGGCGGCCACTTTTTTTAAATTTGATTACGGGTTCGCATTTGTAGTCCCAAAGGGCCCTCAGATATCGATTTTCAAGACAATCGAACCAGTAACAAAAAAGTTCAAAATGGCGGCCACTTTTTTTAAATCTGATTACGGGTTCGCATTATTTTGTAGTCCCCACGGATCCTCAGATATCGATTTTCAACTCAATCGAACCAGGAACAAAAACGTTCAAAATGGCGGCCACTTTTTAAAATCTGATTACGGGTTCGCATTTGCAGTCCCAAGGAGCCTTCAGATATCGATTTTCAAGCCAAACGAACTAGTAAAAAATAACTTAAAGTAATCACTTAAAAAACGGTGATTGTTTTAGGTTATAATTTATGCTCACTGTCAACAGTATTTATGCTTAGAAACGCATTACGGGGTGACGTCAGCAGGTACGATCAAATACCGTTTACCATTTTCGTCCATACCTGTAAGTTAGATTGGCCTAGCGGCTCAGTGAGAGGTAGGTCTATGGCGCCATGGTGCCGCGGCTCAACTCGCGGCTCTGCCGTATGCGTGAGAGAAAGGGAAGCCAGACAGGCTGTCCAGTAACGCGCGTTACGTAACGAAATGGTTTACCCTCCGTAAAGAAGTTATCACTTCTAAAAATAAAAAATAACTTTGTTTTCAAAAAATGCAAGAGCTTGTTTAATAGACAAATTACATACCAAACGAAAGTATGAAGAGTATAGAATATGCAAACGTTAGGTTGACAATTTTTTCCCGTATAACTATTGGGTAGGCAGGCATAACAGGTAGGTAAGTCGGTGCTAATAATGTGCACCGTACCTAACGTTTGCATATTCTATATATAGACTTCATACTTTCGAGTAGTTTCTAATTTGTCTATTAAACAAACATTTGCAATTTTAAAAACAACAGGCCGTTTCGGAGGTAGCCTATACCATATTTCAGGCTGGTGCTGGCAGGCTCGGTGAATACGACCTAATCTTTGAGTTTTTTCGTGACGTCTTTGGAGCTATCGGGAGTTTTCTGCTGGTTGGTGAGAATGCGTCATAGGTATCGTGTTTCATGTTTTCGGGAATAGAAATTTCGAAAACGATGTCGGATTCGGAATTCAAGATAGCGGCCATGATGTTTTTCGAAAAAGACGTCATGGGTATCGTGTTTCATGGTTTCGGGGATGGTGAATTTAAAAATGATGGCAGATTCAGAATTCAAGATGGCGGCCATGCTGTTTTTCGAAAAAGTCGTCACGGGTATCGTTTCTCATGTTTTCGGGATGGCAATTTTGAAAACGATGTCGGATTTGGAATTAAAGATGGCGGCCATAATGTTTTTCGAAAAAATCGTCATGGGTATCGTGTTTCAGGTTTTCAGGGATGGCGAATTCGAAAATGATGGCAGTTTCTGAATTCAAGGTGGCGGCCATGATAGTTTTTCGAAAAAGTCTTCATGGGTATCGTGTTTCATGTTTTCGGGGATGTTGAATTCGAAAATGATGGCAGATTCTGAATTCAAGATGGCGGCCATGATAGTTTTTCGAAAAAGTCTTCATGGGTATCGTGTTTCATATTTTCGGGGAAGGCGGATTCGAAAATGATGGCAGATTCGGAATTTATGATGGCGGCCATGATATTTTTCAAAAAAGTCATCATTGTTTCTCATGTTTTCGGCCTTTTTGGGGATGGCAATTTCAAAAACGATGTCAGATTCAGAACTCAAGATGGGCGCCATGATGTTTTTAGAAAAAATTGTCATGGGTATCCTTTCTCATGTTTTCGGGCATGGCAATTTCGAAAACGATGTCAGATTCGGAATGCAAGATGGCGGCCATGAAAAGCCGTCATGGGTATCGTGTTTCATGGTTTCGGGGATGGCGAATTCGCAAATGATGGCAGATTCTGAATTCAAGATGGTGGCCATGATAGTTTTTCGAAAAAGTCTTCATGGGTATCGTGTTTCATATTTTCGGGGATGGTGGATTCGAAAATGATATCAGATTCGGAGTTCAAGATGGCGGCCATGAAGTTTTTCGAAAAAGCTGTCATGGGTACCGTAACATCGGGGTACTTTGTCCCAAAATCATTCTTTATACTTCTCGTTTGAGTACTTCAATTTAAATAACATTATGAGATTTTCATAGGCATAGGTGTTTAGTTGTGGATATATTCAACTCATGCACATACACAAAACTTAATAAAACAAACCCTAATTATTATTTTTCGCAAAGTTTGGGTCGATTTTTCATCTAGTAAAAGGTTACGGTTTGCAATGAAAGCACAAAGAAACCTGTGTCGCTATTGCCTAACGCACTCGCAATCACAATCGGCTTGAAAATGGAACAATTGTTTTCATTTTGTATGTAGGCAAACCTTCGATTTTCAAAATGAAAACAATTGCGATTGCGAGTTTGTTAGGCAATAGCCCCTCTGTTTATATTGATTCACACGCCAAAGAAAGACGTAGTAGCTTGATTAATTTGTTTTTATTAGACTAAAAAACCTCAAAACCATTATCACAAAGTAATAAATCTATCAAACATGGCTCTTTTTATTAAAACTTTGCCAAAACAGAAAATCCTTCTAAACTGATCCATTATAAATTTGAAGTAGTTACTGTATCAAATTATTTTTCTGTTATTATTTTATGTGAGGATAAGTAATTTTTTTGATCATTTTGATGTCAATTTCACTTATTGGAAAACTATAATCGGATAGTGCTATGGACAACAAAATGCTTGTTCTTCTATTGTAATTATTGAAGGGTGGCCAGGTTTATTGCAGTGTTTATTCTTTATAGTGCGAGGAATATTGTATCTCACATCGCTTAGACAGTTGTCGGTACTTAACTGTTCGTTTGTGTAATCAATGTAACGACGACTTCCTGGTTTTCTTTAATTAGGCATCTTTGCACGTCTGAATGATGAAAAAAGTATATTGAGCTGACAAAAAGAAATTGGAAACAGAAAAAATATCGTTTGGACCATGGGTAAAAGATACCTACCCGAAAACGATAGCCAAAGAATACTGTGATTTTAAACCGTGAGGTGTCCTGCGCACAACAGTTGTGCGTAGAAATTTTTGACCGATCGTGTCCTACGCACAACAGTTGTGCGCAGGACGGCGCTGTGATTGGAGAATTTAAATTTCATAAACGAATACCCTGCTAGTGTAAAAAAAATATCCTATTGATTTGTCACTTATTTGGCAACATATTGGATATTTTTCCCCAAAAACCAAGCATCTGAACAAGCAAAAAAATAATAAAAACGAAATTATTGCCCAATAGGATGTGCTCGTCTGCAATGGCCGCCGCATGCGCCGCCGCTCCGTAAACAAATAATTATAGTGATGTTGTTTATGTGTTTAGTGATAAATAAATTGTTGAATTCAGCGCGTAAACTTATAATGGTTATAGTTTAACAATAGAAAAGTGAAATGTGGCAATATATTATGTGCAGGTCAAAGAATAAACCGATCGGATGAAAAAAATATCAAAACCTAATAATAATATATTTGATTAATTGAATCATTTATTTTCATCAGCAAACGTGAGTGTATAATCTTTATTCCTTTCTACGTGCATTGCCTGTTCTTTTATCTTTCCATTGATATATCAATCATAAAATACATATAATTATACCAATCGTAAACAATCATCTTTTTTCTAAACTCAAACAGACAATAAAAATATCTCGAAAATCAGCTGGACATTTCGTGAACTTGTATAAATCAAGGGCCGGACACTTGACGGGTTTTATCATATACTACTCACAAAAATGTCTTAAACTCGTTGATTTATATCACATTAGGGTCCCAGATACATTATATCTGTTACAATTGATCACAATCAAACAGTTAAAATTACCTGCTTTCTTTTTTTTGTGAAAACGTGTGTAAATTATAAATTCGCGTAGTTTGCTGGTAGCAACTTGTCTCCAAAATAATGGATTGACCAATCAGCTTTGCTAACTTGAAACTATTTTAACGACCGCCCCATACGACCATCTATCGATGAGTAGCGCGAACTACATCGAGAGCTCCTGAAGTACGACTTGGCAGGAAGTTTGATATTTTTTCCGTTTCGGCCAAAGTTGCCCGCTAGGGCTAAAGTACCCCGATGTTACGGTATCGTTTCTCATGTTTTCGGCGATGGCGAATTTGAAAACGATGTCAGATTCGGAATTCAAGATGGCGGCCATGATCGTGTTTCATGTTTTCGGGGATGGTAATTTCGAAAACGATGTCAGATTCGGAATTCAAGATGGTGGCCATGATGTTTTTCGAAAAAATCGTCATGGGTATCGTTTCTCATGTTTTCAGCGATGGCAATTTTGAATACGATGTTAGATTCGGAATTTGTGATGGGGCCCATGATGCTTATCGAAAAAGTCGTCATGAGTATCAAAGAAACAGAAAATATATCTATTGATACAAAAATGATACGGATTACAATAAACCAAGAATTCAGGCAGAATTTTCGTCTGTGCCTTTGCGTCAATTGGATCCACTCGGCACGATGCTGAGGCAAAGCACGGCGCTAATTTTTAATAGGGCCATTAGCACAGACGAAAAAGAAAAGAAAATAAAAAAAAATGCTTAGCACATATAATAGCTTAGGTCCTGGAATAGATTATTAATCATCTCATTCCTACGGGAAATCAAATTAATCGTTAGAAGCTGTGAATTTGCTCACAAGGCAGCGCCACTTTGTATGGGCGAGTAACAAAATTAAAAAGGTGAAATCTCATCTAGCCATGTGTGGTGTGTTTTTATTTTGGTCTACGTTTGTCATCCTGTATTCCTTTCAGTTTTTATTCATTGATGTGTTCATACACAAAACACTTTTAGTTACATTGATCTTAAACCACATTGAACCATGATCAAACAGATTCACTTTTAATAAGTTTAATTCCCTTTCCCCCTTGCCTAAATTTTATGTTACATTTTTTTGGATTAATTAAAGTTTAAAATTAATAAGACTCCGTCCGGAAAACTTTTTTATAAGAAAAGTAAAACCCTTGTAATATTAATCCAGCAAACTTCGTTATTTTTGACCGTTTTGTCACTACGGGCATGTTTACATTACGCTTATACTTAAGTATACAATACAGGTCTCTATTCCACTCATCATCATCATCATGTCAGCCAAAAGACGTCCACTGCTGGACATAGGCCTCCCCCAAGGCTCTCCACTATAAACATTCCACTCGCTTAAACCTTATTGCCGTTGACTTGTTATCATATTGTCAATGTTATGATACCTCTTATTTACTCGACAGTAATGGTGGCAGAGTTAAAAACAATGCGATAGCAACACGTATACCTATAGACAAAGTAGAATAAAGCCCTGTTCCAGGCAGTATAGGGGACAGAGATATACGACTCCTTAGCTCTATCTCACTCACTTACTTATACTTGATATGTTTTAAGAGAACAATATGACCACAGATTCCAGAAAAATGCTACGTTGATAACATTAGTCACTAATAATCGCCTTTTTCCAGAAAATTTAAAATCTCAGAAGAGTTGGGATGACATAACCTCTAATTTAACGTATGACACCCTTGTAAGCCGCAACTCAGGATCTGAGCGTGCCAGGCTCTTGGCGGTGGGAACCAAAGAGGCTGGCTACTGGCTACATGCACACCCATCGCCAAATACTGGTACTTTCTTAGATCCTGAAACTCTCCGAATTTCTACTTGTTTACGTCTTGGTGTCCGGGTCTGCACTCCACACTTATGCCCCTGTGGCAACGAAGTCGATTGTCTGGGTCACCACGGACTTTCATGCCAAAAAAGTGCGGGCCGCTTCTCTAGTCACGCCGTGATCAATGACATTATCCGCCGGTCTCTTGCCTCCGTCAACGTTCCCGCTTTACTGGAGCCAACTGGTATCGCTAGGGACGACGGCAAGAGACCTGACGGTATGTCTTTAATGCCGTGGAGTATGGGGCGAGTGCTGGTGTGGTACGCTACTTGTGTAGACACCCTAGCCTCGTCACACCTCCGCGGAACAGTAAATAAATCAGGCGCGGCGGCTGAGGCAGCCGAAACCATGAAGAAGAATAAGTATAAGGGTCTCGGCGCAGAATATCACTTTGTTCCTTTTGGCGTCGAGACCTTTGGTCCGTGGGGACCCAGTGCTATTGGCCTTTTTAAGGACATTTCAAAAAGGCTAATAGAAACAACTGGAGACCACAGAGCTGGCAGCTTCACACTTCACATGGTCTAAGATCCGAATAGGAGACAATTTGCACCGGGCTGTTTATTCGATGAAAAGTATTTTATATCAAATTTAATACGCTTAATAATATGTGGTGAATAGGTAAGCTGAAAAATTTCAGTCCAGTACCATATATAATTAAAAAAATTATTAAAATTAAACTTTTTTTTAAATTGCAAATGCTTGTTTAATAGACAAATTACATACTAATCGAAAGTGCAAACGTTATGTTTGATGCAAATTATTAGTACCGACTTACCTGTTTACCCAATAGCTTGACGGGAAAAAAATAGTCAATTTTCGATTGGTATGTAATTTGTCTATTAAACAAGCTATTGCAATTTTTTAAAACAAAGTTAATTTTTAAATTTTTAATTAATTATATAATTACTGGACTGTCATTTTTCAGCCTACCTATTCGCCATATAATATATTAAATTTGGTATAAAATACTTTTTATCGAATAAACAGCCCGGTGCATATCGTCTCCTATTCGGATCTCCTAGGACTCTCATTATGTGAAAGGTATTTAAGTACATAAACTACTACAACTTGCCACTCCTTGTCTTAAAGTAGCTTTAGGATGCTTTTCCACCGGCGATGTGAGGCGAGACAAGGCGACGCGACAATTTTAATTTGTATCATAAATCATTTTCACCAAAAATGCACAACTTAATTTTTTAACAAATAAATTACCTCCTGCTAAGGAGGATATAGATTTTTTTCAATACAAATTTGAATTCTCGTCTCGTCGCGCCTCACCTAGCCGGTAGAAAGGCACCTTTATGGCCTTTAGGCACGATCTCCTTTCCTCACTGCAAACATTCGTCGTTGGTTCAACTTAGAGTGCTGCAAATGTTTACTCCAATTTGCCTTTAGGACCGCCACCTGAACTCTGGGTAAGTTGGGGTGACTTCTGCCGAGTTTTGCCAGTTTGAATAGCTTAGGGTTAGAACAGACAATAAACATACATATATCAATAAGTTGTGCTAAGCAAAAATAGTTAAAAATATCATTTAGACATTTATTAATATTTATTTTTCACTATTTAGCGACCCGCCTTTGCTTTATTTGCTTCGATTTATGTACGTTTTATGTACTACACATTCATAATTTAGAGTTTATTTTACACTAGCGACCCGCCCTCGCTTCGCTTCGGTTAATATAAGTTAAAATAATCCCAGTTCATCTGGAATAACATACTTTTCAAATTATAGATAGGCGCATATGTATAGAGGTTTTATTTAATTACTTTTTTAGAAATCGTAACTGCCAGTTATCATGGAATCTCTCTATATCAATGTTTACAGCGGACTTTTCATTGCACAATACAAACAAACGTTGCCTGGAAGTGACGCGCGAAAGGTAATAAGTCAATGGGAAAACTCTCAACGATCAAGTCTAAGCCCGCAACTTTGAATGTATTGTTGTGACTTGTAATTTGTCATTGAAAACGATAATTGTACGGGACATTGCAGTCGTTTAAGTGGAAAGGTAAATCCGCTGGTATTTATGGAATCCGGGGAATTAAAACGACTTTTCCAGCCGCACATCCGGCCGTCAGTACCTATTGTGCACTCTATTATGAACGTTTTTAAAGATGTTATTTGGGTGGATTAAGGTTCCGTAGTAAAATAATAGGACACCCTTCTTTCAAAACCAATTTATGTGGGGCGATCCAAAAGGTTGCAAGGAATTGAGAAATTCCGTTGGGAAATGGACAGCCTCTTCCAGGTCGAGCACAGTGTGTACAGAGTAGCATGTGTGTGTCGGTGCATTGACCTTCGATATAATTAAGCCATTTTCTATACCTACTTGACCATTAGTTGGTGATAAAATAGCTCTTTCATAGTCTTAAAATTAATATTATTAATTTCGGAATAAACATTGTCGACTATTTCTTTTACTAAAACGCAAAGGTTTTCATTTTGAAGATTAATGATCCTATTATGTTAGGGCATCTGTCCATTTCCTATTTTGAGCAACAACTCTGCAAAGAGTCGATTTTCATACGTATAGACAACGAAACTGTCATATTTGTTTTGATTTCTAATCATTGTTACGCGTAATTTTGAATCTACCATATCTTCTAAAGTATTAATTTAAATAATATATTGTACGGGACAATATTAATCTACATTAAATGCCCAAGGTAACCAAGTATTTATTTGGATAAGGTTATTAAATACTGAGTCGGACAGAATAGATTCGCTATAATACCCTAATTTTAAAATAAAATCATAAACATAAAAATGCTTACTGTGAGTTAATCTTAGGAGATTAGACATTATGCCATCGCGGACTTTTC
Organism: Acleris literana; assembly: GCA_946894065.1. NCBI lineage: Eukaryota > Metazoa > Arthropoda > Insecta > Lepidoptera > Tortricidae > Acleris > Acleris literana. The sequence goes on from OX335669.1 coordinate 23,869,534, forward strand.
TCTAGGTTTTTTTAAAGGACTACAATTCTTCAGTACATTATTTTGACACTTCTCTAGTTTAAGGCCATTAGCTATGTAAGGGCCCGAAAAACGATTTTTGACGACTCGGTAGGAAAACATTGAGTTTTCTCAACTATATTAAAACTTGATTTGAATGAAATGTACATATAAACCATCTAGAATAAATTCTCTAAATGACGGTGAAAACCGTATCATAATCCGTTGCGTGTTTTAGAAGGAGTTAGCGGAGAAACAGGCAGACAGGTTAATTTATACTATTTAGAGAAGAGATGCATGGTTTCGGTTAAGTTTAATTAAATGTTTAGATAATTAAGTAATAGATTTCTTACCATCACATACACAGAACAGAAAAAACAGTAGAAGTGTCAAGTGGGCGTGTAACGTGTGGCATGGTTATGCGGAGTTCCGCGCAACCTACCATACTTTTGCCGCGATCACTTATTTCAATATTTCGATATTTCTAAAAAGGAAATAAATCCAGAAGCATGCGTTATTGTGCTATTTTATGTAAAAACGTTTTTATGATAGTTTGAGTAGGTATTGGCGACAACAGGTCTGATACTAAGCGAAGCTCATGGCACTTCCACTGTTTTTTTATATTCCGTGATCACCAGTGATCGGAATTAGGTGAGCTAAAATACGTACTCAGCGCTAGATGGTATTCAAGAAAAAAAAAAATCTACCCGGTTGTTACTACCTACTCTATATTATGTCCTCTTGCGAAGAGGACGTATTTTGGCTCACCTAATTCCGATCACTGGTGATCACATACACTCTTGAAAGTGAAAAGATAGAAGTGGCCTCTGCTTACCCATCTGTGAAACAGGCGTGATTTAATGTAGGTACCTATGTATGTACATACACTCTTTGATGCTCTGCTGAGGGCTATAGGCTTCATGTTACACTCATTTACACAATATACAGGAACCATTAGCCAAATTTTACGTGTCTATCTATTCTCTGTTATAAAACCAATTAAGTAACTTAGAGGGCTGTTTTTTTAATTTCAATTTTGATAATTATTACTTACACTCTTGATAACTTTTGAATGGGATGTCCGATTTGAATACTTCAAAAAGTAATTTACAGGTACTGATATAGCCTTGAAAATGAAATAATTTATTTGGATAAGGATTAATACCAAGGTACGAATAATGGGGCCTAGTTAGTACCGGCGTTACTATTGCATAACATGAAAAAGTAGTTATCGTGACATTACTTTAATAGATAGACATATGGTATCGCGGACTTTTTTGTAGAAATTGATGTCTTCTATAAAACTGTAGTACATCATTTTGCTCAGCGTACGCGTATTTTGGTATTTTTTTCACACCTTTGGTCACATTATCGAAGTTTTCATACGGATCCCTAACTTTTTTGAAAATATTCTATAGCCTATGTTCATCAGGGATAATGTAGGATTCTAATCGTGAAAGAATTTTCCAAATCAGTCCAGTAGTTTCGGAGCCTATTCAATTCAAACAAACAAACAAAAAATCAAATCTTTCCTCTTTATAATATTAGTCAAGTGAAGATGTAGATGTAGATAATATACTTTGTATTCAAAAATATGAAAAACAACTCTGACTACTTACCCATTTCCCTTATTTAATAATTTGAAAAGCTTGTATTTCTTTATTAATATAAATATAAGTAAGTTAAGTTTTTAAGAATTAAATATTATCCTTAAAAGTAATAAAGATTTTTTATTTTGAATAACAAAAGTATCATTTTTTGAAAACGATAATGATTAAAAAAAGAATAGATTCATAAATTAAAAAAAATATAACAGACAGAATCGACCTCTCGACCCACGGTCTGACCCTGTGATTAAGGCAGGATATCAACTAACTACGCCAGCGGCCCTTCAGGGTTGACTGGCGAAATTATCGATTCTAATACTAAAACGACAAATAGTTGTAGCAAACAATAATCGAACTGCCTCAGTTAACGCCATCTAGGTTGTTTCTTACGAAAGCGGGCTCACGTGTTCACAGCATTATAGACGTTAACGTGTCCATGCACTTATGAAGGCCACTGTACCTACCTACTAAAGGGCGAAACGCGGCTGCTTGGCCAAGCGTTTCGATAATACCGGTTGAGTTTGCGCGTAATTTTAAATCTGCCATATCTTCTGAAGTATTTATTTAAATAATATAGGGCAAAGGACAATTTTAATCTACATTAAATGCCCAAGGTAACTAACGTATTTATATGGATAAGAATAAATACTGAATTGGAGAAAATTGCTTCGCAAATAACCTAATATTTTTTAATAAAATTTTAAAGATAAAAATGGTTACTGTGAATCAACCTTAGGAGATAGACATATGCCATCGCGGACTTTTCTTTAGGTTTTTTGAAGAACTACAATTCTTCAATACATTATTTTGATATATCTCTTAAGGTTTAGCCAGCGTGTGCAATGTAAGCGCAAAAAAATGTGTTTATTTTCGACATCACTTTAGAAACCTCTAAAATTATCAATGTTCCTCTACTTTACTATGCATGTATTATACATATAAACCTTCCTCTTGAATCACTCTATCTATTAAAAAAACCCGCATCAAAATCCGTTGCGTACTTTTGAAGATCTAAGCATACATAAGTACAGACAGACAGCGGCAAGCGACTTTGTTTTATAATATGTAGTGATATAAAACCTTTCTCTTTAATCTATCTATTGATGAAAAACGATTAAAATCCGTGACGTAGTTTAAAAGATCTAAGTGTACCTACAGAGGGACAAACGGCGGGAAGCTACTTTGTTTTATACCTACTAGGTATGTAAAGAAGATGGAGGTAAACAAAGATATGGGTAGTTCCACGAGAGTTGAGGTGAATGATTACGCACACAGCTACATGAAGTACTGGTTGCAAAAAAAGTGAATGAAATGAGTGAGTGAATGTAAATGTAAATAAAAACTCTTAGTTATATTTTTAATAGGTATCAAAAGCATTAAAAAAAAGCCTTTATAAACCATCTTCACTTGGCATATCTTCATCTGATTCGTTAAGATTGATCACAAGGTTTTCGGTTAAATAATGAATCCTAGGCTCCAATATCTTGTATCTTTCTTCTTTTTCTTATCTCTTGGAAAATGCAGTTGTCAATAGTATGACAAAGATGTAACGAGTGCCAGTTACTGCAGTCATCTTTGAAGGGGTTTGATAACGAAATACCAAAGTAATTAAAATATAGGTAAAGACAATTATTTTAACAGCTACATAGATAAAAACAAGGCAATTTATAACTTATTCTCTTTGGTTTCTACGATGAATAATATATTCATATACTTACGCATATCAGACCTTTATTTTATTTATATAACTCATTTATTTAAGTAAAATCGGTCATAATATTTTATTTTCTGTTTTGTTTGAGGTGGATGAATAATTGTTCTACATAATACTTAACAAAATAGTTTAAAGAAACTTTTTGGTCTTTCTTGCAGTTCACTGTTCAACTTGCTATCGGTACAATATAAGAACAGTATCTCAAAATCCCGCTGTCATTACATGACAGTGTTGTTGTGTGCGTGACCTCAACTCTCGTGGAACTACCTATACTTGGTATACTTAGACTTGAAGAGGTTAAGTAGGTTTTGTTTTACAACATAATCTATATAAGGTATTTTATTTGCTGTCTGTTCTGTCTGTCATCGCCTAAAGCTTAAAAAGGTGGTGCGAGTATTATGAGTTTTTTATTATTTATTTTTATTTCAGTAATACAAAGTGTAAGGCGCCGTCAACCGAAAACTGACACAACTGTCTTATAAAATACCATACTTCTAAATTATTTTGAAACCAGCAACCCGCCCTCGCTTCGCTTCGGTTAATGTAAGTTTTCTGTAACACCCGTACGTAATCCGCAAAATGTACTATACATACCTTCCTCTTGAATCACTCTGTCTTTTCATGAAAATTGCATTAAAATCCGTTGCGTAGTTTAAAAGATCTAAGCGTACATACAGAGGGGGCAGACGGCGGGAAGCGACTTTGTTTTATTCTATGTAAAGATAATAATATAACATACTGAAGCAGCGCTGAAACTAAACACCGCAAAGCGGGTGAAGGCTCGTTAATCATGGCTTTTTAAACCTTCGTTTATCTGAATCTACAATTTTAGTTTTCGATAGACTTCCTTTACGCCCTCAATAATTCTTGCTTTTTACGTCGTCAAAACCTTTACTTGGCCTAACATTAAATACTATTCTAACTCCAAACTAAAACGTGACAAGTCTCGTACGTAAAAATAGCACTGAAACTGAACACAGCAAAGCTGGTGAAGCCAAGCTATTCCTCTCTATTAGTGGCATTTTAAACCTTCAGGTCAAAAAAATTACTACTGTTTAGTTTTCGATAAACGTCCTTTACGCCCTTTAATCTTGCTTCCTACGTCGCAAAAACCCTTATTTGGGCAAACATTAAATACTATTCTAACTCCAAACTAAAACGTGACAAGTACATCAAGCTAAAACACAATTATCCCATCTAAAACACCCGCTAATTAACTAATTACAACTACGGACTTTCCTCTTGTCCGCACAAAAGTTCCAAATGTCAAACTCCATTTCAGTTTGTGTGGGCGAAGCGAGGGAATACTGGTTTCCCTTAAAAGAGAGTGCAACAGGAATGTTGGTAATTTACTGATTTGAGTTATTTTTTCGTCATAAATGACCAAAGAGCAGACGGGCCACTTGATAGTAGGCGTCACCGTCGCCTAAAAGCAACAGCTATTTTTCAAAAGTCATTTTGATATTCAAAGCTGTAATTTATTGTAAGGAATAATGTATACTAAAACTATAAAACGGGACTTAATCGCGTAACAAAATGAACATTTACCTCGACGTTTCGACCGTGTACAACCGCCGCGGTCGCGAGAACACTGGCAAATGTTCATTTTATTCATTCACTTTCATTCGTCTTAGTTTAAAGCAAAGGAATAATGTAGTCTTCAAAAGGCCTTCATTTGCCAAACTCCCAAAACGCTCACATTCTTTGTAGCTTAAAGAAAAGATTTTTGTTCTATTGACGCCGTGGTTTGGCTTTGTTGGTAGTGGCCCTGCCTACGAAGTTAGCGGTCCCGGGTCGATTCCTGGTCAGTGCAAATAATTGTGTGATGAACGCGAATAGTTGTGTCAGAAACTTAGTGGTCAATTCAAAGTCAAGACAAAATTGTGAGGTCAATTTGGTTAAGGTTACTTTTACTGCTATCCTGTTGCTTTTTTTTAATTTATATTTTGCATGACATAACAATGGTAATAACCATTATCCATTAAGAGCCTAATTGACAAGATTTTAAAAACAGTATAAAAATGCACGTGTAAACATTTTCCGATTATAAACCTACCACAAAATTCCGTGATAAATGTAGCAAAAGTAATTGGTATTTAACAGCGGTTTCGACAGGAAATACTGTCGCGTGTTTGAGTGAGAACCGACTGGTTTAGCGAACGGATATTCTGCCTCGACTACACGCTCTTAATAGAAGCACATTTCGTTTGAAATCATTCCTGCTTGAAATAAATTGTTTCTGCGAAGTATAGTTTAGGATTTCTAGTTTAGAGTTAAAAGTTGTTTGGGTACATTACAATTGTTAGTCATTTCTGTTTTATTATTTAGTTCGTTCCCATTCACGAGGTTTTGTTTAATGAGTGTTAAGGTTTTCCCGTGACTTCGTCCGCGTGAAACACGTTTATGGTATTTAAGTATTATTTTATCAGAAATCATCATATTTTTCGCAATAAAAAGCATCTTAATATTTTTTTATCTAAAATGGGTTTGCGTTTTACCTCAGTCTCGTCTGATGTTAAGTGACGACGAGGTCGAGGGCGGTGCACGCTTACCCAGAAGAAAGCCTATCCACTCTTGCCTTGAAACCACCATAGGAATACAGACACCCCGATTGTCCTGGGAGTCAAAATAATTATTTAGTTTATTACCATCAATCTTATACATTGGGTTTTTAGATTTAAGTTCGTAAATTAATATATGTAGCAATTCTTGCCATTTTTCGCATTGTTTTGATTGAGATGGCAATAAGACAACCATACAAATGACTATGGAGCATGATAATGCTAAAGCAGCATGATAATGCTAATGCTAATGATAATGCATGATAATGCTAATGAGAACGCAGCAGTGTCCTCAAATAACATTAATGACTAGATTATACACACATCAAGAAAAAATTCGGCCGGCTAAAAGGATAACATTAATATGTCTTCCTTTGTATTTACTGTATTCCTTTAATAAGGGGTCTAGAATGGGGGGTTGAAAAATGAACGTGATTTGATTATAGCAAACGGGGTGTCATTTGTAAGGACTGTCTGAATATTTCAAAACAATTTTTTTTACAATTTTCCATGACTTACTTTTTAATTTATTGCTAAAAAGGTACAAAAAATTACTGTTCCCTCCTTTGTCTCCGAAGTTTATGAACCAAAAAATCTTAAAAATGTCTGATTTAAAGATAATTTATTTTTTACGCGAAAAGTAAAAGTAAGTTGTCAAACTTTTAAAGTTTTGGAAAAAATATCAAAAAACTTTAATAAATTATCTGTATTAAAATTTAGGCTTGTGAAAATGGACCTTATTATATAAATAAAAGCTCATAACAAAGTGAGTATTTTCTTATTCATTTTTCAACCATATTATCTTAAATACGGAACCCTCGCTGCGCGAGTCCTACTCGCACTTTATCGGTTTTTTATGTTATTAAATGTCGGATACATAATAATAATCATCTTAACCTTAAACTAAAAAACAAACAACAGCATAACACGTGCACTGATTATACGAACATACCACCAGAAAGGGGTATCTTTGAAGTCGGTTAAGAAGAGACCTACATTTTATATTAATAGTTGATCGCTGGCTCTACTCGCTTCCCTCTCTACATACTCATCGTCGGCGCTGGAACGAGTGCCGCAGATTAACTTGCGACAGCGCTGTGTTCCCCTAAATACATAAACCCTGTTCAAACACTGTTTATTCGGTAAGTAATGTAATTTTTGAGTTCATCCTTCGATTTGAAACGATGGATAAAATCGTATGGATAATGGCGGAATAGGCAAAGTTAATGTAAGTAAACTGATGCAAGTTTACGTAAAAAAAGAAAGTTTCGCCGCCGCGCGATAGATGGCGCTTGGTGTAGATTAGGTCGCGATAGCGGTGTGTTCCCCGAGATTACATAAGGGTACACCTCTTTTCCCCTGTATTCCGAAGAAGAAATGAATTGTACTTTTGGTTAAATTTTTGAGTTCGTCCTTTGATTAATACCCAAGGGCGAATAAAGTTCACAACACAAATGTTAATTCGGTAAGGTAAGTAGACCGCACGTGAGGAGGTTCTGCAGCCCTAACCACCAGCAGATTAAGGCCTGCCCCGCTGCAGGCGGCACACGTAGGTTAGGTTTTTTAATATGATTAGACATCAACACCTTTTTCAAGTAATTTTTAGGGTTACAAAATAGTAAAAAGGAACCATTATGGTGAGACTTCGGTGTCTGTCTATCTGTCTGTCTATCTGCCTGTCTACCTGTCTGCCGGTACTATCTGTCTGTACGTCACAGCAGTTTTTCTCAGAAACTAGAGAAGCTATCAACTTTGGCATTGATGTATAACTTGCTTGCCCTCATCTGTTTTTAGTAAAAAAAATGTAATTATTTCTTTAATATTTGAAAAGAAGGCTAGAATTGAAATTGAAACGTGCTCTTTTTTTTCATGTATTCAAACATATAATCAATTCAGTAATTAACCGGCAATTTGCTTGAACAAAACTCTACAGAAGTTAGAGGGTTTAGTCAATTTTGAGAACTTTGGAGGACGATTTCTCCCAATAGGTTGAGATAGGGCAGCGAAAAAAAATTTCGTGTCTGTTTTTTTAACATATATCAAAATACCTAAATCAAACCGGAGCCGGATATTTGGGTACCTTTCCGCTTGGCCTACAATTGTAGGTGCATAACGACAGGTATATTGAAAATTTCCAGTTTTATTACTAAGCATGTCAAATTATAAGTAATTATAGATATCCTATCGCAAACACTAAAAACGTTTGTCAGCTGTTTCATTTGCCATAATTTTCATTTTATTCTGAACCCAATAACTTTTCAAAATGTTTAATGAGATATACTTACAGAACCTGTAGGTTAGGTTAGGTTTATTTTATAACAATTCAAGAAAGTTAAACGGTTTCAGAGAAAAATGACTTTCGGACAAATGAAAATTATGGCAAATGAAACCGCAAACAAACGTTTTTAAGTGTTTCAGTTAGGTAACATAAAAATAGTCATCATAGTAGTAGTCATAGTAGGTAGTCATCAGGACCAAAATAAAAATAAGTAAAATGTGTACAAAAGTGTCAGTTGTTTTTTTTAATACAGTCGGGTTTTTGTTTATTTTTAATAATTTAATTAATTTAACTCTTTTTAGTTTTTATAACTAAAATAGTCTGTTAATTAATTATTACCAAGCGACCTATTGAGCTCTGGATCTCTAATTTTTAATGTCGCGAAGCTACAAGTCACAAATTATAAGCGAAACTCTTTAAGCAAAAGGAGTTTAAATATTACTTAACATTTATGTATTTTTTTGACTTTCCTGTCAAAATGATAGCACCAAAGTGTTATAATGTATATATATATATATATATATATATATATATATATATATATATATATATATATACCTATATATTTGGAACGGGCTATTTAATAGCTTTCATTTGATACCCATATTGTTACATTGAAAAATACTAATTATACCCTATGTCATAATTATACCCTATGTTACTTCGGCAATTAAGACAAATCCAATGACACCTCGCATGTTAAAATCCGTCAAGCCGTTTAGGCTGCAGAATGTGCCCAGAAATAGACATACATACAAATTTCAAATTTCAAATTCAAATTTCAAATTTCAAATTCATTTATTCTGTAAGTAGGCCCTGTAGGCACTTTTACATGTCTGTACATACATACATACATACATACTCTCGAAAAACATAACCCTCCTTCTGAGGTAGTCGGGTAAGCGACGACATTGGTGAGCGACGATATGCCTCCGAACTCTCTTAGGTCGTTCATGAAACGCTGCCGAGCCTGCATTAGGGCTGGCGGCAAGCAATTCGAACGCTTTTTATCGTAGTGTCGTTGTATTTCACATTAATGTAAACTGTCTTTTAAAACATTTAGAACCAGCTAACCTGATTTTAAACGGAAGCAACAGTCGTTTATTAAATTCGCTAGTTTGATAAAATTCAGTCTTTGTTGGACAAACTTAATAATAACTTCGCTGCTGTAATCAATAAACTCAATTGTTATATCATTTTAGAATTTCCATTAACCAGGCCAATTTTTAGGAAAGCAGTACTACAATTCTTAATACATTTTTTTACACCGTGCGATGTTAAACTTGCCGCAAGTTAAACTCAGATTCCTAAACTTTAAATTTGATTAAAAAAATTAAAAAAACTGCTAAACTTTTATTAATTCCGTTGATATGGTCTTATAGCAATTTTAAACAGCTATCTTTCACAGCAAACGAAACTGAAAAATTCTAATAAATGTGGCCGCGGCATCGAAAATGGTGAACTAGAGTACCGCATTTCCAAAATTTTGAAAAGTTGAGATATCTCGTTTTTGGTGCGACTTTTACAAAATATAATTTATCATATTTTGGCCACTCCTGAGCTGAGCTATCAAGCCCTGTAAGGTAGTCCACTATATCCCGGACACCCTGTATATGTATTTCACTATGTTTATATTTGACTAGTACCCATATTACTAGACCATCAGTTTAGTTTTGAACTAGGTCCATGTGTGTGAAATTGTCCCTAGCATGTATAATTTATATTAAATTAAATAGCACTAACTGTCAACCCCTATTGAGCAGACGCTTGAATAGTCATTGACAGCCCAATAAAACTGTCTAAGTCCCAAGTACACAGACCCACATCGTTTCCTCCGCCCATGTTGACTCGAGGCAATTTATGGGACCTTAGCCTCAGCCCCAAAGTTCTAATTGACGATTGCTTTTTGAGAAATCCATTTTAGGTAAAGAGTGCGCATTAACAATTTAAAAAACTACTGATTTCAAAATTTGTATTACTCTGAGTTGTTACTCAAAGTATAGGTAAAAAACTTAAGTATGGCCCCTCTTGCATTTTCAAATAAACAATGTCGAACGGTCTATACAGTCACGTAGTGTCACGACAAAAAACGACAAATAACAGAGGAATACGCACAAAAAAAATGTAGTCACGGAATGGTCCCAACTTAGCGAATGCTGGCATTTAAGTCATAAGGTGAAAGAACGGAAGATTACATACAAATACTCGTAATAATTTGAACACAAAAAAAAATTAAGCTAAGAAAAAATATATGTACAATTACTTGGATGAGGGGTTTACTTAAGTTTTTTACCTGTACAAACGTGGTCTCTTCTTTATCTTTCATCATCATCATGTCAGCCGAAAGACGTCCACTGCTGGACATAGGCCTCCCCCAAGGCTCTCCACTCAGACCGGTCTTGTGCTTTTCGCATCCACCGCGTTCCCGCGATCCTTACAAGGTCGTCACTCCATCTTGTTGGAGGCCTACCTACAGCTCGTCTCCCGGTCCGCGGACGCCACTCAAGAACCTTTTGACCCCATCGGCCATCAGTCCTGCGAGCAATGTGCCCCGCCCACTGCCACTTGAGTTTGGCTATTTTTCTTTATCTTTATAAAATGAAGTCGCTTCCGCTGTCTGTTTGCTTAGATCTTTTAAACTTCTCGACGGATTTTAATGCAATGTTCAGCAATATATAGAGTGATTCGAGAGGAAGGTTTTTTTGTATAATACATTCTGAATTATGTAGGGGTGTTACAGAAATCTTGCATAAACCGAAGCGAAGCGGGGCGGGTCGCTAGTTTAAAATAATTAATACATAAACGATACTATACCTAACTACATATGTACTTTCTTAGTTTAATAACTAAAAGTTCTTAATAAAAACATTCGGATTTGGTTAAAAGTATAAAATACAAACAATGAAGCAGTAATTACAACTAAAACAGTACATTTTTGTAGAAATTTTGTTACAATTACTAAAAAACAGTCACATTATTTTTTCGTTTCCATGAAGCCCAAAGAGGCCACTAACTTAAATTAGTTCAACTGACCTGCTGACCTTTTATTACCTCTATTCCCCTTTAGAATGGTAGAAAAACCCTCTCTAATAAATAACCCAGCTCGCTAAAAAGTTTCTTACTTGATAGGTACTTGTTTACTTAGAAGTCCTTACTTACTTACTTACTAGTCTAAAGTTTTTATCTCCCTTGCGGACTGCCATAGAAGAACAAACTAGGAATAGGTACCTACTAGCATTGTCAAATTCATCGCACCCAAAATCAAAGTAATTCTTAAATATTCTTAGTACCGTCCTACCCTACTAAGCTGACCATTAGGTTATGCTAAATAACACAACCACTTAATACAACAATACGTTTTTTCAAATTATAATCAAATTAATCAGACACAGCATTCCCAAAAACCAGATTTTAATTTTAATTTTACGTTTCGTAGGATTTTTTGATAAATGTGCTATAAATACTTTTAAAAAAAACACTTGAAAAAGTACAGCACCACAGGACCTCAGCCATCTCTTAACTGTTTTTCGAATAGAGTTCTCCGTATTTTAAGTTTGAAGATGTGTGACATTTTAGAGCGTAGTGGGGGCGGGAGATCGTTCCATATTTTTGATGCTCTATATCGGAAGCTACCTCTGAAACCCATATATTTGTGTTTAGGCACAATTACTTTATTGGCGTGCATGCTTTTTACGCCTCGATCTGTTTCACTTTTATTACTAGGCCAAATAAATTTGTCAAATAAGTACTGTGGTCTTCGCGTTTGAACTACTTTATACACTTGCAACATTAAATGAAGGTCTCTTCGCGCTGCCATTTTTAGTGAACCATTTTCATTTAGAAAGGGGGTTATGTGCGCGCGCTCTGGGACGTGATAACAAAAACGAGTACATGCGTTTTGCACTCGTTGTATAGCCCGTGCTGTTTTTGCATGTATCCTAGGTCCGTACACCGTGTCGCAGTAGTTAAAATGCGAAAGTACTAGGGCCTCAACTAGCAACTTGCGGATCCTTTCTGACAAATATTCCCGCAAGTTATAGAGTACTTTTAACCGGTAGAACGCGTTTTTAATCTTTATTTTAACATGTTCCACAAAACGCAACTCATTGTCCATCAAAAGACCTAGGTTTCTGGACAGATTGACTTGCTCAATTATTTCTTAATCCAGTTTTAAATTAGAATTCATTTCTTTAATCTTCTTACATTGGTTAGTTGTTCCAAGAATCATGTACTTAGTCTTAGATGCGTTCAATACCAAATTATTCCTTGTTGACCATTGGTGTATGGCAGCAAGGTCCTCATTCACTAACCTCTCTGCAACGCTTATTTCACTGCTCTTAAAAGAAAAGTAAATGTGGGTATCATCCGCGTATAGATGTACCTCACAATGCTTAATACTCCTCAAGATGTCCGCAGGAAATAAAATAAACAAAACAGGACTCAAAATTGATCCCTGGGGGGTACCCCTTTCTATAGTTACCAATGGTGATTTCGCGAGCTTTCCGCTGTCATTTTCAGTTTCCACATATTGAGTCCTGCCTTTGAGATAAGATTTAAACCAGTTGCATGCAAGAGTAGAAATCCCATAATAACGCATTTTAGCCAGCAATAAATCAGTATTCAGGCAATCGAAAGCCCTTGAAAAATCGAGTAACACGAGCATGGTACCACAGCCGGCGTCCGAGGCGCCCAGGATATCGTCAGTGATGTGTGCCAGCGCAGTCGCGGCACCGTACCCGCTGCGGAAGCCAGATTGAGTGTCTGGCAGTACCCTTTCATTTTCAAGGTATTTCGTTAGCTGTACACATATCACTCTCTCTATTACTTTCGAAAGGACTGGAAGTATGCTGATGGGGCGAAGGTCTTTGAGTTGTTCGACTGACGCGCTTTTGGGAATTGGTTTTACCCGGGCACACTTCCAGTCATCCGGGCAAATGCCAGATTTGATCGACCTGTTTACTAATTCTGTGATTACACGTAAGGTGGTCGGCAAAGTCATTTTTACCATGTGGATCGTTATACCGTCGAAACCAGGTGCGCCTGTGCTAATACCGTTTAGAATCTTTAAAACCTCATCTTTTGTGCATAGTTGGATAATAAACTCGGTGTTAGTGAACTTATTATCATTGAAAAAGTTTAAAGTATCGCGGTCAGTATCTATGCTACCAGGCACGTTCAAAAAGAAGTTATTAATATTAGTAGGATCGATAAGACGCTGGGGTATAGTTAGTAACGTTACGGTGCCCACTACTGTATGGCGTTTCAAGTGGCGCCACATATGAACTGGTTTATCAATGTTTTTATTAACATAGAAATTGAAATATGCCACTTTTTCTCTTTTCAAGGATCCATTTACTAAATTACGTAGGGTTCTGTAGTATTTTTTCTGGCCCTCGCCCCCAGAGCGCGCATTTACTAAAGCGGTATTCCGAAGCGATATCATCAGTCTTATATTTGGGGTAATCCACGGACTTATTCTATCATTTAGCCGAGTCTTTCTACATGGTGCATGCCTATCGAACAATCCAATGATAAGCTCATTGAATTTAGTAACCATTTTTTTGACATCATCGATAATACTAATCTCAGCCCACGGTAGACTTTTTAAATCACTCAGAAAGTCTTCCTAGTCGATCTTAGCCAGTAAGCGTTTGTAGCAAAATTGAGGTCGTATCTGTGGACTAACGATATTAATTTTTGCAATAATTAATGCATGATGGCTAATCAAAGGGTTTTGACAGACTTTAACCGCGCTACACAGTCTTGGAGAATCCGTAATGATAATGTATCCAAAAGAGTACCAGTTGTATTTCCCATGCGTGTTGGTTCCTTTACCAATTGTTCTAAATTTTGCTCATGGATAAATGCCAATAGTTCGCGCGCGTTTATATTGTTGGGACTCATAAGATCGACATTAAAATCAGTTAAAATAAATGTATGATGACAGTAACCAAATATACTGACGGACTCGCTCAGTGCGTCGACGGCTTGCGTCACAGGTACTCCCTCCGGGCGATAACCCGTGCCGACGACTACGCGGCGCCTGCCAGGCAGGCTCAGCTCGATCCACATTTGCTCCAACGCCGAGGGCGGGTGCGCCCGCACGTGCACGCGCAGGCCGCGCCGCACATAAAATCCAACGCCTCCCCCGCGCCCGCCCTGAGGTCGAGGCCTATGCTTAAAAATGTAACCTGGTATTTTCGGAGCAGAAAAGTCTTCGCTTTCTTTTAACCACGTTTCATTTAGCGCGAGTATATCGGGTTCGTTTTCGAATACTGAAACTACTAGTTCATCGCGCCCGGTATTTAGAGAACGTACATTTAATAATCCTAACTTCAATCCAACTGACTTCTTACGTTTACCTTTCATGGAACATAAACGTAAATGTATTCATACATGTGACAAGCCACCAAGGTCCTACAGAACGCTCTATTTGCTTAATTGAAATGACAGAAAAACACAAAAAACACTTTAACAGACTATAAACACCCGAACCCTTCCTATGTATTAATATAATCTTAACGCTATGCAGGATAACAAAAACACCAGACTCACAAGAGTCATAAAGGAACCACAAAATTAATTTAGTCACTCCCGTCACGAAACGCAGTGACTGAAAAGACAGTATTTAAATCAGCCTCGCTAGTTACACGATACGCACTTTGTCCGGCAGCCCTGCGTACCAGGAAGCGACCGTTGTGCGTCCAAATAAAATTCCATTGTAGGCGCTTGGCCAGTTCTTTGGTTTTACCAAATAGACGTCTGTTCATCCGGGTGAGTCTTTCATTGATATAGATAGAGATGGGTGTACGTGGAAGATCCAAATCGGTCGATTTGAGCGTGCGACGTACCCGTGCAGCGCGCAGGAGCGCATCCCGGACACAGCGGTGCGCACAGCGTACCACCAGAGGTCGCGCGCGCGTCGCCGGCAGCTCCATCGCGGGGGCCGCTGCGTTAATGCGCCGCGGCCCGGCCCTCCACGCTTCCACCACATCACGGTCGTCGATGTCAACTCCTATTTTAGCTGCGACTAATCTTACAAGATGCATAGTATTTTCCCTATCTTGTTCTGGAAGCCCCGTAATTTCTATATCGTTGCTAAATGATTCCTGATCTCTTTCGTTTAACTCAGCCTTAAGTTGTTCAATGGTTGAATGAAGTTGTTGTACGCTATTACTGGCCTTATCGCAATCATGCTGCTGTTGCTACTGCTTCACCCCCTCATCCATATCCTCAAAACGCTTCTCAACACTGTCCAGCCGCATAGATATTTGTGTAACATTGTTGGAGCTGCAGTCTTGTTTGTCCTCAATGTTCATCATGCAATTTTTAAATTCATCAACGCGTTTCGTTATAATCACCATACTGTTTTTGCAGGCTGCAATGTCTGCTCGAACTCCATTCATTTCTTCGCGAAATTGTGTAAATTCTGTTCTAAAGGAATCCATTTGGTCTCGAAATAACCGTAACTCGGATATCAACATCCCTAGACACGTCTCAATTCCATTTTCGGACATTTCACCACTGGACAGCTGATTTTTGTTTACAAGTTGTGAGGCTGGCTCCTCGCGCGCTCCCTTGCACGGTGTATTGGTGTTATTATCTCGAGGTATGGTCGCTTTGCAAGCTGGGCATAACCAAGACGAACTTACTATCGACTGCGAAGCAATTCCGACACACTCCCGGTGATAAATCTTTATTTTGCATGCCAGCAAACTACACGTGACGCCTTCCGATTGCATCATATACTTCTTGCATGCACTGCATTTAACCATGGTGGTGTAAATAACTAATTATATTTATCACAAACTGTTTTAAATGTATAGTTACAATTATTTTTATAATCAACTTTTTTTCCGTTTCGTGGCGGGTATGTATACAGGTCGTTACGGCCGAGCACTTAGTAAAGATCGCATAAACATTACTAATTCACTCATAATCCGCCGTAATAATAATCGATCACTATATGGTTCACTTGTTCACTATGCCAAGGGAAAGATATTAGGGTTATGGCAACAAATTATGAGTTTATTCCATTTTTAACTAATTATTGTTGTTAAGATGTACGTGCGCGCGTGAGTGTACCCTCTTTTTATGTATGTATTATACAATACATAAAAATTAAAACTTATATTTCATGGTGGAATTGACAGAGTTAATTCAAAAGCACGATCACCAGCTCAAAATTATTTAACACCATTTTGATTAACTTTGCAGATGCCGAATATTTACTCTATTTGTATTAAAGTTTAATTACTTAACGTGCGGTGCTAGACAGTGAACAGACTCATTTAAATAATTTTTGTATGGTACACCGTTGTAAACAGTTTCTTAAGACTTCTTTGGGCTGAATGTCGGCTGCCCAACTAATCCTTACCCAACGGTCTTTAGAAAAAAAAAGTTTGTATTCCAAAAATCAATTGAAAAAGGGTCTAACTGCCGCACTCAGAGACGTCAATTAAATTTAATGCTTGTTAAGTGACGGGTTGTGTTATTCTATTGCTATAGCAAAGAAAGTGACAGCAGCAACTTTAATCAAGCATTAAATTTAATTGACGTCTCTGAGTGCGGCAGTAAGTCAAGTATAGTAAATGATTTATACCCTTTTCTATTAAGAGTTAACTCGAATTATTCACAAGGATCCTAGTTTTATCCTGATATTTTTAGATGGCTATCAATTATTCAATTTCTGACCTAAAGTTATAATAGAAAGTTTAAGTTCGGAAATTAACATCATCTGGTAAGATTACCTGGAAAGAAAAATGCAAATGTTATTTTGAGTTTAATAAAAGCATCGAATAAAAGCGAGCTTTATAAATAAGCGCTAATTGCCTGGCTCCAGCATGGATTGGCTCAGATAGCCAGGAATGTGGGTTCTAAATAAAGTATCGCTACATTGAAAACCATTTTGACGACACGTTAGCTTAGTTGGTAGTGACCCTGCCTACGAAGTGTGATGAACGCGAGTATTGGTTCCTAAGTCTTGGATCTATGTATTTAAGTATCTAACTCTCCATATAAGTAATTTATCGTTGCCTAGTACCCATAGTACAAGCCTAGAGCTTAGTTTGGGACTAGACCAATTTATGTGAGATTTTATCCCGATATTTATTAAATCTGTATCTTTATCTTATGATTCCTAGTTATTGCTCGATTCCTTCCAGTGACTCATACGGCCTAAGCAAACGCAAACTCACATCTTCTATAAGGTCTGAAATCAAGTTACAAAACAACATGTCGATTATTATTATTATTTTGCCAGCCTAAACACGTCTACAGCGACTCTATTCTAGGCGGTAAAATCCGAATTCTATTTGAAGTGTTATGGTATTGTTTTTAACTCGGCCATCATTACTGTCAAGTAAATAAATAAGAGCTTTCAAAACGTTGACGTATACGATATCTGGCGCCCGTTTATCAAACACTTGTAACTTGTATTACAAGCGGAAATCTCTTTCCATCTATATGTATTGAAAAGAGACTTCCACTTGTATTAAAAGTAAACTTAAGTAAGTAAGCTTTTGATAAACAGGTCCTAGGTCAAAAACTATATTTTTTTACCGTGTTGAATAGAGGCCCCCGGACAAAGGCATGTCTTAAACACATAGACACACATACGTAGTGTGTCGTAAAGACTACGCTAGTATTTTAATCGAGTAGCACTTTAGTGTCTGAACAACTAAAATTTAGTCTCCTACTAGTAATTACTCGCCACTCGACTAAACTACTAATGTAAAATCAAATATACCCAGCTAAATTTCAAATGTCCAAAAACTCCTAAAGTTTTCGGTCACATTTCCGACCTCTGACCTCTATTTGTTCCCAGCAAACGGTTAAAAAGAGTTCCTTTATCGTGGTCACCTAATTGAGTCTTTGTTCAGAAATCGAAAAAGGGGAATTTAATAGAATTTCTCCATGAGATTTTTACTAAGGGTCGTGTTTGCAAAGTTTGATTAAATTTGAAGGTTACTTGTTCAACTATTGATTTCTGGAGCCTTGCTCTGAAATTAAAGTCCGAAGTTATCTTTGACTTGCCGTCACACCAAAGAAGGTTGCTAACTGCTTTATTAATAGTATAAGCATTTTAAATTTAATGGCATTACTAATAAAGTAGAGAATGCTTTGACCACTATATGGTAGTTAACCGCCTTCTTCGCTATCACGCTAGCAGTTTGTCTTTCAACTTAGGCACGAATGTTGTATTGTTGGACTCAGTTGGATGGATTTAAATGTAAGTTACTAGTATTTGATCGCAATTTCATCCAAATAGAAGTTGTTTGTCACTATTCCCTCGGGAACAGCCCAATTTTCCAAAATAAAAAGTATGTTAATGGGTTATTTTCTGTATATTTATCTTCTTGACATAGTATAAAACAAAGTCGCTTTTCGCGTCTGTCTGTCTGTCTATATATCTGCTAACTCCTAACGCAACGGATTTTGATGCGAATTTCATCATCAGGTAGATAATTCTGGATAATGAAATCTCACAAAAACCGAAGTGAAGCGAGGGCGGTTCCATAGTAATATATTAAAAATAACTATCTCAGGACCTTGTATGTCGATTGGTTAAGGCAGGCAAAGAATATAAAAGTTGATAATTATTTCGTATTTATCAATACGTTTTTTTTTCCAAATAGCACCCAACTTAAGTCACTTCAAAATAATAATTTTGCAACAATGCGAACACTTTTTTATTTCGTCGACAGTTTATCAAGCTTGAAACGCAGTAATACAGTTTTACTGCCGGCAGTAAAGTCATCGCGCATTGGTCCACTCAATATTACTTTTGCGATCTAATATTTTTTACGTACAACGCTAAGTGTTATTAAAATGGAATTCTGGAAAATGGATCGTAAAGTGACATAGAGGAAAGAAAAAAATTATAGACGTATTCTACTCGGTTAAACAATATTGGTTTTTAACATGTTATCATATTAGCAACGTTATGATAACTAATTATTATTTCCTTGACAATGGCGGCCGACTTTATAACAATACGATATCGAGTCAAAAGCAATACTGTTTTGCCGATAAGAATGAAGCGCCAGATGGACGTTAGGATGCCGAATTTTTAGAACGAATCATTAAAATATAAATAAATAAATGAACAATGTCACACACTAAGCTCTTGGCTTGTACTATGGGTGCCAGACAATAATAATCTTACTTATACTATACATACTTAAATACATAGAAAACATCCAAACCGCAGGATCAAATATTCGCGCTCATCGCACAAATATCGCCTAAGCAACGAAGACAAATCAGTGGAAAAAACTCGTGTATAAGCGAATTTTGGCATAGTGGTAGGGGATGGTGTTGTAAACCACATACTAAAAGTACTGATGGGTAGGATGGGGAGATGTTGATATTCAGCACAAATATTCTTAACTATAAGAGATACTCACAAAAAAATCCCGAGCCCATTTGATGTACCTACGGGCCGACTTACTATGCAAACCCGACTATGGCCTTTCGGGAATCATTTTTCCCTCGATATTTCATTAAATATTGATCCCAGCAAAAAAGTGTATTGAATCTTTTTTGTAGAGAATTTTATGTAAATTAATTATGTAATGGAACATTTTTTGCTATGGGCTATCGTTTACGAGTTATATACGAAAAACTAAAAAAAGGGACCTTTACAAACCTCCCCCCCACCCGTTAGCTCCACTCCTACCCATCAATACTTTTAGTATATGGTTTACAACACCATTCCCTACAACTATGCCAAAATTCGCTTATACACGAGTTTTTTCCCCAGACAGGCAGTGTTTGGTCTTCGTTTCTTAAGCTATCTGCCCTTACCGGGAATTGAACCTGGGACCGCTAGCTTCGTAGGTAGTATCACTACCAACTATGTCAACGCGTCTTCGTATCTGAATAGTAGAAGAAAACAGCGATACTCTGTTTATGGACAGGTTAGGCAGGTATAAACATATCGAAACATACACCAAAAAAATATAGTACTTTCTAGCAAATTATGCTTGTTGTCGCCTTGCTAGTACCAACGTTAAATTGTTCGTGTTTAATCGTAGACTGGAAGTTAATACCTATAGGCAATCGCCTTTCTGAATACTTTAATTTCTGAAGACTAAGATGGAATGCCTCTATGCCAGTAATTTCACCGGTTTACCGATGATAAGACTATCATCACACCGGTGTACAACAATGCCAACACTGCTGCTTGGCGAAAGGTTAGGTTAGGTGTATACTCAACCCGGGCGAAGTCAGGACAGGCCGCTAGTAATTTAAGAGCTCATAAAACACCAACCTCCGTATTCATAAACACGCAATACCTAAAGTATGCTTAAAATATGATTTTTTTCCTTTTGTGCTTACCGACGACAGAGACAAAGAATACTTTAGCTAAAATAGGTTAATTGTGCGTTTATAAATAAAAACATGTATTACTAACCCTTTACAATTTTTACGTGTAAAATACCTACTCGGCAGGAGCTTGTAAATCGCCTTATATGATTTTATTGTGAAATCCTGTCCTCTATCTAGTGATAAAATGAACTTTTAGTGTCTCAACTCGACGTCAACAAATGTGATACGTCAGGAGCGTAGACATCTCTAAGATAAGTCTTTGTTTTTATATCTTAAGATAATTGTGAGGTGATGGTTAAATCGCGTAGTGGTCACAAATTTTACCATACTTTAGCGCCAGGCGATAACGTTTCTCAAACCCTAAATCAAGTCTGATTTCCAGTCTTTTGAATATGTTGTAGTTATTATGAAAAACTAGGTTTGTACGTTGTCGTTTTCTTTTTTTAAAGTTTCTATAACAGAAAATATTTTCTTGAAAAGGAAAATGTACTGGGTTTAAGGGGAGAGAAACGTTACGTTTTTCAGCTTCATCATCCTCTTATGCCAACACTCAGTTACTAAACATGACGTTTTCATTGTAACATTTGGTTTTATGAGTGATGGTTTATGTGGCATTTTTACATGAGTTAATAGATTTTTTTTATAACGAGTAATTTTTTATAATTAAAATGCTATCAAAAACGATTTAATCAAGACTAAAATATCTAAAAGGTCTTAGTCGCTTAAGAGTTGCAGTATTTCTTTGAATGTAGAGTAACCTCTACTGCTACTTAACAGGTTAAGGTTAGGTATGTTTTTTTTAATTCTATCACTAGCTGTGACGTAGAAAAGACCGTATGGCGTTTAAACTTTTTAGATATTAGCAGAAATTTGTTTTTTTTTTAAATAAATAATGTTTTTTTTTTTTTAAGTATCTATGCTTTTGAGACCGACCTCTATAAGTATTTTTTTTACAGAATACCTTCAAGAAAGTTCTTGTCGTCAATCAGTGCAACCGTGACTTGTCAATTTTATTCTGATTCTTTGCTCGCACGAATAATTTTATTTCTTACCCACTTTAATAGTATCTATTAAAATAAATCGTAACAAAATACCTACTCTTACATTTAAAATCATTTTATTATACATGAAATAAAGTACATATCGGTACAAACGAATAGCCAAGTTTATTTCACCTTTGTGAGCCGAGGTTATACTTATAAAGATATAATTATCAAACATCGGTCTTAATAGTTAAAGAAATAACATTTTTTGTCACTTCCTAAGTAAGTTTACATAACTTTTAACTTTTAGTACGTCTTTTGTCTGAATCCGGATTTTTTAAATTTGGGTCCATTTTGCGATGTGGAGCGATCACTTAAAGCGGATTTTAGGATTTTCGTCTGCTACAGAGCTTCCCGTTTTTCGTGGAACAGGAAGAGGAAAATCTCTGGATGAACATTGACAAATTTTAAGCTTAGAAGCTATTTAACTCTTTATTATTAAATAATACATATATTTTTTCATTTTTTAATAGAGTTACAGTTACAAATTCTGTTGGTTAACGTGATGGTTATTTAAATCATAATCTTCATGATAAGTTTGCTCTACTCGTGCTTCCTGAAATATAAAAATTTGGTTAGAGCTACATAATTTTATCATCAATTTGATTGGATACAATGTTATAAGTCAGTTTTCACTAATGTCTGGCAACCTAGCGACATCTACTGACAACTTGAATTGGTTGATTTTTATAGGTCCAGCAAAAGTACACCAGTAGAAGTACATTGCGTCGTTACAATAGCTCTCGCCTCAAACGTGAAAACCAACTCGTCAATGTATTTCTACTGGCATGCTATAGGCTTCATACTTTCGATTGGTAGCTATGTAATTTGTCCAATAAACAAGCCAGTGCAATTTTCAAAAAAAAAACATATTATTTATATTCTGGACTGACATTTTTCAGTCAACCTATTGGCCATATATTACTTAACATATTAAATTTGGTATAAAATACTTTTTATCCAATAAACAGCCCGGTGCAAATCGTCTCCTATTCGGATCTCCTACTAAAAACTTTAGTTGCCCGTCCCAAGTAACACTCCGGGTTCTATATAAGATGTCTAGTCGTTCACATGTACTCCACAAGCTGTGCAAGTCAGCTGTATAAGAGCTGTATAGCTTGCTATAATGCTCTTATAGAACCAGATTGGGCACAAATTAGACAGCCTTAAGTTCACTATGGCTGTACATTAGCAGTATAATAGCATTATAATAGCAGTTTAAGTAGTAACATCGGACTTAAGGCTGACTTACGGCACTATATGGGACGCAGTGTGAACCATACAACGTATATGAGTGTAATAAAGAGTAACAAGTGGCTAAATACACAGCCTTCACAGTTATAAAATCCGACAAAAGTACTCTAGTGCAACCAGTTCACGTGTGTCCTAAATTATTTCTTTATTTTATTATTTTCATGGTTATTATATTATAGAGTGCTAAAAGGTTATCAAGAAAGACAATTTACAACTCCGGCGGATATCATTTCGATATAAATTTATGATATAACACGCGGTAAGTTACCTGTTTTAAATACTTAATCATGTTAATGCCATGGGAATGCAACTTTATCGTGAAATGTATACATATTTACAGCTAAAATATTCACGCGCCTTTGTAAAAACGCGATATTCATTTTAAACTATTTAAAATTGGTTGAGAGGAAATCTAAAAATTTCAGTTTTTGATATTATATTGGCATTATAATTATACTACGGTAATTAATTATAACATGAAACTAAAACTCAAACGGTCTATCTGCTTATTTTGTGATAAATCTGCATGATAATTTTGGAGATTATTTGGTAAATATTTTAGGTTACGAGAACAAAATGGTGGAAATGAAATACGGCTATGTGAACTGTTATAACTCCAATTTAATGCCGTGAAGCGTATATAGGTTCACACGTGTTCTGTTAGAATGCTGTTATCTGTATGAAGTCCCACATTTGTACCACTACAGAGCCAATGCCTATAAATTTATTGTAATGTGAACTTATGTACAGCTTTAAGATGTAGTTCAGGTCAATTGTGTCGTATCATCGTTTAATCTTTCAATTACTTAATACTGAAATTTTAGACATCCGCAATAATTATTATTGTCCGTTAAATCGCCTAGCCCAGGTACTAAAAGTGAAGTATGTATACCTAAAGTACAAATTTTGTAATAAACTAACAAAAATCACTTTTTGTTTTCGTGTGAGACACACATTTTGGTGTCGTTGTTAATCGACTGTTTATTTTTACAATTTGCGAATATTCTTTTGCAATTTTTCTTCTTATTCCACCGGTTCTCACTCTTATTTTCCAAGATTTTTTATTCATTTTCACAAATTTTTGCACGCGACTTATATAAACACCATTCATCAGCTTGTGGGATAAGTGTAATAGAATATCACATGCACATTCATGTTCAGCTTACAGCAAATAAGAGTAGAACTTGTGGACGAATAAACTGCTATTGATGTTAATGGACAACACATATAGTCCTTTTAACAGCCTACAGTGCACATGTGCACTTCTGTACAGTAGTAAAAAAAAGTTATTTTAATGATCACAAACAAGTCCTACTACAGCTACTAGCTGTATAACAGTCTAAAACAAGTAAACATACAGCCTTTGGCTTTATAAATGACCACGTGTGTTCTATTAAAATGCTAGCTCTATAACATCGTACAAGTAGGCCGTTAAACAGCGGTTGTTAGAGTATTATAACACCAACAATCGTATAAAAGTATAACTCTACACTCATATAAGTCCCTTATACAGGTATAGGCGTTATTAATCGCAATAATGCAGCTTATACATCACGAGTGAACTGTAATAATGCTTCAAGTACAACTGGGAACTAAATGTGTACTCTTAAATGGAGTAAAATGCTACTTGGGGTATCTCAGGAACCAATCAAGTCTACTTAGTCTTCATAGTTTTCCTTTAAAATTCGGTATAACAATGTGCTTTTATTTAAGATATTTTACAGATTTTTAGTATTTTATAGTTTTGGTTGTAGGGGGACGACACTTGCATCTTACAAAAATTAGCATTTTTATCGTAATATTTCAAAAACGGATGTAATAATGAAAGACCTACTCGTATCCATCGGCACCGCACGCTATAGGGTAGACCACAAAAAAAACAAGATTTTATGTTACCAATTTTTCTGCGTGACTAATATGTACCTATATAAATTACTAGTGTCCGACCGAACTTTCGGTTTCGGTTTCGGCCAGTTTCGGCCAGAGGTTCGCTTTCGGCCAAAAAACAGCCAAACCTTTCGGCCGCGCCGAAACTTACATCGTACTTTCGGGTCGCGTTCGGCTAACGTCGGGTGCGCTCGGCACGGCTGGCAATATGGCGTCGCTCGCCTAACTTTGCCGGCCACTGAATCAGTGCTCTTTGCTCGTGTAGTGACGCTTGTGTTGGTTCCGCGAATAAATTAAAGTAATTTAATTAAGTATATGGTTTTGTTTTTGTTATGAATTCATCATGTCATAGTTAATTCTTAACGCTTATTTTTATAATTTATAAACAGATTGACGGATATATTGGTTATTTAGGATATAAGTGTGGAAGTTTACTTATTTATTTCATTAAAGGGTGAGGACCAAAAAAAAGTGTAGTTAACCATACAAACAACTAAGACGAAAAAAGAACCGTCGTGCGACGAAAAGTATCCCTACAATTTGTATGGCTAACTTTCGTGTCACACCGGAAAAGTTTCATAGAAAATTTAATTAAGTGAGTTGGCATGTACAATTTTTTGGTCCTTACCCTAAATTACTTTAGATTTCGTCTTAGTTGCGTGTATGTAATAAAATTATGGGTGAATATCCTAAAGCATTTCTTTTAATTTAATATAGACGTGTAAAGTAATTTCATTTTATTGTTTTGATTTGGTCAAATTTTGGAAGTCAAATAAAAGAGGTTAGTCAATTTGTATGCTTACGATTAGTCTTGGTATTGATAATATCGATTATTAGATATTAATTATGATACGGTCAAGCTGGTTTCATGATGAATACGGGAGACAAAAGTAGGTAATAGTTGTAAAATTGCACTTTTCTAAAAGAAGTATAGTCGGCAAAAAACACATTTTTCTCAAGATATAGTTAAATTGGACAGAAATAAATAAATGTTGAAGGTAGAAACCTGTAGGTAATATTAGGCCGGCGAGATATTCAATTAATCAAATATCTGGAAAGAACAGCCCACTGACATTTTTATTTATAAAATGGTCGGTTTCGGTTTCAAAACCTTCGGTTTCGGCAAAAAAAACATGTTTTGGTCGGACACTATAAATTACATTACATTAAATCACGCCTGTTTCCGAGAGAGGTAGGCAGAGACCACTTCTATGTACAAGTAGAAGCATGCCAAATATCTGCTTTCTAGAACTAGAGTCTCTGAGCTAAGCTGCGGACGGACGGCCGGACATGGCGAAACTAAGGGTTCTTAGTTTGACTACGGAAACCTAAAAAAGATGTTAAATGATTATGTACTTATCAACGACCAAGGTAGCACTGGTTATATGGTACGCAGTGCCCGTTCAGTCTGAACAGGCCACGTTGGCACACGCATCCTGAGAAGCATGCCCCAGAGCATATCTGGGCGCCCTGCGGGCCATGGAGACCGCATCGGTTCTCGCAGTACGAATTGCAGCGGCCGTACACTTCATTGGGCGGGCATTGTGCCTCCACTGAAACAGTTAATATAATATTGATATTTATATTAATATTAATCCTACTTATATTATAAATTAGAAAGTTTGTGTGTGTGTGTGTGTTGGTCTGTTACTCCTTCACGTTGTAATGGCTGGACGGATTTAAATGAAATTTGAAATGGTGATTGATTATAGGTACGCTGGATTAGCAAAGTTTGTGTGTGTGTGTGTGTGTGTGTGTGTGTGTGTGTGTGTGTGTTAAGCCTGATTATCATTGGTCAAGGATAGTGGCAATCACAGTGCTAAGGACAGTGGAGGGAGAAAATAGATTCAGTTTAATTTAATTTAAGGGTGTCTGACGGGGGGTTGCAACTGTACTAAGTGTCTGACAATAGACGACGTGATTTCTTATATTATTATTATTCGAAATAAAAATTATGTGAAAACTGAGCTTAATACTTTAAAAAAAATATCCCTTTGCTACCAGTTACCTTTCAAAGCCACCGTGATCCAAACTTCATAGTGGGGGATCGTTTTTACCTGTATTAGGGTCACACACCCAGAAACTTTCAGGTTTTATGAAATATGGAACACCTGATTATCACGTACTCTTGGAACATAATTATAATACTGACACTCCTGCCTTCCACCCAGGAACAGCCCTAACAGTTTCCTAAACCACGTTGCCACATAGACACCTAGACTCATCACTCCCCTCTTTTTGGTTCGGAGTAAAAATACCCCAGATGGCTAGCTCCTAAACGGATTTGCACAGATGCACAGATACACCTGTTGAATTTAAAGTAAGAAAGAAAATACTTCCAGAATAGACATACTTTACTTACTAGATCGGCCGAAAGCCGTGGCGACCAGAGCCGTCAACAACAACGAAGACAAAATATGAACTGACGACATTTTCTTAATCTAAGTGAAGTTGAATATGGGATAGTTTGCTTGACTGCTTTTATACCACATACTGCACGTATTTACTCGTAATAACGAGAAGGTACAAGTATTGAACATGTTCAATTCCAAACTTACTAACTTTCAATTTATATTTTATTGCTGAACATAATGTAAAGGTAAAGATAAATGCCCGATAAGCCGCGCTACAAACAACGTCCAATTAGTCGGTCTGCGGTGAAATATGTTTTGCTATTTGCCACGTGATGTATCAGAAATAGCCTAATTAAACTGCCATTAACTGAGACTTAAATCTTCGTTTACATTATACATTGCTGCTCGAACTCGAATGTATAAGAGTTATTAACGAAATACCACATTTACATGACTTGTAGAGCCATAACCTACATGTTGTTTAAAGGTTTGCTCGTATTCCATTTACACACTGTATATTCTACGTATCTTTTCTCAGATATTGACATATTCATTTCAAATATATTCTTTGAAACAAGAGTCAGAATGCGTTTGCTGGATCTGTACCAGTTACATACCCACACACGCACACACACACACGCATACACACACACACGCATACACACGTACATAATGAATTACGCATTTAACGTTAAATTTGTTTATTTCAATGCAATTTAGCTTTGGCTATATTCGATAATATTTTTCTATTATTGTGTGAAACCCCATGTAATGCCAAATGAGATTATTTTCAAAACTTTAGTAATTAACAAGTTTAAGTGCAGCCACAAATAAAGCAGACGTGAACCTAGCCTAGATAATTGTAAGCTTTAAGTAATAAACCTGCATAGTGCATAATTAAAAGAAAGGTACCGCCGCCGGGACTAATAAGTCAGGCTTAAACGAGCGTAGTTCTATTTCTTTCTAGTCATTAATTAACGAAGCTTTTTATTCTAGAATCTTCATAAAATTCTGCTTACTTTGTCTTAATAAAAGGCAACATAGTTGGTTTATGACATTCCTGTTAACTATTTAACAGATAAAAAACCCCAATAAAATTTGTCTTGATGACTTCAATTCCTAGAAAAAAGCAAGGTTATATAATTATCATAAAAAATATGGTACTAATTTCCAAAAACGGCGTATTTGGTTCTGAATGTTCTGACTCACTCGCTTATCAAAACCTAGGGAATTTTCATGAAAGGAAAGCTAATAACTTTAATCATTACTGAGCTCCAACTGGTCGGTTTTCTTAGATATTATAACAGATTACCTACATAATATTGTAACATATCGATAAAAAAAGATAAAAGATGTTTATTTAGTAAGTAGGGCGCACGGGCACTTTTATTTTATACGTCAAAAATCTACCAGCAGCGCTTCTCCAAGAGGACACCGCAGATAAAAATATGCGTAGTTGAGCAGGAAAACGTGTCAAAACTCAGAATAACCAGAGCAAATAAATTAATTAGTTAAGTATACTTATATATGACGGTAACACAATGACCACACGAAAGGACATGAGAATTTTACAAAATTTTTCACCCCCGACGCAAAAAGAGGGGTGTCATAAAGTTTGACTGCTATATTTGTGTGCGTGCGTACGTGCGTGCATGTGTGTGTGTGTGTGTGTGTGTGTGTGTGTGTGTGTGTGTGTGTGTGTGTGTGTGTGTGTGTGCGCGCGACGCGCGTGTGTGTGTGTGTGTGTGCGTGTTTGTGTGTCTGTCGGTGTGTCTGTCTGTGGCAATTGAAAGCAGGTTTTCTAGCAGTGGTCCTTAGCTAAGTGTCTAATGAAACTCTGTTGGGTCGCTAATAAGAGATAATCAGCTCTGAAAGAATGGTACACCATTGTATAGGGAGTTTTATCTATGTAATAGTTATTACATGTATGTTTTGGTCGGATTAGGGGTTAGTTGTTGCCTTTCTCCAGTTTCTCCCCATTGTAACTACATTCTGCTTTCTGCTGGTACTTCACCTGGGCATCTATTCTACGACGTAAAACAATATTGCTTTTGACCTGTTATCGTATTGTTTTTAACTCGTTGACATTACTGTCAAGTAAAAAAGAGCTATTGTAACGTTGACAATAAAATAATACGTCAAAGGCGATATGGTTTTATCATGGTGAATAGAGGCCCGGGTAGGTTATTTTAGATTTAGACAAGAAGCCAAAAATAACTTGCTAATGTAGCGTCAAAGGACTCTAGACCTTATTTTCTTCGTACCATGCTTAAATCTCCCTTGAATAACGACATCGGACAATTCCTCCTATTTGTAGACTAAGCTTTCCCAAACAATAGAAGAATATCCAAGAACAAAATAAAGATGAAATATATTTTTTCTCAAAAATGATACGTAAAGTCGCCATTACATCATTAAAAAGTCACCAGAAAGTTAAGAATTACCAGGCAATGATCAAAAGTGTCCGGTAAGTAGGGAGGATTCGAATTCGGAATGAAAAAGTGTCCAGTAAGTAAGTATGAAATTCCATTACATATCATGTTATTTGAATTTCGAACTATCGGTACAGACCTGTGGACAGCCTTCAAAAAGACTACAGAGGTAAGCAAGAAAAGGTCACATCATAAAAAAATATATGAAAGTGAAAACTATTTTGCTCCATTAGGATTTCTGCAAAGAGCACCATTATTTAAAAAAAAAAACAATTTAAATTGCTTTTTATGTATACATGAAATTAGCTGAATAATCAGCTCTAGTTGGAAGTTTGATACTAGAAGATAAAAAAAAAAGTGCGCGTAAAACAATTTCCCCACAAAAGTACCAGGGCATCATAAACCCAAAGCAGTTCTCGTTCAGAGCAGACATCGCGCGATTTCTCTTTATTTACAAGATCGTCACACGCACCATGTCCGTTTTATGCGCGCCTAGTACATCGCGACCGGGCTAACATAATTATAGTGAATCGTTTAAATTAATTTAAAAAATGGCCAAGCGCGAGTCGGACTAGCGCCCTGAGGGTTATGTACATATGGTTATCAATATTTTACACCTTTATTTTTAATCATTCTACTTGTTCTATTTTTGAGAAAAGCACTATACATGCTTCGACCATTAAGAGCCATCCTGGACTCGTATGTATGTACTCGTTCTAACTCCTACTCGTCAAGGATGGCTCACTTACTGGTCTTTGCAGTAATGTACTATTGATAATGGAATGAAATATATTTGAGCTGTGCGATTTTGGAATGGATAATGTTTCGCTGAAATATTAATCTTGTATGTTTAGTGCGGAAGTGACTCAGCAGAGTTTTCATTTATACAGGATGATTGATTTTCGACTTATTCCTTTCAGTAGTTTTTATTGAACATTTTGGCTCCAAAAACATGATTTTAGAAATAAACGTAACCCCTTTTGTGGTTTTCCTCGAGCCCATTAAATCTACTTGTCTTATTAAGTTAATACTTTTATAACTTTAAAATGCTCCTATTTTAGCTAAAATAACCATAACTTTATAAAAAGAAACATGTAATTTGTAAAACCATGTACAAAATATATAATTAGTAGCAAGAAAAATCCGAATAAGATGTATTTGACGTTTGTAAAGAATAAATGAACAGTAAAGAAATGGATTCAAAACAAGGCACCAAATACATTGGACGGGTAAAAATATTTTTTCACACCGCAAGGTTAAAGTTTTCAAAATTGGCAACAGTCCGGTCCAGCTGAAAGTTAGAGTTTGAAAGAAAGTTCTTAATAAATTTTCTAAAGAATACTTCAACACTAGAAAGTGCTAGAACTTTGTATGACAGCGTCATTAAATGTTTGAAGACATTGTTGGGAACAATGAAGAAGAAAGTAAAGATTCTTTAATAGTTGTTATGCAACTGCAAGATTTATTTAACAATTTTCGTTTGTTATTGTTTTGTTTAATATTAAGCATAAGCAATAATATGAAATGAACATTTTTATAGTTTTGTAGAAAAAACAGTTATAAAAAGGGTTTCTAAATGATTTTACTTTAAATTCGGCTGAAATAAATTACTTTATAGTAGTATCAAGTTTTATTTCAAGTATCAAAGTAATAATTGCCGACTATAACTTAACTTGGCACGTGGCATAACAACACACCACTTAAAATCTCAACTATCAGATCTCCGCATTAATTAAAGCTGGCGAACTGGCGATAAGAAAGTTTGGAACTATGTTAGTAATCTCTATGGTAGTAATGTCTATTTTCCGGAGCGTTCCTAATGAGTAGTTTAAAGTAACTTTTGTG
This sequence comes from Acleris literana, assembly GCA_946894065.1. Taxonomy (NCBI): domain Eukaryota; kingdom Metazoa; phylum Arthropoda; class Insecta; order Lepidoptera; family Tortricidae; genus Acleris; species Acleris literana. Next base: position 23,900,839 of record OX335669.1, read on the forward strand.
GTATCCTCGTTAACACACATTATAGGAGCCTTCTCAGAATTTGACAGACAAATGTATCCTAAACTTTATTAGTTTTCTGTTGTGGCTCCGGCTACCTTAGGTATATTACAAATGGAATTTGTGCGCAGGGGCTTGTGACTTGTGAAATGAGAACACTCCCGCACATTGTAACAAACTTTATGACAAAATTAATGATAAAAAGACGCACTTTCAGAGTAGTCATGTAAGGATTACAGAGATGATTTATGATTCTAACAAGAACTTAGGTACCTACTTTACCCATCGGCGGAGGAAGATATTAGCTAAACGAACAAATATATAGATTCCGTGTCAATAAAAGTGACACAAATATTAATATTGATTGCTGGCTGTTAACCTGGCCGGCGAAAACTCTCTCTGCAACAAAATATATTTATTCCTTGTCAATAAAAGAGACGAATATTATTAATAGTTGATTGCTTTCTCCTACGCGGTATCGTGCCGGAAGACGAATATAACGGGAGCGACACGACCTCCGCTAAGTGCGAGGTCATTCGCGAATGCGTTCATATATGCGGTTGCCGCGCTACACTGTTTAATTATTAATGGGTGGCTGACGGGTGCAAATTTCGCCACAATACGAGTAACATCAAACGATATCCATAATAATTATGTCACAAAACAATTTTTTTCCAAATTATATAGCTTCAGTCCGTTCTTTTTATAATTCACTATCCACTTGTATAAAGTTAACGACCTCTCCATATCTACTGACTTGCGTTGCGAGGTGCGTATTTAGTAATGTGATAGTTCACTATTATTTGGAGCCTTATCAGTAACATCTGTGGCGCCCTAGCGACATCTAACGGCAACTTGTATCAACCAACTCGCTACCTCGCTAGCGCCACCAGCATCAGACAGCGCAACTTGAGTGTTCTACATCGCGCTAACGAAGTTTCTGCAGTCATCTTTCATCCCAATGGACTTCGGTCCCCAGGCATAACACCCGCCTGGAGAGAGATCTCTCTATTGTCCTCTCTTCCTACACACCCAAGCTTCTGAATTCAAATAAAATCTTGAATTTAACTTCATTTTGTTATAAATAGAACTTGATGACGTTACCATTATGCACAATCTCACATCAATTAACATTTGGTATGCTTTCCTTATTACAAGAAGTGCAATAAGTACCGATAGATCATATAAGTAACAAAACCTGCATACATTTTAATACATAAATCATAATCGTTTAATCGTTTATACACCGTATGCCATCATCAGTATCGTCACCAAATTGCATCCGTCAGCCGCCCATTAGTAATTATGGATGTGCGTATAGTCAACCAATTTGATTCTTAGGCCACTATGGACTTTGCCCACGTGACGTTGTAAACCAAATCAAAGGAAGTCTCTTACGTTTTGGTTGTCAACGTCACTTTAACATAGTCCATAGTGGCCTAGGAATTAAATTGGCTGACTGTACCTCCGTGTATTTGTTTGTGGCATTGTAGCTTCCCAACTGATGAAGCAATTAACAAACTCGGTTGCGGTTTTTTTAAATATTTTATCAGGATAGTTCTTAGCAGTTTCTTCAAAATCAAATTCAAATTATTTATTGCATTATAGCGACAACATAAACCCCGTAGGAGCACAGCAATGGTAGTAGAACATGCGCAATTTAATTATTTAGGTAGTCGTAACTATTAAACTATACGTATAACATCAACTTAGAAATCGGTTTGGACGTTGAAGAGATATCGGCTTGGAAACTAGGGATCGAAATTTATATAGTCGTTTTTTAGCGGTTATAGGAACTTGTGTGAGTGCGCCCGGACCGTTCTTGCCGTCTTGGCTTTAAACCTACCGCCAAGCAGCAGTGCTGACATTTTTGAGTTCCAGTGTTAGGATAAGACAGCCGGTAAAATTACTAGCATAGAGGCGAGGCATTCCATCTTTGTCTTCTACGTTGGCAATACATTTGCCGTCTCAAGATTGCAGTCTTGAGATTGTTGTTTTGAAATTGCCAGTTCTTATCTTATTCTTAGATCCATCTTACCATCAGGTTAGGTTATGCAGATTATCAAAAGTTTCAATTTTTTCGTATTATTTTTGCATATATTATTTAAAAGAACGAACTGGTTTGACGGACAGGATTGACTAAGACCTTTTCCCTTTGCGTTTGCATTGGGTGATTTAAAAAAAAAAAACTTTATTTTATCAATAGCCTTATTTGGTTAAGAGCTCCAGAGTTTTAGTTTCTCCTCCATCCCACTATATCCGTTTCACCTTTAATTCTCGCTGTACAAAAGTCACTCAAAATGACATTTCACAGCTGCATAAATGTACGTAAAATTAAATAGTGCGACGGGAATTCTTGGAAAGAAAACACTTATAATGTTTGATCGGAACTTAAAATTTAACTAATGGTCACAAAACGTTACTAATGGTTAAAATCTCAAGAAAGTGTGTCAAATTTTCGATTCCTTTATCGAATGTAAACAATTAGTTGAGTTAACTACTGATCAAACAACAGGGCCTAACCCTATTTTAGTTAAAGTATGCGTTGTCCATTTCTGTCAAATGGAAATATCATAGTGACAGATAAGGACAAAGCATTTTTTGAGTACACTTTAGCTATTGTGCGGTTATGAATTAAGAGGATAAGTTTTTGCAAGAGTTTTGTCTCTTGCTCGTGTTAGCATCAGGTGTAAATTTATATTGAACTTTCAAATGTTTCTAACACAAGTCGCAAGGGGTTTTACATTCCCACCAGTTTGTAACTGAGAGTTTACACAGTTCGTGCGTTTTTTATGACGTCAAACTCACACTAAGGTTCCAATTTATTCTAAACCAGTCCCAATCCGCAGTAGCTAGAAAAAAAGTAAAAGTTTGGCTTAAGTCATGAACTACAACAACTTGTAAAGTCAAAGCCGAACTAAGTTGTGGTATAAAGTTTTTACCATTTGTTCTGAAACGGAACGAGCCAGGAATTAAAAGCACTTGTTAACTCAATGTAGAGATACTTCACTACCGATTAATTAGCAGAACTAAGAATTCGTCGAAACAAAAGCGAGAAATTGGATTTTATTGGACTTGGTGGTAAGACCTAGTACGTCTATAACAATACCTAAATTGTATTTATAACTAAACACCGGTGTTCGTGTGGTATTCTGGGGTGAAGGTTAGGCCGTAGGTGAATGACTAGCACAAACGTATTCGTAAACGGATTCTCTATCAAAAGAAACGGTAAGTTACATTAATTCAAACAAACCAAAGGTACAGTAAAGTTGTTATATATCTCACAAAAGTCCCGGGTTCGATTCGTGGTATGGGCAAATATTTGTGTGATGAGCACGAGTATTTCTTACTGAGTCTTGGATGTTTTCAATGTATTTAAGTATTAAATTTCGCTATATAAGTATTTATATCGTTGTTCAGTATCCATATACAGGCCTAGAGCTTAGTTTGAGTTAGAAATTGTCCCCTATTATTTATTTATTTATTTAGTTGTTAGGCATATCAAAACGCAAGCTAAAAGTGTTGCCAGTAATTTTATATTTCCCCCCATAATATATTCACAGTCTGAGGTAACACTCACAACAGGCTGCGGTACACAGAGATATTAAAATTAAAAATGCATGCCACAAGATTGCCGTTACACCGACTAATGGGCAACAAAAAATTACAGAAAATAAATTTGAGCTTAGATATGCGAAATTTCAACGCCGTTTTGTTGTTTGCGGCAGTAAAAAGTATTGTTTGCGGTTATAATTGGATTTTTATTACTGCTTGGTCATTTCAGAGTGCAAATTGGAGTAAAGTTATTATTATTTAACGAAATACTATGTAAAAATAGTCGGTACGTTTATTCTGCACAAGTTTCGTTTTATCAAACGGGAAAAGTACTGTATTGTGGAAATCCATTCAAACGACCTGCAGTTTGCACTTCTCTTTCAGTTGCTCTTATATGCTCTTGACTTTTCAAGACGTAACCCTGTATATAAACTCATTGGCGTATCTAGACATATTTTCCAGGGGGGGCCTGGCCTATGCCTTGTTGAGATACATTGAGCTAGACTTCATTCGGCTTCCTATTTACAAGTGATCAATGATCATCCTGGGGTGGGCACCAGACCATTCTGGGGTGGGCACGGCCCACCCGGCCCCCCCGGCGAAATTACTCGCTTCTTAAACTTAAGATTGACAAATATTTTAAGAGCTTTAAATTCCATTAAATACTAGGCGGCATGTGTAAAAAAGTGTAATGAATATATTGTTGCTGTTTGTTTGCCTAGCAATTATCATAAATCAATCAATCGATCAAACATCAACCTGTACATAAATTCGAACTTAAAGGGTCGTTATTCTAGGCGGTAAAAACCATACCGACTATCTGTCTTTGTCCTATTATCGTATGGTCAATGTTTTGATAGCTCTTATTTACTAGACAATTCCATAACAGATCAAATACGATACCATTTTTAGGGTTCCGTAGTCAAACTAGGAACCCTTATAGTTTCGCAATGTCCGTCCGTGCCTCCGTCCTTCCGTCCGCAGCCAAGCTCAGAGACTCTTAGTACTAGAAAGCTGTAATTTGGCATGAATATACATATTAGCCACGCCAACAAAGTGGGAAAATAAAATATTGTTTTTTTTTTTTAGTGTATCTCCCCTACACGTAACGTGGGGGTGTATTTTTTTCTCGTCTACCCTATAGATATATCTTTCAAAAATAATGCGCGTTTGTCAAAACAATTTTATTGTTAGAGTCAATTGCCCAACTAGGTACAGCGAAAACTACAAATACTAAAAATCTAAAAAATATCTTAGATGAAAGCACATATAACGAATTTTGAAGAAAAACTATCAAGACTAAGTAGACTTGATTGTATCTTGAGGCCTGTGTCTCAAGATACAAACTAAAATGTTTATACCTACTAAAATCATCTAAGATAGCACCAAATAATTTGAAATAGAGAATTAGTTCATACTTGTAGCTTAGTTTAATTTAAATTTAAATACGTTTAGTTTTAATTTTTACATACATACATAATCTCACGCCTTCGTTCCCAGAGTGGGGTAGGCAAAGCTACAGAATTACAAACATCTCTAAAAACTTGTTGATAATTCTATAACCACAATTTGCACAATTAGGCTAAGATGTTTACCAGCGTATTAGTGACAGGTTGCAAGCCCATCGCCTAACAGTACTACAAGCCTTTATTCCCTTAGTCGTCTCTTACGACATCCACGGGAAGACATGGAGTGGCACTATTCTAACTCGGCAACCACACGAGGCGAGGGGAGTTTTAGTTTTTAATTGTATTAATTTCATACTTGTTGTTTTTTGAGATGGTGTTTGTGTAGTAACTTCGGCTTCGGCTTCGGAACCCTGCATTGAGCATGGTCAGTCATACTGTTGCCCGGTTTTTACCGCTTAGAATAGAGGCAAAAAGAGGTCATGGTATTCTTTTTACCTCGGCCGCAATACTGTCAAGTAATCAAGAGCTATCGAAACAGTGACAATATGGAAACAGGTTAAAGACGATATGGTTTTACCGTGTAGAGTCTCAGCAGGGCCTCTTTTTTACTAGGTAAAACCGTATTGCCTTTCACGTGTTATAGTACTGGGGGGCGATTTTTGACTTTCGAGCGCTCGAAAGTTTCACTCGAAAGTGAGCAAGATCTTCGAAACCGTTTTTTGAAATACGAGCGGTAGAATTGAAAACGAATGGTGCGGACCACTCGTCTTTAAATTTTCTATCGCTCGTAATTTCAAAAATACGGTTTCACAGATTTTGCTCACTTCCGAGTGAAACTTTCGAGCGCTCGAAAGTCAAAACTCGGCCCCCTGTTTCTTTAACTCGGCCGCCATTTAGGGCCGGGACACATCACCACGGCATGGCGTCGTTAACGTGAAACGGCGCGGCGCCGTAGAAAGGCACGTTGCCGCGACGTGCAGATACACGGTGTCGTCATTCATTATAAAGTGCAATATTAAGCCCAATGTCATGCGCGTAGAGTTTAAAATAGTTGAAGCCGTTGTCACACGGCACCGTGTATTTGCACGACGCGGTCTGTCCCTTTCACAAATATATAATTTTATAGAGATAGAGCCTAAAAAAGTAGACTTTCAGTTATAGATAATGTAACGCCTCCATTATATCTAAGTTTTTAATTAGGTTTTGGATGAAGGAGTTTTTTTGTCTTGGATAGCAAGCAAAACCTTTGCAATAGGTTTAGCTATGGTTTTTTGGACAGGAAAAAAAAGAGGAATGAAAAGAATTAGGGGAAATAAAATAACACGAATCTATTTCGCGCTACGAAATCGGATAATGTTAGCCAGTAAGGCATGCGACAGGGGCAGAAATCCTTATGATAAAAGGGATAGGATGTGGCTTCAGGGAAGTATCCATCTGTATCAGTTTTGCTGTACCAGTATAAATAGATTATTCTCGTGCTGATACCGCTAATTTGGATTATGTTTTTAATCATTTATTCTCTGCTTTTATCGTAAAGTACAGTACATCCTTTCAACTTCTGGAACTGTTCATCTTGCAATTAAGTAATTTATGTAATAAAGATAATCAAACTGATATATTTATCTGGTGGAAAGTCCAATTGACATGAACGTTCTAGTGTTCAGGATCTCATACATCGATTGATGAATCGAAGTTCAGATGAAGATCAAGGTCTCGCTGAACGCTGTCCCTGAGAAACTGATATAAGAATATGATCATTCAAGTCTACGGACAATTTACAGCAGTTTAAACTTCCTACGGGAATACAAAAGAGGCGAAAGTTATGCCCAAAGCTTGAATTAATTGCTTGATGTAACTGTTATCCAAGGATATACTACTTAAGCTTTCTTTTCCACCTTTCTTTCATCCATATATCAAGTCCTTCATTATATTTTCTCTTTGGCTATTTATAGTATTGCCTTATCAGAGTGCTTGTCCTCTAGAATAAAAAGTTAAGAAAAGAAACAAAATCACAAACTATGTGCTCTATTGAGGGTTTCTTCTTGACCCCTAGCTTGACAGAGATTACAGATCGACAGACATACAATAAATAGGGAATTATTTTAGTATCATCTTAGCTTCTTAGAACGCGCTAGAGGGATAACCAGTCTGGTGACGAGTCTCATAGGTCTGGCGATAGCCAAGGGGCACTACCAGCTCCAGAGCGGGTGTGGGGCTCTACCTTTAAGCGCAAACCTTTAATGCTTTCCAAACATGTGCTTAAATTAGTTAATAAATAATCACTCTCATACTTAATCTTATTCCGCAATCAGCTCGATAGTTTCCTAAAATCATCAGTGTTTATTAGATTTCCAAATTGTTTTGTTTGTCTTTCCCTTAGGTTGGTTTAGGAGATCCTAATTTGTTTTTTTTGGTTTTTATGGGATTGTTCCTCTCAGTAGCCACTTCTCAAAAGTATTTGGGTTACATTTCGGGTTATGACGTAGGTTTTTAGTTCTTTTATCCCTAGACAGATCGCTTGGCCATTACAATTCCGTATTTGCAACAAACTAGATCAATTCTAAAAGTTTTTCTTAGGGAATGGCGCGGCAGAGTAGGGTGTGACGTCGGTTTTTGGTGCTTAGGTTTAGTTAGGTAGCTTGTTAGGTTACAGTGCCTTTCTACAGCGCCGCGCCGTTTCAAGTTAACGACGCCGTGCCGTGGACATGTGTCCGGGGCCTTACTGTCAAATAAAAAAGAGCCATCGTAACGTTGACAGTACGATAGCATGAGAAAAGGCGATATGGTTCTACCCTGTAGAATATAGGCCCAGTTGTTTTTCTTAACGAAAACAGGTGGGCTGTACTTGTAGTTGTAACGCGTATAGACACGCACACTACGGCGACGCTTAGCGACAACCGCTATGCACGCACGCGCATCTACGCACACAAGTATGGCCAATCCGCTTTCGTTGCATAAAACAGTGACCTTTTTTCAACTTACTTAAATAAAATACTTAATTAAAATTATCAATTGGTCTGTATATTTTTTAAACATTATATACAGTGGATTATCATTATTATGAAAAGCGCCTATTTAATGTAGGTAAATAATTTTTTGAAGTTTAAAATTTTTGCGAATATTGTGGCAGGCGTTTAGAATATATAGTTTTTATAAAAAGATAAGATAAAAATATAAAGATAAAAGACGTTTATTCAGTAAGTAGGCCGCACGGGAACTTTTAAACGTTAAGAATCGAAGACATATTGATCATGCGACTTTAAGTACGTTTCTGCTTTACCAATCTCGATTTCTGATCTTACTATATGACTTTGACGACGCAGATAGACTAAATGGAGTAGTTGGTAGTGACCCTGCCTACTGGTCTAGGATTTCGAATCGGAGACGAAAAGTATTTTATATCCAATTTAATACGCTAAATAATATGTGGAGAATAGGTAGGCCGAAAAACGTCAGTCCAGTACTTATATCATTAAAAAAATTATTAAAATGGAACTTTTTTTTAAATTGCAAATGCTTGTTTAATACTGATGTGCGTCGCCGCGCGATCGTGCTCAGGATCGTTCGTGTCGTGCGTGTGCGCAACTTGCTTTCGCGGAGAGGTAAAATGCCACCTGATGTGGTAAAATGTACAAAGTGCAACATTGTGATTAACGAGGTACTTGCATTTGTGAGTAATAAGATAAATGTGATGAACGACGATAGCATAAGCCGCATATGCATCAGCGCGTTCTCGGAGAGTGACATAGACTCTGCGAAAAACTTGTTATTTGACGCAATGCCGTCTTCAGTGCGGACGAAAATTCGAAAAGGATCTGGGAAGACATTGCGCAACATAGATGATATCGTCCGTACCATAAAGGAGGAAGACGAAGTGCCCGTTTTCGTCGCTCGTGAGCTACATAAGCTACCCCCAATTTTATGGGACCACGTAGACTGCACAAGGCTGTTAAAGGACATTTTAAAGTTACAACATGATGTGCAGCAAATTAAGGAGGAATACGCCACAATTGAGCGGGTGGACTCGTTGAAATCAAAGCTAGATGCAATTAAAAGTCCGATACCTGATATTAATGACTCTTATCGTAACGTTAATATAAGACGTGGCGCATTTACTAGCAGCTTGGAATGTAACAGCGGCCCAATGGGATTGCCACCTACATGTTGCGAGCCTGAGCAATCTTACTTAACGGATACCATACCTAGTTATACCAAAAACACATCCACCTATCGAGACATCAGGCAGACTGGTATGTTCTCCGAACTACAAAACTCATATAAACAAGTGTTAACTGACGTGCATAATAATGACTCGATCATATCAGCTGAGAATAACAAGATTGAGACGGTGATTAGAGAAAAGTCGCCGGGTAACGCGGCGATGACTCATGCGCCGGAGCTTAAAACGCCAACCGTTGAGCCGATAGCTGCGCCTGCGCCCGATCGTACCGAGCCAAAACAAACGTCATCGTATGCCACGGTTGCTAGTGGTGGTGAATGGAAATCGCAGGCTGAGGATGAGGAATACACATTGGTACAAAAACGAAGGCGAAGAAATCGTTTTATTGGAAAAAGAGGGAATGCAGTTGTGGGCGTAAATTATTATTTAAAGCAGGTAATAAAACCTACAGAGTTCCACCTGTTACTCTTTGTGGTACCCCCTTAGTACAACTAAAGCATTTTAAATATTTGGGCCACTGGGTCACCGACGACTTGTGTGACAACATGGACATGGAGAGGGAACGCAGAGCGCTGGCTGTGCGTTGTAACATGCTGGCTCGTAGGTTTGCACGATGTACCGAACAGGTGAAGACTACGCTCTTTAAAGCATATTGCCAGTCCTTCTACACGTGCAGCCTATGGATCAGCTAAACGCAGCGCGCATACAGCGCTCTGCGAGTACAGTACAACAACGCGTACAGGGTGGTGTTCGGGCTGCCGCGATACTGCAGCGCATCGGGAGTGTTCGCGGAGGGGCGGATTGACGGCTTCCACGCGATCATCAGGAACGATGTAGCTCGCTGTTGAGGCGGTGGCGCGCCAGCTTGAATACCATCCTGTGCACGCTGGCCGACCGGTGGGACTCACCGTGGCTAAAGCATTGGGTGCAGCTACATGCCCCCTTATGTAAAAACCTTATTTAAAAGAAAACCTATGTTAATATAATACTAAAACTAGATTTAAGTAATACTGTTACTAACACCTTATGGACTTTGTCCGAAATAAATGATTTTGAATTTGAATTTGAAATAGACGAATTACATACTAATCGAACGTATGAAGTCTATAGAATATGCAAAAGTTAGGTTTGGTGCAAATTATTAGTACCGACTTACCTGTTTATACCTGCCTACACAATAGTTTGACGGGAAAAAAATAGTCAACCTAACGTTTGCATATTCTATAGGCTTCATACTTTCGATTGGAATGTAATTTGTCTAGTAAACAAGCTATTGCATTTTTTTTAAACAAAGTTAATTTTTAAATTTTTCTTTAATTATGTACTGGACTGAAATTTTTCAGCCTATCTATTCGCCATATATTACTTAGCATATTAAATTTGGTATAAAATACTCTTTATCGAATAAACAGCCCGGTGGAAAACGTCTCCTATTCGAATCTCCTACTATACGAAATTAACGATCCCGGGGTTCGATTCTCGGTCAGAGCAAATATTTGTGTGATGAGCGTGAGTATTTTTTCTTGTGTCTTGGATGTTTTCGCTATTAAAATCTGAAAGATAATATTGTTACCCTACAAAACTAAACTTAACTTAACGTTCTCACAAACAATACCAAAACTCCGACATAAAACTTGAAATAAATGCGGTTCTTTTTGTTACGATCGACGTATTAAGATCGAGCAAAAAACGCCGAAAAATATCACGTTTCTCTTATGGAGTCCTTATTTTTTTAATTTTGTTGTAATAGCAGCAATAGAAATACACACTCTGTGAAAACTTAAACTGTCTACCTATCACTTATGGCTCATGAGATACAACCCGCTGACAGACAGACTGAAGGACGGACAGAGAGCGGAGGCGTAGTAATAAGGTCCCGTTGTTTGGGTACGGAACCCTTAAAAGCGATTTTAAAGACGTACTGTATTTTTTCAAGTTGTTTTTTTCAGTATTTGATACGGCTATTTCATTATTTTTTTACCTTTATGATTATATGCACCGCTATGTCATCATATGTGTTGTTATCTTGCATGATACATCAGAATGAGTGTAGGGGTATTTACTTGTTATTATTATGACGATCGGTTTACCGCAAAGTCGATTATAAATGCGTTCTCAAATGAATTGGTTTAAAATAATGAGTGACTAACTAATTGATATTACGTGAATTCGTTATTTATTTTACAAATGACTGACTTAATACCTAAAGGCAGTCTCTACCAGTCAACTAAATAATCATACAGTAACTAACAAAAGTGGTGCACGGAAAAAGAAAGACGGAAAACAAAGCAATGAACATATTTACAAAATAATAATACTTTCAATGTACTGTTCCGTGTTTTATTTTTTTGGTGTTCAATAAAGAGTATTTGTATTGTATTGTATTGTACTTTACGCAAAAAGTACCTACTAATAAATAAATAAATAAATGTGAGATTATTTGGTGCCTTCTAAAGAAAACCCAATTTGTCTTCGAGTTAGTTTTTTTAGATAAAAACTTTTAAACTATACAGGGTGACTTCAAATTGGTAATAGATAATCAAACTATTACACTCATTTTACGTAAACTAAACCCCTCTACTAAGTCTCGTGCTGCTAATTTACTAAAAAGATATTTTTTTTCAAGTATAAATTCAGTTTTTTTGCTTAATGCTGTTACTCTACCCGTTATATTTAAGGCATGTTTACACTTTGTGAAGTAGTAAGTGCATCTTCTTCTTCTTCTTATGGTGCCTCTTCATTAATGAAGGTTAGCAGTCAGCTCCTTAAATCTGGTCTTGTCCAGAGCAAGTCTGAACAATTGTTCTACCGACGTCCTGCCAAGATGCATTGCGCTAACTAACGTTTCTATTCGTTTCATTTTTAAACCAATCGCGTCTCTGGTAGGTCACGTAACTTTTCGTATCACGTCACCTACCAGTGACGCGATTGGATTAAAAACGAATCGAATCGAAACGCTAGTTAGCGCAATGCATCTTGGCTGGGCCCTCTGTTCTTATGCCAGTCCATGCCCTGATGTTACGGAGCCATGACCTCCGAAGAACTTCAGTATTGGTGACGTGGTCCGTCCACCGGATGCGCAACATTCTGCGGTAGGATCACATTTCAAACGCTTCTAGTTTTTTCCTCAGGTTTTCTTTAAGGGTCCATGCCTCGCATCCATACAATACAAGAGGCCAAATGTAACACTGTAATATCCTGGTTCTTACTTTGATTGAGCGATGACGACAGCACAGACAGTAAGTGCATGCGTAAAGTGATTAGTAAAATCAACGTGCAAACGGTCACTCTGTTAAGTGACAAGTGCGAGTGCGAAGTTAAGTGAATGGATGGTCGGTCTATTTTTGCCTGTTAAATAGTTGCCCTCGCTCACCCGCGTACTCCCCGCACTCGCAGTACGTCCTAACTAAACACTGTGTAAACAGTATCTGCTTGTTAAATGCATAGTACGTATGTGAATGAATTCTGAATGAATTCTTCTGCTGATCAATTTTCTTTAAGGATTTTCGATTTCAACTTCAACTAACACCTCATTCTCGATTTTCCAAGTGATGACCGCAACTATTCTTTTTAAATTGTTCTTAACTCTATTCGTTGTTCGTCCTCCGTTTTTAACCGACTTCAAAAAAAGGAGGAGGTTCTCAATTCATCGGGTTTTTTTTTAATGTATGTTCCCCGATTACTCGAAGACCACTGGACCGATTTGAAAAAATTTTTCGTTGTTAGAATGAATATACTTTCTAGTTGGTCCCATTGTCACCACGTCAGGATCTGATGATGGGATCATGGAGAAATCAAGAGAACTCCTCAAATATTATAGGCACACCTATAGCGATTTTGGTATTTTTCACTGTAACTCATGCATTTGCTTTTGAAAAGTACTATATGGTGAACGTAGCCGTGTTGGTGCCGGTGCCGGTCGAGAATAGCACCACCCCATCTCTTCCCGTGGGTGTCGTACAAGGCGACTAAGGGATAAACCGGAGGATGGGCAGCAGCGTCTTCCGCGGACTACATGGTATAACTGCGGTCGCCAACCCGCCTGCCAAGCGTGGCGACTACGGCATTTTCCCCCCAACGGTTCTAGATCAAAAGCCTTAATTAATTATGAATTTAAAAATACAGCCCAGACCCCTAGTCCCCGGCGGCCCCGCTATTCCTGGCTCCGGTAGCGGCTATGGTAACGGCGGGGCAGGGGGTGCTTTAGGTAATCTCCGGCAGAGACCCGGCTACCAGAAACGACGACCTTTGGCCCTGGTAACATACAACTGCCGAACATTGCGGACCGACGAAAAGTTGCTGGAACTGGAGGAGGAATTGAGCAGGTTACGATGGGGAATCATAGGGTTGTCAGAAGTCCGTAGAGAGGGGGAGGACATGATAACCCTGAAGTCCGGTAACTTGCTCTATTTCCGGGAGGGCGACCACCAGTCCCAGGGAGGTGTCGGGTTTATCGTCCACAAGTCCCTCGTGAACAACGTGGTGAAGATCGAGAGCGTGTCGAGCAGGGTAGCGTGCCTTGTACTCAGAATGACCCAACGATATTCGTTGAAGGTCATACAGGTATATGCGCCGACCTCGACACACTCCGACGATGAGGTGGAGGCTATGTATGAGGATGTTTCCAGAGCCATGCATAGCTCCAAAACTCACTTCACGGTTGTAATGGGGGACTTCAACGCAAAGCTGGGTAAACGAGACGGTGAAGAGCAGAGAGTGGGGACTTTTGGAGTGGGGCATAGGAATCACCGGGGCCACCTACTGGCCAGTTTTATGGAGAAGGAGGGACTCTATATGATGAACTCCTTTTTCAGGAAACGTGAGCATAGGAAGTGGACCTGGATGAGTCCTGATGGTGTAACGAGGAATGAGATAGACTTTATCATGTCGACGAAAAAGCACATATTCAATGATGTCTCCGTGATCAGTGCGGTTAAAACCGGGAGTGATCACCGTATGGTACGAGGCTCATTGAATATCCAGTTCAAGCTTGAAAGGTCTAGACTGATGAAGTCTACGCTCCGCCCGGCACCCGCTCAGCTCCAAAACCCCGAGAGCTTTCAGCTCGAACTTCAAAACCGTTTCGAGTGCCTAGGTAGCGACGTGGACGATTACAACGACGGGTTCGTGGAAGCTGTCCAAACGGTCGGGTCTAAGTTTTTCAAGATCCGCCGTACAAAAACCAAGAAGCTCTCGGACTCCACCCTTAGGCTCATGGAGGTGAGGCGTGAAATGATTCTGCAGTCCTCTGGTGACGCTTGTCGCTATCGGCAGCTCAACAGACAGATCTCGAAGTCTCTGAAACGTGATATACGCCGATTCAATACTAAAAGTATTGAAGAGGCTATTGAGCGTAACAGGGGCTCTAAGTTGTTTGCCAGGGATCTGTCTATTGGCCAAAGCCAACTGATGAAGCTGAAGACCGACGACGGCAGAGTCATTTCATCCAAACCTGAGCTATTGGCGGAAGTTGAGAAGTTTTATGGACAGCTGTACACGACAACCCGAACACCCGTCGCAAATCGAGCTAAAGACCCGAGGGCTAGATTAACCCGACACTATACCGAAGATCTCCCCGACGTCAGCCTGTACGAGATTAGTATGGCCCTCAAACAGCTTAAGAATGGCAAAGCCCCAGGTGAGGATGGAATTACAGCCGAACTCCTGAAGGCGGGTGGTAAACCCACCCTTAGGGCACTTCAGACGCTGTTCAGCTCCGTCCTCCACGAAGGGAGAACGCCGAAAGCATGGAACAGAAGTGTGGTGGTTCTCTTCTTCAAGAAAGGTGATAAAACTTTGTTGAAGAACTATAGACCCATCTCACTTCTGAGCCATGTTTACAAGCTGTTTTCGAGGGTCATCACAAATCGTCTCGCGCGCAGGTTTGACGATTTTCAGCCTCCCGAACAAGCCGGTTTCCGAAAAGGCTATAGTACCGTAGACCACATACATGCGTTGCGGCAGGTTATACAGAAGACCGAAGAGTATAACCTCCCCCTTTGCCTTGCATTTGTGGACTACGAGAAAGCCTTCGATTCAATCGAGACCTGGGCTGTACTACAGTCTCTCCAGCGGTGCCAAGTTGACTACCGATATATCGAAGTGTTAAAGTGTCTGTACGAAAACGCCACTATGTCCGTCCGACTACAGGACCAGAGCACGAAGCCTATTCCTCTGCAGCGGGGAGTCAGACAAGGAGATGTGATCTCTCCGAAGCTGTTCACCGCTGCATTGGAGGATGCTTTTAAGGTTCTGGACTGGAAAGGACGAGGCATCAACATAAATGGCGAGTACATCACTCACCTTCGATTCGCTGACGATATCGTAGTCATGGCTGAGACCATGGAGGACCTCAGTGCAATGCTCGCTGACCTCAGTGGAGTTTCCGACCGAGTTGGCTTGAGGATGAACATGGACAAGACGAAAGTCATGTCCAACGTCCATGTCGCGCCAACTCCCGTGATAGTCGGAGGCTCTGCGCTCGAAGTTGTTGACGACTATATTTACCTGGGACAAACGGTCCAGTTAGGTAGGTCCAACTTTGAGAAAGAGGTCACTCGTCGAATCCGACTCGGATGGGCAGCGTTCGGGAAGCTTCGTAGCACCTTTTCGTCCAAATTACCGCAGTGTCTGAAGTCAAAAGTCTTTGACCAGTGTGTGTTGCCAGTGATGACTTACGGATCTGAGACGTGGGCGCTAACAATGGGCCTTATAAGGAAGCTCAAAGTCACTCAGAGGGCTATGGAGAGGGCTATGCTCGGGGTTTCTCTGCGTGATAGAATCAGAAATGATGATATCCGCAGTAGAACTAAGGTTACCGACATAGCCCGAAGAATAGCCAAACTTAAGTGGCAGTGGGCGGGGCACATTGCTCGCAGGACTGATGGCCGATGGGGTCAAAAGGTTCTTGAGTGGCGTCCGCGGACCGGGAGACGAGCTGTAGGTAGGCCTCCAACAAGATGGAGTGACGACCTTGTAAAGATCGCGGGAACGCGGTGGATGCGAAAAGCACAAGATCGGTCTGAGTGGAGAGCCTTGGGGGAGGCCTATGTCCAGCAGTGGACGTCTTTCGGCTGACATGATGATGATATGGTGAACTGGAACTGATGATGAAGACCACAGATGGCCACCGGAACTCCTTAACCGTACCTATTTCAAGGGTGGCGATAAGATATTTCGATAAAGGTAGTTGAGCGACTATGATGAAGCACATTTAGGTTTAAATATGACTATGACATTCCCGTGGCGTTGTCTGCGGCGAGCTTGAAATGTTCTATAGTTTCTCATTAATATTTAGAAGTGGAGCTACGTAACAGCATAAATAGGATTACTAAAAAGTAAAAAATAAAATAAATGTTTAAAAAAACAAAAACCTGCCTTCAAAAATGCAAAAAATAACTTCTTTTAAAATGGTAGGTCAGTCCAACTGAAGTCGGCGTCCCACAATATTTTAAACCAAAAGCCGAATGCAGTTGGACTGACCTACCATTTTAAAAGAAGTTATTTTTTGCATTTTTGAAGGCGAGTTTGTGTTTTTTTGTTCCACACTTTGCACCTGCACAACGCACAACTAAGCAATGTGTAAACGATTTCTTAACAATTAACACTTATTATAGTAAAAACTTGTTAACTTATCACTTCTCACCTGGACTTGCTACTTCACTGTGTAAACCAGCCTTATATTAGATTGATAACAATGAGTGACAGGTATGACAGTTAGGTATTAAAATGTAGGGTAACCACATATTTATTCGTTTTTTTAGAAAGTTGGCGATTGTTAAAAAAGGCTCGTATCAACTGAGTTAGTGGAATTTACTATCCGTCATTAACTGAGCCATAATCAAGTGTTTTTAACCGACTTATCCGTTTTTGATAGAGTATACTTCCGAGATGGTCCCATTGTCACCAAATCTGAATCTGATGAGGGGAACAGTGAGGAATTGAGGGAACTCCTCAAATATTGTACGCAAACATATAGCGATTTTAGTATTTTTATTAACCAGTCCAGCATTTGCATTCAGAAAGTATCATTTAATTTTGGTGAAGTGAAACTGATGATGAAGACCACGGATGGCCACCAAAACTCCTCAACGGCACTGATTTCAAGGGTGGCGATAAGATATCTCGATTAAGATAGTTGAGCGAAGGCGGGTTTTTTGTTTTTGTATTACCAATTTGAAGTCACCCTGTATTTATTTTTACTAAGACTCACGCGCACTCGTTCGTCGTTCCAATCGTTCTCCCTCACGCTCATCCTCCTGTCATCCTTCTCACATATATTATATAGATATTAATGTAAATACATAAAATTATGTACAATAATATATAAACCTATAAAAATAACACCAGAGACTAAAACATATTCCATGATGGGTTTAACATAAAATTCTAGGCATCCTTCGATTGTGTAAGACGAGTAAAAAACTTTTGAAGGCCATGTCCGCCATCAGACAAGTGCAAAATAGTATTTTATACAAGGAAAACATGTAGTTTTCCTAGGTCAAAAATTAATGTACTACCGCATACTTATAAAAGTGTTTTTCTGCGTCTGAAATTTTGAGAAGAAATTAAAATAATATACATATATCAGGGGACGATTTCACGCAAATTTAACCAGTCTCAAACTAAGCTCTAGGTTTGTACATGGCTTGACAGGGATAAACATAATTATGTATGAAGAGAATAAATATTCGGAGTTGATGGCCAACCTTCAGTAACTGGAGAGGCACCGAATGAAGAAGAAGAATATGAAGAGAAATTGTAAATACTTCAACATACTTTATGTTAACTAGAAGAGATCCGCCTTATTCATAAACGCACAGTAAACCTATTTTTGTTAAAGTTTTTTTTCTCTCTTCCTATCAAATTCAAAAGTCACTATTCAGTACAAAGACAAAGCAATATTTTAAGCACACTTTAGCTATCCTTCTAGAGGGTAAATACTTGGTCTAACGATTTGGCTAGGAAAACCTGGACTGACGACCGTAAACTAGGCAGTTTTCAGATTTTATTTCGCTTTCGGTCGATAATATACCTATCGACAATTCTGTTCTTCAACCATAACAAAATAAACATCTTATGTAGCTTGACGAAGTGATTAGCCTAGGTAGTGAGTCTGTCTACGAAGCTACCAGTCCCGGGTTTGATTCCCGGTACGGGTAAATATTTTGTGCGATGAGCACGAGTATATTTTGTTCCTGAGTCAAGGATATTTTTCTATGTACATAAGTATTTAATTTTCTCTATAGCTTCCTAGGCAGGGTCAGAACCAACTATGCCAAAGCTGAGTCTTACCTAAGGTACGCGGACGATACAACTATAGTTTGAAGAGAATTGAGGTGGAAAGTGCAAAGCTCGGTCTGAAGATCAACCATTCAAAAACTAAAATGATGGTTGTAGATAGTGAGCAGGTACTCCCTCTCACCGACGCACTTAAAGGCTATGAAAAGGTCAGCGAATTTGTGTACCTTGGGTCAATGATCACAAATGGAGGCAGTTGCACGGAAGAAATCCGCCGAAGATCCGGTATGGCTAAAAGTGCGATTAAAGTGCGCTTGGTTCGAGCTCTGGTCTTTTCTATCTACGTCTACGGTGCCGTGCTTTTTACGTGGTGTGTGAAAAGCCGTGATAGCAGTGAAATCAATGCCTTCGAAATGTGGTGCTGGCGGAGACTGCTTCGTATACCGTGGACTGCCATGAGAAACAACGAGTCCATACTGCACGAGTTAGGCATCACCAAGCGGCTTTCTGCTATCTGTCAAGAGCGCGCCCTCCGCTTCTTTGGTCACATAAAGTAAAGTTTTTTTATATTCTGTTATCACCAGTGATCGGAATTAGGTGAGCTAAAATACGTACTCAGCGCTAGAGGACACAATATATAGTGGTTACAACCGGGTAGAAAAATTAGTTTTTCTTGAATACCGGGTATTCGGTATTTATCCAATGATATTTTATATTTAGATACGTTATGCTCACACTAAACGCAATCAAAACCCGTGACCAATTACTGACAGTTGCTAGGCAACCATATTTCTATAGACAAAGACGGCAATCCATAGCAAGCGCTATTGTTAGAAAGAGACAAATAGATAAACAGTAAGGTACTTTTGCGCGCAGATGACGTATCTTAATATAAAATATCATTGTATTTATTAGTCGCAATGTTAAACATTCATGTTTTTACTTACAGTACGGGATATTTTATGTTAATCTAAAAGTTGTTAATCTAAAACTATTTCTACTTGTTTTTTATCTTCAAAGTGTAAATATTATATCTTTCGATATGTTCCGTGCTTGGGTGAAATCACCTGCGTAACACTGTGCCATGTGAAAATAATAAAGACAATAATTATACCTCACACTTTTCCCTTCCTTCCATAAAAACCTTATGTCTAGCCCATTTACTACAAACTAACATAAAATATCCCGTACTGTAAGTAAAAACATGTATGTTTAACATTACAACTAATACCCGGATAAATATTGAATACCTGGATAAATATTGAATACCCGGATAAATATTGAATACCCGGATTTCAAGAAAAAAAAAATCTTCCCGGTTGTTACTACTCTATATTATGTCCTCATGCTAAGAGTACGTATTTTGGCTCACCTAATTCCGATCACTGATGATCACATACACTCTTGAAAGTGAAAAGAAAGAAGTGGCCTCTGCCTACCCATCTGTGAAACAGGCGTGATTTAATTTAGCGACCTATGTATGTATGTACATACACTCTTTGATGCTCTGCTGAGGGCTATAGGCTTCATGTTACACTCATTTACACAATATGCAGGAACCATTAGCCAAATTTTACGTGTCTATCTATTCTCTGTTGTAAATAAAACCAATTAAGTAACTTAGAGGGCTGTTTTTTTTAATTTCAATTTTGATAATTATTACTTACACTCATGATAACTTTTGAATGGGATGTCCGATTTGAATAATTCAAAAAGTCATTTACAGGTACTGATATAGCCTTGAAAATGAAGTGATTTATTTGGATAAAGATTAATACCACGGTACGAATAATGGGGCCTAGTTAGTACCGGCGTTACTATTGCATATTTTAACATGAAAAAGTAGTTATTCTGACATTACTTTAGTAGTTAGACATATGGTATCGCGGACTTTTTTGTAGACATTGATGTCTTCTATAAAACTTTGCTCTATTGTCAGTTTCCGCAGCGTACGCGTTTTTTGGTATTTTTTTCACACCTTTAGTCACATTATCGAAGTTTTCATACGGATCCCTAACTTTTTTGAAAATATTATATAGCCTATGTTCATCAGGGATAATGTAGGATTCTAATGGTGAAAGAATTTTCCAAATCGGTCCAGTAGTTTCGGAACCTATTTAATTCAAACAAACAAACAAAAAATCAAATCTTTCCTCTTTATAATATTAATGATGATTAGTGAAGATGTAGATGTAGATAATATACTTTGTATTCAAAAATATGAAAAACAACATAAAACTAACTTTGAATCAAAACCTAAACTCAATCTAACTACCTACCCATTTCCCTAATTTAATAATTTGAAAAGCTTGTATTTCTTTATTACCTAATATAAATATAAGTAAGTAAAGTTTTTAAGAATTAAATATTAGCCTTATAAGAAATAAAGATTTTTTATTTTGAATAACAAAAGTATCATTTTTTGAAAACTATAATGATTAAAAAAAGAATAGATTCATAAATATAATAGACAGAATCAACCTCCCGACCCACGGTCTGACCCTGTGATTAAGGCAGGATATCAACTAACTACGCCAGCGGCCCTTCAGGGTTAACTGGCAAAATTATCGATTCTAATACTAAAACGTCAAATAGTTGTAGCAAACAATAATCGAACTGCCTCAGTTCACAACGCCATCTAGGTTGTTTCTTACGAAAGCGGGCTCACGTGTTCACAGAATTATAGACGTTAAGGTGTCCATGCACTTATGAAGGCCACTGTACCTACTAAAGGGCGAAACGCGGCTGCTTGGCCAAGCGTTTCAATAATACCGGTTGAGATTGCGCGTAATTTTAAATCTGCCATATCTTCTAAATTATTTATTAAAATAATATAGTGCAAAGGACAATTTTAATCTACATTAAATGCCCAAGGTAACTAACGTATTTATATGGATAAGAATAAATACTGAATTGGAGAAAATAGCTTCGCAAATAACCTAATATTTTTTAATAAAATTTTAAAGATAAAAATGGTTACTGTGAGTCAACCTTAGGAGATAGACATTTGCCATCGCGGACGTTTCTTTAGGTTTTTTAAAGAACTACAATTCTTCAGTACATTATTTTGATATATCTCTTAAGGTTTAGCCAGCGTTTGCAATGTAAGCGCAAAAAAATGTGTTTATTTTCGACATCACTTTAGAAACCTCTAAAATTATCAATGTTTCTCTACTATACTATGCATGTATTATACATATAAACCTTCCCCTTGAATTACTCTATCTATTAAAAAAACTCGCATCAAAATCTGTTGCGTACTTTTGAAGATCTAAGCATACATAAGTACAGACAGACAGTGGCAAGCGACTTTGTTTTATAATATGTAGTGATTATTTTCTTTTGCGTACTATAAACGGCAAGTAGTCATATCGTTAATGGTATCATAATACCACCTATAGCATAACCAAAGCGTAAAAATAGTTATATAATGAGCGTTGCCATGGTAATAACAGTTCGTTAATAATTAATATATATCCTTTCAGCCGTCAAGCGATCAGTATGCAAAATCGACGAGATGTTCGTTGAATGTGCACACTGCGGCCCTCAGCGCTGTGACGAACTCGGCAGGCCCAAGCCGTGTGCCGGGAGCACTGGCCTGTGCCGACCGGAGTGCGTCTGCAGCGATGGACATGTCCGGGATGCGGGGGGAAAGTGTATACTGAAAAACGAGTGTCGTGAGTTGTGTATTATACGATTTAATTACATAGGGTGTCCTTCAGAATTCCTAATAACGTTTGTCGTGCGTTTTGACTGTCCGAATTATCATTTGTCCTGAATTGGTTTTCAGCTGAGTTAAACAACTTGTTACGTTTTCCAAAATTAGTGAGGCTAGGTCAGGTTAAGGTTATATTATCACGGGTCGTAGTCAATTGCACAAGCAGAACCTCCGGCCCTCGCCAACAACGGCGTGAAGGCAGAATCACTGGGTTTTTATTGGGTGTTCTAGCCACTCTTGGTTGGTGAGTCCCACTGGTCCCACATAACCACCTTAGCCACCCCGGGCCCAGGTGGTATGTGTAAAAAGGCGTCTATTATCACTTAACTTTACATTTTTAAAATTCACGCGAAATAGGCTTTAAGATAAAGGAAATTTCATAGGATTATATTCCATATTCTATAAATAGTATATTCATTGAACGGTTTGTTGTCCGTTGATCTTAGATTTATGAAGGTACTTTGGTTTTTTAGGAACCAGATTACTTGTATTAATGGTGCCACAGGACGGCCGGCGTTTGCTTGGTGCAGTCTTCAACTTGCCAGTAATTTTCAAATCCTAAAAGTCAATTTTAAACCGGTTACCGTAATTGGAATGGAATTAGATACCCAATAACAATGCAACATAATGGTGTCCATGGTACAATAATATACTTCGCCTGGTATTCTCTTCCGAGAAGCAGTGGTCACGTGAGTGGACACGTACTACGTCATATCCGTCAACCGAAGCTTTCCAAAATTTAAAATCGGGGTAATTTTAAAATATTTGCTCGTATATATTAACTTAAGACTATCATATTGTATATAGGTTTTACGTTTTGACCATTTACTATTTTCTATAAAAAAAAAACGTATAGACGTGTTGCTGCATTTTGACGTAGGTACGGGTATAAGTTCTACGAGCAATGTGCTGTGACCACCGGCACTTAAATGTTGAACGTTTAATGGTAAAATATACGACTATACTTATAAAAAAAAAAAAAAAAAAGTTCTAACTATTAGCGCTATGGATTATGAGAACTTGAATATTGATAAGCGCTTTTTTATTAGGCGCTTCCTCTCATTTAAGTACAACAGGACATAAAATACTACTCACCACATTTAACCATGGTTGTAAGCCCGCAATATCGCAACCACTCCTCGGCAAGCGATTTTTTTGGTGGAAAAGTATAGAAACCGACTGTGCTCAACCCCTTTTTGCTCTGACAGCTTTAAATAGAGCATTTAACCATTTTACATTTTACAAAAAAATGACATCGACACTTTTACCGCGGCAGTTTGAAAATCATTGGCGTGTCATTAGCGTAATGATACCGAGCGAGAGCGGAATATGATATTCGCATAGGTTCGAATAGTATGACGAGAAACATCAAGTTGACAAATTTGTAACCGCCCAGTTTGATCTGGTGAATCCGGTGATGCCTGTAGTAAATATCAGGTTGTAATTCCACATTGTAATGTAACCTTTATGTTTAAAAAAATCCCTGTTAGTTATTTTCATGCATAAATATATACACAATATTAAAATAAAACATTAAATGAAAGTAAATATGTAAATTATGCTCGTGACTTATTCGTGATATATTTTTGAAATGAAATCGTACACTAACCTAAAATCATTTTTTTTCCTTATTTTTGGGTAGTGTTTAATCAAGTGGTAACTTTGTGATGACGTAGAAAGTGTCCCTTTTCGGAAGAGACGACCTTGTTTTATTAGACCATGATGGTATCTAAGAGCTGGTCCTATAATAGAGTCGGGAGGAGGCAACAGGATCTCTGCTGCTCTTAACGTAGACCTACCGAGTTTGAATTTGTTATATTAGATTTGGTAAGCGGATAATGACTGTGCAACATTAGTGCAGTCAGTATCAAAATCTCGTTTAAAAATATTATATTTAGTACATACCTATATTTTCAGCTGATTGTGGAGGAGACAGAAATGCGACGTCAGGCTGTGGCGACCACTGTGGACGGTCGTGCTCCGACTACAACGACGTCAACAAGACGTGCTTTAGCAGCTGCCAGTACAACCGCTGTGACTGTAAGGAGGGCTTTATCTTTAGTGAAAAGTTAGCGGTGTGCGTACTGCCAGGTGATTGTTGAATTAAATGTAACTAGAAGGCATTTTGTTTAATTTATCTCTATTGCAAAGTGCACGACGTTTCTGGGAATGACAAATATTTATGTGATAAGTGTCAGTATCTGTTCCTGAGTCTTAAATTTTCTCCGTATTTAAGTTTTTTATCTTAAGTACCCGAAAACAACGTGCAAGCATGACTATGTATGAAAGCGAAAGAAGCGAATGAGATTTGTCAGGAAACGTAGCAGGTGGAAAGAAGTGCCTACCCCTCTGGGAGACACGCGAGATTTAATGTATGTATATATGTAAGTTTTTTATACATTAGTTTTTTTATCGTTGCCTAGTACCTACCTTTAGTACAATCCTAGATCTTATTTTGGGACTAGGTCAATTTGTGTGAGGTTGTCCCTTTGATTGATTATATATTTTTATACTTTTTATAGTCAGTAACAATAGCAGAGCTGTCTCGCTCTTATTTTGTGTGATATAACAAGATGTCGTTAGATCGTGTTCCGACTACAACTTAGTAGCTGCCAGTACGACCACTGCGACTGTAAGGAGCGCTTTGTGTTCAATGAGAAGGTTAGCGGTGTGCGTGCCGCCGAGTGACTGTTGAATTAAACGTGTCTAGCATTTTGATACAATTAAAAGTCATATTTTATTAATTACAACTTTGACTTATTGATCGGGTGTTGTATGTTAAAATAATAAGTCTAAGTTGTAAGGTATTAGAAAACATCAGCATTTTTACGACAATTTGTAGTCGGTAGCAATTCTAGCAATATCTGTTTTACTTATACTTCGTGTCCCGTATATTGACCGCTATAAATTCCCAAGATAAGTTGCTAGTACAACTGCACTTAAATATTATAAAAAATTTCAATTTTTAACAACGAACTACTTAAAGCTAAGAACAAAACCTATCAACTATCGGCGGTATTATTTTTCCTCCCGACACCTGAAAAACTATTTTACTGCTCCCAGGCGACAAAGTGCACTTTGCAGTTTTTACCCCTTTGAAATGATCAAAGCGTTGAGCTCGTGCCCCAATTTCCGTATCCGCATTTAAAAGGGTTCCGCTTTGTCGATGGCGATTGAAGGTGTTTCTGATATTGCTTTTAAACCTACGTTTGGTAAAAAGTTTGACTTTATATTCCTGGATAGAACCGAAAAACGAATGTTCGGTTGTATTTTCATTGAAATTACTTTTCCGTACTTATTAAATTGTATTTAAAAAAATACACATCTCAAACAAATTGAGAGTTGAATAAGACCCTTTATTGAAAATATGACACCATTTAAAATATATCCCATGAAAAATGTTAACTTAGCTATATACGGAGTAGTGACATGTGTAATGCAGTCTACTTAATTAGTTAAAATCTACCACCGCTTCCCAGGAGGAAACTGCCGCTGAGATGAACAGCTTCGGGAAACTCGAAACAGATAGTAAGTAAGGTGTTTTACCCTTCTTAAACCAACTGTCAATCGAAGAATGTAGGTATCAGCGGGGGCCGTTCACTTGACCAAAAGTAAGTTTGACACACGTAGGCATCATTTTACAAACTTTCATTTCGCAAAAAAGTTTTGTGCTTAAGCCAGTACACATTGGCTAAATGGGATTATTAATTAAGTTAGGTCTGGTTACACTATTGACCACAAAAAAATTAAAAATAATGCAGCAAGAAGTACCTCTTTGGCGAAACGAAAGTTTATAAAACGATATCGATATAGTGTACCAAATGATAATGTGGTCAAACATTACTGAACCACAAGTCTATCTACGTAATCAATGGTCAGAATTTCCCGAAAACAACAAGACTTGAACAGAAAATAGCTTTCGTGAGATAAAATTGGGTGAAATGATACATTTTATAAAACGTCCTTCGGCAGTTCAAACTTACCCAACAATATTATGAAGTAAGAAACGTCGTTTAAGATTGGTGGAATTTTGCCCGAAATATTCGCTTGTCTTCGCAAGATTGTTCCTGACGTTTTATATGTTTATGGTTTTAGACAGAAGGTTATTTTATCCTTCTCATCCTTATTCTACCTAAATGCGAAGGTGTGTTTGTTCATTTTTCTTCGCGTCTCTTTGCTTCCACCGATTGACGTGAAATTTGGTAAAGACAAAGATAGTTAAAATAGCCCGGAAACGGACGGGTTTTATCTTAGAAAATTTCTTAGAGAACAGCAATACACGAATTCTCGCGAGAAAAAAATGTTAAAAATTAAAAGATTACTAAGGATGATTGTGTTGACATTTTGAAATTAGCTAAAATTGCTATAATTATTACTATAATTACTATAATTACTATAATTATTATTATTATTAGTTACATACATACATACATTAAATCACGCCTGTTTCCCAGAGGGGTAGGCAGAGACCACTTCTTTCCACCTGCTACGATCCTGACAAATCTCTTTCGCTTCTTCCACATTCATACATCGAGTCATGCATGCACGTCGGTTTCGGGTACTTAAGATCCGGCCCTTTTCCAGTATTTCTCCGATTTGATTCGAAAAAGTACGCCTAGGGCGGCCCCTTCCGACCCTCCC
Organism: Acleris literana; assembly: GCA_946894065.1. Classification (NCBI taxonomy): domain Eukaryota; kingdom Metazoa; phylum Arthropoda; class Insecta; order Lepidoptera; family Tortricidae; genus Acleris; species Acleris literana. Next base: position 23,927,579 of record OX335669.1, read on the forward strand.
ACTCACTTTTGATCTGTATATCTCTTTCGTCAATCTTCTTTCATCCATCCTTTCCAAATGACCGAACCATTGAAGCATGCCCTTTTCAATCTTAGTCACTACATTTTCTTTTAGTCCACATTTCTCTCTGACCTTTTCATTCCTTACTCTATCAATCAGTTTCACACCACACATACTACGCAAAGAGCGCATTTCAACTGCGTTTATACGACTTTCATGCTTGTCCTGCCACACCCAACATTCACTACCATACATCAGAGTAGGGATCAACACTCCATTGTGAACAGCCAGTCGCGCTTTTTGTGAAACGCCCCTTCTGCTTACAAAGGAGTACAGGGCCCCATTAATTTGGTTTCCCGCATTCACCCTCCTCTCGACCTCCTTCTCACACTTACCATCTCTTGTAAACATACTTCCCAGGTACACAAATTCATTCACTTGCTCTACTAATTCACCATTTATATTGATCACGCACTCAGTCATCTCCTCGTCCTTCTCTATCACCATGACCTTGGTCTTGGCAACATTTACTTTCATCCCTTTTTGCTTAAATCCTTCATTCATCACTGTCACCATCTCCTGCAACTCAAGTACCGATGGAGCAAGTATAACTTGATCATCGGCATATAAGAGGCATTTGATTAGCAACTCTTCCATTCACAAACACTTATCATACTCTTTCAAATCTTGTATACAACTGTCCATGAATAGATTGAACAGCCATGGTGAGGCAACACAGCCCTGTCTAACACCTCTAGAGATATTAAACCAGGCCGAGTATGCCCCATTGATCCTGACACAGGCTCTGGAGCCCTCATAAAGGGACCTCAAAGCCTGCACCAGGTTGCTGCTCACTCCATACCTAGACAGCACCGTCCACAACTGCTTTCTATCTACCCTATCATAGGCCTTTTCCAGGTCCACAAAAGCACAGAAAACCTTTTGGTTGACAGCCAAAAACTTTTCTGTGATAGACCGTAGTGAAAAGACCTGATCGGTACATCCCATTCCCTTTCTAAATCCCGCTTGTACATCCCAGATTTTGTCATTCGTAACATTCAATACCCTTTCAATTAAAATCTTCGCGTATACTTTGCCGACAACACTAAGGAGGCTGATACCGCGGTAGTTTTTGCAGTCTTGCTGTGACCCCTTTCCTTTATACAGAGGGACGATAACGGCCTTGACCCAATCTTCCGGGACTCGGCCGCTACTCCAACATGCATTGAAAAGGCGGTACAACAGAATACCCACCACACCATCTCCTCTCCTCAGCATTTCTATCGACACTTTATCACAACCTGCCGACTTTCCCGCTTTCATACTTATTAAAGCTTTCACGATTTCACTCATGCTAATCAGACTTTCATCTTCGCTATTTACATCCTTACTCATACTATCTGGCTCAAGGCAAACCTCTTCGCATTCAAACAAGCTTTCAAAATAAGTTTTCCATCTATCAAGCATTTTTTCTTCCTCACATATCAAGTCTCCACACTCATCCCTCACGGCGCTTAATTTAGTTTTCTCTGATTTCCCCGGAGCCGATTTTATCAAGCTCCAAAAGAGTTTAATATTCGACCGGAAGTTGTCAGAAAAACTCCTATCATACTTTTCATTCAGTAAATCTTTCTTTCTAGCCACAACTTCTTTCACTCTTTTCTTTGATCTATTGTATTCTTCTTTCTTTCTGTCGCTTAGATCTTGTGCTGGCTGTACAGCTACAAAATCCAACCAACACTTTTTCTTCTCTTTCACTATGTCATCTACCTCTGTATCCCACCATTCTGGACGTTCATTCTTGCTCTTTCTTCTCTTTACTACACCGCATACTTCAATGGCCGATTTAACCATGCCATTTTTCATAATCTCCCATACATTATTTATATCATTCTTTACTTCACCGTCATTCATCTTATTAACACATTCAAAACATTCTTTCAGCTTCTTTACGTACTCATCTTTTATAACTTGATCATTGAGTTTCTCTACTTTTATCCTCTCTAACGCAGTTTTCGGTACGGGAACACGATGCCGCCAACGTGTGAACAGACCCCTTACTCGTGTTACCACTAAGTAGTGATCTGAACCTACGCTAACCCCCCGAAATGCTCTCGTATCTACAACTTTGTTACGGAAACGTTCATCCACAATCATCAAGTCTATCATAGACTTCTCATTCTGACGTCTCCACGTATACTGATGAATCTCTTTGTGATCAAACAGAGTGTTTGTCACGCAGAGATTCTTAGCCAAACAAACATTGAGAAGGCATTTGCCGTTCTCGTTCACTCGCTCATCACCATACTTACCTAGTACCGATTCATAACCATCCCTTTGCACGCCTGTCCAACCATTAAAATCGCCTAGTAAAATAATCCTTTCATTCTCCTTGCATTTTGTTGAAACCTCATGCGAACTTTCCCAAAACTTCTCCCGTTCCTTTTTTGATTTATTCGTATCGGGGGGATAAGCCCCAATTACGAATAAAGGGGTGAGACCTACCTTGAGTCTCACCCAGAGAAGTCTTGGGCTCACACATTCATGCTCTTGCATACATTCCGCCATTCGCTCTGTGAGTACGATACCAACTCCCTGACGACCGTGCTCGGATACCGGGACCCCGGACTACAATGCCGTCAAGGTTCCGTGCGTGGACGTACTCACCCCTTTTTTCTTCGTCTCAGTCACACATAAAACATCTAGTTTTCTTTCTTTCATCATCATACATACCTCATCTACTTTATGATCCATCCCTCCACAAACATTCATCGTAGCAAGGCGGCTTTCAGCGGCCCGCTTTTTGCCAACCCCCCTACGAACACGGCGTGACGCGTGGCATACGGCATCGCCACCGTTCCGATCCCCGGAGGGATCTGAACATACACGCACTATTTCACCCCCCCCAGAGTACGAAGGGCTGCCCAGGCTACGCCTGGGGAGGGATTCTCTGGCATTGCCAGTACCCTCCTGGGGTATTACTTTTTCAAATGGTGCTAGCATGGTCCATTATGCAGGGTCGGGTTTAAATTTAGAGTTTTCCTTCTCCTAGATAGGTAGCAGCCCAATGCTAACGACGCCTATCCCGCCGGGTTTGAATTCGGAATTTTCCTTCTCCTAGATAGGTAGCAGCTCAATGCTAACGACGCCTATCCCGCCGGGTTTCAATTCGGAGTTTTCCTTCTCCTAGATGGTAACCTATCGCAACCTCGAAAAGTTTTTGACCGAATTTCATTTGACCGAAAACGTTTCGTTTTTTAACGTTTCTCCGATGGCACGATTCGTAATTTTTTTATTTCACCGTTTGACATTAAGGAAACATATCTTTAGTCCGAGCAACTTTTCTCCTTGTAGTCACTTGCCCTATGTATTGTTACGTATTTTATTTCAAAGCCTATTTTTCATTACACCATTGCTACAATTAGCCTAGGGATCGTTTCGTATTTTGTTTCTTAACCCATTTTTCACTACATCAATGCTACATATAGTTTTCGCTACGTTACGTCAAATATTCATTTCGGTAAGAAAATATTGCTTGTAATTTGTTACTATCCAGAAAATGCACCGAGCAAGGCGAATTAGGGCAGAACCGATACGGATAGGTTAGGTTAGAAGGCCAAGGCGGGAGCTTTGCTCCCGCCTTGGTCTTCGAGGTTATTTTTTTTTCTGCCCAAAAAATCTTGCTTGTAATTTATCCAGAAAATGCAACGATCAAGACGAATCAGGGTGGAACCGAATCGGACAGGTTAGCATAGTCGATTTAAAAATAGGTAAACTATTAATAAACCGAGCCGTTAAATTGGGCAAATGATACTAAGGTAAAATAAGAAATGGGAAATAGATAAATTGACAAACCATTACATTGGAAAACTGTTTGTACGTCGAAATCAGTATTACGGAATAGATAATTTGTCAAATCGGTAAAAAACCTAAACAAGAAATGACTAAATGAAAATATTCGAAGTGGTCTTTCGGGCAAACGTAAAAAAACCCAAACCATAATTGACGAAAAGTATTTGTCGAACCAAAATTCGGTCAAACATTTTTCGAAGTTGTGATAGGTAACCATCTTAAAGTCAGGTTTTAAAATCTTTCTTTTGGTTAGACATGTACCAATTTTAACTAATACAACTAATAATAATCTATCTAGGAGGGTTACCTATCACAACTTCGAAAAATGTTTGACCGAATTTTGGTTCGACAAATACTTTTCGTCAATTATGGTTTGGGTTTTTTTACGTTTGCCCGAAAGACCACTTCGAATATTTTCATTTAGTCATTTCTTGTTTAGGTTTTTTACCGATTTGACAAATTATCTATTCCGTAATACTGATTTCGACGTACAAACAGTTTTCCAATGTAATGGTTTGTCAATTTATCTATTTCCCATTTCTTATTTTACCTTAGTATCATTTGCCCAATTTAACGGCTCGGTTTATTAATAGTACATGTCTAACCAAAAGAAAGATTTTAAAACCTGACTTTAAGATTTGTACACAATTTTATGTAACAACTGAATCATTAAGAGGCCACATAATATATGATGCCACGCCCACACCAGAATAAAAAGGGATGGCTTTATGTGCTTCGGCGCAAAAAGCGTGAGATGGAGATGAAATGAGATTGTTTGCGCGCACCTTGATTGCAACGTCAAATTTAAATAATTGTTGTTTACCATAAAACCACAAAACTTGTTTAGGTAATAACATTAAATAAATATTGAAATATTAGAGAACTATCTCACACAAATTGACCTAGACCCAAACTAAGTTCTAGGCTTGTACTATGGGTACTAGACGACGATAAACTTACTTTAGAGAAATACATAATTAAATTCATAGAAATCACCCAACACTCAGGAATAAATACTCGCGCTCATCTCACGAATTACGCCCTTTCCGGGATTTTAAGCCAGGACCGCTAGCTTCGCAGGCAGGATCACTACCTACTAGGAAGATTTATCCAAAAACTTAAACTTGACGGTTGATAGCTCACAGAATTGAAAAGTGCCTCGAAACTTTTACATTTCTTGGACCTCTGTTAGTCACGCACAGCGTTCTATTGTTAACTAAGAACCCTATCTCAATGACAGCGTGAAGTTACGAGAAAGAAATAACGTAGAAATTAAATATTGGCATTCTGCGACACGATTAATAGCTTGGGTGAAGAGGAATCTTCTGGGAGAGTTAGTCAAGAGCAAACCCATTATCAATATAAAAAAAAAAAAAAAAAACTAATGTAGAACTCCGAGATCCCAGCGTAGATACTTATATGTCAATGTCTTGCTAAAAATAGAGCAAGGAAACCTCGTGAATTTTCAGAAAGGCGGTCGCGTCAGAATTGATTTATGTTCTGTAAAAAGACGTTAGTAGGTAGAGCAAGAGATTCGTTAACGTTAAACTAGTAAGGCAATATTTCATTTTCGATGATGAAGACTAGTGTGGTCTGACGTTAGTAGACGTGCTTTAATTACGTAATATATTTAAGGTAGGCACAAAGTAAGAAGCGAAATTCTTCTCAGACTACAAATCGAAATTTCGAAAATATATCTTACGTTTTGCAGTGTTTTTAAAGACTAAAAATTCTTAATAAACATACACACATCCAAAAATATCCACGGATAACAGTCTATAGGGCCACATAATCAAACTGATTTTGGCTTATTTTTTACTTAATGAATAAACCTCTCTTATCTTTTACCCGTTTTAATACGCATCAGAAAATAACGTGTTTTATAACTTGTCATTTATTTTGTTTTTTCTTGAGATTTGAGAGTTGAGATGTCCATCTCAGATAAAATCTGTTTATTTTTAGGCTCTTAGTCTACTTTGACCCTCTTTGTAAAATAGAAGGTGTGTTAGGTGGTTTAAAAATGTAATACTTATTATGCTAAAAAAATATTTTTTTATTAAAAATACAATTTAACCTTTCATTTCAGGTGGGTACTAGAAACACAAACACAAGCATTAAAAATTTATGTCAAGTAATGCAAGAAGATCAATCTTCTTCAACATGACGTAAACAAAAGTGTAATGACAATCATAACTTTAAACAATGCAATAATTGATTGTTGAAGTTTAAAAATACGCTTCGTGTCGACGCCTTTGTAAAACTGGAACAAGAAGAAAGTTTAATACCGAGATTACTTTTAAAATTGATTCAAAGAGGCACCAAGGGTTTTCTGATATCAATTTCATGCTAACACCAAAGTTTTCATTCTCTTTTTCATTTTTCAATTTGCACAAGACTAACGTGACGATTTATTTTTACCCGAATTTGAAATAGGAGAATAAAGTTGAGTAGGGTCTCTCTATTCTACTCTACGATGTTAAACAATATTGCTTTTGACCTGGGGTGTTATTATGACGTAGCTATGCAGTTCAGTTTCCACTGAGAGAAAAGGACAGAGCTATAACTGCTATAGCTCTTTCCTTTACGCTCGCCGTAGAATGAAATGCATAGCCATGTTATCGTATTTTCAAAATGTTTTGATAGCTCTTTACAGTAATGGCGGCCGAGTTAATAGTAGATTGTTCAACAAGAGACTAAAACAAGCCATAATGACAAGAGATGTTTAGCCACTCAAGCAAAGCAACAAATTTGTTCCGCAGTATTTTTTTTGTGAAGTGCCGCTTTAAATGCTTGCATATTTAGCCAACAGCGTCGCTATTGCCTAACGCACTCGCAATCGCAATCGGTTTCAAAGCGGAACAATTGTTTTCATTTTGTATGCAGCTACAAGACTTCGATTTTCAAAATGAAAACGATTGCGATTGCGAGTGTGTTAGGCAATAGCCCCTCAGGTTCAAACTTGAAAACTATTTTGAAGCTAATTGGAGCATGCATAATAAAATGAATTCATCCTCAATATAATTAAATAGATTCATATTCGTAATCATTAATCGTGATTCACGAAATTAAATCATTTTTATTTATATTTTTGCACAGTTGTCCTAAAAATTGTCTGTACATAAAATAAATGTTTAAAAAAACAAAAACCCGCCTTCAAAAAGCAAAAAATAACTTCTTTAAAATAGTACGTAAATAGGTCAGTCCAACTGAAGTCTGCTTTTGGTTAAAATATTGTTGGACGCCGACTTCAGTTGGACTGACCTATTTACCTACCATTTTAAAGAAGTTATTTTTTGCTTTTTGAAGGCGGGTTTTTGTTTTTTTAAACATTTATTTTATTTTATACTTTTTAGTGATCCTATTTATGCTGTTACGTAGCTCCACTTCTAAATATTAATGAGAAACTATAGAACATTCCAGGCTCCCCGCAGACAACGCCGCGGGAATGTCATAGTCATATTTAAACCTAAATGTGCTTCGTCATAGTCGCTCAACTACCTTTATCGAAATATCTTATCGCCACCCTTAAAATAGGTACCTACCGTTAAGGAGTTCCGGTGGCCATCTGTGGTCTTCATCATCAGTTCCACTTCACCATATAGTACTTTTCAAAAGCAAATGCATGAGTTACAGTGAAAAATACCAAAATCGCTATAGGTGTGCCTATAATATTTGAGGAGTTCTCTTGATTTCTCCATGATCCCATCATCAGATCCCGACGGGACCAACTAGAAAGTATAACCGTTCAAACAACGAAAAAAATTTTCAAATCGGTCCAGTGGTCTTCGAGTAATCGGGGAAGATACATTAAAAAAAAAACCCGACGAATTGAGAACCTCCTCCTTCTTTTGAAGTCGGTTAAAAAGGGGTTTAACTGGCGTTATCTACGCAAAACTCACTTCAACTTTACAAAAATAGTTTAACAGCACAAGCGTGAGTGAAAGACGAACATCTTATTACGTTCCTCTTTCACAATTGTAATACAAGCTTTTCTTTGAGACTATCCGCGTAGAAATTTTTAGTCGTTTTTCCTTCTAGAATAATCTGACTTTACTATAAAATGTATCCAATGTGTCAATCCATTTCAAAAGTTTTTTTTTAATGCAACACTAGCACTCAGACCAGATACCTATTAGAATTCTTTCGACTACAATTCTAAGACTTCAAATGCACTGCCAACCCTGAGGACTAAGATGAAGCCCTATGCCAGTAATTTCACCGATTTTCTTACCCCCACACCGAAACACAACAATGCGAACACTGCTGCTTCGCGGTGGGCAATAAGTTTAGGCGTTATTGACTCCAACACATAAAAAAAAAACATAGTAGCAAGTAGGAAGCAGTAAAAGGATGGTAGAATAAAAAAATTAGCAGGGTTGTCAAAATTTAAAAAAAACTCTATATTAAACTTGATATTTCAAATATTAATTACAAATTTAATTATTTTAATTAAAAGCGATTGTACGGCGATCTAATTTCCTTGTTTGACGTCCCTTTCATATTCATAGTTCTATTAGTTGCGGCGTCTCAAGTTTCTTCAATGTAATTGGAATTAAGGTATCGGCTTTGTGTGATAATCTGATTATGTCGTTTTCTCTGATTGCTTTTGAAGACCCTGTACAAGAGTTCGTGATTGGCTGGGAGCACGCAATATTTTAGTTACGGTTTCGTTTCAATTGGTTTTGGTCTTTAGGAGTTTTTTTTTACGGCACAGAATAATAGCACAACTGCAGGCCTAGTATGGTTTCGTTTAGTAATGTGCCGTTGCCAATTTCCCAAATTCCCAGAATACTGCCACCGGCAATATTGTCGGCAACATAGGCAAGTTTCCAGCATTATTTCCAAGGCCTTTTTCCCACTAAGAGCCATATTGCTGGCATCATTTACCGCAATATTCCCACGCTGGGCAATATTCCCGGGCACGGCACATCACTAGTTGCGTTTATCGCATGACAAAATGTGGATAAAGCATCCGTCACTATCGTGCCTACTTATATTATACGTGTCAAAAAGTGACGGATGTTTTATCCACATTGTTCCCTGGTTAGTAGTATCGGAGACTTTCTCAAGAAAGCAATCTTAAAACTGCAATACTGGCCGTATTAATAAACTCGTCTTGACTGAGATGCCCATCTCGAGAGACGTCAAAGTAAACGTCAACCCATAGGAAGCTGTCATTTTTGACGTGTCTTGTGATTAACATCTCAACCAAGATGAGTTTGGACTTGACAGAAGCGCGTGGAGCTAACCCCATGTGCTTCTGTTTAGTCCACCAGAGTAAATACTCTTTAGCCGAACAATTGTCCTCGCGTGTGATATCCATGGACTTGTTTCTCTAATAAGTCCATGGTGATTGTCTAAAACTCGATACTAGCGGAATACACCTTGTTAAACACAAGGAGTGAAAGCCATTAATTAAGAAAAAACAAGATGAGTTTGTCAATACGGCCCTAAGACTACAAATGCGTTGCAAAACTTGAAGACTAAGATGGAATGCCTCTATGCCAGTCATTTCACCGGGTGTCTTATCCCCACAACGGAACACAACAATGCTGCTTGGCGGTAGGTTAAAGGATAATAAATAGCCACCACTACTAAAAATATTTGCTTTTGAGGACCCTTTAGGGTACTTTAGGGTCCTTGATTCGCTGGATTTTAGTACCTAATTTTGGTTTTGAGTAAAAAATTGGCTTGATATTTTTTTATGATTTCGTGCCCATAGGTCAAAAGGGGAAGATGCCATAGTTGAAAAATGAGTGAGTATTTTTTCGTCTCGGTGACAGCTATTTTTTTGATATTTTTAACCTTAAAGACTTTTTTACTCGAAGTTTCTTTCAAAAACCAACATAAGTTGCGAGTAATTTGCTTTTTTGTATTGTTATGTACTTCCTGTTGTGTTTTTAAGTGACAAATACTGAAAACATCGATTTCCTTAGATACAAAAAAGCATACCTACATACATAATACATACCTTCACGCCTTCATTCCCAGAGTGGGGTAGGCAGAGCTACTGTAATTACCAACAACTCTAAAAATAAACACAACAAAACCAGCATGATTTTATTTTTAGTCTGTGGGGCCCCAAAAAAAACCGTAATGTGCCATTATATTTCATAAAACAAGTATTTTATAACAAACTTAGTCACAGACAAGAAGTAAGGTCAAATAATAATGAAATTGCATCCCAATTAAAGCTCGTTTGACAACTTAATATTAAATAAATTGAGTTCTATTGGGATTTCCTGCTTATGGCTGCAATAGCTGCCCCACTAAACCAAATAGCTGCATCCATCTCCTAGTAGTATTTGCAACCTAATTACTGAGGACAAAGAAGCTAATGTCCTTTAGGTGTAATGTAAGAGATAGCACCTTTTGGCTTAGTTGAGCTGCACTAGTGTTGGGAGATTTTTTACGTAATTGGCGTGCCAATATTTTTCTATTTTTAAATGTAAAAGGAATACAATTATATTTATTAATGTTGAATAACATCTTTATCTTGACGGTAACATCGATGTAATTTTTCATCGCAAAAATATTTAGCTACATCACTTTGGTATTCGTGCCTCAAGTTAGCACCAATGACATGTTTTATTGTAAAAGCAACCTAACAAGTCTTTAAAAATTTTGGGAAATATATAGGATCCAAAAAATAATAATTAAATTCTAAAATTTTGATAAATGAATCAGATATATATACAGAGCATTTGCAAAAATGCATAAGAGTTAGCTGTGGTATATCCTGATTCGAATAATTTAGTCCTTTATTTAGAAAATTTAAACTGTTACCTTTGCCCTGCATTTTCGAAGTAACAGTATTCGTGCGTAAACCGAATTATCCGAAAAACCGGTCAAGTGCGAGTCGGACTCGCGCACCGAGGGTTCCGTATTTAAGATAATATGGTTAGAAAACGCAAAAGAAAATACTTATTTTGTTATGAACTTTATGAACTATGCAATAAGGTCCATTTTGACTAGCCTAAATTTTAATACAGATTTTTAAAGATTTTTGATAATTTTTCCAAAACTGTAAAGTTTGACAACTGCATTTTATGTTTCCCGTAAAATATAAGTAACTATCTTAAAATGAAAATTTTTCAGATTTTTTGGTCGATATACTTCGGAGATAAGGGGGGGGAACGGTCATTTTTTGTACATTTTTGGCTATAAATCAAAAAGTGGTTCATATGACACCCCGTTTGCTATAATCTTTCCGAAAAATAATTTCATACTTTTTTTACTAAAAACAGATGCGGGCAAGCAAGTTATACAACTATGCCAAATTTCAAGTTGATGGTTTCTATAGTTTCTGAGAAAAACTGCTGTGACATACAGACATACAGACAGACAGACAGACAACGAAGTCTCACCATAAGGGTTCTTTTTTTACTATTTTGGTACGGAACCCTTAAAAGCGTAAAAAGCATGTAGTATAAAGACAAGACACGGAAATAGGATTGTATATGACACATTGCCAAAAACAATAGCGATAAAAAATTGTTACTGCATGTGTATCAAAATTTACAACCTCATCCCTAAAGAGATTACTGGGCTTCCATTGAAGCCATTTAGAATTAAATTGTACAGGGGCCCGTTCCAGAAAGCCACTCTGTAACTCTGCACTCCAAAAATCCCACTCTTCAAACGTATTTCTGTTCCAAAAAGCTATTGCAGAGTTGGAGAGGCAGGGTCAAATGCAGAGTGTGGATTTGTGGATTTGCAAAGTATTTCTGTTCCACAAGACAATCGCAAAATTGAAGAGGCAGAATCAATTACAAGGTGTGGATTTGTGGATTTGCAAAGTATCTTTTAGGAACATAATCTTTGCAGAGTTTGCAAATTACGCAGAGTGTTTTATGGAACACGTTTTCTCTGCACTTTGCATTATCGTGGATTTGCAAAGTGCAGAGTGCAGAGTAGCAGAGTGGCTTTCTGGAACGGGCCCCAGGTGGCTAAATGAAAAAAAGTTTTACAATGTAAATGAATAATGTCAAAGGTAATTTAGTAAGTAAACAAAAAATTTACCAATTTTGGTATTCATAATAATTAAAATTTACATGCTAGTATTTGGCGAATGTTTTGTTCGGGTCTAAATATGTAACATACGTGTGAAGAAAATAAAGATTATGTTTATGATTATGAAACAGTTAGAAAAAAATACTTCGGACTTCTTTACTGCCCTCCTAAGCAAAAATGCAATAACTAAATTCAATAGCCAAAGCAGATTCAACTCTCTTCTGTTTGTAACTAGGTTGCAATTTCTATAGATGTTTTGTTTGAGATAACGCCATTATGCTTAGTAGGGCAGTTTAGGCTAACCATACTCAACATACATAAATGTTTAAAAAAACAAAAAAACCGCCTTCAAAAAGCAAAAAATAACTTCTTTAAAATGGTAGGTAAATAGGTCAGTCCAACTGAAGTCTGCTTTTGGTTAAAATATTGTTGGACGCCGACTTCAGTTGGACTGACCTATTTACCTACCATTTTAAAGAAGTTATTTTTTGCTTTTTGAAGGCGGTTTTTTTGTTTTTTTAAACATTTATTTTATTTTATACTTTTGAGTGATCCTATTTATGCTGTTACGTAGCTCCACTTCTAAATATTAATAAGAAACTATAGAACATTTCAAGCTCGCCGCAGACAACGCCGCGGGAATGTCATAGTCATATTTAAACCTAAATGTGCTTCGTCATAGTCGCTCAACTTCCTTTATCGAAATATCTTATCGCCACCCTTGAAATAGGTACCGTTAAGGAGTTCCGGTGGCCATCTGTGGTCTTCATCATCAGTTCCACTTCACCATATAGTACTTTTCAAAAGCAAATGCATGAGTTACAGTGAAAAATACCAAAATCGCTATAGGTGTGCCTATAATATTTGAGGAGTTCTCTTGATTTCTCCATGATCCCATCATCAGATCCTGACGTGGTGACAATGGGACCAACTAGAAAGTATACCCATTCGAACAACGAAAAAATTTTTCAAATCGGTCCAGTGGTCTTCGAGTAATCGGGGAACATACATAAAAAAAAAAAAAAAAAAAAAAAAAAAAAATATATCCCGACGAATTGAGAACCTCCTCCTTTTTTTGAAGTCGGTTAAAAATCACTGAAAATGGCGATAATCCTCCATTCACAAACACCGTGATTGGATGTATAATTCCAAATTAAATTAAAAAAATACTTTAATCCCTAGTTATTAATAAGGAGCTTTAGTCCCGATATGCAGAGACTAAAGTAACATTTTAAGAGCATGAGAAGTGAAAAAACAATACCGTAACACGTCATAAGCTAGATTTATCGTCTTAGAATAGAGACCCTGTATAGATGTATGTTTTTATGCGGGCTATATGTATTGATTTTCGATCGTAGAGGCTAAACGGTTGGCACAATTTCAACAAACAAGGTGTCGTTGGTCTTTAGTGTCTCGAGTATCGATTATCACTAGTTTTTTTTAGACATAGAGAACGCAACCGAGCAAACAAGGGCTCTATTCTTCTGGAAAAAAACCATATTGCTTTCGATATGTTATCGTAGTGCCAAAATTATGATAGCTATGATGTAATGGCGGTTGAGCTGAAAATATTTTTTTATCATGTGAAAAGGAATATGTTTTCTCCAAGATACATAAAAGTTAGATAATAATATTAGCTTCTGCCCGTAACTTCGGCGGCGTAGATTTTAATTATCGTTATTTCGTCGTGAACTTTTAAATTTCCCAGGATAAAAAGTGGCTTTTTTATATGTTAATCCAGGGTATAAGCTATCCACTTCAAATTTTATCCAAATCCGGCCAGCCGTTGCAGCGTGGAGTAACAAACTAACACACAAACTTACACGTTTGTATTATTAGTTAGTGGGCTAACCGAGCAATTTAAGCGTGGTTGTAAGTTGCAACCAAATTTCCCTGTGCGGAAATTTCAATGTCTTAAATTATTCAATTAAATCAAGGTTTAATTTTAACCTTATATAAACTTTCAAACAATCACGTTCCAAGGAATCAATTTAAGAGGGTATACGATAATAATTAACCATTTCCAAAACTAATTAGACCTTGATCCCTCATGAAACAAAGGTTAAATTGGAATTGGGTGTTTTATTATAGGTCATTCGTTAATCATTACTTAAGGGTCGGAGATTCTTGGAAAATGTGAAGGGTCTCCCATTAAGCGCCTTTAAGTGTTCCCTTTTAAAGATACGGATACTAGTGTTGTCCTTTTTTAATAAATTAAACGGTAAACCGCTTGATGAGATCTAAGCACGGAATATTACTTAAAACTTTACCCCCCAAATTCATTGACAAAACCTATTTTAGTTCAAGAACTCTTTCTCGTTTTCCATCTGAAAAGAAGCCAGGTTACGTATTATTTTAGACACATACCTTCGCTACTTTTCATCCTGCAAAATTCAAAAGTTTCCGAGGGAATAGCGATAATCGAAATCTACGTGGACGAAATCGGGGGCGGAAGGAAGGTACTTTAATAATAATGCCCTAACGGGCCTTTAAAAAATTTTGTTATGAAACTAGCTTTTGCCTGCGACTTTTTCACGTATATGCCGAAATAAATAGTACCTTATGCCCGTCTCCGGGCTATGAACCACCTTTGCTCAAAATTTCTATTCGATCGGCTGATGTGTTGGACCGTGAAGGCGGAACAAACAAACATACACACATTTTCACAATCAAAATAGTAATAGTAAGGATCAGTAAGATCAAGGATGAGTGTACACTTTTAATTTTGAATTATTTTGAAATACGAATATTCATATCTTGTTTTCACAGCTTCAATAAAACCTGATTCATGCAACAAACAGTTGAGCAAAATCATTTTTTGAATAGCTATAAAAAAAACCAAGATATAAGCCAACAAAGATTTGTTTCGACCTCTTCCTAGAAAAACAGAATTTAACATGGAGTTTATAAGGCCGACCTGTTACATGACACATGACGTCACAGTGCATATCGCATAGCTGTCTAATCGCTGTCTAATTAGCAGTTTAAAATGCTGGTTTGCCTCCTTTTTCACGTAAAAAAACATTCGTATTTCTTGGCTGATTTCAATTTTAATTTCACTTTTGGCGATCTCTTTTATTAAGTTACGGTATTTTCGTATTTTGTTGAAAAATGCGATTTAAAGAACCATGCATATTCGCAAGAGTTGCGCATTCTTGCCTCCCCTACAGACAAAACTACAAGTACTAGAAATCTGAAAGATATCTTAAATGAAAGCACGTAATATAGAATTTAAAAGAAAAACTATCACGACTAAGTAGATTTTATTGGTTCCTGAGATACAGCAGACTAAGGTGTTAATACCTACTAACAATCATCTAAGACAGCACCAAATAACTTTAAATAGAAAATTTGTTCATACGTGTGGTTTTTGAGATGTGTTTTGTTTTTGCATTTAGTATAGCGGCTTTGGACCCCTTTATTGAGCATGATCCGACATGCTCCCGCCCGGTTTTTTGATAAAAATTTCACTAGTTACAGTCTAGTTCATAAATATGTATACACTTTAGTATCTTGTCTATTTAATGTCATGTATGTACTGCCGTATATGAGTTGTCACAGCGATTAAAGTGTCAAGGTATTAAATTGTACACGTATTTATGAACTCGACTGTACATACATATTATATTGTTACGATTGATTTATTATGTGCAAGCAAATACAACCTTAGGATGACAAACTCTCTCGCTCGCTCTCAGGCAAATTAAACCAATGTTAACCGAACCCAAAAATCATTTAAATTTGTTGCATACGAGTAGTATACATAGTATAAACCTATTGAACAATTTAACCTTTTGTACACGTGTTTTTGATCGACTATAACAATGGCTTTTACATCAACCTCTAAAAAACAGCTGTATTAATAACAGTCATATTAATTTATTACTTTAATTGTTAAAAAAACACATTATGTGTTGGTAACCTATGTTAAATGTGTCCCCTGTGCAAATATTGTTGCATCTGAACGAAAGAAAAATAAAGAAGTTTTTTATTTATTATTAATGTTTACGTTATCTTTATGTGATCATGAAAAACAGAAGGTTATAAAATGGGTGGTATCTCACGGGAGTTCAGTCGTCGCGCAAGCTTTGCGTGATGTTGGTGCTCCTGTTCAGCTTGGTGGTGGTAGGGGGGGTGTCGGCCAAGACACCTATTAGGCCGCCGACGAGATGTCCAGTTCCCCCAGGTAGGTAACTTTACATGTTTAAATCCTGTGGTGGTTTTATAAAGTTTTTTTGGGCTAATAGACGGCAAACGAACACACAGACCACCTTTAAGTCTGCAATCATAAGACTGCTAATGCTTTGCCAACCCTAAGTACTAAGATGGAACGCCTCTATGCTAGTAATTATGCCGGGTGATTTATTCCCACACCGGAACAAGCGAACAGCTGCTTGGCGCTAGGTTAAGGGATAAAATGGCTGAGCGTCAATGGAGGGGATGTGTTTGCGCCTGGGAACAGTCGCCAACCAATAGCGTACGGGCATAAGCATACCGGCAGAGAGCTCCCCCGTCCCGCCTCCTTCATACCACCAATTTGTTGGATAAGCCACGACTGTGCCAGCGGCCTTTTTACGTGACGGGAACTATATAACACTGATCCTTACCCTAATCGATGTTGTTTTTCAGTACCAATCGCCCCACCAGAATGCGGGCCTAACGCTTACTTCGAGAGGTGCTCGTACCCCTGCCCCCCACAGAACTGCTCCACGCTCTGGTCTAAATACGATTGTCCTAAGGTCTGTTGCAAACCAGAGTGCAGATGTAACGACGGGTTCCTACAAGATGATGTATCAGGACTATGCATCAGTCAGGATGAATGTTGTAAGTACCTAATCACTCTCGTTTTCAAAATAAGTTACTGTCAAAAATTTCATTTTGAAAAAGCTATACAATCTAATGATATTTTTTTGTACACCTGGTAGAGTAAGCACAAGTTTTACTTTCCTGCTTCAATCTATAATCTATATCATTAAACACTAGTTAGATTTTGAGATCCGAGTCTATTCTTACCGCGGATAACTTGTGCTATATAGGCGTACCACTTAAGTGTCAGCCGGGGTAGGCATGAGGTGGTGGGGTGAGGTAAAATAAAGATTACCTATTCACCGTTGCCCTTACCCCGCACCTCATACATACCCCGACTCTCAGTTAAGTTGAGACCTATCTGTGTAAAGCACCCTAAACCGAAGTACGGGCATGAAGAGGTTGATAACTGTGGAGGAAGCGAAAGTTGTATGTTTACACCGGTGTACCTGGCGTTCCATTCTCTGCCTACCCCATTGGGATACAGGCGTGAAGGTATGTATGTATGTATGTGGGTGTCATTCGCGATCAATAATATCGTTTGTCCTAATCGTCATTTGTCCTAATGCGTCGTTTTTGTCCTAAACTGGTTTTCAGCTGAGTCAGTCAACTTTTTAAGCTTTCCAAAAATACCTGAGGATAGGTTAGGTTAGAATTGGGTTACAACAACACTAAAAAAAATTAAACTTCAAACACCGTAGGCTTTAGGACAAATGATGCATTAGGACAAATGACGATTAGGACCGAAACGATATTGTGGAATCCCATATAGCCCGTATTTATGTATGTACAGTACTATCCGTGAGACCAGACTCGGTGAGGCTAAGTAAAGTACAGCGTCATGTTGAGATTTTCTAACTCCACCTAATGATCTATCTTACACACTACAATATAGTGTTGTCATTGGGTATACATATTTTAGCCCATACAAATAACAAGCACTAGTTCAGATTGACTTAAAGACTTTTCAATTACTAAACATTCGTATAAACAAACAGCAGACATGTCAAATTGAATAAAACTTAGCAAAAATACATTCATGAGGCGATATTACGCACCTACTTACCGTCTGAACTGACAAGTTCCGTGCAACAAAATGCAAATATTCGCAAACTTTCCGAGTTCTTAATACGGCTCCTCGAGAAACAAATTAAACTTAAATAATAGTAAACAGCACAAAAACAAATGCACTGAAACTGTATGAATAAGCTGTAACTGCAGTGAATTATTATGATGCCGTCACTTTTACTCAGTGGATATTGTCAGATTCAGACAGCTCATAAGACTCGTACGGCCTAAGGGTGTATTCTCGACGGTCACAAAGCAATGGAACCGCATCAGGCTAAAATACCAGTTTTTTGGCTCAGAACCATTCAATTACATTCGTGACTATTGCGATTAGTGAGTAGTTTGCATTCTATATTAGTTTTTAAATCATTGCCGTATTTAGAAATAAACAAAGAAGAGCGTAAGAGTAGATAGTAGACCTAGAGGAAAACATCGATTACCCTACCTAGAGCTCTGTTTTACTCGGTAAAGTCCTATTGCTTTTGACATGTTATCCTATTTTTTTTAACTCGGCCGCCATTACTGTAATTTAAATAAAAGTTATAGTAACGTTAACAATACGATAACTATAGACGTAAAGTCAATGTAGAATACAGTCCCTGGTAGCCCACGTCGCCGTCGTTAGCCTTCTTCTCTACAAAGTATTATAACAACAAACAAACTCTACACATTACTGCCCGCCGTCTGACCCTCAGTATACATATACGCGATAACTTCAAAAAGTACAAAACCGATTTTCATGCTGTCTTCACCATCGGTTAGATAATTTTTCAGGAAAGTTAAAAACCTTTCATGTATAATAAATTCTGGTTTATGTACGGGCGCTACAGAAAACTAACATAAACAGAGGCGAAGCGAGGTGGGTTGCTAGTCATTTTATAAAATATTGAATAAATGGTTTAAGTTACGGTCATAAATAATTTACAATAATTATGGCGTTGGAATTAATGATTTAATCTGAACTGGCTAATAGACATGCAGGTGTTCAAATACTTATTTTACACTTTTTAGAGATTCGTTCATAAAGGGTTCCAATAGCTGACTCAAAAACAAGAATTTATATCTTAAAAGTGATGATTTATTAGTTATTCGTTTTCTATTTTCTTTTCCGGCATCACAGTACTTATTTTGTTGCATTTTATAAGTACTTCTATGTTTATTATGTTACCTACCTATTCATTAAGTCACCGTGCTCAATTTGTGATGTCGAATAACTTTTTCATTTGTCATTCTATTTTCTAGTAATTAGTATTATTTTTTGTAAATTGTGTTTTTTAGAATAAATATTAAAGTATAAAAATAAAATAAATAAATAAATAAATAAGTAAATAAAGTATAAAAGTTGAAAGACAATACTAGTACAAAAATACATAATTAAAGACTATAAAACCTAACCTAAGAGTGCCGCCGGCCGCGCCGGGCTCCAGCGACCGGTGATTAGGGCTTGATCGATACTATTTATGTTGACGACCTCAATGTAATTTAGTATTTTTTGACAAGCAATGCAATTTATAGTTTAATAATACATTGATGAATTAATAATCTTAACTAAATTAAACAATAACAATACGTGTAAAGCCCCTGGTGGTAAAGACACAGCGGGATTCTACTATGAAAATCGAAGTTCAAAGTTTGCCTACATTAAAATATCAAATAATTAGGTAGTACCTAAATACGAAAAAAAATGTACCGCTGCCTAAAAGCCGCTTGCGCAATCGTTTTATCTATTATATAAAAAACTCGTTTCTAAGCTGCGGCGTATGCGTGCCGCCATTCTCGTGTTTTTGGCACCACCATCAGATACACATCAAATCCAATAGTGACACTAAATTACGAAAAAACTATTTTAATAGTGACAATATTACGGTAAAAAAGAATTAACTTTAAAATAAAGTACGATAAATAACAATATTGCTTATTAAAATGATAATAACAGGAACTTTTTAAACTTACAGTTGCCCGCTGCGGACCTACAGAACACTTCGTCAAAGACAGCACAGAATGCAGAAGGACTTGCGCTAACCACGTAGTCACTGGCCCTTAGAGCCTGTGCAAGCCGAGAGAACGATGATGGTACCGGGCCTTGCGTACGTCCTAAGAAATGTCGTAAGTTTTGCTTTACATCTTGTCAACTTATACTTTCCTAGTACTTTTCCTCAATCATTACTAAGATGAAAGAAGTAAGGGACTTCTAAAGAAATAAGTTCCGTTTATCGTTAATAATTTTTCATCAATCAATTTCATTAGCGGGCTAAAAATAATTGTGGTGTGGTGATTTAAAAAAAGAAATCAGTCAAACATCCACCCATTTTTGACTGTTTTCTAGACAAATGGTCTATAAGAATCTTACACAGCCATTTTGAAATAACTCGGACATGTTTAAAAACTCGTTTTAAAATTGCGTCAAAACACTCATTACATTTTGTAAAACTTTCCGCTCAGTTGAAATAAAAATTAGAGTTTTTAACTCGGGTGAAAGTAAACAATTGCGCTATTTCGAGATTTAATTGATCGCTTTCATCCCTTGTTTTAGCAATCTACCATAATTTGTGTTCTTGTGTATTACTTAACTTGTTTATGTGCAAAGAAGAGTTACGAACATACGACTAGAATTACTATCTTTAACATCTTTTTAAACCCTCTAAATAAACAAGTATTTATGATGTGCTAAGCGTTCTTGCTCTTGGAAGTACATTTTAACACTAGACAAAAAAGAGCAGTGTATCTGTGTATGTGTGTGTCTGTGTAATTATGTGTCTATTTGTGGCATATGGTCTAAGATCCGAATAGGAGTCGATTTGCTGTTTATTCGATGAAAAGTATTTTTTATCAAATTTAATACGCTAAATAATATGTGGCGAATAGGTAGGCTGAAAAATTTCAGTCCAGTACCTACTTATATCATTAAAAAATATATTAAAAACGATTTATTTTTTTAAATTGCAAATGCTTGTTTAATAGACAAATTACGTACTAATCGAAAGTTTGAATATGCAAAATGTTAGGTTTGGTGCAAATTATTAGTACCGACTTACCTGTTTATACCTGCCTACCCAATAGTTTGACGGGAAAGGAATATTCAACCAAACGTTTGCATATTCTATAGGCTTCATACTTTCGATTGGTATGTAATTTGTCTATTAAACAAGATATTGCAATTTTTTAAAACAGAGTAAATTTTTAAATTTTCAATTATTTATGTACTGGACTGAAATTTTTCTACCCACCTATTCGCCATAAAATTACTTAGCATATTAAATTTGGCATAAAATACTTTTTCTCGAATAAACAGCCCGGTGCAAATCGTCTCCTATTCGGATCCCCTACTATTATTGTGTCTATTATTCAGGGACCGGAAAACCCCTTTATTTGATTAAGTCTATCGATCGGGTAACTACATCATTTGCTCACCCTTCGTTAGGGTAACTCTATCGATAGGCTTACCCTAACAATATGGAAACTGCTTCGAACTAGTTAACTACTACCATTGAGGTTACCAGTTTCGTAAGAGTTTCGGATTTAAGTACTTAGTATTACTTTCTGTTACCCTATCGATTCTCCCTCTCCGTTAACTCTGTTACGCAGATTCATGTGATTGGTTGGCCTCACTGAGGTTGCGTTGGTGGGAATACCTATTGTATTTTAGTTCGGGATAGATTCTTGTTGTGATAATTAGGGTAATGTTTTCCTTTACCCCGACTACAAGTACCTACCTATTTAACTGTAATATTTATCCACTTACGTACCTACTTATTTCAATTGATTTTCTTTATTTCGATCATCGCTTTACTATGGAATTGGACCAAGCTAAAAATGATGAAGAAATCAAAGTGCATATCAGAAGAGCTTTACAACGTACCTAAGTATTTATACCTACCGTACCGAATGAGAGTTTTATAACTAAGCGTGTCGGGCAGAGATAGGTATTAATCGATTAATTTTTTAAACAAACAATTAATCGATAAAAAAATCAATCGTCCAAAATTAATCTCGATTGATTTAATCGCGATTTAATCGACTAAATTCCAATATTAAATCTCGATTAAAAATTGGAACACGCACGCGTAGCCGCCATCTTTAACTTTTTAGTTATTCGACTGATAGCTTCCAAAATCGATATCTGGGTATCTGTGTGGTCTCCGACAACTAATCCGTTGACAGATTGGGAAAAAGTAGCCGCCATCTTGAACTTTTTAGTTACTCGACTGATTGTTTCCAAAATCGATATCTGGGGATCTGTGTGGTCTCCGACAACTAATCCGATGACAGATTGAGGAAAAGTAGCCGCCATCTTTAACTTTTTAGTTATTCGACTGATTGCTTCCAAAATTGATATCTGAAGATCTGAGTGGTCTCCGACAACAAATCCGTGGACAGAGTGAGAAAAAGGAGCCGCCATCTTGAACTTTTTAGTTATTCGACTGATTGCTTCCGAAATCGATATCTGGGGATATGTGTGGTCTCCGAAAACGAATCTGTTGACAGATTGAGGAAAAGTAGCCGCCATCTTGAACTTTTTTGTTATTCGACTGATTACTTCCATAATCGATATCTCGGGATCTGTGTGGTCTCCGACAACTAATCCGTTGACAGATTGGGAAAACGTAGCCGCCATCTTGAACTTTTTATTTATTATAGTGATTGCTTCCAAACCCGATATCTGGGGATCCGTGTGGTCTCCGACAACGAATCCGCGGACAAAGTGAGGAAAAGTAGCCGCCATCTTGAACTTTTTAGTTATTCGACTGACTGATACCATTTTCAACAGCTCTACCCGTATGCGACAACCCAAACGAAGTAGCCAAGGCTTGCGGATCTTACTGCGAGATTAAGACCTGTGAAGACTACAAGAGGACAGACATCGTGTGTCCGACCGTATGCGTTCGGGCATGCTTCTGTCTTGATGGCTACGTACGCAACGCGTACGGCGTCTGCATATTACCTGTTCAGTGCCGTAAGTTTCAGTCAGTTAAAGTCAATTTGAACTTGGATGTCTTATATCAAAATCGAAAAGCGAAAAGTCAAAGCCGTCAAAAATAAAATTGGAACTTAGGGCCAAAAGTAAAAAATTAAAAATTAAAATTAAATACATTTTATTTTTTGATTAAATCTGATTTTCCGAGATTAAGTACAGATTTTTTAACGTTATTATTTCTTTCTCAGCTCCCCAACCAGTATGCCTTCAAGAAAACGAAGAATACCAGTCATGCGGCTCTAGCTGTCCAGATAATTGCGACAACTACCTTAACACGGATCGTATCTGCAACGCGAACTGCGTCGCTGGCTGCAACTGCAAAGCGGGCTTCGTCAGGAATCTCGTAGACAAGACTTGCGTCAATCCGGACCAATGTCGAAAGTGAATCACTAGAGTAAATATTGATAAAGCGAAAGAAAACAATTGCAATGCTGCCAAGATAAACATTTGCCTTGCAAATTATGTCATCTATGAAGTTGAATTGCGTAAACCTATTTAATTAAATTCTTAATGATATACTAACATCTATATCCATACTAAATAGATATGTACAAGTAACTTTGTCTGTCTGCTTGATACGCTTTCACGGCTAAACCACTGAACTGATCTCAATGATGATGTTATAGAGATAGCTTGAAGAATGAAAAAAAGTAGGACAAAGGATACTTTTACCACGAGTAGCGATAAACGACGTCTACGCAATTAGATTATAAATATAAAAGTGTATCTGATTTCTACTTCCATATTCACCGTTAATCGTCTCAATCGATCGATTTGAAATTAAATAGGTACGTACAGATATAGCTCAGAGCCCGGAGACAAACCAAGATTACTTTTCACTCCGGAGGAAGCAGTGATAAAGCTAGCCTTTAACCTAATCTTACTCCATAGCCTCCAAAAACTGTACCGGCGAGAACGAGGCTCTAAACTACTGCGCGTCATACTGCCCTGTCATCTGTTCCAACCACTTCAACCACGGGGACTGGCTGTGTGCCACGGTCTGCCGCGTCGCCTGCGACTGTATCCCAGGGACCCTGAGGAATGAACGGGGTGTTTGTGTGCCGGTTGAGCAATGCAGTAAGTTGGGTGGTTGTTGTAGATCATTGCTGGGATTCCATTCAACCATAATAAATGTAGTTTTTATGGTTATTTATAGCTGGAAATTAATGGTGTTTTATGCTAATTTCGTGTTAGAACCAAATGCGCATTAACCATTTTTTTAGAAGTAAATGTGATTTTTAATGTTTTCATCTTCAATGCAAACAAAGCCTTAAGCTGACGGATCGATTTGGACGGGGGTTTTAATAAAAATAAGCTATTTTAAAACCGGGTGGATTTAACTTGATTAAATGAAAATCGGTTGGGTCGTTTAAGAGATTTAAGCTACGAAACCATTTATTTTGGGGGTTTTATCTTTGTTTTGATATGATGAAATTAGGAACTTTTGGGGATGTTTTTTTTTCAAATGGTCTTGATTGAACTAATTATAAATATGAACAATACTCATAATCAAAACTATGTTGGCGCTAATGAAATTAACAGTCTATTAACCTAACTACCACTACAATTTTACTTCACTATTTAAAAATATATATTAACATATTTTTTTCTAGCTCCTCTAATTTGTCGACAAAACGAAAGATACAATAGGTGTGGAACAGCATGTCCCCTGACTTGTGAAAATTACAAGAACTCTCCTCAAGTTTGCACCCTTCAATGTGTTGAAGACTGCTTCTGCGAAGAAGGATATGTGAGAAACAGATACCTGCAGTGTGTGAAACCTGAACAGTGTGGTAAGTTGTATTGTATGATTATTTTGATAGGTTATCATATTGTCAACGGTATGATTTTATTTACTTGACAGTAATAGCGGCCGAGTTGTAAAAAATACGATAACATGTAAAAAGAAATTAGGATTTACCGAGAAGAATAGAGCCCTATGCAAGTTTTTGAAGAGACCAGGCAATACCGCCATTATACCCGCTAACGTGCCTCCAAACAGCTTAGTTTATTATCATTTCTTTAACTTAATTGCTTCCAACACAGTACAGTATTATATAGCGGACTTAATGTCCAATAGCTTTCTCTAGCAGTCAACTTGGTTCGTCTTTAGTGTTCGTGCTGTAATTCATTGTTGTTATAAAAAGCCGATAAAATCCCAATTCTTTCGGCTACATTCATAATTCACCATCAAGTAGCTTGTTAGCATGCCATTCTTTTCCCAATCTCAACATTTTCGAAACAATTTAAGACCTAGGTACGTTAGTGGATTTGTCTTTGAACTGAAATGTAAACTTAAATAATCAATTTTATTTTAGAGCCCATTTGTCCGGCTGGTGAAAAGTTCAATGAATGCTCTGCGCACTGTCAGGACACTTGTGAGAACTACGACAAACCGAACCGGATTTGTACCTACCAGTGTCAGTCTGGATGCGTATGCGACAATGGCACAGTGAGGAGGCAGGACGGGAAGTGCGTAGTGCCTTCGGAGTGTAGTAAGTATCTTGGTTAAGTAAACACTTTCTATAGAGTAGGCAGAGACTGTTGAACGTCAGGAATACCGGTCTACACATACAACTTTTGGCGTCCTCTACATTCATCAACCGCTTCATGCACGCACGTTGGTTTCGGGTGCTTTTATTTGGCTAGTACATTGCAAAACTCTGATCACTGTATGTGCGTCTAAGGCAGCCCCTACCGAACCTTATTTAAAGTATTTATTATAAAAAGCTCATATCTGCTCATAGTCTCTCGACTGATCGCAAGATTCACAACAAAATTAAAAAAAAAAGCCGACGAGAAACTAAAAGCGGCTTGATCCAAGAACTGGTCATCAGGACAAAACCGGGATCGATGGACAAAGACTTCCCGAGTCCCGATATTGGTCTTAACCCTAGGGTTTAATTTATTACATTATCATTTTCGTCATGATGTGTACTGTTTTACAGAATGATTCCAATCCACAGAAACGTGCTTCAATAGTAGAGTAGTGAAAAAGGTTTTTGTAGATTGAAACACATTAATAACCATCAGAGATGAATTAAAAGTATTCCAATATAAAACTATGTAACGTTGAATTTATTGCGTGAAACGGAACCTAAAGACTTTGGAAATATTTAAGGTGTATATGGCAATACTGTGCATAACTTTTGATTGTCAAACGTCAAAACCATACATTTGTAGGTTGGTGTTGCCGCGTTAGGGTAAATTACTATAGGATTGCGGGAATATTAAATATTTGGAATTAATCAATAAATGAAGTAAATAGTTATTTACATTTATTGAATAAACAAAACAATTCAAAGATTTCTTTTGACAGTAATTGTACATACATTAGGTAATCAGACTAATTTGTATAGCTACATTCTATGCATTTTGGTTGCATCTATGTTTTCACTAGCTTTCATCAGAAAGATGTTATTTGTTTAGAAGTTTCTTTCACCGAAATATGACTGAAAGTATGTGCGATATCTCCACAGCAGGTGCTTGGTTAAATTATTGATGATGGCTCCTCCGTTGTCATTCAGCTTAAGTCTGGTTTTATAATGCTATCATCTTGATGCTTTGATGAAAGCTAGTCAAAACATAGATGCAACCAAAATGCATAGAATGTAGCTATACAAATTAGTCTGATTAATCCGGGTAATCAGGAACTTAATTAATAAATTACCTACTACATTAAATGTTCTTTTGACTGAAATGTGTTTGTTTAATTATTGTATGTACAATTACTGTCAAAATAGATCTTTGAATTGTTTTTTTTTATTCAATAAATGTAAATAACTATTTACTCCATTTATTGATTAATTCCAAATATTTAATATTCCCGCAATCCTATAGTAATTTACCCTAACGCGGCAACACCAACCTACAAATGTATGGTATTGACGTTTGACAATCAAAAGTTATGAACAGTATTGCCATATACACCTTAAATATTTCCCCAGTCTTTAGGTTCCGTTTCACGCAATAAATGCAATGTAGTTGTAACTACATACAAAATTTCAATCGGACGATAACCAAAACTATGTTTTTCCAGGAGTTTAGTATTTTAAACCTAATTCAGTAACAGTAAGCATACAGTAGGACCGGAGTACAAATAGTACTTGGCAGTCTGTCACTGTTACACACTCTTTCTGGCTTCTGTGTGTATTTTGAGAAAGACCGAAATCGATAGATAGAGTCGAAAACTATTATCACTCTGGTTTTACTGTAAGTTGCTTTCTCTGCGGGCCGAATGTCTGACCAGTAGTTAACTAAAGTAATAAATAGTTTAAATTCGTAACCAATTATTTAATCTTTATGAAATTTGTCACATTTATGATTCGATTTTTTAAATTTTAACCATTAGTTTAGTTTCAAGTGATCAGCCCTAATGCTATCAATAAGACTTTCAAATTTTCAACATCAGTAATACGTCATATGACTACTTATTTTTTTCTCCTTGTAGAAGCGACACCGATATGTTTGAGCACAGAAGTGTACAGCCCGTGCTCGGTTCATTGTGAACCGACTTGCGCATCACCTGGCTCCCCAGTACGCTGCACAAGAAATTGTGTACCTGGGTGTAAATGTAGAGGCGGACTGGTGAGGAGAAAAGATCGGCAGTGTGTGAAGGTTGAAGAATGCTGTAAGTATTTTGGTTTTTATTATTTTGTTTAGATACCTGGTGTCTGAGAGATACAGATATTTTTAAGCTGGTAAATAACTTCATAGATCTATTTGGTACTAGGGCCTAAAGTTTGTTCTATACCTTTCTTCTCCTTTCTTGTTTAAATGGAATCAAAAAAAAACTTGCAACACTTTCCTCCTAAAAGTTGGGTGTGCTAAACCGGTCCAAGCATTACTTTACTCTGTAGCAACGCCTTGTGCTTCACAAGGCGCAAGTCAAGCCACGTATGAAGTACTACCGCATCTCTTAATTACATAATTACTTAATTATTAATTACATCCAAAGACATGCCGTCGGCATCGTCAACGATCATATAGTTTAGACCGTTTAGAGATGTTTAGCCGCCGGACTTCATTCCGCATTTTCTACCGTCTGTATAATCGGTAGTGTTCTGAGGAACTGTTTAGACTGGTGCACCCATCGCACTTCTCGTCTTCGACAGGATAATTCATTCCCATTTTCTTGAGTCACTGCGCTCAACTACGCGCTGGTTCTCTAGATTTTTTGGCACGTACTACAGGAATTTGGTATGAACTTATTACTAAGACTTTCCCAATGTAGTACAATATGGGGCTTTTTAAAAAGGGTATAAGGACATCATCTTTTGACGCCCGCGGCGGAACCTTCTGAGGGTCATTCTAATAAAAGTGGCACGGACAGGTTAAAGTTTCTCCAAAAAAAAAAGTTGTGTTTTTTTACCTTCTTTGCTTCAAATAAGCTTCCTGGTGTTCCAATTGTTACATATTTATAAAAGGGAACGGAATATACATGAAAATATAAGAATTATGGCTTGTTGAAATATTGAGATGCAGGTGAAAGTTTCATTAGACAGGTTAGAAGAGAAAAGATTTTAGGTTAAAGAGAGTTATATTAAAATACAAATTACTTTAAAAAAGCAATTCCCTACATTTACTTTGGTAGAGCACTGTTAATGGGTACTGCTTGATAAAGCATCTGTAAAGTTTTTCTGGGAAATTATATGCAAATTATTAAAATAATAAATAAATAATATTTAAAATAGTTATTCACTTTAGCTTACCAATAGTCACACTAACCTGCACATTAGTGCACATAATATGTCTCTTTAACCTGCCAAGAGCTTACATTAACCTGTGCCTAACCTAATCTATGCTAGTTACAGGTTAAAGTTGCACAGGTTAAAGATAAAGTAGGTTTACAAGACATTTACTCTTAAACCGGTGATAATTCGAACGTTCCACTCTTAGTAATATAAGTAGATACATCAGAATACCACGTTCAAATGATTAGTTAATTACGTCCCATACCGTTAACATTAAATAATTGAGACAAGAAGTGTTAATATTGATATATAAGCATATATTTTTAAAACCATATCATAACTAATTGAATGTCATAATATTCTTCTTGCAATTTATTGTAAAATATATATAATAAAATATACACAAATAGTTCAAAGGCCTAAAAAACGGAAACATGTCACATTTGGACAAGACAGGTTATAGTAAAAAATAGTACCTACCATTTTTTTTTAACAAAATCAAGGAAATTAAAAAATAAAATGGCGTGGCATCGATGTAAAAGGTCTGTGCTTATCTATGAACGTTTTTACTTTTTCTGTAAAACAAACATTTAACATAGGTACTTTGTATTCAAAAACTCATTGACAGGTTACGGTGCCACTTTTTTTAGAATTACCCCTGACAGTCTTGTGCTCCGCCGCGCGCTCCGCTACACGCTCGAGAGTCCGCCGCGGATGCAGCGGCGGGCACCGCTACTCTCTACGCCCCGCACCACGCGCCGCATCACGCCCCGCATCTTCATAAGCAACACCGTACATTGCCATATGTTTGTGTTTGCGCGTGTGATGACGCGGTCCGCTGCACGCACCGCCTCTCCGTAAACGGAAAAAACGCCCGACGCACCGCGCTACGCCCAGCCGCACGCCACGCGCGACGCTCCGCGTCTCCGTAATCAAGCCCTAAAAGTGCCTGTGCGGCCTACTTGTACAGAATAAACATCAATACATCATAGTTCTTTTTACCTTCTTTTCTTTTAAGTTGTAGGTATAAGAGTGTAGCACGAGTACAAACGTTTTTGGTATTCAATACCGTATACCGTTTACAAAACGCGATTTTGACGCAATTTTTAAGACTTAATAGTCGTTAAGTGCCATAAAGTAAATTTCATACGACTATTCTGTCAGACAATTATCGTAAGGTACCTACTTGCTTTGTAAAAGAAAAAAAAATGTTATTAGTTATAGAGTTATCTTAACGTAGACATTTGTATGACAAATTAGACGGTGAGATGCAATAGTGTCTACGCTTCATCGCTCCCACCAATCCGATGGCACCACGACCGCCGAGCAGCGTGTACGCAGCGACCATTGGACGACGACCCCGATGACGACACCGCTACGGAGCGGACACGACACATCGACACCGGCCACGTCTCGTCCACTTCCATCTTAGCCATAAGCAAGAGAACCCAAATTTTATATAAAGCTCCTTAGTAGCTCGTTCTCACAAATTAACTCGAATTAAAAGGATTGGTAAATAAAACAATTATATTATAAATTAGCAATCTTGAGGTTTCATTAAACTTCCACATGTCCCTCTGAGACAAATAGAAAAGCGGTATTCTGCAATCCGCTCTTTGAACACATTTTGTCGATTTTTGATAATCGCTAACCTAGCGTTATGCATCTTGACAAAAATAAACAAACTCGGTCAAGTGCGAATCGCCTCGCCTCGACTCGCGCACTGAGGGTTCTGTTTTAATGATAGAAAAGTAGAATCAGTTTTGAGAAAATTTCATAATTTTGGTACATGGGTCAATTAAACACAGCCCGAAATTTTAACACGATTTTTTTATGACCTAAGTACCTATTGTTTCTCGAGAACTTATTTTTAACTTTCTTTTAATTTTTAGTTAAGTTTTTTTTTGTTCTTTTTTTGCTCATACATTTCGAAGATAACGAATCTCATGTTCGGGTTTTCATACAAGAAACCACCGTTTTCACTATTGACTAGGCAACAGCGCGTATATCCCGATATATTCTAGATTCAAACTTTTGCTTTCATTATCTAAAGTGTAGAACTTGTACCTATTTTACTGTATCAGCGCCATCTAACAGATACATAGCGAATCAGCAAGTTACGTTGTTAAAATGTCTGACAGGAGCGCTCGTGGAACCGCTTCATGCTAGCCAAGATTATCACGAGAGGGCGCTATAATTTAATTAGGTAGGTATTCTAGTTGTTACTGATTAACAATTAAAGTTTATGATTGCATATTAGTAACTGCCGTATCAAAATTTATATGGAAGAGGAAAACTAATATATTGAACTCCAGGACAGTGTAAATTTGCATTCATTTCTGCGTTAGAAGTCTGGACAAAATTGTTTAATGTTAATTTTAATTGCTTTTAGGTAAGTAAAATATTACAATTTTAAATACGATTCTATGTAGTTTTAGTTTTGGCTGTAAGGGGGGGGGGGGGGGACGACGACGACAACACGCAACTCTAGCGAAAATGACTCTTTTCCAGTCGAGTATAGGTAATATTTCCTAAACGGTCTAGGTAACTATCTAAATATCCGGCAAAAGCAGTCGCCGCCGTTACAATAAACACAAAAAAACACAAAGGGATTTAGGTCCATTCGAGTTTATAAAATATGTACCACTTTAGTACCTTGTCACTTTAATCACTGAGACAATTCATATAATTGGCAGTCTAAACATGACATTAAATAGACAAGGTACTAAAGTGTACACATATTTATTGTAATAACAAGAGAGCTGCTAGGGTTTCTTGAGGGCAGC
Source organism: Acleris literana (assembly GCA_946894065.1). Classification (NCBI taxonomy): domain Eukaryota; kingdom Metazoa; phylum Arthropoda; class Insecta; order Lepidoptera; family Tortricidae; genus Acleris; species Acleris literana. The sequence goes on from OX335669.1 coordinate 23,958,772, forward strand.
GTGAGGATGAAGGAGGAAGTAATACCACTCGTGTATATAATACGTATGATCGAAGACCCTCTTTATTAATCGGTGATAGCATTTATACATGTTACATTGACGCTGAGACAAGCAATATGCGTTTATGTTACAGTAAACTATTGTGTTACTGTACAACATTGAAAGTGGCCAATTGCCATATTTCACCTCCGCCGAAAGCTCCCTTCAACCAGGGGGTGGCAGTAAAAAAGAAATAAACGCATTTTACTTGTTTACATATTTTTTTTATTCTTTGTAATTTTAAAGGAAAGCTAAACTTTTCTAGTAGTCAGAAGTCACAGAGAGATCTTCTCTATTGTTTTTATTCTATATTATCTTCATTTTGAAAGTTGTTCATTAAATTTCTTCAGATATAATTATTTTCATTATTACTGTTGTGTTCTTCTTTAAATTATTAAACTGTTTCAGTAAAAAGCACTTTATGCCTTGCGATGATTATGAATAACTATACATTCGGACTAATTTTTTTTATATTAATCAAAGCACTGTGTTATTGTGTTACTGTATTGTGTTACTGTACCACACTGAAAGTGGCCAATTGCCATACTTCATTATTAACTCGACTGTACAAAGGCGACCTTACGATTTTATTTTTGCATATTTTTATATACTTATATTTAGTACCTGTTTTATATAACTAACAACGTAAAACAGGGTGTTAGGTTAGGCGTGTAGTAGGCCTATGTATGGTTGGCCAAAAAATGGCGATTAAGTGGTGCCATGTACTACTTATTCAGGCCTAAACAGGACGCCCAGGGAAATAGGATTTTCAAAAAAAATGCTGCTTCAAAAAATGACAGAAATTATTTAAAATTAAATAATTAAAAAGAAACATGAATATAGGTACCCTACAATTTTTTGAAAAAAAAAATATTGTCTGCTGCTATTATCCTCGTAAGGCCCAGTGTACAATAGGATGTACATAATCAAGGCAATTTAATTTGAACTGTGTTGCTATAAGAATAAGGTTAATTTTCCTATGTTCATAAACTGAAAATGGCAGTATCGGTCAATCGTAATTGAACTTTTTTGTCTTGATGTTAGGTTCAAAGTCCCACTGACAAAATACTCCCTGTTTGCAGTATGGTGGGCCTTACAAGGTCTAAAAAATACCAGGCCACAGTAAAGGTTTAAAAAGAAATAATTAAAAACTAAAAGCCCAACATAGCATTGCTTTAAAAAAAAAGAGTTAGGCACTCCAATTTCTTTGAAAACTTTTCTGATTAATGCTCTTTCCAACGATGGATCGCATGCGTGGATTTTATTTTATCAATTTTGGAGTTATTTGCTGATCTAGCTGGACACTTGGCAAAATTCTCCTATTTTCTTTGAAGCATGTTAGAACCAAGGCCAAAGAAATTTGGCAAGTGTCCAGCTAAATTATCAAATAAATCCAGTTAGTAAAATAAAACTTAATCTACTCTAATATCCTATTAGGCCTGCATTAAGTAGTACCTACGCACGGCACTCGTTTGGTATTCGGTATTCGGCGTATTCGGCGTATTCGGCATCTTTTTCACTATTTGTATTCGGCCGAATTATTCAGCTTTGGTGCTAAATATATTTGGTTAGAATATTTCTATTTTCTTGACTATACGATACTGTACAGAAATAAAAGACAAACCTTCTTGTGTAAGATTTATGTTATTATAAGTCAAAGAAATCCTATGAAGAATGTGTTGAATAAAGCTAATATAATACTCGTAATGCAATTAAACTTCAAATCAACATTTATTTTGAAACCTCAAGTCCGCATATACAGGGTGTCTGGAAAACCTTTGGAGAAATTTTAACAGTAGATAGGGTGCATGATTTGGATCATCCCTATATTGGTAACTTTTTTTAAAGTTAATATTTGACTGAGTTACAGGCTAAGTAGGCCGTACTTGGGCATTTTCTCGAAAAAGTATACCCAATTAAGGACTGAAATTAAGGAAGTTTAACTTTGTCAGTTTTGGCGGCCGTCAATGTTGCACTCTGACACGATTATTATAGTAGCATTGCATTTTCTTGAAGCTTCTTATTGCGAAAACGAGTAAGATATTGACAGCCTTATTGTGCAAAATGAGGACACGGAATTATCAACAACTTTTTGAGAGTTGTAGGTAATTCTGTAGCTCTGCCTACCCCGCTCTGAGAATAAAGGCGTGAGTTTATGTATAGCTCTTGCAATTCACGATGGTGAGTAGGCTTTATTAGTGGTTGAACGTGTACATGCACATTGCGGTAGTGTGCGTGTCTGACAGAGCGATCAGTCGCGAGCGCGCCGTCGCTCAAGTCACTTGTGCATATTATTTCCACGACGCTAACTGCCACAAAGTACCGTCAGCATGTCTGATCTCCGGAAAAAACGCAGTTATTCATAGCGATATAATGTATTTTTATTTTGAAGTGAGCTAAAATATAAAAGGACATTTATTTAGAACTGTGTGCCTATCCGTGTTTATTACGTGACAAAACGTGGATAAAACATTTGTCACTTTCTGACAAGTATATAAGTGCGAGAGTGACTGATGTTTTATCCACGTTTAGTCACGCGAAAAACACAGCCATAATAAGCCCTCTGAAATAAAGATAAAACCTACAAATAGGTTTCAATTAACATAACATTGTACGTAATTTTAGAGAAAATACGGAGACATTACAAATGTCATCTTCGCGACAAGATAGAGTTACAACAATTTCGTAGAATATCCAACTAAGAAGGGCGCTACTACATGCATGACTAAATAGTTCGTATATCACGGCAAGAACATAAATAGTTTTTTGTTTTCCATGTTTAATCTGATTTTATTTTGTTTGTGGGGACGAGCAATAGTCGCTAAATTTTTCATTTTCTTCAAGAAGAATATAGGAATTTTCTCTTTATATTTTTATGCTTACCATACCCACTTTCGCTGTCACGCACACTTTGACACGTATACAGATATGTGTTTACCACAGGTAAAGCCCACTCGCCATCGTAAATTGCAAGAGCTATACAGGTTATTGACTTAAAAGTTTTGTTTTGTAAATGTGTTAGATCATTTAATTTTGGTCTAATATTTCGGTAGAGAGGAAAGTTTGTGTAAGAAGGAATTAATATGTACAGTCTGTGAGCACTTAGAAGGTGCTTCTTGTTTGAACTTGTCTCTCGCTCCCATACCTATGCTCTTATTAAGAGCGAGTGAGAGAGAAGTACAAACCCGAAGCACCTTCTAAGAGCTATCGCCCTGTACTACGTAAGTTTATCGATTCCATAGTCTGGGAAAGGTTGGTATTTTTTTTTCTCTATGGTAAGTGTGACATCATTATAAATTAAAATGAATTATGCGACAACCTTTATATCCATCGACAAAATGTTGTAAGTATTCAGACTGTTGGCTACTGCCACAAATACCATGCGGATCAATACCACAGAAATAGGATTGTTTTCTTTTTATCATATTCAATTTCTCTGAAGAGTAAAGATGACCGCTATTGTTATAATTTGTTTTTTATTTTATTACTCCTTCTATGCTAGTTCTTATTCTGTGATCAATACGGAGAGCAATATCGTTCAATCCATGTCTATCCGAACTTTTAGAAGTGTATGAATTTATGGCTGTCATTAGATGTCATTGTTAAATTATGTTATTTTCAGATATTCAAGTCGTAATTATTTTTGCTGCAAACCAGTTAATATGGACCACTTTACAGCAGAAAACATTGGTAAATGGTTAGATCTCGACAAGACGGACGATATGATCACTCTTGGCAAAGCATGAACAAGAGATCTAGTGAATTTACATTTAAAACCAGCTAGTGTTCCAATTGCAAAAATGATAATACAGTAAGTTTCACTAAAATTTGTAATTATTTTTTAAAATGTTACCTTGATTTTTGTTTACATGGGGCGAACTGATGGTTTACATACCATGTAAACAACGTAGGCACAGTGTAAAGAGTAACTAACAGTGGGCCGGAGCCTTTGACGTTTGCGTAAATGCCGACACCGCACAAGGCCACAGTACTTACCTAGGGTTGTCACAAACTTTACACAACTGCCCAAAAAAGGAGGGTAATGTTTTTAGGTTTCATATATGTATGTATGTACGTATAACTTCTAAATGCCTCAACAGTATGGACATTATGGGATATAGTTACAATTTTTACATCGTCCCGAGTGACACTGGTTATTTTTTTGAGGTGATAATTTATTATGGAAGGGTAAACCGCTTCGTTACGTAACGCGTTACGGCGCCAGTCTGTTTGGCTTTCCTTTTTTTTTATGGTTCGAATGCATTGAAAATCGATATCTGAGGGTCCGTGGGGACTAAATTTGCAAACCCGTAATCAGATTTAAAAAAATGGCCGCCTAACAAATCCACAGATAACTTACTTTTGAAACATTTTTAATGTTGGTGAATATTTTAAATCAAACTACTTTTTAAGTTTGTTAGTGTGTGTCACTCTGGATTAGTGTGCGTAAGTTTAGATATTTCATAGTTAACACCCATACAATTTTTTTTCAAGAAATTATGTCCGCCATCTTGGATTCCAAAAATAATGTCATTTTCGTAATCAGCACCCCGAGGAACCTCGAAAATGACACCCATATCATTATATTAAAAGAAATACATCCGCCATCTTGGATTCCAAAAATAATGTCAGTATCGTAATCAGCACCCCGAGGAACCTCGAAAATGACACCTATATCATTATATTAAAAAAATACGTCCGCCATCTTGGATTCCAAAAATAATGTCATTTTCGTAATCAGCACCCCGAGGAACCTCGAAAATGACACCCATATCATTATATTTAAAAAAATACGTCCGCCATCTTGTATTCCAAAAATAATGTCATTTTCGTAATCAGCACCCCAAGGAACCTCGAAGATGACACCCATATCAATTTTTAAGAAAAAATAATGTCCACCGTCTTGGATTTCAACATGGATATCTTTTTCGTAATCAGCACACCCAAAAACCTAGATAATGACAACCATTATCATTATTTATAAAAATCATGTCCGCCATTTTAAATTTGTTTAGAAACAAAAAAATTGAGAAAAGTTTTAATTTTGCTGGCAGGCGTCACGCTTTTACATCCGCCATTTTGTTTACGTTGGCATGACATGACAAAAATGTTATAAATTAAGCATCATAATCATAAAACAATATATTTTTTAATTGATAATATCGTAGCTCTTTATTTGCGCGAGATGACGACTTGCATTCTCGCACTGCACGTCATGTCGTATGCACCATTTTTTTCACACATCAAAACACGACACGCGTCAGCCCTGAAAGATATGTCCCGAGCTACTATAACCTATGCAGCTCGGGCAAGCCCTACCCGCCCCTCGCCCCTCACACCCCGCACGATTGCCCTGTCTAGACGGCTTCGTCGGACGACTGTATTGGTTTCTAGGCTGTGACGTAGGTATGGTCTCAGGTCATTGACCTTGAACTTGGAGTTTTGACGTTAGTTACTACGAACGTTTGGAGTATCAACATCAAAATGTCAAGGTCAAGATATCGGCTGCGATACATCAAGTAACAAATTAAATATAATTAAACCTTTTTTTTACATTAACAGAAACAAAAATGAACCATATCCCCGTGATCAGAATCGTGCGAACTAATACCGCGCCAAATATCTCCAAAGGTTTTCCAGACACCCTGTATATTTCTTAACCTATAATTAGTACCTATAGTCAACAACGTAGCGTACATGTTAAAACTTACGCGGCAAAACAATGAAATGGTAAACCGAATAATTCGGCCGAATAACCGGTTTGGTAAAGGTTGTATTCGGTATTCGGCTATTCGGTGAAACCACTATTCGGCGCATCTCTGGTAATTATTATTATAGTAGACTAGCTATAAGTTTTTGTATATTTTTCAGTTTATCTAATTATTCGGAAAGACAAAGGTATAGGTAGGGATGATTGTACTTAGAATAGTATTATGATTAGATTATAAGATTTTTATAATAAACATATTATATAATTTTCGTTGTATTATTTTCCCGCCAAGTTGGTCATTTATGTTTGTTACTGTTTTTGTTTAGTACTTTATATTCTACGATAGGCAATAAGCACCCTTTTAATAATTTAACATCAATCACGGTTGTCTATAGTTTAGTCTCAGATAAAAACTCGATCATTGGTAGTACAAATAGAACGACCACAAAATACCCTTATTTCAATCTGCATTAATGAACCTTACTTCGCAAAGGTTCTGACTATATTATAAAATAAGTATATTTACAAATGTTTAAAATACAGCTAAAATTATGTACCTAATTAAGCAAGAAATGTACCTCATTAGCCTTAATTTTTGTAATAAAAAATGCGGACCGCTGTAAGGTAAAGATGATTCGTATATAAAGCTAGGCGCCCTCTGTTCGGCACGCACAACATACCAGCCAGCTCTACTGACATCATCTCTCCATCTCACTCTCGCACCAAGTGTTTCATTTCACTCTCCCGCCGCCGCCGACGATACCCCCACCAATATACAGTCCACGTGTCTCCACATTCGACATAATAAGCGGGGCAAGCCTACGGTCCAGCAACGGGAAAGCGGTGGAAAACCACCTTAGTAAGAATCGAAGGGTGGTTGCTCCCATCAATATAGTACAACCCTGAAAAAACGCAGACTAACAACCGAGTCACCTGATGGTAAGTGATAATCGCGACCCATCAACACCTGCGACACCCGAGGACAGAAAGAATTTAGGGGAGTCAAATCAGAGGTGCTAGCCAAGATGCATTACGCTTGCTGGGGTGACGGAACCAATGTTCCTTGTTGATAGTGTATTTTACTGTATCAGCGCCATCTAAACCCAAGTACGGACAACCAGTACCCAGCTATGCGTAGTCGGTTACGCGTGTCCTGGAACGCTTTATCGTATACTTTTGGAGCACGCGTGCCGCGCGAACTGGCTCGCGCGCGGGCCGCCGGCAGTCGGTTTTAAAGAGGGCGCGCTCGTTCTGGTAAGCCGCGTACGGATAGCTCGTACCCTGCTAAACACACACGCGTAGCAGGGAACGCGGTATCCTTACGCAGCTTAAAAGGTACATAGCGTATCACCTTACGCTTACTAGGGTGACGGAACCAGTAAAATTCCTTGTTGATAGTGTATTTTACTGTATCAGCGCCATCTAACAGGTACACGGAGAAGCAGCAAGTTACGTTGTTAAAATGTCTGACAGTAGCGCTCGTGGAACCAAGTCAAGCTAACCAAGGTACGAGATACGAAATTATACGAGAGGGCGCTATAATATAATTAGGTATTCTAGTTGTTACTAAAGTAATAATTGCATATTAGTAACTGCCGTATCAAACATTTTATGGAAGAGGAAAAACTAATATATTTAACGCCGGGACATTGTAAATTTTCATTGACGTGTTATTAGTCTAGACAATAGTACATTGTTGCCCAGGCGCGGAAAGTAAGGGATTTCCTGACGAGGTGGTTATCGAGTCGATACGAGTCAGGAAATCCTTGTTTCCGCCGAGGCATACATAATGCTTTTCTCAAACATGCTCGGAAATAACGGTTAAACACATGGACGGAAAATGCCTCATTATTTTTACTCCTAGGAGTAAAAAAACCATATGAAAACACTTTCCGTCCATGTCCATATTGTTTTTTCAAAAGTGCTCTCTATTGCGTGTAAAGTGACTTTTTGTTCATGTTAATAGCTTTTAGGTAGGTAAGTTAAAAATTAGAATTCTAAATTAAATTCTATGTAAGTTTAGTTTTGGCTGTAAGGGGGCGGAGCGGGACACATACACGCACACACGCAACTTTAGAGAAAATAACTCTTTTCGAGTTGAGTTTAGGCAATATTTCCTAAATTCGGCAAAAACTGTCGGACCATGCTCAATTGCTCAGTGAAGGGTTCCGACGCCGTTACTATCTATCTATCTTCTCTATCTCTATCTCTATCTCTTCTCTATATATATAAAGAGGCTTGTCCTGACTGATTCATCATCGCCCAGCCAAAACTACTAATGCTAGAAATATGAAAATTGAACAGTACTTTTTTTTTGTGACGCGGAGATCCACTAATAAGAGATTTTTCGAAATTCAACCCCTAAAGGGATGAAAGGGGGTTGCAAAGTTTTATAGGAAAAAATATGTTTATGGTCCAATTTACTTAAAACTTGGTAGAAATGCACTTCAATGCAAATAATGAGACACGTATTTCAGCGATTACTAAAATTCAATCCCTAGAGGGATGAAAGGAAGTTGCAAAGTTTGTATGGGAAAAAATATTTTCATAGTCAAATTTACTTGAATCTTAGTAGAAATGCTCTTCAATAAAAATAATGAGACATGTATTTCAGCGATAACTAAAATTTAACCCCCAGAGGGATGAAAGGGGGTTGCAAACTTTTTGTATAGAAAAAATATTTTTATGGTCGAATTTACTTGAAACTTGGTAGAAATGCTCTACAATAAAAATAATGAGACACTTATTTCAGCGATTACTAAAATTCAACCACTTGGGGGATGGAAAGGGGTTGCAAAGTTTGTGTTATGATTTTTTTATTGACAATTTTACTTGAAATTGGAAGAAATGCTCTGCAATACAAATAATGAGAGACGTATTTCAGCAAATACAACCCCTGGGGGATGGAAAGGATTTGCAAAGTTTGTGTGGGGATTTTTTTTATGGTTAATTTTACTTGAAACTTGGAAGAAATGCTCTTCAATGCAAATATAATCTTCCTATGTAACACAAAAGGCAATATACATATAAAAAATATTACTTTCGGCGATTCAGAAAAAACTACATCTGAGGTGGTAAAATGGGGGTAGAAAATTGTATATATTTTTGAAGTGAGAAACGTGGAAAATTTTGTGTGGGTTAACATGTATATAAATAAATATAATACATTGCTTTTAGCGATTTTTGAAAAACTTAGGGGTAAATTGGTTGTAGAAGATTGTATGGGATTTTTGAAGGGAGAAATTTGCTGAAACTACTGTTTTTATAAAAAAATGTTATTTTCGGCGATTTAGGAAAAACTACCCCAAAGGTGGTAAAATGGAGGGGGGGTAGAAGTTTCGGACTTTAGTCATTTTTGAAGTGAGAAAATTATTATTTATTTGTTTATTAATAGAAAATACAACTACTAGCGATATTAGCGTCTCTCGAAGTTAGTAGCAGGGCTTGAAATACCGGTATTTTTGAGAACCGGTACTGTGACCTTGATGTGAAACCTGTACCAGTCTAGGTACCGGTACCCACGGTAGGTACCGGTACTCGTTGTACCGGTATTTTGTAAGAAATACAGGTATTTTGCCGATACTACACCGGTACCAATAAGGCCCGAAAACCGGTAAAAATACCGGTATTCAGTAATAGTGGGTAGAAGTGCGACGAAGGGATAAAAAATACAGAGAATAGTATAGGTATGGTACCTATGTTGCAAGTGGCAAATGGCCTGCTGGTCGGTCAGTTAGATTCAGGTTACTTGTCGATAGTCAACGGCTTGACACACGCTAACATAATATTATTTCGATAAAAAAAATTACTTTTGGAATTGTGTTTTAGATTATAAATAAGAAGGTATTGATGATGATGATAATGGCGATGTTGATGGCGATGATGATGATGATGGTAATGGTGATGGTGCTAATCATCATCATCATCACCATTATCATCATCACCACCACCATCATCATCATCATCATCGCCACCATCATCATCATCACCATCATCAACATCATCATCATTAACATCATCATCATCATCATCATCATCATCATCATCATCATCATCATCAACATCATCATCATTGTAGCTACATATATACTATTACAAGAGACTAAGTACTATGTTTTTTGCACTTTTGGTCAAAAAGTCTTTTTTAGTGCTTTGGTACACCCGGACCTTTTGGATCTAGGACGCGGCACTGCCAAGGTCGTAGGACTAATGACACGATTAAAATTGTTCAAAAGCTGCAAGCCAAAGGCGCCGCCCGGCAACAACGCCGCGTTCGGTGTAGGTACATGGTGACAAGTCGACAACCAAAGCAAAGGCGCGGGCGTGCGGCGCGCGAGCTTCGAGCCGCCGACAAGACTTGACCTTGTTGCGCAAAACGGCAACGTCGCTGGAACCTTTATTAGGAACCGGTATTTTAAGGTACAAATACCGGTATTCGTATTTACCTGTTCTTTGGATTACCGGTATTTATATTTACCTGTTCTCTCGAACCTAAATAAAAAATACCTTTAAATACCGGTAAAGTACCGGTATTTTTGGAACCGGTTCCAAGCCCTGGTAAGTAGGTAAAAAAAAAACATCAATGTTCCTCTGTAGATTTCGAGTAAAATGCTTGTGACATATGGAAGGACATGACAAAACTATAAGATGTTTTGCCATTTTTGTTACGGGACGCTAAAAAGGCGTTGGGCGATTTTGAAAAACTACCCCAAAGGTGGTAAAATTGAAAGTTAAGACATTTTTAAAACGAGAATAGTGAACGTCGTAGTTTACGATATAAATGAAAAAAAAAAATACGGCAATTGCGGAAAAGGGGGTCAAATGGGGGTAGAAGTTTGTGTGGGAATTTGGTCATTTTTGATGAGGGAAATGTGGACATTATTGGTATCAAGGTTACTTTTTACCTATAAATAAGAATTATGACTGGGGAAGTTAGATACATGAAACTCGGTATCAACACCATTATGAAACAGGTTTTAAAATAAGCCCTTAACAGTGTGAAAAGAGGGGTGTTATTTCCAGATACATGAATGTTAGCATCTAAAAAACTGCGAGTTTCAGTGTTTTTTCAACACTTGCCCCTTAAAGAAACAAATAGTCAAGAACAAACCCATCATCAATAAAAAAAACTAAAGGGAAAACTTGGGATCTTAGACTACTGATACTGACTGTAAAGTTTGTATGAAAATAAAGTCACTTTCAAACGTATACAGGGTGGAAAAAACGGACGCCACATGGATGGCTACTACCTTAAATATCGATAACAGCAAGTTCTACGCAAAGGAGACTTAATTTTATTTAAAAAAAAAATGCATTAATGGATTTTTGAAAATAATCGTCTCCTTTAACCGGGAATCGAACTGGTCGAACAATAAAGTCGTGTTTTATGATATAGATCGAAAAGGTCATTGATAGTGATTATTTATGTCTATAACACATAGGTACACCTTTAAATAAATAAAGACCATTAAAAAGCCCTTTTTTATTATTTAGTCATATTCGACCAGTTTGATTCCCGGAATGTTCGAAAATCCATAAATGCAGTAATAATTGTTTTAAAAACAAAAGTTTCCTTTGCGTAGAATTTGCTATTTCCAATATTTAAGGTAGTAGCCGTCCATGTGGCGTTCGTTTTTTCCATCCTGTATACAGGGTGTTAGGTAATGAGTGGATAATCCTTGAACTACGGATAGAGGGCACTAAGGACGTTATGAAAAAGCTAAAATAGGTTAAGTAAAAGTCACACGGTTTTTGAGATATTTGGACTTATAGGTTTTTTTCGAAAATGTACACCCTTGTTAAATGTTTTGATCATAGCACCTTTTTAAGCAAATTTTTTTAAATTTTATTTTTTCTCAATATCCTTGAATACTTATGTTATCAGATAGGTATCACCATTAAAGTGAGACAACAATGGATTAAAAAATAATAATCGAAAACTTAATTTTTGCGTTTTCAATCGTATATTGATCGAACTTTCAGCTCCCATGGTGAAAAAAAAATACACTACCGTCTAGTTGCCCATAAGCTTAAAAACATGCCAATTTATTGACAATTTAAAAATAGTAATTATATTTTGAATTTAAAAACAAAATGCCAAAATAATAAAAAAAATATATGCCCACCCACACTTTTCCTGATTTACTTTTTGTATCCCGGGCGTAGAATTCAAAACTTTTTGTTGCAAAAATGACATTACTGGCCACTAATTTAAATGCCATTAGCTATGATCAAAACATTGAACAAGGGTGTTCATTTTCGAAAAAAACCTAAAAGTCCAAATATCTCGAAAACCGTGTGACTTTTACTTAACCTATTTTAGCTTTTTCATAACGTCCTAAGTGCCCTCTATCCGTAGTTCAAGGATTATCCACTCATTCATTACCTAACACCCTGTACCTACAAGATATGAAAACGGGTATTGCGACTGAATACTGTAACAGAAAGAAAATATTCAGCTTAGGTGTTTTTCGAAAATCTTCTGCTAAGTGGGTTAATTGTTTGTATTGAAATTTAGTAAATAGATGAGATGACTAAATTATCAATGTACTGAATCTAGGGTCGATTAAAACAAACGTAATAGTGAAAGAGGGGCAGTGAATTTATTTTGTATGGTAATTTTGTTGTTTTAGAGTCATAAAATGAAAGGTGTTTGTGAACCGCTTCCTTATAATTCACGTTCTGGACGAAACTGAACTCTTTGAAGGTGATATAAACTATGTCTGTAGGTACTTTTAACATAAATTCTGACTCTCCGCAGACGAAGTCGCGGGCGGAAAGCTATAAACACATAAAACTACAAAGGCATATAGGTACAGTCGAGTACAAAGATATGTAAACATTTTAAAGTTAAAAAAATAAATATTCATTGAGATTGAAAAAACATGTATGCACAATATATTAGGTTTTTATATCTCCACTCAATGTGACACATTTAAATATACAGCTAAGGATACAATTATGTCAACACTCTGATACAAATGGATGTCTTCATCTCTTGTTACAAAGATATGTAAACAATTTTTTGAAGATGATAATGGAATATTAATGCTAGCTCTCGTTTCGAATGTGACGTCATTAAATAGTAGATTGTACAACAAGTGCATAAAACGCACCATTTTACGCGAGACGTTTATCCATCCAAGCGAGCTTGCTCGCTTGGATAGATATAAAGTCGAGTGTTAAATGGGTTTTATGGACGAGTGGTACACCCTAATTTTCAGTTTTTCAGTTTTTACAGTTTTTATTTAAAAATAAAACGTTTATCTTTAATAATGATGAATAAGCCTTGTAATTGTAAGAAAGTAATTGGAAGACAGTTTGTGACCTTTTTTTGATGCCGGATTGAATTGCAACTTCTGAAACAACGACGAACCATTTCTGTCAGAGCATCTCCAACGATTCCTGTTTGAGCATCAAGGTTAATTTGTTTGGGTTGCGTATGAATGGATGTGATTACATTTCATATTAAAATCCGATTATGTTTCATATTAAAATCCGAGCGATACTGCAAATCTGAAACAATACAATTAATTAATATCACGTAATTATAGTAGGCTCTTTTACCGATCGATAGATATGTACGTACAGTCAAGGAAATAGATTCCTTGACCATTTTGGACTATGTTAAAGTGACACTGTAAATAAAATCATAAGAAGTCTCTTACGTTTTGATTGATTATCTCACTATGACATAGTCCAAAATGGTCTAGGAATAAATTTTCTTTACTGTGCGTAAAAAAAAACATATTAAATTAAAATACCAATGTTAAAATAACGAATGATCTAAATATCTATAATAAGTATTTTACGCCTGTGTCTATAAAAGGCACATGCCTGTGCCATTAAACGTTGTAAGTTTCGACGTTTGAAACATCGGCCTTTTAACTGTTCGGCATCGCTATTTTAACCCATAATGTATTCACTTTTTGATATTTAAACACATACTCATGGATATATTTACTCATTTACTCTATGAAAATATCGAAAGTTTACTTATCGATATTAATTTTGGAAGCACTATTGTTTACTTCCAAAAGAAAATCTAAAAATGAGTTAAAATTGCACATTTACTGCACATAGTGCCTTTGTATTAATTACAAGACGTAATATCATGATAATGTTTCTAGTTATACTTGCAAAACGGCCGGATTATGGCCGAAAATCAACAGTTTTATTGTAAAACATCACTCACCTGTGAAAGCTTATATTTTGTGGATCATTTTCTTTATTTCCCATTCGGGCTTTACACCCAGGAAATACACACGCCATTCCACTGAACCTAAACTTAAATACTTCACTGATAACTTGTCGAAGAAATATATTTTCGGAGAATTATTTTAAAATTCCGACGGATGGGCGCACAGATCGCGAACAACAACAGTAATCCGACTTAATTAAGTGACACTTTTTCTTAGATCTTTATCCGACTAGCCGCTTATTCTATCCCATTCGTCTTAATTTAGTAGTGTTCACATGTCGGGTACTGACCTATAAAAATTGGCTACAAAACTGTGTTGTACACAGAAGAAAAAGGTGGTACGCTTGACAGTTGGCTACACGGGATCTAGTGTTTTCCTTCATCTTTGGGTTCCCGCCAATTAACTTTTTTTTTCATTTTTTTCATTATGACCAGAGGTCGGAATAGGTAGTGCTTATTAACCTAAACTTGACTCATGTTCATTCATGCGTGAGTGAGATGGGAATACGTTATTGAATGAAGATTCAACAAGTTTAGGTTAATAAGCACTACCTATTCCGACCTCTGATTATGACGTGACATCTGACTTAGGTCCATACATAGGTACCGCTCAGTTATATTATAAAAACATTTTTGGTGTGGCTGTTGGACCGATTGCCTTGGTCTTCGACGAAGATTTTACTTTATGCACTAGAGCATAAAAAGCGACTTTATGTCGCCTACGCACGGCATAAAGACGGACTTTTGTAGCATGAGAAGTGAAAAAATAATAAAAGCCCTTACAGAGCCGTTCAAGCCTTTGGTTCATTGTATAAAGAGTACAAAGATATGTATACTGTACAGTTTTGCAAGTTTTGTAATCCCGACAGTACCTAACTATTTTCTTAGAACCAGTGGTGGTGGTAGGGGTCCGGATCTCTACCACCATCTTATCCATTAACCCACCACCAAGCAGTAGTGTTCGCATTGCTGTTTTCCGGTGTGGGGATAAGACAACCGGTGAAATTACTAGCATAGAGGCATTTTATTTCAATGTTGCATCTGAGAGACTTCATAATAAACACACCATGTAGTCCGTTTTTTGACCTACAGCATCGTCACACAATTTTAGATATTTAAAAAACTGAAAAAAGAATATTATGTTCATTCACTCACTCAGCGTCACTCGTTCCCCGGCTCCCGCTCCTCTTCATTCGTTTTTTGTGTGCGGCATCGTCAACACCTATATTTAATTTAAGCTCGATAGTGTATAATAAAAGTACTTTTGATCAAAAAGTGCATCAAAAAATAATCAAAATGGGAAAGAGTAAACATAAATAATTTGTACGCCGAAAGGCAAAACATGAAGAACATTGAATATGTAGAACACCTGTATAAAAATTACTCAACTCATGTTTAACAAATAAAATTATGTTTATCTTAAATTATCTTTATCTTTATAAAAGTGATGATAGGGATATTCGTCGCAAAATTCGTCGTTTGGAGGATAAACTGCGCCACAACGAACGGAAAGGTAACGTTACCCTACATTTGTTAATAAAAAAAATTCGTGCTTCTTATTTGTTCCCAGTTAAGGTGTTATAATAAGAAGTCGGCTGCAATGTAAAATGAACCGTCTTAATGTGGTAATACGAGATATTATCCAGATGGTCAATTATTTGTACCTTAATGTGGTAATACGAGATATTATCCTGGTTACAAATTAAGTTCTTTCTTGATGTGGTGGCACGTGATGCCATCCTGAAAGTAACATTGTCCTATTTGTTTGTTCAGATTGGGACAGAAGACCTTGCTCGTCGTCTTCCTGCTCATTAAGAAGCCCCCATGATTATGAACGCTCATTCGATGACGATATGCTATCTAACGATGATTTTAATATGTTGGGAAACGAAGCTAATTACAATTCGCGCTGTGGAACGCCGCAGCTGCGGTCCTCGGTAAACTTGGTGCATACCGATAACGCAAGTATTGGCCCCTTAACACTGAGCGCGATGGCGCCAGCAGCGGCACCGCCAGCGCAACCGGTGCTACCAATATCCGCCACTTCAGTACAGGCTAGTCAAGCTGACCCAGTAGATATAAGTCAACCATCTACCTCTGCATTACCTTCGGAAATTTTAAGTGTACTTGGAGAGGCTAAAAATAAAGAACAACCGTTAGGTGAGCACATACCTACTGAACTCTCTGAACGCTGGGGTAAAATCCTAGTAGACGGGCTAGCAAATGAGCAAAAGGAGTTGCTTGTGGGAAAAATGCCCATACCAGGTAACTTTTTACTGGCGCAAGCACCCAAATTAAATCAAGAGATGGCCGCAGTACTACCTGATGCAGTGATAAATCGTGATAAGAGGATAGAAAAGGCTCAAAACCAACTGGGCGTTGGAATTGCTGGTCTCGCAACCCTTACAAACGACCTTATTAAGAATGACTTAACGAAATTGGAAAATATTACAAAGGTTTCGGAAATAAGTAAAATTTTAGACTTAGACTTACACTTTGAGAGATGGTTTAATAGGAAAAAGCTGATATTGCCGCAACTAAATAAAAAAATCTGGAATGCGATTCAAGGGGCCAAAAGGGATGCTTACTTGTTTGGCGAAAGACTTGGTGAACACGTAAAAAACACCAAGGACATAGAGAGGTCCGGGCAACAAATTAAGAGACCTTTTGTAGCACAACCAGTCTTTCAGCAGCGTAAGCAACAGGCAGTGTCGGGAAACTTCCGAGCTCCTCCTCGTCAGCAGTACGTGAAGACAGCGCCAGCCGCGCCGAGCCACCGTCACCACGAGCCGCAGCCGTCGACGTCGGCGAGGAGGAACCAGGGCCAGCAGAGCCGCGGGCGCCCCTACGCAACCGGCAAAACCAACGAACGGCGACGTCGCTACTAGAGGTACCACATGCCGGGCGCATTAAATTTTTTCTTCACAATTGGTCATTAATTACTAATGATCGCACTGTATTGTCTTATGTCAAAGGATATAAGATTCCATTTTGCAGGCCAATGTTTCAATATACTGAGCCGAGTAATCCACCATTTTCAAAGTTTGAAATGGATAAAGCCATAAATAAGCTCATTGATTTAGGCGCTATCGCTTAATGCAATGATAATTTACCTGACCAATACGTTTCACCTGTTTTCTTGACGCCAAAAAGTAACGGCAGTTTCAGATTTATACTGAACCTAAAATCAATTAACAAGTTTGTATATAAACAACATTTTAAAATGGAAGATATTCGCACTGCTAGCAAATTAGTATCAAAAGACGCATATAATTATGGCCTCAATCGACCTCAAAGAGGCTTATTTTTTAGTGCCTATCTATCCGCCACATAAAAAGTTTTTGAGATTCAGACTTAATAATCTGTATGAGTTTAATTGCCTACCATATTATGGTCTGACTACAGCCCCTTTCGTATTTACTAAACTCCTTAAGCCTCTTTTGACCTTATTAAGAAGGCAGGGGCACACATTAGTAGCTTATCTCGATGATATTTTGTGCATTGGAAAAGATTATAATACATGTAAAAACACTGTAAATATTTTGAAGGAAAGTCTCGAACAATTAGGCTTCGTTATCAACTTTGATAAAAGTAAATTGAAACCTTCTCAGGTTTGTAAATTTTTGGGCCTTGAAATAAATACTCTATTAATGGAGTTACATCTGCCCCATGAAAAAGTTTAAAAATTTCAGTGATGGCTAAAGAAATTCGTAGGAAAGCTAACATAAGTATACGTGATTTTGCAAAGTTTATCGGCACTTTAACTTCAGCCTGTCCTGCAGTAGCCCACGGTTGGCCACATACTAAGTATTTTGAAAGAGATAAATTTCTGGCTCTTCTTAAATGTAATAATAATTTTGACTCGATAATGCCACTCAGGCCTTACTTATATGATGATTTAAGTTGGTGGTGTGACATTGCACCGAAAGCTCGTAACTATATACATAAGGGCATGTATCAATTGGAAATTTTCACGGTCTCGTCGCTTACAGGGTGGGGGGCCGCGTGTAATGGCGAAATAACCCGAGGGCACTGGTCAGCGGACGAAACTCGACATCATATAAATTACCTTGAATTATTCGCTGCATTTCTAGGTTTAAAATCATTTTGTAAAAACAGCCAGGATATAAATGTGTTACTTAGGATAGATAGCACTACCGCCATATCTTATATCAATAGAACTGGCGGTATCCATTACCCCCACCTAAATAAAATAACAAGAAAGATATGGCAGTGGTGCGAACAAAAACGTATTTTTATTTTTGCATCCTATATAAAATCACGCGATAATACGGACGCTGACCAAGCCTCAAGGTACACTAACGTCGACACAGAATGGGAATTAAATATTATAAATTTTCAAAAATTAACTCGAATATTTGGCCAGCCTGACATAGATTTGTTCGCCTCGCGTCTCAACAATAAATGCGAACGATATGTTTCTTGGAAAAGGGATCCAGGTGCTTATGAAATCGACGCCTTTACCATATCTTGGCGAAACCATTTTTTCTACGCTTTTCCACCATTTTCACTGGTTCTCAAGTGTCTCCGCAAAATAGTCGAAGAGGAAGTGACCGGTATCATTGTTGTGCCATATTGGCCTTCACAACCGTGGTTCCCCCTATTTCAGTCGCTATTGAAATCTAAGATGATTTATTTTAAACCTAACAAAAGTCTTTTACTGTCCCCTTCTAGGGAATGCCACCCGCTATGGCCCAGCCTTACCCTGGCGTGTGCAGTGTTGTGCGGCAAGCCTACCTAAAGCGCGGCATAAAAAATGACTCAATTGATATTATGTTAAAATCATTATCGAAAGGTACTCTCAATCAGTATAATGTTGCGCTAAAACAATGGTTTACTTTCTGTCAGATTAATCGTGTTGATTTATTTAATGGATCAGTAGCAGATATATTACAGATCTAACAGAAAATTTTAATGAAAATGCAAGTAATGGGACATTAAATTCTTACCGGTCTAGCCTGTCTCTGATCATGGGTAAAATCCGTTGTAAGATGATTGTATTGTAAGATTCTTGAAAGGAGTTTTTAGAAGTAAACCTTGTTTCCCGAAGTACCTCTCAATATGAGATCCCAATTTAGTCTTGGAATATTTATCCGGGTTTTACCCCTATGATTCAATAACAATGGATGTTTTGTCAAAAAAGATGGTTACTCTCCTCGCGTTGTCTACAGGACAAGGTGTGCAGACGTTATCACTAATTAATGTCTCAGATATTCATACTGAACACTCTCGCATTGTTATTACAATTAATGATATTATTAAGATGCCAATGCCAAATAGGCATAACCCAAGATTAATTATTCCTTTTTTCAAACATTATTAAATTTAATATGTCCAGCACTGGCCCTGTCATCTTATACAGAAAAAACAAGTAAATTTAGAAATCTAACCAACACAAACAAACTATTTCTAACTTTAAAAAAGCCCATCCACAACGCCACCTCGCAGACACTAAGTCGATGGATAAAACAAACGCTGAGCAGCAGCGGCGTGGACGTGAACATGTTCACGGCCCACAGCACCCGGCACGCCGCGACCTCCTCGGCCAACCGGTCCGGCGTTTCCATAGACTTAATTAAGAAAACGGCGGGATGGTCGGGCAACTCACTTTGTTTTGCGCGCTTTTACAATCAACCTCTTATCAACACAGAAGAAGACAGTGCCTTTGCTCAGGCCGTGTTAAATAGTTAGTAATTATAAGTCTTTTAGAACTACAGTACCAGAGGTAATTTTTCGTTTCTATTTAACTATATACCTTTAAAATACCACATTTTGGAGTTTGGAGTTACCAATCATTATTCGTAATTCATAAATTATGTTTATTGTTGAATATAATTATATACTTTGGGTATCTAGAATCTATTTTCCAATATACCTACTTGTTACTATGGTAATGATGAATGATTATTGTGTTTTATTCTGCAACTGACGCTGAACATCCTACATGGTGTGTTTATTATGAAGTCTCTCAGATGCAACATAAATAAAATTTATGGTTAAACGAGCTTACCTTAAGTGAAGTTCTACCAAAATTTTGTGAGATGTTGCATCTGAGAGACTTCACGACCCTCCCAAGCCCTGGTAATACAGCACATAGCAGCGCTGAATACTGAAACGGGACCCCAGGTTGCAGAAGAAAAATCATGACGACTCTGAAACGAATGAAGAGGAGCGGGAGCCGGGGAACGAGTGACACTGAGTGAGTGAAAGAACATATTCTTTTTTCAGTTTTTTAAATATCTAAAATTGTGTGACGATGCTGAAGGTCAAAAAACAGACTACATGGTGTGTTTATTATGAAGTCTCTCAGATGCCACATCTCACAAAATTTTGGTAGAACTTCACTTAAGGTAAGTTCGTTTAACCATAAATTCTATCTTAGTCCTCAGGATTGGCAACGGATTTGAAGTCTTAGGATTGCAGTTTTGAGATTGTAGTCTTGAGATTTCAAATGTTTATGGGTCTCAGATCCCACTTACCATCAGGTTGGCCTTAGTACTCGCGTGCCTTCTCCTTGCCATAAAAAAATATATAAAGCCATTAACTGCTATTCGAGACT
The DNA here is from genome assembly GCA_946894065.1 of Acleris literana. Lineage (NCBI taxonomy): Eukaryota > Metazoa > Arthropoda > Insecta > Lepidoptera > Tortricidae > Acleris > Acleris literana. The sequence continues at coordinate 23,979,301 of OX335669.1, forward strand.
AATGTATCGTGGTCAAACTGTTTATGTTTACTACTACAGAGATCCTTTGACTAAATTCTGGCTACATCATCAGATCAGGTCAACGACCCCATAATATTGCATTGTCATGGGTTCATGGGGACTAATGCCAAGTTACATCGAATTCGGTACTTGTCAAACATTCGATTACAAGATTTGAAACAAACAAAATAAGGATAAGGACTATCTGTATGGCAAATTTCACCCAAATCCGTTCAGCCGTTTAGGCATGATTGATTGAAACGCAAACAACCAAACAAACTCGCATATTTATTTGTGGGAAGGATCAGGTGGGAAGTATATTAGTAGGTGATGATAGTAGTAAATCCTCAAATAGAAACGCCACTTTCTCGCAGTGATACAATCCGCTGTCTATTGGAAACATCAATACGATACGAAAATTTTCACCTTATTAAGAAAACCCATAAATTATAGCGAACTTGTCTGCGACTAGTACTTTTTTTTGGCTTTTGCGGCATAGCGATTAGTACTTAACAGGAACTTGAATTTTAAAACAAATTTTAAACAATCGATATTCAAAATTCTTACTAAAGATTATTCTGAGATGCATAAAAAAATACACTAAGGAGGTTCATTGGTTTCTAGAACATAATAAAAGATTACGCTGAGGCCTTAGTAGCCAAAGCTTTGAGTTAAAAAGCAATATTAAAACTTGAAAATAGAATAAGGCTTGTATACATATTGTTATCTTTGTAACAATAGATGAAGAAATAAATTTGTATCAGAGTGTTGACATAATTATATCCTTAGTGCTGTATATTTAAATGTGTCACATTGAGTGGGGATATAAAATCCTCATAAATCGTATTTACATGTTTTTTTAACAAAGCGTGGATACTTCTTTAAATTGGTATATGTTTCTGTAACTTTAGGGGTTATACATTTCTTTATCCTCGACTGTACAAAGGCGAACTTATGATTTAATGTTTGCATATTTTTGCATGGTTCATAAATTCTACTATTTCCTTTCAAGCATGTTAAGACCAAGGCCAAAGAAGTTTCCCAAGTGTCCAGCTAAATTAGCAAATAACTCCAGTTAGTAAAATAAAATCTACGCAATTATGATTTATGATACATCGTTGGAAAGAGCATTAATGAGAGAAGCTTTCAAAGAACTTGATGAACTTGACCTCCTTTAGTTTATTTTTTACAGCGATGCTTTGGGGGGCTTTTATTTTTCATTTATTTCTTTTTAAAAAATTACTGTGGCGTGGGATTTTTTGGAGTAATTATTTGCACCAGATATTAACTCTTCCAGAACATAGCAACAGTCAAGATACAAGGTAAATAAATATTGGCGGTTTTATTCATGTTGTTTTTTAATTAATTGATTTTAAATAATGAATTCTGGGATTTTTTTTACCCGACTGCGTCAGAAGGCGGGTTATGTTTTTCGAGCGTATGTATGTATGTAAGTATGTATGTAGGTATGTATGTCTATTTCTGGGCACGCTCTGCAGCCTAAATGGCTTGACGGATTTTAACATTATGAGGTGTCATTCGATTTTTCCTTAATTTATTGTCGAAGTGACATAGGGTATATAATATTTAAATATGGCGCCCGCGAAAAAAAATACGGAGAGGGATAAAAAAAGTATTATTTATTTTAACAATATGGGTCTCAAATCAAACCTAGTAAATAGCCCATTCCAAATATAAATACATTATAACAATTTGACAAGAAAATCAAAAAAATTAAATTAAATGTTAAGTATAATAGTATTTTGCTAGAAAGAGAGTTCCGCTTGTAACTTGTCACTTATGACTTCGTGACAATAAAGACGCAGAGCTCGAGAGCTCATTTAACGCTTACTAATAATTAATTACCTAAACCACTCTTTTATTATTTAAAACGAAAAAGAGTGAAATGGCAATGGGCTGGTCATATTATTTTGTCGTAGAACTGATGGCCGTTGGGGAAGATGAGTTCTAGAGTGGAGACCACGTATTGGCAAACGTGGAGTAGGCCGCCCTCAGACTTGGAGGAGCGATGATAATCGCAAGGTAGCTGGTGGCAACTGGAGAAGAAGAGCTGAAGACCGAGCTCAGTGGCGTGCTATGGAAGATGCCTATGTTCAGCAGTGGACTGATATGGGCTGATGATGATTACGAAAAATAGTGAAATAAACTAAATTATTGAAAAAAAAACGCGACTGCCATAAAAATCAACTGAAAAGCAAAAAACAAAGCCTTTTAATCTACAGAAAATTGTAAAAGCAATGTACTTATTTTACATTACAATTTTTTTTAATACATGTGGTGTTTTTTTAAATAATTTATTCAACACGAAATATATTTATTTTTAACATGAGGTCCGGCAGGCCTTTCGCGTAAACACAGTCGCAATCACAATCGTTTTCATTTTGAAAATCGAAGGCTTGTCTGCATACAAAATGAAACCAATTGTTTTGTTTTGTAGCCGATTGCGATTGCGAGTGAGTTACGCGAAAGGCCTGCTGGACCTCCTTATTAGGCCTGAATAAGCAGGTACACGGTACCACTTATTCGGCAGAGTATGTGTATTATTGTTGTGAATAAATTTTTTTCTTTCTTCTTTTTTCTTTCACTTATTTTTTTGATGGCACGGATTAGGCAAACTATTACACAGGCCACCCCGCACCGGAACACAACAATGCCATCACTGCTCTTTAGTGGCAGGTTAAAGGGTAAGATGGTGATAGCGATCCAGACGTACGTTACACGAGCATCCCGACGCTAAAGGGAGGTATTTACGATCTTGATGTGTTTGTCTTTATGTCTGTTTGTTATGGTAACTCCCAAACGGATTGACCCATTCAGATGCGTTGTTTTTTAATAAAAAACTACTTCAATTAGGGTGATGGGGTCGGAAGGTGGCGACAAGATATCCGCTAGGTATACTTAACGTAGACCCACCGAGTTGGGACTCGATATTTTGGTCTTGATAAGTAGATAATTGGCAATAAAAAGTACGGTCGGCAACAAAAGCTTGTCCTTAAAATGATTTTCACTTCTCATGCTCTTAAAAATTTTACTTTAATCTCTGCACATCGGGACTAAAGCTCCTTATTAATGTCTAAGGAATAAAGTTTTTTTTTATTTACTTTGAAAACCCCTAAACAACCAATCCCGGTGTTTGTGAATAGAGGATTATCGCCATTTTCAGTGATTGTGTATGGACCATTTTTAGGCCGTGGAAATAACCTCAAAATGACAACTGTGCAAAAATAAAAAAAAAAGGATTTAGGTAATTTCTTGAAACACGATTAATGATTACGAATATGAATCTAGTTAAATATATTAAGGATCATTTTATTTTATTAGGCATGGTCCAAACAGTTTTCAAGCTTGTATCTGTTGGCTAAATATGCAAGCATTTGTTTCACTTTACAATAAATTGACATCCGCGAAACAGGGTAGGTTTGTATGAAGAAAATTGTCATTTTTTGTTTTCAGCGGCCAAGGTTGATTTCGACATAGATATTTAGAGGACCTCTATATACACATAAATATATACAATTTATGGCGTTAAATAATATCGGAGAGGAGCTATTAAAGATTCAAGTATTCAGTTTTCATACTAAAAGTTCGCCCAGGTATGAACATTTAAAAATCTCGGCTCCGATGCACTTAAGAGTATTATATTATATAACAAAATATGTTTATTTTGAATAAATCTATCATAATTTACCACTTTTACGAATGGCCAAACACTCGACTTACAAATGACAACACTTTTACCCAAACCCTTTTGTCAGAAACTTTTTTACATATTTTGGTAAATATAATTTTGTATAGAACTAACTTTTTTCTCGCTCGCTCGCTCGCGATCTCTTAACATCATGGCTTGTTTTAGTCTCTTGTTGAACAATCTACTATTATCTGTTCCCTCGTCCTTTTTTGACAAATGAGGAGTCGTCGGCTTGGGGTTAGTCTGTTACGTATCATGGGCTGTGTGACGTCACATTAAATCCAATGGTTTCAATAGATAAAAGCGTTTTTCTTTCATTTACAAATATATCGAGTACGTAAACGTTTAAACGTTTTTTTAATGCATTGATCTCGAAATGGTGTAATTTGAAAATAAAAAAGACCGGACAAGTGCGGTCTGCCCATGCTCAGTGTAGGGTTCCGATGCCGTTACTACACAAAAACTATCTCAAAAAACAACAAGTAATACTCTATTTTAAAGAAATTTGGTGGTGTCTTAGAAGATTTTAGTAGGTAAGGTAAAACCACCTATTATGGACAATGCTCTAGTGATGAATATTAACATTTTTTTAAATGAAAACTTATCAATACTGAACATTTTATTCTAATAGTGGTAATCCCGAATAATTTCATATAATCTAATTGTAACACTAAAAGCATATCAATCTCAGAAATTTATATTTATGGGATTGTTCATAACTGGAGCACTGTCCAAAATAGGTTTTACCTTAAAAACACTTAAGTCTCCTGTATCTCAGGAACCAATCAAGTCTACTTTCTTAGTCGTTATAGTTTTTCTTTAAAACTCGTTATTTGTGCTTTCATTTAAGGAAGTTTTCAGATTTTTAGTAAGAATGGCACACACTTGACTCTAACATAAATTAGCAATTTAAATCTTAATATTTCACAAACGGATCTCTTAATCGTTTTTTCTTCACGAACCCGCAATATTTTTTAAATATCTATCCAACGACAGCCACATTTTGGGGTACACGAGAAAAAAAATCCCCACGTTTCGTGTAGGGTAACCTAAAAAAATATTTTTCAAGATCTCATTGTACTAGTTTGTCGGCGTGGCTAATATGTATATTCATGCCAAATATCAGCTTTCTAGAACTAAGAGTCTCTGAGCTAAACTGCGGACGGACGGACGAACATACGAACATGGCGAAACTATTAAAGGTTCCTAGTTTGACTACGGAGCCCGAAAAATGTACCGTTACTTAGTGATCGGTTTAAAAACGCATAAGAGGCGTGTTAACATTTACCTAGCCGGGCTCGTAGCTTTGATACTTACTTTATCTTGTTGTTGCTTCTCGACAACGGATGGCGCTTCCGTTTACCATGCTATCCACAAGACGTCGCCATTCCGGAATGATCGTAACCATGGTAATAACATTTCTATAATAATTAATATAGTATTACAACAATGCTACGAATAGAAACGCTAGTTAGCGTAGTACATCTTGGCAGGGCCCTCTGAAATCATAAGGACGATTCGGAAAAGTGTATAATATTAGAGTCTTTTACAACCAGGTGAATACATATTGGTATTATATACCTACATATAAACCAAGTCAGCCAAACGATTGCGCGATCTAACATACACGCAGAGCCATCTAGTGGCGTAAAAGGGAAGTATATCAAGTATTATTCTATCTTTGAATTATTGTGATATCCAGTCCTACCTACTGAACGATTACTTGGAGTTAACCACCACTCCTCAATCAACCGGCTTAGTTCGTATTTCCATATAGACTATGTAGTAAGTATATTCACATGTAAACGTGACCTTAATAAGTTTAACAAAAAACCGGTCAAGTGCAAGTCGGGGTCGCGCACCGAGGGTCCCATACTGCCGCACTGTAGGTATCGTTATATTCCGATTTCGAATCGAATCAGTGCGAGCCCAACTCACACTTGACCAGTTTTAGTGTTTGTTGTTTTTCTTCAGGGTTAGTACTACATATTTATAATCATACCAAATATGACGTTTATGTTTTACCGTTTTTGCGATACAACAAAAATAAAAATATGTTGAATAAAAACGTTTCTTCTTTGTGGAACCACTTTAAAATAGTCCCCTGCGTGTCCTGCCCAACGTTTCAAGTCTGGCACCGAACCCTCGTTGGGGTGGCTAACGCAATTTTATTTTGATGTGCAACTTTATTCAAGCAAGGGTTTATTTTACAAACTGTGTTCCGTAAACCGGGGTGAATAGAAATCGCGGGGTGACTAGAAATATTCTCGGGATTTTTTTCATATGGCTATAAAAAGAAAAATTATCACTTGTGCCAATTTCATTGGTTTTTAAATTGAAGTGCAATATTTATTCCTTACTCTGGTAACACTCGATAAACATGAAGTTGGTCACAAGTGACAGATATTTTAGTGCGAAAACAGACGTGCCCAAGGTTAGAAATAACGGTTCTTTAAACTTTGTTATAGTGTAGATTTTAGTGCTATTTATACTTTTGTAATGAGTTTAACTAGTTGTCCTGTATCTGCAGTGTCTAAATAATACAAAATAACCCCGAGTTTCTTCAATCTTAGGCGTAAAATGTGTAAAAATAAATCCATAGCCGTTTTGACTTAAAACTGAGGTGAATAGACACGACATACGGGGTGACTAGATACGCTATACGGGGTCACTAGACACACCGTACGGGGTCAGAAGACATGAGATGGGGGTCAATAATAACAGATGGGGGGTTATTAGAAATAAATGTTATAGGGTTGTCAAAACTGGTTTTCATTAATCTACACTAATATTATAAAGAGGAAAGATTTGATTTTTTGTTTGTTTGTTTGTTTGTTTGTTTGAATTGAATAGGCTCCGAAACTACTGGACCGATTCTTTCATCATTAGAATCCTTCATTATCTCTGATGAACATAGGCTATGGTATATTTTCAAAAAAGTTAGGGTTCCGTATGAAAACTTCGATAATGTAACCCAAGGTGTGAAAAAAATACCAAAAAAATCCTTATATCGCGTAAGCTGCGGAAACTATTGACAATAGAGCAAAATGATGTACAAAAGTTTTATAGAAGATATCAATTCCTACAAAAAATTCCGTGATACCATATGTTACAGTTATGTCACAATAACTACTTTTTCATGTTAAAATATGCAATTGTAACGCCGGTACTAACTAGGCCCCATTATTCGTACCTTGGTATTAATCCTTATCCAAATAAATTACTTCGTTTTCAAGGCTATATCAGTACCTGTAAATTACTTTTTAACCGACTTCAAAAAAAGGAGGAGGTTCTCAATTCGTCGGGATATTTTTTTTTTTTATTTTTTTTTTTTATGTATGTTCCCCGATTACTCGAAGACCACTGGACCGATTTGAAAAATTTTTTCGTTGTTCGACTGGGTATACTTTCTAGTTAGTCCCATTGTCACCACGTCAGGATCTGATGATGGGATCATGGAGAAATCAAGAAAACTCCTCAAATATTATAGGCACACCTATAGCGATTTTGGTATTTTTCACTGTAGCTCATGCATTTGCTTTTGAAAAGTACTATATGGTGAAGTGGAACTGATGATGAAGACCACAGATGGCCACCGGAACTCCTTAACGGTACCTATTTCAAGGGTGGCGATAAGATATTTCGATAAAGAAAGTTGAGCGACTATGACAAAGCACATTTAGTTTTAAATATGACTATGAAATTCCCGCGGCGTTGTCTGCGGCGAGCTTGAAATGTTCTATAGTTTCTTATTAATATTTAGAAGTGGAGCTACGTAACAGCATAAATAGGATCACTAAAAAGTATAAAATAAAATAAATGTTTAAAAAAACAAAAAACCGCCTTCAAAAAGCAAAAAATAACTTCTTTAAAATGGTAGGTAAATAGGTCAGTCCAACTGAAGTCGGCGTCCAACAATATTTTAACCAAAAGCAGACTTCAGTTGGACTGACCTATTTACGTACCATTTTAAAGAAGTTATTTTTTGCTTTTTGAAGGCGGTTTTTTGTTTTTTTAAACATTTTTTAATTATTCAAATCGGACATACCATTCAAAAGTTATCATGAATAATTATCAAAATTGAAATTTAAGAAACAGCCCTCTTGACTTTAATTGGTTTTATCTACAACAGAGAAAGGATAGATAGACACGTAAAATTTGGCGAATGGTTCCTGCATATTGTGTTAATGAGTGTAACATCACGCCTATATCCCTCACCATCTCAGCAGAGCATCAAAGAGTGTACATGTACATACAATATACATACCTACATAGGTACATTAAATCACGCCTGTTTCACAGATGGGTAGGCAGAGACCACTTCTTTATTTTCACTTTCAAGACTGTATGTGATGATGAGAAATCTTTTACTTAAGTATCTAAACATTTAATTAAACTTAACCGATGCATCTCTTCTCCTAATCTCTTTTCTAAATACTAAATAGTATAAATTAAAGTCGCTTTGCGCCTGTCTGCCTGTTTCTCCGCTAACTCCTTCCAAACCACGCAACGGATTATGATACGGTTTTCACTGTCATTTAGAGAATTTATTCTAGATGGTTTATATGTACATTTCATTCTAATTAAGTTTTAATATAGTTGAAAAAACTCAGTGTTTTCCTACCAAGTCGTCAAAAATCGTTTTTCGGGCCCTTACAAGCTTACGCTGGCTAAACCTTAAGAGATGTGTCAAAATAATGTACTGAAGAATTATAGTTCTTTAAAAAATCTAGAGAAAAGTCCGGAATGGCATATGTCTATCTCCTAAGATTGACTCACAGTAACCATTTTTTATGCTTATGATTTTATTTTAAAATATTAGGTTATAGCGAAGCTATTCTGTTCGATTCAGTATTTAACCTTATCCAGATAAATACGTTGGTTACCTTGGGCATTTAATGTAGATTAATATCGTCCCGTACAATACATTACATTTAAATAAATACTTTAGAAGATATGGCAGATTCAAAATTGCGCGCTACATCGATTAGAACTCAAAACAAATATTATGAGAGCTTCGTTGTCTGCACGTATGAAAACCGGTTCTTTGCAAAGTAGTTGCTCAAAATAGGAAATGTTCAGATGCCCCAAGATAATAGGAGCATTAATCTTCAAAATGAAAACTTTTGTGTTTTAGTAAACGAATTAGTCGAGTCTGTTTATTCCGAAATTAATAATATTATTCTAAGACTGTGCTAAGGAGAGAACTCTTTTATCACCAACTAATAGTCAAGTAGGTATAGAAAATGGCTTAATTCTATCGAAGATCAATGCACCGACACAGACATTAACATAAACATACACACACACACATACACATTGTGCTGGACCTGGAAGAGGCTGTCCATTTCCCAACGGAATTTCTCAATTCCTTGCAACCTTCTGGATCGCCTAAATTGGTTTTGAAAGAATGGTGTCCTATTATTTTACTACGGAACCTTAATCCACACAAATAACATCTTTAAAAACGTTCATAATAGAGTGCACAATACTGACCGGATGTGCGGATGGAAAAGTCGTTTTAATTCCCCGGGTCCATAAATACCAACGGATCTACCTTTCCAGTTAAAACGACTGCAATGTGCAGTAAAATTATCGTTTTCAATGATAATTTACAAGTCACAACAAGGTCAAACATTCAAAGTTGCGGGCTTAGACCAGCCCCTATTTTACCATCCCGACAATGACAGGTGATAGGTGACATTTCGGTGTACATAGCGCAGCTTATATGAAACCCAGTCATGTATGAGCGTGTCAATTTTGCAATGTATACTGAATTGTCACCTGTCACGTGTCATTGTCAAGATGGTGAAATAGTAGCCCTTTCGCGCGTCACTTCCAGGCAAAATTTGTTTGTATTGTGCAATGAAAAGTCCGCTGTAAACATTATATATAGAGAGATTCTGTGATAGCTGGCAGTCATGATTTGAATTGAATTTAAAATCTAACGGCATCAAAAACTCAATTCCGCAAAAAGTGTCCGATAAGACGTCTTTCTAAAATCTATAATTTGAAAAGTATATTATTCCAGATTGTAATGTATCTGTGGATAGTTGTTCATATAAATGTGGGTATGTCTCATAATTAAGTACGATGTTGAAGGAAGTTTTACATATGTCACGTGACAGTTGTTAATAAACCCGTCTTGCATAGAACCGTCTTTGATTCGACTCCTAATTACTACAGTGGCGAACGATTTGGTGTTTAATTACAATGCCCATCGGTAAATTGCACAAATTTGACCTCGCGGGAGGCACGCACTGGCCTGCGTATGTGCGACTCGTCCGGCAGTACATTCTGTTAAACAAAATAAAGGACACGTTGCACGTGGCCACGTCGGTTACGCACGTGGGCGCGCCCACCTACCAGCTCATGTGCGACCTGTGCGCGCCTAAGAACCCCGAGGACACAGCCTTCGACAAGCTCGTCGAGCTTGTCACCAACCATCTAGAACCCAAGCGATCGGAAATAGCGGAGCGGTATAGTTTTCGCCAGCGACGGCAAGCGGACGGCGAGTCCATCGGAACGTTTTTGCAAAATTTGAAGCATCTGGCCACCCATGGCAATTTCGGTACGAACTTAGAAGTTAATATCAGGGACCAGTTCGTATGCGGATTGCGGAGCGAAGATATCAGGTCGCGCTTGTTCGCGGAGGCGTCGCTGGACTACAAGAAGGCGGTGGAGCTGGCACTCGCGCTGGAGGCGGCGGAGCGGCACGCGGCTTAAGCTGCGGGGCGACACGCCGCGCTGTCGGCGGGCGCCGTCGCGCAGGCAGGGCTCGGGCAGGGTGAGGCCGCGGACGGGCTACACCAGGAGGGCGCTGGCGCGCGCGCGCCGCCCGCTCCGCGCCGTCGCAGCACCGCTTGCTGGAGATGTGGAAAAGGAGCCCACACTCCAAATAAGTGTAGATATAAGTCCTACGTGTGTGATAAGTGCAGTGAAAAAGGACAGCTATCGATAGTGTGCCCAAAGGAGAAAGAAGCCGGCAGGTCCAGGTATCAAAACTTTATTAATAATGAATCTGATTCTTTAAGCGATTCTAGTGATGGTTTATACCAAGTGATTTCGGTCAAAAATAATAAAGACCGTCCCTACTATTGTGACTTAAATCTAGAAAATACTAGGGTTACTTTTGAGATAGACACGGGTAGCAAAATATCGGCTAAACGAACTTTTTTATGATACGCATCTATCCCATTTGCCTATTATCGTTGATAAGCAGAGGTCGGAATAGGTAGTGCTTATAGGTTAATAAGCAAACTTGACTCATGTTCATTCATGCGTGAGTGAGATGGGAATACGTTATTGAATGAAGATGCAACAAGTTTAGGTTAATAAGCACTACCTATTCCGACCTCTGTTGATAAGATTAAACTTCATTCGTACACGGGCGATGCCATCGTCCCGCTCGGCCGTGTCGATGCCAGGGTGCAGTGCGGCAACGCCTCAGCGTTGTTGCCACTATTCGTCATTGATAACGGGGGCCCACCACTACTAGGTCGCCGTTGGTTAAGGGAATTGAATTTAAAATCAATTAATCTTTTTCACTTAACAGATAATAATGATCCCATTGTAGAAAAATTTAAAACTGATTTTCCGGATGTGTTTAAAACCGCTATTGGTACTTTTAAGTCTAAAATAAAACTGTATTTAAAAGATAACACGCCGATATTTTGCAAAGCCCGCCCGCTACCCCTCGCGCTGCGGGCGCCCGTCGAGCGCGAGCTCGAGCGCCTGGAGCGCGAGGACGTCATTTATAAGGTTGAGAGGTCCGAGTACGGGACTCCAATTGTTCCCATTATTAAGCGGGACGGTTCTATTAGAATTTGTGGTGATTATAAAGTAACTGAAAATAGGGTGTTAAAGGACTTTCATTACCCACTGCCGCGAATCGAACAGCTGTTCGCTGCGCTAAGCGGGGGAGTAAATTTCACCAAGCTCGATTTAAAAAATTCTTATTTGCAATGTCACCTAGATGAACAGTCACAACCCATTACCGCTATTACTACACATTTAGGTACGTTTGTGTATAGACGTGCTCCGTTTGGTTTGAAGTGTTTGCCGGAGATGTTCCAAAAACTAATAGAGGAAACACTGTGCGGATTGAAAGGGGTTGTGGCTTTTCTGGTCTGGATGATATCTGTGTAACCGGTCGTGATAACTCCGAACACTTGTCGAACTTAAGGGCAGTGTTACTCCGCTTGCAGGAAGCCGGCCTCCAACTTAAGTTTGAAAAGTGCGAATTTTTTAAACGTGAAGTTTGTTATCTCGGCTATAGGATTGATAAGGACGGCTTGCACACTGATAGGAGTAAAGTCGAAGCAATAGCCAGGGCTCCGGCCCCGCAGAATGTGTCACAACTGAGGGCCGCTCTCGGCCTGATTAATTACTACGCTCGCTTTATTCGTAATATGAGTACAACTTTACAGCCTCTTTACACTTTACTTAAAAAGGGAACCAAATGGCAGTGGACCGCGGAATGCGAGGCTGCATTCGCGGCTATTAAGGAGACGTTGACGAGCGAGCCCGTGCTGGCGCTGGTGCTGGCCGTCGACAGCAGCTCATACGGGCTGGGCGCTGTGCTGTCGCATGCCTACCCCGACGGCAGCGAGCGCGTCGTATGCTGCGCCTCGCGCACGCTCAACGACGCCGAGTGCCGCTATAGTCAGGTAGATAAAGAGGCCTTGGCCATTGTGTACGGCGTGACTCGCCACCATCAGTACCTTTATGGTCGACATTTCATACTCAAGAGGATCATAAGGCACTGAGTTACATATTCGGAGACACAAAGGGCATCCCGCAGACGGCTGCTAGTCGACTACAAAGGTACGCTGTGCGACTCGCCGCATATAATTTTAATATTAAATTTGTCACCACAGAGCGCAACGGGAACGCCGACGCTTTATCGCGCCTCCCACTTAAACAGAAGGAATCAGATGCCAAACACGACGACGCGACTTATTTGCACTTTGTCGAGGATAGTTTTCCCTTAAGTTATAAAGATATAGCTAGGGAGACTAAAAAGGACGCCACACTTTGTAGGATTTTCGGTTACATCTTAAGTGGATGGCCGACAGAATTAGAAAATGAAAACGAAAAATCATTTTCGCATAGAAACGACAACTTATGCGTTGATCACGGCTGCATCGTATACGGGTATAGAATAGTCGTTCCGGCCTCCCTTCAAGCAATGGTATTGTAGGAAGTGCATGCTGGACACATGGGCCTGGTGCGCATGAAGCAGATCGCGCGCCACTACGTTTGGTGGCCGCAGATCGACGCGCAGATCGAGGAGATCGCGCGCCGGTGCGCGCCGTGCGCCGCTGTGCGCGACGCACCGGCCCGCGCACCGCCAGTGCCGTACGTGTGGCCTTCGGAGCCGTGGACTAGACTACACATAGATTTTCTTCAATTTGAAGGTAAATATTGTTTAGTTATAATTGACTCCCATTCAAAGTGGATCGAGGTTTTTCAAATGAACTCTGGTACTTCGGCGAGTTTGGTAATAGCTCGCTTAAGAGAGTGCTTCGCTAGGTTTGGTCTGCCTAAACAACTAGTCTCCGATGGCGGACCGCCATTTACTTCAGATGAGTTTGAACGCTTTTTGCGGCAGAATGGTGTCAAACACATTCTGACCGCTCCATATCACCCTTCTAGCAATGGCGCGGCAGAAAATGCTGTAAAAACCATTAAAAAATCTCTTAAAAGAGCTGCCGCAGAGAACGAGGACGTGAATAGAGCTCTGTGTAGGTTCCTTTTTCAATATAGGAACAGTGCGCATGCTACCACAGAAAAGGAACCGGCAGTGGCGCTACTGGGACGAAGACTGCGCTCACGGCTCGACATGTTGCGCTGCAGCACCGCCGACCGCGTCGGGGCTGCTCAGGCCGCGCAGGCGCGCCACGCCGGCGGCACCGCCCGCGACATACAAGTGGGTGATCCAGTGTTGTCCAGAGATTTCACCAAAAATGCTAAAGGTAAATGGAAACCTGGTGTAGTCACCGAGCGGACAGGGGCAGTCACCTACGAAGTCACCACTGACGAAGGCTCGTCGTACCGACACGCAAACCAAATAATCAAGCGAAAAAGCCATCGCTTTTCAGACGTCCACGTAAGTAAGGAAATAGCGCAGTCAGCAGACAACGCCAATTCCGAGTTTAGCGGGGAGGTGAGTGCGGGGTCGCCGAGCGCCGACACGGCGCAGGCCTCGCCATCGGTTCGGGCCGCCGAGCCCGGCCCAAGCTATGTCTCGCCGCCATCGTTAAGTTTACCTTCCTATAGGAATAGGTTGCGCCCACGTAATAAGGACTAAACAATATAGGTTTACTACTTACGTAAAACTTACTTTTCTGAGTGTGCAAATCGTTTCATCCTTTTGTTGTTATAGTATGTACAGTTAGCCGTAACGTATAATTAAACCCAGGTTATTACATTGTGCGGTTACGGTTTATACCATGCAAACGTTGTAGCTGTATAGACTTAGTAATTTACTAAATATAATTATTTATGTGTGTACTTGCCCACACATCAATTGTCATTAACTAACATTTACATAAGTTTGTAGTTCATTGGATTTAAAAAAAAATATAGTTTAAGGTGTCTCTAATATAATCTTATTATACCAACTATTTGGAGGGGGAAAGTTGTAATGTATCTGTGGATAGTTGTTCATATAAATGTGGGTATGTCTCATAATTAAGTACGATGTTGAAGGTAGTTTTACATATGTCACGTGACAGTTGTTAATAAACCAGTTTTGCATAGAACCGTCTTTGATTTGACTCCTAATTACTACACAGATGAACTTGGATTATTTTAACTTATATTATAACCGAAGCGAAGCGAGGGCGGGTCGCTAGTTTACCTAATAAATTTTATTTATTTTAATTTTTGCTTTACGTTCCTTCTTACAAACAGAGATCAATGAAAATCTTAATCAAAAATAAACAATACGTAACTTATACGTACATAATATAACATTAGAAAAATCAACTTAAATATATTTTTATTTATTTATTAATACTGTTATAAGTACAAACCTCTTTTTTTTACGTATAAATTACGTGTTGTTTATATTTAATTAAGATATTCATTGATCTCTGTTTGTAAAACAATATTAATAAAAAATAATTTACTAGTAAATACTTTTATTTCTTATATGTACCCACCTACTAATTGAACACTAGACAAATTGTGACAGCCCTGATTGAAATTTCTAGTAACTCCATATGTCGTGTCTATTAACCCCATTTCACGGATACGTAAAAATCATGAGTTTTTTCAACTTTTCCCTAAATTTAGAGCAGTAAGGCTTATTTTTCTGATGCAAACTTAAAGAATTCATTAAGACTCACAAATTAAAAGCAACTTTATTTCGTCTGCCAATGAAATTAAATTCAAAAAACGTGTTGGAAGTTGAATATCGTTTCTTTTCACCCCGCTTTACGGTTACAATATTATAATTGTAGCATTACGGACTTGTAATCTTGATAGTGAAAATTAATACGGCGTATTTAAAGGGAAAAGCTCATTTAAATTTGTTGGGAGAAAACGGAATTTTTGGAGCAAAATTGAATGACAGGTAGGGAGTAATTCCTATATCGACAGAATCACTTATCGATGCTTTTCCCTTATACTAGCGATCCTCACATTAACATTGTTCCATTTGTTTTATATTCTTGTGGTCATCTGTCATTGGCTTTATTTGAAGTGCCTATTTATAGTTCACATTATACTGTTGATGTCTCAAATAAAAATAAAAATAATTTTTAAAAATCGCTCTCAGCTTCTTTTGTATGTGTGTATATTATTTAAGCATTTTTTTTGGAGGCGGTGATAAAGTAGGTTAGGCAAAGCATACTTCAAAATGATTGTTAGGTTTTGAGTATCACTGAACTATGCAGATAAACTTTAGACCCGCGATTCCTTATTTCAGGATTGTCACGGGCGTAGTTCCCGGATGGTTACGCCTCGTGACAAAAACAGAATATACTCAAAAGAGTCGAAATAACGTAACAGAATGTTTGTAGAAAAAGATGAAGAGATGGAGTTAACTGGGACGACGTATGAGGTGTTTAATGAAACAGGTTAGTAAATATCACGTCTCTATTCCTATGTAGCTCTATACAAGATGTTATTAAATTGTGAACATAACTTTGCACATAATTCTTACTCTACTAGAAAATATGTTTAGCTCAGCGGAAGGCTGGTTGTTACACAAGTAAAGGTTCTTAAGTTATAATTCACAATTCTTAGATAGTAAGTTGTTAGTCCCTAGTTATAGAGTTGCTACCAATTCCAATCTGATTTTTCAAATAACTATAATTGATATCCTAATTCCCTAATTATAAACATTATTTTTACAGACCTTGATCTGAAGAAAACCTTCCTTCCTGGACGATCGACTCGATGTAGTCCTGGTCGGCAGACTGGTGGAGCGGTCCGAGCACACTGTGTTGCAAGCCACAGTATCCTCGGTCAGCTCACAGCAGCATGTGAAGGTGTACAGAATCCTCGTGCCTATGGCATGCCTACTAAAGGTTGGTTTATACCTTTATATCCTACTTCATTAACTTGAATGTTTACTGAATGATCAGGAACCTAAACATGAATTTATTACTTACAGATCTAAAGAGTGTTCCTGCGAAATACTGAATGACTAAATAAGCTACTTCATAGCTTTACTGAACCTGAATATAGTTGGACGCTGAATCGGAATAACTGAATTCATACTACAAAATTAATCATCCAACCATAATGGCAAATCAGAAAGCTAAATTATTCTGAAAGTATCTAAACGGAATAACAGAAACTGAAACTATACTGTAGAACAGAAGAACAGAAGAACAGAATAGAATAGTCGAACAGAATAGACCGAACAGACAGAAACCCAGTCCAGCTGTAAAGACAGAGAGAAATTGCTCTGATTAGCACGACGGCTATGAACTATATGAGACATGAGGGCTAACATTTTAGGTTAACTAAATTATGAATCTTACCGGAAAACTTCAAGGAAAACCCCTGGTAATCTCGACGCTAAGACATTCCCTCCTCTCCACGTGTGAGAAACAATCACTGAAAATTCACCATATGGTCAGAGAATTGCACAATAATTGCAACAAATGCCTCCATTAGAAAGATGTTATTAATTAATACTTACAAGTTTCTTTCACCGAAATATGACTGAAAGTATATGCTATATCTCCACAGCATAAGCTTGGTTAAATTATTGAGGATGGCGTCTCCGCTGTCATTCAGCTTAAGTCTGATTTTATAATGGGCCATCATCTTGATGAATTTTGATGAAGCTAGTCAAAACATAGATGCAACCAAAATGCATAGAATGTAGCTATACAAATTAATGTGATTAATCTGGGTAATCAGTACTTAATTAATAAATTACCTACTACATTAAATGTTCCTTTGACTGAAATGTGTTTGTTTAATTATTGTATATACAATTACTGTCAAAAGAAATCTTTGAATTGCTTTGTTTATTCAATAAATGTAAATAACTATTTACTCCATTTATTGATTAATTCCAAATATTTAATATTCCCGCAATCCTATAGTAATTTACCCTAACGCGGCAACACCAACCTACAAATGTATGGTGTTGACGTTTGACAATCAAAAGTTATGAACAGTATTGCCATATACACTTTAAATATTTCCCCAGTCTTTAGGTTCCGTTTCACGCAATAAATGCAACGTTACAGGATGTTTTCTTTTTTATAGTAGACATTTCCTGTTTTCCCACTCTCAAATATAAATTTAATAGTACCTACGTCTTCACAAATTTAATGGCATTGCCAACTACATAAGTAGGTATACCATTCTTATTTATTTGTTTAAGGAGATTTGATAAATAGATAAATTAACTATTTGATAGTGTAATTGTGCTTATAACCTAGCGATCATCCATCATACTTTGTGTAACCTACTTTATCATCGTCTCCAAAAAAATACACTCTTAAAAACGAAGCTAGGAGCGATCACTAGTATAGGGGAAAAACATCGATAAGTATGTTTATCGATATACGAACTCATACCAGTATTCCATTTTGCTCCCAAAATTCTGATGGCTGTGATTAGATGCTTGAGAAAGTAAGACGAATACAAACTTTACCGACAAAATACGATGTCGTATTCTGTCATTTACGATAATTATCTGGAGGTTTATTATACTATTTGACTCGGTAAAACCATATTGCTTTTCACATGTTTTTAGGGTTACGTACCTCAAAAGGAAAAAACGGAACCCTTATAGGATCACTTTGTTGTCCGTCTGTCTGTCTGTCAAGACCCTTTATCTCAGGAACGCGTGAAGGTATCGAGTTGAAATTTAAACCATATACTAAAATCTATAGTCCCTTGAAGCTGTGAAAAAATCAAACTCCTAAATTAACGTAAAAAAAGATACGGCCGTTTATGCAGCAAAAAACGTGTATTTCGACACTCTCAAGGGAATCAAAATTTAGGGGTATTTTCTGTTGACCTAGAACTATGGAATATGGCAAGTAATACCGTCTTATACTTACTACAAATATAGGAAAAAATCTGAAAACCCTACATTTTTTATTCAATCACAAAAAAAAACAGGGTCTTTATGCAAGGAACGGCGGCGGTGCAAATTTTCAATTGAGTTAACCGTGTCATATGCTTCCGCACGCCCTCGGTGGGCGAGTCCGACTCGCACTTGTCCGGTTTTATATCATGGTCAAAGGCAATATCCAGCTATTTAGGGATACCCTGCATGCACAGTTAAAAACATGAAAGCAATAAATTAACTGCTCAAAATGTTTGTTGACAAACTCAACCTGCTAAACAAAAGAAAGTTTCTTTAAACTCCTGGCCCGCCTCGATGGTATCAGAACGAGCCTCAACATCCTCAGAATGCGGGCAGACAAAACTACTACATGCCAAGGGCTCGGTTCTCTGCCGTTTTCTTGAATTTCATATGCAATATTGATGGTAAAAATAGCAATTGACGTAAGGGAAAAATCACTACTTTTTAGGACGAAGAAAACAAAAAATATATAGAAAAATAACCATATTTATAAAAAAAAATGCAATATTTTCGGTGTATAGGACATTATAGTACATTTTTTAGAGCTGATTCGATTACAACCATTACATTTTACGTAAATGAAATAGTTTCCAAGATAGATTAAAATTTAAAATTTTACAAATTTGCCTTTTATAACCTAAGTAGCGACCCGCCCTCGCTTCGCTTCGGTTAAAATAAGTCAAAATAAACCAAGTTCATCTGGAATAATATACTTTTGAAATTATAGATAGGTGCATTATGCATAGAGGTTTTATTTCTTGACGATTTTAGAAAGACGTCAAATTTTGCGAAATTGAGTTTCTGATGCCGTTAGATTTTAAATTCAATTCAAATCTTGACTGCCAGCTTTCACAGAATCTCTCTATATACAATGTTTACAGCGGACTTCTCATTGCACAATACAAACAAATTTTGCCTGGAAGTGACGCGCGAAAGGGCTACATGCCTCTATGGGAAAAACACTCAACGCTCAGGCCTAGTAGCATGGCTGCGTCAATATCGCTCGTCAAATGTGGATAAAGCATCCGTCGTCACTCTCGTACTTATTTACGTGTCAGAAGGTGACGGATACCTTACCTATCCACACTTTGTCACGCGATAAACGCAGCCATATTAGGCCCACAGGTATAAGCCCGCAACTTTGAATGTTTGACCTTGTGACTTGTAAATTGTCATTGCAGTCGTTTAAACTGGAAAGTATTGAATCCCGGGAATTAAAACGACTTTTCCAGCCGCACATCCGGTCAGTATTGTGCACTCTATTATCAACGTTTTTAAAGATGTTATTTGGGTGGATTAAGGTTCCGTTGTGAAATAAAAACATTGAGATTTCTCATCTATATTAAAACTAAATTAGAATGAAATGTACATAATATAAACCATCAAGAATAAATTCCCTAAATGACAGTGAAAACCATATCATAATCCGTTGCGTGGTTTAGAAGGAGTTAGCGGAGGAACAGGCAGACAACGCGAAGCGACTTTAATTTATACTATTTAGAGAAGAGATTAGAGAAGAGATGCCTGGTTTCGGTTAAATTATTAGATACTTAAGTAATAGATTTCTCATCATCACATACACTCTTGAAAGTGAAAAGAAAGAAGTGGTCTCTACCTACCCATCTGTGAAAGAGGCGTGATTTAATGTACCTATGTAGGTATGTCATACACTCTTTGATGCTCTGCTGACTCATTTACACAATATACAGGAACCATAAGCCAAATTTTACGTGTCTATCTATTCTCTGTTGTAGATAAAACCAATTAAAGTCACTTAGAGGGCTGTTTCAGCCTGTTTCTTAAATTTCAATTTTGATAATTATTACACTCATGATAACTTTTGAATGGTATGTCCGATTTGAATAATTCAAAAAGTAATTTACAGGTACTGATATAGCCTTGAAAACGAAATGATTTATTTGGATACGGATTAATACCAAGATACGAATAATGGGGCCTAGTTAGAACCGGCGTTACTATTGCATATTTGCTACATGAAAAAGTAGTTATTGTGACATAACTGTAATAGTTAGACATATGGTATTGTGAACTTTTTTGTAGAAATTAATGTCTTCTATAAAACTTTAGTACATCACATTGCTCTATTGTCAATAGTTTCCGCAGCGTACGCGATATAAGGATTTTTTTCGGTATATTTTTCACACCTTGGGTTACATTATCGAAGCTTTCATACGGATCCTTAACTTTTTTGAAAAAATTTTATAACCTATGTTCATCAGGTATAGTGTAGGATTCGAATGGTGAAAGAATTTTCCAAATCGGTCCAGTAGTTTCGGAGACTATTCAATTCAAACAAACAAACAAAAAATCTAATCTTTCCTCTTTATAATATTAAGTGTAGAAGTGTAGACAACATAAAAATATCTTTTAATCAAAACCTAAACTCAATCGAACTAAATACCTACCCATTTCCCTAATTTAATAATTTGAAAAGCTTAATAAGTATAAATATAAGTACCTACGTAACTAACAGGAGGGCTCCGTTGTTTGATACTATGTGATGCGGCAGGCTGTAGGTACGAAAGGGCGAAGCGTGGCTATACGTGGCTATAGGGCCGGCAGCCAAGCGTTTCGATAATACAGATTTAGGTTGCGCGTAATTTTGAATCTGCCATATCTTCTAAAGTATTTGTAAGCTCCTCCTCATCTTTAGGTAAAGGGAGCGTCACGATGGTCGAACTTAGGTGTAGGCGAGGATAGTCGGGTAAGGTGAACCAAAAGCCTTTTCTAGATGTTTCACATATTTCTTGTTTAATTATCAAAATACAGTCATTTAATAAGAAATCCGCCTGACGACGTTCCAGGGGCACAGGGTGCCAAGGTCAGATGCAAAACTATAACGCTCGCGGCGTACCATGTTTCACGACCCAGTTTTACCAGCGAAGTCTAGAACAAGAGTGTCAAACATGGCGAGGCACGTCCGGGATCCTACTCCCAACACCACAGCAGTGCTAATGGATACTCCGTTCCTTTCACTCGCCCGTCGTACTGAAGTCGAGGGAAAGTGACGGAGCAAGCGTAACGTTCGAACTATGAAAGTAGAGGCCCAGTGCCCGAGTTACGTCAGAGTGAGCAGGACCATAACATAACTAAATAGTATGTCTACTCGCTCTCAAACCACACGCGCCGTCATATTTATTTAAATAACATAGTGTAAAGGACAATTTTAATCTACATTAAATTCCCACGGTAACTAACTTATTTATATGGATAAGAATAAATACTGAATTGGAGAAAATAGCTTCGCAAATAACCTAATATTTTTTAATAAAATTTTAAAGATAAAAATGTTTAAAAAACAAAAAACCGCCTTCAAAAAGCAAAAAATAACTTCTTTAAAATGATAGGTAAATAGGTCAGTCCAACTGAAGTCTGCTTTTGGTTAAAATATTGTTTGACGCCGACTTCAGTTGGACTGACCTATTTACCTATAATTTTAAAGAAGTTATTTTTTGCTTTTTGAAGGCGGTTTTTTGTTTTTTTAAACATTTATTTTATTTTATACTTTTTAGTGATCCTATTTATGCTGTAACGTAGCTCCACTTCTAAATATTAATAAGAAACTATAGAACATATCCAGCTCGCCGCAGACAACGCCGCGGGAATGTCATAGTCATATTTAAACCTAAATGTGCTTCGTCATAGTCGCTCAACTTCCATTATCGAAATATCTTATCGCCACCCTTGAAATAGGTACCGTTAAGGAGTTCCGGTGGCTATCTGTGGTCTTCATCATCAGTTCCACTTCACCATATAGTACTTTTCAAAAGCAAATGCATGAGTTACAGTGAAAAATACCAAAATCGCTATAGGTGTGCCTATAATATTTGAGGAGTTTTCTTGATTTCTCCATGATCCCATCATCAGATCCTGACGTGGTGACAATGGGACCAACTAGAAAGTATACCCATTCGAACAACGAAAAAATTTTTCAAATCGGTTCAGTGGTCTTCGAGTAATCGGGGAAAATACATAAAAAAAAAAAAAAAAAAAAAAACCCGACGAATTGAGAACCTCCTCCTTTTTTTGAAGTCGGTTAAAAATGGTTACTGTGATTCATCCTTAGGAGATAGACATATGCCATCGCGGACTTTTCTTTAGGTTTTTAAAAGAACTACAATTCTTCAGTACATTATTTTGATATATCTCTTAAGGTTTAGCCAGCGTTTGCAATGTAAGCGCAAAAAAATGTGTTTATTTACGATATCACATTAGAAACCTTTAAAATTATCAGTGTTTCTGTACTATATTATCCATGTATTATACATATAAACCTTCCTCTTGAATCACTCTATCTATTAAAAAAACCCGCATCAAAATCCGTTGCGTACTTTTGAAGATCTAAGCATACATAAGTTCAGACAGACAGCGGGAAGACACTTTGTTTTATAATATAGTGATAGTGATTACAAAAAAAAAAGTTCTTTGTTAGGTCTCAAAGGATTATCCAAAGCATAATTATGGGTCGTATTGGACAAAATTGTTCGAAATGTAAGCACAATGATCGTTTAAATCTAAATAAGTACCTCGTAACATCCAATTCATAAATAGCCTAAGCTAACTATAGTCTTTTTCATTAAATAATGAACGTGTTAAATATTTCAACATTTAGTGGATTTTAAAGAAATTGGTATTAAAATAAAAAAAATACGTAAGGAAATCGTTCCTTAGAAAATCGTAATAAACGTTCTAGAAAACTTAAGATTAAGGAACTTACTTCGGTATTCCTCATTAATAATACAAGAACCATAAGCATTTATATTAAATTAATATTAGCTATCAAATATTAGCAGTCCCTAACAAGGACCAAGGCCAAATAATTTTGCCGAGTGTTCAGGTAAATTGGAAAATAACTGCAATTAATAAAATAATATCAACGCATATGATACATTGTTGGAAAGCGTATTCATCAGAAAAGTTTTCAAAGAACTTGAAGTGATTGACCTCTTATAGTTTTTTTTAAAGCGATGCTTTGTTGGGCTTTTATTCTTTTTAAATATTTACTGTGGCCTTGGCTTTTTTCGAGTAATTATTTGCACCAGATATCAACTCTCACAGAGCAATGCAACAGTCAAGATACAAATAATAAAGGGTGGTTTTATTCATGTTTCTTTTCAATTATTTGATTTTAAATAATGAATTTTGGCCATTTTTTTGAAGAAGAATATTTTTTTCCTGGACCTCCTTATTAGGCCTGAATACGTAGTACAAGGCACTACTTATTCGCCATTTTTTTTGTCCAACAATGCGTCCAACACCCTGTGTTTTAGTTGTAAAGGTGTCAGAATCGAATTTTAATCTTAAACGCCCCAAAGTACTTCAAAAAAATAATTGATGTTGGTTGTATAAAGAAAATTGTCATATCTCAGGAAGTATAATTTAGAGAGAAACTTTATATTTACTAGTCAATAGAGCTTTGTTGCAGTTTAAAATTAAGTAAAAAAAACATTTTTTGGACAAATGTCCTACACGTCAATTGCCATTTTAACCATCGATATTCTCATTTGTCCGAATGTCATTTGCCATAATTTTATATTCCATAACGATTCATATGCCATAATGATCATTTGCCATATTTTCTTTTGCCATAGTTTTAAGTGCCATACCGATATGTTTTGCCATACATTTCATTTTCCCTATTAATCAAGTGTACTAAAATCGTATGCCTGAAATTTCAAAGGCCATCATATTTTTTTTCCATGATACTTACACTGGGCCGGCCATATTTCGCATGCCGGATATCAATTGGGCAAAAACAACCACAAATTGGATCCCACACGACAGAATTCGGCGTCGCGGCAGACCTAGGCGCAGTTGTTGGCGAGATCAACTTGACGCTTTCAGAAGGGACTGGTAGGACGCTGCACAAAACAGGGATGCGTGGAAGGACGAGAGGGAGGCCTTTAGCCAGCAGTGGGAAACTCTAGGCTAACAAACAAACAAACAATACTTACACTCAAAATTGTTTTTGTTGCATTTAAGTATAGTACTCGTATTATAAAAAAAATCGGTTCTGGCTGTAAGGTCGCAGTTCTACCTATATTATCTAGTGCTACTACCTATATAATTATCCACTTCTACCTATATATCTGGCGCTGTAAGGTCGCAGTTTTCCTAGATATCTTTAAATCAGGAATTTTTCAGATTTTTGGTCCGTAAGCTTCGGAGATAAAGAAGGGATAATGGTGATTTTTTTGTAATTTTTTGGCTATAAATCAAAAAGTACGTCACGGATTTTTTATTTTTTTTTCAAAATGTGCAGACTAAGCCCTTTTATATGACATTCCGTTTGCCATAATTTAATTTTCCAACCCCCTATTCTACACCTCCTTTTTTAAATATTTTTAATATATTTATAATTTCATATTTTTTTTACGAAAAACAGACGCAGGCAAACAAGTTATACAACTATGCCAAATTTCAAGTTGATAGCTTCTAAAGTTTCTGAGAAAAACTGATGTGACATACAGACAGACAGACGGACAGCCACCGAAGTCTCGCCATAAGAGGGCTCCTTTTTTAACATTTTGGTACGGAATCCTAAAAATACTATATCAAATTTTCGTAGTAATCCCTGATCTTTTTTTTTTTGGTGATCGCCTGAAGGGACAAAGACAAAAGTCCTAGCTTTTGTTTGCTTTTTGCTTTAATTACTTTAAGAAAAAAGGGCAGAGGTGAAAATCCTTTCCGGAGACCTTGGAATGGAGGGCCCAGGTACTGCCGGGCTCGCACCGGCTAAAAACACCAATGCCTCTATTACCAACTAGAATTTAGACTCCCGCAGATACTACCCCAGCCAGTGCTGAAAGGCCGGAGGAGAAAGTCCTTCCTCCGTTTACATATCCGCGGGCTTTTTCCAAAATCCCTGATCTTAGTCCCTGATAGTGATACAAGTCAATAAAATAAATCTATTATTCATGATCTCGTAAAATAAGATTTAATGTAAGAGAACAAGTGCTATTTTAGCTGTGTGAGTAAAAATCGTAATCGTTAGTTCCATTCTTAAATTATTTCACATAATTGCCCTTATCAGAGACCATTTTTTCATTCACTTTACAGAATAATGTCTCTATTTTCTAAACACCACAGAGCTTTTGACAATGATTAGAAACATTGTTTATAAAGAACAACTTAAATATTTATTTACATTATGTTGTGACACATCCTATGAATGAAGTAGTTAGGACAGGGCGCACTGAGAGCATTGTCAGGAACGGTAAGTCAGTCAAATATTAACTTTAAATAATACCAATATAGGATGATCAAAATGATACTACTCACTTTTAAAAAATGTTGTAAGGTTTTTAAGACACCTTGTTATATACACCGTGCCCGGGACGTACCCGAAGGATTTAAGGAAACCATCGATTCTAGACCCTATTTGGAGTATATAATGTGGTATAACATGTAGTCCAATATCGCATAATTTTTGAGATTTTTATTATTTAAAAAATAATTCCATAGTTAATTTAATTTGAACTCTGTCACCTTAACTTAAAGCATTATTTACTAAGAAATTGATTAAATTAATTTATGTTGTACGTTAATGATATTGCTACTTACAACATGAATCTTTCTCAGTAAATAATGCTTAAGGCTTCCCCGCAGTCGGGTATAAAGGGTCGGAGATGAATTACTTTTCTATTTGTATTATGGCAGTGGTTTAATTTAGAGATCCCCTTTGACCGTCCGCATGGCAGGCTTAATTCGAGGGGTCCTATTCATGTTTGGTTGCTAGGCTTATGGCTTACGTCTTACATTAGATCATACAGGGGAGACTATTGTAATAAGCATTTTATTAACTTGCAATGGTTTGTTAGATTATTTTCACAGAATCATTTTATCATAGTAGCGAATTTTCACATCCCGTTCTTTCAGAATCGTTAATTTTCTTAATCGCTTTTTTATAAAGCGTTATTAAAATTTAATGTTCGTGATTTTTGCTATTCGCATTTCTCCTTTCCCAACTTTTCCCTACGCCAATTTACACAATAGAAATTACATCGTAATACGTAGGTAGGTTAGGTTAGGTTCGTTATTATATCAGGCTCGGAGGGCTTAATTCGATTTTAGAAATGGGAAGAAATGCAATTAATAAAATAATCTACCGGTAATTTAAGCGATTGAAATAAGCGCGAATATAAAAATTATAGCGTTATATGAAACATCGAAACCTACGAATGCTTTTGTGAAAATAATCTAACAAAATAATATAGTCGGCAACAAGTATATTAGTGATTGGGACACGGGGTGTTAATTAGGAGAATGGGGTAATTTATTTATTTTTCTCCTAGAATGGTATTGAATATTTACTTGAAAATTCATGTAGGAGTACACCTCAATACGAGTACCTTCTACGATAAAAAAATGTAAATTGTACCAAATTCAATAGTTTTATTTTTTTTTTAGGCCCGAAGACATACGGAAATGGCTGTCTGGAGGATGACCAAAAGGTATGTCATAAATATTTAAAAAAAATGAACTTATGAACTTTATGTTCGGTCTTGTAAGTTGGGCATGTTAATCAGGTAATGAAAGGAATATTGATGAATTGTTTAACCCGTTTTCTTCGTGAGCCAGAATATTGAAACCTATTGTTTAATTGACAACAGGAACTTATTAAAAAGTTGTTTTGAAAAAACATGCTTATAAATAGAGGTTTGTCTCAAGAGAATTTTTTTTTTTTCATTATTGACTGAGAAAATAAATAAACAAATTTCGGTTAATGGCTTTGTAACGTCACAGCTTGTGCTAGCAAATTGCGGTTAAAAACAAAATGACGTCATTTCGATTATTACTCCAAAGCGGTAGCAAACGCTGGTAATATTCGATTTGGTTTCCTAAGTAAATAATAAATAAATAAATGCTTATGAGACAAACCTCAGTAAGGATGTTTTTTTTCCAGAACACCTTTATAAAAGTTCTGTTGTTTATTGCAACAAGGCTCACAACACAATTTTTGAAGAAGAAATCAAGTGCAGTATTTCATAAACGGCGACAGAGTGAATAATACGAGGGGCGGCTGATAAGTAATCTCCTTGGTCAGAAATATATACAAAAATAATGCTGGCTGGTATGGATTTATATTCGTTTGTTATTCTATTTTCAAAATGTATTACATTCATTTGTTTATTGCATCACGTTTATTTGTCTCCTACAATTGTTTCAAACATGTCGGTAGAAAAAGTGAAAATGGATTAAATCGAGCAGCGTGCGGTGATTAAGTTTTTGACTAAAGAAGGGAATACGCCTTCGGAGATCAGACAGCGTATGTTACGTGTGTTTGGCAGTTTGTGTTCTTCCGAATTTGTTATAAAGTTTTGGTCAAAGCAGTTTAAGTTAGGTCGTGAGAGTCTGGAAGATGATCCTCGTAGCGGAAGACCAGTTTCGGCCGTCACCGATGAAAATGTAGCCAGGGCGAAAAAAATTATATTAGAGGACCGACGAGTGAAGCAGTGGGAGATAGCTAGAGATGTGGGCGTCAGTAAAGAGCGAGTCAATGAAATAATTCATGAGCATTTGAACATGTCCAAGGTTAGTGCACGTTGGGTCCCCAGAATGTTGACTGCATTTGACATGGAGAGGCGTGTCAAATGTTGCGAAGAGTTTTTGGAGATGAGTCGAGGGAAAGAGGAAGAAATAATTTCTAGAATTGTAACATGTGATGAGACTTGGATTCGACAATGGGACCCGGAAAGTAAGCAAGAGTCGTTACAGTGGAAATTTAAGGATGAGAAGCCGCCTCGGAAATTCAAGGTCTGTCCATCGGCAGGTAAACTTATGGCTACAATCTTTTGGGACACAGAAGGGATTTTGCTCATAGATTATTTACCGAAGAAAACTACAATGAATGCTGATTATTACTCAAACTTACTATACCAACTAAGAGAGACAATAAAAGAAAAACGGCGAGGTAAACTAAACAAAGGTATTCTGATTTTGCACGATAACGCACCAGTGCATACCGCCCGCACAACGAAGCTAGCAATTAAAGACAATGGCTTCGAAACCATTGACCACCCCCCTTATAGTCCAGATTTAGCCCCCTGTGACTATTTTCTGTTTAGACTTCTCAAGAAAGACCTCAGGGGACGAAGGTTTATGACCGATGACGAAATGAAGGCTGCGGTTACTGACTTTTTTGACGACAAACCGAAAGATTTTTTTTTTAATGGTTTAAATTCAATATTTGAAAAATTTAATAAGTGCATTTTACTAGCAGGGGACTATATAGAAAAATAAAAAAAATTTAGCCACGACAGTCTTTTGTTTCATTGTTAGGTAGATTACTTTTCAGCCGCCCCTCGTATTTACGGATTTTTGTAAAAAAATTGTTTAAAAGTCTATGTATAAAAAAAGTTTTTCTTTGTAATAAACATGATTTTATTATTAATTTATGGTAGGTACCTACTTATTATATACAGTTATTATAATTATAATAAAGTTTTTATCAGAGTCCCGACAGTCATCTTCGGTCGAATCTAAAGCATCTTCGCCCAGGGTTATACCTGATTCTTGCAACATCTCAACCGTTTCCTTCGAAAATGAAACAGACGTTTTTTTCGGTTTTGGGCCTCTTCAACCAAATCTTGCAGATTGATTCCGCTGCAGGTCTCCGTTACGCGATAGGATTCCTTTTCTATTGGTGTTTCTTATAACTTCGTATTATCAATCATAACATTTATTTCAGACACAGCCCATAGTGTTAGTTACAAAATACTTAGCCTATGTTAGTTTATAACTTATAACTTGAGAGTATGATTTAAAACTTAAAATATATTGTAAACGCCGCCCCTGGACTCTATGTGCATGGAGTTCCAGTGCTTCATGATAGCGCAGGCAGGTGTTCTCCAAACCAGCACGGGTAGCACAAGTTGTAATTTGTCGCTTGTCTCTCTCTTCTTGAGTTTCTATCGTTACTGGCTAGATAAAAAGGGAGATTTGAGCGACAAACAAGTCGCGCGCCACTTGTGCTAGCCGCGCAGTTGTATTGTAGGAGGCTGTTGCAACTGTCGCGCACGTAACGCATCAAAGAGGCCGGCCTTTTACGCATTATTGCACTGAAGCCATCTGTACGCCTCTCCGGAAATAGATGGGTACTATGACCTGGAAAGTACTGCTTCAGTAAACATTGATAATGCTCTAAGAGGTGTAAATTGCGTTTGATTATCTTCCAGGAATTTCATATATGTTTTTTTGTATTTACCGGCGCGCTTCGGTGATTTGATGATTTCAGTGAGCTAATGAGACATTTCTGTTACCAGTAGTTTTCAAGCTATTTTTGTTGCGTATACCAACATTTCTTTCCCGACTGATTTCTGTAGTTCCTCAGTCTTCCTCCTTTTGCTTCTTTCGGACAATAAATTCACAAAATGGTTTTGATGGGCGACCGAAAGCGGCACGCTTTATTGTACTTTTTGGTATTTCAAATGTTCCTTGCAACCACTGAGCATTACTTTTTAAGAACCTTTCTTGAACTCTGCGTTCGCTTCTTAAATGTGTTTTTGTGCTTTAATAGTAGTTTATGTGACTATACATAAAGAAGGGCATTAAACACGAGTGTGGGTTCATAATAACATTACACAAGTGTTTTAATGCCTAATTATGTATAGTTACATACACTACTTTATCTACCCACATATCATAAGCCTCCATGATGCATTCAGGAGCCGCATATTAAATTTTAACCGGTAATGGCGGTAATGAAAAGATTGAAA
Organism: Acleris literana; assembly: GCA_946894065.1. NCBI lineage: Eukaryota > Metazoa > Arthropoda > Insecta > Lepidoptera > Tortricidae > Acleris > Acleris literana. The sequence continues at coordinate 24,009,317 of OX335669.1, forward strand.
AGTTTTCTGGCAGCTGTCATAGTTTTTTTTTAATTCAGAGGTAAACTAGTGTCGGCTCCAACTATCATATCGTTCGATATCTTACTTACGTGCGACATTTGTCCAATTTTGTATACAAATTGACAATTAATTTCGAACTAAACGTCATCTCGACTGATATTAGAATAGAGGTCAGATCAAATTTCTTCGTTTTTCAGAGATGTTCGAAATTTGAATGTCATAAGAACATCGATTTTGATGTTCTTATGGATCCATAATATTACTGCCGCAGATAAAAATAATTGATCTAACAACAGAGTCGATTATTATGCTGGTCATAATTTGCGGATTCTGAACGCATCATAGAGGGTTTATGAACATTTTTTTTATCTATAGAATAATCGGCAAAACACATTATACAGGGTTATTTGTAAAATAGTCATAGTAATAATATTAATTATTCACATCATAAGCAACAACTTTTGTTCTGTGACTTTTAATAATTCATCACATTTAACTTTCATAAAAAAACAATAAAGATAAATATAACTGTTAGTAACTACGGTAGCCAAAGTATACCGCTAGACAAATAAACAAATGCAGTGCGAAACGCAGTGGCGGGCGGGGAAAGGGGTAGGGAGGCGAGGCAAGACGACAATCGAGACACCGGTACGCACCGTGTGTGACCTCGACTTTCGACAATGCGGGTAATTGGTTCACGATGGCGTATCGGTATTCGAATGTTGAGTACTACATGGAAATGGTGCGAATGCTTGTTAGGTGTGATGACAACATATCGGACGCCTATCGCAAATATGCAAGACGATTCCCTGATGTAAGTTCATACACCGAGCCATAGGACAATGTTAGCAGACCTTTAATAACCGTTATTTTCGTGTAACGTTATCATTTATAGTATACCATACTATAACATTATTTGAATACCTTACCTTTAGCGGTATCCATTAAAACGTTATCAAACAAAACGCTATACGTATAACGATACTTCGATAAGCGCTATAATAACGTTAATAACCGTTATTTTCATGTAACGTCATTTTTAAATCTGCGTTTGTTATTTGCATTTTAAAATGCATTTTTTGTGATTTATAACGCAAAGTATTTTAGCTGGCTATTTGCAAAGGGACGGAAGAAGGACGGAATATATGAACGGATATCGAAAGGACGTTGGTTGCGATGTCTAAACGGACAAAAATCGTTCCTTCTGGGACGTCGGCCAGTCACGCAAAATGCCTACCTAAGGAGCGGCAACAGCGCGTAGTTCATAAGTTTCATAATGTTATTAGAAAGTTATTTAAGTGTAACGTTATTACTATTTCGTTACGGTGTAGCGTAACGTTATGAAAAAATATCGTTATATTTAAACGAAACTTTGAGCATTAACGAAATATAACGTTATGATAACGATATTATTCATAACTTTATAAAGGTCTGAATGTTAGCCGCCACACAGCGATTACGAGATCACGGTCAATTCCAGCCTAAATCCAATTATCGAGGTCGTCCACCGCGGCGCTCAGTAGTACGTGAACAGGAAAACATACTGGAGTTCTTTGACGCCAATCCAGCAGCGAGCACCAATGTAGCAATTTGCAATGATGATGAATTTATGAAATTATTAAACAATGTACAGTAAGTAGTATTGTTCTTAAATAGTTTATCTTGAATGTAGGCAGTCCTAAGCGTGGCAAAGTATGAAGGTGTTATTGATTCAGTGTACGGTCGAAGTCATAACGTTTAGATTCTAGTAGTTAAGAGGATTGTGAAGCGCCGCTAAAATCGACGAAATGTCAAAAAAAACCATACAAATTTAGCTCCGGGCGAAAACGTTTCTCACCCCCTAAATCAAGTCCGATTTGCACGACTTTTGAATATGTTGTAGTTATTATAGACAACTAGGTCTGTACGTTTCTATTTTTAGTTTTTTTTCAATTTGTTTCATTCTAAGAAATATTTTCGTGTAAAGGAAAACGTACAGACATCGTTTTTCATGATATCTACAACATATTCAAAAATCGTAAAAATCGGACTAGGTTTAAGGGGAGAAAAACGTTTTCGCATTTTGTATGGAAATTTGTAGCTCACAAGCCTCTTAACTTGGCGTTTTAATGTCTTGTTTGAACCGCCACACAAAATTGACACAGGAGTTAACCCTTAACATGGCACGACATGAAGGAATGATTTTTTTTTTGTTCATTGAATATTTTTCGTGTCAATTTTGGCTTAAAAAGTGTTATCCTGAAGAAAAACTTAGAATAAGTTATTATGAAAATGGGATTTTCAGGCTGTTTTTTAAAACGGACAGTGCGATAAACCCATATTATGGGTCTCAATAGTGTCACAAAAAGTGACAATGCTGTGTTACGGCACAAAACAGATAGGTACAAACCGAAGTCTACGCTCGGCGGGCGCTCTAGGGTTGTCAACTATGGCTTATGCACAAAAAACTATCGTGGTAGTTGCACTCGTATCGAGTGGTTTGATTTATTGTTGAGAATGAAACGGAAATAATGGAAATATAAATCAATAATACCTAAATATTTTTATTTTAATGTCGTTGTTATATTAGAAATTTATCACAGAAAATATTTTGCGACGATTTCGTAATAGAAAAATCTAGAAATCTATCTTGCGACGATATTAATTCAATTAATAAAACACGTTAAAGTACTTCATTATTAATTATAGTAGAAAAGTATTTCATTAATTTAGAAAATAAGAAAATATTATTTTCAACAAACTTTTAACTACTTTTTAGTTACGAATGCATTTGTATCATTTCATTACATTGATTGTTTGAGAAAAGCATTATATTGCTCGGCCTGCTAAACACCTCGTCAGGGAATCTCTTACTTTCCGCGCCTAGGCATAACGGCGGCTATAATTAAGGTGTATTTTGTAAATTTTATTGATCATTGGAGTAGATAAGAGTAGAAGTAGTATAACACGTAGAGACTCGTCGTGTTGTTCTCATAGTCATTATTTTTAGTTTAATGCTTATTGACCTTACATTTATAATGTTTTTTCACTTCCCAGTCCTAAAATGACTCATAATAGCCTCGTATAGGCGGACTCAAGTGATGTATTTAATCCCTAGGGATTAAAACGACACTTTATTCCCTAGGGACTAAGTACTTTTTCTTTTAAATTTCCTTTGGAAACCCTTAAACAGCCAATCACGGTTATTGTGAATGGAGGATTATCGCCATTTTCAGTGATTGTGTATGGACCATTTTTATGCCGTGGATATAACCTCGAAATGACAACTATGCAAATTTATAAAAAAAACTATTTAATTTCGTGAAACACGATTAATGATGACAGTCTGGACACCATGAAAAAGACAGACAGTTTTTACATGTATGTAGTGTTTAAGGTCTGTTCATCCCTATTACTTGTAAACAACTTTCTAACCTCAAAATGGACCTTTTCTGGCTAAAACAGCTCTTTTATCGTAAATAAAGTAAACCGAGTTAACATTTTGGACATCACTTGGCTAATGTATTGTCTGTGATAGCTTTATTTTGTTTAAAATAGCTGTTTTAGCCAAAAAAGTTTCATTTTGAGGTTAGAAAGTTGTTTACTATGACAAGTAAGGATGAACGGACACAGGTAGGAAGTAAATAAATATCATAATATGAAATAAAAAACCCGCCTTCAAAAATGCAAAAAATAACTTCTTTTAAAATGATAGGTCAGTCCAACTGCATTCGGCTTTTGGTTTAAAATATTGTGGGACGCCGACTTCAGTTGGACTGACCTACCATTTTAAAAGAAGTAATTTTTTGCATTTTTGAAGGCGGGTTTTTGTTTTCTTAAACATTTATTTTATGTTATACTTTTTAGTGATCCTATTTATGCTGTTACGTAGCTCCACTTCTAAATATTAATGAGAAACTATAGAACATTTCAAGCTCGCCGCAGACAACACCGCGGGAATGTCATAGTCATATTTAAACCTAAATGTGCTTCGTCATAGTCGCTCAACTACCTTTATCGAAATATCTTATCGCCACCCTTGAAATAGGTACCGTTAAGGAGTTCCGGTGGCCGTTTGTGGTCATCATCATCAGTTCCACTTCACCATATAGTACTTTTCAAAAGCAAATGCATGAGTTACAGTGAAAAATACCAAAATCGCTATAGGTGTGCCTATAATATTTGAGGAGTTCTCTTGATTTCTCCATGATCCCATCATCAGATCCTGACGTGGTGAAAATGGGACCAACTAGAAAGTATACCCATTCGAACAACGAAAAAATTTTTCAAATCGGTCCATTGGTCTTCGAGTAATCGGGAAACATACATTTAAAAAAAAAAACCCGACGAATTGAGAACCTCCTCCTTTTTTTGAAGTCGGTTAAAAATTAAATAAGTAATGAGAAATGTTATAGTAACAGATAAATAAATAAAAAATAAATTAAAAGTTGACACTTTACCTACGGGCGGTTCAAGATTCTGATTTTTGTAAATTTAATAAATATAGTTCCAATTTGTTCTTGAAAGATCCAATCGTTCGGCAATTTCTTAATGGCGGTAGCAAGTTGTTCCAGCATTTCGTGGTAGCATGTCGCCGCGCCGAGAAGATAAAAGTTTCTGGTACCTAAAGGTATGGCGGTTGGCGAGCGATGACTATGCCGACAAGAAGAGTAGCGTAGTGTAGTAAACGTCTTGCGTCCATTTTGAGTTGGTTGCTCTTAATTAAGTTCGGTGTAACGCGCGTACGTGGAGGGATGGGAAAGCAGAATCGTGCAAAAGCAATAGCGGCCTTTACACGTAAAGTTTGGACCGCGGGAAACGCCACGCGCCATTCTACGGTTCGTTCCCAACCGTAATTTTTTAACTATTTTACTATGACAGTTGTATTTACACGTACGGTTAAGAGCGCAGATTGGAATGGCGCGTGGCGTTTCCCGCGGTGCGAACTTTACGTGTGCAGGCCGCTATTTTGGAAGCGCTGAGTAAGAGCTTTAGAATGAGCTGATAAGCAACTTCCCGTACCTATCACAGTGTTGACTTGATTAGGTTTTTCACAATATTAAGGTATCACAGAGGTGGATCCTCAGTTCAACACTTAAGTGATTTCAAACTTAGTATAAGACCTTGTTATACCTTGTTAATAACTTACTTTTCAGTATTATTAAATTTTTATGATTGAAAAACTTACCTTCTGCTGGAGTTTCTTGCGGTGCTTCTTCTCCGCACTTATGGTCCTGTCCGAAGCGCTGGTAGGTTCACTCCGTATTAATTACCGCTGTGTAAAATCCAATTTACTGGATAAATATTTTGATTTTTTTTAACTATAATTATGATCCTAACTTTAGCTACATACATGGTATTTGTTATATCGCGTAAGCTCAATTAGTATATCCACCGCTATCCTGTAGAACCGAGTTTGCCGTTAGTCGCATTAAGGGCCGGTTAGACGAGCAACATTTTCACAGCAATGTGTGGCCGGCAACTATACGCATCTGGCTCTAACATACGAAATAAGAGTAAGACAGCAATAGTTGTTTCCCATACAACTATGAAACATCCATGACTCAATGCTGGTATTAATGTTACTTACTGCTAATGCACAGAAAGTTTAGCCCTACCTGTATCCTATATGTATTAGGTATTAAGTAACAGAAAAAGACCACTTTTTTAAGTAAAGAATGTTCCGGCTCTAATGCATAACTTATCTTGAAATGTTTTCTTATTAAGTATCATTTAACTAAAGACATGCCACAATTTACTAGGACCCAAATTTTAATTATTCATATTGGTTTAAACATTCAGAACCAGCAATCTTATATTATAACTATTTTTCAGATTTTAGTGGTGATATGCTTTATAGAATCCTGGTGAAATATGGATGACGCAGAAAGCTTGGTGTGCTGAATAGAGCGAAGTGGTACATGACGTCAAGGCAAAGACTCCTGCTGTATACGGCACAAGTCCAACCCCATATGTGCCTTACTGCTATGGGTCTTTTGACTCGGTTCAAAGACCTGCTGTGAAAATCATTGATCGTCTGCCAGGGTACCCCTTATCTTGCACAATCTCTGTTGTACGAAATACACTTCGCATAACCGTTTTCGCACAATTACTTTCAGCCGAATGATACTATCGCATAATTATATATTTACCATAATTATTATGTCGCATAATATTCATTTGGCACAAATTTGAATAGCGTACTACTACTATCGTCGACTTTTATACTGCTGAATTTTCTGTAGCACAATATGTATTCCGCCGAATTTTATATCGCAGAATTTTCTGTAGCACAATATACATTCCGCTGAATTGAATATCGCAGAATTTTCTGTAGGACAATAGACATTCCGCTGAGTTTATTGCGGCATAATTGTACGATAGCACAATATCCCAATGTATAACAAGTTGCAAAGTTGATGGTGTTAAGTTAAAACTACATCCCCACAGAACCGAATCGCAGCAAAAAAACTAGATTAGGTTAGGTTGAAACTGCGTCCCGCACATAACCGAATCGCTGCCAGAAAATTAGGTTAGGTTAGGTTAGGTTAGGTTAACTACATCCTGCGTCTGCGTCAGAAAAATGATGGGTTACGACAGTTAAAGAAAAACAGAGCTTGTAATTTTTGTTTTATATAATTAATAAGACATGTAAAATGCTATGTAATACTTACAATAATTATGCAAACAGAATATTATACGTTTCGGCGAAACAATTATTCAACCGTAGGAGTATTGTTCTAATCAACATTATGCCAATGAAAATTATGGGAAATGATTATTATGCCATAACAATTTCGGCGATACGATTATTCGGCCATAGGAGTATTGTTCTAATCAACATTATGCCAATGTATTATTCTGCCAAAGAAAATTGTGCGAAATGATAGTGTGCCAAGAAATTTAGGCAAAAAGCAATTGTGCGAAATGATGATTGTGCCAATGGTTGCTATGCGAAACGAAAATGTGCGAATAAATTTTGTGCAAGACATTAGTAACCCGTGTGTTTTATTTATTATCTTTGAGGAATGGAAGAAATAGATATGAATAGAGGTAATGATTAAATAAGGAAATTATCTCCTAATGTTGTTTGTGATCACCTTACTAAGACATCTTCGCTGGCTTTGGACTTAAAGCTGTATGTTGCACGAGGCAAGTATATAATTATTTTCTATGCTATTACGAAAGTATAGGCTAGATGTCAGAAATATGTGTCAGTAGGTGATGAATTGGTGATGGTTTGCTGAGCTTGAAGTACCTACTAGCTGGATTCAATATACAGTAAAGTCCAGATAGACAGCCTTATTCAAAGTGTTTTTCCACTAGCGATGCAAAGCTAGAAGAAAATATGAATTTGTATAAAAAAATCTATGAAAATCATCCTAGGTGGAAATGGTTATTAAAGTAATATAAATATCGCCACTGGAAAAGCACCTTCATTAAATTTTAACCTTTATGCCAAAATTAGGTTAAGTAGGTTGGTTAGTGTTTTGTTTCTTGTAGGTAGGAAGGTACAGCCTCATATTACTCAGGTGTACCTACAGGTATTTTATTTCACATAGACGGTCACTAGATTAAACATTTGGTTTTAAAAAAAGAACTCCGACCACATAAATCCATTCCAGTACCTATTCCACAATATATTTTTCTAAGATTCTTAAGCTGCACCCACATGCTTCGTGTTTTCAACAAACACTGCAGGATGCACGGTCGCATGCAACTGTGCGTTAGAGTGAGATGGAAATACATCGTGCTCACTTTAACATGTAGTCACAACCAGCAGAGTTTGTGGCAAACATCAAGCATGTGGATGCGGAATTAAACTGAAACTATACATACGAGTAGGTATTTGTTTGTTTACATTACATTGTATGTAGGCAAACTAATAAAGACAAAACAAAACGATTGTAAGTAACTAAGTAGGTACCTATCTAGTTCATATTTTTTCTTATCACTAATGTTTGCTATTTGCAACAAAATAGTTATTAAAATATAAGTTATAAACAAACAAAACAACAACAAGCAAAAAAGTAATTAGATTGCTTATTGTTTTATTTTATAAAAAGTCGTCAATTCTGCCGGTTTTTTTTTTTGATACAGCAAAGCCGTCAGTGGCTGACAGCTACGTGTCTAGGGCCTTCCAAAACAAAAACTGTATTTAAACTTAACTTTTAAATCTATCTATAAATTTAGGTAATGTCATTTTAGGTTACGCGCCACTTGGTATTCGGAAAAACTCTTAAATAAAATTCACTTAAATTTAAAACTTTTTAGCCGTAAATGACAGCTCTAAATTTAGAGACTACTCTTTTGTCTGTGGTTGGTTCTGATTGAATTAAGGTATTTGATATAATTAAAAGAGTTATTTACGTGTAAGAATGCATCCTAAAGATTTCTGTAATCTCAAAATCTACCTACAAGCAAGCTAAGAAGAAAAAAGTTGAGACGTCGAGTTTCAAGTGGCGCGCAAAATTACAGATAATATATGCGCGTCCGAATACCAAATGCCAAATTGGCCTCAATCTCTAAATTTAGAAATGTCAAATTAAAGTGTGTCTCTAAAATTAGGGATTTCTGTCTAAAATTAAGAATTCCGAATACGGATTGAGTTTAGACCTGACAAAATCGAGTTTGACGTTTCTAAATTTAGTTTTACGGATGTTTAAAATTAGAAAACGGTTACCCGAATTGGACCCAGTGTGTGACATCCATAAGAAAATAAATTTTAATTAACGATAGCTTTAAGTGCTGTAAACCCTTAACAGAAGGAGTTAATAGCTCCAATAAATTTAGTGTACCTAATTCATTTTTAAAAGGTCCATCGAGCAGCAATGTATAACATTACGTCTAGGTTAATCACAAGTTACTTAATTGAGGATTAATAGGGCTATTTTTTATGATACATTGCGTGGCGAATTTTAATAAGTTAGTATGAAAAAAAAAGTACAACTTATGTTAACAATACCCATGTTTTTATGTTAATTAGGATGCATATTAACTATTGTTGAAATATATGTTCGTATGGATGTCACACACGGTATACATGGAATGAAATGAAATAGCTCTCGTAACTAAAAATAAAAGGTAACTAATTACTAAGTCATTGTAATTGCACTTACATAGCTGCCAAAATCGTCAAATGTACGGTCAGCTGACAAATTGCATAAACACCTTAACATCTATAATGCTGCGAACACGTGTGTCCACGTTCGTAAGAAACAACCTAGATGGCGTTGTTAACTGAGGTAGTTCAATTATTGTTTGCTACAATTATTTGATGTTTTAGTATTAGAATCGATAATTTCGCCAGTGTCCTAGAAGGGCCGTTGGCTTAGTTAGTGGATATCCTACTCATTCGCGGGGGCAGTCGGGTCGGGTCGGGAGATCGATTCTGTCTGTCTATATTATATTATTTTAAACTAATTTTGTTTCACAAAATAAATGAATTTATTCTTTTTTTAATAATTATCGTTTTCAAGAAATGATACAACTTTTGTTATTTAAAATAAATGAAAAAAAAGTCTTATAAGTAACTAAGTAACTAAGATAAATACTAGATACTTGTAATAGATACTTGGTTAAGAAAGGATTCTATTCTATAGATGAATATATGAATGACAATTTCTAATACTTGATGTGCCATTACATACGAGTATACATATAATAATAATATACGTTGTATGTATTAATTAATTTAATGTTAAAAGTTAAGTTTAACTAGTCGTTATTAATTTAGTAGGAATAAGAATGGTTTTATATTGCATGCTAGACACTAGCAGATTATGACAGATCAATACATTTTATATACCACCCTTTGTACTCATTTTCCAGCAATAAATGATTTTGATTGATTGATTGATTGATAATATTTATTTCTTAAAAATTCAATTAAGTCAACCGTAAGCTTAGATTGTTTATAATATTACATTTGTAACAATAAAACGACTACCTAATTATCTACCACATATTATTTAGGTATTATGCTTAAGTATTCGTTCCCGAAATAAGGAAGGAGATTGAAGCCCTTCCACCACATCATAAAATAGTAATTATTAAAAAATATATTTTTAAACTAAAGAGCGGATTAACTTAACTGCCAAACGCATTACCAATATTTCACTATGTTATATATAGTTTTGACCACTTATATTATATAATAATAATAACTAAAAGGTCTTGTGTAAATTAATGGGATGATTGTTTGACCTTAAATATTGAAAATAAGATCATTATTTCCTGCACAAAATAGTATAGACACGTAAATCAATGTTTAATTATGTGTTCATTACTTACGTTTACCCGATCTCCAGTTATCCACTCGCATTAGTTACATATACTAAACTTCAACACCTAGTGTAACTCCCACTCTGTTCAATTACACCTTGCATTCGGGAACGCATTGAATCGATAGGATTATTACAGAGATTGAAACCACAAATACTATCCCAAATGTTTGAACACTGATCTTCTAAGGCTTTCGGAGTTCGCTCATTCTGGTGATTATGTTGGACAATAATTCAATTGAATTTAAATCCGGTGACCTAGCCATGCCAAGTAATAACCCTAATATAATTTATGCCCTTTTAGGTGGGGCGTTACAGGATTAGAAAAGTACACTTAACTAGGGTGAAGTACACATGTCATCAAGTGTATGTAAGGTGAGGTCAAGTGGCAAACGAAGACTCGAAACACATGGGGAATTGCGAAGAGCAGGGAACGACCTTCACCTAGCTGTTTATACGACAAATTATTATTTTTATATCAAATTTAATATGCTAAATATTATATTTATAATAGGTTGACTGGAAAATTTCAAACCAGTCATTATACGATTAAAAAAAAACTGAAAATCATTCCAATTCCGCATGTGTTTCGAGTCTTCGCTTGCCACTTAACCTCACCTTACATGCACTTGATCACATGCGTACTTCACCCTATTTAAGTGTACTTTTCTATTCCTGTAGTCGATAATGCTACTGTAATTTCTATAAGAAGCTACTGTAACTACAGTAGACTGTAAATGTGTGTATGTGCTAAAAATATGTGAACTTGACAATATACCAAGGAGAACCACACTTTTGTTTTACTTATAACAAGAAACCATCCCTGTTTGTAGTGAGTTTACCCAGGGCGCCTTTTTATTTTACTAAATTCGAGGTGACTTGCTCTCAGGCCTATGAACCCTCTGGCCCTCATAACGTCTCATGCCTGTCTGCCGATTGAGGGTGTTGCAACATAAAATAAATAAATACCAAAATAAATTATTTTCTATAAAAAGATGAGTAAAAAAATATACTACTTACGTTCACACCGGTTTCTCTAGCAATATCTGACACATTTCTGCCTTCACTGTGCAAACCAATTATTTGCGATGTTTTTGACCAGGTTAATATTGCAACGAGAAGTCATTTTTCAACAAAAGTAAAATCTTATAATATTTCAGGATTTTTATAAAAACTAACCTAACCTAACCTATAGGGTCTACACGAAGGTACAGAAATAACTCCTGAAATATTTACAGTAACAGAAATAAAAGTGGGTTGGCAAATGAAACAGTTGGGAAACGATACATTCGACCAAACGTAATTCGGCCAAAAGGCAGGATACCAGATTAATCAGCTAATGAACGAACGAGCGTAAGTATTTGTAATAATTAGTCTGGTATTTATAAAGCTTTATTAGTCTACCCTCTAGTAGTGATACTAAACGTGTTTCTGTGTCTTGTAACAATAAGCAAATAATAATAAACTACTAATGAATTTCGACTTATTTGTTAATGGTTCGATGGTTCGATGGCCCAACGGCACAAGTAACCGCCCACAGTCCCGAGTGGGCTCGGGTTCTATTCCACTTCGTGGATGGAAAGTGTTTTTGATAATTTAACCTCTTAATTTGGAATTGACTAAATACTTTAAAACTACTTCAATCATCTATTATACTAAAATATAAAACCTATAAAATAAAGAAAAAATGTTTGGTTCTAGTATGCGGTTCTTTCTATATTTTTAGATCATTACCTGCAACAACGCCATCTAGTAAGATCTTGTGGAACCACTACGAGCAGATAGATGGCGTCAGTTTGCCTCAGAGAATTATCTTTCTGAACAGTCCATGCACTTTTACAGCCCCCTGTACGTTTTTTTTTTGTGTTGTTTTTATTGCAATCTATCATCAGTGGATATTCAGCAATTGGTGTAGTAGTAAGTTAGGGCTTGTGCAGCGCTCTCCTCACTTGGGAGTCTGTCCATTCATATAGTCTCATTCAATGAGGTCTTGTGGGCACTTTCTTTTTAACCTTCTGGTAACTGACTTTAGCTGCATTAGGTTTGTCGTCAATTTGTTGGGGAGATGTGAGGTTCTAACTTTATATGCTTTGGTTCTCTCTGTGATTTCTTTTTGCACAGTATTGATGTCTAGGCCATGATGTAGTCTGTCGTTTGAGACGTACCATGGTGCGTTTACAATCATCCTTAAGACTTTTTATTGGAATCTTTGCAGTATATTTAGGTTTTACTTTGCCGCTGTTCCCCACAGTTGAAGCCCGTATGTCCAGGTTGGTTTAATGATGCACTTGTATAGTAGTAATTTATTTTCAAGTGAAAGTTGCGACTTCCTATTAAGTAGCCAGTACATTTTCCGTAGGTGCTGACCCATGGCTAGTCGTTTTGAGAATATATGTTTTGTCCATGGTGCAGGTGGAGGTTGTTTAGGGTCACAGGAGGGCATGAACCCTTTCTAGTGGTGAAAGTAACTTGTATAGACTTTGCTTCATTTGCTTAATACGCCAATCTGTAAGCCATTCCGAAATCTGGTCAAGACTGTTTTGTAGTTTCCGTGAGGCTTCTTCTGGTAGAGGATTTGCTGAAAGGACAGCTGTATCATCAGCGAATGTGCCGGTGACTACTCCTTCTTTCGTCGGCAGATCTGCAGTGTATAGTAAATACAATGTCGGGCCCATTACACTTCCCTGACACCCGCGAGATTATATTTGCAATTATCAGTAGAACATGCCCTTTTCAGGAAGCAATTACTCGTTGTTTTTAACCGACTTCAAAAAAGGAGGGTTTTACGTTCCACTGTATGTATTTTTTTAAATGTATGTTCACCTATTACTCCGTCAATTGTGGACCGATTTTAAAAATTCTTTTTTAGTTTGATAGAGTATACTTTCGGAGTGGTCCCATTGTCACTAAATCTGAATCAGTGAGGAATTAAGGGAACTTCTCAAACATTTTAGCGATTTTAGTATTTTTAGTAAGAAATCCAGCATTTGCATTCAGAAAGTATCATTTGGTGAAGTGGAACTGATGATGAAGACCACGGGTGGCCACCGGAACTCCTCAACGGTACTGATTTCAAGAGCGGCGATCTAGTTTCTATTAAAAAATGTATGTAATTAATGGCTTAAGTGGGATTGGGCCGGTCACGTTTGCCGCATGCACCCGGACCGTTGGGCTAGCGTGGCCACCAAGTGGGTGCCGCAAAAACGGCGACGTAGACGGGGCAGGCCTAGACGGAGTTTTTTTTTCCTCGTGAAAAAGGCTATGGTATTATCTATTCGGCCGTAGTATTGGTAAATAAAACAAAAAGCAATTTTTTGTATTTATTTTAATAAACAAAAGTCTAATGTATTTAAGTATTTAAATTAAATAGATATGTTTCTGTGTTCAGGAGGCAAAATGTTTTAGATTCCTAGAATAATTTGCAGGTGTCACAAAAATGAAATGTTGTCAATTGATATAGGTACTGCCGTGTCACGCGAATGTCAGTTATCTATAGATAACTGAGTTACGCCCCATAGGTGTCAAATAACTTATTTTCCATTGTACTATGCCGTACTAAAAAGTTTTTATAGGCGATTTTTTAGCGAGTTAGCATAAATGCAGTAGATGTGTATTACTAACAAGTGAGAACGCGCCCGCCGACAATCTAATATTTGTCAACATAACTTGCATTACATAAATGACGCGCGGCACTCGCTGCTCGCTACCGCCGGCCCTTCTCTTTGTAAAATGTATTTTCTTTAATTTATTGCTTAAAATCTCATTTAGTTATATTATATTTAAACAACTTAAACAAATCGTTAGTGCTCGTTTTCTTTGCAACAGGGTTTATTGTGTATGTATATCTAAGTCAATATAACGTAAAAATAAAAAAAAATGCATTCAATTACCAATAAATGAAAACTTTCGCTGCGCTTAAATGATACCCATTCCAACTGAAATACTTTACCTAACGTTACACCTCCGTAACGCCTGCCTCAGGCAACTAATAGTTACAGTACATAGCCGTATTTTGATCTACTACAAGTTAAAATGCCCAACTCACAGCCTTGTTGCAGTAGGGCGCGTTACAGCTTTTATATGAAAAAGTTATAATGCGTAACTAATTTAACTGTTTTATCTTCTAAAATAATGAAAGAGAAGACTATATTTTTAAGACCTTTTGTAATTGACACATTTTACTTATTTTCTTCATACATAAAGAAATTGAAAAATCTTTAAGATCGTTTTTCTCGATTCGCCACTTTTTGAGATGCAGTAGTTGTGCCTGACACGGCAGTATAACCTTGTTCAACCCCCTTGAGAAATGAAGCGGGCTTTTATATCTGTAAAGGGTCCGATATAGGCGACAGTGTCTAGGTGTACTTTCGTGGCTAATGCACTTGTCCCACCACCGACATGAGCGGGAAAGTAGAGCCAGAATCAATTTGTGTTGTTTTATTAAGAGGACTGTTTACCGGCGCTTATATCGCGTAGGTAGCTGTCAAAAATCCATAGTATGAGCTAATAGTATTACTAATTTAGTACCGAGCCATATAACGTTTCTCACCAAGTCCAATTTTCACGAATTTTTATATATTGCAGTTATTATGAAAAAATAGGTACGTTACCATTTTCTTTATAAGAAATATTTTCTTCACAATCCTCTTAAAACGGGCTCTATATTTTTTGTTTCGAAAAGCTAGCGGAAAGAGTTCTCGCCGGCAGTGCGAACAGCCAGTGATCAACTTTTAATATATGTCTCTTTTATTGACAAGGGATCTATACCTCTAGTTCGTTTCTTGAGCAGGATATAATATTCGAAAGCCAATCGCCTTTTCGCCGGCAGTGAGACAAGTTTGTAACAGCCTTAGACAAGGTTAACGCTTGCAAAAACTGTCAAAATGTATGGACTAGAATAACCCCTCGACGCGACCGTCCGGGAGCTAACGTCAATCCTATACATTTTCGGTAACGATAACGTCCTCATATTTCGATAACAAATAACCATTATGAAAATAAGTGGCTTGCTGAATGCTTGATAACTTTAACTTCGAGCGCATAAAAATGAGTATTATAAAGGACAATGCCAGACCTTGGCTTAAAATACGTTTTTTTAAAAAAAGCTCGCGGATGCGAAGGATATGACCTGTTTTGTATGAAATTTAAATTCAGTATTTTATTACTTACACATTTAGGGAACTTATTTACATCCAACTAAGTACAGAATTCAACATTAATACAATAAAAAAATAAAACTAAACGTAAAAATTTATACGAATAAAATAAATGTTTAAAAAAAAAAACTTCTTTTAAAATTGTAGGTACCCATTAGGTTAGCCCAACTGATGTCGGGTTTTTTGTTGAAAATATTGTGGTCGCCAACTTCAGTTGGGCTAATCTATTGGGTACCTACAATTTTAAAAGAAGTTATTTTTTGAAGGCGGTTTTTTGTTTTTTAATACATTTATTTTATTTTATACTTTTTAGTGATCATAATACGCTGTTACGTAGTCCCACTTCTTGGTTGATATGAAACTTTAAGTTATTTCAAGCGCGCCGCAAGCAACGCCGCGGGAAAGTCATAGTCATATTTCAATAACCTCCTTTTTTGAAGTCGGTTAACAAGTAAATATTCTTCGTTGTAGTCGCTCAACTATCTTAATCGAGATATATTATCGCCACCCTTGAAATCGGTACCGTTAAGGAACTCATTTCATTCATTCAGATTCAGATTTGGTGACAATGGGACCCCTTGGAAGTATACTCTATCACACTAAAAAAGAATTCCTAAAGTCGGTCCTCACTTGACAGAGTAATCGGTGAACATACATAAAAAAAAACAGACAGTGGAACGTATAACCTCCTCCTTTTTTGAAGTCGGTTAAAAATAGAGCCATCTATTAAGATACTTTTTAAATAAGACAACTTGCGAGTAATGTATGTAATGTAAAGTAAAATAAGACAAGTTCTTCAGAAAAACTAACACCACATATTAAATATTTTTCTACATCAAATAAACCCAATTCTATAATTATCCGTCACAATTTTTCTTAGTCCAAAGCTTCAATGGAGAGCTGGCATTCGTCGACATTCCTCTCGCGCCGCTGCAAGGATAGAACTGCGAACCGCCACGCCACAACATAGATAGGTACAGAAGTCAATCTACATACAAAGTACGCTCGAGCAACGCACACTGCTCACGTACACATAGACACTGCTCACGGACACTATATCTCGGACTGGCTGGGACCAGTGCGAGCGCGAGTGCCATATCCGCTTGAGACACGCATCTGTCAACTTTTTTGTGCAATAATGGAGCAAAAAAAAAAAATCTATTATAACCGTTCAGTGGATGGTTGTTTGAATTCAACATTACATTTTTTAAGCTACCAGTTGGTTCAGAGAGGTAATTAGGTATCTGCTTGTAGGTATTTCGATGGTTCGTTTTAACGTTAAACAGAACAGTTAGGTAGGTAGGTAAGCTCCGCGCCCCAGCCCCCGAAGAATATATCTAAGATCGATTTATATAATAGTTTCCTATTTTGAATCAGTATAAACGAAGTATTTAACTAAATTATTGTAAGGTAAATTCACGCCACCTTACGTAAGTTGAAAACATGTTTTTGAAGTGATAACTTCTTAAGAGGATTGTGAAGCTAAAAATTTCCATACAAAATGCGAAAACGTTTTTCTCCCCTTAAACCTAGTCCGATTTTTACGATTTTTGAATATGTTGTAGATATCATGAAAAACTGTGTCTGTTCGTTTTCCTTTACACGAAAATATTTCTTAGAATGAAATAAATTGAAAAAAAAAACAAAAAATAGAAACGTACAGACCTAGTTCTTTATAATAACTACATATTCAAAAATCGTAAAAATCGGACTTGATTTAGGGGGTGCGAAACCTTTTTCGCCCGGAGCTAAATTTGTATGGTGTTTTTTGACAGCTACGCGATTTTAGCGGCGCTTCATAATCTTCTTAACGGAGGGTAAACCATTTCGTAACGTAACGCGCGTTACTAGACAGCCTGTCAGGCTTCCCTTTCTCTCACGCATACGGCAGCGGTAGTAAGAATTTTTAAACAATTTTTAAAATACAAAAAGATACTGGAAACGGATGGGATTTGAATCGCGGCACCATGGCGTCATAGACCTACCTCTCAGCCGCTAGGCCAATCGTAAGTTCCAGGTATGACCGAAAATGGTAAACGGTATTTGATCTTACCTGCTGACGTCACCCGTATTGCGTTTCTAAGCATAAATACTATTGACAGCATGTTGACAGTGAGCATATAACCTAATATCACAGTTTTTGAAAGTGATTGATTAGTTTAAGTTATTTGTTAGGGGTTCGATTGTCTTGAAAACCGATATCTGAGGATCCGTCAGGACTAAAAAATTAAATGCAAACCCGTAATCAGATTTAAAAAAAGTGGCTGCCATTTTGAACTTTTTTGTTACCTACTGGTTCGATTGTCTTGAAAATCGATATCTGAGGGCCCCTTGGGACTACAAATGCGAACCCGTAATCAGATTTTAAAAAAAAATGGCGGCCTATTTGAACTTTTTGAAGTGATAACTTCTTATGGGAACCCTTCCCTAAGAAGTTATCACCGCTTCGTTCCGTAACGCGTTACGGCGCCAGTCTGTCGGCAGCGGGGCGGGGCGGGGCTAGGTGGGACGGGGTGGGGCGGTATAGTTCAAATTACATTAGTTTAATTTATCACTTCTGTCGAGCGTCCCGACAAGCTTACGTTTTTTTGTTTGTGTAGATATTGTGTGGTTTTTAGTGTCATTTGATAGGTTTAGGTCTAAAACGGATAGGGCAATGGAAATTATGTAACTAGGGTAATCCTTTAGAAGTTATTAGGTATTTTCGATAGTGAAAATTGATAAACGTAAAATTTGTATGTTTCTGCTCTGTAAACTTTTTGTATTGTAATAGTAGGTAGGTTTATTGTTTTGTTACAACTAGATACGAGTGCCACTACCACAATAGTATTTTGTGCATAAACCATAGTTGACAACCCTAGAGCGACCGCCGAGCGTAGGTATGAAAAGTGAAGTACATACATGTGATTTACTTCTGTACCTATCTATTTTGTGGCCACACGCCGCGTTGCATTTACACGTACGGTTCTGAACGAAGATTGGAACGGCACGTGGCGTTTCCCGCGGTCCAAACTCTACGTGTACAGGCCGCTATTATCCTTTAACGTCTGCATCTGTTTGTGACCTTAAAAGCGGATAGACTGAATGGGATACGGTATTTTTAATGAAGCTAGTGTAATCAGGATGGTTTTTAAGCTAGGATTTTAATCAATAGGGCTATTTAAGAGACATCAGCAGAAGTGTGCTAAACGGGGCATGAATACTAAAGTATAGGTAATGTAGTAAAATATTTTTACGACAGAAAGTTATATTGATGATACTCGTACTGTCAAGATCAAGATGTTATTCAACATTAATAAACAGTATTAACTCTCTCTACATTTTAAACTAAAAGCAATAAACAAATGATTTTTAGTACCTATTATATTTAGAAATGGGTTTTCATTAGTAAGCAATCAATATTTTGTTACATATTTGTCAGTAAAAATAATAATAGTCATGTTTTGTTTGAAATGTCATCCATATCGTTATTTTACCTTAAAGGGGCTCATGTCTGATATACAGGTTGAGGGTTTTCAACGAGCACATGTAAATATATGTCGCAATATCGTTTATCGATATTAAATCCCTAGAACGTGCCCCCAGTTTGCACACGTATGGACATCAGTAGAAGCCTTACAATATTATGCATTCGGTAAACATTATTGCAATCGAAATCATTTTGATAGTTTTCAAAAATCATTAATATTAGCGTCAAGGAATTATATAGGGTGTTTTTTTATCTATTCAATAACTAGTGACCCGCCCTCGCTTCGCTTCGGTTTTTGTCAGTTTTTTGTAATCCCCGTACATAGTCCAAAACTTTTTATACACAAAAACCTTCCTCTTGAATCACTCTATTAAAAAAAACCGCATTAAAATCCGTTGCGTAGTTTTAAAGATCTAAGCATAGATAGGGACAGACAGCGGGAAGCGACTTTGTTTTAATATACTATTGTAGTCATTGTCATAGCGTTTTAAAGTAGCATGAGCCTTTCACAACGCACAATGGGGAAAAATGATGATTTAGTTGGCAGAAAATCGATTTCACAAAACTGGTCTCAGGTACATAAAAATTACTACCTGGCGATTATGAATAGATAGAGAACAAAAAACAAATAAACCCCTCTTCCTAATGACCATTATCGTCAGTGATACTACAATACCTCGTATCTAACAAATTAAATAAGGTGGAAAATACACCTTAGCAAGTTAGTCAGTAAGGTACATTTTACAAATTATTGAATTTGTTAGTTAAGAGGTATTGGGGGATCACCGACGTTATGACAACTGTATTGTCAGTCGGAACTCGGTCCTCGCTCTCAGTGCTTGTCATTCGCGGCTTTCGTACAGAACAGTTTACTTCGGAACTGATTATTACTTGTTTGCGTGGGTTTTTTAATTAACACGTCATGGATTCCAGTAGTTTTTATTATTATTTTGTCTATTTGTACGTACCTACTTTTACTTTAACGCCTCGAATGTCCCAAGTAATATTTTGCATATAACGGACATTTTTTATTCTTCAAAAAGGTTTTAGTTACTTTCTCGTTGTTGAAGTTGTTTTTCTTTCATTATATTATTAACACAGTCATGTCTTTACTGCACAAAAACCTTAAAATTGGCTTCTGAAATTTTATTTTAAACATATTTTAATGACTTAGAGTAATATGTTACAATTATTTTTTTTAATTCAATGTTTCTTTGGTTTAGAATTTAGCGGAAGACTCTGGGGATGAGTTTTCTTCTGACGACGAGTCTTGGATATCATCATCATCTTAGTTTATAAACTTTTATTTTTATATTAAATTTATATTCTCTAAGTCGTTGTTTTCTTGTTGAGTTCAAGCTCAAATATTATTAATAGATATATTATCAATACACAAACACAAAAAAACACAATAAGAATTTTTGTCAGCTAAATCAATTCATTCCCTATTGTGAACGCTGCGACCCACGGAATTGTAAAGGTAGACTAAACCTTAAGGAAGCGTGGTTGCTTTGAACCTTACACAGCTGTTTAAGCTCTTTGAGAGCTCACAAGAACTTTTCTTTGAAACGTGAAGATTCGCACGATATCATGGTTTTAATGTTCTGCGGTTAGTTCGGCTAGTATTTCCTCTAAGGCGTTTATTTGAAACTAACTTCTGCCCGCGACTTCGTCCGCGTAGATTTCGATTATCGCTATCCCGAGGGAATTTTTAATTTTTCCGGAATGAAAAGTAGCCTGTGTTAATCCAAGGTTTAACGCGAAGTTTAACGTGTGTATTTGTGCGTCTGTCTGTGGTGTCGGGGCTCTGTAGTCTACATTAAAGTTAGTTTGATAAGGATAGTAGCCGCGAGGTTTCGTGAAGATCGGTTGGTTTAGATTCGTAGGCTTTGAAAAAGGATCGTTATTAAACAGGGGATTTTTTAAAAGTTATTAATAGCAAGTGAAAATTGATAGGAAAAGTTTAAATGTTATAGGAATAGACAATATTATTTTCTTGAATATTCCAGTTATCGATATACTGTAATCATGAATCTTTCTGATTTTAATAGCCTTTGCTGTTATACAATTTTCATTTCTTACAATATTATCAAAAACATGTAAAGCTCGCTTTGAGATTTTGAATATAAATTGTGATACACGTATTTAGAATTTGTAATTATTGTTTTTTTTAAACACGAGTACATGTTAAAATTGGTAAATATCATTTTTCCTTAAGTACAATAAATGTCAAGCTACGTAAGGGTTATTTGTCGATAGTCGATAAACGGGGTCCTAGGGAAAAAGGGTCTGAGTCGATTTAACTCGTACTAAAAAAGGGTGTATACATACACGGAATGTACTAGACTTAAACCCTTTTTCATTTTGATCTTCAGGAGAATTATACACAACATAACGTTCTATGCCTATGACACTTTTCTCGATCGCGATATTCTCTCTGATAATTAAGACGCGAGTGCTTGAAACGAAAGGGGGGGGGAATCGTTTGCTTGATATGTCACCACGCGGTCCGGAGCGCGCGATCAACCCCTAATTACTCTTCCATACCCTAGTTACCGTTTCTCGTTTATATTCGAAAGAAGCTTTTGGTTAGTTTGTATAAACATGGTGTTGGAGCTTCGATTTTTAGAGGACTGTAAAAGGAATTTCGATTCAAATTCGTAGTCCTTTCCCAAGAAATCTCTGTCACGAGCAGCGGTGGCAGGAGTGTCCGTTGCAAGCATAGTTCAAAATCTAAAGAAAACTAAATCAACTCACCAAAACTTCAGCGCAACAGGACAATCCAAGCATATTATATAATATAAGCACAACACAGCAAAGTGGTCACAAGAAGTCTTTATAATGAAAAGCGGAGCGAGGAAAAAATTGTCATGCACACGATTCAGCCATATATTGTTCTTACTGGAGGCTAGTGTTGTCCGCAATCGGTAAACGAGGACAAAATAGAGCTGTCCTCATACAATTCAAAGCGACTTGCATAAATTTCCGCGAGAGCATTTAGCGTTAAATAAACATTGAAAAGTGCTTTCAAAGGCCTAAACATACCCCCTAGGCGTAGGCCTAGGAGGACAAAGAAAGCGGGAGAAAAAACAATAATAAATTAAAATAAAAAGAAAGGACACATTAGGGATGACATGACAGCCCTGAATGAGGCATACAAATTATTAACAAAAGAAGATTACTGAAGTGGTAGGGGGGAAACCTTTACCACTGGTCGTTGATAAATGCCGGAATTCGAGCGTACGGCAACCACGCGGATAATGCCATCCTTACCCGGATTAAAAAACAAAAAACCGCCTTCAAAAACGCAAAAAATAACTTCTTTAAAATTGTAGGCACCTAATAGGTTAGTCCAACTGATGTCGGCTTTTTGTTGAAAATGTTGTGGTCGCCGACTTCAGTTGGAGTAATCTATTAGGTGCCTACAATTTTAAAGAAGTTATTTTTTGCGTTTTTGAAGGCGGTTCTTTGTTTTTTAAAACATTTGTTTTATTTTATACTTTTTAGTGATCATAATACGCTGTTACGTAGTCCCACTTCTTAGTTGAAATTAAACTTTAAGTTATTTCAAGCGCGCCGCAAGCAACGCCGCGGGAAAGTCATAGTCATATTTCAATAACCTCCTTTTTTGAAGTCGGTTAACAAGTAAATATTCTTTGTTGTAGTCGCTCAACTATCTTAATCGAGATATCTTATCGCCACCCTTGAAATCGGTACCGTTAAGGAAGTCCGGTGGCCATCTGTGGTCTTCATCATCAGTTCCTCTTCACCAAATGATACTTTTTGAATGCAAATGGGACTTGTTACTAAAAATACTAAAATCGCTATATGTTTGCCTACAATATTTGAGGAGTTCCCTCAATTCCTCACGGATCCTCTCATCAGATTCAGATTTGGTGACAATGGGACCACCTCGAAAGTATACTCTATCAAACCAAAAAAAAAAATTTAATTGTCGACAATTGACGGAGTAATCGGTGAACATACATAAAAAAATAATACATTCAGTTGAACGTATAACCTCCTCCTTTTTTGAAGTCGGTTAAAAAACATCCTCGATCACACCTAATGGCCATTTGAAAGGTGGAACGTTGTCTACATTAAGCTACCGTCCCCTTGGTTACAGGTTTGGTTGGAGTATTCCATTTTTATCGCATTTGAAGCGTATACAAATATTCCGTCTTCCAGTGTTTCCAAAACGATTGAATAATTTTATCAAGCAGATATTTACGTTTTACTAAACTGATACGTAGGGTTGACACATCAACGTTGTGTAAAGAATTTAACGGTGCGAGTGTTAAGAAATGCGTAGGCAAGAGCAGTCGGCTCTGATGGATCAGTGTTTAACAGACTCAACGGACACTAATTTAAAACTATTTCTATTTGCGTTAAAACAGTCAGCATTTCCTCGTACGTTAATAGTTGATCGCCGATTACGTGTTTTAAATGTAGTTTTATACTACGTATATTGGACTCCCACGATCCACCGAAGTGTGGAGCGCCTGGTGGGTTAAATTTCCAGCTGATGCCTTGCTCTAGGGTTTCAGCAGAAAGCGCGGTTTTATATTCGTTTGAATTTACAAGTTGCGTCAATTCTTCAAAACTTCGCTCCAATAAAATTTGTTCCATTATCGGAGTATAGAGTTAAACATGTGCCTCGAAGCGAAATAAACCGTTTAAACGCGTTTATAAATATTGATGTACTCAGATCTACTGCTAACTCAATATGAGTACAGCGAGTCACGAGACAAATAAACAAGCAGATGTAAGCTTTCTGTTGACGTGCGCCCCTATACCGGCTTAACAGGACAGGAGTAGGACCCGCGTAATCCACACCTGTATTCAGAAAAGGTTTCGCTTCGATAACGCGGCAAGTAGGCAAATCAGCCATCAAAGGAGAGTCTACCTTAGGCGATGCGATGTAACAACGATTGCACGACTGAAACCGTTTACGAACGATATTTCTACAGGAAAGTATCCAATATTTTTGGCGCAACAATGACATAAGTAAATTAGGGCCGGTATGTAAAAACCTTTTGTGGTAAGCGTTGTGGTGTGTGTTCGTTGTTGGGAAGTAAAATCGGATGTTTAGCGTAATAGTCCAACTCCGACTTATCGAGGCGACAACCGACCAGAAGCAGGTTATTCTTTAAAATTGGACAAAGTTGTTTCATGCGCTTCGATGGAGATTTATTACCTACACAGTGTTTGTAGGTATTTTTAATCACCGTTAGCACCGTTGGCTTGCTCCATTTTGATTGAATAATGAATCAATGAGAATAAATAAATGATGAGTCATATTGTTAGTTTTTTAGTTTATTAAAGCCTTTAAGACATGATCATGTAGTGTATTATCAATTTGATAATCATTTAAATTGGTATTATACCTAAAGCTGGGCATTCACTACCGCTCCAACAAGCCGAATAGAGCGGCGCCGCGCCAGATTCGATCCGTGAATGTCAAAACTGTAGCGTTTAAAAGTACTTAGCGCGGTCCGTTGGATTTCCAAATGGACGGAAAGCCAGCGAGACGCGCCAAAGAGCGATCTGAATGGAACTATCGTGAATGTCGAAATTCAACGTTGGAACACGACTGACACGACCACCTAGAACGTAGAGAAGCGGAAATTAATGGCGCGGCGTGGCGCGCCCGTGAATGCGGTCAAAATATTACGACCTATCAGTTGTATACTCTCCATCTGTCGCCGAGAGAAACGGCGCGTCCGTGAATGCCCAGCTTTATGCATACCCAGGAACAAAACTGGCCTACGCTAGTAACGATGTTACAGGAAACGGTTGTGTTGTTCTAGTGTTGCCGCACAAAGAAACTTCGGTTACAAGTAAGGATAACCACGCACTATCGATTGTCGCTAATGTTTGTGTCGTCATTCCTTTTTGTGTTTGTTTAAGATATTTAAGTTAGTTTTTAAGTCAGGGTCCGTCTGAAAACCAGCGCGCCGCGGTTTGCTGCGGCACAAAGCTGTTTTTTTTAAATTATTAATTCGTTAGGGGACTTATTTTTTTCTATAGCACTATTTCAAGGTTTCAAATGCGTTGCCAACCCTGAGGACTTAGATGGAATGAGTTTTCTAGTCAATACACCGGCCGCCTAACTCCGTCACTTGAGCACATAATGGACACTGATTTGCATCAGGTCGGGGACAGGATTAATGGTAGTAGCTATCGGGACTATTCAGGACATCCTGTATAAGGTCCTTATACTAATTGACAACATATGATAGATTGTGTGACATCTAACATGACAAGGAGGTTAATGTGTTTGATTGTATGTATGTATGTAAATACATTATTGCACAAACGGGAAAATAACAAACAACATAATAGACAGAAACACAAAAGGTATGTACAAAGGTGAACTTATCCCTACAAGGGATCTCTTCCAGTTAACCTTTGAGCGACTGGGAAATGCTTGAAATAATAAATAGCAAAACGTATAACATTGAAAGGGATGTTTCATAATTACGTTAATATAAAATAACCAATTTAAAGTACTAAGAATAAATAAATATATGGATGGATTGATTGATTGTATTTACCTAGATATGTTTGTTTTTTTACTCGTAGAGAGTTTTAAAATAGTTTTCTACAAGCGAGGTGTCGTTAGATTCGTCTTAGCATCGCTTACCATCAGAGGGCCCTGCCAAGAAGCGTTACGCTAACTATAGCGTTTCTATTCGATTCGTTTTTAAACCAATCGCGTCACTGGTAGTCTATACGAAAAGTCACTTCAAGGCTCGGTCGGCCCTTTCGCTGCGGCCCCAAGCGCAGCACAATATTTCTGATTAGGCGTGCCCCCTCCGCTGGGGCCCACCACCAAACGCCAGTGTGAAGCTGTAACGGTGCATGGCACAAACAGCGAATTGTCATTTAAAAAAAAATGCTAGTTAGCGCAATGCATCTGGGCAGGGCCCTCAGGTGGCTCGCTTGTTCGTCTGCCTTCACATAAAAAAGTGTCACTGAGCAGTTTTCTAAAGTCGGTAAAAATGGATCCCAACAAAAACATTTTCATGTAAAATGTTGCCGAGACTCGCGCATTGTCAAAAAGTTATCAGATCTCATGTAGAGCCAAGCTTCTAACTCTACACGCCCTAACTCTACAAGCCCTAACTTCACAAACTCTACACTTTAGTCAAAATGTGTGGCTTGGCAGTTTCGTTACGTTAATTATTGTACAACAGAAAAGTAATGAACAGTGAATAAATGTTTCAACTTACGCCCATATGACTGTAGCGGTATTGTTTTTCTTTATTCGGAATGTCATCAAAACACCCTGTAGGGCTTTTAAGTGCTGTTTTTTATGTTTGAAAGTACTTAAACACTTTTTTACCAACAAAAGAGATAACAATTATAATATAGACAAAAATATAGCAGGCATCCAGATAAATAGATAATGATCGTTTGAAATGTAAGCTGGAAAAGGTACGCAACCCGTGGTTCTTAAAAGGACTTAAAATATTCATACGGACCAAGTTTATTACTTTTCTCAAAAATGTCCGGAAATGTTGACATTCCTATCTACATATTGAGACGCGAAGTACATAGTTTACTGACAGTTCTCAAATTAAAAAAAAAAAACATTGCGTGCTCGCTACACAAGCCCGCAATGTTGCATACAAATTCCATTACTATCTAGCTTGTAACTTTTTAAAAAGTGAAAATGGCCATAATAAAATGAGGGCACAAGTCTTATACATCCAAATTTTACTCGAAACATAACTTTTTTATTTGTGCCTGGAATAGCTTATGCTTTTTTTAAAACAACAATTGCGTTTCTCCTTGTCATAAACAAAAAGGCGGTAAGGAGTGATGGTTTTTTCACATGAAGTTTCTGTTTATATGCAATTCAAAAAATGAGTTCAAGCGATGAAGATTTGACTCCAACACAATTTTTTTCATGCGATTTTTGAGAAAAGCACTATATTTGCCTCGGCAGGAACAGCAATTGCGGGCTTCGTATTTTTAAACGGACTCGCAAGCTCGTCCGTTTAATCCAATACTCGGCCCGCAATTGCCTACTTCCATGCCTAGGCAATAATGTACTATTACAGGCTAGCGATATTATTTCCGAAGTCAAAAGGAATTTATTCCTTGTATATTGCACGTTTGCAATTCCCTTTAAGCACCGAGCCAATTTAAATAAATGTGGTTTCATATCATTGGTGAAAAGCGGACAAGTGAAACTTTATAAAGGGTGCGCCATATTTTAGCAAACATGGCGCACCCTTTATAAAGTTTTCTCAGCCTGGATTTTAATGTTAACATTTCCACGAGCTTTTATTAAATTCACGTCAAACTATTTTTAATTAGTGTCCGCTATTGGAATGGGCTTAAATATTATACAAGCGCAGTTAGCCTATTAGTAGTTTGCTAGGCCATTAAACACATAGAATTAAAATTATTTATACTTATGCGATGTACGCAATTCAAAATGGAGCAAGCCAACGGTGCTAACGGTGATTAAAAATACCTACAAACACTGTGTAGGTAGAATAACGTAGATAACAATTACACACCAACGATAAGTTTCGACAGAATCTTGTCGAAACAAATCCATAGGAAAGATCTTCAAACAACTTATAGTTGGTGTGTAATTGTTACCTACGTTATTCTACCTACACAGTTTTTGTAGGTATTTGTAATCACCGTTAGCATACCTTCCGTAAAAAATCAATACAAGGGTATGGAATCTATGTCTATACGGCCACTTTAGTTTTTGATAGTTATTAACGTTACTTCATTAACAGGTGCTCTACGTAGTATTGCTCGCTGTCTCCCCCGTAAAGTTAAATACCTAATTTATAATTCATTAACTAAACCTCACATTGATTATTTAGTAGAAATATGGGGATCCGCAGCGAAAAGTAACCTAATTAAATTACAAACAGCACAAAACAAATTACTGAAGGTTTTATTTAATTATAACTTTTTAATGCCAACCGAAAGATTATACAAAGAACTCAAAATAATGAATACAGCACAGTCATATGTCTACAATTCTTGTGTATTGGTTCGTAAAATTCTCCAAAAAGATATAAGTTCGCATATTACTTTTACCAAAAAACACCAACTCCAAAAAAAATAACTTCGAAACGCAGACCATCTAGTACTACGATCTCCTAGAACGAAGTATGGAAAAAGAAGTATTATCTATGAAGGTGCTAAATTATACAATAAGCTACCTAAAGATATAAAAGCATCAAAGTCCATGATTAGATTCAAAAAACTCCTCAAACTCCACTTAGGTATGTAAAATATCGTACCAAGATTAGTTGTTAAAAAAACATGTCTATATCTAATTAAATAGTGAATGTTATGTTTAAAATAATCATCAATAAATATAAATAAGTAAAAACAACAATAAAAAAACAACAATAACAGATAAAACAAAAATATTAAAACAAAATAATGTAAATGTATTATAATAATTTAATAATTATCTAATTTCAGTCTTGAGAATTGTTATGTCAGTATAACTATTTTCAAAATTATTATATACCTATTATTAACAATAATTTCTTAACACACAATACAATACAATGAGTCTTGAAATATCATAAATTACTAACATAGTATAACCTGTCAATAACAAGCAATTATACCGCATCCATGACCCTCCAGTCTTAGTGAAGCTTGGACTACACATTTGTTATCGCCTGCGCTTTTGTTAACTGTTAGAAAGTAACTTCCTACCCACTTTACTAATTCTCACAGTTTAGTTTGCTTAATTTTAAAATAACGTTAAATAAAAGATTGTAAATGATACCAAGTAATATTTGCCAAGTTTAAAATGTAGTATACTAGAAGTAAATAAGAAATTCATTATTATAGGTATTTGAAAATAGTGTTGTGTTGTGATGTGATAATAATGTGATTGCGACTTTTCCTTAATAAGCACAGCCTGTGCGCTTGTTCTAATAAATTATACAGTGTATCGTTATTCTCATGTAAGTGAATTTTGTAAATTCTTTATGGGAATAAAGTTCTTAAACCATATTAACGTAACCTTGAATTAAACTATTTACACGTACATCGAGTCACCGTTGAGAATTAATGTGTGTAAGTGCTGAAATGTACTATTAATAAAAGGATACAACCTTGACAACACAAAATGAATTTTTTTTAAATTCAAAGACAAAGACACTATCAAAAATAAAGATCTTCGCCAAACCAATGAACAGTATTCCGGCGACAAAAAAAATAACGTTAATTCTTCATAATCTATCTAGGTACTTTTTTATTGGAGCTAAGCTCCATTCTTCGATTTTCGTTTATCCGCATACTTCTCCCAAACTATTAAAGATATCAGGATCAAATTTAGCCCGTAATACGACATCTAGCCAAAGATGGTTAAGAAAAAATAACATTGAAAATCAGACATACACGGAGGAATAATCACCGAAAACCTGTTCCCATAGACTTTCAATGGGAAAAATGGGAAAAATGCCGAAACTTCGATTTTAGGCGGCGCTCTTCGCTCGTAACCTTTTTGAAGCTTTATCTTTTTTAGCTTCGCTCCATTTAGACTTGCCTGGGGACGGCAATTTATTTATTATTATTTACTGCCTTTAAAGAAGCTGTTTATCAAATAGCGCTAAAACCTTCTCTTGAAAATGATTTTGCCAGAACAACTGCTTTCGGAGAAAAATTAAATAACTGGTTGTCATTTTACAATAGTTACACGACCTTATTTAAAAGTACTTTTTACGCGATGCAATTCTTAAATTCGGATTGTATGTGTTAGTCTTGATTCTTGTGCAGTTATCTTATTCAATATCTAACATTATTTAATCTTTTCATGCGCGAATAATATCTAGATACTAAAGTTGATGAATCTAAGCTGTAGGTACCTTGTAATATTGTACCTGCGTTACTTGGTTCTGTGTCCCGATTTTTGCAAATTTTTCGCGCATATGATTAACTTGCGGGCGCGGTCCACTTGTTGGACATTTCAGGGCGTTTTCACTAAAAAGTACACCCAATTAAGGACTGAAATTAAGGAACTTTAATTTTGTCAGTTTTGTGACGAAAATTAGCCATACATTGCGGCTGTCAACGCCCTTCTATTCCTGAAAATAGATGTTAACGTGTTTAAATATAGTTCACAGCTTGACCAACAGACTTCTGGGACACATATTTTTTTTATATATTTAACTCTACGGCGGAACAAACTTCCACAGTACTTACCTATATTTTTCCTTCTAATTCTTGTTGTAGTAAGAGTATTTTTTTATATTTACAGTTGAAATTTTTAATGTTTTGTTTGTTTAGGCTCATTTGACAATGTTGTTTTTACAACTCAGGCCCATCAGCCACCGTGTACCACAGGGGCGCTGCCTCTAACACTACGCAGTGCAGCGCAGGCGGCGTCCCTGAACTGGCGTTTCCGGGACGCGAGTTATAGGAAACCCGGAGGAACTACTTTCGCCCTCACCACCATAATCTTTAACTTAATCCTGGGGTCATTAGGGATTTTATTATTTTTTATGTGTGTGTATATTAGGGACTTTACTTTTTTAATCGTCAATATTTAATTATGTGTGAAGAAAGACTTTCATAGTGCTAAATAAATACCCTGACCCTGATCTACTATTTCCATCCTTTTCTCCTCAATTTACCTCTCTCTCTCTCTCACTCATTATTCTTTTAACGTCTGGTACCTGATCTTCCGAATTATTGGAAGACCACGTAACACGACAGTTTTCAAAAATTGGGACACTAAACCGAGTAACGCGGGTACAATATTACAACTTTAATTAATCTAAGCAGCAATTGATATTGTGTGTTAATAAAAGCTGTGTTCAAAAATTTATAGACCACTAGCGACCCGCCCTCGCTTCGCTTCGGTTTATGTCAGTTTTCTGCAACTCCCGTACATTAACCGGAATGTTAAATACATAAAAACCTCTCTTCCTCTTGAATCACTCTACCTATTGCTGAAAACTGCATTAAAATCCGTCGCGTAGTTTAAAAGATCTAAGCGAACAGACAGCGGGAGCGACTTTGTTTTATGCTATGTAAAGATGGGCTCCAAGTGATAGAGTTTACATTAAATAGTTCTTACTTAACTTATTAGCTTAATACAAACCGTATCGATATAAAGCTCCCATTTAGTACTTATACTTAAAACTATAAAATTATAATTTATTAATTTTGATAATGAAAATAAAACACCACAAAAATATTATAACTTTAAACGAATTTGTAAAAAATAACACTACTTATTTACAAACTATGTAGACGGATCCGATATTAAAACATCAACCTAAATTAATACAATTTCATCTAGCATCATCCTATATTATGTCAAACGCGATTGTATTGACGGATGAGGGGAGGCCTCTGCCCGGAAGTGCGGACCTCAGAATAAAAAAACTAGTATTGGATTCTGGTTAAAAAACGTAGAGAGTGCATCCGGTCCTTCTTGAACCTAAGTGGATTTTAAAAGCATTTTCTGCGTTCAAAGGTCTGACATAGAGTGCTCATTTGACCGAGTTAATAACATTAACCTGCCTGCCGCTTTTAAACAGGAGGGACATTGAAGGATGGCCTGTCGTGTAAAAAGACAAGGGACACCCATACGTGGCAGCAGTACTCGAATACTGTGCAGTGTACGAGTAAGTTGCGTTACTTTCAAAAATGCTTTGATAATTTTGCAAGGGCCACCCTTTACGATGCTTCTTACAAAGGTGGACTCGGATTTTTAATTGTTGAAATGAAATGAAATGATTCTTAGTTGTAGCGGTAGGACCTAGTGCAAGGTGTTTGCAGTCTTAAGATTATTGTCTAGAGAATGCAAATGTTAAATCTGATCTCAACTTTTGCCTTCTTCTTGCGTTTAATGGTCGAAGCATGTATAGTGCTTTTCTCAAAAATATAACAAGTAGAATGTTATTTTTTTTTAATAAATTATAGTTGTAAAATATTGATGACCACATGTGCACAACCCTCAGGGCGCTAGTCCGACTCGCGTTCAGCCGGTTTTTATTAAATTAATTTAAACAATTCACAATGCGAAACTCGTCAGACCTGTCCAGATGTACTAGGCGCGCATAAAACGGAGATGGCGCAGCGACGTTCCCGTAAGTGAATAAAGAGAAGTCGTGCGATCGATGTCTGCTCTGAACGAGAACTGCTTTTGGTTTATGATGCCCTGGTACTTTTGTGGGGAAATTGTTTAACGCGCACTTGTTTGTTACACGACTGCCCCAAAAAAAGGAATGTAATGTTTTCAGCTTCATGTTTCTATGTATGTATTTGAGTTTCTTTATTCCACTATAACTTCTAAATCCCTTGACCGATTTAGATGTGTGAGGTATCCTTAGAATCCTTACGTCATCCCAAGTAACATAGGCTATGTGACGTTAAAATAAAAACAAAATGGCGGACTATATACTCCATACTGCGAGGCCGAAAGAAAAAAAAATTACAATCCTATCAAGTGGGGTATCAAAATAAAAGGTTTTAAAGGACGATTACAAAAATATATACAACTTATGTGTTTAAAGCTTATTTTGGTAGAAAGAGATTTTTTTAAATAAAATTAAAACGCACATAAAAAAAAATGGCATCCGTACCTATTGAGTGTGGTATCAAAAGAAAGCTCTTTGAAAGGCAATCATAGAAATATATAATATTCATATGTTTAATCGTACCTTTGGAGAGGAAACACGAAATTTTCTACATCGCGCTATTGAAGTTTTTCCTGGCAGCTATATAAGACGCGTGACGTGGCGCTTACGATATTTTTCAACTGAGAAGTGTAGATAATATTATAACAAGTATATAACTCAAATGACTTCTGGCTATGTTAATTCTTAAGTTCGTATTGTCTGTCACTAAAAGGTATAAAATTAAAAATAATAATTATAAAATTAAAAAACACGACTGCTGTTTAAAAGCAAACTGAAAAAAGTTAGAAATAAATTTTAGATATGGTAGTTAATTTAATAAATGTAAACTAGAATATAAATGTACAGTCATAGTCATAAATATGACTGTTTACAGATTTTCTCTATATTTCAATGACAGAAGGCGAAAAAGTTTATAGAGGTTTATGACGTGAATGTATCTACACACTCTCGTCTTTATGTATATATATATATATATATATATATATATATTTCGATTGCAGTCGGGGGACCTTTATGCACTCACTTTCACTTCACTCACCTTGAAGCGAAAGGTCCCCCGACTGCAATCGAAATAAAAATATACATATATAAAAAGACGAGAGTGTGTAGATACATTCACGGTCATAACATAAACCTCTATAAACTTTTTCGCCTTATGTCATTGAAATAGAGAGAAAATGTGTAAACATATTTATGACTGTGACTGTACACTTATATTCTAGTTTACATTTATTAAATTAACTACCATATCTAAAATTTATTTCTAACTTTTTTCAGTTTGCTTTTAAACAGCAGTCGTGTTTTTTAATTTAATAATTATTATTTTTTATTTATTTAGCAACTTTATGTTCTAGTATCAAACTGCCAACTAGAGCTGAATGTTCAGCTTTTCATAAATATGAGTATTTTAAATAAAAAGCAATTCAAATTGTTTTTTTTAAATAACGGTGTTCTTTGCAGAAATCCTAATGGAGTCAAAATAGTTTTCACTTTCATATATTATTTTGTTGTGCCATGTGATCTTTTCTTACTTACCTTTGTAGTCTTTTTGAAGGCTATCACAGGTCTGCACCGATAGTTCCAAATTCAAATAACATGATATGTTATGGAATTTCATACTTACTTACTGGACACTTTTTCATTCTGAATTCAAAACCTCTCTATTTACAGGAGACTTTTTATCATTGTCCGGTATTCTTAACTTTCTGGTGACTTTTTAATGATGTAATGGCGACTTTACGTATCATGTTTGAGAAAATAAATTTGATGGCTAGTAACTAAATGATACTTTCTTAAGTGTCCAGTTGTTGACGATTTACCCTATACTTACTAAACATCATCTAAAACAGCACCAAATAACATTAAATAGATAATTCTTCCCATCTTCTTCTTGTCATACATAATAATATGATTTTTAAAGATAGTTTTACGAGTTTTAAGTAAAGGCGTAGGAACTCTATACTGAGCATGGTCCGACATGCTCTTGCTCATTTTTTTTTATGTCACAGTAAAGCCAATCCAACGCAGGTACCTATCTTGATGGAAAGTGAGATCTAAGACCCATAGAAATCTGCATTCTCGATACTACAATATTAAAACTGCAATCCTAGGATCGCAAATGTGTTCCCAACCCTGAGGACTAAGGACAGAATGCCTCTATGCTATTGTTACGCCGATAGTATAAGGCGTCTCATTTTCAATCGTGATTTTTGGTGCTTTAGAAGCGTTTTCATCAGGCTAAAAAATCGTTTCAGTCCGTTTCAGAGGTAGCTCTATCACAGTCATACCAGATTATCAAAACTTCGACCAACTTTCCGTTGTTTTCCGGCGCCTGAAACATGTTTTCAGTCTGTTTTAGGCTCTCTATCGGATTACGCCATAACGTGAAAACCCATTTTCAGGCGTTTTCAGGACCCCTTATAGTCCTTTGATTAGATGTAGATTAGTAGTACATTTCAGTATACAGCATTTTTCCACTCAGAGTGTAAGAACATGATTAGAAACAGACAGCGACACTGAGAACCTTCGAAAAGCGTGTGAAAGAGATAACACAATTATAAATGAGACGCAATACGCAGAACATTCCAGACCTGTGAGCAAAGGGCGTCGCGATTGTAAACAAAACAAGGTAGCAAGGCGTAGAACATTCCAGCAACGAATAGTCTCAATCGTCCTCGGCGCGGCGGGGTGAAGTACATCGACCATTCCGGAAGGCGTACAGGAATGTTCGGACAAGGGAATTATCAAAAAGCGGACAGCGATTGTGGGTACATTCAGTCTTTACTTGGAAAGCGAACAGTGCGAACAAGGGCGACCCGAGCGATCATCTAAGTTTATTGTGCGATAATTGTTTGTAACGGTTTAAGTGAGTGCGTTATTAAAGTCTCGTGCATTTCTATCAGTTACCTACCCCCACGTACACGTAACACTATCATTTCACCGGTGGACTTCACCCACACCGGCACACAATAATGCTTAGCAGTAGGTTACAAGATTGGATGGTGGGAGCGATCCGGGCGGACCCTGCACGAGGTCTTACCACTGGACATGCATGTTGAAAATTATGTCTAACTAGACAACACTCTCTACGTGTACAATTAGTGTCAATATTTCTCTTGTTCTAGTTGGAGGCAGATTTTGTATATTTTTTTATAAACTGTGCATTATCCTAAAGTAAACATTAATATTCATTGTTTTCTTTTTTAGGGTTCCGTACATCAAAAGTAAAAAAAGGAACCCTTGTAGGATCAGTTTGTTGTCCGTATGTCCGTCCGTCTGACTGTCAAGATTCTTTATCTCGGGAAGTGTCGAGAACACGAACTCAAGTCTACAGTCCCTTGAAGCTGTGAAAAAATAAAATTTTCAAGTTAACGAAAAAAAAGATACAGCCCTTTATGCTGCAAAAAACCTATAAGTATTTCGACACTCTCAAGGGAATCAAAAAATCTGGAATCTTTTTTTTATTAAATCACAAAAAACAGGGTCTTTATGCAAGGAACAGCGGAGGAAATTTGGAAATTCCTGAACTATTTATAAAATTATGCCTACAAATTTGTACGGAACCCTCGGAGGGCGAGTCCGACTCTTAGCCATTAGACAAGTTTATTTTTTAAACCAAGTTTTTAGGGAACTGACGCGGAATATTTTACTATTAATAAACGTGAAGGATAAGGAACTATGGATCAGTACTGTAGTTAGTTATATTTTATAACAGAATAAATATATTACTTAAATTGAGATCTTAAAGTAATCATCATTAAAAATACAGAGTGTTACAAAAGAAAACGTAACTTACAAGTATTTACATATAAGTTACGGTAAACTTACGCATCGATGTCGAAACGTTTTATACAAGAAATGAGAAATCGACAGATTTCTAACGCAATAGTCTAGATTGCGTTATAGCACTGTTTAGCTGCCGTCCGCTATTTTTAATAGCACTGCTGCCTGTGAGTATAAAAATCTGGGTAACACTTTAAAATAACCATTAAAAGCTTTTAAACATAACATATTCAAGTTTCATTTATACATTTCGAAATATAACGAAATGTATTCTGTTTTACAGATGATTTTTTAATTAACTACAAAATCAGTCAAAGCTTTTGCACTTGTCTTTCATTTTCGATGTGCACTGAACGGTAAAACAACATATCGATGGGTTATTTATTACTCCACGATAAAATAAATGCTTTCGAATTTAATAGTTTTCAATAATAATGCCAAGCGTCCGTTTCAATATTTGCTACTCACCATATTCGTAAATGAAGAAAGTTAAATTGAATACGAATTCATTTTGTTTTATTGCTTATTAAAATTTTACAATTATTCGGTGATAAACATTAATAAACCTGATAGGGCAAAGAAAACCACCCGAGGAAGGTATAAGTATAACTCTGTTTAATAGGTAAAGATTTAGAACACACGACACATGGCGACAACAGTAAAACGGTGACAAGAACAGTCTCTTGTTTTATACGTACTTCAAAGCTACCATAGAGACGCATAGACAATATTTTATTGCTCACAACAAAACCCAGTCCAAATCTTTACCTCTTTAAATATATACTTAAGTATATAGAGAATCGCATGCTTTAATACATGTAAAACATCCAAGACTACACACTAAATACTTGCCCTCATCACACAAATTCCGAGAATCAAACCCAAAACCGCTAGCATTGTAGGCAGG
The DNA here is from genome assembly GCA_946894065.1 of Acleris literana. Taxonomy (NCBI): domain Eukaryota; kingdom Metazoa; phylum Arthropoda; class Insecta; order Lepidoptera; family Tortricidae; genus Acleris; species Acleris literana. The sequence goes on from OX335669.1 coordinate 24,046,045, forward strand.
GTCATTATCAAATAGGCTAGCCTCGTTCTCCCTTTCTTAATCTGTGAAGATTTTATAAATATGCTCAGTGGTAAAATAAAGTATTTGATTTCTATCATATCACTGAGTTTAATTTCATTGAACGCTATTTTCTGCTAAAACCATGATGTTTTCAGGGTATCTTAAACATTAATTTATTAACCTAACCTAGGTTTGACTGACTATCCAAAAAAAATAACACGCGGCGAGAAACGCCTGTCGATGAAATTAAATTTCGGCGTGAAGTACGTTCGTTGAAACTTTCGATAAAACAATAGGTAGGTACCCCTTTTAATCATTCAATTCAATCGCAAACCTACTGAGATTGTCATTAGGTAAATTTTTTCCCCTTTGAAACAACACTATCACAATACTTAAGTCTTATCGTAAATAGATGGCTATGAATAGGACATGAATGCAACCCTAATCCGGTTACTAAATCCCCCTAGAGAATCAATTGCACCGTTCCCGACACACAATTATCGCTCAAAGGCTAGGTAGGATCAGCTTAAGTGAAATGCTTTATGTGCTTAATTGCAATCATTATTTTCGCACATGTCCAATAATTTGAGACAGTGTTATATAATATTGCAGGATAAGCGCATCCTTTATATTACATGAGTAGTTTTATGGCCGTCAAGTCATGTCTGAGTTTTAAATTTAACTGGATACCTATTATTTTATCGGTGTTTATTAAGAGAAGTACTTTGTAAATAATAAGCATCTGATATATCGTCCGTGCCCGGCGCCACCCCGGTGTAATTTTATTTATACAAGCCTTGTCCTGATAATTACGAACAAACAAAAAAAGAAAAACCAATCGGTCAATCCTTTATCGAGTTATGGCGTGACCAAGGGAAACAGGGATTCTTTTTTATATAAGTATAGATTGTTTTTTGTTTCACTAATTTGACTAGACATAACTTACTTCACACGTCTTATTAATTCATCTTGGTAATTTTTCATGTGATTTATTAATAAAGTATTTACGAACTATCTTGTCCCTTTTACTGGTTGCACGTCTGGCTAGTTAACGTTTTCAATAATTTCGCTATATGCTGTAGCTCAAAGATGACAATAAAATACTAAAATAATAAAATAAATGATGAAAGATGTATGTCAAACAACCTCCGTCAATCTCACTTTTGTTCATAATTATGACGTCAAACTGTTTGCATCGAAGCGCCAAGATCTTATCGCACTATTGAAAATCACACAAGGGTTCAGGGGGGTTATTATGAGATAGCTATGCAGTTCAGTTTACGCTGAGAGAAAAGGACAGAGCTTTACCTTTTTTGCTTTAGCTTTGTCCTTTACGTTCACCGTAAAATGAACTGCATGGCTACGTCATAATAACCCCCCAGTAGTGCGATCAAGATGGAATTCGGTGTAGATAAGTGTGCGGTCATGCATGATCAACGAGGGAAAGTTGTAAATTCATCGAATTTGCAGCTTTCCGAGACAATTACTCTCAGATCTTTCTCCAAAGTTAGGTGGGGTAATGTAGGTAGATTGTGGATTGTAAAGATTGTGGGTAGGAAGGTTTTAACGCCAGTTTGCAATATACGTTAGCTCCGTAACCTGTGTTTTCCTATCTCCTGAATACCTAGCGGCTATAACCAAGCTAGCACAACACAGTTACGACGAGGATTAATAATATTCCAACAGTGCGTGCAGTGGACATAAAATAGTAAATTGAGTGGGTCGACGTTAAATGCGATGTACGAGTACCTTTGCAAAAGCGGTCGAGTGCATGAGTCAGCATTTACAACCGGCCCCATCGGCTTTGGCGGAAAGGTATCGTTTTAGGCAAATGAGACAACTAGCAGGGCAAAACATAGCTGGGTATGTGACGGAGCTAAAGAGACTTTCGAAATATTGCAAATTCGGATACAAATTGAATGACAATTAACGAGATCAATTTGTATGTGGGTTAAAAAGTGATCTAATAAGTCAGCGGTTGTTTGCCGAGAGTAACGACGTGACCTGTGCGCAAGCGGTCAAGGTCGCAACGTCACTGGTGGCAGCGGAAAGAGATTCTGCGGCGCGGTGGAGTCGGGCTAATCGCAGGAACCGGGAGGCATCGGCAGCGGCAGGGAGGCGAGCGCGGTGCACGCGATCGAGCCGGGCGCCGGCGGACCGGGGCGGACGTGGGGCCGCGTGGCAACGTTCTTTTTCTCAAAAATGTCCGGAAATGTTGACATTCCTATCTACATATTGAGACGCGAAGTACATAGTTTACTGACAGTTCTCAAATTTAAAAAAACACTGCGTGCTCGCTACACAAGCCCGCAATGTTGCATACAAATTCCATTACTATCTAGCTTGTAACTTTTTAAAAAGTGAAAAGGGCCATAATAAAATGAGGGCACAAGTCTTATAAATCCAAATTTTACTCGAAACATAACTTTTTTATTTGTGCCTGGAATAGTTTATGTTTTTTTTTAAAACAAAAATTGCGTTTCTCCTTGTCATAAACAAAAAGGCGGTAAGGAGTAATGATTTTTTCACATGAAGTTTCTGCTTGTATGCAATTCAAAAAATGAGTTCAAGCGATGAAGATTTGACTCCACCATAATTTTTTTCTTGCGATTTTTGAGAAAAGCACTATATTGGCCTCGGCAGGAACAGCAATTGCGGGCTTCGTATTTTTAAACGGACTCGCGAGCTCGTCCGTTTAATCCAATACTCGCCCCGCAATTGCCTACTTCCATGCCTAGGCAATAATGTACTATTAATTGACAACAATTCATATGTGTGCTAAGGTAGTAAATTAAAATACCGTTTGTAGATTTTACACTGCCGATTACAGTAAAAATATTTTTGTTTTTTTTTATGCTGTATTTTTTTATATTTACGAAAAACAGTAAAAAAAGTTGGATTGTGAATGTTAGGAATACACTTATAGTGCCCATAGTCCATTTATTACCACAGGAATTGAAAAAAATATACAACATTCATGTCAATTTTTTATCTGTCTGACGGATTACTTGATTCTAACAACACGCTTTCGGGTTTCGTAATACTATTGTTTTGATATACGCTATTTAAAATGAAAGTGACTAACGGATTTGTACAAGCGGATAGCCGCAATCTGCCCAAATTCGAAGAATTTATGTTGTTACAGTTGTTATTGTTGACAAGTGACATGACATGACAGTCAGTCGGTACTGTTTCTGTTTAAAGTTACTTTTTTATTTTTTATCATGCTAGGATCACGACATCAGTATTCCTAACTTTGTATATACGGTATTTTTAATGACTATTTCTTTACAAAATTATTAACGACGAATTTTAGTTAAATAAAGAAATACCGAGAAACACGGGTACTTTAATTTTTAACCAGCTACTTATTATAAACGCGAAAAAACAAAAATGATTTTTTTTTGTCAATTTTGGAGCTCGTGGAGCACCAGAATCATGACATGGGTTTGTTTCGTTACCGCAATTTCATGTGCGGTAAGTGCCAACGTATGGGCCACTTGCGACGAGTGTGCCCGGAGTGGCGTGTCTCCGACACGGGCAGGCTGCATTTCGGGGAGGTAAAGGAAACCGAAAAGGACATTCAACAAGACTTACATCACCTGTGCTTTAACAATTATAAAGTGTTTCCGTGTTTATACACAATAACCTGCTTAAAATGGAGGTCGATACTGGCACAGCTATATCGTACATAAGTAGAAACAATAACGAGTTACATTTTTCACATTTAAACTTAGAACCTAACAGTACAATGTTAAAGTTTTATGATGGTAGCAAAATTAAACCACTTGCTATTATAATGCCAAATGTACACCACAGGCACAAAGAGAAAGGTCTCGAATTGTTTGTTTTAGAATGTGGCACTACGTCGTTGTTGGGCAGGCACTGGTTAGCAGAATTATGTATTGAGGTGCCTACATTGCAATTTAATTTTATTAATAGCGTGTTTAAACATGTTGAGCACGAAATTGTAAAATTACTCGACAGATATAAAGAGCTGTTTAGCGGCAGGCTGGGGCGGTACACGGGCGGCCTGGCTACTCTGCGCGTCGCAAGGGCGCAGCGCCGGTGTTGCACCGCGTGCGGCCGCTGCCGTACGCACTGCGCGAGCTGGTGGAAGCCTTCTGTTACATTTCATCTTCTGTTACATATATGGAGTTCCCTTCCTAGACTGCTGCTGACATACAGACTATATTCGTGTTACAAAAAAGAGCCATTCGTTCCATATATAACCTAAACTCCCGTGATTCCTTAAGATTACTATTTAAAGAAATTAGTATTTTGACAGTAGCGTCACAATTTATTTATGAGAATATTATTTATGTCATTAAAAATCAAGACTCTTTTGTTAAGAATTGTGATATACATAATTTGAATACAAGAAATAAAAATAAAATTGCTATTAAAAAATTTCGTGTCCGTAAGGTATATAAATCATTTGTTGGTCAATGCATTCATTTCTATAATAAATTACCTGACGAAGTTTTAAAGTTATCATTTCCAGCACTTAAAAATTACTTGAAAAAGTCGTTGATGTCGAAAGCTTATTATAGGGTCGAGGACTATCTAACAGATAAAAATGCTTGGCCTAAATTAAACACCTAAATAACTTAGTAATAGCTTAGTCAGGAAAATATCTAAACATTGTAGGTATAATTATTGTCTAGGGGACACGGTTTCTGTAGGAGAATGTATCAAAACTATGTGGTTGTTTTGCACCGTCATGGGTAAGTAAATGTATTCTATTATTATTACAATTTAAGAGTTCATCTGAACGTACTGAGTTTTGACACATTTTCCTGCTCAACTACGCATGATATATATATTTTAATGTTAAATTCATTGTTTTATATAATGCTAGGTTAAGTTCTATAATTGTATAAGTAATTTAAAAAAAAAACGACTGACTGTTGAGTTTCTTGCGGCGTTTCTTCTCAGCAGTGGTCTCTTGCGAAGCGCTGGTAGATTTTTGACGTGTAAAAGTGCCCGTGCGGCCTACTTACTGAATAAACATCTTTTATCTTTTTTATCTTTATCTTTAGAAATATTATTTTTTGTTATTTAACTACCTAACTAAGTAGCGGCTTTTATTCTAAATTTCATCAATGTAACCTACCTCTTGTAGTTTTCGAGTAAAATGCCTGTGACGTACGGTCGGACGGTCGCACATGAAGAAACTATAAGGGTTCCGTTTTTGCCATTTTGGCTGCGGAACCCTAAAAAAGGTTAAAGATTTATGCTATAATCTTACCGACGCTTGTATGTTTACCGTTTTCGTTTTAAAAGAGCACATTAAAATATTTAAATTTTCTCTTTTTAAAATACATGTAATTTTTATAATAGGGTATTATATTCCATGGGATTCCAAGTCTTTCGAATTAATTAAGTTTATTCTGCGAATGATTTGATAGTTCACTTTTCTTTAATTTTTTATTTGCCTTGGTATATCGACGCGTAGACTACGTGATTTATTATTTTCGGCGTTTGCTTTTGCTTCCCGGATATCCGGGAAAGTTTTGTATTAGTCGCTGTTCAGTACCCAAGGGGAACCAAACAGGATCCTATTAGAATTTATTAGAACGTGTTAAAGGAGCAGATAAGGGTCTGTGTTTGTCATCATTCTACCGTACGAGTAATACCAGCGAAAGCGGCTAATTTTGATATCGTCGTTATGAAAAATATCGAAATCATAACGCTAAAATTCGTTAGTGTTTTAATTTTCGTTTAAAATATAATGCTCACGAAATGTTAGGCAACGAAAAGGTGTTTTAACTTTAATTTTCAACAAACAGAGATATTCCAATAAATAATCATAGTTTTCAAGGAAATACCTATAAAGCGGGAATTCGTTGTGACCTAATACGACTTACGTAAGTAATGCATTTGTATGGCATAAAAAAATAGAATAGCTCGCTAGTACGACTTGGTCCACACTCGCCATTTTCGAGAGAATAACACTGCAAAAGGCAAACGGGCACACAGGTCATCTGCGCCCCTTAAGTCGTTCCTTAGTGACAATTTTGTAACACAAGTTTAAATAAATGTCTGTCATAAATTAAACTTTTAGGACAAGCTTTTAAACGAAAACGTATAACCCTAGATTTTCAGAACTACAGCATAATTATTCAAAAGTCACGGAGAAAAGTAATCTCCCGGAGCTAAATTTGCATGTTTTTTTAAAAGCTACGCGATTTAAGTGTCGGTTCACAATCCTCTTAAACTCGTCGGTTAATTCATCCGTCGAGTTGTAAAGCGAGTTGCTTAGGAGAATCACCTATCATGAATAGGTACATCGTGAGAGAACTTGTCGGTAGAGCTACGCCTTTACCGTTGAGATGCGCAGTAATACGCACACACTTAGTAAACTATGTAAGTAGGGGAGAGCAGCAGCGGGTCTAAAAGTTACCGAAGTTACGTTGTTCCGATTGAAATACTCCGCGAGGAAAAGAGATAAGATGTTGTCAGCCTAAGACAAGGCAGTATGGTTGAAGACGGAACTAAGTAACAAGGCTGATTAGCTGCAAGTTCTTTGATAAGCTGCTAATTACTAAACGGTTAAAAATTTACTAGATATAACTTGAACTTTACTTGTCATAACATAAAAATGTTTACCTGATGATTCGTAGAATATTATTATTTATATTTCTATTTGGTATTGTTGATTATTACTTAAATAAAAAGACTTGGTTTAATCTTTTATTGATTTTTATTTCACAAATAATAGCTTTAATAGATATGGTAGCAAGTTACCCCGGCTTGTTAACAACTTGCCCTAAGTTGGGGTAAGTCGTTACTTTCCGATTTGAGGCATTAAATAATAATAATAAAAAAATCTTACAAAAAATGACCCAAATAACTGTCTTAGGTCTGAGTTCACCGACAATTTAACGGACGGTTAGCGGTTTAACGGGTGTCAAATGTATTGATTAACAGCTGATTAAGACTTAAACGTCTGTTCAATTGGTTGGTGAACTCGGCCCTTAACAGCAAAGTTACATAATATGTAAGTTGATTTTGGTCGCATCGTATGAATAGTACTAAAATCAAGAAGTCTTAACAAAGGACAATGCCAAAAAAAAAACCAGCTTCGATTAAAATCAATCATATATGGTTAGGTTGAGCATATCCAATAGGTCACAAATGTGTAATTGGTTTTCGAGAAAACAATCCCCAAGTATTAAAAATAACTATATGAAAAGCAAGCTTTAAAAACCCGACTGCATTTTTATACTGTCGTCGATATACCTACATATGTTAATAATTGTCATTTTTCCATTGTTGTTACTTCAATTTTAACAGTTTAGGTATCCTATGTCACCCGGAATGACGTAAGGATTCTAACGACACCTCACACATCTAAATCGGTCAAAGGATTTAGAAGTTACATACATACATAATCTCACGCCTTCGTTCCCAGAGTAGGGTAGGCAGAGCTACAGAATTACAAACATCTCTAAAAACTTGTTGATAATTGTATAACCACAATTTGCACAATTAGGCTAAGATGTTTAGATGATTTAGAAGTTATAGTGGAATAAAGAAACTCACATACATACATACATACAAACATGAACCCTGAAAACATTACACTCCTTTTTTGGGGCAGTCGTGTCAATTAACCTTTTAGTAAGCAACTTAACGGAAATAAGTGAACACCTTTTCTGTTAAGTTGATTACACGAAGGTGAAATGTTATAATATAAAGTTATCTAATGTATAATCTCATTAATTGAGTATTCGTTTGTACCTCAAATCAACTTTTATTTCAAGAAAATACTTTAGATATTACGAAACACGATAATAGTTCCCAACGAGGACGACGCGTTGCCCTAGTTGGTAGTGACCCTGCCTACGAAGCTAGCGGTCCCGGGTTCGATTCCCGGTAGTGGCAAATATTTCTGGATCTTGGATGGTTTCTATGTATTTAAATATATATTTCTCTAAGTATATCAGTATTTTATCATAGCCTAGTACCCACAGTACAAGCCTTGAGGTTAGTTTGGGACTAGGTCAATTGGTGTGACATTTTCCCCTGATATTTATTTATTTATTAAATAAGGGCGGCACTGGATAGTCGGTGTTTGCTCGTTGTAGTCCCTAATGTAAGCTTAGCTAGTCAGCTAATAGTAAACAATAGTTTTAATGAACCTACGGCATTAATGATTTACGGAAGAGTAGTCTAACAAACGTCGTTTATATATTTTAGTAAATGGAAAAACGCTTAAAGCTTTGGAAAGTCGCGTTCGGATACAAAAAAAATGGTTTATTTTATATCCCGGTATGATATAATGTCTTATTGTAAAGCATTCTGTTAGAGCCATCTATTGAGTTACTTTGTAAATAAAACATCTTGCGAATAACGTGTTGTTACGATTATTTCTAAATAACTTTTTTAGAGAAGTACTTCAGAAGAACGAACACCACAGCATTGTCTAAAATGTTCTACTACATCAAATAAACCTAATTATATAATTATCCGTCACAAAACAAGCACATCATCTACATAGGTATTATTTTCCGACTACGCAAAGTTTTCACTTTTTTTAATACTTGGCGATTGTTTCCTCGAAAACATATTATACATTTGTGACCTATTTAATATGCTCTACCTAACCCTATATGATTGATTTTAATCGACGCTGGGTTTTTGGTCCATATATTTTTTGGCATTGTCTTTTTAACTAAATATCGGAACTTTTAGACCCGCTCTCCCCTACTAATTACCATACTCTCGAATAACTCACTTGTGACACTTGTGAGTTTGTTGGCGAACTAACATGATAATAGAACTTTAGTACACCAAATCGCTCATTGAATGCAAAAGGGCCACAAATCAAAATGGCATAATTTTACAGGACAGCCATTACAAATTCTAAAACAGGTTTTTTGATTATATTTAATGTTTTTATGTCTTATTTTTATAATGTTAATATACCACTATGTTCGTCAATTAATGAGCTATATTTTAAAAATAATGACATTGTTGAACCAATAACCCACATCAAAAAAAAACACACATGCCCCTTTTGCATTCAAAATATTAACAAAATTTTCAAAAATTATGCCAAAAATAAAACTCATTTTAAAAATAAATTCAATTTAATAGACTTTTCTCATAAAATACTAATAATTTTTTTTAAGCTAAACGTATGGTTTTACCGATAGCATAATAAAAATACAATAAAAATCGAAATAAACAAAAAAAATAGGTATTCTTATCACTATACTATTTTAATTCAGGTGTAACAAGAGATCTAAAACAAATTCTTAAGAATTATCAAAATGTTTAAGTTAAACTTAATTAAAGGAACTTACACCTCTAGCAAAATAAAAATTCTAAAAAAAGAACAAACAAGTAAAATCTTTATGTTGGTACATAAGCCATAAGTCAATAATCAGTGTCAGGTATTGAAAAATACACGAGTTGTTTGCTGCAGCTAAATCACAAGTTAAATGGCGTATAAAAAGACTCACAGCAACAAAAATAAAAATTTCTCATTACTTATATAAAAAATAATAATAAAGCATTCTCTCTTTTATTTTGAATAAATTTGTAGCACCTTACTAAGTATTAAATTCTATGACGACAACTTAAACAATCATACTCATTTTCAAATTAATAACAGCCTTATTGAAATCTCAGACTCTTTCTTTACCTACTTTAATATTTAAGGCACAAAACATTACAATTTTTTATAAAAGGATTCGTAATACTTAGGTATTATATTTTTATCGATTAGTTTAAGTATACCCTTTAGTTTTGATTCATCTATTTTAAGTTTATTATTGAATATTTTTTTTGGCACTATTATATCAGTCTCAATCGATGATAAAAAAAAATCAGCGTAGATACTGAAGTAAACTCTTCATTTTCGTAAGAAGTCTTGAACAAAAATTTGTTTTTATGTTCTCGATGGACTTTAATAACTTTTATATCCGACCATTTTACTTTATCCCCATCTTCGGTTGTAACAAAATTGCCGACAGCTAGACATTTTAGGTCCAAGAAACTATCATGCATCAGCTCGTGATCTGCGAAAGGTGTCTGATGTTGCCTTTCTTCTTAGCGGTCTTTATAAGAGTAATGTACAGGTCAGGCACATAAATTGGCGATGATTTTAATGCCCTTGCAATGTTTCGTTGAATTAATGAATAAGCGGCGTCCCCTTCATTTTGAGTGTGTCCTTTAATAAGAAACTTATGAGTGACACTTCTCAATTTCAGCAATTTGTGTACAGCATATAGGTACATTGACAACATAAATTTATTGTAGTAATGGAATGTTGGATTTCTTGTCCAGTTCAGAATTGTGAGTGGAGCAGGCTTCATTTTTGTCTGTTTTTTTATTTGTAGTACCGACTGCCATGTTCAAAATTGTTCTTGCTCGGTTATTCATTCTGTAAATAAAATCCTTATTTGTAATTTAACTCATGAAATATAAGAACTGTTACATAGACACACATTAATTGAAATACCTTACACACTTGCACAAACACACACTCACGCCCACGCAGTATACGCAACATGCACATTAACACAGAATGATAACACTCGAACGTCTCAAGCTAGTTAGATTTTTTATTTCTTCGCTATTATTACCTTGAATTACCTTTACCGTAAGTGTTAAATGCCAACACGTCCATATTGTTTTAAAATAATTAAACATTCAACGCAATAATATTCCTACAAAACGAACACATTAACAAAAACATCATTTTTATGTGAAATAATTTTCTACTATCCTGCATATAATTCTATACAAAACGGAAGTTTTTTCAAATATGGCACTAAATAATTTCACAATTCCGACCAAAACGGACATATTATAAAATATGGCATAATTTGTATCACAATTTTGATCATGCTTGGTTGGTATTTTAATACAAAACGGACGTTTTTTAAAATATGGCACTATTGTTTTACAAATTTTATCATGCTTGCTTGATATTGGAATGCAAAACGGACGTATTTTTAGATATGGCACTATTGTAGTATAAATTGTAAAAATACTTACTTGACATTGGAATGCAAAACTTCCGCATTCCAAAATATGGCACTTTTGTACAGAACAATTCACTCAGTATCAGGTACTTTTTTGGATTGTGGCCGTTTTCCCCGAAATTGACGTGCGTTCACTTCGATTTCTGCGACGCAACTGACAAAATGGCAGCTTTGCACCGAAGATATGCCGCTAACCGTTAAAATTCAAAAACGGCGGTTGATCCTTTCAGCCGGAAATCACACGAAAATGACTGGTGTCTTCAGATAAGTTTAAAATTATTATCGATTAAATCACTATTTTGGAATAAAACGATTTTCTGATATTTTTGATTTGTGGCCCTTTTGCATTCAATGAGCGAAATGTTACATTCGTCATCTCAAAAACAGGAAGAATTTTTTTTAAAGTCACAGTTGTCCCAAACATTGTAAACATTTTATTTGCAATAATATTTATATTTTTTAATGAATATTAGACGTCGAGTGGTTCACCACACATCTATTAGGTAAGTACCTGAGTTTGCTTAACTTATGATCGATATGCATATGCATTAATATGCATAATCCATACCTTTAAATTAAATTAGCCGTCACTTGCAACGATCCAACAAGAAACGGTTGTGTTGTTCTGGTGTTGCCACACAGATACCATTATTCTTTGTTAAGATTTTTCCGTGTGAATTTTTATTGTTTTTAGCTCACCTTTTAATCGAATTGTCGCCAGTTTTTGTATATAATAATTAAGCTCAATAAGTTTTATAGCCTTATCCGGAGTTACTTTTTACTTTCCATACCGGATTATTAATTTGATTATTTATTAAGTTGAAAAAGCTTTATTACAAAATACTATTCTGATCTATTAATTCGTTTTTAAATTTCCGTCTTTTTTCACAAAAAAAATACCCTTTTAGGACTACTTGTTTGGATTCACTTTTTTGCTGAATGGGGTCGGGTCACTTTTCGAAGAAACCTGTAAAGTGTGAACTTTTTAAAATAAATTGGTAAATAATTCAATATTAAACGAAAATGTACCGGGAAAGTGAAAAAAATTGAAAAAAACTGAAAGTGCTTTTTACTACAGAATTTTCTCATAGGTTAACCTCTATTATTTAATCAATTATTTCTAATTATTTTGCAGTAAATAGTCATTCACTTTTTACAACTATCTTAGTTCAACCATAAACACTAAAATTGACACAAATACAAAAACCAATTCAAGACACAATATCAATATCTTGGTTAATAAATTATATTCTGTGTGTGACGTCACTGACTGACTAGACACCTCAGGTGTCGCCAGGCGGTAGGTATACGCGCCGCGCCGCTTTTGTATTAAACCATCCACGTCAAATATTAAAATACTTGGCCGCGTTCAAGTAAACCTTATGAAAAAAATAATGTTAAATAGAATTCTCGTGTCAGAGAGCTTGTAACCCTGTGTTTGTAACCAATTGCAGATTTTTGTCTTTCAAACTGTATAAAACCTTACTGAAATTACTGTCTATTTAAACGTTATATCAATTATCTGACATAAATGACTTCAAACCTTAACTCAATTAATATTTAGTTGATTATCTAAAACACTCGAGATATAAGATCTTTTCATTTCAAAAGTGGGTGTTTTGGAGTTGATTTGACCGTCGTTTTTGTTTAACGCATTCACTGCCAGGGGGCGTGGCCTAGGCACAAACTTGTATGTCAGTGAACGCATATACGCGTCGGTGGCAGTGAATGCGTTAAGGTTACTCTTCCAATATTTCGATGAAATTAGTAGAAAAATATAGCTGGTCCAAAAATCATTTTATAGTCCGGCTTCTATGCTATTCTTGTTCTATGAGTTTCTATCTCAACTTTCTTGATAGATTTGAACGATTTATTTCATTATTCTAGCCATACCGAATCCATACAAATTTAGCTCCGGGCGAAAAGGTTTCTCACCCCTAAAAAAAGAAAAGTCCGATTTGCACTATTTTTGAATATGTCGTAGTTATTATGAAGAACTAGGTCTGTACGTTTCTGTTTTTTGTTTTTTCAATTTGTTTCATTCTAAGAAATATTTTTGTGTAAAGGAAAACGTACGGACATGGTTTTTCATGATATCTACAACATATTCAAAAATCGTAAAAATCGGAAGAGGTTTAAGGGGAGAAAAACGTTTTCGCATTTTGTATGGAAATTTTTAGTTTCACAATCCTCTTAACCTCTTTACTAATAAACTTTGAGTAACGGCGGTATAGCTATACAATGTTTTGTCCTTACCTATCAAATTCAAATATGACAATGACTGATAAGGACAAAACATTGTGTAGCTATACCACCATTACTCAACGTTTATTAGTAAGGGGGTAAATGTTTACACTTTTACGTAAAAATATGGAATAGACGTATCCTCGTGTAGCCCAGTCTATAACGACATCATAGATCGCAAACGCGCATGTAACTACGATTTTTTTTATATGTTGTTAGGTCCCTTGAAAACAGTTAATACCCAAGTTTGCAACCTTGATAACCCTGTGCTACCCCCATGGGGCTCGATAAGCTGCGAAATTTTGGCACTCGATTCAGTTTTTTCGAAAAAATTACCCTAAGGAAGCGTTTTTCAAGAATCTTTTAATTATACTGTAATAAAGATAACTAAATTTGCTACAATTTGAGCGTAACCTGAACTCACTATGTCCATTCGTTGCGGAGATACAGCAAGTCAAAGATGGGCAATGTGCGCACAGCCCGCTCCTCAAACCCTGCTTAAAATGGTGGCTTGCAAATGCAAAAACAGGTTGCTTAGGGTTGCGCATTTACAGAAAGGCTAAGCTCAGGTGCTCTATCCTATGTTCCTTTTGCCACGGGTGAAATTGCAACAACGTCATCCCTAGCGTCCTGGACGAGGAGGACGAGGATGTGGACGACCCAACACCATGAGCCGGCCCGCCTCCACTCCAGAAAACATTAGCCCTCTTCCCCCACTCCTTCCCACTGATCTAGACTGGATGAGACCTGGTCCTTCCAAAAGGACGAAAGTCTAAACTGTTTTTGCTTGACCGTGTAAATAGTATTATTATATTTCACAGCTTCATTCTTTGCGATTAGTTTACATATTGTAGTTGGGCCCCCACTCTACAACCTTGCACGGATTTTCAAATCAGTAGGGAGATTTTTTAAAACCTCCTGGCAACACTTTTTCCTTCCACCTCCCTCGGCGTCCCTGCATTCTTCGTTCATTCTGTGTTTCCGTGCTCATAGCTTTCGCACGTACCCCAAGCACTTTTGTAACTTCACGACGAAACCTGGTAGCAGCGATGCCGAACAAAAGAAAACGTCACACAAACAGTGACGTTATTAAAAGGTAGATTCGAAAACTAGAACCGCAACTAAAGTACAATCGGTTAATTATGTATTCGGATAGCGAAGGTTATTATTCTCTTAATATTATCTTTGTTCTTAATAAGTATGCTATTATTATAGCTTTGCCTTCATAAACATTTTTGAGTTCAGTCGAGTAAAAATACGACTTAAGTTACTTTTATGGAAATACCCTCATTTATTTATTTTTTCTATTTGCGCGAAATTATTTAATCATTATAACGAATTATGATGAGGAATCATGTAAAAAGTTCTTATTTTACTAAATAAAGTGATGCGAGACGCCATCTGGGCTATCTCTGTCATGTAATTCAATAAACCAGTCGGTTATTGGTTGGTTCTGCAAGTGTATGAAAAATAACACGATGTACCATTTTTTCTTGGGTTGAAAGTGATGCGAGACGCCAACTGGGCTATTTCTGTCACGTAAGTCGCGGTTTAAAAATTAGATAAACGTATCTACATTTTTATGATTTTACAGGAGAGCAAAAAAACGGTGCGAATTCACGTCTTCAACTTTCAAATATTATTTTTAGCGCTAATACTATGATTTTCGAGACCAAAATATTTATGTATGCATTCTTACATTACTAAATATTTGAAAAAGTTTAACACTTGCGAATGTTCACGTACATAGGTATATAGGTGGAATAATTTTTTTTCTCGAATTGGTTGACATGCGTTGGTGTGGCTCTTAAGGTTTTGAAACTTATTTTACTATAGTACACATACGTCATTAGCAAAATTATGTAAAAGTAAATAAAAAAATACATAAATGTCACATTTTGCTTTCTTTAATATAAAATAAAAGCAATTCTAAAAAGAAAACAAAAAAACAAAATCTTCTGATACTTATTTGTTTCCCTTCATATACGTTACATGGATATATTCGAGAAGCTTTTCTTTTATAGTACTTATAGAAGCCGGTATATTTTTCTTAGCCTGATCAATAGTTGCATGTATGTTATCTGATTCCATTTGACTGTGCTCTGGCTCAAAATTGTATGATTATGTTATGTAGTTCCAGTGCCTTTAGTTTGTGTTCATCAAGAGGTTAATTGCACCATAATTATTATTGTAACAATTAAATAGCGAAATTCCTTTTTCTTTGAATTTACTACGTAGTAGGTACCTTATAAAAGCGTGATAATTAGTTTAGTTCTATACAACTAACAGTACTTTGAATCTTTATGCGAATAAAATGATCCAAATTATATAGTCGCTATAATAGTAACAAATTAAAACAATAACACAATGTAGCTTGCCTCTCTTCCCCGAAAGAGAAGGTAGAATTATTTTGACATATCAGGCAAGCTCCACTCCTGGGAATATAACAGCCTGTACCAATAAATTAGTTAATTAGGGAAAAGCTAAATTAAATAAACTTACCCGCACGACAAGCGACTTTAGTGTAAGTTGTGGTTCTGAGATGATTCACTCCATTTCAATGATTCCAAGATTTCTTTAATTTCGTTTACTTTTACAATTATATTCCGAACCGAAAATAAATCGAAATGACATCCTCCAAACTAAAGGGGCTACCTGTACCCGCACTACGCGTATCAATCTGTACCGAACTTACATCGACTTTTAGGTACCACACTGACGTATGTTCGGACAAATGTTAAATGCCTACTTTATAAAGAACGAAAACATAAGTGCTAAAACCACGGATGTCACGTTACGACGTATTGGTTGTTTCGTTATAAATAAAAACAGGGAGAAAATAAAGTGCTAATAGAACGTATATACACAACCGTTGTTTTGGCTCTTTAAAGGGGTTTGGGTAAAAGTGTTGTCATTTGTAAAATTCATACATTTTCCAGGTGACCGGCCATTCGTAAAAGTGGTAAATTATGATAGAATTATTAAAAATAAACATATTTTGTTATATAATGTAGTACTCTTAAGTGCATCGGAGCCGAGATATTTAAATATTCATACTTGGGCGTACTTTTGTACTAAAAACTGAATACTTCATTCTTTAAAATCTCCGCTCCGATATTATTTAACGCCATAAATTATATATATCTATGTGTATTTAGAGGTCCTCTAAATAAGTACGTCAAAATCATACGTGGCAGCTGAAAAAAAAAAGACAATATTATTCAAACAAATTTACCCAATGCCCTTTAACTTAAAATGAAGTATTATTGGCAGCCAGACCAGTGCATAAGCTTTTATGTTGTTGTGGTTCTTACATGTTAGGAGACAAATGATATTTTAATGGTAAGATTAATGTTACTGTAAATATACGTCCATGTGTCTCTAACTGATGCGAAAGTGGTTAAAAGTAATTTAACGAAATTCGTAATACGCTCATCTGGTTCGATTAAAAGTGGTTCTTATGCTAAATCGTTTTTTTGGAATTAGTGTTATATTGACGTACCGTAACGTCGTTTTGGCAGTTAATGCAGGACCACATTCTGAACCGTATTATGCAAAAAAACGATTTTTGATTTTTCTGTAGTTACGTTCATCTGGTTATTACACCGCGTGCAGTCGGCAATATTTAGTACTTGTAATGCGAGACGCCACCTGGGCTATCTCTTTTACTAAAAATAAAAAATATCGGTAGGTTTTAGGATCCGATGGTGATCGTAATGAGATCGCTAGTGAATAGAGGCCGATAGACCCGATCTGTTTAACAGCTTTGTCGGCGACACGGGTCTGCAGTACCCCGGCATGGGACGCGGCCTCTGCCCCGGCTCCGGCTCCGGCCGCGACACCATCTCCGGCCTCCGCCGCGACGCGACTGGCTTTACACAAAGAAATTCGAACGACATAAATATCTGTGCCTTCTTGAATAACCTAATTACGATCAAACAATAGACTTGCCTCATCAAATCGAAGATGATATTAATTGGTGGGCCAATAACATTGACTCCAGCTGTAATCCATTTAGGTTTAATCAATTTAAGTTAGAATTTGTTTCGGATGCGTCTTTAAGCAGCTGGGGAGCTTGCAGTAATGGTCAAGAGGTCCACGGGTTTTGGAATGAAAAGGAAAATTTGATGCATATCAATAGTTTAGAATTATTGGTAGCATTTTTTGGCTTAAAAACATTTGCAAGAGACTTATTAAACTGTGAGGTATTACTCAGGGTCGTTAACGTGACTGCTATTTCTTGTATAAATCGAATGGGGAATATTCAATACCCACATTTAAATCAAATCACCCACAATTTATGGCAGTGGTGTGAGAAGCGAAAAATAGTAATATTTGCGTCTTACATTAATACAAGAGATAATCGCGTAGCTGATAATCTGTCTCGTAAGAAATTTACTGATACGCAGTGGGAACTGTGTGACAAAGCTTTTCAGAAAATAGTCAAAAACTTTGGTCAACCCGTCATAGATTTGTTTGCCAGCCGGTGTAACGCTAAGTTTCCCATGTACGTGTCATGGAAAAACGATCCTGATGCAATGGAAGTAGACGCGTTTACCATTTCTTGGACAAGTCGATCTTTTACGCTTTTCCCCCATTCGCACTAATACTTAAAACTTTACAAAAAAATATTTCGGATCAGGCTACTGGTATACCCGTAGTGCCTTACTGGCCCACTTAGCCGTGGTTTCCAGTTTTACAGAAGATTACTGATTCAGATTTTATAGAATTTGGTCCAAATATTCTTTTATTGAAATCTCCTTTCAGACGACCCCACAACCTGAGCAAGACCTTACCTAGGTTGCCGTGAAATTGTCCGGCGATCATTATTACACAGCTCCCTAAATAATAAATCTGTGGAAATTATATTGTCATCTTTGTCATAACAAACTTACAAGCAATATGATAGTTGTATAAAAAATTGGTTTCAATATTGTAAAACTCATAGCGTTGATTACCTTAAACCAGGTGCACAGTATTATAACTTTTTTATCTAGTATTTTTGAAAATGGAGCACAGTGTGGGACAATTAATTCTCATAAATCAGAAATTACTTTATTGTTAGGTCAATCTTACTTTAAAGATGAAATTTTAAAGCGATTCATGAAAGGTGTGTTCCGCCTAAAACCAACCACTCCGAAATATAATCTGACGTGGGACCCAGATATAGTATTAAATTACTTGGCTGACAAAGAGCCTAATGATCTACTTGATTTACAAACGCTATCGAAAAAGTTGTCAACATTATTAGCACTTGTGACTGTACGCCGAGTACAGACTCTTAGTTTGATCAAGTTGAGTAATATTGATATCATACATGATGTACAAGTTATTGTTCAGACTCCAGATCTCATCAAAACATCTCGTTTAAATGCTCCGCAACCGGTACTGACCTTGCCATTTTTAAATGAAAACACCGCTATATGTCCAGCCAGATGTTTGATTAGTTATATGAATAAAACAAAAACTTTGCCTTCATCGGAACATGATAATTTATTCATAAGTTATAGAAGACCTTATTCAAAACTCTCATCCCAAAGATTAAGTCAATGGATAAAAGATACTTTGGAATTTAGTGGGTTAGATACTGCAATTTTTGGTGCACACAGTATTAGGCATGCAGCCACCTCTAAGGCCGGCAGCCTTGGTGTTAGCCTGGATGTGATTCGCAAAACCGCAGGTTGGAGCGAATAATCCGCTGTATTTGTCAAATACTACAATAAAGATATTGTAATTAATAGAAATAATCAATTTGCACAAGCAATATTGTCAAATAATGATTTACATCTTGATTAGCTTCAATTATTATAGTGCCTTAAGTTATTGTATTAAGTTAAGTATAGCAAGAAGTCTGGTAGCAATAAGAACCTTATAAAGATTATGTGATTTTTATTTCACAATTTAATTTATCTCTGAACATCCTACAATATGTAAACTAATCGCAAAGAATGAAGCTGTGAAATATAATTAATGATTAAACGAACTTACCTTGTTTCGTGAAGTTCGATCATAATTATATGATCAGCTTCATTCGAAGCGATTAATAATAACCCTCCCAAAATATTTCTTTGAACATAATGAACGAAGAATGCAGGGACGCCGAGGGAGGTGGAAGGAAAATGTGTTGACAGGAGGTTTTAAAAATTCTCCCTACTGATTTGAAAATCCGTGCAAGGTTGTAGCGTGGGGGCCCAACTACAATATGTAAACTAATCGCTTCGAATGAAGCTGATCATATAATTATGATCGAACTTCACGTACCAAGGTAAGTTCTTTTAATCATTAATTGTATAGTTTAAATATATGTTTGCTGTGTTTTTTTATGTTTACGTTTATTTGTTTTGAAACCATATGTTATATCTAAAATGTCAAATTTACACTTTTTGGTTTTCTTTAAGAAATACATTCATACATTATTCAGAACAATGTTTTTATCATTTAACCAAAATCATATTTTTTAATAGTTTTTGTATTTTTGAGAAAACTATGAAAGCTAGGGCACTATTTTGGTATTAAATTGAAGCTAGTTAAATTGTACACTAATTCTTATCTCAACTTTTATTCTAGGCCCATTAGTTTAGCCAGTACGTAACTTGGAAAATGACCGTAACACGATTTTTTTTATTTTGTTGAAAAAAAAAGTCAGTCTTTGACTAACTGTATCTCCGCAACTAATATCTTAATAGTCTTACAGTACTCAAATTAGGCTTAAATTATAGCCAATTTAGTACGCTTTATTAAAATATACATAAAAATACTCTAAAAATGCTTCCTTTATATAATTATTTCGAAAAAACTGAAACAAGTGCCTTGCATTTTCGCAGTTAACGAAACAACGTGGAAGTATGTTCATTTCTTTAGTGTATGTTTATCTGAAGCCATAAATATACATCTAAAATGGTAAATTCTCATTTTTGTAATTTTTTTTTAAAGAAAATTGTCACAATATTATTCAGTACAATGTTTTTATTATTTAGCCAAAATCCGATAATTGACTATTTTTTTATTTTGGATGAATCTAAGGAGCACCATTTTGGTATTAAATTGAGGCTTATTTAATTTTCTACAAATTGTTTTCAAATGACTTTTGCTTAGGAGCATTATTTCAGCGGGTATGTATCTTCTAAATAACCCTACCTACACATTTTCACTACTTGAAGAAAATTGTCCATCTTTGACTTGCTGTTTCTATAAAATATACCAATAAATATAATGTGCTCAAATTGTAGCAAATTTTGTTATCTTTATTAAAATATTCACAAAAATACTTGAAAAATACTTCCTTAGATAAGTTTTTTTTAAGAAACTGAAACAAGTGCCAAAAATTCGCAGTTTTTCGAGCACCATGGGGGTAGCACAGGGTTTTCGGGGTTGCAAACTTGGATGTTAAATACCCACAACGGACCTAAAAACATATAAGCAAATCGTAGTTACATACGGGTTTGCGATGTTTGCCTTTTTTGTGTTGTTATAGATTGGGCTAGTGTTCCGGCATGCTAAGCCCTGTGTGGCCTGTGTGCTAGTTCGCCTCCGAACCATAAAAAATAACAATTAGTTCTTATTATACCTAAGCAGGTATTAATGCTTTTGCCTACAAGCCTAGAACTCAGTTTGGGTCCAGTCTTTATCGATTTGTCTGAGACTGTCTCGTAGGTTTATTTTTAATAGTAGATTGTTCAACAAGGGACTAAAACAAGCCATAATGACACGAGATGTTACTATGGTTGTTTAGTCTCGCGTTAAACACTCTACTTTTCACTTTGAATGCGAGGAAGAAAACGACGTTCTATACAAAATTTCAATACGTGTTTTAGTTTGATACAGTTAATTATTTTGTTAATAAGTGATAAGTTACCAATAACTTGCTTAAATTCTCATTAAATTTCTGAGAAAATTGCAAACAGAATATTTTCAGTAACAGCTTGTCGTTGCAGATTGTGATTGATAAATTTGACGCCTACTAGCAAGAGTCGAGTAGTTCAGTGGAAACCGTAGACAGCCGTGATGCACAGGACGCGAGTTCAAACCCCGCAACGCTAACTTTGTTTAAGATTTGTTGTATTTTATTAAAAAAAAAACGATTTAATAATGCCGCCATCGTTTTGCTTTCTATACTTAAGAAAAAAATAATTGTAGGTCAGTGCCTGAAAGTCAGACTCGGCACAGGGTAGTGAGGCTGACTGAAAACGCATGACAAATACGAGCGTTTCCGATAAAATACGATGGGAAAGGATTATGCACTACATCTGTATCATAAAGTATTGTACGAGACTCTGCGTAATTAGCATTACGCAACCGTCACGTAAACTACTATAAGTATAAACGGATATATTTCCAGCAGCAGTATAAAGCGTGCTACAACTACGCAGATACGGTAAGATTTTATTTGCGTATAACAGGGTATGTGTAGCACGCTTATAAGTCTTCAGCAGACGCTGGTAGTTTGTTGGCTATTAAAATAAATCCTTGTCAGTGACAAATCGTCCCTTTACTTTCTCAACCTCGTTTCTGATCAAATAGTTAGATAGGAAAGTAGTCTTTATTGTTTCAAAAACATGAGTGTTTTTTCAATCTAACTATTAGATCAGGTTCGAGGGAGGAGGTGACAAATTTGACGTCTACTAATAATAGCCGTATAGGTAACAGTGGCGTGCCTAGGGTTTCAGGATAGGGCAAGCCGAGATATATGATTTTGTAGTTTTTAAAGTTATTGTGGATAAATGTCTCAATTCGCTTTTTACCAAAATTACTAAAATCGTTCGTGTCTTTTTGGAAATAAAATTCATATGCCTATTAATCGTGCCAGCTAAGTTACTTGATTTTTCATAATCACTATAATCAGATAGGTATATTCCAAACTTTTTGTCGTTCTATAATAATATACCTAAAACAGCAGCAATATTGTGTTTTTTACACTGATCTAGGTATGAAACATTAAACGGTCTTTTACTTATGTGAGAAATGAGAAATAGGTACTGAAAATCTGATGTTTTATCAGCAAAGTTTAAAGAGTTTACCTTTCACTCGCCAAGCAAAATTTGTGCACACTTTAAATAATCACAATCACAAGATTCATAAGGGAACTTCCTCCATTGCCAATCCAATTGAACAACACAACAAACAAAATACTTAGTGACCGCAGTTGACTCAAACAAAACAAAACAAGTAAAATTATTGAAGTAAGTAAGCAAATAAATAGAAGTGAAGTCGGCCATCAACGCGGCTCAAAACGCGCATGCGCGAATTTCGCATTTTACTCGACTCGTGTACAACGTCAGACTCAAGCAGGGCTTAAAATCTCGTACTTTTTGCTATATGAACCTATGAATAGTTATATCTCATTATAAGGCAGTTCTAATGCGTAAGAAAGAGATATACCGGTTAAGATAGAAGCCCGCCTGCAAGCCACCGCGTGCGAGCGGGATGACTAGCCGTGTCTCAAGCGAATTCGGGTCGTCGCAGCGCGCAGCAGTGCTGCCCGCCGTGCGGCGGCGGAGCGCGATCAAATTCGGTACTACGCTGCTGTTTCATTATTTGAAAAAATTAATGAGAGCGCGAATTGAAATAGTTCGTCATCGTGACCTTTGATTTTTGATCGTTGTTATATTTGTAAGGCAAGCCCGGCTTTTGGGCTTGTATAACAGTACCGCCACTGATAGGTAAGTGGAAACTGTAGACAGATGCGATGCACAGGCCGCGAGTTCGAACCCCGCAACGCTATCTTTTTATTTTTTGTTAGATTAAGGGCCGAGTTCACCAACAATTAAATGGACGATTAGCGTTTTAACGGGTGTCAAATGTATTGATTAACGGCTCATTAAGACTTAATCGTCCGTTTAATTGTTGGTGAACTCGGCCCTAAAGATTTTTGTATTTTATAAAAACATTTTATGAATTATTAATGCCGCCATCGTTTTGCGCTCTATATTAAGAAGAATATGAGATATATTTTAAATAATTAGCAATGCTGCAGTCTAATTTCAGGGAACTCGTGCTTGAAGTTGTAAGAACAGACGGGAATGTCTTCTTCTATATCTTTATTGTATTTTACAACAGTTAATTATGTTGTGTATACCCAGTATGTGCAGACGCCAGGAGGTAAATTCTCATTCCCGAGAACTTTCTCAGAAGTTACCGAGAAGTTCTCACGTTGAAAGTTTCGCAACTTTGGGAACTTCTCGTCGGTGCATTGCTAAGCGGGCCTAGTACGGCTGCGTTTATATCGCGTGTCAAATGTGGATATAGCATCCATCACTCTCGTACTTGAAAGTGAGAGATCACAACAGGAGCGACTACTCTGAGCTGTTTCACTATTGCAATGTGGTGCCCGTGCAGAACATAATTAAACTGTCCGTACTTAAAGAAGAATTTAACAACATTTCAAAATTACATGAAAAACGTCGCTGTGGTAAATTAAGAAACTTAACCAAGACGGGCAAGTTTGTGCTTCCTTCATATAAAAACGTGTATGGTATGAGAACATACCACTATATCTTACCCAAAGTCATTAATGAACTCCCAAAAAACATACAAGATTTATATCTCTCCAACCCTAAATCAATAAGACGTGTAAAAAAGTTCTTTATATTATCATGTATTAACTTGGATTACATTCTTTGATTGTCATAGTTGTAAATAATTGGAATTAAGTTATTAAGAAATAATATAAGACCCGGTTTTGTAAAGACCCGCTGGTAACATGTCATCCCAAATGGCATTATTTGACACTTGATCAAAACTTGACCTAGCGGTTAGCGGTAGCTCTTTACTCCGAACTCACTGACTACTCATAAGCCTCTGTGACTTTTGTAGTCTTTCAAATTAGAAACTCTGCGATAAATGTTTTATTTGGATCTTTAATAAATAAAAAAAACTTATTTACGTGTGAGAAGGTGACGGATGCCTTATCCAAAATTTGTCACGCGATAAACGCAACCATATTAGGGCCCCAGGAAGGCATACTTACTACTGGTCTTCGCAGTAATGTACTATATCTACAAGTATCATTAAGTCCTCTGTAATGCGTTAAGAACCCGTTGGCAATGACCAGCATTACAACAATTAATATTCATAATGATAATTTTCTTATCTGTGGTGATGCGGTAGTGGTTGTGCTGGCGGCTGTTAGTACGTAATGTACTTATTACGATATCAAATATGATTTAATGAGGTTCAAATTTGGAACATCTTCAAAATAACACCCAACACATTCATTAGGCCCATATTCTAGTATCATTTAAAGGTAAAATTTAGTCAATACGAAATGTCAGCTCGGTTTGTTTTTAGGGTTCCGTACCAAAATGGTAAAAAAGGAACCCTTATGGTGAGACTTCGTTGTCTGTCTGTGTGTCTGTCTGTATGTCACAGCAGGTTTTCTCAGCAACTATAAATGCTATCAACTTGAAATTTGGCATAGTTGTACCTACAACCTGATTGCCCGAATCTGTTTTAGTAAAAAAAACTGCACATTTCAAAACTTTTTTTTTTCTGTGATGTACTTTTTGATGTATAGCCAAAAAATGACCGATCCCCCCTTACCTCCGAAGTTTATTGATCAAAAAAAAATGTGACGTATAGATAATTACTTATATTTTATGGGAAAAATAAAATGAAGTGTTCATTATTTACAGTTTTTGAGATATAACTAAAAAAACGTTGAAAATCTGTATTAATATTTAGGCTAGACAAAATGGACATTATTGCATAGAAAAGATTAAAGTCCATAACAAAATGAGTATTTTTTTTTATGTTTACCAAGCATAGGTATTATCTTAAATACGGAACCCTCGATGCGCGGGTCCGACTTGCACTTGACCGGTTTTTTTAGTAGCTTAGCACCTATAAATATACAGAGGTGCGGGCTTGGTATGGTTGAGTAGGAAAAGTGATATTTGTCGAAAATTGTATGGGAAAAACGCAAGCGTCCCTAATTATGTGACCAGAGGGCCTAATATGGCTGCGTTTACCGCGTGAGTAAATGTGGATCAATCATCCGTCACTTTTTAACACGTATATAAGTACAAGAGTGGCGGATAGTTTATCCACATTTACTCACGCGGCAAAACGCAACCATAATATGGCCTTCTGGTCACATAATTAGGGACGCTTGCGTTTTTCCCATACCTACAATTTTCGAAAAATATCACCTTTCAATTTTGAAGAACAAATAAAAACTAGGTGTAAACTACTGTGTGAACTATTGTATTTTTTAAATTATGTAATTGTGTTTACATATTCTGAAAGAAAAAATCTATCTGCTATCTATTACGGTACAGCTATTTAAATATACGACGGACGGACGGACAGCGGAGGCATATTAATTACGTCCTGTTGAGCGCCCTTCGGGCACGGGACCCTGGAAAAAACCTTGGTCTCTTCTAGGGACAATCACACTTAAGTTAATCCAGTCCCAAACTAATTCAAGGCTTGTTCTGTGGGTACTTACAAGACAACAATTGACAACAAAAGGTTAAAGGCGTTCTAAAAAAATCATGCCTCAAGGTTTGTTTCAAAAGCGTTTTTTTTTTGATTTCTTGTGTTCATTATTTACTGAGAAAAAATATATGTCTGCTAATGGCTAAAGAGTTTAAACGTCACATTGTGTTCTACGTCACAGCTCTGCCCTCCTAAGCAAAAATGCAATAACTAAATTCAATAGCCAAAGCAGATTCAACTCTCTTCTGTTTGTAACTAGGTTGCAATTTCTACAGATGTTTTGTCTGAGATATCGCCATTATGCTTAGTAGGGCAGAGCTAGTGCTAGACTTAAAAATACGTAACGCGGTTACAAACAAAATTACGTCATTCTGACCACTGCACTAGTCCAAAGCGAGCGTAGCAAACACTGATAAAGAAAAACATCTCAGTAAACAATAATCAAAACAATTTGAAAAAATAATTAGCATGCTTATCAGAACACCTTTTCAAAAAAACAACCTACCTATTGTCAATTCACATAGGTACTTTAGTGTACATAGAAAGGTATAGAAAAAATTCAATATACAAAACATACTCGTGATCATATCCGATACTCGTACCCTAGCTGGTTTTAGTCAGAAATGTATTTCAGTAACATACTGTTACAAAGGTCTTTGTTAAGCAATAACTAGTACTATTTGATCTATTCATTATAAAACCAGGTGACAGGCGATTCCGTATTAGGCGTGAGAAGGTCACTGTGCCTTTGAAATGCGTCATCCAAGTATTAATTATAGCTTCCAGCTAGCAGAAATTGAGTTATTATTTCGGAATATCACAGCGGAGGGTTCCGATGCGGTTGGCAAAAACTGTTTACTTTAAGTTTAGTGTAAGTGTCCATAAGGTTCAAAGTCAAAAAAAAACTGATTCGACGTCCGCGCTATGGTGGGACTGGACAGCGAAATAGTTATTCGCTTTTCACTGAACATGATTACAAATTTCAACGCGTTAAATCCATCAAAAGCATTTGAGATTTTTTAATTATGGAAGTAATTAACAATGGCCATTTAAAACTCAAGCAATGAAAGTTAAAGTGAGTTTTTTTTAGCTAATGTAAAAAAATGAGCTCAAGCCACCTGATAGTATTATTATAATAATAATAATAATACAAATCTTTATTCTCAGACTTCAGGGGTCCATAGGCTGTTAGTAATTTACACTTAATATACTATGTATTAAGTGGGACTTAATCCTTAATAAGGCAGAGGCTATTATATAGACCACATAACAATAAGCTGAAATTGAACTTTACTAGTACATCGAGCACATGACCCGTGCACCCACTGTTTCAACCCACTGCCACTGCTCTATTCGCTTTCGTCAGAAATTCGTTAAAAATATTTTTTATTCCGCAAAAGTAGGTAGGTTAGGTTCGTTAGGTATCTTTAAATGCCCGAAGGGCAAACCGCCCAGGAATAGGCTCCGTCAAAAAGAGCAGTGGGTTGAAGTAGTGGGTGCACGGGTCGCGACCTATGTTACGATACAATTTTAATTTTATTTTCCTAAAATATAACATCATCTATTAATACTCTTTAGAGACTTGCCATTCCATGACTGTGCTTCATTTTGGTCTAGTATTTTTCCTTTAACGGGGCTTTATTAAGGGTCAGTTCAGTGAGGCTAGACAAGTTTCTTAACGCTAACGTAAACGATTTTCGAAAAATTGTCTTGTACAAAATAAGATATAAGAATAAAAGCATTACAAAAGGTTTATAAATATCCTGATTGAGAAAGGACCTCTTATAAAGGCATGTATAAAGACGATTTGAACTTAAATTACATATACACTTATAATAAACTCTTATATATATATATATATATATAGGAACTCCTTGTAAAATATTTATAAGAACAAAGACTTACAAGCGCACTTTGTAATTACTCTTTATATGTTTTCATACTGTGTAAGGCATCTTATAAGGTCATTTTTTCTTATAACTTCCTTGGGTAAGTTTTATTAAAGAGTACTAATCTTACTAAAGCATGATATACAACAGTTGAGAAACCACTACTCTTTAATATGATTTAACTAAGAGAAACAACACTTATAGTCTAGGACCATTTTTGAAGAATTATAATGCAAGCCGTACATCGTGTAACAGTTGGGGTGATAACGTTATCAGAGGGTTTTGACCTTGCAGAATGGAAGTATGCTATAGCGGGAAAGGTGCAGCCCATACAAAAAAATTCGTCGTATATTTTGTAAATCGTTGTTCCGGAACAACCCTAAAAAAGGTCCGATTGTAATGGTTTTTTTATATAATGTAAAGGACAATATAGCCATGGTAAACCAAAGTGTTTGTCCCTCCAGCTCTATTTATTTCTTCGCAATCTTGCAAAACTCACCCTTTTTTCTGTTTTTTGCCGATACTGTCATTGAAGTTCATTTAAGTGCTAATCATGGTTCAGCAATATTGAAGAGTATAAAATTTGGTAAAACTTTTGGGTTCAAAATTTTTTTCACTACCTCTAGGAACGAAGATATGGAATCATCTATGGGAAGCTAGCGTTAAAAATTGCTACTTTTTCTAGTTTTCCTTCATATTTACGTTTTGGCGCATTTTAGCGCAAACTGTTTTTCGGCAATATTGTAGAATATAAAATTAGCTAAAACTTTTGGATTCAAAGATTTTTTCCACGAACCCTAGGAACGAAGATATGGAATCATCTATGGGGAGCTAGCGTTAAAAATGGCTTTTTTTTTTCTAGTTTTTCTTCTATATTTCCGTTTTGGTGCATTTTAGCGCAAGTCATACTTCGGCAATATTGTAGATCACAATATTTTTTGCAAAATTTTTTGGCAAATTTTGTATTCTACAATACTGCTCAAAAACTTCAACGTCTTTACCGGCAAAATACAGAAAAAAGTTACAGGTTTTGCAAGATGGCGGAGAAATAAATAGAGCTGGAGTGACGAAAAATTTGGTTTACCATAGTTATATTGTCTTTTATAACATATTAAAAAACCATAACAATCGGACCTTTTTTAGGGTACCGGAACAATGATTTACAAATTGTACGACGAAATTTTTTGTATGGGCTGCACCTTTTCCGGTATAGCATACTTCCGGTTCAAATTTCGAAATGGCGACAGGCAGATCCGTATTCTGCAGTGTCAAAACCCTCTGATAACGTTGTCACCCCAACTGTTACATGATTTGCCGCTTGCAATGGTTTAGAGACGCGTTTTTCAGGTTTGGGCCTAGTCGATTATATTTTTTTAGTTTTTCAACAGTTATATATCATGCTTTAGTAAGATCAATGCTCTCTCTAATAATATTTACCTACCCAAGGAAATTATAAGAATAAACGATCTTATAAGATGCCTTATAAAGAATGAAAAAATATCAAGCGTAATTTAGTCTTACAAAGTGCGCTTGTAAGCCTTTGTTCTAATAAATATTTAACAAGGGGTTCTTATATATACCTATAAGAGCTTTTTATAAGTGTACAGCAGTTGCTACGCTAGAACAAATAAAATAATATGAGGGTTGCGTGGTCAAACCCGATATGTCGATATAATTTACTGTGTCAAAAATAACAGTATATGTCAATCATGACAATTCAAAATTAAATAAACAATTAATTCGATTTATCTGGTTTGACCAAGCAGCACTCTTTAAATTATTAGGTACCTACGTAACCTACGCATTATGATTTTTGGTTCTTTCTTTTTTTAAGGATTCCTAAGTTTATGAACATGGCCATCAATATTTTTAGGCTAATGTTTGATAGGAGCAATGGTCTTGAAATGCACTTAACTAATGGCCGTATTAATAAACTTGTCTTGACTGAGATGCCTATCTCGAGAGACGTCAAAGTAAACGTCAACCCATAGAAAACTGTCATTTTTGACGTGTCTTGTGATTGGCATCCCAACCAAGATGAGTTATTAAGGCCCTGAGAGTTAAATGAGAATATTGAGTCTGACAGTGCATTTAACTAATAACAACTGAACTTTTTAATTTCTGATAAAGTACACTATAAATAAGATTGTAAATAATGGAAAAATGGCGAAAATTTGTGTTATTTAACATTTTATTAAATCAATAAATATTATTCAAAAACACATCTCAGAAATGGCCCGAGATTTTAATGTTACTTATAATATACATAAATTAACCGATAACCGAAGATTCAGTAACCGAAGTGTTCATAAAACATCAAAGAAATGTATATACATTGTGAATCTTCTTACAATTGAACATTTTATTGTTATATGTTCTGTGGCAAATATAGTGCAGTCGGTGACAGTAAATTAGGTAAATCTGTTCAACATGAATCATGATGTAGGTCATTCCTTGTCACTGACTTTACTATACCATTTTTTAATGTTGTTAAACACCTATATCCCATAAAGGCTGAAAGCTTGGCTTTTATAGTCCATTGGCATTAGAACACCCGCAAGTGAATTTGGCAGTTCACATCGAATTATATTCGTATTTTATGACAATAACCACTAGTACGTGCGAGTGTAGCGACACTATCTAAGCGAATGGACTATACATTTTAATTTTTTTCTTTTTTTTATGGCAATGAACTTATTTTTTTCTCTGAAAATAAATTGAATAATAAAAATATTTTATTTCTTACAGCAAAGTTAAATAATAAGTGAAGTGACTAATTAAGACTCCTCTTTTTACAGGTTACACATACATGTGACCCCCGCTTTTATTTTAAATACTTAATATAAGAAATATATATTCATTACAATTTTAAAATCATTACATTATTTAAGTCTTAGAACAGAGTTAAAGGTGAAAGCAGAGATTTTTTTTACAGGTGTGTCTTAGAACGAAACCATTACAAAGAGATACCTTAAAGTAAACGTCTCATTTTTGAAATACCCCATGAGCATGAGCTCTTGCTATTTCTTAAATTATGAGGATTTCCCAAATCATCAGCGGAACGCAATTATGTACTTATTAGATAAATTATTATAGTTTTCCCAGCCATAAAGGCGACCATAATCGTCCCGCAGACATTGGTAAAATTGATATGGAATCTTTAATTTATTCGAATCCCTTCCAACAAGAAACGAATTATTCTTTCTTTACAATATCTTGTGACATAAACGAACAGTCGCAAAGGATAGCCTCCTCCTTTTTTGAAGTCGGTTAAAAAGATATTTTGCTGTACAATCCACATAATTGTTTATTTCCTAATTAATTTAGTATTTAGCGAAAGATGCCTCATAAGTATGTAAAATAAAATAATAATAACAAGTATCGAAACTTATTTCTCCTCAAATCTTGGTGTTGCTATATAAAACCTTTTTAAACCTAACGGTCTTCGACTTCTGCAGACTGAGCGTGGCCAGACTATATTTTTATTTAGAACTGTGGGCCTATCCGTGTTTATCACGTGACAAAACGTGGATAAAACTTTCGTCACTTTCTGACAAGTATATAAGTGCGAGAGAGACGGTTGTTTTATCCACGTTTAGTCACGCCATAAACACGGCCATAATAAGCGCTCTGAAATAATACAAAAACTAGAGATTAACATAAAATTGTACGTAATTTTAGGAGAGAAAATAAGGAGACATTACAAATGTCATCATCGCGACAAGATAGAGTTACAAAAATGTCGTAGAAGATGCAACCAAGAAGGTCGCTATTACATACATGACTAAATAGTTCGCATATCACGGCGAGAACATTAATAGTTTGTTGTTTTCGATGTTGTATCTTATTTTATACTTATTGTTTGTAGGGACGAGCAATGGTCGCCAAAGCTTTCACTTTATTCAAGAAGATTATAATTTTCTCTTAATTTTTTTATGCTTACCACACCCACTTTCGCTCTCACGCACACTTTGACAAGTACCTCTACAGATAAGTGTTTACCACAAGTAAAGCCCACTCGCCATTGTAAATTGCAAGAGCTATGTAAGAGTTGATTTATGAGCAGGTCTAACCTACTAATAATTTTTATTGGTTCTCATTATTTCATAATTATGAAAATAAAAGACAAATAACGCTTTAATTTTGCTTGTTTAATTTTAAAGGGCATATATAGATATCCTCTGACCCATTTATGTGACGAGCCATCTATCCCCCGCGGTAGGCACCTCATCCCATTTTTAAGGGTTCAAAAAAAGTACGATTTTCAATTTATACGACTTATATCAAAACAGTACAGTAAAATAATAGATTAAGGATCATAGTTTTTATACGCATTGCTATTAAATGATGAATTATTAATAATTAACTTTAGTACTAAATATTATTTATTATAATCTATTCTCTTCTAATTTTATGATATCCAATTAGAATTACAAGTTCATGACTACATTCCCCATTACTCCACAGTTCAACTACATTAATGACGCCGACAGTAAAAAAATATGAAAATAAACTTTTTTTTTTTTAAATAGAGCAACAATGCTTTAAGTAATTTTGCACAGGAAATATAATATGATAAGTTAATTTTCATTTCCCAAAGCATCCACATAATGAAATTAATAACATAACTGGAATGGACTTAATTATATCAGTATTGCTATGCTAATGTTTCGTGCTCGCTACTTATCGCATACTAAACTAAATCTACCCGAAAATGGACAGGGTATTAAAGATAACTTTAGCTACGACAAAGTCAGCCAGTTTCAGCTCAAGTTTCTTATGTTTTCCTAATAATTAGGTATATTTTTGGATTTTGTTTCGGTCCCCGTATCTGGTGTCAATCAATGCATTTTCACCATTCAAATAGTTATAGCATTTCTGCTGAAAAATTCTACCACATTTTTGGGTACAACTTTTTTGTAGCAACTTCCGAAATTATAATTTGGTAGATTAAAACATAAACTACACCAAATTAACACTCCATGACCGTTAACAAAACAATTGGCCTGATATTGATTTAAAACAAAAACGTGGAGTGGTAATAAAGTCGTATTAGAAACTCATTTTTCAAACTTTTATTTAACTTTATGTCCTGGAATTTTGCAAGTCGATTTTGAACCAGTTTCCGTCAATGGAATTTTGAATAAATGTGTAAACTCTATAACAATGCAATATTATGGTACCATGGAGCTTATCTGATGATGGAGGCGGAAGGTGAAGACGGGATCTTTAGTGTACTTAATATGTACCCGCGGAGTTGGCGCTCATTAGTTTTGTCTTGATAAGCAGATAATGTCTGAGTGGAATAAATTATAGTCAGCAGCAAAATTTTGTCCCAAAAATGATATTTTTGACAGAAACTTATCAAATTAAAGAACATCATTTATGCAATTCTAATGTAATGACTTTTCACGGTTCAAAAACTCCCAAAGCGATGAACATTGCTCTGGGAAAATTAAATCCGAACCCATAGAGGCCTTGTTTTTCTACGAAGCTAGCGGTCGAGGGGTTCGATTCCTGGTTTGGACAAATATTTGTGAGAAGAGCGCGAGTATTTGCATTCTGAGTTTGATGTTTTATATGAATTTAAGTACCTATGTATTTCTCTTTATACCGTTTTTCGGTGCTAATACCTATAGTTGTGTATATGCACCTAGAGCTTAGTTTGGGACAATGTCAATTTGTGTGAGATTCTACCAAAAGGAAAGGAAGAATAGTTTTAAATTGTTATCTGCATCGTTCGTTGACTTATTAAATAAATTTAAGCGACAGTACGCCATCAATCACACAATAAGATTTGCGAAACTTTTTTTTAAATTTCCTAATTTATCCCCCAAAAGTAACCCCTTGTTCAAAATTCATTTATTTACGTTACGCATCCGTCTTTGAGTCACCGACTTACATATTTATACCAAATTTCAACTCGATCGGTCCAGTACCTAGTTTTGGAGCATATCTTCTGTGACAGATGGACAGATAGACAGACAGACTAACAGACAGGCGTAGAGACGGAACCCTCTCCACGCGAGTCGAAATCGCACTTGGCCGGTTTTTACTTTACCTATCATGTATTTTTTGTCTTTCCAAATTCTAATTTTTCAAATTATCCAGAGGTTGACGCGAAAATTCAATCAGTTTACATATTTCAAAATCATAAATTCCCATACCAATATGTATGACTGTATGTTTAAAATCATAAATTATAAATTCCAGTGTCACTGAACTTTTTCTAAGAGTCGTAGACAAGTTACGTGGATATCGCAATAAAGGTACTTGCAATAGTTGCAAAATCCGGCGCCCTGCACAACAGGCACGCGTACCTACGCAGCAAAAACTTATAATAAGTAAATTAATAAAATAACTGTTCTCCCCGTGACTTCTCACTACGAGAAAAGTTAAGCATTCTTTATAAATTACAAAGAATCAAAAAAAAATGTAAACAAGTCATATGCGTTTATTTTTTTTTTATGGTCACCCCGAGGTTGAAGGGAGCTTTCGGGGGAGGTGAAATATGGCAATTGGCTACTTTCAGTGTTGTACAGTAACACAATAGTTTACTGTAACAAACGCATATTGCTTGTCTCAGCGTCAACCTAACATGTATAAATACTATCAGGCCATCAATATCGAAAAGCATGCAGGGCTTGTGAGATTTTATACGGCTAATTATTGTAAGTACACTCAAGGAATTTAGTTTGTGACCCACCTTAGGTCCAAAGTCAATCTGACATTCTACAGCAATAAGGTTGAGTTTCCTGTCAATTACAAATGACTTGACATCTCTATTGACAATGACATCTTCAAGCAGATTTTCTTTGAAAAGGGTAGCAAATTAACTTCCGTGACCGTACCTAATATTGCTTTAGTCGTGCTGTCGTATTGTCAACGTTATGATAGGTCTTATTTACTTGACAATGATGGCGGCCGGGATAAACAAAGGTTAAATATAAAATCATGTTTAATCTAAAACCATATTGCTTTACTGTTACTACCAAAACGTCGACAATACGATTACACAACAAATGCAATAAGGTTTTGGCGTGTAGAATCTCGTCTCGTCGAAGGCCTTTAAAAATATCAGAATCACACTCTCTATCGTTAACGGGTATTAGGGGGGGAATTTAGTCCATAATCTGATAAACCACCGCGCCTCCCCGTGTCGCGGCGGGGACCATATTCCTCGGCGAAAATAAAATACAGCGTGTCGGATAATGCTCAGTGAAGCGTTCCGTCGCTCGCCGTGTCTATAAACACAAACTGTCTCTTATACACAAGTGTACACAATTTTTTTGTTAAAGTTTAAGTTTGTAAGTTTAAAAAATATATATATTGAAGAGATGGACAGATGGACAGACAGATGGACATAGCGAAACTAGGGATTCCTTTGACTACAGAACTCTAAAAAAAAGATTCAAACATACAGACGGACAGACATACCCTTAAACCGCTCAACTAATTATCATAAAACCTTTTTAAGAACCATCAGAGTTAACATAATTTCTTTTAAAAAAACGAGTCCAGATCGGTTCATCCGTTTAGGAGCTAGGTACAATGCCACTAACAGATAGGCACATAGATACACGTTAACCTTTAATCTCTATAAAACGAGTACCCATGGTAGGGAGTTTATAAAATAAACAATTTTACTCTTCAAAATGTGTAAATAATACTTTCTTTTAATACTTACTTATTTTTTGCTTGCCATAATGTATTATACAGGTGGTACTGAAATTAGCTTAAAAGTTAAATCATTACGAGCCCTGTAGGGCACAGTAATAATAATACACTTATCGTTTATTCTTTACTTACATAAGTTACCTATTAACATTGTAACGTATCACCTAATAGTATTATTGTTAGTCAGGCTCAGGCCTAAACTTTCTTCTGCCCCTTAAAAAAAAAGTATTTCCGCCTCTGAGATGAGCGTGTTCTGATTCTAAGCACCTTTAATGATCCAAATTATTTATTGGCAAATGTGCATACGCACAAAAATACAAACGAAATTCAAAAATAAATGATGATAGGATGTTTTATTTCAGTAAGTACACGGGCACATTTACGAGTACATGTCAAAAATCTACCAGCACTTCCCAAGCGAAGAATGTTACTGTTGAGAAAAGCGCTTAAAAACTCCACAGTCAATCATTATTCAATTACATAATACGATGGAAAGAAATCAAAATCCTAAATAATCCCATTAATAATCCAAACTAAAAAAATTCTACCTGAGTGCATTTACCTACAGGGTGCTCGATTAATAAACTTTGCAAAATCCAACGGGTATTGCCAGCTTTATTTGATAAAATCGAGGGTGTAGTCATGACACACAAAGTAATTTAAACCGGCTGCTGTATACGTTTCTCCATGCGTAGCCCGGATGCCATAATGAAATGTAGTGGCCCAATATCCAACTTTTTAAACCTATGAACTACACTTTCAATTAATTTTTTACTGTTTTTAGGGTTCCGTACCGAAATTGTAAAAAAGGAACCCTTATGATGAGACTTCGGTGTCTGCCTATCTGTCTGTTTGTCGCAGCAGTTTTTCTCAGAAACTACAGAAGCTATCAACTTGAAATTTGGCATAGTTGTATAACTTGCTTGTCTGCAACTGTTTATGGTAAAAAAATATGAAATTATTTTTCTAAATATTTGAAAAGGAGTCTAGAATGGGAGGTGGAAAATGAAAGTGATTTGATTATAGCAAACGGGGTATTATAATGAAAGGGTCAGTCTGCACATTTAATTTTTTTTTAAATATAATTTTCCGTGATTTACAAAAAATTACACCACTTATCTCCGAAGTTTATCAATCAAAAAATCTGAAAAATTCCCGGTTTAAAGATAATTACTTAAATTTTACGCCAAAAATAAAATGAAGTTGTCAAACTTTACAGTTTTGGAAAAATTACCAAAAAACTTTAAAAATCTGTATTAAAATTTAGGCTTGTCAAAATGGATCTTATTCCATAGATAATAAAGTTCATAACATTACAAAACGAGTATGGTATGTTACGCTAGGGTTTGTATTCGATGGCAACTTGTCTAGCCCCGCTGAAGAGTAATTGATCAAAATGCCAAGTTTTAATAATGAATTCCTAACGTATTTTTTAATTTTTTGACTTTATTACTGTTCCAACCCAACCGTACCGACGGTTAGAAATCAAATTATAGTTCCCGCATAAAACATTCTATCCAATAAATAAATTATAATTATACCGTCGGCTACATGGCTGCCTATTTGTTTTTAAAAGAGCTAACTTATTCCAATTTGAACTAAGGATCAAACCACGTTCACATCTGAATTAAATTCAGAATTTTGTCAGTTTCCTAACGTGCGACGGATCGGCGCGCGGCGACGGAATGCTTTGCCGACTGTGCACTCCCAAACTTTACTCCAACCCGATTGTCGTTTTACCGAGCTTTAGTCATTTTGGTATGTGTCGTCTATTTTATTAGAGCGAAGCTTTATTCTTCCTCGATTCAGATTTTCGTTTATCCGCATACTCCTCCCAAACTATTAGAGATATCAAGATCAAATTTAGCCCGTAATACGACATCAAGCCATAGATGGTTTAAAAAAATAACATTGAAAATCGGACATACCACGGAGGACTTTCAATGGGAAAAATGGGAAAAGTGTCGAAACTTCGATTTTAGGCGGCGCTCTTCGCTCGTAACCTTTTTGAAGCTTCATTTTTAGCTTCGCTCCATGTAGACTTGCCCGGGGACGGCAAGTGCACCTAGTCAAAATCCCTAATATGGTTGACAATTTTGATTAAGCTATTACGCCAATATATATAGCGACGACCAATAATGTGTGTAAGCCCAGTGTGGCAAGAATCACGCGAGATTACTACCATTTTGCAAAAAAAGTTGCAAATGTCACGAAATCAATCTATTTTTGCACGCGTTGGACGTTGAGTGGCGGACTTTATATAATGCTTCTGAAATAAGTTGATATCAATCAGTCATTGAAAGAAATCAGTCATACTTTTAAAAATCTCTCAGCAGAGGTTATCTCACAGCTCGATTCGATAGTTTTAGGATCTGAGGGCCAAGATGCACTACGCTAACTAGCGTTTCTATTCGTTTCTTTTTTAAACAAATCGCGTCACTGGTACATGACGTGATACGAAAAGTCACGTGATCTACCAGTGACGCGATTGGTTAAAAACGAAGCAAATAGAAACGTTAGTTAGCATAGTGCATCTTGGCAGGGCCCCCTGTGGTCCAAACTGATCGGAAATTCGAATATTTATTTTTGCAAGAACTACCGTGACGATTGTTTGTGTTTTACGAATTTATAATAAGAAACCTCCACAAAGAAAAAAAAAACATGAGGAAGTTGACACATAAACAATAACTCAAACAAGAATAGTGCAAGTTTAATATAGTGAACTAATTAATATGAGTTTTTTCTAGTCGATTTATTTATTCTACAGAGTGTGACATCCATGAGAACAAATATTTTAACAATAGTTAATATGCATCCTAATTAACATAAAAACATGTGTATTGTTAACATTAAGTTGCACTTTTTTTTTCATACTAAGTCTCCACGCAATGTATGTATCATAAATAGCTCAATTTATTAACCCTCAATTAACTTGCAATTAACTTAGACGTAATGTTATACATCGCTGCTCGATGGACCTTTTAAAAATGAAGTATACTAAATTTATTGGAGCTATTAACTGAATTCCTTCTGTAAAGGGTTCACAGCACTTAAAGCTATCGTTACTTGAAATTTATGTTCTTATGGATGTCACACACTGTATATAACATAAGTATGTTAATCGTTGTTTAGTGCCAATATTACAAGCGTAGAGCTAATTTTGTGACTAGGCCAGTACGTGCGAAATTGCCCCATAGTTTTAATACATTGAAGTGACTAATTATTTGCCCACCATTTTTATAAACACTTTCACGTTTGTATAACGAATAATAATATTTTCTAGTGTTTTTGTATGTGATTCTTGATGAAAGTTCGAATGCCACATGGAAGGCTTGTTTCTTCAGTATTCTTTAAATGTTTAGGTAATGACAATTCACAATACAAGTAATTCTTAATTTTCAAGGTCTTTATTTAATTCATGGTATGTATTGTAAACTATCGCTATGAAAGACCCTTTCGATTTTCATCTTAAAATACGGCATTTTATTTCTGTCATATTTGACCTGTTCGATTCCCGGTTAAGTCAGGCGATTTTTCAAAAATCCATAAATGCAGTATTTATTATTTTCTGAAATAAAAGTAAGTCTCCATTGCGTAAAATTTGCTATTTCCAATATTTAAGGTAGCTGCGGTACATTTCCCGTGACGGGTGAAAACAAAGTTAAATGGTAATTGCTAGTATTCATGGCCTTCCGTTATTTTGATTGTGTTTGTTATTTAGAAATAAATTAACCATATCGGTAACCCTTTCGATCTGCATCATAAAATACGGCATGTTATTTTACCGCATTTGACCGACCGGTTCGAGTCCCGGTTGAGACAGACGATTTTTCAAAAATCCATAAATCCAGAGTTTATAGTTTTTAAAAATAAAGGAAAGTCTCCTTTACACAGAATGTGCTATTTCCAATAATTAAGGTAGTTGCCTTCCATGTGGCATTCGAACTTTCCACCCTGTATAGATAAACAAATGGAAATAAGAGGTTAGTGATCCGTGCGAAGGATGAACTGTACCGTTCTACCGTATAAATACTGATGATATCGCTTTACTCCAATAATGCTAGCTATCGCCTCTTTCAGTATTTGCGAATAGCACTTTACCGCAGAGTTTAAAGTCCGCGAAGCAAAATAGATAGGTCGGTCGACATTGTTCGACTGTACCGTCGACAAAATACACCCTAAGCTGTGGGGGGGGGGGGGGGCGCGTCGTCCGTAAGCATTATTTTCACATTCCGGTGCATGCCAAACACTCTTTTATTTGTATGAACGGGTCATTATGCTCCTTAGGGCCTAGTTCACCAACAATTAAACGGACGATTAGCGGTTTAACGGGTGTCAAATGTATTCATTAACGCTGATTAAGACTTAACCGTCCGTTTAATTGTTGGTGAACTCGGCCCTTAGTTTAACACCATTTTACCTCCGTTTTAACAATTCATACATCGGGCTGAGGAGGGTGAATGCCCCCTGTACCAAATTTCGGTAATAGTTGACGAGACCTAAAAAATATCGATTTAAAAATAGTTGAAGAGATTGCAATTTATTTACATTTGTCGGTACTGGTGTTTGTAAAATTGCTTTTACTTTGTCGGGTAATTTATGTAGCTCATTTTATCTATGACATAAACTTGATCATTTACTTGATTTTGAAAAAATATACATTTTCCTTTTTGTAAAGTTAATCCTGCAGTCTGTAACCTATGTAACACTGCCTTAAGCCTATGTAAGAGTTCCTTTTTCCCGCTTATTAGGATGTCGTCAAGCAGACACAGCACTCCGCCACTCCAGTTAGTAAGTTATCTATAGCGGAATGGAATGTAGCCGGGGGGCGCCCGCCCGGCCGAACACCAGACGCGTACAGTTGAATGATCCGCGGTGCGTATTAAGAGGCCGTATACGAAATTTTGCCGATTTCGCTGATTTACGTGATTTTACAGTTGAAATACTGTATTTCTACAAGTTTCAATACGCAAAACGAAAGATAATTTCTAATTTTAATGAATGTATGAGCTACTTTTTGGTTGTTATTATTTTATTTCGATTAATCGACCTGACACCGGCGACTGTCATGTGAATTTTGCTGGAAGAGGTTTGGAATGTCACATATTCATGAATCGTTTTGACGTTTTAACGGTATGAAAAATTTACAATGTATTGCTGTGAAAGTCGTCTATAAAATGTATTAATTACTTTTTACCACTTTCATATAAAGTTTTCGAGTAAAAAAAATTAATAAACTTGGTAATTTTTTATAGAAAACGGGCAAAAATTATTTTTGATTTCGGCTACTCAGAACTCTCGTTCATAAAACTAAAATAACAGAAATAAACTATAGTTCAAAATCCATTACCTAAAAAAATGTCCAAAAATTTCAAAAATAAATAATGTTTTAAAACAACCTAAGTTTCGCATACTCGACAAAAATAAAAAAGTGGGTCATTTATTCGTAGCTCGTTTATTCGATCATACCTAAAATGATATTTAATGTTCAGCATTAAAACTTATAGAAAAGCAGTATTTTAACTGTAAAATCACAAAAATAAGCAAAACCGGCAAAATTTCGTATACGGCCTCTTAATTCACGTTAAATTTTGTGCTTCGGGCTTTTGTGTATAAGCGGAGGGGAGGTCTAATTTTGTAAATAATTGTCCCAGTGTAGTTTTGCAAACGATTATTTGATTGTAGGCAACGGATAATGTTCCACAACGAGCTGCTTATTAACGGTAACCGAATAGTCACATATACGCATTGAACCATTACTTTTTAATACAGGCACAATTGGCGATGCGTATTCGGAATACTCCACCGGCAGAAATACTCCTATACTAACTAGGCGGTGAAGTTCTTTATCTACTTTATCTTTCAGAGCGAACGCTATTGATCATGCCTTGTAAAAAACCGGCATTGCGCCCTCTTTAATCTATCTACTGCATATTTATGAAATAATCCTAATTTATCAGAAAAAAATGACGGCTAACTTCGCTATTCAACTTCATTCTGATTTTGGGTACAATATGTAATCGTCGTCGTCGTTGTTGTTGTTATCTCTTATTTAAATATTGAAATACAATCGCGGCCTAAAATAGGTGGGCCGCCAATACGGACAACGTAAACGTCGATCAGCTGAGTGCGGTCAGCATCAATATTGTCGCCCGTATATGACACTAGTTTTTTCTTAGAACTTCCTAAAAATATGTAAGAAAAGTGTTTGTTAAACGTTCGCTCGGACATTGCTGTGATCGCCGATCCGCTACCGATCTCAAACTTAAGTGACACTCCCAATATTGTAACAGACTCTGACACTGGTTCTCTGTGTTCAGAACGAATATAAAATAACTTACCATCGTCTCCCGCGTTCAAGTCATTTGCTACGACACGACGTACGAGTACTTTACACTTTTGCACATGGATCCTTTTCAAATGGCCCTTTACGTGACATTTCTCGCACTTATGATTAGCAAACCGACAATCAGACTTTATATGATTCAAATAGCCACACACTGCACACTTTTCCCGCTGTGTCCCTGTTGTTGATACTTTGACCGATCGTAAAAAGCTGCTCCTGTGGCACAAGCGGTGCCTGCGCTGAGCCCGCCGCCGCGGTGTCCCGCGCACAGCGCTCCACACTCACCAGCTCCACCGCCTTAGTTAGAGTTAACTCCTCGAAGTCCTGTGAAAAAAGTTAGTCACGCTCCCGGCCTGGCAGTAATCCCATGACGGGTCTATCACGTAGTGCTTCTTCGATGTTAGCGAAGGCAAATTCTGCTGTCAGGCCGTACAACCGTGCAGCCCACTTCGTATATGATTCTCCTTGTTACCAACCGAATAAAATTTGTAACGATTGCTTAATCCTAAAAGTATAGAGACAAAATGGCTTTCCAACAACAGTAGTATATTTTCATACGGTGCTTGTTGCGAATCTTTCGGTAACACTAAATCCGAGGCAAGCTTGTAAGTACTTACCTTCACCGAGTGTGCTCAAAAAATATCGCCCGGTGCTTCTCGCCTGCCTTATCCGTCGCTGCATCAATTTTGTTCCACAAAGTTCAAAATTCCACAATGTTCCAGTGTGCCACAAACCACTGCGATATACGTGCTTTAAAAGTCTTCCAGGCCTGAGTATTGTGTTCAAAAGTCGGCAATATTCCAAAATACGTAGACATTTTATTTATTTTTCCCGAATGTGGGTGCCTCGCCGCCAGTGTTAGAAAAGCAAGGGCAGGGACAAGTGAACCGACCGTCTGTTATGCACACACTACTTAAATAAAGAAGATCAAGCAACGGGGATGAGCGCGCTAACGCACACATAATAACAATTAGCTTAACATCTCACGATGAATAAAATTTATGCGTGTGTCTGTGATTTTCAAAGAAATGCCAAAGTTTAAGTGCAAGATTATATTTAACTTGACTTGTTCGAATGTGAGATGTCCGCTTCAAAAGTTTTGAACTAGTGATCTGTTGATTTCAAAATAGGGTTTGACACGAAAATGTTAGATGATTTTAGTATTAATTAGGTAAATATAATATAATTAACCACTATATTAGGGGTATTAAATACAGTTATATAGAGATAAATATCTAAAATAAGCTTTGCATAAAAAACTTGTATTTCATAAAATGCTCAATTTGA
Organism: Acleris literana; assembly: GCA_946894065.1. NCBI lineage: Eukaryota > Metazoa > Arthropoda > Insecta > Lepidoptera > Tortricidae > Acleris > Acleris literana. Next base: position 24,088,923 of record OX335669.1, read on the forward strand.
GAAGTTGCCGGCCAATTAGGGAAATGTAAGATCTTTTCTTGAAGGCACCTATGTCATAACTGGGTGGAAATACCTACCGCCAAAGGGAGTTCGTTCCACAGTTTCACTGTACGAGGCAATAGTGCCTAGTGAAACGCACGGTGGAAGAACGCCATTCATCAAGTTGATGTAAAATAAACTTTATTTGTTTCAAAAACCACTAAAGTAATAGAATCTTAATCATAATCATTTACCTACTGAGTTCTGCAGTCACTCTGTATGGTATGTAGTGGTATGTGGTTTTCGCTTGTTTTATTATTATTTTCTGTGGCAATAAATGTATTTTCTTTCTTTCTTTCTTTCTTTTATGTATAATTAAAAAACCAGGGCCGTGAACGCTTTAATAGCTCTTTTTAACTTAAAATTAATGGCGGCCGAGTTAAAAACAATACCATAACAGATCAAAGACTATGTACCTGTGGTTTTTACCGCCTGGAATCGTAATAATTGTACTGCAAAATATCATAGGTTATATTAGGCATTTATTTTAGTTCGTTCAACACTGGAATTATGTGCCTACGGGTATTTAACGACAGCAGCATTTCGTTACTACTTTAGAAAAAACTCGTATCCAATATTTCGAGATGTATGAGATTCAACTTAATTCTTTTCATGTTTAAGTTTAAAATCGTACGTCACGAATTATTAGATAGGTACGAGGTTTTTTCAAAGCAATGACGATTTGCTTTTTCGCTGTGTTTTGATTTTTGCACGCATAATAATATGAGTTTTAATTTATTCGCTTTATTGAAGTCGTCTTTATTGGAAAAGATTCTAGTCATATCTCAACCCTGTCTACGTAAATTATTGCATATGCGTGTAAAGTTAACTTCCTCGTTGAATTTTTTGTTTGCTTAATATTGTGTGAATCTAAATCGTTATGTTTATGTCTAAGCTTTTTAAAAGTGTTATTCAGTGTCCAAATCTTTTATAAAAAGTTAACTTCAGTGTACAGTCACCAGCAATAGCATATTATCCTATATTGGGGGCACAAATATCTGACACGTCTTTATTACTAGAGGTATGAGAGTGTGTCAGATATTTTTGCGCCCCATGTTGGATAATATATTATTGCTGGTGACTGTCCCGACCGCACCATCCTTTAGGTACGTACCTAATAGACCTCTATTTCATGCGCGCTTTGCCCGCAAAAATTACTCCCGACATATTTTTCAGACGAGTTCCTAGATATTATAAAATAAGCTTTGATCCTTTCCATGTTTCTCTTACTAGCCTTTAAAGGTCATTAAAATATAAATTGTTTTAGTATCCTATCTTTATTTTGTTTGCAGGTATCTTATATTATCATTTTTATTGATTCTTCACTTCATTTCTATTGTTAGTTTCAACTTGGCCATTTTTTATTATGTGTATTATTGAACCCTTTTTGATACTTATATTGTTTAGTTTAACTAGTAAAAAGTACCTACTTCTATATCGCATTCGAATATGACTGTATGTGTTCTAAATAATTTACCAACTGAAACACAACTGACAACCTGTTTTACCACTACTGCCCTTACTAAACGAGAAGGTAGTAAGCATACCTATGGTTAATTCTGGGGCCCTTAAATAATTTAAGTTCAAAGTCACGTTACCTCCTTTTTTCTCCATTCAACAATTAATGAAGTGTGACGCATCCGAGGTCTCGAATTTAGCACTTCGTAAATATCACCCTCATCATCATCATCATCATCATGTCAGCCGAAAGACGTAATAAATATCACCCTGCCGTCGAGTTAATTAATGCCATATCCGGGATCGCTGGTTCAGTTTATTGACGCGCGGTGGCCAGTAACTGGATCAAAACCGAAGGTGGTCGGGTGGCCAGTTATTGAGTTAAAACACCGGATGCGAGGGATGCTCTCTCGAAAATTCGTAGTGAATTTATAGACGGGTCGTGAGCTAAAATTTAGTTACGTTTTAATATTGTTATTTAAGGTTGCGTTTTTACCCCTAACAACAAAAAAGGGGTGTTAGCTAAGTTTCAATATAAAGGACTGCCATTGCAAAGGGGGCATAATTAATAAAGATATTTTTGTCTTTCTACGAACATTTAATAATTTTTCAGGGTAACTTTAAAAGGAGGTAAGGGTATTTATAAGAAAATGAATATACTCGTATCTGAATGAAATACAATACAATACAACCAGTCCTTCTAATATTATAAATGCGAATGTGTGTTGTGGCTGGACGGAATTGGATGTGGAATGGAGATAGCTTAACGCTAATATAAAAATGGATATGTCATGTTGCTAACAACCAAGGACTTTGGCAGGTTTTGGAAGAATTATTACTTAAATAAGCAGACTTGGTTTAATCATTTTATTGTTTATTATTTCACAAATAATAGCTATAAAAGATATGGTAGCAAGTTACCCGGCTTGTTAACAACTTGCTCCAAGTTGTCGTAAGCTGTTTCTTTTTGACTTTAGGCATAATAAAAATTGTCATTAAAAAATCTCACAAAAAATGACCCAAATATAGTAGGATTTATTTAAAATGTGGGAATCCACTTGAGAGCTAATCTTTCAAACAATGGTATTGTTTCTATTGTAAACTCCAACCGCAAATGATCAGTGCAAAATGGAACGAAATAAATAACAAAATTATTCATTTGAATAGCGACTTTGTTTCCTAAGCTAGAAGGTACAATTTGAAATGACATTGTTTTAGTTAGTACATAAGTTAATAATAAGTGATTTGTAAATGATTTTGGTTAGTTTTTAAGGTAAAATATTTAAGTTGTTGATTTGAGTTTAGCGATCGATAGTTATATACGAATTACTAGGTTATGATTTAAATTCAAAATTCAAAATATTTATTCAGCTAATAGGCCACATGAGGCCTCTTTTACACGTCGGTAATATAGAGTGAATCTACCAGCGCTTCGGACAAGACCATCATTGCGGAGAAGAAGCGCCGCAAGAAACTCCAGCAGAAGGTCATTTTTTCAATCATAAAAACATATTTAATACTTAAAAGTATGTTAAATTAAGTAGTAACTAATAAGGTAATAAAGTAATAAATAATAAATTCTTAAAACTACCAAAAATAAACATTATTACAAATGTAAGGTCAATAAACCGTAAACTAAAAATAATGTGTACGAGAACAACACGACGAGGTCTCTACGTCAAAAGCCATAATTAGAATAATTAATTGAACAACAAGTCCTTGCAAACGTGAACAGTCCGGACCCCAAAAACAGCACCCGTTTACGAGTATGACGCGAATCTCAGCCATCGCCTGCCTCAACCATGTGTTCGGGAAGGTGGCACAATTTTTTTTTCTAATTCCGCCCGCGGGCTCCGCGGGCCCCGTTCCGGTACACGTGGTCAACGCTGGTAGATGTCGTGGCCGTGATCCTTGTTGGAAATCCTACCTCTTTTCTGAAGGGCCATAAGTAAATCGTAAAGCGTTTTCATTTTTAAACGTGTATCTGGTATCGTCAATGTTAGTGTTGCCTATTATAACATATTTTTTATCAACATCACTCAGCTTGTCGAGAAGGCGCTCCAAATAAAATAATAAATCATTACCGCTTATTTGACAATTGGATCGGTATAAACATATGTATAGTAAAATTTATGTCTGTGAGATCGACTGCAGATATTTCACAATAGCGTTCCACTGATAGGGTGGTTAAGTCTACATTTTCAACCGCTCGAATATAATTTCGCACATATAAACAAGAGCCGCCATGTTCGTAATTCCATCTACAAAAACTAGACATTAAGGGACGAGTTCACCAACAATTAAACGGACGGTTAAGTCTTAATCAGCTGTTAATCAATACATTTGACACCCTTGAATTCTGCCCTAAGTACCAATTTCACCAAACGATGTTAACCACTTAACAGATTAGAGCGTTAACAGCTGTTAAAATGTATGAACATAATTAATTAAATTATATTAATTGATTAAATTTAACATCGTTTGGTGTAATTGGTACTAAGACTAATACATTTTAATTTAGATGCTGCTAACCAACGCTCAGTGATGGCAAGGACATCGCATTGTAATTCATTTTGGGGCAGAATCTCCAGTTGGAATGTCTTATTATCTATTGCGCGTATATTTTGGTGACATATTACAAGATCTTGAGGGTAATCTGGCGCACTTGTTCTTGTTGCGGGTGGATCACCGTCGTTGTTACATGATTTGCCGCTTGAATTCTAATTCTTCAAAAATGGTCCTAGACTATTTCGGATACACTCCCTTAAGAGGATTGTGAAGCTAAAAATTTCCATACAAAATTCGAAAACGTTTTTCTCCCCTTAAACCTAGTCCGATGTTTACGATTTTTGAATATGTTGTAGATATCATAAAAAAACTATGTCTGTACGTTTTCCTTTACACGAAAATATTTCTTAGAATGAAACAAATTGAAAAAACAAAAAATAGAAACGTTCTGTACGTTTTTTTGTACCTAGTTCTTTATAATATCTACAAAAATATAATATATATATAAAATCGTGCAAGTTGGACTTGATTTAGGGGGTGAGAAACCTTTTCGCGCGGATCTAAATTTGTATGGATTTTTTTGACAGCTACGCGATTTTAGCGGCGCTTCACAATCCTCTTAAAGATCTTTTGTGCAACCAACTAAGCCACTAGGCCACCGACGCCGTTTCTTAACACGCGATAAGTTACTTCCTACTGCATTTCATAGAACATAAAGTGTAGAAGCGCCAATTCGAAACTTTGGATAGGGGTCCCTTTCATTTCTCATTTGTGGCTAAGGCGATAGAAAGGGTAGAGCTAACGTAACTTCGAACTTCTTTTCAAAGTAGGGCCTCAGGGCCAGGGATAAGTAAAAATCATCAATACTGCAATCCTAAGACTCCAAATACATTACCAACCCTGAGAACCAAGATGGAACGCTTCTATGCTAGTAATTTCACCGGTTGTCTTATCCGCAGACCGGAAAACAGCAACGCTAACACTGCTGCTTGGTGTTAGGTTAACCATCACTACAAGAATAAAATTATCATTGTATAACGTTACTGCGTCGTCGAATATCCCATATGTCTAACTTTATTATTCCGAATATTCCGTTCCCTAATAATCAATGCACCATAAACCTATATTAGTTAAAGTATTCTTTGTTCCTTTCTGTCAAACTCAAATGTCATAATAACAGATACGGATAAAGCATGTTTCAAGCACACTTTAGGTATTACGCCTTTATGAATAAAAAAAGGTTCTGGCACAAATAACGCGTGTCGTAAGCGTCGCGTCGCGTCGCGGGGCGTAAGCGATGCGGAAACCGGCACTGGAGGCGGGCGGCAGCTGCGACGCGTGCCCGTGACGCTGACGCCTCGCGGCTGCGTTCGGTGTGACATCTAACGCAACGCGCGCAAGCGAGGTTGAGCTGAGGCCTTACTTTTAAAATCGAACTTCAAAGTAACGTTAGCTCCATCCCTTTCTCTCGATTTAGTTTTGAATGACGAGTGACAAGGATAGAGCTTACGTAACTTTGAACTTAGATTTTCCAAGTAAGACCTCTGGCTTCAAGATGTCGATTTTTAGGGTTCCGTACCCAAAGGTCCCGTTTTTACGGGACCCTATTACTAAGAATCCACTGTCCGTCTATCTGTCCGTCTGCCTGTCTGTCACCAGGCTGTATCTCATGAACCGTGATAGTTAGACAGTTGAAAATTTCAAAGATTATGTAGTACTTCTGTTGCCGCTATAACAACAAATACTAGAAACAGGATAAAATAAATATTTAAGGGAGGCTGCCTTACAAAAAGTGTGATTTTTTTGCCATTTTTTGCTCGTTACTTTTTGATGTGCCGGGTTCGATTTGTTTCGTTGTTTTACAACTTGCGCGGGGCCCGCGTTCCGGAGCCTGAGGGGAAGAATTTGCGGCTGTTCCGGCATTGCGGGTGGATGCACCGCCGGCGCCTTCGGCTTTTAATTTTCACTCTAGGGGCTGGGTAGACAAGACCACGTGGGGGTTTTCATGAGAATGTTTACACTTACCGATAAAGACAAATGCAACAATGAGCATGAAGCAGTAATGTATACCAGCCTTCAAAGATTCAAGATAAATTGTAAAGTGCTGTACATACATTAGTACCTACGTCACATGTACATTGCTATGTTATAAGTAGCGTATTTGTGCAATAATGTTATAAGATTATTGCGTGATATTATCTATCACAAATAAATAAATAATCATCCATCAACCACCAAACCATCTTGAAACAATAGAGAATATGCATGGACTTTTTAAAACGCATTGCTCAACAAAATATGAAATTACCGTAAAAGAGATCACCAAAAGTGGAATTAAAATTAAAATGTTTGTTACCTACATGAATGAGCTTCTATTGAAGCTGTAAACAAAATTCATGAATATTCCCTATTGACCTAGTCCCAAGACTTGCCCTAACAAGGATTAGAACCCGGAACCGCTAGCTTAATAAGTTAATAACCAACTACGCTAACCACGTCACATAATAATAAAAATCCATTACAATTGACAAGACATACATTCGAGTAAGCTACTTTTCCGCCTTTCCGCCATCATTCAATAATATCGCCCAATAATACAATATTATTGAATGACGAGAACAAATAACAAATAAAAGCTCGTAACAAGTCTTACAAAAGCGAGCTTTGAAAGCTCTACCTGTCTAGATTACAAATATTAAGCTAGTTCACAATAAACGCAAGAAAATTTCCACTAAATAATGTTCAACTTTTTATATACAAGCTTTTAGTAAATTAATAACGAAGCAACTTAAGCAGTTTTACGAATGCAGACCTGAAATTGGAGTCTTAAGATTGCCGTGTGTACCTATACCGGTTTGAATTCCGAAGCCAACCGAAAATATGTCTTATTATTATTGAGTTGAATATGTTAATTCCAATATTTAAGGTCAAGTTACGTTCGTTTATTTATTAGTAAATGAACAGTTTATGTAGCAAATCGAAAATTTACACCAATAACATATTATATGTATTAATAGTTGCTATATCTTAAAAAAGTCAATCCTAAGTACTTCCTAAGTCCTGGGGACCTAGCCAATATGCATTACGCTAACTAGCGTTTCTATTCGATTCGTTTTTAAACATCGCGTCCATTTTGCCTCACTGGTAGATGACGTGATACGAAGAGTCATGTGATCTACCAGTGACGCGATTGGTTTAAAACGAAACGAATAGCAACGCTAGTTAACGTTATGCACCTTGGCTAGGGCCCCTGAGATCCCAGTTAAAATGCATAACGCTAAGTTACGATATTCGAAAATCGAGAAAATTGTTTGACGTAAGCTGACGACTGATGACAGATCGCGTTGACCGCTTGTCAACTCCATACCTATATTTCTAGTCGATAAAAACCAGAAGCGTTAGCAGCGTTCGCAAGACGCTAGCCCTTCGGCGCCTCTGTTCGAGGCGGTAGAATCCAAATCGTATTTGACCTGAGTTATGGGATTGTTTTAAACTCGGCCGCCATTACTGTCAAGTAAATAACTATCAAAACGTTGGCAATACGATAGCCGGTCAAAAATGATATGGGTTTTACCGTGTTGAATAAAGGCCGTGATAACTCGACGAAGTGGATTCTCTGGAGCTGTACCAAGTTCATTGACCCTTGAACGCCAGACGCGCGATCGTACGGCGGGTTTATAACAGCAGCAACGTTATTGGTTTACGATTCGTATTTCCTTATTGTTCGATTTTTTGTATCACCAACAATAAGTCAATCATTCTTATAGTAAGTATTTATTTATACCTTACAGCTTTACTTGAACAACAAATTATACAAGATAAAAACAAAAGTTGTTTTTATTTCTTTAATTTTTTAGGTTACTTCTGCTTCACGTAACGTGAGGATTAAAGTGAAGTGTCCCCCCCACAGCCTAAACTACAAATACTAAAAATCAGAAAAAAACACCTAAATTAAAGCACATACCTATAAAGAATTAAAAAAAAAAAAACTAAATAGACTATGTACATATAAATAGTTGATTGGTTTCTGAGATACAAATAACGAAGGGTCCGGGATAGAGCAAAGTAGAGTAAGGGAGTTAAGAGAGCAGACCCGGCCTCCAGACATGACAATTGCTAGGAAGATGATGAGTGATAACATAACACTGATAAACTAAGAAATAGAAACTTTATGTTCAAAATGTTTATTTCACTTTAAGTTAATGTTCATTTTAAATGTTAATTTTTTTGTTTTTTCGAAGAGTTTTTAATGTAAGAAAAAATGGTAGGCCGTTAAAGAATTAATACCATAGTGCCTTTTTACATAATCATCAAAATCAAAATCAAATCAAGTTAAATTCATTTACTTCGTTTCATTCAGACATTTTTCATAGACAGGTTGCACAGATTGTGGTAATGAAAAGGACGTGATCACAGCTAAGCTGGATTTGAGCTCACTCGTCGTCAGCCATGGAGGGATTGTCCGTACTTACATTAATTAACTAGTTACACAAAACTAAGCTTACTAGTATTTTATATATATAAATGTGAAAGAATACTTGACAACCTTTCTTATTAATTATGCTTTGATTTTGGGTTTACAAAAAATCCATTTTCTGAAATATAAGAAGAGGTTTATTTTGTTTCAATGTAACTATTTTTTTTGCTTTACTCAGATCCTGAAAGGTTAAATTTTGACAAGTATTGTATTTTGAATAAACAAAGTGATTGATTTTAGATTATTGTAAGTAGTTAATTTGTTAACAAATAAAAAAATAAGTTCAAAAACCCGACTACCGAAAAGTATGAAACAAGAAAATAATTTGTAACGTACAAACTGTTCAATATTTATCGTGTAGTAAATCAATAACTTACACGTTATTACTTTTTAATACATATTTATAGTGATGTTTAGAGGATAGCCGTGGTCATATGCCACTTTGTATTATTTTGCTAGTGTAGGGGGCATATGACCACGGCATTCCTCTAAACATCACTATGAATATGTATTAAATACATAAAAATAAATAACGTGAAGGTAAGTTATTGATTTATTACTCGACAAATATTGAATAGTTTGTACGTAACGATTTCAGATGAACTTATTTTTTTACTGAATTTAAATATTTTGGAGTTATAATTTCATGATAAAGAATCTGCAGAACCACTTTACATTTTTTTTGTTAAAAGGTTTTTTGTTTCCCATGTAAGGTCAGGGTCAGGGTAGGTAGTTTATGTTTCGAAATTTGAAAGGTGTCATAAACTTGCCAACTCCTCAAGAGATCGCGAGGCAATTTACTATGATCCAAGAAATAAATAAATAACCCATTTAAGGACCTAACTCTGCTGAGCGCCACATTAGCCTGTCCGTTGGCGAACAGTGACTTCCCTAAACCAATCGCCGCTTTAGCCAGAGTGCACCCTTGCAACTTGTGCATAGTTTTATTTATTTCATTTTCCCCCGCTTTGGGCTCGTAATACTTTGTTCGAACATGAATTTTATCGAAACTGGTTTAGCAATCTAATTCAGTCAATCCACAGGAAACGGTCACTTCTGACGCATCTTGAGACGGGCATCTGAGTCAAGATCAGTTTCATACCCTTGAGTCTGACCCCTGGCCCTGAGAGTCCTGCCGCCCGATTTATATTATGAATTCGGACTTTAATTGATTTTCACTTCAGTTTCTAATTTTGCAATTAAAACCATAATTATATTTTGCTATTTATTTAGTGTCTGAATATATTGGTAAACACTATCTGATCATATATTATATTACCTATATCGTTATTCATTACAGTTTCCTGATTATTTTGGCGACGCTTTGGCCTATTTAGTTGGTAGGTAGCGTAGGTAGTGATCGACTCTGCCTACGAAGCTAGCGGTCCCGGATTCGATTCCCGGTATGGGCAAATATTTGTGTGATGGACACGAGGTCTTGTTTCGGAGTCTTGGATGTTTGCTAAGTATTTAAGTATTTATTCGTCTATATATATGTATTTATTCCGCTGTCTGGTACTCATAGTATAAGCCTAGAGCTTAGTTTGGGACTAAGTAGGTCAATTGGTGTGAAATTGTCTCCTGATATTAATATGTATTTTATATTTCTTTGAAATCAAAAGTTATAATATCTTACCAATTTTACCGTCGTTATTATTACACACGTTTTGTTTTTTTTATATATTTGGGTAGTTCTACTAGCGTTTCAACCGCTATCACTTTCCTGGTCGCATTATTTCACCATTTCCCTGTGGGTTCGGATTACCATTTTCGGTTATTTTCTAGGAGTCCACGTCTAACGGTATAGGATAGTATCGCTGAGATCCACACAGAGAAGTTGTATTGAAGTTGTAAATAAATGAACCACTTTTATAAATTGTGTATAATACTTTTTCTAATAATAAGATTACAGGAAGATAAGTAAACAAAAATAAAATAATTAATTTTGAAGAAGCGGCAAGACCCCGTGTCTGGTTCAATTGAAATTTTCTAGAGAATGAGCTTATGGATCGATATCCGAATAGATCATAAACAATTTTGAATTTGGAAAGATTTAAATCGAAATGTAAGAGTGGCCAGGAACGCAAACAAAGGAGGTTGTAACAACCTCGTTACACAGGTATTCTTCAAAACAAATCAAACTGTTAATCCGAACCCACAGGGAAATGGTGAATAATGCGACCAGGAAAGTGATAGCGGTTGAAACGCTAGTAGAACTACCCATTTACGTATTTTCTATAATTATATGAATTTTGTGTAGGTTTGAATAGAAAATTGTTTGGCTTACATCTGAGGTGTGATTTTAAAACATATTCCCAATTATCGGGTGCATGCAAGCAAATCCTCAAGCTAACAATATTTATATATATTTGAAATATGCTGATTAAGCCCTTTCATTTGATGCCCAACACGGCACCATGAAACAAACATTTTTATTTATTTTATGTTTTTATGTCCTCTAGAGGGCGCCATTTTCAGTTTAATTTGACGCCACCTAGCCTATAACCAGCGGACAATCAAGACGCGTCCAACGATACCTCATTTGTCAAATTATGATAAGTACCTAACTTGAAAGTTATGAGGGAACAGACGAACATACATACATACATACAAACATATCGGTCAAAATCATAACCCTCCTTTTCGCTTCGCCGTAGTCGGGTAAAAACTTATAAATTAAGTCTAATAATCCTTGAGAAGACTAAAAAAATACCTGTTAGTGCATGATTACGACATATTTTTATGTATTTATTTAGAGCAAAATCAATACACATATTACGTGCACAAAACGTAGAAGAAATAATAAGTTCATTTGCATGTATGAATCATAATTTCTTCTATATATTATGTATTTTAACACTATTTTGACATATATTTAAGATATGTATTTTGCCAATTACATATTAAATCGAATTATTGTCTCTTCTGAAAAGTAGTTAAATGCACATGGCAGTCTCACCAACGATAATCGACATGGTTTGATCCAGTACAATACCACCAGTGGGCCTAGTATGGCTGCGTCTATATCGCGTGTCAAATGTGGATAAAACATCCGTCACTGTCTCACTGTCGTACTTATTGACGTGTCAAAAGGTGACGGATGCCTTATCTAAACTTTATCACGCGATAAACGCAGCCACGATAGGGCCCACCTCTATTCTACTCGTAGGTACACGATAAAAACCAAATCGTTTTTGACCTGTTATTGTATAAAATTGTTTATGTTTTGATAGCTCTTATTTACTTGACAGTAATGCTTGAACAGGTCAAATACAATTCGGATTTTACCGCCAAACATAGAGGCACAGGACGGACCAAGCCGGTTTAGCCGGGCGCGCGCGCGGGTGGGACCGTGCCGTCGCCGCGTTTGGTTGCATGTGTGTTAAGTACCTAATGAGGGACGTGGCATCAACGATAACATATCATTACGTAAATGTCCTTATACTTATGAATATGGACAACCCTAGCGCCCCCGTATCAGAAACTCTTAAAGGGCCGGACAACTGATCCCCTCTTCTTTGACGACGCGCCGGCCTAGTTGGTAGTGACCCTGCCTACGACGCTAGCGGTCCTGGGTTCAAATCCCGATAAGGGCGGATATTTGGGTGAAGAGCGCGAATATTTGTTCCTGAGTCATGGATGTTTTTTATGTATTTAGTTATTATTATTATTATTGATACTATGGATTTAACCTACAACGTACTTCTTTGTGTCGGATAGCCTTGAAATTTTGCATAGATATTTATTCTTTGTTTATAAGAAAATAATATTATGGTATCTACTAACGATTTAGTATCATTTAGTATGGAGATGCCGTAATGACAAAAATAAAATAGTCGTGAATTCAAACGCTGGTTGATTTCGAACTAGCGTAAAAAAATAGAAATTAAAAAAGTGAACATTAATGGTGTTAGAAGTAAAGTAAGCGAGTCAAATGAAAATTAAAATCATTTTATTAAAAATGAGAAGTTATAATCTCATACGGCTTCATAGTAACTGACAATGCTTGGCGACTTGGTTTTGAATGAGTTTTGTATGACCATAGAGTATCTTAACTTAAAAATATAGAAGAATCGCAGCTGCATGCTGCCGTAATACAAAAGAAGGCGGCTATATTGCAATACAGTAGTCGAAGCATTCTACCTCTATACTCTATTGGTAACCGCGTTGAATTTAATACGTCTATAGGTACTATTACCATTCAGTTAGCCGCCTTCATTGGAATCACGGCAGCGTGGCTGGCAGATATCCTGCAGTCCGGAAGCAATTTAGATGACACCTCTCGTAATTCATCCCGTTTTGATGCTCTGAACGGTCAACACGGGGTCTATCGTATCGTTTACTCTCGAGACTAACTCAAAGTACCAACTTTGCGATCACACTCTGAAAACAATTAATTTCATTAATAAGTATTTTTATATGGTTTTATTAACAATACGAGCACAAACTGACGAGATTAAAAGTAAGTAGGCTGTCTGAGTTAATAATAATAACTCATGACAATAGTCCCATCGTAAAGGACTCAGCCTTGTTAAAAGTTATAATGAAAGGGCGGCTGACGGATGCAATATGGTGACGAAAATGTAAGATGGATAAGACTTTTATTAAAGCACATCATCCGGATTTCATACATTTTTGGTCCAAATGTGCAAGTGCCGGCCAAAGAGAAATAATGATATATTATGTTAGTACTTATCTATCTGAGCATTTATTGTTATGGCACTAAAGTGGTAGCGCCAATGACCTTGGTTTTGTTTGTTCTTAAATTCTTTGTTTCGATGAATTAAACTAACAAAAACAAATGAATTGTTCTACCATAACTTGACATTTTAACTAAGAGAGTCAAAAAGTGGTTTTGAGCCACCATACCGTAATACACGATTCTCATGTCAAAACCTATTTTTGACATGAGAATCGTGTATTACGTGTATTTGTTTTTTTTTTTTAATAAACAAAAACAAATCATCTTCATATGTGAATTGTATGGTATTAGTGCATAATGGCCATGCGATACATTTAGTGGGAATAACACCCTCAGCTTATGGCTTGGGAATATTATTGTTGTTCCAGACGATGGTGATTCTTTATCATCGAATTAAACGAAGATACGCCTGCACATATATATTCATTTAATCATAACAAATCCCTAAATAAACTCAACACAAGGACCTCATAAAACCATGGATATTGGTACTACAGCTTTGGTGCCATAATAATAAATGTTCAGGTGGACAATCTATAATAAAATATAGCATTACAATCTTTTTGGCCGGCACTATCATAATTATTTGGACCAAAAAAGATGATGTCCTTTCGAGTATTAGTATACTATTTGCATATGAAAATATATGCAGTTTTTGCTTTAAATCAGTACCTATGTACATGATGATAAAGTTCCAAATATGCATTTAATTTATGGTTATTGTGGTGGAAACGCACGTCGCACGGGAAGCTGCAGCTCTTACGCAGAAGGCAGAAATCTTAAGCCATAATCACTTGGTTAAAGGGCTTTAACACGTTGAATGTGATAAGGATGAATTTCAATTCGTGTACTACGGGCTTCGATAAACCTGACGTTTTTGACATGCGACGAACACTTGTTCCTGGATTCTCGCGAAGCATTTCTAGCACCCTCAATCTTCTAACCCAATGCGTCTGGAATATTCGGTATTCCTTCCCTGACCCCGGGTTTCTGCCTTCTGCGTAAGAGGCGTGTACTCGCTGAAATACCCTGTAATCGGGATAATTGTCCCGATTAAGATATCGCTCTTGATAAACTCTTGTAGCTTTCCGTGGGTTTCCACCACAACAACCATAAATAAAATGCATAGATATCTGCATATTCATGACTTTCGAACTCGGCGATTTTGAAGCATTTAAGTGAAAAAGGTTCCAACTTCTAAATTTAAAATTGAATATTGGAAAAATCGAATGCCATTATGAATTTCGAGTAAAGATTTTGTTAGACAGAACTCTTTGAGGAAAACCATTTATTTTTCTGTCACAATGAACATTTTTTCAGCTGAAAGTACCATGTTAGAAGACCTATTAAAAATTAAAATAAATACCAAAACCTATAAAAATGTTAAGCCTTTTTTTTATTTGTGGTTTGAGAGTTAGCTAGTTTTTGCATTTTTAAAAGCATCATTACTTTATAACCGTCAAGAATCGAAATAGCACTTATCGGTTAAAATGATTGGAAATGACCGCCTCTACGTCAATAAAAATTCTATAACTTTTTTGCAATGATGTTTTCTTTTTTCAATGTATTGTAGTCATATCCATATTACGGATATCGTTCGCCATTATTTTGACGTAATTTGCATCTGTCAGCCGCCTTTCAGCCGTCTATTGGTTATTATGTTACATCATTATTTATATTTTCCCCCTCCATAATGTTACATCATTATTTATATTTTCCCCTTTCGTCCGAGACACTGTTGAAAACAGACGTGTTTATCTTTTTATTTCCGTAAATACGTGAGCTTGAGAACCGATTCTCGCCTCTATTTATAGGTCATTTAATTGTATAGTCGTGTTCACCTGGTATCATCGCTGTTGCATTTTATTTCGGACTTTACGCGCTCGGCAAGCCGCTCGAGCTTGTGGCCCCGCACTACACCATGCGGAAAAGAGATCATCTGGATAATTTGCCTCTCGTTCACTCGAGCTGCCTACCTGACCTCGAGCGGACTTCGCCGAACCTGCCTGTGCTATGCGCTACGGGAGTGACGTCAACTTTGTGCTACAAGACTCATTGCTACGCCACAAGCATCGCTGTGCTACGTCGCAGCTGGGACAAAGAGGAGTTTATTGTACTGAGGCGGCGTTTGAACATTTACGCAACGATTAGGGCAGACAGTGGGGAGATGATTTGCCACGCGTGTAATGGGGAACTTGGTGTGGGTGAGGAATTTTTGCAGTGCATGATTTAAACCTGTAGTAAGTTGTATCACCACTTATGCACGTATAAGACGCTTACTTATGAGGAAAAGGAGTCTTGGGTGTGCCCAGAATGTTGCAACGAAGTTGACAAAGGAGGACGTAACTACGACACCCTATTGGAACTCCGGTTACCATTAAAAATATCGCAAGTCGTAGCAAAAGAGAATCAGCACCCCTGCCTTGTCAGTCCGATGTCTGCCTTCTGAGTGATGTTTTGCGAGGCGATGGATGACAGGCAGTCGAGTACTCTTTTGTAATGTTTTATTTTAGATTATTATTGACTTAGTTTCACAGTGTATTAGTTTTATGACTGTAATGCTGTGTAAATATATTTTGAAATAAAGTGTATCCATTATTTTATTGTATTAATTATTATTGTTTGGTATAATATAACTTTGATGTCATTAAACATAATTTCCAGTAACTTCAAATTTGTACGAACTTATATATACTGATTAGAGGTTAGAGTGGGTTGAAATACGTGTGAAATGTGTCCCTGTAAAGGCTGGCCCGGCATTATTCGCTCGTCAATGTTTGCAAGGGCACTCCCGTTTTTACCAGTCTGTTAAGCAATACGAGTACCTACAGGAGAGCCAGGTTAAATCGATCGCGTCGACGGGTAATGTGATTTCCGGCTTGTCCCGCTTGCTTCGTCCTGTTCCCGATATGGATAAAATTATTTGTGAGCGCGAGTCTTTTAGTCCTGAGTCTTGGATGTTTTCTATTTTTACAATTATAAACGATATTTAATAATGTATTGTATAATGACATACGGTCCTAGTTAGTCTAGGATCATTTTTAGGGTTCCGTAGCCAAATGGCAAAAAACGGAACCCTTATAGATTCGTCATGTCTGTCCGTCTGTCCGTCCGTATGTCACAGCCACTTTATTCCGTAACTATAAGAGCTATACTGTGGAAACTTGGTAAGTAGATGTATTCGGTGAACCGCATTAAGATTTTCATACAAAAATAGAAAAAAAACAATAAATTTTTGGGGTTCCCCATACTTAGAACTGAAACTCAAAAATTTTTTTTTCATCAAACTCATACGTGTGGGGTATCTATGGATAGGTATTCAAAAATGATATTGAGGTTTCTATTATAATTTTTTTCTAAACTGAATAGTTTGCGCGAGAGACGCTTCCAAAGTGGAAAAATGTGTGTCCCCCCCCCCGTAACTTCTAAAATAAGGGAATGATAAATGTAAAAATAAAATATGATGTACATTACCATGCAAACTTCCACCGAAAATTGGTTTGAACGAGATCTAATAATTAGTTTTTTTTTAATACGTTATAAATCGTAAACCGCATTTTACCTTTCACGGAACCCTTCATGGGCGAGTCCGACTCGCACTTGGCCGCTTTTTTTTAAGAATTACAATGCAAGCGGCAAATCATGTAACAGTTGGGGTGACAACGTTAGGTATCCGAGGGTTTTGACCCACAGTAGTCACTATTCCGAAACTTGAACCGGAAGTACGCTTTACCGGGAAAGGTGCAGCCCATACAAAAAAAACGTCCCAAATTTAGTAAATGGCATCGCACAGCTCTATAGCGCCACAGTTTTACTTTTATGCCGTCAGCGCCTTTGGCGGGAACAGAGTCAGGAAGGGGATTTTCCGTCGTTACCCGTGTTACTACACGTCTTATATCAGTAGTAACACGGGTATTTCTTTTGCCCGTTCTACCTCTAACTGCTCTGGTAGTAACACAGGACATTTTTTATTTTCCAATAATTATTAATACCCATTATCATGGTTCAAACGTTTTCCTTATTCCAAAATCATTGATATTTATGATTATGATATAATTAAGAAAGAAATATATTAAATGAATGACGTTTTTAATTAGCTTATTTTATGGTGATGTGATCATCACTTGATTTTATCTTTTATTATCTTAAAGATGGGCGCTCCCCCGGATACAAACACACTTCATGCAATTACTATAAGATTCAGCTGATTGGTCTGTTTTGCAGGTTTATTTTCCTCACGATGTCTTCCTTCCACGCAACAGCATCGGGTTATTTTCTTAAGTTAGAAAAACTCATTTGGTATATGGTGACCGCGGAAGTTCGAACTCGGTATACTCGGCACACCGAACGTTAACTGCGTTATGACCTAAATTCGATGTGCCTTTCGAGCGGCGTGAATTTTCATACACGCCGCTATATATAGGATATATGGGTCAGGCCGTAGATTTTGCCACAAATACCGCAACGCAAAACAGTAACCCAAATAGTTAAGGTATACATGATGTGTGATTTATAATCGACTTCAAAAAAGGAAGAGGTTCTCAGTTCGTCGAAAACCTTTTTATTTTTTATGTACGTATGTTACCTGATTATTTGAAAACGGTGGGACTGATTCGAAAAAGTATTTTTTGTATGTAAGGGTATTTATCATCAGTTCAGGATCTGGTAATCGGATCCTAAATAAATCGAGAGAACTGCTCTAAAGTTTCAGACCTTAAGAATTTGCGTTCCAGAAGCACCTCTTACTGATGAGGAAATGATGATGAAAATCAGAGAAGACCACCGCAACTCCGCAGTCGTAAGTGATTCCCGCCGTCTGTTCCTCTGTATGTACGCTTAAATTTTCCAAACCACGCAACGGATTTTATCAATAGATATAATATATTCTGGATTATATACGGGTGTTACAGAAAACTCGCATAAATCGAAGTGAAGCGAGGGCGGGTGCTATCATATCAGTAAATAAAACATCAAAAGTTAAAACCGGTCATTTTCAATCGGCCATCTTCCCTACCTGACGGTTTCCGAATTCTCCTTTCTGTATTTAGTACCTTCTATTTGATAGCTAATAGCTGTTCGAATGTGCAGGTTTCCTCACGATGTTTTTCCTTCACCGTAAGAGTATCAGGTAATGCACTTAAGAGGATTGTGAAGCGCCGCTAAAATCGTGTAGCTGTCAAAAAAAATCCATACAAAACTAGCTCCGGGCGAAAACGTTTCTCACCCCCTAAATCAAGTCCGATTTTCACGATTTTTGAATATGTTGTAATTATTATAAAGACCTAGGTCTTTACGTTTCTGTTTTTTGTTTTTTAAATTTGTTTCGTTCTAAGAAATATTTTCTTGGAAAGGAAAACGTACAGACATAGTTTTTCATGATATCTACAACATATCTAAAAATCGTAAAAATCGGACGAGGTTTAAGGGGAGAGAAACGTTTTCGCATTTTGTATGGAAATTTTTAGCTTCATAATCCTCTTAAGTTAGAAAAACTCATTGGTACATGGTGACCGCGGGAGTTCGACGTCGGTACCTTACGATCACGAATCGACCCCCTAAGCCCACCAATGCTCTCATGCATTCATCCTTGTTAAACCTACTTATTTTTAACCCCTGACGCAAAAAAGAGGGGTGTTAGACGATTGAAGTGTGTATTTGTGTATCTGTCTGAGGCATCGTAGCTCCAAAATGGATGGACCGATATGGATGCGATAGTTTTTATTTGAAAGCAGGTTTTCTAGCGGTGGTTCTTAGCTAGGTTTCATGAAAATAGGCAGTACCCTTTTGCATCGAAGACATATCTAATAAAAGTTTAATATGATTTGACAAAGTCTTGGTTTGTTATCAAACCGTTTTTTCAAATGCTTAATGCCTCTTTGTAAGATTAATTAACAATGGGCAGATTTATAATGACTGACAAAGCATCATCGTTTAAATATTTGCGCAGGTAAAATAATTTCTGCACATCTGATAAGGAACCATTTTTGTCATTAAGTGCTGTAAACAAGTCTATAAAAGGTTTAAACTTTGTGAAATCCCTACCATCAAAGGTAGAAATTTCAATATTTGGCAGTTTTGAACTAGACAAATTGTTACATTGGAATTTTTCGGACACAGAGAGAGACTTTAAAGCTTCATTTATAGTTGCTAACGCTTTATAATACTTACTTTCTACTTCATCCACATTTTCCTTGTCATCAGGATCTAACATACAAATGTCAATATTGATATTCTCATAAAATTTAAAAGTACAGTCAACAGCATAAATAAGTGATCATTTATGTACCTTGTCGCTTTCAATCGTTTCACAATTTTGTATGACATTTCAAACACGACGTTAAAGTGACAAGGTACATAAATGATCACTTATTTATGCTGTTGACTGTACCCACAAGCTTTTCTCTTCTCACCTCTAGCTCAGCTTTGCTGGCCGACCGGAACCCGACCGTGTCATTAACAAATGTTTCCGTACGTGTGATTGTTCCTTTAAGGGTTCCCCGCTCCTTCCGTAATGAAGCAAGTTTTTCACCCATTTTTATGAACGCACAACCTAATTTAACGCACTTTGAAATACAACCGCACTTTTGTATTTGTTTACAAAACACTCTTCACGCACTTTGACAGATGACAGCTCCTCAAACCATAGGTAAGATGACAACTCCGCTTTACCGCCGACCGTTTGTCAGAGCTGCCAACATCGCTCAGCATTGCTTAAATAAATTTTTTCGCGGCGTAAAGATGGCCGCCGGGTAACAATTAAAATGGAATATCCTTCGATTAAGAACCGTATGGCGATTTTATAGCAGAGATATAATAGCTCTCCGACTTATAGAGCCGGCATTGACGCGAATAGGTATAGATCCAAATCCGCCCACGCTGCAATGCACGCCAACTTTATTCCAACCGGCAGGCCTTTCGCGTAACTACACTCGCAATCACAATCGTTTTCATTTTGAAAATCGAAGGCTTGTCTGCATACAAAATGAAACCAATTGTTTTGTTTTGAAGCCGATCGCGATTGCGAGTGAGTTACGCGAAAGGCCTGCTGAACTTTTCTTCTTCAAATTTATGGAATCTGAAGTAATCCACAGGGATTATCGAAAGATGATCTTATTTATTGCCTCGTACATAGGACGAAAGCAGGAACCACGCGGGAATCCGACGAACGAACGTGCTATAGCCTCTCCGCCGCCGAAATAACACACACTATGCACCCGCGAATTTAACAAAACTCAAAGGACCACTTGGCACTTACTCTGTTTAATAAATGAAGCAGAGTTTATTATTTTGTACTTTAAACTATTTATTTTAAATAATTAAAAGTTGTACATGCAACTATGGAGTCGCAGAGAAAGTTCTTCGTCATAGATAATTTGGAAGATAGTATTGCCAAACATAACATACAACAAACAAAATATTTAAATAGAATCAGACTTGTGTTCATGTATTGAACAAAATGTATTTAAATAATAAGTTTATTTAATGTAGTCATCTCGTCTGTCTGGCTATAGGGCTTAATTGTCTTAGTCTAGATGACGACAACACTTTATGCACTAGTGCATAAAATGCGATTTTATGCAGCCTATACCCAGCATAAAGAAGGACTTTACGAGCATGAGAAGTGAATTTATTTTTTGTAATGTCTACAACAGATTCAAAGATCGCTTAAATCGGAATAGGTTTAAGGTGAGAGAAACGATATCGCACTTTGTATTATAAGCTTCAAAATCCTCTTAAAACGTCTGCGTGATATGTAAAACGGTTTTTTATTTCACAATCCGAATAAGTATCAAATGAAACGTAAACACGAAAAGGGTACAAAGCAAACCTTGTAAATCATAAGTTCATAACCTCTGAAAAGCGCTATTTTTGTGTAGGTAATAACTGAGTACTTGGTATTTCATTTAAACTCCCTGCGTCTCTTTATATTATTGTCTGCTCGAAGAAATCGTCTGCGCTAAATCCGTGTCGGATTAAATCTAAGTACATCGGCACAGAATATTAAATACTCCGAACGTTTCCTTAGCTAGACGGGAAAATAAATTGTTTTTTTTGGTGTGATTGTATTATAGGCTCTTTATTACATTTATATGATGAATGACTCCTGATAACTATTCAATAAAAAATTCCCATACCTAATTGACAGATAACCTCCATTCTACTCGGTAAAACTTGATTGCCTTTGACATTGTTATATTTAGTATTGACAACGTTACGACCTACACAACATCAATAGATAGTGATTCAAGTGAAAGGTTTTCATGAATTTTTGATTATGTACGGGTCTTACAGAAAACTCACATAAACCGAAGCGAAGCGAGGGCGTGTCGCTAGTACTAGCATTTAGGGACTCAATTTTAGTCCTCAAGGTTTGCAACACATTTGGAGTCTCTGGATTGCAGTCTTAATATTGTAGTCTTGAGAATTCAAATATCTATGGGTTTCAGATGCAGAGGCCGGTCCCATGGGCTCGTGTGCCTTGCAAAAATTAACAGCTCTGACTGTGGTGGCCTCCATTATAAGTTTTTAGGGATCCGTAGTCAAAATGGCAAAAACAGAACCCTTATAGTTTCGTCATGTCCGTCCGTCCATCCGTATGTCACAGGCATTTTACTCAAAAACTACAAGATGTATGGGTCTTAGGTATTGATGAAATGTGGAAGGTGTGTCTTAGTTTTGTAGTTAAATAGCAGACATAATATTATAATAATCTAGGGGGGCAGTCCATACATGTAATAGAAGCATTTTTTTTAGTATTGGTACAATTTTCGACATGACATCAATGTTTGGCACATATTTCGACACAAACTTGTTAAAGGGTAAAAGAATTGTCAGTTTATAAAAGTCTAATTTTAAAGCGGTTATTCGAAAGCGCATTTGAAGATGAATAGGTATATCATAATATAGATAAACCTATTTAAAATTAACATATTCTGTCAAACGATATCATACTTTTAAAACAAGTACCTAGGCGTACTTTTAGTAGCAAAAATTAAAAACTAATTTTTTTCGGTTCCGATTATTATTAAACGCATTATATTTGTATTGAAGTGCATTTATATCCTCTAACTAAATCATTATTCTTATAATTTGTCTTTTTTTTTAGCAACCATGAGTAATATTCTTATATTACTCATGGTTG
The DNA here is from genome assembly GCA_946894065.1 of Acleris literana. NCBI lineage: Eukaryota > Metazoa > Arthropoda > Insecta > Lepidoptera > Tortricidae > Acleris > Acleris literana. Next base: position 24,111,249 of record OX335669.1, read on the forward strand.
CTAAAAAAAAAGACAAGCCATTAATCGGCAAAGTTTGAACTGTGCACCTGGGACTGCGTAACGAACCGCAGATAAACCGGCGCGGCGGTATATACCACCGGTTTCGGCCGCGCATCATACTGTCATATAAGTTTATTGGGATCATAATGTGACTACTTGTTAAATCTGTGACGCTGCCGGCCTGCGGTCCGAACGGTCCGTATAAACGATTCGAGTTTGGAGCGCGGTTTAGCCTGGCGGCGGCGCGTGGAATGTGATCAAATACAAAAGTTATTTCGTTTTAGACGTACGAGTATGAACCGTCGTCGCGTTAGCTGGATTTGTATTGCTACTTTACGTGTACTATGTAGATTTGGTACTGGTAATATTATTACACAACAATATTTGCCGTTCTTTTAATTCATAAAATGACCCAATATGCATTAAGGAGTTTCTAAAGCCACATAAATAAATCGCACCTTCAGAACAATAGTGACCTAATTCAAAATTTCAGCTTTCAAACTTCAAGTCATACATTTATTATTATAGAGACCTAACTCGAAAAATAAAATTTCTCAATCAGGTCACTATTGTTCTAAAGGTTCGATTAATGCGACTTCTAAACGTAGGTAAAAATTATTTGGAAGCTAATATTATTGTGTATTTTAATTTTAAAGAGATAAAAGCCTTCAGTAGGTGTAATGGCGACTCTTTACCGGAATATATTCGAAGAAAATCGGACATATCAGAATTCAAAAAACTGTTACTAGATTTTTAACAGACGGTTCGTTTTATTCCGTATTAGAGTATTTAAATTGTCATATGTAAAACTAGTTTAAGTACCTAATGCATGATGCATGCTGTCATATTTGTATGCCTAAAGGCTAAACATAGTGATACTTACCCACTTTTACAATTGTACCATTATTGTTACCTATGTTTTAAAAATAAATAAATTGATTGATTGATTTACTTCTAGCTGATATCTCTTAACTGCCTAACAGATGTTAATTAAACCCAACTTAATTGACTTTCTTTAAAAATATGCATTGGAATCGGTAATTACATCCGTTTGTGAGCTACCATAGCGACGCAGGTATACACGTTAAACTTATAGCCCCTCTTTTTAATTGTGGGGATAAAAAAACATTTTGATTTTTATCAGTTTGTATGGTAACCGGTTAATTTTTGAGAAAATTATGACAAGACGTTCCTACACAAGATAGTCTGCAATGCAATATTTTTAACGATTAAATAAAAATGGTATGACACGAAAGTTCGGTAACACCTTTTATAAGCAAATGTGAGACTCAAACGTAGGTAGTGATATTTATGCTATGGGGTGATACTAAAGGTCATTATTATTTTAATGGAAGGAGAAGGGAAACAAGCTCACAGTCCTCCTGATCGTAACTGAGATCATAGAACCACAATCTTCGCTAACAACGATCCCGTCCCAAATAAATGATTGTTATTAATATTATTATAAATAAAAACATGAAGCCTTAAACCGTAATTCAGATACTGATAATTAAATCGTGACTGTTACTAGAACGTCAAAATAAATCTCTATGCAGTACGTAATCTGGGTTATCGATCTAGACACGTGGTAGCGTGTCAAGCCAAGTTCAAGCTAACAGAACTGGCAAGCAGCACCGTGTGTAATATTACACGAACCATTTGGAGCCACTTTTGACCCCTTCATAACTCAAAAACTATTTCACACAAAAAAAACAAATTTGACTCATATATTGAGACGCGAGATACGTATGTGCTCCACATTTCATAAACATACCTCTAACTACTTTGATATTACCGTCCAAAAATCGTAATTTTTATCACTGACTGACCTTTAGATCAAAACTCTAACCCAGTTCCAGATGACCTAGAAAGTTCAAATTTGGCATCCAGATAAGTAATTGGGATAACACCTAGGAATAAATCAGAAACTAGTAGATTTTCATCATTTTATTATAATTTTTCAATTTATTAATTCTATTAGGATCGCTTACTTAAAGTAGCTGTCAAAAAAAAATGCAATCATTATGTGATGGCAGCCGGTCTTAATGTGAATTTTAAAGTCTTCACGTTAATATTCAAGTGGAATACCACCCTTAATTCTTTTTTAATCCAAACATATCAGCTTTAGTACTTATAACTACTTATAACCAGAGCTCGGAATAGGTAGTGCCTATTTACCTAAACTTCGCGGGAGGACGTAACTAAGAGTGGTTACAACCACCAATAATAATTATTTCTTATTATTGAATGCGGCATTTCCCGAGATTGACTGTATTACTCTAAAGGCTTAATAAATTCACTTTACTTATAAATCAGGGTCGCAAACAGCAGGTAGTAAGTACACAGCTAAAGTGTCGGCTACATCTGTTTTGGTTGAATACATTCTATACGATATAACAATTCTATTTAAATCAACTAAAAAAGATCAAATCTCAGGCTCCCTTTGATTCAATTTGATCTATATTATATTGTTTTATGACTGATTGTTATTTCAAGATAAATAATATGCAATATAGTAAGATTTTAAGTAATGTTAAATGTATTAAGCCTTTAGAGTAATACAGTCAATCCCGGTAAATCCCGCATTCAATAATAAGAAATAATTTATTTTTGGTGGTTGTAACCACTCTTAGTTACGTCCTTCCGTGAAGTTTAGGTAAATAGGCACTGCCTATTCCGAGCTCTGCTTATAACTAAGAGTACTGTGAAGGTTGAAGACCTTCACGTCACCTCTATGGACGATATTTTAAAATAAGAACTACGGAGAATAACATATGGTTGTCATGGTCTTATACGTCAGAACCTCTCAAGCTTTTGATAAAGAAACGTTATAAATAAATAACCACTATAATATTTTAAATAAATGTATGAACGTATATTTCAAGGTTTAATTGAATAGCACCCCACCACACCCCCACAGTACCTAAAGTCGACTTTCGTATTTATTACGTTATTAACTGGGATTTAGTATTAATTATTATTTCAATATTTAGCGCACATCAATAGTGTAAGATCACCTTTACGCACTTAGTATAAAACAAAGTCGCCCCCGCTGTCTGTATGCTTAGATCTATTAAACTACGCAACGGATTTAATCCAGTATTCAGCAAAAGATAAAATAATAATTGTATAATAAAAGTTTATCTACGGGTATTACAGAAAACTTACATAAACCGACGCGAAGCGAGGGCGGGCGGAGATTATATGTATATCGACTAAAAATAGAGTCATATTATTATGATATATGCCTGAGCTGTAGGAAAATACCGTAGGTAGATTAACAAAAACCATTTGGTAATAATTTTATTATAAATAAGTGCCTACTAATAATTTCTGTACAAAAAGTAATGATATCCCATCAAAAACATAAATGTGAAATGAGAGCCAAGTTCAGTATTATTATTTTATATGCCTTGGTGGCTCAACGACAAAAGAAGTGAGATCTAAATGGTTGCCAAGTTCAATGGTCAGTCCTGAAATTTATTTATAATAACATACAATATTTTATAACAACTTAAAATATCATTTCTTCTTATAACTTAGGATAATATGTTGAAGCCTAAGGTGTGACTTGGCTAGTCCTCATATACGAATTATATTATAGCCTTTGCAAGGTCTAAACCTGTAAGTTCTCATTTTATTCTTCCGAAAATTTGGTTTGCTGGTAGATACTAGCCATCGAACATGGGCTCTTCCATGACTGTTTTAGTAGGTACTTAATTATAATTCGTATATGGGGACTAGCCAAGTCAGACCTTAGGATTCAATATATTATCCTAAGTTATAAGAAGAAATTATATTTTAAGTTGTTATTAAATATTGTATGTTGTTATAAATAAATTTCAGGACTGACCATTGAACTTGGCACCCATTTAGATCTCACTTCTTTTGTCGTTGAAGTAAACAACCAAGGCATATAAAATAATAATATTGAACTTGGCTCTCATTTCACATTTATGTTTTTAATGGGATAAACATGATTACTACCACAAGGGCATCATTATAACCGCCATTTTATGTGACATAAACGTCATGCACTGACACGTTTTTTTCGTAGGTATTTCGGTCCTTTAGTTTCTATAGTCAAAGGCCAAGCGACATATTTTGACTGTGGTGTAGAGTTTGTGATGTTAGGTCTTGCAGAGTTAGCGTGTGTAAAGTAAGAAAGCCAAGCCTCTACATGAGATCTAATAACTTTTTCTTAGCAACATTTTACATGAAAATGTTTTTGTTGGGATTTCACTTCTTTTTGTAAGTTAGGCGTTTTGGGAGCGCTTAATTCCATCCCCTAATTTAAAGGATTGAAGGTGATTTACTAAAAATCCTGAAATATGTATTTTATTATTTATAACAAGGGGTCGGTCATTTTATATCAATTTTCAGACCTCTAGCATCAACATTTGCGGAAGTCTCATACAAACTTCCATCCCCTAGTTTTAGGGGGTGGAGGCTAAAAGTTGAAATTTTTTAGTTTTTTTTTGTTGTTTGTGTGCTATTTAATACTAGCTTATATACCAAATTTAAGCTTTCTAGCGCTTCAAAAAGGGTTTTTTACATATCAATAAAATCTAAAGTATAAGAGGAGGAGAATCTAAAACTTTACATATTTAATAAGTCTACTATTACACCATAACCCGAGAATTTTGTTTATCTGGTATAATCCAAACTCAAATTATGAGTGTCCGAAATACCAATGAAGCGCTTCGAGAAAAGGTAAGTAGTGCCCTTGCGCTTCGGTTGGCTTGTCTTGGCAGGGGCACAAACGTGCCCCCAGATACTCATCCCGTAACGTCATTTATTTCGGCCTTCTTAGTCCTTAGTATTGGCAACGCATTCGCTGTCTTAAGAAACTTATCCCGCCGACGAAGATGAGCAAGAAGCGAGTAGAGCCAACGATCAACTATTTATATGTTCTCTCTCTATCGACTCTTTTATCGACACGGGATATGTATCTTTTGTTGGAGAGAGAGTTCTAGCGGGCAGTGTAAACAGCCAGTGATCAATTATCTATATTTGCATGTCTTTTATCGATCTTTCTTTCTTTCTTATTTTCTTATGTTCGTTTCTTGAGCGAGATAAATAAATGTTTTAAAACACAAAAAACCACCTTCAAAAACGCAAAGGATCACCTTCTTTTAAAATGATAGGTAATAGTCCAACTGAAGTCGGCTTTTGATTAAAAATATTGTGAATCGCCGACTTCAGCTGGACTGACTTATACCCACCATTTTAATATAAGTTAATTTTCGCGTTTTTGAAGGCGAATTTTTGTTTTTCAAACATTTTTTTAAAAATAATTTTTAGTGATATTTTTGGTGTTTTAGCTGTTATGTAGTCCCACTCTTTAGTTGATATGTAAGACATTTCAAGCTTGCCGCAAGCAACGCCGCGGGAAAGTCGTCATCATATTTAAACAATTGAATGTTCTTTATAGTCGCTCAACTAGCTTAATCGAGATATCTCATCGCCACCCTTGAAATAGGTACCGTTGAGGGGTTCCGTTGGCCATCTGAGGTCTTCATCATCAGTTCCACTTCACTAAATGTTACTTTCTGATTGGTAATGCTGGAATTGTTACTAAAAATATTAAAATCACTATATGTAATGCCTATAATAATTTTGAGGAGTTCTCTCAATTCCTCATCAGATTCAGATTTGGTGGTAATGGGACCACCTCGAAAGTATACTTGATCAAACCAAACAAAATATTCAAAAATTGGTCTATAATCGACGGAAAAAACGGTTACTAAAAAAATTACATCGCACATGACATTCAATACCGTCTTAATTCAAAAAAGTGAAATTTTTAGTTAAGTGCGGTTTTGGATAATATAATTTTATCTCCGTCGGTGGGTAAAACAGTCATATTTTTAACTTATCTACCCACCAAGAGATGGCACTAAAAGCCTTTATTGATTAGTCACGCCATCTACCGCGGTACAAGGCAATATAGTATCATCTTAGCTGAGTCAGTTGCCTTGCGGCGATCGTCAGCATAGGTCGTGTGTTCGCAGTATTATTTTGAGATACGACGACTTCAACTCGCAACTTAATAGACTGAAGTAATCTATACTGGCTTATCCCTACTTAATACTGTGTTGCCTGTCAATTCTCCTTCCAATATATTTATCGGTTTCGTATTATTTCGAGATAAAACTGTGTTGCCTTTTTTTCTGAATGATTTAAGCGGTCATAAAAAAAAAATATTTTTACAGTAATGACTCGGATTATTTTGTGTTAATACTATTTTGCCTGTCTTTAATTTGCAAGAGATAGTATTTTTACTGAGTTGTGACTGTATTGCCTGTCACTATTAAGCATTTTTGAATAATTATTTCAGATCAATTGTAAAAAATGAAATGGCATAAACGAGCAACAAGGATTTTAATGGCTGTAAATTATAATGAAAGCCCAAATTTTGAAGAGACTAAAAACAAAGATAACTATCCCGTTCATGATCCCTTTGAAAATTGTGACGATGACATGAACGATCCAACTTATTTCCCAGATAAACCAAATGTTTCTATTACGAGAGAATCCTACGGAAGTCAGCAAATGTGCGAATATCTTTCATGCACTTCTGAAGTGTTTGCAGCTTGCGACAAATGTAACAGCTTTCTTTGTTGGGATCATTTTGAGAATATGGAATCGTCTAATTATTGCGAAAATCACCACAGCACTAATAGTGATTTTAATAATTGCTCAAATGACTGTAGCAAAGATAAAACGTTGACAGAGCATAATACCGAAGATTTTAATTTAATGAATGCATCGGATGCAAACATTTCATCTCACCAGCATAATATTCAAGACGATTATTTATTGAATATACCGGGTGCAAACATCTCATCACACCAGCATAATAGTCATGAGAATAATTCAATGACTCCAACATACCAGCACTGTGAGTTTAGTACTTGTTTCGATGATGTATCAAGCACTTGTATCAAATGCCAAGGATTACTTTGTGTTGAACATTTCAATAAATGTATGACAGATGCCGACTGTTCCATGCACAAATCATTTTCAACGGAATGTTCCTATTTACGAAATTCTAAAAAACAAAGTAAATCGAAAAAAAAACAGCTAAGGTAAATCGAAATCTGGGTTTAGAGTATACCAATTCGAAAAAAAAAAAAAGTAAAATCAAGAGCTGTAAAGCCTGCAGTTTGTAATATGAAAAATTCATGTAAATTTAAATGTTCTGAGTTGATTGGAGACCATATTCGTAAACGGATTTTCGATAGCTACTGGGGTTTAGGTGACATTAACAGACAGCGTGATTTCATTAGAAATTGCACAGAACAAATTAAACCTAAATACAGATATCCATGTGAAAATTGCAATACTGATAGGAAAATGCGTGGTTTGAACTACGCTTTCTATTTTGAAGTTGACACTATTAAATACAGGGTTTGCAAGTAGTTTTTCAAGTGCACGCTAGATATTAATGACAGGGTCATAAGAACTGTAAGAGAAAAAACAAACTTGGATGGAGTTGTAACGGAGGATTTAAGAGGCAAACATGACAATAGATTTAAAAAACTGATGAATCCCAAGAAGTGCGTATATTTATTAATGCAATACTAGAGTAGAGAGCCACTACTTACAAGCTCAGACAACACGAGAGTTAAAAGAAGGAGGCAAGACATTAACACAGCTTTATAATGACTATCAAAAAATATGCAACGATCAATCCAAGCCTTGTGTCAGTAAATCTTTATTTAGCCAAATATTTCACACTGATTTTAACATTTCGTTCTTTACCCCAAAAAAAGACAGATGCGAAGTTTGTGTTTCCTATGAGAATAGCAGTGAAGCGGAGAAAGCTAAGATGCAACAAAGTTTTGATACCCACCAAAGAGAAAAGGAATTAAGCAGAGCTGAAAAAAATTTAGATAAGGATAAAGTCAGTCAGTGTTATGTTGTAGCCTGTTACGACTTACAAGCAGCTCTAACTACACCAAGAGGTGAAGTGTCCGTATTTTACTATATTTCCAAACTTGCTACTTATAATTTGAGCATTTCTGAATTGGTAACTGGATTAACAACTTGTTTGGTATGGCATGAAGGACAAGGGAATCGGGGAGTAACGGAAATTGGATCAAGTGTACTTAGGTTCCATGAAAAGAAATATCAATGTGTAAATTCTGACGATCTGGATATAGTATTTTATTCGGACAACTGTTGCGGGCAACAGAAGAACAAATTTATGATTACCTTGTATATCTACGCTATCAATAAATTTGAAATCAATAGCATAACACACAAGTTCCTTATCAAAGGGCATACACAAAATGAGGGAGATGCTGTTCATGCAACTATAGAAAAAGCTATTAAGAAGGCATTGAAATGCGGTCCCATTTATTGCCCTCAAGAATATGTCACCCTGATTAAGACTGCCAAGAAAAACCCGCCATATTACTCTGTTGAAGAACTTTCTTTTGGTGATTTTTACGACGTAAAATCTATGTGTGTTCAAATTGGAAACAATTTCTCAAAATCTACTAACGATGAAACTATAAAGGTGGCCGATATTAAAATTATTCGAGTCTTAAAAGAAGATCCATTTGCATTTTACGTCAAAACTTCTTACGCTGATGACTATTTTAAACGTATTGAAATAAGAAAAAAGCTCAGTACGAGAAAATTGACAAATTTTATACTGCCCGATGCTTTAAGCAAAGCGTATACAGAAAAAAATAAAATTAGTGAGAAGAAAAACAAGACATTCTGAAGTTAATTGAAAAAAGACATATTCCACAAACTTACTTTGATTTTTATAACTCACTTTAAGTAAAATGTTCCTAATAATTGTGAAATTTTGATTAAAGATTAAGATTTGAAATAGCTATTAGATACTAACTAAGAATCTTTAAAGCTACTTTTGATATAAACACTATACAGTCTTACATAAGTATTAACAGTAGTGAGATTTTTAAAGGCTGTATAATTAGTAATGTTTATCTTTGTTTAACAAAGAACTAAGATATTAAAGTGATCTCTATTAATCTCTAGTGATGTTTATTAATGTTAAATTAAGAACTAATATAAACATTGATCTCGTCAAATAAGTAAAGTAATTAATTTAGTTATTCTTGTTACAGGTAGTTTTTTTCATTTCATTTTATGAAGGTTATTTCTAATCTGTACAATGTTTTTTTGAATGTTTTGTTGGTGTATCCGTGCTTCCAAAAAGAAAATTATGTTGAAGACATTTTTTATTACTAAAAGATAATATATCACAGAAAATGTGATTATAATTATTAATATGCAAAGAATACGAAAAATAAGAAGTTTTTATCATGTTGTATTAATAATAAATAAAAAGAAGTTGATTTTGAATTTGAGTTCTTATTTATAACCCCTGGGGACTTTGGAAATTCGTTATAGTTAATTATAGGACACCGTATTATTTTAGTTTACTACACCACTCAAGTGGTTTAGCAAATAAAGATAAACGGGCTATACTGGCATAAGTAAAAATATTATATAAGTGTTGGGAATATAGTCTTAACTCTAAATGGTATTGGAAAAACTTCCATAAATTAGCAAAAATAATATTTTACGAAGAACGCTTCAAATAAAAATAATGCCGTATAGTTGTGTAATACATCGAAGTTTTTTTTATTTATTATTTGTTTATTGTTAAAAGTTATGATTTTTTAAAGTTTAAAACGCAATTATCTCAAAACGGTCTTTTTTGAGCTAAGACGGTATTGAATGTCATGTGCGATATAGTGGAACATAGATCTTCCTCTTTTTTTGAAGTCGGTTAAAAATAATCCATCGGTAATAGCTTTCTCTTTGGCAGTGGGACAACTGCCTAATCTTACACCTCGCGAATGCAATCACATTCCCCCGCCACTCGGGACGTTTGAGAACAGTTCCCGTCGCATGGCACTTGCAGGGAAGAACCCGCGCGTGATGTCCCACCTTTTACGAACGTCTACCCTCCGAACTTAGGAATGAACCATCCGACGAAGCATTTGGACGCCGGCTGAAAAATATTTTATTGATAAGTCCATTATACTCATTATCAGTTAAAGACTTTATGGACCTTGACTTAAGTTACAATTAGGTACATAAAAATATTAAAATGTTGTTATTGAATATGTATTGTTGTTGTTTTTATTATTTCTGATGTTTTGACTTATTATGTATAATTATTTAAAAAAAATGCTTATTTGGTTGCATGTTATTTTTAAGACGATCCTTAACGATGATAACTCCTCACTTCTGAATTGTTATTATTGCCTGACTTCTTAATTTTTTTATTAAATTATATTTATCTTGTGTATGATTATTTTTGACGATTTCGATGTAATTTCTTGTACTTTGACATAACATGCAATGTAAGGACTTACTTTGGAAAATAAATATTATTCATTTATTCATTCATTCATTCATTCGTTCGTTAATTAAATCAGATCACATCAAAGCCAACTAATCTAATAATCTCAGAGATTTAATTGTGCTTGGTTTTAAAGGACCTAATATCCTGTTAGTATTGGCGCTGGATGGTACCAGACTTGTTGCACGACCCAAATAACCGAGCTACCTAACTTTTTCCATTTCCCCCCCCTCTCCCCCCATTCCTCCCGTTCCTCCCACCGCCGAGCAGAGTGGTCTCGACGGGAACTGGAACCGGAGCCAAGTCTTTAACTTTGTATGCTTAAACTGAATAACGTCGCGCGTCGCGGAGATTGCCAATTCTGCTGTGGTTTTTAGCAATTTTTCGGGACAAACAAGAAATTGATTTAATATGCAATTGGTGAAATAGAATAAATTTAGAATAAATAATTATTCATACATTGCAAAATAAGTTTTTTTTCTACTTTATGTGCGTATTTATGTGTATTAGTTTTGCTCTTACTAAATACAATCATGTGTGTTTATCATACACATAAAGCAACCTAAATTTCATTAACGCAAGGATTATTAATAGTTGATTGTATAACAAGAGCATAGTCATTTTATTTAAGAGTTATGGTATCCATCGGAGCAGTAAGTGAGGATGTATAATTAAGTCGAGGATAAAATGAGTTTTAAGAACGCGTTATACACTATGTTTTTCACTTCGATTGCGAGGAAATTCAAAATATTTATTCAGTAAATTGGCCACATGAGTACTCTTTTACACGTCGGTAATATAGAGAAATAGAGAGAAACAAAACAGTGATAATGTAAAAAAAAATAAGTTAGGTTTTAATAATATTTGTTTTTAATAGTTTTATTTTTATTTTTTGTTGGATGCAAGACCTCGACAACTAACAAGAAGGCAAATAAATTAAAGGAAATGTATTTAAATAACAAGTTTGTCTAACGCAGTCACCTCGTCTATCTGGCTGTACGGCTTTATTGTCTTAGTCTACGATGACGACAACAGTTTTATGCACTAGTGGATAAAATGCGAATTTATGCAGCCTAGCAGCTATAAAGAAGGACTTTATGAGCATGAGAAGTGAAAACTTAAGTATGTGTTTTTGTTAGCAAAAGAATAACATTACTGGGATCAATAACTTGTATTCAAAATACAATATTTATCAGAATGTAACCTTCCAGGGCCTAAATAAACTAAAAAATACATTCGGTAAAACTTTGAAAATTATTTAATTAATTGTAGTGAAGTTCAGGAAATATGATTTGGCCGTCTGTTATCTACATTGGGTTTTTTTTTTCTGCGATTGAAAACTGCTCACGCATTCGTATTTATCATCCTCAGTGTCACAAATTGAACTTTTTGTACATATTTCAACTACGTTTGATTTTATCACATTTTGTAATATTAAAAAATAAACACTAAATGTAAATATTTTCAAAATTGGTTATAATAAAATTAAAATATAAATATTTATTAAAATATACATGTAAATATTTTCAAAATTATGAGGCTTTTACGTATCATTTTAGGTATATTTTACAAATAATGATTCAACCGTATCATTTCTGAAGGAGCCCAAACTTGGTATGTTTCGAAAATGATTTTTATTTTAATTTATAACAAGTGACTGAAATATAATGATGTGGTATATCTTAAGGGCCCGTGTGGTGTCCGGGTAAGAATTGCACCACCACATCTCATCCCTTGGGTGTCGTAGAAGACGACTAAGGGAATCATACCAGAGGACGGTCAGCAGCGTCCATCTGAACATTATGACAGCAAACTGCGATCGCCGACCCGCCTGCCTAGCGTGGCGATTACGGCAATTTCTCCCCAAGGAAAAGTAAATAAAAATAAATATAACAATGTATGTACAACGTAAAAATCGGCATATAGTCCCCGGCGGCCCCGGTATCCCTGGCTATGGTAGCGGTCACGGTTACGGCGCGGCGGGGGGTGCTAAGAATCTTCGGCAGAGAGATGGCTACCACCACTGACGACCCCTGGCCCCGGCAACTTATAACCAGGACAAATGAGACAAATGGCGTCTTTACTCGCAGTAATGTGTTCATAACTCCAAACATTATAATTGACAACAATTCATATGTGCTAAGGTAGTAAATTAAAATACCGTTTGTATATTTTAAACTACTGATTGCAGTAAAAATATTTTTGGATTTTAGTATACAGTAGTTTTTTTTATATTTAGGAAAAACAGTAAAAAAAGTTGGATTGTGAATGTTAGGAATACACTTATTACTATAAGTGTATTCCTAACATTCACAATTCCATTTATTCCCCTTAGTCCATTTATTACCATAGGAATTGAAAAAAATATACAACTGTCATGTAAATTTTTTATCTGTCTGACGGATTACTTGATTCTAACGACACGCTTTCGATTCGCGTAATACTATTGTTTTGATATACGCTATTTAAAATGAAAGTGACTAACGGATTTGTAAAAGCGGATAGCCGCAATCTGCCCAAAGTCGACGAATTTATGTTGTTACAGTTGTTATTGTTGACAAGTGACGTGACATGACAGTCAGTTCTGTTTATGTTTAAAGACATTTTTTTTTATATCATGCTAAGATCACGACATCAGTATTCCTAACTTTGTATATACGGTCTTTTTAATGACTATTTCTTTAATAAATTATTAAGGACGAATTTAAGTTAAATAAAGAAAAACCGAGAAACACGGGTAGTCTAATTTTTAACCAGCTACGAGTATTATAAACGCGAAAAAACTAAAATACTTATTTTTTTGAAATGTTGTCAATTAAACAAATTAAATTACATTAATTGATTACTTACCCTAAAATAAATTTGATCCTTTGCAAGGCAGTAATAAATAAATAATACAATGACTTGTTATTGTGTAAATTTATTAAAGCAAATAAACAGTATTTTTTATAACTTTTCTGTGGTTAGTTATTCCTTTTCACGGCTAAAATAAACTTATGATGTGAAAAGCTTCTTTCGCAATCTTCGGATGTTAATGGAGCAAACTTAAGTAGATTTATATTAATGGCCAATCCTGACGTCTTTATATTATTTATCTATTACTGTCCTGCAAAGGATCAAGATTAAAGTTCAGGTAAGAAATCAATTAATGTAATTTAATTAGTTTAACTAAATTTTTTGGAGTCATGTCCACATTATTGCGAATAATGACGCCCATTTGTCTGATCTCTGCTTATAACACACACACGTTGAGGAGTAGGGCTTAATCCACCTATTTTTCATTTTACCCTTTAACCAATACTCCTAGAACTCAAAAGAACTTAGTGTCAAAATACCTAAATCACAGAATACCTAATTTTTTTTCTCAAAACACCATATTCTTAATATGGCCGAATTTAAAAATGCGTTAGTTTCATAATGGAGAAACTTCACAACACCTTTATCGCAGAACGCAATAAGTTCAAAACAACCATGTGCCAGAATACCTAAATTTCAAAAAGGCTAGTTATCCTTCATGTACGAGTATAAATATTAAATATGCTTTACTTATCTTCTTTAGTACTGGCCACTTAAATTGAAGTACCAATATTAAGATTGTGTATGAAGTGATACGTCAGGCAATCGTCGTCGGTGTCAGTGTACTTATTTAAGTTTTAAGTAAGAGTAAAATTGAATTAAAATTTATTTTTAAATGTATGAAATTTTCCTTTTTTCACTCCATAAACATGTGAATAAAAAGCGATTTTATCAATAGAAATCAAACAAACTAGGCTTTCCGAGCTAGTGAGGAGAAAAAGATTATTTTTTTTAACCAATAAGATCAGAATCACGAGTTCATTCCATTTTTTTAAATAAATAAATGTCCCAAATATATTTGATCCATTTGGTTACATTTTCAATATACCCTATGGCCGTAACAAAACGGACAAGGTTCCCAAAAATATAGGACATTTTATGGGCACTTTTTCACATATCAGGTTCAAAAAAGAGCTCATGGTTCTTGATGCAAAAAAATTAGGCATTTTGAACCTGTGACATTTTGACATTCTGGAGTTTTCAGTTTAAGTTATTTAGAAATTTTGTCGAATCTATGATTCGGTATTTTAAGGAAATGTACATTTCAAAATTTAGACATTTCGGACATGAGACGTTTTAGGTCGATGTCATTATGACATTTGTGTATCTTAGGAATGCGGCTGTTTAATTTTTAGGTATTATGAGCCCTTGGTAATTTGAAATTTAGCGAAATTAGTGAATAAGGTATTATGAAAATTAGGTGCGATAAGCCCTACTCACGTTGAGGACTGACGAGAAGATCGTGGAACTTGAGGAAGAATTGAGCAGGTTACGCAGGGACATATTGGGTTTATCAGAAGTCCGAAGACAGGGGAGGACATGATAACTCTTAAGTCGGGTAACCTGTTCTATTTCCGGGAAGGCGACCAACGTTCCCGGGAGGTGTCGGGTTTATCGTCCACAGGTCTCTTGTGAACAACGTAGAGTAGAGTTGCGAAGAGTAGCTTACCTTATACTCATAATCACCAAACGGTATTCGCTGAAAGTCATACAGGTATACGCTCCAACTTCGACGCACTCCGATGATGAGGTAGAGGTAATGTATGTATGAGGATATTTCCATAGTCATAAATTCCACCAAAACTCACTACACCGTTGTCATGGGAAACTTTAACGCAAAGATGGGTAAACGAAGCGGTAATGAGTTGAGAGTGGGGCAATTTGGAATTGGAAGTCGGAATCCCCGTGGCCAGCTGCTGGCAGGCTTTATGGAGAAAGAGGGACTCTTTATGATGCACTCTTTCTTCAAAAAGAGCGATTGCCGCAATTGGACATGGGTGAGTCCCGACGGTGCGACCAGAAATGAGATAGATTTCATCATGTCAACCAGAAGGCAAATATTCAATGATGTCTCCGTGATCAATGCGGTTAAAACCGGAAGCGATCACCGAATGGTTAAAAGCACATCAAATATCGACGTATGCTTGGAAAGGTCACGTCTGATGAAATCTACGCTCCGCCCAGCACCAATCCATATCCAAAACCCCGAAAACTTTCAGCTCGAACTCCAAAACCGCTTCGAAAGCCTAGGCGAATGCATAGACTTTGATAATTACTGCAACAGGTTCGTGGAAACTGTCCAAACGATTGGGTCTAAGTTGTTCAAAACTCGCCGTTCAAAAGTGTCGTGTTAGGTACCAGACGTTAATGAAAGATCAGAGGAAAAGAGAGGTAGATTACACAGAAAAGGACAGCAATAGTATATCAGGGTCTGGGTATTTATTTAACACTTAAAGGCTCTCTTCACACAGATAAAATAATTATTACACATAAACTAAAACAAGTCCCTAATATCACCAGGGTAAAGTTAAAAATTTGGTGGTGAGGGTGAAGGTAGTTCCTCCGGGACTTCCTTTAGTTCGCGTCCCGGAGTCGTCGGACCAGGAACACCGCTGGCGCTGTAATGCGGGGCGCTAGAGGCAGCGGCCCTGGTGGTACACGAAGGTAGGTGGGCCCGAGGTGGAACCCGTCAGAGAGAGTAGCGGTCCCCGAGGTAAACAGGAACCTCGTAGATGGAGGAGGATTCTTGAGGCGTAGGGCCCGACTTGGCCACACTCAAAGTCGACTATTAGTATGAGGAAGATAGAGGCTTCTAGGGGTCCGACATGACCCTAACTTCAGAGTTTTAAGTTTCTACTTTTAAGGCTGAAGAAGAACTGATCGTTCTAGTCCGAGCCACCGTTTATATACCCTGGTGATCTAGCTTTTTAATTTACAAATTCTAAATTCATAAAATTTCAAAGTTATACATGCCAGATATTAATTCCATGGTAAAACCGTCGTTTTAACTCCATGTTTCAGTATAAACCTAAGATATCGTCTCTGCCCGTTGTCTAGACAACAAAGATAACAATATTGTCAAATGAACGAAAACAAACAAATCGTAGAAATTTTAGCTGTAAATATAAAATAATACTGTTACAAACACATGAAACAGAAAGGAAAAATACAGGTGAGAGTTATCAAAGTTCGTTCCGCCATAGATTTTAATATATATAAGAAATATGCGTCCCAAAAATCTATCGGTCGAACTGTGAACTAAATTTAAATGCGTTATAACTATTTTCAGAAATAGAAATATCCAAAAAATGGACCGTGTCTGCAAGTAAATGAGATATACGCAACAAATTAGAAATAATCAGGACTCAGAACCGAGTAATGCAGGTACGATATTACAAAAGGAACCAAGAAAATGTTTGACTCTACCCAAAAGCTAATGGAGAGCAGAAGTACCATCCTTCTGCAGTCATCACAAGATGCTTCTCAATACAGGCGGCTCAATAGACAGATCTCTAAGTCCCTGACTCGCGACATACGCCGATTCAATACCAATAGTATTGAAGAGGCTATTGAGGGAAACAAGGGCTCTAAAGTGTTTAGAAGAGATTTGTCTATTGGGCAGAGCCAGCTGATGAGGTTGAAGACCGATGACGGCAGAATCATATCGTCGAAGCCTGAGCTTTTGGAAGAGATAGAGACATTCTACGGACAGTTGTACACGACAATACGCCTACCTGTCAGTAACCTGGCAGAAGACCCAAGAGCCAGGTTGTCCCGACACTACACCGAAGACATCCCGGACGTTAGCCTGTACGAGATTAGAGTGGCTCTGGATCACCGGTTTTAAAAGCTCTTCAGAAGCTATTTGAGTCCGTCATAGCCTAGGATAAAACGCCGAAGCATGGCACGGGGGCGTGGTGGTTCTTTTCTTCAAAAAGGGTAATAATACCCAGCTGAAGAATTATAGACCCATCACGCTCCTAAGCCATGTTTATAAGCTGTTCTCTAGAGTCATTACGAATCGTCTCGCACGCAGGTTTGACGACGACCAAACAAGCCGGTTTCCGGAAAGGCTTTAGCACCATAGACCACATCCACACGCTGCGGCAGGTTAAACAGAAGACCGAGGAGTATAATCAGCCACTATGCTTAGTGTTTGTGGACTATGAGAAAGCCTTCGATTCGATCGAAACATGGGCTGTGCTGCAGTCTCTTCAGCGGTGCCAAATCGACTATCGGAACTTCGTCCATCTTGCTTTGTTTGGGATATTGTCAGTTTGTATTATTCAATACAAAATTAAGATAAAAAATCTGCAACCCCATTTTTCTTTTTGTTGTATCCTAAAAACGATAAAACACACAAGTGTCAAATTTAGTATGATCATTATATGTACATCCATTCCTACATTATATATCAATGCGAAAGGTTATGCGTGCCTGAGTTTGTTAATTCTTCGTTAAAAGGGATGGACGAATTTGGTTGGATACAATTTGAAATAAAGAGTTTGCTTGTACACTAGATTAACACATAGGCTACCTTGAATCCCGAAATAAATCAGTGTTCCCGTGGGATGGCAAAATTACTAATTCTACGCGGACGAAGGCGCGGGCAGAAGCTAATATAGGATAAATAAGACTTTCAATTATTATTTTGTAAGAATTGAGATAGGCCGATAATTTGGAAATTGGATTAATCACCCTTTTTAAACACTGGAACATGCACTAGGTAAACTGCCCTCAGCAAGCGATTGATTTAACAATAGAAACAGAGGTAAGAACAAAGTTGGACCACAGCGCTTTATAAATAAGGGTAGAACATCATCAGGCCCGGGTCCTGTTGTAATATCTATGTTTTTTAATAGCCCGTAGTATTTCAGTCTCAGCAAGATGGTACCTGTTCACGTATTTGCATTAGTATTACATAACGAAGCAAAATGTGTTTATTTTGAATTAATCTATTACAATATGCCACTTTTACGAATGGCCGCTCACCTACAAAATGTATAAGTTTTACAAATGACAACACCGTTTACCCAAACCCCTTTAAAACGAGTCCTGGTTTTTGTAAAAGAGTTTTCTACTTACCAGTTGATGAGGCTGTGTGATTTTGACAGGTGCGTGCAACAATCTGATGCAATGGAAGACCGCCACGTTCTCGTAAAGATCCGGGATAGACCCACGCGGCACTGGGGTTCCAAAAATTGAGGTTTTGGGTCGTGCGTCTGCCATATTTTGATCAAGTAGCAAACTGAAACAAGAATAACTGTCAGAGAGATAGAGATCCCCGATATAATGGTGTGCCCTTCTTTCACAGCTGATATCTCTTAAACGGTCCAACCGATTTTCATGAAACCTAGCGTAGAACCACTGCTAGAAAACCTGCATTCAAAATGAAATATCATATCGTTTCACCCGTTTAAGAGCTACGGTACCACAGACAGACACACACACACATAGTGGTCAAATTTATTACATATCTCTTTTTGCGTTGGGGGTTAAAATACAGTTAGATGAACGCATTTTTTTAAAGTTTCTAAAAGTAAATGAGTGATATGCCTAAGAGTCAACTATGCTGGCATGTCCTACCAAAGAAGGCGGCTAACTCTAACTGTAATTAATTACATACTGTATTTCAATTAGAATGCGTAGGTATACCTACTATTACTTATTACTCCGTTGGTAGGACGGCAGTATGTTTAACCGACTTAAAAAACAGGATGAGCTCAATTTAGTTGTACTTGTGTTTAATGTTTGTTTGTGTTTAACCTCAGAACTTTGTGATTTATATATATGTGAATAGATTTAATTTTGTTGTCTGAAATGGTAAGCTTCTAGATGTTTTTTTTTTCAAAATCTAGTTCTGATGAATCTATGAGTAACTGACGGAACTCCTCAAATGTTACAGGCATACACCGCGATATTGGTATTTTCAATAACAAATCAAGCTTGTGTTCTCAGGGGAACTTTTACTCGGTGAAACCAAATTGTTTTTGAGATGTCAATGCTATCGTTTTATTTTTAATTCGGCAGCCATTACTGTAAAGTAAATAGGAGCTATCAAAGCATTGACAATGGGAAAACATATCTAAAGCGATTCGGTATTACCGAGTGAAATAGAGACTTAGGTAGGGATGATTTGCGCCGAAATGCTTGGATATGTATTCCTTGGTAGGTTATAAGCCACCTAAGTAAATGGGAAAAAATATCAGATTTTTTGGTTGCATCATAATTATGTTTATAAAATATAAAAACAGTTATTAAATTTTGCCGTTCCAAATTTAATAACTGATGGACACTAACCTTAGTTCGTCACATATTTAAAAAAAAAACCGGCCAAGTGCGAGTCAGACTCGCGCACGAAGTGTTCCGTACCATTATCTATACAACAATAGCACAAAACGGCAAAAAAATCACGTTTGTTGTATGGGAAATAAATAAATAAACCCCCCCCCTTAAATATTAATTTTATTCGGTTTTTAGTATTTGTTATTATAGCGGCAATAGAAATACATCTTCTGTGAAAATTTAAATTGTCTGGCTATCACGGTTCATGAGATACTGCCTGGTGACTGAGAGACGGACAGACGGACAGACGGACAGCGGAGTCTTAGTAATAGGGTCCCGTTTTTACCCTTTTGGTATGGAACCCTGAAAACTCGTGCGTCTCGGGACGCCCGACAGAAGTGATAACTTAAACTAATCTAATAGCCCAGTTTATAACAACACAAAAAAAGGCAAACATCGCAAACCCGCATGTAACTACGATTTGCTTATATGTTTTTAGGTCCGTTGTGAGTAATTAACATCCAAGTTTGCAACCCCGAAAACCCTGTGCTACCCCCATGGTGCTCGAAAAACTGAATTTTTGGCACTCGTTTCAGTTTTTACGAAAAAACTTCTCTAAGTATTTTCCAACTATCTTTGTTTATACTTTAACTAAACTTGCTACAATTTGACGTAATTTGAGCACATTATGTTTATTGGTTGCGGAGAATCAGCAAGTCAAAGATGTGCAATTTTCTTCAAGAAGTGAAAATTTGTTGCTAGGGTTATTTCGAAGATACATACCGGCTGAATAATGCTCCTAGGTAAAAGTCATGTCAAAAAAAATGTTGAGAATTAAATTAGCCTCAATTTAATACAAAAATGGTGCCTCGAGGCCCCATAGTTTCATCCAAAATAAAATAATAGTAAAATATCCGATATCCGATTTTGGCTAAATAATAGAAACATTGTACTGAATAATTTTAGGATGATTTTCTTTAAAAAAATGTGCAAAAATTTGAATTTACCATTTTAGATGTGTAATTATGGCTTCAAATAAACATACGAGTACTTATTTCAGTTTTTTCGAAATAATTATATAAAGGATGCGTTTTTCGAGTATTTTTGTGCTATACTTTAATAAAGCGTACTAAATTGGCTACAATTTTAGCCTAATTTGAGTACTGTAAACTATTAGATGCGGAGATACAGCTAGTCAAGCCTGACATATTTTTTCAACAAAATGAAAATTTCGTGTTATGGTCATTTTCCAAGTTACGTACTGGCTAAACAAATGGTCCTAGAATAAAAGTTGAGATAAGAATTAGTGTACAATTTAATTAGCTTCACTTTAATGCCAAAGTTGTGCCTTGCCGGCTTTCATAGTTTTCTCAAAAATATAAGACTATTAAAATATCTGATTTTGGTTAAATGATAAAAACATTGTTCTGAATAATGTATGAATGTATTTCTTAAAGAAAACCAAGTGTATATTTGACATTTTAGATGTCATATGTTACATCACAACATTTGTTTCAAAACAAATAAACGTAAACATAAAAAAGCAAAGCAAACATATATTTAAACTATAAAATAATACTATTTACAAGGTCAAGCAAAAACAGTTTAGACTTTCGTCCTTTTGGAAGGACCAGGTCTCATGTAGTCTAGATCAGTGGGGAGGAGTGGGGGAAGAGGGATAATGTATTCTGGAGTGGAGGCGGGCCGGCTCATCACGGCTCATGGTGTTAGGTCGTCCACATCCTCGTCCTCCTCGTCCAGGACGATAGGGATGGATTTGTTGCAATTTCACCCGTGGCAAAAGGAACATAGGATAGAGCACCTGAGCCCATCTGCAAGTGCACGACCCTAAGCAACCTGTTTTTGCATTTGCAAGTCACCATTTTAAGCAGAGTCTGAGGAGCGGGCTCGGCGCACATTGCCCATCTTTGATTCGCTGTATCTCCGCAACCAATGGACATAGTGAGCTCAGGTTACGCTCAAATTGTAGCAAATTTAGTTATCTTTATTAAAATGTACCAAAGATTCTTGAAAAACGCTTCCTTAGGGTAATTTCGCAGCTGTTCGAGTAACATGGGGGTAGCACAGCGTTTTCAAGGTTGCAAACTTGGGTATTAACTACTCTCAAGGGACCTAACAACATATAAAAAAATCGTAGTTACCTACATGCGCGTTTGCGTTTGTATGATGTTGTTATAGACTGGGCTATAAGTTGAACTATTTAATATTGAAATTGTTTAAATGACTGCAAACTTACGCACACTAGCAAACCCTTAAAGTGGTACACTGTTGAAAGAGGTCATAATATAGACGTCTCTTTTTAACGAAGGGCATTTGTAACAGGTGCGAAGAGAACTATTCTATTAGCTGTTTTTATACACCCTCTATGGGTGCTTTCCTACCTCTACGCTGGCGAAGTAATGCGTTAAATACGTAACGAAGCGGTCCACCCTCCCATAAAAAGTTATCACTTCAAAAAGTTACAGATGTGCCATTGACAGCTACCAGGGCGCCAAATCACAAGCTCAAAGGCCCGTCACCACAGATTATAAGATATGTCTAAACTCGTCACCCGGGATGGTGAAAGGATTCTAACGATACCACACTAAATTGGCTCAGGTGTTTATAAGTTATGGTGGAATAAAGAATCGTACATAAATACATACATACATGAACCCTGGAAACATTACACTCCTTTTTTTGGGCAGTCATGTAAAAAGAGGAAAAACTGACTAAGTAAGTACTTATTAGTAAGTATAAGTATAGAGAGCGTGGAATTGCATTTTTAGTGGTAATGTCTGTTTACATGCATTCTATATTCGAATTTTCTGTAGGTTTGTATGAAATTAGTAAACACAAAAATAATGTCGCTGTCAAATTTTAATAGTTATTTATGTAACTGGTGCTTATTGAAGCTTTTTAAGACCTAATTATGTACCGTTGCATACATAACTTTTTCTACAAGCTTAAAAAGGAAACTACAAAGTTTGTCGTAATTAGTTTGGTTCTTACAGGTGGTTTCTAAATAGACAGCGACCAGTCGACCACAGACAAGAACTAGGGCGTAGTACAGCTTAGTTGACTTATGTAATTTTTTATTGCGTCTCCGTAATAATTAAATATAATGCTCTTTGTTAAGCCTTTTAATTGAATATTTTGGTGATCTTGCTTGACACATTTTATTCTAATATTTCTATCAATAAAGTATAAGAATTTGAATGAAAATTTTATTCACTAAAAGCCATTGGGGTAGTATGTACCGCCGTAGTATCTCGAAGTAGTTTGTGGTGCCGCAATATTGCCATCTTTGCACCTTTTTTGGCTACTCTATATTTTAACTTATATGTAAAGCGCATTATAAAATTACAAAATTATTATTATTAATTATTAATTATTTTATCTTTATATTAATCTTCAATCTTATTTGTTTATGAATATTATTTTTAATATTATAGTATTTTTGATACTCATTTATTTCAACCTTAAGTGGCGAAAACAGGTACAGTGGCCCAGTGGCGAAGCGTCACGTAAATAATTAGACAAGCCGGAGCAAAAAAAGGTGTATGGCGTGAGTACGTGTTTGCCCCTTCCATTAATTAAAAAAACATACCTACCTTAATAAATCTTTTAGTTCCCAAAAAGCAGTGCTGAAGTAAGTGCGGTAACTGTTTCTACGTGCGATCCTTGCAGTTAGTGTTCACCACCTTCGCCATACATGACATCACTGGTATTACATGAACAGTGTATGTCAAGTATGACAAAAGTGGCTTTGAAAAAAGCCGTTAGTTGCGTACGCACACGTTAAACACACAGACAATATATATAGTTAATTTACGTTAGAAATCAAAACACAGTAAAAATTAGCTTGCCTTATACCTATCATGCAAAATAAAAAGTTGTCCTTTGTTAAAAACAAAACAAAAATAAACCAAATTAAGTACATGCACTGCAGGTCTGCACACAGAAACCAATTAATTACAAATTATTTACAAATTCGTGCAACAAAATCAACCGAATAAAGAAAACCCACAGCCCGCGGCATGCGCCGTCCGTACCCGCCTTCTGTACCTGTTAAGAAAACCATGACACGCATATAGCGCCAAACAATCCAACTAAACCTAAACTAAGTTCATGCAAATAAATATAGAAACCGATTGAAAACTCAATATATAATTATATACAATTGAAATACGCTAGGTACAGTTCGATACTTATTTATATTCAAGAATAATTCTGCGGGGTTTTTTAACAAAATGAGCTAAAACGTTATCATGGAAATTGCTTTTCTTTTGAATTTTAAGAAGTAAATGTTTTTCAATGGAAATTACCCCCAGATTAGACAGTCTTGTTTCATTTTGACTATTCCGTGTGTACGTATGAATTCGCTTCAAGGCCGAAAACGACCTTTCAGCGGAAGCTACGGACACAGGCAGAGTCAAAAAGATCTGACTTAAAGTCAAAATCTGAGGGAAAGTCCCATTCAAAGCAGAATTACTTAAATATAAGTAAAGATCGTATGCGTCCAAAGTGTTAATACTAGAAGAACTGTACAAAACTTTTAATTCGTTTTTCAAAGCAGTTGGATCAAACAAATTTGGAAATTCCGTCATTAAGGCGGTTATTTTGGCCTCGGGGAAACATGTCATGTACTGAGCGTATTTCGATTTATTTATCAAATCCAAGAAAGTTAAGTTGCTAAATGATGCATAGCGAGAATTAATTTGACTAATAACGTTATCAATTATTTCAACAAACACACGTCTATGTTGAGTTTTCAAGTCGATGTCCGTATTTAGTCGCCGGCGACGTCGCGGTGGCTCGCAATACTCCTGAATACTGTCGTAAATAGAATCAAATTGATTCAAAAACTCTTCAGAAAGCCAAGATCGAAATGAATCGATTTCCCTGATTGCGACTTCTAAGTCGACTTGTTTGCTTTGCAATAAAGCAAAAAGAATATCAGTCCTGGCAAAAATATCGGAAAAAACATGCAAGAGAAAACAAAACTGCATGTCTTCTAACTTACTCACAAAGGATTCGGATAATGAAATTGAATCGACATCCCATGATTGCGGATCCTCTAAAATATGATTGAATGTCTCAATCATTTCTAACCTGAAATTAAATATCACATTAATAATACGCGAGTGATAATGCCACCGCGTTTCTGCCACTCCGGGCATGCGACGATCGGAAATCTGTTTTAATAAATTTG
Source organism: Acleris literana (assembly GCA_946894065.1). Lineage (NCBI taxonomy): Eukaryota > Metazoa > Arthropoda > Insecta > Lepidoptera > Tortricidae > Acleris > Acleris literana. The sequence continues at coordinate 24,135,959 of OX335669.1, forward strand.
ATCGCTTTGATGACTTGTTAAAAAATCGAACAAGCCCATTAATATGGCCGAAAAACGATTTTAATTCAGAAACATGCTCTAACGATCTGCTTAAAACCAAATTGAGAACATGTGCATAACACGGAACGAAATGCGCCCGGGGGCACTCATTACGAACGAGCGCCTGAACCCCGCCGTGCTCGCCCGACATGACTGCAGCACCGTCATATGATTGACCTATAAGTTTATCTTTGCACCGATATTGGTCAAGAATATCTAGCAATTTTGAAGCTAAAACGTTCGCGGTACGCCTCTCGCTAACGTCGAAAAATCCAATAAATCTCTCCTCGAGCCCTGACTCTGTCAAATATCGAAATATAACACTCAACTGCTCTCTGCGACTAACATCGGGAGTTTCGTCAATCATGACGGACACGAATTTCGCCTTGTTGATCTCACTCTCTTAATCTCATCTAAAACCACCGACGCAACGCAGTTTATGAGATTGTTTTGAATGCCACTTGATAGACCAGAAAAAACTGGATGCGAAGTAGATGAACTCTGTTCAAAATGAGATTCCATGACGGAGTCGTATTTACTCAAATACAACAATGTCTCAATATAATTACCACGATTATCCGAATCGTGTTTCTCATCATGGCCGCGGAAAGGCAATTCTTGCTTTCCAAGTAGTACGACCGTATCAATAAAACGTTTCATTAAATTTCGGTTACGTTCAACTTTACGATTGTGGGCCTCAAAATTATTACCAAAAAAAGTTTCTATTCTACTGTTACCGAACTCATGTAATAATATACAACTCCGTATATGTTTCTCGCTTTGAACATGTTTCTTAGCTGAATTATATATATTGTTGATATCTGCAAAACCGGTTCGATTCCAAACACTGCTAGAATCGGAAAACAGCAAACACGAATAGCAAAACAATTTGTTTAATTTGCAGCTGCCAGTCAGCCAATTGTATTTATCATATAATTCACTATGGAAGTGTTTGAAGAATCCATCTCTACGCTTATAATCAATTTTTAGGTCCGGGCGAGCGCGTCCTAACTTAATGACATGTTTTTTATTTTCAAAGGATAACCTTGAAAAACATGTTAGCTCATTAAGTAGGTAATCTGTAAGACAACACTCAATTTGAACCAATGCGGCCATATTTAGTTCTTTGAGTACCTACAGACAAAAATATTTAAAAACCACGAATATAACCTAAATAAGATTTGGGTAAAACCTATAGGTACCTAACGTACGTAAATTAGAATAGAAACACCAACCTCCGTCGTCGTGAACAATAACAAATAATCCAAACAGTAGGTAACTACAAACAAATCATCACAGCACATGAACACCGAACGAACCGAACACTTAGCGAGCTAAATTTTACTAGTTATTTGAATCATAAAACACTAAATAAATAGGTAATTCAAAAAAACTATCACAAGAATTACACTGTGTATCTTTGCGCGACGAGACGCTAACTAAAGAAAGTAATGGCGTCGCGTATTGCGTAATTGCGTAATGAAAAAAGGATGCAAAATATGATTAAAGTTTGAAGGTCGTAGGTGGCAGCGACGGCGTCCTCGGGAAAAGAAAGTGAACGCGTGCTATACACTTAAAGTTTAAAATTGGATGAAATAAGCCGCTCGGTGAGCGCGGACTAATGCACCATCTCGCTCTGATTTTTAATACGTTATACGGGCCGCCGTGTCTGTGTGTGGGTTCGTAGCGCTAGCAAAATGTTTCAATGTGTTAAGTTCGAGTCCGGCGAAAAGCGACTGCAGGACCTGAATTATTTTGTGATTGTAATAAGTTCGCGCGCAGTGAAATGTAACTGCGCGTGTGTACGAATATATTGTTATTGTTTCTTTCTTGTAGGTAAGTGAATACGTGCGAGAGAGTACTGCGATAGATTTCGGCTTAGTAGTAAATAAATTGCGTTTTGGTTATGCATCGTATTATGAAGGCAAGGTAAAGCTATAGTATACCGGGTTATTTTCGGTTTTACGTTTTGTTTGTATGTATACCTACTCTATGCATAGGAATATTTGGTAAAGCCGTAAATAATCGGCTTGTATGAACGCCTCGCTTACCGATTTACCATTCCAGTTTAAAAGAGTCCAGTTCCCCCTAAAAGCAGCATTCGCGATAACACAAGGACAAACACTGAAAGTTGCAGGTGTACATTTAAGCCCTTACTCGTACTAATAAACGTTCAGTAACGGTGGTATAGCTATACAATGTTTTGTCCTTATCTGTCATTGTGACATTTGAATTTGACAGATAAGGACAAAACATTGTATAGCTATACCAGCAGTAATGGTTGCTAATCTAAAAGCGACCGGTTGCCAAAAACAAAAAAATAGATAGATAGCTATACCACCGTTACTCAACGTTTATTAGTGTTATGTGGGTATATTCTCTAAGTTAGTGGGTAGGTAAACGCGGCTGCGTCCGCGTCAGTTAGTTGCATTATACTTGTCAACGAGCAAGGTGTTTTACTTGGTTTTGTCTCCTCCGTGGCTCCCTCTAGCGAGAAATAACAGTGGCGACGACGATTAAAATTAAAATTAAGAAATAAGTATTTCGCGTGTGACAGTAATGGCCAAAATTTCGGTTGGGGCGTTAGCAACCTTCAACCATGAAATGCAAGATTGGCTTATTTATAAAGAAAAAATAGAACAATGGTTTTTAGCCAACGACATCGGAGAGGACGAAGACAAATCTGGTTCCAAACGCCGCGCCATTTTGTTGAGCAGTTTAGCAGAAGCAACCTACAAAATAGTGCAGGACCTTGCCCTGCCGGAATCAGTCGGGACATTAGGCTACGCCAAAGTAGTACAGTTACTCGACGAACACGAGTAAAAAGTGTGGTTTTGCAGAACGTTTTACATTCCACAGTGCGACTCAAGGCAGGAACAAAAGCATGGCGGAGTGGGCGGCTCGCGTGCGCGGACTCACCGCTCATTGCGAGTTCGACGCCAAGACGTTCGACGAGCTCCTGCGTGATCGCTTTGTGCTCGGAATGGTACACGGGGCGGAACGTGATAAACTTTTTACGAAGAAGATGGCAGATATGACGCTAAACAAAGCATTGGAGATCGCTGAGGGTATGCGCAGCGCGCGTTTAGGGTCCCAGCAAGCGGGCGGCATCGAGGAAGCATCAAATGTCCCGCTTCAGGTACTCAAGCTGTCATCGGCGCCAGCGTGGGCGCGCGGTGGCGGCCAGCAGCGCAGGCAGGCAGCGCCGGCCACGGGACCGGGCTCCGCGGCGCGCGCGGCCGGCCCGCCGGCGCCCGAGGCCGACGGCAGCTGTGGGGTGTGCGGCTACACAGGTCATCGACAGGACTCGTGTCGGTTTAAACATCACGTCTGTAAACGATGTGGAGCGAGGGGCCATTTAAAGAGGATGTGTCCAAAACGTGCGACTCGGCAGTACTACGTCGAGTGCGACGCGGATGATGATGACGACGTGGACGGTAAGCATATTGTTGGTAATATTCGCTCTGTCCGAGGCGAGCCGATGAAGGAATCTGTCGTAATTAGTGAATAAAAATACCCTAAATTTCGAATTAGACACAGGGTCAGCTGTAACGATTGTACCCGAAAGTGTTTATAAAACATTATTTTCTAATTACAAATTACAACCAAGTAAACTTAACCTACAGAGCTATAACGGTGGACGCATAGATACACTCGGCACATTAAAATTACATTTCGCCTACAGGAAGGCGACCCATGACATTATTGTTTACGTTGCGCGCGGTCAAGTACCGTTACTTCTAGGCAGGGATTTTATTTCAAAGTTCAATCTTGAGTTGTGTTCGATTAATTTTTGCAAATCTGATTTAATTGGATAACGACGAAATACTCGCAGTTATTTTCGGATAAGTTAGGTTGTTGTAAAAGTAATGTGGTTGAATTGAAATTAAAACATGACGCAAGACCAATTTTTTGCAAAGCTCGCCCTTTGCCCTTTTCATTGCGGCAACAGGTAGAAAAGGAATTAACTCGGTTGGTCGCGCTAGGTGTGTTAGTGCCGATACACTACTCCGAGTATGCTAGCCCTATTGTTCCGGTCCTTAAACAAGACAAGTCTTTGAGACTGTGCGCCGACTACTCAGTGTCGCTCAATAAGCACTTACTCATCGAGCAATACCCGCTGCCCCGGGTCGATGAGTTATTTGCCAAGTTAAGTGGAGGGCAACAGTTTTCAAAATTGGATTTATCGCGCGCTTACAATCAGTTAATGTTATCAGAGGGTTCGCAATTGTTAACAACTATAAACACACATAAAGGGTTGTATAAATATACGAGACTCGTATTTGAGTTAGCTAGTGCACCGGCAATTTTTCAGAGAACCATGGACACCTTACTCGCGGGCTTGGATGGTGTTCTGGTTTACTTAGACGATATTCTGATTACGGGCAAAAATAAAACTGAACACTTAAGCAGACTTCACGAGGTGTTTCGTCGTTTAGAGCAGGCAGGTCTAGTGCTGCAAAAAGAAAGATGTTCCTTTTTCCAGGATTCGGTATCCTATTTGGGGTTATTGACAAACGTGGTATTCACACATCACCAGAAAAAATTAAAGCTATTATGAAAGCCAAAATTCCAAGTAATATAACAGAATTAAAATCGTTTCTTGGTCTATGGACTACGGCGCATAACAACGCAGTAGCCGCGATAAAACAGGAGCTGGCGTCAGAAAATAATTTAGCTCATTTTAATCCCCATCGTAAATTAATTCTTACGGTCGACGCTTCGCCGTGCGGTCTTGGCGCAATTTTATCGACGGTCGAAAACGGAATTGAGAAACCCATTTCATACGCGTCACGCTCGTTGTCGGTTGCCGAAAAACGATACAGCCAAATTCAAAAAGAGGCAACTGCTATAGTTTTTGGTGTGCGTAAATATCATCAATACTTGTATGGTAGAGACGTTCCATTTATATTAAGGACGGACCATAAGCCCCTTTTATCAATATTAAACCCCGACAAAGGCGTGCCCGAAATATCCGCGAACAGATTGCAGCGTTATGCAATATTTTTGTCCGCGTACAATTATAGTATCGAATATGTGAGCAGCTCCCGCAACACAGCTGATTACCTGAGCCGGGCGCCTAGCGACGAACCGGTTTCGCGGCCGAGTGATAACACGGTGGATGAGGCGGAGTACGTACATTTTGTATGTGAGGGTGACCGATTTTTATCATTAGATGATATAAAATCGGGCACTGAATCGGACGAAATACTCTCACGAGTGGTTCATTACGTTTTAGAAGGTTGGCCTAACAAATTAAATGAACCATTGTTAAAGCCTTATTACGACAACCGCTGCGAGTTAGCCGTCGAAAACGGTCTCCTTATGCGGGGTCATAAAGTTATTGTGCCTAAGTGTTGTCAAATTAAAATAGTTAGTGAATTACACGTAGGTCATTTGGGTGCTCAGAAGATGAAGGCTCAGGCCCGAGATAGATTTTGGTGGCCACAGATGTCAGCTGATATCGAACGATGTGCTGCGGCGTGCAGCGTGTGCGCCGCGCTGCGCCCGGCGCCGCCCCGCGCCCCGCTCACTCCCTGGCCTTACCCTCCGCACAGCTGGTATCGCGTGCACATCGACTTAGCGGGACCAATAAATAACAAAACAGTTTTAGTAATTGTTGACGCTTTCTCAAAATGGGTCGAGTGTTTCGATGTGTCCAGTGGTTATAAGCACCCGGGTGATAATTGAAAAATTAAGTGAAGTTATGGAATGGTGTATTTAACTCAATAGTTTCCGATAACGGCACTTATTTCGTGTCAAATGAGTTTAAAGAGTTCTGTGAACGAAATGGAATTGAACATGTCACTTCGCCTACGTACAACCCGGCCAGTAACGGACAGGCTGAAAGCTACGTAAAAATAATAAAACGAGCAATTACAACAATAGTGCTATCCGAATGTAAGAAAACCGATTTTAATGTAAAATTACAAGAATTTCTATTTCATTACAGAAACTCAGAACAACACTACAGACAGATCCCCTTCAGAAATATTGTATGGGCGGAAATTAAGAAACAGGTTAGATTTCATTACCCCGCACCGTTTGTCATCATCATCTGACGTTTCTCTTAGTGATCGCGTAAAAGACAAGCAAGTGATACAGGGCAAACATTATCGCGGCACTCGCAAAGTGAGTTTTGCCATTGGTGAAGTAGTGTTAGTGCGAATTTCCAATAACTATAAACAGTGGGTTAGGGGGTCGATTGAATCTAAACTTGGTTCAGCGGTTTATATAGTTTACATAAAAGAATTAAATCGGACGGTAAAAAAACACGCTAACCAAATTTTGAAGTACAAGGGGGAGGAGGAGTACAGTCAGCGCTCGAAGACGCCCCCTCCCAGCTTTGCGGCATCGTCTTCATCAGCGCACTAGCTGGCGGTGATGCCTCCTATCCTGCTGGCGCATCCTTCTACGTCTGCCCAGACATCTGCAGCGGCACAAACATCTACTAAGAGTGAGGCCTTGTCCGGGAGCGCGGCTGGCCCAAGCTCTGGACTGAATTCCAGCGCATCCGATGAAACAGAGACGGACGTAGACCGATGGCAAGAGTGCGAGTTGCCCCCTGATGTGTCCGCGGCCGACTTAGTAACAGCAGGTAGTGCGATCCCAGGCTCGAGTGACCCCCAACCGCCGACCCAGGCTCAGACAGAGAAAGCGACAAAGCGCTTGAGAAATATTGTAGACTATAGGAAGTCCTTTTAGGTTAAAAAAAAAAGTGGAGGGATGTTATGTGGGTATACTCTCTAAGTTAGTGGGTAGGTAAACGCGGCTGCGTCCGCGTCAGTTAGTTGCATTATACTTGTCAACGAGCAAGGTGTTTTATTTGGTTTTGTCTCCTCCGTGGCTCCCTCTAGCGAGAAATAACAATTAGTAAGGGGGTTAGTTAAAAACTGTTTTTCCCATGGACAACTATATGTGGCGTGCTCACGAATCTCAAGTCCACAAAATCTTCACGTAGCAAAGGACGGGAAAACAAAAAACGTAATTTACAGAAACGTGATAAACTAAATTATATGTCGTAGTTACTAATATATTTTTTATCTGTTCATTAAATTCTGGTTGTACGCATTATTGATGATTACAAATCAAAACCATCATTTTCTTTAATTATTTAAAAGTTAGCAATGATAAAAAATCAGCTTGAATAAAAAATAAGCTACCTAAATTATTAATTCTACGCAGACGAAGTCGCGGGCAAAAGCTAGTTATCTATAACTGAAAGTCTACTTCTTTATGCTCTATCTCAATAAAACTATATATTTGTGAAAGGGACAGACGACTAAGGCAAAGTCGTAGTGTCACAGGCTCAAACATGTCTTTTATGCCAAAACCGAATCAGAAACTTCGGTCGGACACTACCGCTTATGCCAATTCCATACATTATGACAGTTTTGCATCCTGACTATACTGAGTTCCAGATAGCAGATGGCATGGTAATACATAACAGGACATTGACACCCCTCTACCAAGAAAAGGCCGTTAGTAATAAATACATCTACCTACCCATGTTCCCAGTAACATTCCGAACCGAGTATTTTTACTTTCGCTAATGTAGTGTGGTACCGGTAATATACCTAGACTAGGCCCGAAACTAGAAAACGCGTCTCTAAACAGTGCAAGCGGCAAATAATGTAAAAGTTGGGGTGACCAAGTTACCAGAGGGTTTTGATCCTGCAGAATACGGATTTGCTTGTCGCCAAATGCACTAAAACGTAAATATGGGAGGAAAAGTGGGAAATGTATAAATTTTCGACGGTAGCTCTCCATAGATCGTTCTATATCTTCGTTCCTAGATGTCGTGAAAAAATATTTAAATGCAAAAGTTTTAGCAAATTTTGTGATCTATAATATTGTGTAACTACAGTTTGCGCTAAAATGCACTAAAACGTAAATATGGAAGAAAAAGTATAAAAAAGAAGCAATTTTTAACGCTAGCTCCCCATAGACGATTCCATATCCGGAAAAATATCTTTAAACCCAAAAGTTTAATCAAATTTTGCATTCTACGATATTGCAGAACCATGATTAATTAGCACTAGAATGAATTCAACGACAGTAAAGGCATAAAACCAAACATAACCCGCCTGTCACGCGGGAGACCGGTGTTCGATTCCCCGCCGGAGAGCCACTTCGAGACCCTCCACTGAGATGACGGCGATGGTGATCTTGGGACAGGTTGTCGTGTAATTATTGTGAATAAATAAATCTCTTACTGAATTTAATTGCATTTTTAATTATTTTTGCATATAGTAGGATTGTAGGTTAACACACTAATAAATTAAAATATTAATTTAATACTAAGTTGGCATGAAACCCGAGATCCCTGTCCCTGATCCCTTTTTTCTGGAGGTTGTTAAGAGTGTGAAGTGAATATTGATTTATATTAATCTGAATCGATCATAATAATTTTGAATTGTTAAGGATTTAGATCAATAAAAGAAACGTAAGAGTGGCCAGGAAAGAAATCAAAAAAGAGGTTATAACAACCTTGTTACAAAGTAACAGCTTTTCCAAGATGGCACAGAAAGATATAGGGCTGTAGGGACGAAAAATTTGGGTCACCATGACTATGTGGTCCTTTACAACATATCAAAAAGTCATAACAATTGGACCTTTTTTAGGTACCGTAACAACATTTTACTAAATCTACGGTGAAAAGTTTTGTATGGGCTGCACCTTTTCCGGTATACCGTACTTCCGTTTCAGATTTCGGAATGGTGACAGGCAGATCCGTACCTATTCTGCAGGGTCAAAACTCAAAACCCTCTGATAACGTTGTCAGCCACCCCACCTGTTACATGATTTGCCGCTTGCATTCTACTTCTTCAAAAATGATCCTACTCTCTAATACGTTCATCTAGTCAAACCACTTCGCGTTGACGCTTACAATAATATTATTATTGATTCTGAATTTAAATTTTAGCTTATTATATAATTTATTATAGTTCAAATTTCTTTGACCTCACTTACATACTGGTCAGAAAGCGACAGATGCTTCGTTTATCCACATCGATGAACCCGGCCCTAATAAGTCCGCAGGGCTAGTTAGAGGTAGGGATTAATTTGATTCGTGCCACACTGGGGTGTCGAGCAGCGTCCACACTTTTGCCTCTTCCGGGAAATTATAAATTATAAAAGTTAAAGAAACTTTTTTGCAACATTTTACTTAAATGTTAGTCTATAGTCGTACTATAATATTATAAATGCGAAACTTGTTGTGTGTGTTTGTTACTTCTTCACGCTGTAACGGCTGGACGGATTTGGATGAAATTTGGAATGGAGATAGCTTATAACCGATAGGCTACTTTTCATCCTGGATAATTTAAAAGTTCCCGAGGGAATAAGTATAATCGAAATCTAAGCGGACGAAGACGCGTTCAGAAGCTATTATCCACTAATCCTAATCCTACTAATATCTACTCTTCATCCCGGAATATTTAAAAGTTCCCAAGGGAATAACTAAAATCGAAATCTAATAATAAATAATTCCAATTGTACTAACAAATGTGACGCCATGATGATAAATAGGTATAAAGATTTATGTCTGTGGCATTTTTCATTTATGTATTTTTAATTACAATAGGTAGTTGAGATTAGGTTCTCACATGATACCTGGACAATGAATGCTGTTTGTAACGTAATATGTATTATGTTGTTGAGTATCTCCTTGTACACAATGCCCAGGCACGGAGCAAGTCAGGTCCTACCCTTAGAGTTAAAAAAAGGTCGTCGTAAATCAGTTTCATGATTTCCGAAACGCTGTGATATCAGATTTCGAATTCAAGATGGCGGCCATGCTGTTTCTCGGAAGAGTCGTCATGGGCATCGTTTGTCATGGATGGAAATTTCGAAAACGATGTCTGATTCGGAATTCAAGATGGCGTGGGTGGTAAAGCGATTTTCCCTATACAGCGCTATATTTCGTTTTCAGTTCGGATAGGACAAACTCATATTATTTATCCTTGTAAGATCAAATTCTGAAGTCCACGCAGACGAAGTCGCGGGCAGAAGCTATATGTTTATAGAACACTTTAGGTGCTAGGCTGTGAGTTTACTAACGTAGTCGAATTTGCAGATTAATTTAAATGCACTGCGAACAAATACGCCTGAATAGCCCCGTTTTGCCAAACATCTTAAATATCTACATGCACATAATACTTTTGTTCCCCTTTTTTTAAAAGTGGTATAATTTTGTCTTCTTTAAAAAATTGCGACTGGCCTAGTCCGGATCAGATTCCTGGTAAGGAATAGTACATTGTTGCCTGGGCGCGGAAAGTAAGAGATTTCCTGACGAGGTGGTTAGTAGGCCGAACAATAGCAAGGTCTGCTAAAATACGAGTCACGAAATCCTCGTTTCCGCCGAGGCATAGATACATAATCCTTTTCTCAAACATGCTCGGAAGGAACGGAACGGTTTGAGAAAAGCATTATGTAATACCTCGGCGGAAACGAGGATTTCCTGACTCGTATTTTAGCAGGCCTCGCTATTGCCCGGCCTGCTAACCACCTCGTCAGGAAATCCCTTACTTTCCGCGCGTAGGCATTAATGTACTACTACTTAAACAATCCGAGGAAATTATACAAATACATGATTATAAGTATATTTAAAAACCTTTGACAAATTCGGAGATAATTTTTGTTTGCAAAATACGAGAATTACTTAGTTAAGATAGTTTCACGCACAACGAGCCGCCGTCCGCATCCGCCGCACCGCAGAGCCCCGCCGCCGCGCGCCGCTCCTCACTGCCCCCCACAAGTTGGGTGTACGGGATTTTTTTCATGGTCCTTTCGATTTTATACGCAATAGAGAGCACATTTAAAAAACAATATGGACATGGACGGAAAGTGTTTTTATATGGTTTTTTGACTCCTAGGAGCAAAAAGAGGCATTTTCCGTCCTTGTGTTTCAATCGGAAACCGTCCTTTCAAAGCATGTTTGAGAAATAGTACATTATTGCCTAGGCATGAAAGTAGGCAATTGCGGGGCGAGTATTGGATTAAACGGACAAGCTTGCGAGTCCGTTTAAAAATACGAAGCCCGCAATTGCTGTTCCTGCCGAGGCAAATATAGTCCTTTTCTCAAAAATCGCAAGAAAAAATTTGTGTTGGAGTCAAATCTTCATCGCTTGAACTCATTTTTTGAATTGCATACAAACAGAAACTTTATGTGAAAAAACCGTCACTCCTTACCGCCTTTTTGTTTATGACAAGGAGAAATGCAATTTTTGTTTTAAAAAAAACAAGCTATTCCAGGCACAAATAAAAAAGTTATGTTTGGAGTAAAATTTGGATGCATAAGACTTGTGCCCTCATTTTATTATGGCCCTTTTCACTTTTTAAAAAGTTACAACCTAGATAGTAATGGAATTTGTATGCAACATTGCGGGCTTGTGTAGCTAGCACTCAATGTTTTTTTTTTAATTTGAGAACTGTGTGTAAACTATGTACTTCGCGTCTCAATATGTAGATAGGAATGTCAACATTTCCGGACATTTTTGAGAAAAAATATTTGATAGACGCGAGTATTTATATATTTATATATCTATTTTAATTTTTATATCTATTTTTAATATATATCTATTTTTATATTTATTTATATATCTCTTCTATTCGATTCTATTTGTGCCTGACTCTTTATTTTTTCAGTGTTAATAAAATATGTTCCTCAAGTCCTTTTGCCCAAAGTAAGAGCAAGAGCTTTAGGTCTCGGTCAATTGAATGGGATTGTCTCCTGAGGTGTTATACGATCAGTCAATGCAGCGAACGAGCTTGCAAACTTCAAACTGGCTAATAGTGAATGTATGCCTAACAAAGTGTCGTGAATAATGGGTGTATTTGGTTAAAGACAGAATACACGGACAGGATGCAGTGGTATTGCATCAACCCTTTGTTGTCAAGGGTCCTCTTGCTGTAGAATCCTATACTGGTGTAACTAAGGGAGAGTTAATGAAAAAGCTAAATGTTAAATAAAGTTTAATTATGAACATGCAAAATTCATAAGACAATTTACATTAAATAGCCCAGCGGTGGTGAAGTGCGGCTCACCGTTACCAGCGCACGCGCCGGGGACAGTGGCTTAATGTCGTTAGGTACTAATAGAGTATAGAATGCTTCGACTACTACATTGCAGTGAGCCGCCTTCTTTGGTATTTGGTAGCAAAACACTTTTGGAATAAATATGGAGAAAACAAAGTAATATGTTTGTTACCAAATAAAATTTACCTGATTACCAGAGTCGTATAGACCATGGCGGAGGTGGTCGGTTCAGATGCATTTCAAAGTGGCTGGTCGGAGATTTTGATGGAGAGCTTCTGTTGAAAATCTGAGGCCTCTGCCTACGCTCAGCAAAAAAAGCTTACCTAAGTGAAAATCAATTTACCATTTTTACCAACTAAAACAGCAATAATTTGCTAATCTTTAGAGTTCAAAATCGCTAGGATGTTAATTCTGCCCTTCTTAATAAAAAATACGCATGCACAATTTGATTATTACCCTTATCTTAAGAAATAATTCACGTATACGCCGTTCTATGAGACATGCGCGCTTTTTTTAAGTAGGGCAGAATTACAATGACGAAACTGTGTCACTGACAGGGATTTTATCGTCTAATCAGTTCTTATAGATAATAAGAAATATGAACTGACTGACAGTAAAAATAACTGTGAATTTAAAAAACCTTTTATATAGAACTTACAATCTGATATCGGTCCGGACGTTTCTGGACACGTTTAAAACTTAGGACTGGTCCTGAAAGTCTCGGATAGATGGCAACCCTACATACCTATTAGGGGTTGATGCTTTGTGTAAAATGAATGTATTAAGGCCTGATGCGTTCCTTTTAGGGGAGTTAATTCGAGTTTATGGCAGTAAAAATGTTGCTCAGATTTTATGTTGAATCCATTCAGTCGCTCGCTTGCAGCCTACCGGTTTGGACGCGCACGCGCCTTCGACGTTATTTATAGTTACTACCTGCCGCCGCCGCGCTCGCGTATCGCTTATCATGAATTGCGGTAAATGTTTAAAAGTGTTTGGAAAAATATTGCCTGGGATAATGTGTAGTAAGTGTAACAAATGGTATTATGCGGAGGGTGTGTCTATTATACTACAGACCGATTAAGTGCTTTACAGTCAACTACAGATACAGTGAATAATGTTTGCCATCGTATTTCGTCGGATAAATTCGTATTTCGGCTGCCCTACGGAAAAAGAAAGTAACGATATTTTTTTTCAAAATCAATTTTTGGCACCTTTAGACAGTAACGGATGTTGCTACATTCTTGGCAAAACAAAGCAAAACACAATTACAAAGCATAAATACAGTAATTGCATGTCGTTTACTTTGTTTTTCTGTAGTGAATCGATTCACTTGGTTTTTTGTTTGGTAAAAATGTTTATATTGAGACTGAGAATTAGCTAAAAAGAAATTTAATAGCATAACTTGATTTTTGTATTGTAAAATATTATCAAATTTACCGATTTATCTACGCAAAAACAAAGTAAACAAAATGATAAAGCATAAACAAAGTAATGTACTGATAGTTACTTGCTTATTAAATTTTTATTTCAAGGAAATTTGTTTTTAACCAACATTTACTTCGTTTATAAATTGTAAACTCAATTTTAATATTTTCAAAATAATATTTTTTGGCACTTGCTTTTATTTTTGGCCGAGGAAACGGTCACTTTTAGTCATACATGTTCAGCGAATAAATAAATTTTTTAAACAATTTCAAAAATGGAGGTTCGCAGTTTGACTTGTATGTATGTATGTATGTTCTTACATTAAGGAGAAGGTTTTAGTATTTTAACCGACTAAAAAAAGGAGGTTCTCAGTTTGACTGATTTGATTTGATTTCTCCGTCAATTATGGTCCGATGTCAAATAATATTTTACTGTTTGATAGAGTGTACTTCCGAGGAGGTTCCATTGTCATTAAATTATAATCTGAATTTTTTTGTAACAAGTCCAGCATTTGCATTCAGAAGGTATCATTTGGTGAAGTCGAACTGATAATGAAGACCACAGATGGCCAATGAAACTCCTCAACGTTACCTAAAGACTGTACACGATAAAATCTGGCCATGCATGCTCTGGTGTATTGTTTTAATAAATGCAAATTTTCAAGAAGCACTTTTTTGTAATAGTGAGTGGTTATGAAACTACATAATAAAAATACAATCATAATAAAATGTTACAGCGTCTGCGACTTAGACCATTATATAATCCACAGTACCAATATTTTTTTGTCCACGGTCTATTGGCAGTCTTTACCAAATTCTCCTGTTATTTTATTTTTATTTTTTTATTGTACAAGCCAAATTATACCTTATTACATTATCTTTTCACAATAGTTAAAGCTTTTCTGATTCTTTTGAGATTGAGATAGTTTTGAGGTTTTTTAACTTCGGCGAATTTGACTTTTTGACAAATAAATGCCTCCCATACAGAAACAACTTTCAGTGCTTAGAGTAAAAAGTCTTCCTGACTGCTACAAATAGAAATGAGTTTCAAAAAGTATTTTTTTGGTAAGACGACATTCTAAGGTGCATAAAACAGCTTGTAAAAATATAAATACAGTTGTGACATTGTAGCAGGAAGCGAGTGAAGATTATCAAAAAACGCTGGACAGGAGATGAAAGGTATGATAGAATATACTTATTCGGCGAAAACTCACACATACCCATATATTATGATAGGATTTTAATTTTACGATTAAGCTATTAAAAAAAACTGCTTTAAAATGGTAGGTATAGGTCAGTCCAATTAAAGTCGGCGACTCACAATATTTTTACCCAAAACCCCACTTCAGTTGGACTGACCTATACCTACCACTTTAAAAGAAGTTATTTTTTGCGTTTTTGAAGGCGGTTTTTTGTTTTTTATATCATTTATCTACAGAAAAGATTTGATATAACTAAGCTACCAGAACGTAAAGCTGGACAACGTTGTATTAAGCCAAGTAAAAAAGAAGCTATTATAGAAAAACCAGTTCCTTTTATGCCGGAAAATCGGCGTTATTTTTGACAAAACCTGCAAACTAGTGCAAATTCTCCTGATTTGATAACTCAAGAAGTAACACAATAATAATAATATACCTACTTGTAAAAATAAGTGTGCTTATAATGAAAAGACTAAGCCAGATTATTTTTACTTGCGCATTACTTTTGCGTAACAGTCATCAATTTTTAAACCTGAAAAAAAGCTTAACTAATATGTATGGCTCACAAGTGGTCCAAATGTAAAATTTAAATAGGTCATCCCCAAACCTAGCAAAAACACCCCTATGTGTGTTCAGCGATAAGAACTTTCGGAGATATTGATCATTTAAATCGGAGATTTAGTAATTTTTATTTATGTCCATGTTATGTCATTTCGAAGACCCACCTATATAATTAAACTAAAGGATATGAAATTTAATGCATTTTATTCATTTTAGATATCATGTTTCGTAGTAACATTTACTGCTTATGACCTACACAATCGATATCCAAATACAAATAATGTAAGTTTTATTTTTCAATATGACCGGGTTCGATTCACGAACTGAGTACTTACAAGGTTTTTTAAATCTATGTATGTAGTTTTTCTTGTCACTAAAATCGATGACATGGTTCCTAAGAATAGATCTTTGTTTAACTTATAGTTACAAACTTCCCCATAATTACCGATCTAAATGTGCCACCCTGTATAATTAAAAATAATTAAAGATGGAAACTTTTAAACTTTATTTGTTCAAATCGACGATTCCAAGTTTGCTGCGTTTTGTCATTGAGCTATTCAGGATCAAGTGTGTCATGACATGTAAATATGCCAGAGGTTACATAGTATTTGAGGAGTTTCAAAAAAATTGCACAACTTTTACAAATTCTTCAGATTTGTGAAAAAATCTGCACGGGGGTTGGGATCTTGGGATCATCATTCTGATTAAGAAAAATAGATTGATGATCCTAACCCACGTGCAGATTTTTTTCACAAATCTAAAGAATTTGTAAAAGGTGAGCTATTTTTTGAAACTCCCCATTAAAATTAAAATTAAAATTAAAAAATTGCAAAGTTTGTGATGATTATGAGTAAAAACTGTGCAATATGCAATAAAAATGTTACAATTTACGCCTATGATGTTTTATTGTAAATTGGTACCTACAGTAATATAATATCCTATTAGTAAGCCACCCGGTCCCTGAAATGACAATCTTAAAATTCTATAAAGCAAAGGCTAATACAATGTGTAAAGAATTTTTAATCTTGGAATGGCTTCCTAACACTTATAAAAACAAGGTAAGTACTATTACTTCATTATTTGAATTTCAACTTGTATGAGGGATATGCTTATAAGCGACTTAAAAACAAAGTAAAAGTATTATACTTTGTTTTTGATATGACACATTTATTTATAACTAAATAATTTAATACCGAAAAACATTTTTTTTAATTAAAAAGATAATAAAAAACAATTTGTTATAAAATTATTACACAGTAGGTAGAGCAAATTATTTGACACATTATTAAATGTTAAAGCTGATGAAACAATGAAAAAAACGTTTTAAATAAAGAATGTTTAGTTTTTTCCTCTCCTGTAAAATTGACTCGACTGTAATTTGCCATTAGGCAGCCGATTTATCGTGCTTTCTCATTTCACTTCAGTAGCCATCGTGACCCCGGGTGTAGCGGTAAGTCGAATCAGTTAAGCAATATATCGCACCTCCAACCGAATAATGCGGTAAAGTTTTTTTACCGCACTTTTTTTTTATTGTATTTTTGAATTCCGCACATTAACATTCATCACGTTTGTTTTTTTCGTACTCCTCTGACGTATATTCACGGAGATATTTACACAAACGCCTTTATACTTCCGAAATTAATATTAGTTTATATCGGAGAATAAAGCCAGTACAAGTACAAGATATTACACGGTCTCGGTGCACAGAGAGTTACCAGAACAAGGATGTTAAAAATTTGGTTCACCCTGTTGTAGCATAATTTTGTAAGTAATAATTATTTGTGGCATAATGTATATAGCCATATTAGGCTTTACGCATAATCTGGTGTCGCAGAATCTACATTCGCATAGTTTGATCACGCAGAATTTCGTTAGTCCGAATACATAAATTGTCCGAATGTATGATTTCGTAGAATACTAATTTCGCATAATTGTTATTCTACTGATACCTTTGACTTTTTTGAAAAGTTATAAAATAAACCTAACCTAACCTACTCTATTCTACCAGGATTACTCAAAACATTTAAAAATATATTGTCCATTTAATCTGGAGAAAAGGTTTAAGTTAAATAAGGTTTCTGCCACATTACCATTCGGCGAAAACCGATTATGCCAAGTCTGTTATGCTAAAACAGTTTCGGACAATAAATTTTATGCCACATAGGGGGAACCCTAAAAATTTAAACACCTTTATCCGTCCGGAAAAGAGGAACACATCGATTTGTTTAACATTAAACTTCGTTGTTCTTACTAAATAAATATTTCACTTCAGACGTAATGAAGTGATACAAATTCAATAGAGTTCTGTTTTTAACGTAATGTACTTTTATGTTTGCTTTGTGAATAATTCTAAATTGTAATGATATTTGCACAACTTAACTAAATAATCATGGACGTATTTATTCATTATGTCATATTACTTTTAAATATATCCAACGATGTAGTTTTGCAAGCCTGCTTGCTAGGCCTGTCCCGGGGTCCCGCGGGGAAGCACCTGTGTTGTAAACACGTCGCCCGGCCGGCCATCTCTTATCAGTCGTAATGTAGATCGGTAACGATGCGTACACGTGCGTTTTGTTTGTATAATAAGTGATCGAAAAAAGTGCAAACGACAGTGTTGAGTGTAATAATTACAAGAGTATAACATTTTGTAAATATGTCTTCTATACCCGACAAAAACTTGCGGAATTTGCGATACCGACGAATGTTGAACATGATCAATGATGATATTGATGAGGGTGCGTGTAGGTACCTAATACACCAATATTTTGCTTTTAATTACAAGCTTTTATTTAATTTACCCTGTTAGTACTTATAGATACCCTGTTAGTCTAAGTGTGCGTAGGTCCTGGTTTAAAATTCTGTTAGTTATAGTGGAAGTTTAGTGGAAGACAATAGCATTTTATTATAACGGTAGGTAGGTTCTCACTATTTGAATTGATGAAGCATCTCATGCGATTAAGTAACTTTTCAAAGTGCACTTACAGACTATAATAATAATAATAATAATTGGTAACGACTTACAAATAATAATAATAAACCAAATCTATACCTTATTCCAAACCTGTTACATTTTCCATGCTTTCTAA
The DNA here is from genome assembly GCA_946894065.1 of Acleris literana. Classification (NCBI taxonomy): domain Eukaryota; kingdom Metazoa; phylum Arthropoda; class Insecta; order Lepidoptera; family Tortricidae; genus Acleris; species Acleris literana. The sequence goes on from OX335669.1 coordinate 24,154,310, forward strand.
AACTATATTATAAATGTTATAATATAAATACTGTTACCCGAATAATCCTCGAGCTGTGTTGAAAGGGAGTCGAGGGAACGAATAAACAAAACAATGCACGCTATGGATTAAGCCACTTTTATTGCAGTCGTCTTCCAAACGCGGTTAAGCACTAATTAACAGTAACACCCCGGCTAGGTACGGGCGGTAAACATTTAGGGTAGGTACTGTGGGCTTGCTGGCGGAACTAGGAGAAGCTAACACCTGTTTCTCATGCTTGTCGACAAAGTCATTACTATATATGAAATTCAATTTAAATCATGGATAATATTAATCTAATTTCAATAAATAATGATTTTGCTACAGATTAATAAAATAATTTAAATCTAAAATAATTTGCGCTGATAATATTTAAAATTCATGCTTGCATGCATGATTAAAATAAATTAAATTAAATTTACAATTTATATTACCTATTAATTACAATGCATAGTTTCTTCAATTAGTATACCAGTGTTTTTATTGTTTGGATGTCCATTTTTGGACGGGTCGGGTCTCCAACGCTTTATTGGTCTGCCTCGAGTTCTCGACCCGTCCCTTGGGTACCACTGCAGGACACGCTCGCTCCATCTGTCGTCTGTGGTCCTGGCGATATGTCCAGCCCACTTCCACTTCATTCTGCATACAGTTTAAACTATGTCCGTTGCTTTTGTGATGTTTTTTATATGTGTGCTCCTGACTTTGTCTTTTAGGTTTATTCCTAACATAGATCTCTCTGTTGCTCTTTGGAATGTTCTCAGTTTATGAATGGTTGTATTTGTAAGAGGCCAGCATTGGCACCTGTACGTGACTGTAGTTAGGTAGTGTTGTCTAAATAAAATGCAAATTGTACTAACCACCTCAAGAAGAGCGATTTCTCCTGACTCAGGTATCTACATACCTACTAGGAGGACGTAAAATTTGTAACTATTGTTAGTTGTTTTCACGAAATAAATTCATTATTATTGTTATTACTAGTATTTTCTTTAGTTGGACAGGCAGGTTGCTTTTGAATATTTATTCGCCCAGTATTTTTCCCATCCTATTGCTATCCTTCTGTCTATGTCACGTGCTATTGTATTTTCAAAAGTTATTAATCGTCCTAAGTATATAATATATTTCTTATTCCTTCCTATTCCTTTACATACACTATATTTTCGCTCTGTACTCTAATAACCTTCTTCATTTCATTAGTAATTATATTGGTTTTTGTTGTATTCATACACAAACCGGCACGACGACTCTCCACGTCCAGTGTTTGAATTATATTTTGTAAGCCTTCATGTGTTTCTGATAAAATCACAATGTCATCTGAAAACCTGAGATGTGTTCGGGAACGGTTCACTGGTTCTTGCGAGCTTTATTTTAGCTGAATTGTCTTTATATATTTCTTTCAGTACATTTATGTATTTTGAGTGATACCCTGGTCTGTAAGGCTTGCCCACAAGTAAAAGTGTGAGATTGAGTCGAACGCCTTCGTGTAATCAATGATTCCTATATACATCAAGACCTTTAATAATATAAGGACCTACCTAGATATCCAGGCAACATAATTTTACTTTCATTTCATCACGCACGACCATGAAACTTCTCTTTTTCACTTTTCAGATTTTCGGTTCTCCGTACAGTCATTGCATGGGCATTGGGTAAGTTTGTATGAAGAATATTGTCATTTTGTTTTTCAGCGGCCACGGATGATTTTCACATAGTTATTTAGAGTACCTCTATTATATTATAAACTAAAATAATTTATGGCGATAAATAATATCGGAGCGGAGATATTAAAGATTTAAGTATTCAGTTTTGGGACTAAAAGTACGCCATAAGGTATAAATATTTAAATATCTCGGCTCCGATGCACTTAAGAGTATTACATTACATAACAAAATAAATATGTTTATTTTGAATAGTTCTATCATAATTAACCACTTTTGCGAATAGCCGCTCACCTTTAAAATGTTAAATTTTTACAAATGACAACTTTTTTACCCAAACCCCTTTGCATGGCATAGCAATCAGACAGTCCATTAAACTTTTGAACGCCACAGTCGGCTCTGGCCGTCAACTGAAAGTCGTGCCACTGACGCCACGACGGCTACAGACGTCACAAGTTCAAGAATAAATGAGATTTTGTTCCGTATCAATTAAGTGGTAATTTGTATAGCATAGCAAACATGTTTGGCGTGTGAGTGACACATTTTGTGTTCGACGTAAGGCGTTCAAATGGTTGAATAATAAATAATAAATAAATAAATAAATATCAGGGGACAATCTCACACAAATTGACCTAGTCCCAAACTAAGCTCTGGGCTTGTACTTTGGGTACTACACAACGATATAAATACTTATATAGAGAAATAAATACTTAAATACATAGAAAACATCCAAGACTCAGGAAAAAATACTCGTGCTCATCACACAAGTATCTGCCCTTACCGAAAAAAATACATCACCAGGTTACGTGTAGGGATGTAACCTAAATTTAAAAACCACTTTGTTGGCGTGACTAATATGTATATTCATGCAAAATTATAGCTTTCTAGTACTATGAGTCTCTGAGCTAGGCTGCGGACGGACGGACGGACATGGCGAAACTATAAGGGTTCCTAGTTTGACTACGGAACCCTAAAAAGGAAGAAAAACAATTTATTCAAAAATAACGCCCACAGAGCAAAAGTAACAATGTTTTACAGCACAATTATATACATAACATACATAATCTCACGCCTTCGTTCCCAGAGTGGGGTAGGCAGCGCTACAGAATTACAAACATCTCTAAAAACTTGTTGATAATTCTATAACCACAATTTGCACAATTAGGCTAAGATGTTTACCAGCGTGTTAGTGACAGGTTGCAAGCCCATCGCCTAACAGTATCATCATCCACGGGAAGACATGGAGTGGCACTATTCTAACTCGGCAACCACACGAGGCTAAAACACTACGAGGCTATAAAAAACAATTATTAGGAATAAAAAACTTGGTAGTTAAACAAAGCAGTGCACACACTTGTGTGCACCGGAGCCCAGCAATGTGTGCGTATGAATAGGTTCTGGCTCAGCATGTGTTGTGACGCGAGATCACAACGCTGTTATTCTGCCAGCACCTCAATGGGGGGGGAGTGCGAAACATACAGAATTACCAAAAATACATGCGTATAAAAAAGTGTGGCATCGTGATGAGGAAAAAATAAAATAAATAATTATGCATTACTCTTAATTACAGAAATAACAAAACATTACAATATGTACTTATAATATGTATGTGAGGAACTGAATGAAAATTTGCGCTGTAGGTGTCTGACACCTCGGCATTTTGCTGAGCCAGTGTCCGTTTCACTCTCGCGAGGACACATTTGCGTGCTGTGCCTGTTACCTTCATTGTTTTCTTGAATCATTTGTATATTTGTGTGTCTTATGGTTGGTGAATAAATGTATTTCTTCTTCTTCTTATTTTTCATCTTGTTAAAAATAATTACATGTTAGTATCGGTTTATTTAAGAGTAGGCAAGGCGAACAGTTTTATTAGTTGTATTGTTCTGTGACGCAATGGGCGCATGGAGTCACCCCCCGAATTATCGACAAAATGTTTGATGTGCGAAGTTTAAAAATATAATTGTAAATAAAAGTGTATTCCTATTTTTGAAAACTGATTTGTCAAATAAACATACTTGAATGATAAAAAAAAATCATGCATTTTAATATGGTATAATAACTTAACTTTATGTTGTTTTTCATATTTTTGAATACAAAGTTTGAATATATAGGTAAATAAATATAACCAAGCTAAATACTATAAAATATTAAATAGTACAACTACTTTTAAAATATACCTAAAATTAACTTAAAACTACACTAATCTAATAAACCGCTGCCAGTGGGCATCGTTCCCAAAATGCTGGCAGCATTGCCACGTTGAATGGCAATGCTTAATCTTTGTGCCAAATAAAGACCAGCATTTTTGTCACGAGATGTGTCGACCAAACGCTTCGAAAGATCTTTAAATTTTTTATGAGCTCCTGATCCCCACGGTCCTAAAGTTTTGACCCCAAAAGGCTCAAATACGTAGCTTCTATGGAGCTGACTTTACATGCGCCTTTTCAGGGTCTCCGCTGATTCTGTCGCGGATCCAGCCTTAATTCTCGAACCGGGAAGATGTGACGGCGCAAGGGTGTCCACGCAAGTAGCATCCCACACCAATGGCCGTCGCAACTGCCACGGAATAAGGGTCATCCCATCAGGTCTTTTACCATTGTCACGCATGAGACCATTTGGTTCCAAAATGGCCGCACAGTTGGCGCTGGTAAAAGCCCGGCGGATAATGACATTAAGGCTGGAGTGACGGGAGAATCTGCCAGCGCTTCTCGCGCAGGACAAGCCGTGGTGACCAAGCCGATCGAATGTATTTTAATTTAGAGTAATTAATAATTTCATACTACAAATTACAGTTACAAAAAGAAATTATTAGTTTTTACTAATTCCAGGGGTCGGAATAGGCAGTGCCTATTTGCCTAAACTTCGCGGGAGGACGTAACTAAGAGTGGTTTATTTTTATTGAATGCGGGATTTTGGAAATTGATACTAAAACTCAATATCGCACATGTTAAAAACATTTTTTACACAATTTTACATGATCATTAATAACAACAAAAACATCTTTCAATCTGAATCAATATCATAAAATTACAATCATAATTACTACTATTATGAGATAAAATATTATATATTACGAAATACTTTGTTAGTTTACTTAAATTAGAAATAAATCAGAATATATCATTTGACCCCTGATTATTACATTTTGTAACTGTAATACTTAATTAATAGTACAATTACTTTTTTCATAGTCATATAATGGGGTATTCGAGATTATGCCAGTCTTCCACTGGTACGATTTGAGAGGTTGCGAAAAACTGAAATAACTAATAATATTGTTATTATTATTATACAATGTATGGTACTTAAAACATTAACGAAGAAGCTGTTTATACTTTTGCATATGCGTATAGCCGATAACTTTGATAATTGAATAGTTTTGTAGAAATATGTTTGAATTCCGCCCTAATAGTGTCATTCACTGGGACATTTTTGTCGGACAAAAAGTGTTGAAATAGGAACTAGAAATTATGTTAAGAAATATATTTCTAGTTCCACCAGTTGGGTATTTTTACCCAATGAACAAAATTTTACGCAATGAAGTTGCTTTGTAAATGCAAAATTGTTTTTAATTGGTTTTAAAACCTGATATTTTTCCAATTAGTCGACCGTAATACAAAAAAAGGCCGATCGTAAAATAATTATGTATAAATAGACCGCCTCCGCGGCTTTGTACGCGTAGAATAAGTTTCTCACTACTCCCCCTGTTTAAATCCATTAGGGGATAAATTTCCAAAAATCCTTATTTAGTGCAGCTTTAAGATATCCAAGGAATATTTTCTTCAAATTTCAAGTCCCTAGGTCCAGCGGTTTTAGCTGTACGTTGATCGATCAGCCAGTCAGTTTCTTCTTTTATTTATATAGATACTTAGTCCAGAAGACGCTTGCGACATCGTACACGTAGAATAACTTCCCGATACCACCCTATTTCTTCCCATTGGGGGTCGTCTTTTGGAAAATCATTTCTTAGTGCACCCCTAGTGTACCCAACGCATACAACCTCCAAATTTCAAATCCCTAGGTCGAGCGTTTCTAGCTGTGAGTCGATCGATCATTCACTCAGTTTCTTATTTTATATCCAGGGTGTTAAAGGAGGGTGGATCAAACGAAGGTCAGAGGTAGAGGACCTTTATAGCTACGGAATTGACTCCCATGTATTTTTAGCGATTTTAATTTGTTTCGGAGTTCAGATATCGAAACTCAGGCTAAATTTCTTTGTGGCAGCTGAACTATTTGACCTATGACCGTGTTTTATTTTTTCAGAACTGGTCAGATAGTAGGTCTTACAGATAAAAAGTGAGTCATAATGCTTTTAAAGCGTATGTACATATATTTTAATAAAAATATATCATCGGACTAAATAAGAGTCCAAAGACTAAAATAGGCTCTCTTGTCGATTTTTATAAGACCCTATCGTGCCTCTTCTGACCAGTTGCTGAGGAATGCATCCAACTCATCCCGCCATCTCCATTCCCTTTCTAGGACTGTCCCGACAACGTCGCTTATTTTGCGGCACCTAGCCCCGGGTGCCTGCAGTAGACATGACCGTCCCAATCCCACTTCTACCGTAAGGGGGCGTCCATTAATTAGGTGAGGCGTTTGGGAGGAGGATGTCGTGCCGAATCTCATCTAATCTTACTTCGGGGAGAGGAGGGTCTTGGTGAATATCACTTTTTTTTTCCGCAAAAACCTTAGTAAAATTGCGAAAAAATTGGGTTAAATTAAGTAAAACATGTTCTTTTATTAAAATATGGGCAAATAGTTATTACACAATAATATTTATGGTAGGTAATTGTTTTTAGCATTAATCCAACGCATTTACACTAAAAACACACCGTTTGGAAAAATCTCACGCAAGATTGGGGATGGGGGAGGGGGTTGTGCCAAATCTCACAACGTCTCACCAGAGGAAGGGGGGTCCGAAAATCACTGAAAACGCCTCACGTAATTAATGGACGCCCCTAATACCAAAGAAGGCAGCTAACTGAAATGTAAAAGTCGAAGCATTATATACTCTACTAGCTTTTGCCCGCGACTTCGTCCGCGTAGAACTCGTTTATCGCAGTTAAGTAAATTAATAGTTTTAAGTAATTCTATAGTTTGACGTCCTCCCTGGCAAGAATGATCTTTCAAACAATATTGAGATCGAAATTTACCGGGACACCAACTTTAACCATTCACTCTTACGGGAGGGCACTCCCGATACCTCGAAAGAGTTCAGGAACTCTAAGGGTAGGACGTGACTTGCTCTGTGTCTATGACATTGTCTACCAATAGATACTCCACAACATCGCCTTCTACATGAGACATATTTTTATATTTATCCGCCCGACAATTTCGTTTGTCGGTGCTAATATCGCCCTCTCGCACAAACATTCTCTATTCTTTATATTGTTTTTTAGATCGTGGTACACGTTATTTTTTAGATCATCTGTGTTTTGTACAATATTACAGAATTCGCGGTTTAATGTATTCAAATCGTTACTATCTCTCGCCATACGATCTTCGACCATTTTTAGTAGAGCTGCCGGATATATTGCCCCGACTGTGTTTCATGGTGTACTCGTAGTTCCTGGCATATATGTAGTGAGGTTAATTTTTTATATATATACTCATATCGTAGATGCCGAAATGCATTTATTTTATCCGCTGGTGTGCCCCTAGTTATCACCGGTAGATGAGAATCTGTCTAAATTCGCCGTCTCAAAGCACCATCCCCCCCATGATAGTTTGGTTGCTCTTAAAATATCCATCATAGTTCAATATTACATATATTATATTATGAATCTTAATACTAATTATAATGTAGGTATCTATCATTATAAATGGCGGAACTCCCAAACATCATCAGTGGCCGCTGAAAAAACAAAGACAATTATATTCTTCAAACAAATTTACCCAATGCCCATTAATCTCATTCGGTTCTGCGGTTAATCCGTGAAAGCGTAACAAACAGACAGACGATAGAAATAATTGAATTGCCATTTTGAATTTCTACCGATACTTTCACATCATTTTCGAAATCTGCGTCCTCAAAATCTAAGAAAATGACAATTATGTCCACTTTTTAAAAAAGATTATGGCCTTCATCTTGAATACTAAATTTGACATAATTTTCATAATCTGCGTCCACAAAATGTAAGAAAATGATACCAATGACGACTTTTTCAATAAACATCATGACGGCCATTTTGAATTCCAAATTTGATATCATTTTCGAAATCTGCGTCAACGCAACCTAAGAAAATGACACCCATGATGACTTTTTCAAAAAACACCAAACATTGTCGTTATTCCCTCGGGAACTTTTAAATTTTCCGGGATGGGATTTTTCTGTGTTAATCCAGGGTGCTACCTCCATTTTAAATTTCATCCTAATCCATCTATTCGTTGCAGCGTTAAGGAGTAACTAACTAAAACCCCCTTTTACCCCCTTAGGGGTAGTTTTTTCTAAATCGCTGAAAGCAGTATATTTTATTTATAAACAGTAGCCTAAATATCAATTTCCTAATGTAGCCATTTCGATATCTTCCATACAAATTTCTACTCCCCATTTATCGCCTGAGGGGAGTTTTACGGAAATGAATGAAAGTTTTTTTTTTATGTTAAACAGTCTTAAACAGTAGCTTAAACACCAATTACCACGTTTCCAAATAAAAAAATTAACATAAATAACCAAATTGTCATACAAACTACCATCCCAAATCTCGCCCCCTTAGGGGTGATTTTTGAGATACAAATTTAATCTAATTCAGTTCCGCGGTTTATCCTTGAATGCATAACAAACAGACAGACGACAGACATAATTACTTTCACGTTTATAATGTTAGTATGGATTTTCTTTGTACAGCAATATTATGTACACCTATCGATGTATAGTTTTTTTACCCCTTGAGTATTGTTTGAAATGACATTTTAGAATTAAATAACCGACCAATTCGCCGAAAAATGAAATGCCTGTCAGTAATTATTTTCAAGTGATCATAATAACCACCCTAATATTAAATAACAGCCGTAGAATTAATACGCCGTGAATAGTATTGAAAATAGCGGAAAAAAATGTTAAAATCTGGATATGTCAACGCTGACAACTTCAATCTGACACCGCTCCTTTTGATATAGACTAACAAAACTGAATGTAGGTACAAAGCCTGTCCCATGTTGTCACACTGGATGGCAAAAGCCATAGGAGAAATAAATTATTCAATTGCGCAATTTTGTCAAATAATTACTAATATTATTCTATATTAGTAATTATTTGCGACCCCAAAAACTAAAAAAATGTTACCCGTGACAACTTTTTCAAAAAATATCATTGCCACCAGCTTGAATTCTAAATTTGACATCATTTTCATAATCTGCGTCCCCAAAATGTAAGAAAATGATACCAATGACGACTTTTTCAATAAACATCATGGCGGCCATTTTGAATCCCAAATTTGATATCATTTTCGAAATCTGCGTTAACGCAACCTAAGAAAACGACACCCATGATGACTTTTTCAAAAAACACAAAGATATTGTCTTTATTCCCTCGGGAAACTTTAAATTTTCCGGAATAGGATTTTCCTATGTGTTAATCCAGGGTATAAGCTATCTCAATTCTAAATTTCATCCAAATCCATCCAGCGCCATTGCAGCGTGAAGGAGGAACAAACTAAAACTCCCTTTTACCCCCCTTAGGGGTAGTTTTTTCTAAATCGCTGAAAGAAGTATTTTTTATTTATTATCAGTAGCCTAAATACCAATTTCCAAACTGCTTATTTTAAAAATTACTTATCTCCTGTACAAATTTCTACCCCCTATTTGAACTCTTTAGGGGATGAATTTCCAAAAATCCTTTCTTAGTGTACCCGAGGGGTACCCAAGGAATATTCCCTTCAAATTTCAAGTCCCTAGGTCCAGCGGTTTAGGCTGTGCGTTGATCGATCAGTCAGTCAGTTTTACCCCTTTCCATCCCTTCGGGGATGAAATTATCAAAAACGCTGAAATACGTATAAATTAATTTTCAATTTAACAATTTAATTTTCAACCTAAACACAAAATTTGAATAGCCTAACTTAAACTAAAACTGACGGACTTTCATACAAATTTTCATCCCCTTAGGGGTGGAATTTCCAAAAATCCTTCCTTAGTGGATCTTTACACTATATAAGGTATCTATGTGCAAAAGGTCAAGTCTCTAGGTCCTAAGGTTTGGGCTGTGCGTTGATATATTAACAATCCGTTTTACCCCTTTTCATCCCTTCGGGGTTGAAATTATCATAAACGCTGAGACACGTATAAGTTGAAATTCAATCGCCAACCTAAACGCAAAATTTGAAGCGTCTAACTTCAAAATTGACGGACTTTCATACAAACGTTTTTCCCCTATTTTACCCCCTTAGGGGTGGAATTTCCAAAAATCCTTCCTTAGTGGATCTCTACACTATATAAGGTATCTATGTGCAAAATTTCAAGTCTCTAGGTCCAGCGGTCTGGGCTGTGCGTTGATATATCAACAATCAGCTTAGCATTTTATATAATAGATTGGTAGCCATATTAAATTTAAAATACTTTTACTATTACTATGCAGTTAGCCTTCTTGGATAGATATTACGGCAGACTTGAGCTTGGCGTTTTTTTAGCGTGTGACCATGTAACTATTGTTCGGACACCGTAGATCAGGAAGCAGACTCAGATAGACTGTGTCGAAGAGTTTCCGCTAGTCATAAGTTCGTGGGGCATTTTTAGATTACGAGGAATCCAGGTTGGAGTACAGTGATTGGATAAAGTATGGATATATACTGATTATTACTTAAAATATATTTGTTATGTTACAACATTTTGATTAGAATATAAAAATCATTGACCCGCAGAAAAAATATAAGACTAGTTTTTATAAAATCCGGAAATATTTACGGTTACAGAAAACAAAGCGGGTTGGCAAATGAAATGGTTGGGAAACGATACAATTTGGCAAACATATTTCGCCAAATCAAACATAACCCCCAAAATAGGTACCTATGCAAAGTTTTTTTAGTACATAATATTCATTTATTTTGTTGGTAAAAAATAATAGAGGGATTAAAAATTTCTATCCAAGTCAGCAGTTTTTCGCTATTAAGATCGAAAGTCATTTTTAGGGTTCCGTAGTCAAACTAGGAACCCTTATAGTTTCGCCATGTCCGTCCGTCCTGTCTATCTGTCTGTCCGTCCGCAGCCTAGCTCAGAGACTCTTAGTACTAGAAAGCTGTAGTTTGGCATGAATGTACATATTAGTCACGCCAACAAAGTGGTAAAATAAAAACTGAAAAAAAAATTTTTTTTGGTGTCTCCCTTACACGCAACGTGGGGATGTATTTTTTTTTCTCGTCTACCATAACTACCATAGTTTGGGATGTCGTTGGATAGGTCTTTCGAATATATTGCGGGTTTGTGGAAACAATTTTTCGATTAAGGTCTCCGTTTATGAAATATTAAGTTATAAAGCGCTAATTTTTGTTAGAGTCATGTGTCCCCTACAGCCAAAACTACAAATACTAAAAATCTGAAAAATATGTTAAATGAAAGCACATAATAATGAATTTAATAGGAAAACTATCACGATTAAGAACTCTTCATTGCTTCTTGAGTTACAAACGGTTTAAAGGTAGGTTTTAGGTAGGTATACCTACCGAAAACTTATTTGCAGTCTTGGTAAACTGACCGCGACCTATGTCGATGTATGGGGATAACAGTTTTCCAACGGCAAAGTTAAGTTTGTCGGCAGTCTAATTTGTTTGTAGTTAGTAGTTACGGCTTCGAAACCCTATACTGAGAATTGCCCGGTTTTTTACAACTATTTTTACTGATAATTGTTGAATACTATATTTTTAGAGATTCAATACTTTATGAATTTTAATTTTAGGACTATGGCGTATTAGGCAAGATATTATAGAGGTAAAGAAAAAACCACATGGTTAAAATTAAACAACATGTGTCAATATTTGTAAAAAAAATATCAAAAATTAAAAGTAGCAGTTTTGTTTGGAACTTGGGCCTAACTAAGGAGGTACCAACTACGCCGAAAGCTTTACAAATGGGTAGTGTGCACCTTCATATATTTTTTCACTTCTCATGCTCTTAAAATGTTACTTTAGTCTCTGCACATCGGTACTAAAGCTCCTTATTAAACTCTAGGGACTAAAGTATTTACTTTGGAAACCCTTTAACAGCCAATCACGGTGTTTATGAATGGAGGATTATCGCGATTTTCAGTGATTGTATTTTTAGGGCGTGGAAATAACCTCAAAATGACATCTGTGCAAAAATATTAAAAAAAAACGATTTAATTTCGTGAAACACGATTAATGATTAAGAATATGAATCTATTTAATTATATTAAGGATGAATTAATTTGGTGCATGATGGTCCAAATAGTTTTAAAATAGTTTTCAAGTTTGAATCTGTTGGCATTTAAAGCGACACTTTACAAATATTTATTTATTTATTTATTTACATACACACAACAGACTATCCTTACAGGCTAACCTTATTCGACAGTGTGGATTCAATATTTTACTATTTACTACTAATCCTCCTCGTAATGGTAGGATAAAATATTCAAAGTTATTTTTGTGAATTCATTCAGAGAACTACAGAATAGGTCAACGCCGACCGTTACGCGGTTTAATGTGCGCAGCGCCCTCGCTATAGGAGCCCGGCGCAGCAGCTGCGTGCTCGCGCGCGGCTCGGCCAGCAGGCGCGACCGCCGCCGGCGCCCCGCGTACCGCTCCGGCAAGTTGAAACCCACCTCTGCCAGAACTCCCGGGTTGAACAGCTTGCCTCTCAACAGCTTAATAATGTACAGAGCCAATGCTAGCTCCCTTCTAACCTCCAGTTAGGTCGTCCGGCAGGAATTCAGGGAGTTTCGGCAGGAGTTCTTCGACATGAGGGCGAGCCTGACGGTGTTCACCGGGAGGCTCGACGCATTGGACGGGCGCGTCGACGCTTTGGAGCGACAAGTCGCAAATGGCACCGTGTCGGTGGCGCACAAGGTCATGGAGGAAGCCATCGCGACCCTCCAGTTGGAGTTGCGCGATCGTAACCAGGAGCTTCTCGCCAACGATGTGCAGATCTCCAACGTGCCAGAGGAGCCTGGTGAGATCTCTGCGGGCCTGGCGAAGCGGATCTGCGCGGTGGTTGGAGTTGAGCTGGATGCGCACGACGTGGTTTCCGTTCATCGGGCGGGCCGGGTGCGCGAGGCGGGTCGACCGCGGCCGCTCGTGCTGCGCCTGGCGCGGCGCGCCGTGCGCGACGAGCTGCTGCAGGGCGCGCGCGTGCGCCGCGGCGCCACCACCGCGGACCTGGGCCTGGCCGCCGCACCGCAGCGGTTCTATATCAACGAGCGGCTCACGACTGAAAACCGGCAGCTATTCCAGCGAGCCCGCGAGGCCGCACGCGCCTCCGCCTGGCGGTACGTTTGGACCCGCGACGGCAAGATTTTCACGCGGCAGGCCGACGGCCAACCGAGCCATCGTTTACGTCGCCTGTCCGATCTGGATATTTTTGGGCCCGTCGTAGCAGTCTAAAACGTCACTTAGTTGCTTGTGTTTCATTGTTTCTATGTTGTGGAGTCCTAAAACGAAATAACGAGTGTTTATTGTTTGTTTTGCCTTCTTATGCGTTAACCATAATAATATTTGTTAGTTGTAAAACTTGCCTTATTGTTGTGGCCTTCTCGTTTGTTTTATGTTGTTTTTAGTGTGTCGTAGCGGGAGTGATCGACCTTTCATCCACGTCTTGCTATATTATTCATTCTGGAACAATATTATATTTATCAACTTAAGTATGTATATAACTATTATTTCACTCTTCAAGGTATTATATCAGTTTTTCTTATCGAGTAATCTCACTTTACTTACATGTATACAGCCATCCATTTGTTATCGTTTTAATATGCTTAAATCTTATAATGTTCCATTGTAACAATTTTAAAGTTAGTTTATTTAATGCTGGTTCTCTCGGTACGGGGCACGACGATTTGATTGCGACTATTACTGAGACTGACGCAGACATTGTTGTGATTAACGAGACTTGGTTGCGGCCCGGGGAGGACGCGCGCGCGCCCGTTGTGCCCGGCTACCGACTGAGACATGTGCCGCGCCCGGCCGGGGTTAGCACTAGAGGCGGCGGAGTCGGGATGTACTTGCGCCAGGGCCTCAGCGCTCGCTCCCTGCCGCACCCGCCTGCCGCACTCGTCGAACAAATGTGGCTTAAAGTAACAATTAACTGCAAACACTTAATTGTAGGCACGGCATACCGACCTCCATGGCTTAATGTTGACACGTTTTTTGATGCACTGACAGACTCGATTACTTCGTTTAATCACTACGACCGATTGATTTTAGTTGGAGACTTTAATATAAATTGCTACGACCAAAATGACTTAAAATTTAAATATTTGACACAATTTTTGGAGACTGTTAACCTGACTCAACACGTACGCGACCCGACTCACTTCACGAGCCACAGTGAAACGATGATAGACCTTGTGTGCACTGACGCTCGCGTTGTGACTGTGGACGTGAAGCATATCCCGGACCTCGGGGCGCATGCTTTCGTCACCTCTGAGCTTGACATTAAAAAACGGAAACCGACGCCGACAACTATTACGTATCGACCTCTAAAAGATAATTATCATCTTTTGTGACTTCTACCAAGACCTAGACACGATTGACTGGGACCAAATACTCCAACTTGAAGATGTTAATGACATGGTGCGGCGCTTTAATGACCTTTTACTTGGACTTTTCGACAGACATGCACCTGAGAAGACGATCGTGGTGAAGGAGACTCCCAAGCCTTGGCTATCAAGTAACGTCAGGCTTATGATGCGTCTTAGAAACGCAGCTCATAGCAAGTACAAGCAAACGAAGTCTGACGCACATAAACAGTACTACCTCGACTTGAAGCACCTTGTCATTGCATCTATCCACAGCGAGAGGCAAGCCTTCTTCGATCACCGTATCCACAACGCCACTGACACAAAGACGCTGTGGAAAGACTTGAAGCGTACCGTTACTCCTGACCCACACTCGCAACCCGACCTGCCGACGCATTTCGACGACCCTGAATTAATAAACTGTCATTTCCTCAATACACCTGGGAAACCAGAGGTCACTATATTCGACTTGACATTTTATGAGTTCAATAGACACGGAGACACGACTTTTACTCTTATGCCCACGACTTCGACAGCTGTCAGTAAAATTATAACGTCCATTAAAACGACTGCAAAAGGACTTGACTCGATTTCTATTGACATGTTGCACCTGACTCTTTCGAGGACCGCTGACATCCTGACACACATAATTAACACGAGTATTTTATCTATGACTTTCCCGACTGACTGGAAAATCGCTCAAGTGACCCCTTTACCTAAGATACCGAACCCAGTGAATCTGTCTGACCTTCGTCCTATTAGCATCCTTCCTTACGCGTCTAAGATAATAGAAAGGGTAATCTGTGATCAATTGTCGGAATACCTAGAGAAAAACAGCATCCTACCTGAACTACAGTCGGGTTTTCGTAAAGGTCGGTCGACTGCTACTGCGTTGCTCGATATAGTCGATAACATCTTACAGACTCGGGATGCTGGCAATGTACACACGACATTATAATGTACACACGACACAATATACACCAGTTCAAACATGTTAACATTCCCGGCAGGGTCACCCGGCAAACGGGCCGCCTCCAGCGTGTGCCGCGGCGGTTGGCGCTGCTCGACAAAAAACCGCGCGTAATAGGGCCGCTTTCTATGAGCGTCTACCCGCAGACCTAAAAAACGAATCTTCGGCTGGAATATTTGGTCGCCGACTTAAAGATCTTTTATTGACGCAATCACTATATTCAGTAAAAGAGTATAGTGATAAATAGGTTTAATTGATTTCTTGTTTTTGTTTTATTTATTATTATTACCTATTGACATGATCGTTTTAATTTGATTTTTTCTTTTTTTCAATACATTTTTTTTGACATTTGTGACTGTAGCTTATTTGCTATATTTTTATTTTGTTTAATTTAATTCTTATTTTTACATTTTGACTGCGTTTGTTTATTTTATTTCATTATTATTTTTACTTTATTCTTTTACATTTTGGCGATCTTATTGTGAATTCATTATGATTATGTGACATAGAATAATGTAATTTTCAGTATGAAATAAATGCCTACCTACCTACCGTACCCAGTTAGGAAAAAATCTCGTATTTCAAGACTTTTCAAAACCTTTTTATATTCACACGGACGCGTCGTCTTTTGCTATCGGCTTGGTGATGACACAGAAAATTCACGATACGGACCACCGAATCGCGTATTGTAGTAGGACACTTAGTAAACAAGAGGCTAACTACTCCGCCACGAAGAGGGAACTTTTGGCTGTCATATATGGTTTAGAGCAATATTGCGCATATGTGCTCAAAAGTCAGTCAAGTAGACTCAACAGATGGTTATCGCAAAGGTAAAGATTTTAGGCCAACTCTTTTCCAAGATGTCAAATTAAGACTACGAGTATGTTGACGCATGTGAAATTTGTAAAACCTACAAGCCTGTCAATGTAGCTCCTGCCGGTTTGATGGGAAGTCCCCGGCAAATTTTTAAGCCATTCGAAGGTCTCTCCTGTGATATGCTTGGACCTTTTGCTCCAGCTTTTTTTTTTTAATTTATTATTCATAATATTTATAAAAATTACAAAGATATTGGCTTAATACAGCGAACGGAAACCGTATGCGGTTTATTTGTCGCTGCCATCGCTCAGTACTATTTAACTTATTTTAATTTACAGCAGGTATCAATATTTATTAGTCTGTTCCGACTATTTCTCTAAATATGTCATTATGTTTCCTTTGCGGAATATTCTAGCTAAAACTATTTATGTAAATGTACTGAGAAGGGTGTATTCCTGATTCACGGGGCACCAAATTTCTTATTCATCGACAATGGACCTCAATTATTGTCTAAAGATTTAAGAGAGTTAGTTGGTAAATTCAACATTCCTCATGTATTCTATAACCCCAGGAACCATCCGCGAACTAATCAAACTGAAAGGGTAAACCGAGAAATTATCCGTATTTTGCGTCTTGTGTGCGTTCCAATCATAGAAATTGAGATAAGAACGTATCAGAGATACAATGTGCTTTGAATACTTCGGTTCACGAAGGGACTAAATTTACCCCGTTTTTTCTCGTGCATGGTAGGGAAATGATCATAGAGGGTTCTGTATATAACTCTGAGGAGATCGTGTCTAGGTGCTCGATCACAGTCGGTGATCGTTATACTTTTACTGACAATTTAAATGAACTAAAGGATGTTTTTCAAAAAGTCAAATATTCCTTCAAAGTTTCACATGAACGCAACGCTAAATACTACAATTTACGCAAGCGTCCAGTAGAGTTTGAAGTTGGAGAAATAATTTTCAAAATGTGTTTTCCGTTATCTAATGCGAGTAAGTATATTTCAGCTAAATTAGCTCCTAAATTTGAAAAATGTGTTATTCATATAAAACATTCGCCTTTGGTGTATTCCCTATGGTCTGGTAAAGACCTAGGTCGTTTTCATGCTAAGGATTTAGTACGTCCAGGTGAGTCCCCTCCCATAACGAAGGTGGGTATTTTTTCATTGCTCATGTTCGTGACGTCTGATATCCGAATAAGGTTACCGTATAGTAAGTAATTTAGATATACAGGGCGTCCCACGGCTATGCCACGTGGAAGGAAAGTACCTTAAATATTGTAGACGAAACGTTTTACTGAAAGAAGACATTATTTGAATTCAAAAAACAATTTAAACTGCATTCATAGATATTTAAATAATTACATGGTTGAACCGGGAATTGAATCCGTTACACGAGAAAAATAATTACCCTGTAGCTTTATCATACCGATCGAAAGGCTTCATCATAAGGATTATTTTTTGCTAAATAACATAGTGTCAGAAATAAAAGGAAGACCATGAAATTTAACATTTGATGTGAAATTTTGTTCAGAAAAACGACAACTGACATTATCATAAGTACCTATTACTAATTAATGTACCCACTTGAGAAGTACGCATCATTTCCCTATTATAATTTAAGTGCATGACAAAATGATAAAGAGAAACGTAATTAGTAGGTACCTGGTTGTATGCAACAAATCGAGCCGTATCCTGAGCCGAAAGACGCGTAAATTATTTTAGCGACGGTCCCACTGCTTTTGTCCCACTGCTAATTTGTCCATCTCAATGCGGTTGGCTGATTATAAAGAAATAATGAGAATAATGAAATTTGTTTCTGTGATTTTCATTGTAGGATTAGACGTATTATTCTAAATATCCACCACAACAAGATCAAAAAACCGACAGGGAGCGAAATAATGAAAAGAGTGCGACTTAGTATTCATCAGGAAGGGACTCATTTGAGCATTTGATAAATTGGTTAATTTGGTATTAAAATGTTGAAATTCATGGTCTTCCTTTTATTTCTGACACTATGTTATTAAGCAGAAAATAATCCTTATGATGAAGCCTTTCGATCGGTATGATAAAGCTACAGGGTAGGTAATTATTTTTCTCGTATAACGGGTTCGATTCCCGGTTCAACCATGTAATTATTTAAATATCTATGAATGCAGTTTAAATTGTTTTTTAAATTCAAATAATGTCTTCTTTCAGTAAAATGTTCCATCTACAATATTCAAGGTACTTTCCTTCCACGTGGCATAGCCGTGGGACGCCCTGTATAGGATTGAACTTAGTTTTATAAGGTTTAACATGAGCGTTTAGCACTACCTACCGCACATTCCTTGTGATTTACGGTAGCAAGTCAGTGAACGTTGTTGTCGTGCGATTAGTATAGTTTGTTAGTTAAGTTCCCTGTTCTGATGTTAACTAGGTCGTTCGGGTAGTAGTGTAGACCGAGGCGAATCGGATCAATGGGTGAATCGGATCAAACGGGTGAAACGTAATACTACCAAATACTACCGATTGCGCAAGGTGCGGGGCGAGAGGGGGTCGTAAGACGCCAGTCGTCTAAGAAATACGGATAAGAAATACGTATAAGAAATACGGATTTCTTATTTTGATCCGATTCACCCATTGATCCGATTCGCCTCGGTCTACTATACTGCTCTCGTTAAGGATAAGTTAGTATTTAGTCGTAGTGATATTTTTGGATCCAGATCCATCCATTGTTTTAAATAAGTAGTTATGGTAAGTTACTATAAGAGTCAGGTCAAATTTTAGTAACCTGAGACCTAGTTTAGTTTAGCTTAAGTACGAGAATTATAATTTTACTGTATACCTCGATTCAGCAGTCTTGTCGTCTATACGAAAGATGGACAAGATAGGTCGTTTCAATTTCCTAGTTTAGTTTCGTTCTTTGTATTTTTCAGTGACATGGAGTTCCTCATCGTGCATGGGGTATTGTGACTTGGTCAAGGGTAGGAAGTGTTTCACGTCATCTCTAGACGTTTGGACGTTGCCTACATATAGCATTAGATAGTGTCTAAGTTAGTTGTTTCGTTTTCCGAGTCTCCTTACCATTGTTAAAGAAGTGAGACTTATTGCTGCCATCGTTGGTAGATTTCCATAGGTAGATTTTTGTCTTAGTTTGTGTTTATCATTCTCAACTTCAGTTTTGGATATATTTCGAAAAAAAAAATCTTTTTTTTAAATAAACAAAATAAAGCAAAATATTTTTTACCAACTTACACGATACTATAACACTTCAGGTGTTCCCGGCTTTAATTTTTTTAACCGTATTTTTCGATTGGTCGCGTCCCTATTTTTCGGCCTCATCACTAGCGCATCGCCGTCATTCACTGTCCATTGTCCATTCTAGCTGTCATTCACGATCGGAGAGAATCAATTTCCAAAAATGTGAGCGACGAAGCCTTACTTTCAGGCTCTATTTCTTCACAAATCCCGTGAGTATCAGTGCCGTATATGACAGGTGTTTTGACGTATTTGTCTGTTTTTCAGTTTCGGGTCGGATGCGTGGCTGCCGTAAAGGGCCATAAACATTTAGCACTTGCTGCATACTCGGATATGATGGTATAGCACCTATCCCCAAGCTATTTATCACATGAGGTTGTAATCTCAGTGTCTTTACTTTCTTCAAGTCCGCCAGTATAGCGTGACCTAACCTTAAAAGCACGCGGTCGGACGTTCCGGTAAATGGCCAGCATATAAAACCCATGCATATGGTATGGCAGCCCTTTGTTTCCCATACCTTTATTGGTCACAATGTAATTGTTGACATAATTTTTGATAGTCAAATTTTTTTATATCGCTGAATCTGTAAACTTTTCAGAAGTTCTGATATATCTAACGTGTAGACAAGGCTAGGTTAGGTTAGGTTTGATTTATAAAAATCCTGAAAAAGTAACAGTTTCTTTAAAAAAACACGTTATGACTTGCGATGATTATGACCTAAAGCACATTATGACTAAAAATAATTATGTCAGTTAATATAGACCCAATGGTAAGCTTTCCTACATCTGCTGCCTCTTATTCGCCAGGAACAGGTCATTTTACTAAAACTTCATTTTATTGTTTTAGGGTTTTTTTTAATGTATGGTTTTATTCACCGGTGGCGTGTCGATGAGAGTCTGCCTGGCAGTAGTCGGTGCCCATCCATATCCGAGGATCGTGTGCCGCCCGTCAGCACGTCAACATCAACCACGGGAGCCGAGACTGGAGCATGCTTTATTTATTCTGGACTGCGGTCAATTAAATTCAGAAACAAATCTATAATTTTCAGAGACAGTAGGGTGTTCCCTTTCACTCATAACCTTAAAACAGCTATGCTGTTTTTTTTACATAAGATATTTACTTATGAAAACCATGTATGAGGTATGATGTGTGGGAGGCAGATATTTTTCAAACGAAAGTCGAGATACATGACGTGATATACCCATTTATATTGTATTAATTTAATTTATTCTCCCCGTAGCAATACCTTTATCGATTTAATTTGTGTTAGTCAGTGGCCCTGGCGCTCTAGGTTTTTATAAATATAGGCAACAGATTTTCCTCCAGGTTCGGCAACGAGGATTCACTATCTAAACTCTCATGAAAGCTAGCTGAGCATATTTTTTGTTTATTAATTATTTAGTAAACACCTTTAAACCTTACAATACTTTATTGGAGAAACGTTCTGCTTATATAGGTACTAGGGTTTCTATTCATTTTTGATCAAACATTACTGAACCGATACAGCTGATGTAGTTAGGTCTTATCAGATCATTAATGTAACGATGCTATAAACCTTGCTATTTACGTATACGACGCATTATCATAAGTTCCACAACATTAACCCTAAGCCTAGATAATGAATAGAAACCCTAGTACCTATATAAGCAGAACGTTTCTCCAATAAAGTATTGTAAGGTTTAAAGGTGTTTACTAAATAATTAGGTTCAGTAATGTTTGACCAAAAAACATTTCACCAAATGATTCATTTCACAAACATAGCATTTATTTCAAGACCATCGTGAGGAACCCTATAGGTTAGGTTAGGTTTGTTTTTTAAAAAACCAGAAATATTTAGTTTAGGAACAAAATAGTGGTTTGTCAAATGATATGTTTGTGAAATGAATCATTTGGTGAAACGTTTTTTGGTCAAACGACAGGACCCCAGCTGTATCAGCTGTTACAATGGTGACCTCACTACACTGGCGTGACTTCACTTGAACGTAATCGATCGTCGACACGAGATGCTCGCCGCTGTAAACTGCCATCCGCCACGCGCTGCGTTACATTTACAAGTACGGTTCGGAACGAAGATTGGAACGGCGTGTTCCGTTTTCTGCGGTCCGAACATTACGTGTAAAGACCGCTGCAACGATCACTTTCCACGCGCCAGGGTAAACCGCATTCCGAACTCTGGAATAGTGGCCTTTACCTACACGTAGACTTCGGACGGCAGAAATCACAGATTTAACCGTGGTTCAAACCGTGGTCACATTTGGTCGTAATAAAGTCTTGACAGTTTGATGCGCGGTCAAAACCATCCGACAGACCGACGGTTTCATCTGCGGTTCGGAATGCAGCCCCAGATGCGCAGTCCAATCTGTGCCACGTAAAGGCCGCTATTATGGGAAGGTCTGAGCAGGAAGCTCCAAATTCCTATAGTACAGGTCGATTCACAAGAGTTGGCACGAATGGATTGAATGAGTGAACGAAAATATACAAGTGTGTAAAATAATAACAGGTTTTCGGTTTGAGATTCAAACATCGGTTCAAAGGACGGCACTCACACAGTGATAGGTGACATTACTTTTGTTCAATCCATTCGTGCCAACTCTTGTGAATCGACCTGTACGCGCCAGAAACGTTCTAGAGAACCGGCGCGTGTTTAAGTAATGGGAGCACGTTAATGAAACTACGAGGTCGGATCAAATATATAATTATTATTATTCTTATTCTTATTCTTATATTTAATTTTGTATCGACATAAATATTCTAAAAATATATGACTAAGTAATTGATTAAATCTTTTAATTTATCAACATTTTAAAATAAATTATTAATAATAATATTAATACATTCCCAACAAATTTAGATACGTGTTTTTTTTTGGGTTATTTACCTACGTGCGGTCTCGGAGACTATTCAAAAATTATAGTAACCACCTACATGCGGTCTCACAGACCGCCGATGCTATTTTTTATTCACCAAATCCAAATGAGCACACGTCTGAATGCGTCGATGGCATGGCCGGCACTGAGGGCCCGGCAAAGGTACAAAGTCACCGACGTGTGTGCGATGTACTCGCGTACAGTTATTGACAACTTTGAATAATCCATTGTCTGTGAGACTCACGTAGGTAGTTAAGGGTATTATAAAATATAATTATAAAATAGACCACTATTTTATAATTATATTTCATCACTAACTACACATATTTATTCTGTTATAAATACTAATGACTTTACAATATTCTAAAGTTCAGCATCATTTCCAAATGTTTTTCTTTTCGACTTAGGCACAATTGTTTTTAGTAAACTTATTTGCAGCCTTTAGATGTTATCTATATACGATTTGAAAGTTCTTCCATAGCTGCTTGAACCATAATCAATTACTGACTGGGCTAGCGATAGGTCCAACATTCTAAGTGTTTTTTATTGGTCCTGTGCTTAGGGTTCAGTGGGTTCACTTAAAAGGGCATATTTATTTATTACGCCTACAATTTAAAATTACATCATCAAAAGAGATTGCTATTAAAGTACACAAGGCGCACTGTCGAACTAATTATAAATATTAATAAGGAATTCATTCATAATTAATTATTTACAAGGATCGGAAAAACGACCGTCATTTTGAAAACATAACCCTGTTCCGTATAGCAGAGACTTCCTTGATGTTAATTAAAAATATTGTTAGGTATTTTATAGATTTATTATACAATAATTTATATGTACTTAGCGACAATTTTATTAATGAATGACACCGAAATGTTAATTAGAAAACTCAAACACACATACAAACAGTAAACCAATGTCAACGATTGCCCCAATGTCTTCCGTAAATTGTGAACAAACTTTTTCGACTCATAAATAGGCGAAAATTTAAAAAAAAAATATGTATAAATAATGGTATAATAAATGTAAAATACCTAATATTATTTTTAATTAACATCCGAAGGAAGTCTCTCCTGTACGGAACAGAGTTATGTTTTCAAAATGACGGGCGTTTTTCCGATCCTTGATTATTTAATTTGCTGACCAAAATAATTTAGAGCACTTCAGTATATCATTAATTGCAGACAGATTTACAAATGTTTGCTAACCATAAGTTGTTTACCAACTACCTATTTTGGCTGACCAAATACATATTTCTGTTCACCAAAATAAGAATATTTTGCTGATCGATTAAATGATACCCTTATTGTAATGTCTTTATAAAAATCGTACATGCATTTAAAATGAAATGGATTGGCAGATGATATGCTTTAATTTTAGTAAAAAGTTTACAATACTCTTCAAACAAAGGGCATTGGGTAAATTTGTTTGAAGAATATTGTCTTTTTTTTCAGCGGCCACGGATGATTTTTACATAGTTATTTAGAGGACCTCTAAATTTAATACACATAGATATATATGATTTATGGTGTTACATAATATCGGAGCGGATATTTTAAAGATTTAAGTATTCCATTTTTAGTACCTACAAAAGTACGCCCAAGTATGAATACACTTACGAGGCACCCCTCCAAATCCAAAAGTTTTGATAATCGGTATTAAAAATGGGAGATATGTAAATCGTTATATTTTAATTGGAATGAGCACACTTTCTTTATTTCCGAACACTTATTAACGCCATTCAATTGTTTTATTTTACCACTATAAAAATAATTTTAGTTTTGGAGGTCAAAATAGCCAAATTTTGTACCTTCACTATGTCATCGCCAGCTCGTGATTTTTATGTAGTTGTTTTTGAACATTAGTGAATGAGAAGTAGTAGTCGAAAGTTAGGGCTAAATAACGGGGAGAGCGGTTATCAGTTCTGATCTTTGGTCGACGAGCAGCACCCTTATCAATTAGAAGGCTCTGAAGCACAATTCCTGCCGAAAATTCGTAATTTTTTTTCTTCAGCTTATTTTTATTATTTTGCCATAATTAGGATACAATAATGTTATATAACTCTCCTAGATTATTTGAACTCAATTGCTAAAAACTAATGTCGCAGTATTTATTTGTAGGCCTCAATAATCCTGGAAAAGGCCGAAAAAACCACCCTACATTTTGGTGACAGAGCTGGAGATAAAGGAGAAAAGACATTACATAACAAAATATGTTTATTTTTAAAAAAATATCATATTTTACGAATTAATACGCCTAATTTGAATTTTATATGAATACGGCGCAAAATCGTACTATGTCATGTCGCTTGGCATACAGTTTAGTGGGTTTAAAGTTAACGTTTGTGCCATATCCAGAAATAACATAGAATTATAATGATTATTTATTTTGTAACGTGGATATGACACAAATTCCATAAAAAATTGAACAGTCTCCGAGGGAATAACGATAGTAAACAGTAAATAGTAACTAGTATAAAGTACACATGCCTGCCAGTTTGCTCCCCTCTACTTCAGGATGGCCTGCGTGCGCTTGGTCTTCGCCACCATGTCGAGGATGCAGTTCAGCATGATGGTGATGTTCTTCCACTCGTCGTCGGTCTTCAGCAGCGGCACCGGCAAACGCGGCTCCGAGAAGCCGGCGTTCATTGAGGACACGTCGCGGACTGATACCTACCTATATCCTGTAGAGAGGTTTATGATTATTTATTTGGGTCGCAATACTTTAAATGAAATCAGCTACATTGCTATCTTTTACAGAGTATAAAAACAGAGTCGATTCCCGCCGTGTTTCCCTCTGTATTGTACGTACGCTTAGATCTTTCAAACTACGCAACGGTTTTTTTTTATTCATAGTTAGAGTGATTCAAGAGAAAGGTTTTTATGATTGTATGTAAAATAAATTCTGGGTTATGTACGGGTGTTACAGTAAACTGCAGGTCCCACTTCATTGGATATGGCAACCTTTTCAATTCTTTCGTACATTGACCTTTACTCTAGAGCGCCGTATCACTAAAGGAAAAAGCTTTATGTTCGTCATGCCGGCGGTCAATGTCGCTGTGCGAACGCGACGGTAATATCATTGTGAGCGAGTGACAGAGACAAGTAATTGTGAGTCAATGTAAGAAATTCTTCGTGTTTAATGCCCGCGCTTTAAAAGTCACCTCGCTTCCTCCAAACGTCGCCCACCCCGCAGGACGGTTGGGCATAAACTTGTCGGTCGTTTAGCTATAAACGGAACTATTACTCACCATCTCTCCTCTCGAATTCTTCCTTCGCCTGGTACCCGTGATAAGGGTGTTAGTTGAAGAGACTGGCGTTGCGTGGCAACGGGTAGAGGAATGGTGAAGACTTGAACAGAGAGGGTCGCGGGTGCTTGGCGTGCGGGGGGTAGTCTTCGTGAGACCCATTGGTTTAGGCGTCGGAAAACCTGGGACAAAAAGGGATTATTGTGGTTATTTTTCTCACACAAGTTGGCCTAATCCCAAAATAAGCTATATGCATATTTATGTACTACTAGACAACGATAAAAATATTTATATAGTGAAAAATATATCCACCTATATGTATATTCAATACATAGAAAACATCCCTAATATTTGCCCTGACCAGGAATCGAACCCGGGACAGCTATATTCATAGATGAGGTCTCTCTACAAACTAGGCTTTTTTTCTCTGGGGTTTTTTTACTATTATTGACATTCGTGCTAAAGTAACGCATTGTAGAGGACTATGAAGACGACTGAAACTTTACCTAGTTAGGAAAGATGATTTTTACACTGAACCTCGTTGGTCATCTCGATCCGACCTTCTTAGTCCAAGAAGGTGGATGAGGAACCGGTATCGGGTCGGTTGACCCCCGACCGGGGTAATCTGCGCCGACCGTAAAAACGGTCGGGTCCTTGGAGCGCAGCCGGCGCCGAAGGCGCGGGCTGCGCGGTGGCAGGTGGTGGTGGGATTACCGCTACATGGCGGTGGCTGAATGGGTTTCTGCGATAGCAAGGAGTCGGCGATTGTATGGAGCTAAGTCCTCTCCGGCCGTTAAGGCCGCTAAGGTCTCCTCCACCAGTGCTTCGGTGTCACGTTGCCACGCGGTCTTGGTTGCAGCTGTCGGGACCGGGACTGTACTCACCGGCATTTCTGTCGGAGCGGGGTCGGGTTTTGCGTCCTGCGCGGAGGGCTGTGGGCCACGGTTTCGGTCTCCGCGCCTCTTACCGCGGCGGGTGGGCGGCTGCATGGGGTCGTTACCGGGGGCCATCAGGGAGGCGCTGTCTTGCGCCGCCTCGACAGTTCGGATGGTGGTGGGCTCGGGGACCTGTCTGGGCTTCGGAGGGTGGGGTGACTTTTTAGCCCTCCGGTTCTCCCTGAGCAGGACTGGGCATGATACGCTGTTAGCGGTGTGTGCATTGCTACAGTTCGCGCAGGTTGGTGGCTCCTCTCGGGGCCTTGGGCACTCGCCGGCTGCGTGTGGGCCTCCACAGCGCACGCAGGCTATGGGGCGGTGGCAATTGTGAGAGGAGTGGGCGAAATTTTGGCAGCGGTGGCACTGCGCGTGGCTCCACGATGACCCCCGGCATGTAGAGGATCTCGGTGGTGCGGAAAATGGCGGCGTCCTTCTTGACCTGGGCGTAAAAAATACACCCAGGTCTGCAGCTGCGGGCCCTGATAGGCCTGACGTACTCGACGTCAAAGCCTTGGAACGTCAGGTCGTCGCTGATGGTGTCAGGTGGTGTATCGACCGGGAGTCCCCTGATCGCCACCTTCTGGCTGCGCTCGCTGGGTAGGGAGTAGGAGTACCACTCCAACGTGGAGTCCTCCTTCTCCAGGTCGGAGAGGTACCTCTGTACCAGGCGGAACTCCTCCTCACCAGCCGGGGAGAAAAGGACCCCTTTCCTGAAGGGGCGAGCGTTTGGGGCGCGACCCAGGAGCTTCTTGATGGCCCGGAAGTGCTGACCCCAGTTGGCTATCCGCTGGACAACCAGCGGCGGGTAGCGGATCTTCTTCACCGGGGGGGTTTGCGCGGGCGCCGATCCCGGACTCCTCTGTCCGCAAGTTGCGGAGGGAGACGGCGGGGTAGTGGCTGCAGGGGCAAAGGACATCGGCGGTGGCGGTGAGTGCAGTTGTGGTAGCTGCAACCGGGAAGCAGCTGGTGGTGACAGCCCGGTTGTGTCCATAGGGGACAGGTCGAGCCGGGGCATGGAGCGAGGTTGCTGCGTCGACTGCGGCGGGGTTTTTGCAGCTCGTTTAATCGGGGCCGTTACAGTGGAGGATGTAGCGGCACCGACAGACGGCGATTTGAGTCGCAGCGCGGCTTGGGGCGGCGCGGCGAGCTTTGGCGGCACAATAAGGCGCGCAGGCGCGATGGTCGGCCTTTCGCGGGCAGGCGTTGTGATTGCGGGCGCGGGTGTGCTCGCGGAGGTAGTCTGGGCCGCGCGCGCGGGCGCGGCAGATGTCGAAGCGCGGATGGTGGAGGGGGCAGCACGCGCGGGAGGGCGGGATGCCGCAGGCGCGGCCGTCGCGCGGGGCGCGGGTGTCACGCGGAGCGCGGGTGTTGCGCCGGGCGCGGACGTGCTTTGCCTGCTGGGTGGCGTCTTGATGATGGCGCGCGCCTTGGTTGAGCGCTGCTCCAGTGGTTGGGAGTCAGAGGGGGCCGATGGTAGTACGGCGGCGGCGATTTGAGTCGCAGCGCGGGTTGGGGCGGCGCGGCGAGCTTCGGCGGCACGATAAGGCGCGCAGGCGCGATGATCGGCCTTTCTCGGGCAGGCGTTGTGGTTGCGGGCGCGGGTGTGCTCGCGGAGGTAGTCTGGGCCGTCGCGCGGGGCGCGGGTGTCGCGCCGGGCGCGGACGTGCTTTGCCTGCTGGGTGGCGTCTTGATGATGGCGCGCGCCTTGGTTGAGCGCTGCTCCGGTGGTTGGGAGGCAGAGGGGGCCGATGGTAGTACGGCGGCGGCGCGCAGGACAGGTGGAGCGTCCTCGGCGAGCATTTCGCTCAGCGCCAGCTGTGTGCCTGGGGAGTTCGCAAACTCCGGGGCAGATGAGGGGCCCGCGGACGGGACCCATGGCCGTCTGGGGTCGCGGAGGGGCGGGGCGCGAGGCGGCATGCCGGCAGTAAGCTGCTCGGCAAGCTCGGCGATTGCTCGGCCTCCCTGCGGTGGTGAGTTTGGGGCGGTCGACGGCGGTGTCGCCTGACCGGCCGCTTTCAGCAGCGAAATTGCGCGCACGACGTGGGCGCGGTCCTCCGTGGTGATGGGAATCCTCCGGGTGTTGCGGAAGACCCTCGGGCGCGTTTGCCTACGCGCCGTTGGATCGGACCGGGATCCTGGCTGCGGCATGGGGGTAGCCCTAAAAAGGGCTTTTTACGAAGACCCCACCTTAGCGGGCTCGCTACAGGGTGGGGGGAGACACAATGTTATTTTGGAGGGTAGATATACCAGCGGAAAAAATAATCTACCCTCACAAAATAAACAAAGGCTGACGTCAAATTGGGCAGTGACTCACGCGACCGTTGCGCACCGCGGCCTTCTCCACTCCCCTCTTTTCCCCCGTCCCAAGGCTCCACCCGCAAGCGAGAGGCCGAGACTAGGTACTGGAAGGAAAGTTACCGGCCGGCGGCGGGGAAATTCCACTGTTGATCGGTCTGAGCGTGTGACGTAGGGGAGCCAAAAGTTGGTGACTCACCTGTGTTTTTCCACAGTTCCGCAAAACAACACGTCCCTACGTCAGAGGTGGTAGCCAGGTGTTACGGCTATTTGATTAAAACGAATTTAATTTAATTTAAAATTTAACGTCCACCACGGGTCAGTGCAGCCAATCCTCTGATTTTTACAAACAATCAGATTTATTACTTATAGTTTCCTGGGGAACCAAACGATTGCGTGATCTAATTGACGTACAACACCATCTATTAGCGCGTTTGAACACTAACGCTTACAAGCCCTTACAAACAGCCCCCTTTATCGGGATTGGGATAGTATAGTGATTTTTATTAAACTGGCGTGGTTACACTGCACATTTATTATGAATCTTATTCTTATCTTGTTCACAGTTTGAAATTCGATATAAAGGTACGATACGACTTACACAACATTACAAAATTTTTGAACATTACTTACATATTTTAAGCGTGCGGCTACTTCCGAGTCGTCTACCGGAACAGCTGAGCTTAGAGACAATATATCTATTATCTCCCCATACATGTCGTAGCAGCCCTTCACGCCGCTTATTAGCCCCAGGATCCCCTGTGGCATATTTGTAAAAATATGCCACCTGTAAGATGCAAGATTTTTTTTTTTTTTTTCTTGCATCCGGCCATTGTCTTTTGGTAATCGTATCATAATAATTGTTATGGTACACGATACCATCTTTATGATGATACCGTGTACCCAATAATTAATTATGATCGAATTACCTTGTTTCAATTGGACGTGGTACTCGTAGCTTTGTATACCACGCTCATCAGCCTCGTATCTTTCCCTAATACTGAAAGCCTGTAAAAAGCAAACAATGGATCTTTTACGTATTCTATGTTAATTAAAAAATTGTTAATTATTCCAATAAAATATTTTAATTATTATTAAATTGGCAGGGTTCATCGAACTTACCACAAATAAAGGAATGTTAAGAACCAGGAACAGGAAAAAGCTGCTGGCAAGGATGGCATTTCTACACATGCTCTTTCTTTGTATACTTCCCTCCGAGAACCTGAAGCAAATAATACTTCTCGGTAAAACTTTCAAACAACTTTTATTATTTTTAAGAATATCTGAACTAAATCTGAATTACACTTACCTACTATATCTGGATATAGCTGAAATCGTTGTCAACAACGTTGTTATCACATGCATTATTTGAGTATAATGCATGTGAAACAAAGTGTACAACGATTTTCCCAATTCTGGAAAGACCTGTAGAAAAAAAAAATTTGAAATCCGTAATAACCTTAAGGATTGTGAGGATTGGCTAAAAAATTCCACACAAAATGCGATAACGTTTCTCTCCTAGATCTAAACTAAAAATAGTCCGATTTTTTCGATTTTTGAATTCGTTGTAGATACCATAAAAAAAATATCTGTACGTTTTCCTTTCCATGAAAATATTAAAGGATCATGGGCATTTTTCCGAATATCACAATTCCGAATATTCCTATTCCGAAACCCGAATATTCATTATTCCGAAATTTTAGCAGCCCGAATTCTCTAAGATTATTTATTTCAAATAAGCGCCTGATAAGATATTGTATGCACAAAAACTGTAAGAAATGTCATGTCCGACAAAGTCGACGGAGCTCCGCTTCGCGGACCTCCTGTTCCGCGTAGCTAAGGCGCTTCGAGCCTTGATGCAACTCTAACCTAACCTGACCTATCAAGGTGAGAATGACCAAATTTAGTAATGTGCTCGTCATCGCACCTACCTTTTGTTTCAAGTAGAATACTTCAATTCAATTCAAGTGGTTAGTTTCATAATTCCGAATTTTACATTACCGATCTGGTTTGTGAAGTTTGGAATTCAAATATTCGGAATTATATTTTTCGTAAAAAAGAAAATTCGGAATTGTCAATATTCGTAAATATAATATTCGGAAAAACGTTTTCGTGATTTTAATATTCGGTACTATAAAATTCGAGATTTTGATAATTCGGCCTTATATATTTTCGGTAGTGTAAAAATTCGGAATGATGAAATTCGGTATTTTCAAAATCGGAATTAAATAATTCGAGATTTTAGGGTGTTCTCCATGTGCTGCGTGTTCATCGTCAACAGTAGCGCTGTTGCTTAGTACAAGGCATGTCGTGGTATGGGGGCAAATGTCTATCATTTAACACTTGTCAAATTGCTGTGCTTTACATTTCTGGCAATTAAAATTTTGTGAGAACGTTGACAAAGCCTGAAAATTTGTTAATTACTTAAATTAATGTCATGGTTACGTTACAGATTTACGTTCTTTTAACCTCTTTTAAAAAAAGCCAGGGTGCTGGTAACACTGTATATTGAAAATGTAATTATTTAAAACTTCATTTATTACTATTGCCGTAAATACCTAACTTAACGGAGACCAAAAATATGGGCACTCGAAAACAAGATATGTAGTCCACAGAAAGTTAGACTAATATAATAATAAACTGAAGTATTTTTTTAAATCGGAGAGTTGATTCGTCGTACAGATAAATACAAAAATTATAAGATACATTACATAAGAATCGACCTTCGTGTAACTTTTTTTTTCGTTAAGTTGCTTAATCGAAGGTTATGTTGATGATATATGTAGTTTTATAATCTCTCATTGTCAAACATCCCGACATAGCCATCTATTGCGATACTTTGAAATCTTGCGAATAACGTATTGTTACGGTTATTTCTAATTAACTTTTTTTAGACAAGTTCTGTAGAAAAACGAACACCGCAGTATGGTTTTAAATATTTTTCTACATCAAATACCCTAAACCCAGTTCTATAATTATTCGTCACAATATTATATTACCAAAAGTTTCTTTGAACTATATCATCAACATAATCTTGTTTTTAAGCGCCCATATTTTTGTTCTCCGGTGAGCTAGGAATTTGCGGGTATATTAAAAAATGATGTTTTAACTAATTCCTTTTTAATGGTACAGGTTCCAATTCTGATGGTGCCATACCATTTGCCCATGATCCTTACTTAAAACGAAACAAGTTTAAAAAACAAGAAACAGAAACACACATACCAAGTTCTTCATAATACTACAACATATTCAAATGAAAATCGTGGAAATCGTACTTGATGGGTGAGAAATGTTATGCTGCCCCTGATAGTAAAAAGCACCTACTGATATTTTCAGTTTTTTCCCAGGTAGGCTAGATTAGAAGTTTGTTACAAAAAGCTTAATTAAAAAGACACATTTCAGAAACACGTAGGTGGTCTTCATAAAAAAAGACGTTACTACGTATAATGCGCCCTTTTGTTTTGTGAAACTTTCAACGGTTTAGTAATAGAAAAGACGCAAAGTATAATCCATCACTTTATACTTCAGTAAAAAGACGCATCTAAGTACTTGTGCCTTTTCAACTAAGCCAGGACTTGAAATCCTTATTTTGACTTAGACGCATCTAACTTAAATACTTAATGAAAAGGGCGCTAGTGACCATGTGCGCCTTTTCAACTTAGCCAGAGCTTGATAACGTTATGTTGACGCGGACGCATCTACACATAAAACTAAGTAGAGAAGACGCAAATAACCACTTGCGCCTTTTCAATAGTGTATTTTGCTAATTCACTAGGATGCTCGTGGGATTTGCGTCTGATTTTGATGTAGGTATATTTAGTTTTTGCAATAATACAACATTGAAAAGGAGTAGTTAAGCGTGCCTTTAAATTTAAATTACTTATGTCAGTCGAATATAACCCTAAATTTAGGAAGGAGTAAAAACATTAAAACTAATTTAGTGTCATTATTTTTTGGGATGTCTACCGTAAAAATCATACAAAAATTCCTTGTTAGCTTTTCAGAATCCGTATGTCAAGTTTACTGGACATTGCCAACTTTGCGGAGATTAGAAAGTCGGCTTAAATGTCCAGCATGATGGACACTGCCAAAGATATGCAAGATATGTTTTCTGAATTATAAATATGTTTAGTCCAAATATCAGACAAAAATCTATTTTTAAGAAATAAAACATTAATGAAAATTAGTTTACAGATTTAATTTAATAAAAACTGAAACATGATACTATTTTATAGTATAAGTAGTGTTTGCCGGTGACTTTATCGGCATGGAACTCGTTTATTGACTTTTTCTGTAGAAATTATTATATTTCCGAGATAAAAAATCATTTTGATTCGGCGGTTGAGCCATTCAGAAGAAACACATAAACAAACATATTTGCTGATGGCAGCGTTATTTTCCCGGCGTTGAGTACAACAGTTAAGGAAAGTAAGCCTTTAGTTTGGACTACGAATAAAAATGTCAAAGACCAGGCTATTTTCCAACCTCATTAAAGTCTTCCCCCAAATTCTTAAACACAAGTTTACTTGCAGACGTTTACGATGACGTAGGTGGTGGGATGAATAGCAAACGTTTGGAAAAGATTGATCAGTCACCGCTTTGTGAGGAGCAGCATGGGAAGAAAAGGGGAAAATCTTTACCCAATAACGGGGCAGAACAAGCTAATAATAAATACAAATAGATAAATGGCAATACGAGGGACAGAGTCCCTGAGGAACTCTATACTTTTTCTCCTTTATCTGAATTCTGATGGGGCATTCATTGGGTGTAGAATTAATTCGACAATTTTTTAACTTTAACATTTTTATGAAAGAGTTGAGAGACAGAGACGCCGTAGTTTTAACAAGAAAATAACCACTTTGACACCCGAGAGGCATTGTTTGAATAAAGTACTGCACTAATATTCGTGGTTTATAAATTGGTTTGCATCGAATAGTTTTGTTAAAACCTTATTTTTATAGTCAAGATAGGATAAACAATAACAAAACAAAGCAATATGGCAGCGATTAAAGATAGTGTAGCTTGGGGCCAGGTGACCTGAGAAACCCCCTAGCCCAGTAAAAGCACTCATTTCCTTGTCTAAATAAGCTACAGTTTATTGTTAGCGTTAAAACTTAAGCGAGCTTAATTATTTAATTAATTAATTTTTCTTTTTTATGTAAATACTTTAATAAGACTAAGCAGGAAGTATAAGTTAAAACAATAAGGTATTTGCCTGTGGTAAAGACTGTACACGATAAAATCCGGGCATGCATGCTCCGGTGTATTTTTTTAATGAATGCTAATTTTCAAGCAGCGCTTTTTTGTAATAGTCAGTGGTTATGAAACTTCATAGTAATAATACAATCACAATAAAATGTTAGGGCGTTTGTGACTTAGACCATTATATAATCCACAGTACCAATATTTTTTTGTACACGGTCTACTGACAGTCTTTACCAAATTCTCCTGTTATAAACATTTTATTATTTTTAATTATACAAGCAAAATTATACCTTATTACATTATCTTTTCACAATAGTTAAAACTTTTCTAATTGTATTAAGATTGAGATAGTTCTGAGGTTTTTTAACTTTGGTGAATTTGACTTTTTGACAAATAAATGCCTCCCATACCAAAATAACTTTCAGTGCATGGAGTAAAAAGTCTTCCTGACTACTACAAATAGAAATGAGTTTCAAAAGGTATTTTTTTGGTAAGACGACATTCTAATGTGCGTAAAACAGCTTGTAAAAATATAAATACAGTTGTGACATTGTAGCAGGAAGCCAGTGAAGATTGTCAAATAACGCTGGACAGGAGATGAAAGGTATGATAGAATATATTCAGCGAAAACTCACACATACCCATACATTATGATACGATTTTATTTTATTATATAGTATTATAATTATATAAGTTATTAAAAAAAAAACAGCTTTAAAACATGCATTCATTGCAAAGATACACCAGAGCATGCATGGCCGGATTTTATCGTGTACAGTCTTTAGCAATAAACAAAGATATTTTGTATATAGCTATTTTTAATGACGAAAATGATTATTATAATTTTTGTTTAATTTAATAATGTCGTAATTTTATTTTCTTTTCTTTATAATAACGTAATGTTTTTTAACCATCCATTTTAACATTGCTTGACGTCATCTTACTTCTTGTCATTTATCACTGTCACTGTCATCAACTCAAGACTGACTAGAGTGACATTGTGACAAGTATTCATTCTTTCTACGTTTGCTGTAAACAACGAATTAAACTCCAGTCTACTTCCGAAAAAACTTACATATTTTATACCTACTGCGTAAGTAAATTCATTTAAAATTGAAATAGACAAAGATCCGGCTATGCCGAGCACATTTATTAAAGCAGGCAGTGTCAATTTGCCGAAAATCGACACGATATAGTGGCACAGAAATAAATAGTTAAATAAAAGAATAGGTTTCCCGTAATCTACAAGCAATGAACTATACTTCGTATTTTTTTCACAATTTTAGGCTTAGTAGTTTCGGAGATCAGTGGGGATGGTCAATTTTCGTCTTCTTAAATGAATAAAATCAAAACTATTTATTTTAAAATAATATCAAAAATATATTCGAGATCTTCATAACGAGCCTTTTCATTTGATATATGTTTTGTTGGGGATCCCCTTGGATCGCATAATTTGTTTTAGACTATTATTGTTTCGCATAATTGATTTGGCATAATTTGTATTGGCATAATAGTACTGTCGCATAATAATACTTTAGTCTAATACTTTTTTGGCATATAACGCTATTAGAATAATTTCAGTTGGACTAATTTGTATTAGACTAATACATAATTATGCATATTATTGTTTGGGCTAATAATTATTTGTTATATATGTCATTAATCATAATTTCAGTTTTCTAAATGAATAAAATACAGTTTCGTTGTTACATATTAGGTATGTTTAAATTAAGTCACGTTAGGTACATTAGGTTAGGTTAGGTTAGGTTAGCGGTGTACGTGAAGTTCAGTAATTAAGGATAATTTAACCCCTCTATCATTTACATACATTGTAAATTATCTTTCACCAACGGAGAAAGCGCATTTTCGACACTCGAAATGCCGGGTTAGGTTATAATGAACCAAATGTTTTAATAAAATTTAGATAATCTCAAAGAGATCTTCTTTTCTAACGGACAAGGGGACAAAATATAACATATTTTGTCAAGATTATCCATGCCAATATTGGCATTAAGTTCTATGGATAAAACTTACCCGCCATATCCTCCTTGTATTTTTCAATTTTCTTTTCTAACTTTCGTATTTTTTGCCTCTTTTTTTCTTCTTCTTGCTTTTCTTTTACCCTTTTAGGCATGATGAGGGTTTTAAAACCAAAAACTTCACTAAAAACACTTTTCTAACGCTACTTCGATGACGTTCCGTGAGCGCGAAAAGAACGAATGACATTGGTGAATAGTGTCGCTAGCTACTGTTTTTTATTTTTGTATCTAGACTTTAAAAATCACGACGTTATGAGCAAGATAAGGCGAGTACTACACAGTGAACTACCTCGGACTAAGTATGAATATACTAAATTCCCTCTAAAAACAGCTTTTGCCATGACTATTAACAAAGGGCAAGGACAAACACTAAAAGCAGCTGGTATACTATCAGCCCAATGGAACCCTGACCCACCATAGAACGGTGTTACAGTGACACTCCTTACGACTTGAATCATAACATCACTATGACACAGTTCTACGGTCAGGGTTCCATCGGGCTGATAGTACATTTAGAAGCAAACTGATTTTCCCATGGGCAGTATGTACTCGTAGCATGCTCGCGAGCATCCAGCCCACGAAATCTTCATGTTTTAGCAAAAGATGGCAAAACAAAAAATATTGTTATTAAAATGTTTTGACTTAGATAAGGTTATCCAATTCCATTCAACTTTTTATTTAATGTTGGGTTCAATAGAAGTGCAACATTATTATATATCTTATAGTACGATTAATTGGACTTTGAAACTCGGGAATTCTCGACATTCATCGGGAGAGATCGGACGTGCAAATGATACGAGACACATATGCTGCATTTCGTAATATCATAGTGTGCACTTAACAGTCTAAAACAGTAATGTTGACCACCTGCCACAATGTCATTTTTTTACAGTAGATCTATGAATAGCGCAGATGTGACTTGATTTAATTATTACATCGCATTACTCAAAACACAAATATTAATTTAGTAAATGTAATTTACAGATAATTTCATTCCAAGCAAATTCCTTTGATTTTGACAGCCAACCCGACACATATGTAATAAAAGTTGATTATAGTCTTTGAATATTTGAGGAAAAATGAAGTTTGAGAAGAATTGTTTAGAAACGATTTAAAACGTTCCATAACTTATTTTGTATGTATAGTTATGTAATTGTTATTAAACAACCGATACACATCAAAATGACGTTTGACTATGTACGTATTTAAAATAAATTCATATTTTAGTAAATCAAAAACTTACGCGAATTTACGACAGATAAGTCTTTTAACTTGACTAACACAAAAATATAAGAAATTATTTTCTGAATTATTTGTGGAATAAATATGCAACACTTTTTACATTTTTTATTCATATTTCGCGTTTCTTAACTATAAGTTACATCGTTTTTGCCAACGAAGATTTTTATGAAAAATTGGCGTACTTATGGTTTATTTTTGCGATAACTTTCTTAATTTTGTTCCTAAAAATCTGAAATGTTTATATGTTAGAATAGGTTATAACAAGGGAACAAAAACTAGTATTTACCAGATATCTGTAGATGGAGAAGGGCACGTACTCGAGGCTAACGAAGAAGTTGACCACGGTGAGGCACATGAGCAGCCGGTCGGTGGTCTCCGCCGCCATGTTCCGGCAGTTCAAATACATTCCGAGTGCGCACAGCTGAAATAACCATCAATATTTTATGTATTGTGTATAGTTCTATTGACATCAGAAAATATTCAGGCTCTGATGCCCATATGATACACATTAACACTCTCTCGATGACAATCTCCAGAATAATATATAATAGTAGTTTATGTGGCTGGTGCATAATAAGATCACACGAGTGTTTTAGTGCCTAATTATGTATAGCCGCATACATAACTTTATCTATATGCATATTATAAGTTTTCTATAATATCTTCAGATATGGCCTGTATTTTTATTAAGTTAGTGTTACTGTTAACTTGTTTGTAGTACCAAAGCTTAAATAAAAAAACTAAAAAAAAAACTTTATTTATAATGTACAGATATGGCTTGCATTTTCAAGTTAGTGGTACAGTATTAGCGATACTTTAATGTTTAGGTACCGACACTTCAATGTACACATTACGATGCGCTATACTTTAATGTTAACATTAAGATGCAACCACAGATACATGTTTCTTAATATAGGCGATTTGCTTATCGCTTCTGAACATATTGTAGGAAAGTTATGATATGGATGTAGATAAAAGTTATGTAGAATACTAAGCTTAAAAGTCGCTGGTGTTCAGTCAACGGCCTTTTAACTTATTATTATTTGTACCATAATATTTCCGAAGTCTACGCTATAACATAAAACCCTCTAATATCAATACTATTTTTAACTATTGTACTAAAAATATATATATATAAAAACGTGATTTTTTATCTAAATTTTAATGTAAACAGAATTTTGATAAGTCAACTTATGCCTAAGATAAAGAAAGGCATTTGAAATATTTAAAAGTTTTTGCCGTTTTTCTCAAAAGTTACTTTTGTCACTTTGCCGCCTTCTTTGGTATGACGGCAGAACAATACCAGTTACAAGCCAGGTCCAGTACATCTATCATACAAGCCACCCCGCAACCCTCCACGTCCACCACCCCAAGTGAGACCATCCACCCGACGACCAATGTCCTCCAACCGGGGAGGTCGTGTGAGATATCCATAGAGGTAACTTTTGCTGCTCGGCTTAGACATTTTTTAAGTGTTGGAACTCGGAAGCTTGTTCATACCTACCGTAATACTTATCCAAAAATGATGCTCTCGGACCCAGCCAACATCAGTGCTGCAGGAGTGTGGCCCCGTGATATTCATGCTGTTCTGTGAAGAATACTGCATAGGTAAACCATACTGTTATTGCCCGCGACCAATGATTAATTGATTACCCACCACATTTTTTAGAGACTGAAATCACAGAAAAAAATAATTGCTTAGGTACGCAGAAACATAGCTTTGTTACTGCTTGTTAAACGTATGTGTAGCAAATATATTTATAGTGATTGCAGTCTCTAAAAAATGTAGTGGGTAGTAAGGTCGCGGGCAATTAAAGTATGGTTTACCCTACTACCGTCCTCAAACTAAGAGGCGGAAA
Source organism: Acleris literana (assembly GCA_946894065.1). NCBI lineage: Eukaryota > Metazoa > Arthropoda > Insecta > Lepidoptera > Tortricidae > Acleris > Acleris literana. The sequence goes on from OX335669.1 coordinate 24,193,390, forward strand.
AATCCAAAACTAGTATTTAAAGAAATAAATTAAAATGATGCGAAAGCTTATTTCTAGAAATTGGTCAGAGATATGGTAGTATGAATTTTTATTGACAATACATTTGTTACATGTGTAAATAAGAATTTTTTTTGAACACTTTTTTAGTAAAAATCGTATTATTTCCTTTTTTATTAAGTATGCATATTTAGTACATTACTGTATACTCCTAAATAACTAAAAGGTGACTAAAGTATGGTTAGCCACCTTGCAGTAATGTAATTTAAGTAGTCTGTAATGTGTTGTAAAATACATCAGAAGTTACGTATAAAAAAAAACCCGACTGCATTAAAAAAATCAACTGAAAAGCGAAAAACAAGCTACATAATCTATATAAAATTGTAAGAGCAATGTCCTTATTGATATTTATAACAATTTGAATTTAATTTGGTTCGATTTTCAGCTGTTTCTTTTATTGTAGTCGGGTTTTTTTTTAATTTAATTTGATAACTCTTTTTAGTTATTTATTATTAATAAAATAGTGTTTTAATTAATTATTACTAAGCGATATAATGAGCTCAGAGGACCCTGCTAAGATGCATTGCGCTCACTAGCGTTTCTATTTGTTTCCTTTTTTAAACCAATCGCGTCACTGGTAGAGCACGTGAATTTTCGTATCACGTCATCTACCAGTTACGCGATTGGTTTAAAAACGAATTAAATAGAAACGCTAGTTAGCGCAATGCATCTCGGCAGGATCCTCATGAGCTCGACTTTTTAATGGCGCGAAGCTACAAGTGACAGATTACAAGCGAAACTCTCTTTCTAGCAAAAGGAGTTTATTACAATTTTTTTACGTATTTTTTGACTTTCCTGTCAAAATGGTGGCATCAAAGTGTTATAATGTATATATATTTTAAATGGGCTATTTAATAGCTTTCATTTGATACCCATATTGTTATAATATATTTTTTTTTAAATTCCCGCTCCATTTTTTTTGCGGACGCCCTATTGAAATATCATATACCCTATGTCACTTCGACAATTAAGACGAATCAAATAACCCTCGTATGTTAAAGTCCGTCAAGCCGTTTAGGCTGCAGAGCGTACCCAGAAATAGACATAGATACTACATACATACTCGTGCATATATACGCTAGAAAAACATAACCCGCCTTCTGACGCAGTCGGGTAAAAACGTAACATAAAGAAAGTTAAATGAACTTGATTCAAGATTTAAAAGGCGTTAAAGTAATTTTATCGTCTTTTAGTTAAGTATATCATATATGGATACGATTTGAAATTATGCATTTTATATTATTATGCAACGAACATAACAAAAACGCGGTTTTCTACGGAACCTTTTTAAAAATTGCGTTTTAACTATGTATTAACAGCTGAATAATAGTAACTGAGACTACAAACTCAAGAAGAATCGTAAATTAAGGGAATAAAAATGGGTAAATACATACTCTCGAAAATACAAAACCCTCCTTCTGACGCAGTCGGGTAAAAATTAAAACCTGATAAAGAAATGAACCCAAATATATTTTTCACTTCTCATGCTCTTAAAATGTTACTTTAGTATCTGCGGATCTAGACTAAAGTTCCTTATTAATCTCTGGGCATTAATTTTTTACTTCTCATGCTCTTAAAAATATTACTTTAGTCTCTGCACATCGGGATTAAAGCTCCTTATTAATCTCTAGGGATTAAAGTAATTTTGTTTTAATTTACTTTGGAAACCCCTAAACAGCCAATCACAGTGTTTGTGAATGGAGGATTATTGCTTTTATTCCCATTTTCAGTGATTGTGTATGGACCATTTTTAGGCCATGGAAATAACCTCAAAATGACAACTGTGCAAAAATATTAAAAAAAACGATTTAATGTCGTGAAACACGAATAATAATTACGAATATGAATCTATTTAATTATATTAACGATGAATTCATTTTATTATGCACTAGCGACCCGCCCTCGCTTCGCTTCGGTTAATATAAGTTAAAATAATCCCAGTTCATCTGGAAAATATACTTTTCAAATTATAGATAGGTGCATAGTCTTAGTGTGGTAAAGTCCGGCGTAGATAAATTAATATCAACACTAAACACTATTGAAGGTAGGGGCATAGGTAAAATTATATTATGTGCACTACCATACTCACAAAGTATGCCATTTAGTCATAATAATAGAATAGCACACTTTAATTCTTTAATATATAATGCTATAAGCTGTAATAATAAATATCATTTCTTTGCCTTAAACAAATTTATAAAGCGACTTGATCTAACATCAGGAAAAAATCATTTGCCCAGGAAATATATTTTGACCTTGGTTGACCTATTAGCTTTTAATATAGAACCAAATACATACAGTAGTACTCAGCCCCAACAAGCCATTATTGGCAATAATGCCTTGCCTCATGATTTAAACTAAATTATAGGACAGCGGAAACACCCTTGAATATAAATTTAATTCACCAAAATATTCGAGGTTTTTCCAGCAAAGAACTAGAAATAGGGTTGTTCTTAGATAATGAAAATGTACAAATTATGTGCATTACTGAACATTGGCTTAGACAAGAGCAATTAATTTTTGATTTTTTTAATTTTAAATTAGTTAGTTATTTTGCCAGAAAAAGTGCCATTCATGGTGGCTCTTTTATAATTGTAAAAAGTACTCTTAAATCCAAAAAAAGAAAGGATATTGTAAAGCTATCGATAGAAAGGATTGTAGAAATTTCTTGCGCAGAACTAGAAAGTTATATAATAATAATAATATGTGTTTACAGACCACCGTTGGCTGATTTTTGCACATTTGAATCTACTATGGAACATGTGTTAAAATTAGCATGTAATACCCAGAAGCATGTTATAGTTTGTGGAGATTTTAATATTAACTTACTCGAAACATCAAATAATACCACTAGGTTACTTAGTTTATTTAAATCTTTTAATTTAGGTAATCTGTTCTTAGAACCCACACGGATAGGTGTTAGTAGTGCAACCTGCTTAGATAATATTTTTTGTAGTTGCGAATGTTTGGGTAAAGAAATATTTAATTGTTTTAATTCTGACCATAGTGGTCAGAAGGCATCTTTCATCTATGATTTTTATCAAAAACCTGATAGAATAACATACCGACCTATAACTAGTAATCGTTTGGAATTATTCAAAAATAAAGTTCAGAGTAATCTTACAGTGTTACCGTTTTTACAGAATGAGTGTTATAGTATTTATAAAGACTTCTTCGGCGTAATTCTACATCAATTTAACAACAATTTTAAAATGAAAACTATTTCTAGGTCGAAAACAAAATTTAGTGAATGGGCTACTGCAGGCATTCATAAAAGTAGAAATAGGCTTTATGACCTATATAGAGAGAGGGAGGACAATAAGAATGCTGACTTCCTAAATTATGTTAGGAATTATTCAAGGACCTTTAAGCAAGTTTGTTTAACTGCCAAGGCAAATTTTCTTAGTCTCAAACTTAAATCATCTGACAACAAGGTAAAAAACTGTATGGAATATTATAAATAGAGAAACGGGAAAATCAAAAACTCGTGATAATCAAGTCACTCTGAACACAGGTGACCAACAAATCACGTCAAATAAAGACGTTGCCTTAGCATTCGAAGATTATTTTTCTAACATAGCCATTAATACTACGAAATGTATTAAATCATCCGCGGTTGAAGCTCAATCATTACTTAGCACTAATGTCAGTAAATGTAATATAAACTTTGATTTCAGCCCTGTAAATTCAGATTCAATAGTCAGGATATTTAAATCACTTAGTTTAAAAAAGACTGAAGATTTGTGGGGCACATCAGTTAAGGTACTCTTTCATATCATAGATGTAATTGCACCCCATCTAGCATTAATCTACAATAATTACATATCAGAGGGGGTCTTTCCAGATCTCATGAAATATAGTAAAGTAATACCTCTTTTTAAATCGGGCGAGATGAGTGATATAACGAACTTCCGTCCCATTTCCATACTACCACTTTTAAGTAAAGTCTTTGAGAAAGTAATGCTGAAGGATATGTTAGGTCACTTTAACAGAAATAAACTACTTAACAATAACCAGTTTGGCTTTACCAGAGGTCGATCAACAATTGATGCGGCATCTGTACTCATTAAACATATATATATAACAGTTGGGAGAAATCTTGCGATGCAGTAGGAATATTTTGTGATCTTTCTAAAGCTTTTGATTGCGTGGATCATACGACCCTTATTTTAAAATTAGAACATTATGGATTGTCCAATAAAGCTTTAAGCCTTATGTCTTCTTATCTAAGTGATAGAACTCAAACAGTTGTTGTAAACAAAACGCAATCTGTTGGAGCTACAGTGAAAATAAGTGTGCCTCAAGGCTCTATTTTAGGTCCTTTTTTATTTTTGGTTTACATAAATGACTTGCCACCAACAGTAGATAAACTTTGTGATATTGTACTTTTTGCTGATGATACTTCACTAATTTTCAAGGTAGATAGAAAATCCGTAGACTACAGTAGGATTAACACCACACTAGTTAAAGTACTTAATTGTTTTACTAGCAACAATTTGCTACTAAATGCTAAGAAAACAAAATGTGTTAGGTTCGCTTTGCCTAATGTTAAACCGGTACATTCTAGTATTTTTCTAAATGACGAGTGTTTGCAAACGGTAGATAAGGCAATTTTCTTAGGCATAACATTAGATAAATATTTGCAATGGAGTCCCCATATAGCTGTACTGGCAGGTAAACTAAGTTCGGCAGCTTACGCCGTTAGGAAATTTAGACAACTAACCAATGTTGAGACAGCTCGCTTAGTCTATTATAGTTATTTCCATAGTGTCATGTCGTACGGTATTCTGGTTTGGGGTAAGGCAGCTGACATACAAACTATATTTGTGTTACAAAAAAGGGCCATTCGTTCTATTTAAATTAATATCTTGACTGTAGCGTCTCAATTTATTTATGAGAATATTATTTACGTTATTAGAAATTTAGATACTTTCACCAAAAATTCTGATATACATAATTAAAATACCAGAAATAAAAATAAAATCGCTGTCCGAAAATTCCGCGTCCGTAAAGTATATAAATCATTTGTTGGTCAATGCATTCATTTCTATAATAAATTACCTGACGAAGTTTTAAAGTTACCCTTTCCAGCACTTAAAAATTACTTGAAAAGGTCATTAATATCTAAAGCGTATTATAGGATCGAGGACTATCTAACAGACAAAAATGCATGGCCTAAATCCGAAACTTAGTCAATAATAATTTATTCAAATGCAAAATCTTTATCTTGTCTAGGGGACACCGTTGATGTAGGAAAACATATCGAAACTTTTATGTGGTCGTCTCGCACAATCTTATATACACATAAGTATGTGTTTTTTTTTTTCTCTATCTCTCCCGTAAGATTCTTAATTGGCATGTTTTCCTGTTGAACTACGTATGTTATTTGATACTATATTTAATTTAATATTTATAGCTTTATATAATGCTAGACTAAGTAGGTAGTACCATTGTAATAAGAAATATGAATAAAAAAATTGAGTTTCTTGCGGCGTTTCTTCTCGGCAGTGGTCTTCTCTTGGGAAGCGCTGGTAGATTCTTGACGTGTAAAAGTGCCCGTGCGGCCTACTTACTGAATAAATTTCTTTCTATATGTATAGAGGTTTTATTTAATGACGTTTTTAGAAATCGGGACTGCCAGTTATAATAGAATCTCTCTACTTATATCAATGTTTACAGCGGACTTTTCATTGCACAATACAAACAAACTTTGCCTGGAAGTGACGCGCGATAGGGCTACATAAGTCAATGGGAAAACTCTTAATGATCAAGTCTAAGCCCGCAACTTTGAATGTATTGTTGTGACTTGTAAATTGTCATTGAAAACGATAATTGTACGGGACATTGCAGTCGTTTAACTGGAAAGGTAAATCCGCTGGTATTTATGTAATCTTGGGAATTAAAACGACTTTTCCAGCCGCACATCCGGACGTCAGTATTGTGCACTCTATTATGAACGTTTTTAAAGATGTTATTTGGGTGGATTAAGGTTCCGTAGTAAAATAATAGGACACCCTTCTTTCAAAACCAATTTATGTGGCTCGATCCAGAAGGTTGCAAGGAATTGAGAAATTCCGTTGGGAAATGGACAGCCTCTTCCAGGTCGAGCACAGTGTCTACAGAGTAGTATGTGTGTGTCGGTGCATTGATCTTCGATAGAATTAAGCCATTTTCTATACCTACTTGACCATTAGTTGATGATAAAATAGCTTAGTCTTAAAATTAATATTATTAATTTCGGAATAAACATTGTCGACTAATTATTTTACTAAAACGCAAAGGTTTTCATTTTGAAGATGAATGCTCCTATTATGTTAGGGCATCTGTCCATTTCCTATTTTGAGCAACAACTCTGCAAGGAGCCGGTTTTCATACGTGTAGACAACGAAACTGTCATATTTGTTTTGATTTCTAATCTGTGTTGCGCGTAATTTTGAATCTACCATAATTATCTTCTAAAGTATTAAATTAAATAATATATTGTACGGGACAATATTTATCTAAATTAAATGCCCAAGTTAACCAAGTATTTATCTGGATAAGGTTATTAAATGCTGAATCGGACAGAATAGATTCCCTAATACCCTAATTTTAAAATAAAAACATATACATAAAAATGGTTACTATGAGTCAATCTTAGGAGCTATAGACAATATGCCATCGCGGACTTTTCTCTAGGTTTTTTAAAGAACTACAATTCTTCAGTACATTATTTTGTTACTTCTCTTAAGGTTTTAGGTTAAGGACAGCGTTAGGTATGTAAGGGCCCGTAAAACGATTTTTGACGACTCGGAAGGAAAACATTGAGTTTTCTCAATTATATTAAAACTTAATTAGAATGAAATGTACATATAAACCATTTAGAATAAATTCTCTAAATGACAATCAAAACCGTATCATAATCCGTTGCGTGTTTTAGAAGGAGTTAGCGGAGAAACAGGCAGACAGGCGCGAAGCAACTTTAATTTATACTATTTAGAGAAGAGATGCATGGTTTCGGTTGAGTTTAATTAAATGTTTAGTTACTTAAGTAATAGATTTCTCACCATCACTTACACAGAACAGAAAAAAACAGTAAAAGTGTCAAGTGGGCGTGTTACGTGTGGCATGGTAATGCGGAGATCCGCGCAGCCTACCATACTTTTGCCGCGATCGCTTATTTCAATATTTTGATATTTCTAAAAAAGGAAATAAATCCAGAAGCATGCCTTATTGTGCTATTTTGGAATGTAAAAACGATAGCCGCACCAAAAACATTTTCCATGGTGGCGTGTTGTTTTTATGATAGTTTGAGTATTGGCGACAACAGGTCTGATACTAAGCGAAGTTAGCCACTTCCACTGTTTTATATATTCCGTGATCACCAGTGATTGGAATTAGGTGAGCTAAAATACGTAGTCAGCTCTAGAGGACACAATATAGAGTGGTTACAACCGGGTAGAAAAATAGTTTTTTTCTTGAATACCGGGTATTACATCAGTTCTAATGATATTTTATATTTAGATACGTTATGCTCACACTAAACTACCTTGCTAGGCTACCATATTTCTACAGACAAAGACGGCAATCCATAGCAAACGCTATTGTTAGAAAGAGATAAAAAGTAAGGTAATTACCTTCCTTTTTGACGAACGCTTTTGCGCGCAGATGACGTATCTTAATATAAAATATCATTGTATTTATTAGTCATAATGTTAGAAATTCATGTTTTTACTTACAGTACCTACGGGATGTTTTATGTTAATCTAAAAGTTGTAACTATTTCTAGTTGTTTTTAACTTCAAAGTGTAAATATTATATCTTTCCATATGTTCCGTGCTTGGGTGAAATCACCTGCGTACCACTGTGCCATGTGAAAATAATAAAGACATTAACTATACCTCACACTTTTCCCTTCCTTCCATAAAAACATTAGTCTAGCCCATTTACTACAAACTAACATAAAACATCCCGTACTGTAAGTAAAAACATGTATTTTTATTACAACTAATACCCGGATAAATATCGAATACCCGGTATTCAAGAAAAAAAATTTTTTCTACCTGTTGTTACTTCTCTATATTATGTCCTCTTGCGAAGAGTACGTATTTTGGCTCACCTAATTCCGATCACTGGTGATCACATCACTCTTGAAAGTGAAAAGAAAGAAGTGGCCTCTGCCTACCCATCTGTGAAACAGGCGTGATTTAATGTACATAGGTACCTATGTATGTATGTACATACACTCTTTGATGCTCTGCTGAGGGCTATAGGCTTCATTTCACAATCATTTACACAATATACAGGAACCATTAGCCAAATTTTACGTGTCTATCTATTCTCTGTTGTAAATAAAACCAATTAAGTAACTTAGAGGGCTATTTTTTAAATTTCAATTTTTATAATTATTACTTACACTCATGATAACGTTTGAATAGGATGTCAGATTTGAATAATTCAAAAAGTTATTTACATAGTACTCATATAGCCTTGAAATCGAAGTGATTTATTTGGATAAGGATTAATACCAAGGTACGAATAATGGGGCCTAGTTAGTACCGGCGTTATTATTGCATATTTTAAAAAGTAGTTATCGTGACATTATTTTAAAAGTTAGACATATGGTATCACGGATTTTTTTGTAAACATTGATGTCTTCTATAAAACTGTAGTACATCACTTTTCTGTATTGTCAATAGTTTCCGCAGCGTACGCGTTTTTTGGTATTTTTTTTTCACACCTTGGGTCACATTATCGAAGTTTTCATACGGATCCCTAACTTTTTTGAAAATATTCTATAGCCTATGTTCATCAAGGATAATGTAGGATTCTAATGGTGGAGAATTTTCCAAATCGGTCCAGTAGTTTCGGAGCCTATTCAATTCAAACAAACAAACAAAAAATCATATCTTTCCTCTTTACATAAAACTAACTTTTAATCAAAACCTAAACTCAATCTTACTACCTACCCATTTCCATGATTTAATCATTTGAAAAGCTTGTATATACGATGCTGTAGGCTGTATGTAGGTACCTACTAAAGAGCGAAATGCGGCTGCCCGGCCAAGCGTTTCGAAAATACCGGTTGAGGTTGCGCGTAATTTTAAATCTGCCATATCTTCTAAAGTATTTATTTAAATAATATAGTGCAAAGGACAATTACGTACTTATGAAGTTGCGTACTTTTGAAGATCTAAGCATACATAAGTACAGACAGAGAGCGGCAAGCGACTTTGTTTTATAATAATTATGTAGTGATAGTGATGGTGCAATTAGTATTAAAATAGTTTTCAAGTTTGAACCTGTTGGCTAAATATGCAAGCATTTAAAGCGGCACTGTACAAAAAAATAACAAAAGAAAAGAAAAAACCGCGGAACGAATTAGTAAGAAACTTTCTTATAATAAATATTGTAGTTTTGTATAGAACGTCGTCAGTGCCGGATTGAGCAAATACGGGGTCCGTAGCAAATTCTATAAAGAGACCCCCGTTCGCTTTAGGTTACAAGTTGTGGCGGGCTCTTTTCTGCAACTGGGTGACTTAGATATGCGCCTATTTCGTGTGGGGGTTGGTTTTAGGTTATTCTGCTGGAGAATATCGACTGGATTATTCATCCTATCGTCAACCCTGATTGATATGAGTACACGCATACTGATGTAAGTTCCAAAACAGGTGAATAGCGGCCTTTACACGTAAAGATCGAACCGCGGGAAACGCCACGCGCCATTCCAATCTTCGCTCCGAACCGTACATTTTTACTATTTTCTATTACAGTTGCATTTACACGTACGGTTCGGCAAGAACATTGGAATGGCGCTTGGCGTTTCCCGCGGTCCGAACGCTACGTGTACAGGCCGCTTTTTTAGAGGTTAGATGTGGGTGCGCGGGGCCACCCAATGCGCGGGGCCCGTAGCATTTGCTACTCTTGCTACGTGGCTAATCTGGCACTGAACGTCGTTTTTTTTCCTCGCATTCAAAGTGAAAAGTAGAGTGTTTAACGCGAGACTAAACAACATAATGACACTCGAACTATATAGCCACTCTCGCTCGCTCGCTCGCTCGCGTGGCTAAATATCTCTTATCATTATGGCTTGTTTTAGTCCCTTGTTGAACAATCTACTATTTTTTTATTTACTTTGGAAACCCATAAACATCCAATCGTGGTATTTGTGAATGGAGGATAATTTTCAGTGATTTTGTATAGACAATTTTTAGGACGTGGAAATAACCTCAAAATGACAACTGTGCAAAAATAAAATTTCGTGAAACACGATTAATGATTACGAATATGAATGTATTTAATTATATTAAGAAAGAATTCATTTTATTTTGCATGGTCCAATTAGTTTTAAAATAGTTTTCAAGTTTGAAACTGTTGGCTAAATATGCAAGCATTTAAAGCGGTGCTTCATAAAAAAAAAACCGCGGAACAAATTTGTAAGAAACTTTCTTATAATCAATATTGTAATTTTGTAAAGAACGTCGTCAGTGCCGGATTAGCTAGGGTATTACTGCACAACACCTTGCACTTTGTGACTATGCGCTGAAACTTGGAACAGTTGATTCTTAGCTGCTCTTGAGTAGATTCAGACCGGAAGCCATCGAGAGCCATGGCGCATTTAGCAGAGGGAGGAGGGGGGGGGAAGTTTGACGCTGCCGCGCTTTAATTGAAGCAACATTTCTCTAAAACTATACATTTCAGGGCATGCATCATTTACAGAAAAATTAAGGACGAGGAATCTAATTTTTGAACAAAAAAATGAACTTTCTAAAAAAAAAAAAGAATAAAGTAGGAAAGACAAAAATACATAATTTGTTATTTTTTTATAATAGACTATTGTGCTTAAAAAGAAATCTAAGAACAAAAATGTAGTCGTAAAGTTACACTTATGTAGTTTTCAAAAATGTATAGTTTATCATATACATCTGTTAACAAATGGGAGACAAAAAATAATATTAAGCGTGGGTCAGGGTGATCTCAATGCATGTTCATCCGTGAAATTAGGGTTTAGGTACTGTTTTAAACACATGAAAGGTAACGCAATGCAAATTCATTGTATATATTACAAGATCCAATGCACAGAGAGAGGTCTGAACATTTAAGCTGCCTTTTTTTTACAATTGCACCAGCCACGGCTTCTGCAGCAACAGGCAAGTCCGTCCATGTATAGGCTTCCAGTTGTTTTCGACCTTCATCTAACCCCAAGTAGACCGATAGAGCAGATTTTGAGCTGGTGCTAACACTGCTAACTGGCCCCAAATATGCACCCATTGATATATGCCTCTTACTCGTAAAAAATGCTGATATAAAGCAGCTTTAGTCGGTGCCCTACTGCACTATCTGCAAAGACAAGCACTTTCCTTTAAAAAAAATCGGCCTGAAATCAAATTGTGCATCGTTACTTGTCAAGTGCTTGTCCATTTACCGGTCAAACAAACAGTCCAGTACCTTAGCGATTACAGAGGTGAGTAGGATCGGTCTGTAGTTGGACAAGTCTTAGGAGTCTCTGGTCTTATCCTTAATAACTGACTGTCTTACTAAGAGACAGGCTTAGTTACGGCACTCATTTACTGAAGTACGCGAAGCTGATCTGAAATAATAATGAAATGCAATATTCTCGTTTAAGCTTTGAGATCATATTATATCTGTTTAAAAAGGCAGAAAATCTGACCTATTATACAAGGTTACGACGTTTTTTTCGATGGAAGCCATTGCCTCCTCAATGCGGCCCTCGATCACTGACTCGAAACCTATAGTTAGGTCAGGAAAGGCTTCCCAAGGTTCAAAATTCTCTTACCTATACCATTGAACGAAGTTTAGGTAAAGTTGGCATGTGACAGGATACATTAGAAACGTCTCTATTCAGTACCCTTACCATGAGTTACAATTACCGTACTCGCTAGCGAGTCGAATGTTCTGTCCCTCGCACTCTATAAGAAAACTGCGAGGTCTGCGAGGGACAGAGCATTAGACTCGCTAGCGAGTACGGTAATTGTAACCCATGGTAAGGGTGCAGAATGGAATGTTAGTAAAGTTTTATTGTACTTACTTACCTCTATTTGTTATCTTCGCGAATTAAAAATACTTAAGTAGAAATATATGTTTGGGATGAAATATTTATTAGAAAATTATAAAACATACAATAATTACAATATTTGAACTGCCAAGGATGCTTAGTTATAATATGTTATGTTTACGTTAACGCGAATTAATTCTACGCCCATCTTAGACGTAAAACTAAACTATACATTTTTTTTACCCTATACTTGACATTGTGCATTTTTATGCACATTACTCTTTTAAAAAATCTAGAGAGGAAATTAAGGACTTAGCAATAATTTTTAACGCGCATTATTTTAACTGATATTCCAATAAGTCGGAGTAATATTATTTTGTACTGCTCGGTTAATCTATTTTGACAGTAGCACGCAAAATAACGGACCGAAAACCTGCGTTTACGCATCGTTTCATAAAAATAATTAATTTTATTAATTTTTTGCTTCAATAATGCTAATTTATCGTTATTACGGTATAAGTAAGTATATTTCCAATCCACAATAGCAATCTTGGTATATCAAAACAACATAACAATGGCCTCTAACGTAGGATTTATGCATATGTATCTATAAATGCACACCGCCAGCTACACCATTAAGTAATGTTCATCCTGCTATGTATCTTTAAAGATACATTACCAGGTACGCTATACTTTAGCTATGTATCTTTATGGATACACAGCCAATTTCCGGATCAACAAAAACTAATTTTAATCCTATTTTTGTTGGTATACACTGTTAGTTATGCTTTATATTTCAAAATTTGGTGTCTTAATACCGAGCTGGTACCATTCTCAACCTATGTTCAGAGTGATTTACTGTTAAATTTGCAACCAGGTGTCTGAAAAAATCCATATCGATAATGCTTTCACGTTTTTCGAGACATACTGTTATAAAAGAGCCTATTTTTGTCGCCATTAAATTTTAGAAAGCCCATCTAACCCTAGACTTATCCTAATCTTGACCTAGTATATTTGTAAGGTTATATACACACGGGTCTTCTTTTACCGTTTCGGAAAGCCTATGTAGCATCCATTGACATAAATGTTTATTCTTGTCAAAATGTTCCTATGAGGTGGAAAAAACACCAACGAACTAACTGCCCCGATTTTTCATGGTCTTGAATGCGGTTTGTTGATCTGCTCGCGCTAGCATTTCAGTCATCCGTACATTTACTGCGCTGACTGCAGTTGGGCGACGGCCGCTTCTGTTTGTCACCTTCAAGGCTAGCTTTGAACCTTTTGAACTAATTAGACCATCTAAAAATATTTTCCGAAGAAGGCTAGAGTGTTCTTTATCTAATCTTCAACGGTGAAAGCTTAACACTTTAGAAAAAACAATTTTTAAGTCATGTATAGATCGTCCACGCAAATGTCTTTGCTTATGCTGCAGCGAAGCAGACAAAAAGCGGGAAAATGCACCAAAAAGTTATATTGCCTCATAATTACTGAAAATTATACTTAGATCTATCTTTTAGGAATAATTTGCGAAAGAAGTTATTCACATGTGTTAAATTTTTTTTCGCGTTTCAATGCTTTCATTGTGACCTACGTGGTTTATTTAGTCGTAGGTCTAAGAATCGGAAATAAGAAATGCCATAATCTAATAAAGTTGGAGCACTTTAAAGTAGTAATTATGTATTTTTTTCATTTCTTAGATAATATGTCCTAAAAAAAAATGAATTACTGATATTAATATTTAATCTAACGCTACTTATTTGCTTTATTTTTATAAGTTTATAAAAATAAAGCAAAAATTCAAAATTTCCCATTAAATACAGATTTTTGTTACATAAACTCCTGAGCAAGTCAAATAATAGTTTTTTATCTTTTAAATAGGCCTATTTTCATTTATTTATTTTAGTTAAGTAATATTAAAAAAAATTTTTTGAGTACCTACTCATTTTATGACGGTGTGTCTCCATGGATACATATACTTTTCTATGTACATTTGTGACGACATGGTGGTGTGCATTTAAAGATACATTCAATAAAACACAAATTAAAAACGATGGATTTTTTATATTATTTTTTCAGCCATCTTCAGACCCCAAAAAACACGATTCATAAAAAAACCAACAACATTTCAGAAAAAAATGTCTTGCCAAGTATAGGGTTAATGGATAAGTGTAGGTAGCTTTTTACATACATATTCGTTTTTACCGTCTAGAATAGAGGCCCTGTACTTGTTATGGCGACCAATATATCATTTTCTGATAAATTAAGGATGGGAAGTCTATTTTTGGAATAAAAATAATGCACTTTAGACCAAAAAAATAAAAATATGGCCAAAAGACAAAAGTTATGTAAATCTTTTTTTCATTTCTACCTTTTTTTTACTCACGTGATATATGTTAAAAATAATAATAATAATATTTTTTTGGTCTAAAGTGCATAATTTTTATTCCAGAAATAGACTTCCCATCCTTAATTTATCCGAAAATGATATATTGGACGCCATAACAAGTACAGGGCCTCTATTCAAGACGGTAAAAACAATATCGTATTTAACCTGCTATGGAACTATTTTATACTCATTCCGTCATTACTGTGAAGTAAATAGGAGCTAACAAAACGTTGAAAATATGATAACAGGTCAAATACGATATTATGGTTTTTGCCGCCTAGAATACCGGCCCGGTTTTTGAGAAAAAATATGGCTTCAATCAAAGCACGGCAGCGTCAAACTACATAAGAGTAGCTTTACGACTATATTTTTATTCTTAGATTTCTGTTATTATTTTTAAGCACAATAGGTAATTATAAAAAAATAACAAATTAAGTATTTTAGTCTTTTCTACTTTATTCATCTTTTTTGTTAGGAATTGCATTTTTTTTGTTCAAAAAATAGATTCCTGGTCCTTAATTTATCTGAAAATGATATATTGCATGCCCTAGTGTGAATAGTTTTAGAGGAATGTTGCTTCAACTAAAGCGTGGTAGCGTCAAACTTCCCCCTCCCCTTACTAAATGGGCCATGGCTCTCGATGCCTCCCGGTCTGAATCTACTCCAGACCAGCTAAGAATCAACTGCGCCAAGTTTCAGCGCATAGTCACAAAGTGCAAGGTTCCCATACAACAGATTGCACTATCAAACCAGCTAGATTGTGCAAGCACGGGGTTCGTACGAGGGGCATACCGAAATGATTAAAAAAACTACAAGTACTTTATACCTTAATTAAATTTCATTGTTATTCGAAGTATTATTCCTTGCAATTAATGCACTTTTGCATTCTTTTGAACCAGTTATTAAAGCAGAAACTTGGCTCTGAAGTGGACGTTTCCAAAATGGCCGATTTATACGCTTGTTCTGCCGCTTCTGGGTCTTTAAATCGTTGACCACGTAACAAATCCTTAATTTATGGGAATGTAAAAAAATCGTTAGAGGTCAAGTCAGGACTATATGGAGGATGAGACATTAACTCTACGTTTTCTTGGTTCAAATACTTTTTGTTTTCGAGCGGTATGGAAGCTCACTTTGTCGTCGTGTAAGATGATGCGGCGTGTACCATTACCTCTTCGGAGGTCAGTCATCTTTTCTGGCAAACAAACCGAAGTTTACCAATCGGCGGTAACTGTTCTATGTTCCTGTAAAGGGATTTTGGCCACATGTCCTATTTTTGGAATCAAACGGAGCGATCATTTTCTTCGATACGCTACGGGAACGCACCACTTTCGTTGGCTTCACCTCGCTTTCGAAGACCCAAACTGCCAACAGATATTTTCTTTCAGGTTTATAAGAATAAATCCATAATTTGACACCTGAGATGATGTTATAGACGGCTTTTGACTTCCCTCCATCGAAGCGTTTCAGAGTACACCGACACCTCTCACCACGGGCCGCCTTTGCTCTTCAAACAAATTATGGGGTACCTACCTACCCATCGGGAAATTAACTTTCTGACGCACAACTCATTATGCAAAATATTTGGAATTGCGGTCATTCCAATCCCTATGAAAGCCTGAATCTGTTTGTATGTCACATGTCGATCATCTTATAGGTTTTTTTTGCACAGTCATCACGTTTTCAGGCGTTACTGCTGTTTTTGGTCGACCACTAGAATGTACGGTGCGGGAGGCACGAAATCGTAAAATCTCCCAATACCAGCGATAAATAGTCGTTTGGCTTGGTGTTTCCACATTATATATGGAAACAAGCTCACCGAGACATTCATCTTGAAATAACCCTCGATGAAATTTGTGATAAATTATGGCACGGAAATTTTCACGCCTGTGCTCCATTTTGCCTATCGTCTTGTCAAATTTAAAGTGGCATTACGAAACAAAACGAGATTTTTTTAAATTGTATAAATGTCATTACGATTGCAAGTGGCCAGTACTCACGTGACAAAAAAGGTTTTATGCTAAGTCAATCCCAAGTACTCAATTCCCGATCATTTCGGTGTGGCCCTCGTAGCAAATTTTATAAAGAGACCCCTGGTTTGTTTTAGGTTACAGGCTTTGGCGGGCTCTTTTCCGCAACAGGGCGACTTAATATATGCGCCTATTTTGCGCGGGCGTTTTTTTAGGTTATTCTGCTGGAGAATATCGACTGGATTATTTATCCTATCGTGAACCTGATGGATATGTGTACACGAATACTGATGTAAGTACTAAAACAGGAGAATTACAACAAGACAAGCATTTTAGAGGTTAGAGGTGGGTGCGCGGGGCCACCCAATACGTGGCTAATCCGGCACTGAACGTCGTTTTTTTCCTCGCATTCAAAGTGAAAAGTAGAGTGTTTAACGCGAGACTCAAACCATAATGACACTCAAACTATAGCCACTCTCGCTCGCTCGTTCGCTCGCGTGGCTAAATATCTCTTGTCATTATGGCTCGCTTTAGTCTCTTGTTGAACAATCTACTATTATTGTTAATCTTAACTAAAATTCAACCTGACATTTAAAAAATATTGTTAATTTCTTAAACATTAAAAACACTTAACATTGCTTAATGAATGCTTAATGAGATCTTGTTGCTTTTTTATGATCACACTGTGCGGGATTTTTGCTCAGTTTTGTATACCTTCGTTTTATATTTTAACTAACAACTTTTCATTATTTTAAAGCCTAGGATCAAAATCTCACTTGCATATAATGTTTATTTATCAATGTATATTTTTTTAAAGAAGCAGTCTATGACCTTTAGAAATCGTATTTATAGTTTTATTTATAAAGCTAGTAGCAGTTATACTCTGATATTGTCTTCTTAGATTTTAATCGAATCGATGCGAATCTCAGCACTGTACCGTTGGTAAATGGGATGCTTAAGAATATTTGGTTTATTTTACAAATAAATTCATTAAAAAAACCGGCCAAGTGTGAGTTGAACTCGCGTGGAGAGGGTTCCGTAAATACGTAATTATTCTTTTTTACCCGACTGCGTCAGAAGGAGGGTTACGTTTTTCGAGCGTATGTATGTAAGTATGTATGTATTAGTATGTATGTCTATTTCAGGGCACGCTCTGCAGCCTAAACGGCTTGACGGATTTTAACATACGAGGTGTCATTCGATTCGTCTTAATTGCAGAAGTGACATAGGGTATATAATATTTCAATATGGCGTCCGCGGAAAAAAATATGGAGGGTGAATAAAAAAATAAAATAAAAAAAAATTAAATATAATAACAATATGGGTATCAAATGAATAGCCCATTCCAAATATATATACGTTATAACACTTTTATGCTACTATTTTGACAGGAAAGTCAAAAAATACATAAATGTTAAGTAATAAACTCCTTTCGCTAGAAAGAGAGTATCGCTTCAAATGACAAGCGAAATCACCTGTAGCTTCGCGACATTAAAAATTTAAGCTCCAGAGCTCATATATTGCTTCATCATGTCAGCCGAAAGACGTCCACTGCTGAACATAGGCCTCCCCCGAGGCTCTCCACTCAGACCGGTCTTGTGCTTTTCGTATCCACCGCGTTCCCGCGATCTTTACAAGGTCGTCACTCCATCTTGTTGGAGGCCTACCTACAGCTCGTCTCCCGGTCCGCGGACGCCACTCAAGAACCTTCTGACCCCATCGGCCGTCAGTCCTGCGAGCAATGTGCCCCGCCCACTGCCACTTAAGTTTGGCTATTCTTCGGGCTATGTCGGTAACCTTAGTTCTACTGCGGATATCATCATTTCTGATTCTATCACGCAGAGAAACCCCGAGCATAGCCCTCTCCATAGCCCTCTGGGTGACTTTTAGCTTCCTTATAAGGCCCATTGTTAGCGCCCACGTCTCAGATCCGTAAGTCATCACTATACTATTATATATATTGCTTATTAATAATTAATTAAACCACTATTATATTAATAAAAACTAAAAAGAGTTAAATAAATTAAATTATTAAAAATAAACAAAAAACCGGACCGCAATAAAAAAAACAACTGAGAAGCAAAAAACAAGCTATATAATTTATAGAAAATTTTAAGAGCATGTACTTATTGATATTTAAAACAATTTAAATTTAACTTGAATATTGGTAAAGGTATTGCAGGCGGGGACAAGCAATGAAATTCAAAACCTATTTCTTGAAAAAATTTTACATTTGGACTAGCTTGTCCCCGCCTGGAACCCCTTTTCCAATATTTTTATGCTAAGTCAATCCCAAGTACTCAATTCCCGATCATTTCGGTGTGGCCCTCGTAGCAAATTTTATAAAGAGACCCCTGGTTTGTTTTAGGTTACAGGCTGTGGCGGGCTCTTTTCCGCAACAGGGCGACTTAATATATGCGCCTATTTTGCGCGGGCGTTTTTTTAGGTTATTCTGCTGGAGAATATCGACTGGATTATTTATCCTATCGTGAACCTGATGGATATGTGTACACGAATACTGATGTAAGTACTAAAACAGGAGAATTACAACAAGACAAGCATTTTAGAGGTTAGAGGTGGGTGCGCGGGGCCACCCAATACGTGGCTAATCCGGCACTGAACGTCGTTTTTTTCCTCGCATTCAAAGTGAAAAGTAGAGTGTTTAACGCGAGACTCAAACCATAATGACACTCAAACTATAGCCACTCTCGCTCGCTCGTTCGCTCGCGTGGCTAAATATCTCTTGTCATTATGGCTCGCTTTAGTCTCTTGTTGAACAATCTACTATTATTGTTAATCTTAACTAAAATTCAACCTGACATTTAAAAAATATTGTTAATTTAAATTGCAGAGAAACCCCGAGCATAGCCCTCTCCATAGCCCTCTGGGTGACTTTTAGCTTCCTTATAAGGCCCATTGTTAGCGCCCACGTCTCAGATCCGTAAGTCATCACTATACTATTATATATATTGCTTATTAATAATTAATTAAACCACTATTATATTAATAAAAACTAAAAAGAGTTAAATAAATTAAATTATTAAAAATAAACAAAAAACCGGACCGCAATAAAAAAAACAACTGAGAAGCAAAAAACAAGCTATATAAATGTGAATTTGACATGGGCAGAGATATGAATTTCTCCTATAAGTAATGACAGTTCTAGTTCTATAATACCATAACTAGATTCCCTAGTCTATGCTATTAAGGCGGCGCCACACATTATATACACAATGAGACAAATCAAATGAAAAACATGTTAATTTCCATGAACACATTTTATTTTTTATGATTGTAAAATAAATAGTTTTGATTTTATTCATGAAAGAGGACAAAATTTGTCAATTCTCCCCACTGATCTCCGAAACTACTGAGCCTAAAATTTTGCAAAACAATACAAAATATAGTTCATTGCTTGTAATTTACACGAAAGCCTATAATAATTCTATCAAAAATTATTAAAAATAAACAAAAAACCCGACTGCAAAAAAAAAACAACTGAAAAGCGAAAAACAAGCTATTTAATCTATAGAAAATTGTAAGAGCATGTACTTATTGATATTTATAACAATTTAAATTTAACTTGAATATTGGAAAAGGGGTTCCAGGCGGGGACAAGCTAGTCCAAATGTAAAATTTTTTCAAGAAATAGGTTTTGAATTTCATTGCTTGTCCCCGCCTGCAATACCTTTACCAATATTCAAGTTAAATTTAAATTGTTATAAATATCAATAAGTACATGCTCTTACAATTTTCTATAGATTAAATAGCTTGTTTTTCGCTTTTCAGTTGTTTTTTTTTTGCAGTCGGGTTTTTTGTTTATTTTTAATAATTTTTGATAGAATTATTATAGGCTTTCGTGTAAATTACAAGCAATGAACTATATTTTGTATTGTTTTGCAAAATTTTAGGCTCAGTAGTTTCGGAGATCAGTGGGGGGAATTGACAAATTTTGTCCTCTTTCATGAATAAAATCAAAACTATTTATTTTACAATCATAAAAAATAAAATGTGTTCATGAAAATTAACATGTTTTTCATTTGATTTGTCTCATTGTGTATATAATGTGTGGCGCCGCCTTAATAGCATAGACTAGGGAATCTAGTTATGGTATTATAGAACTAGAACTGTCATTACTTATAGGAGAAATTCATATCTCTGCCCATGTCAAATTCACAGCGTGCCGGACTCAAATCAAATCATTTTTGTATTTTCCTAAAGTTAAGTTTTTGCATTCAACTAAGTTATACATAACTTCAGTGTTTCAATCAAGTCAACGTCAACAATCCCTGGGAGTCTAGATTATCGACTCGAACCCGTGCCTAGGACTTCCGGGCTGGCTCAAGGAACTTCATCATCACACCGAGTGCAGCGATCCCGCCGGCCAGGGTCAGGCGGCGGTATTACGTACAAAATGAGATCTACATCACGAGCACTTTCATTTGATATATGACACAGTAAGGTTTGCCAAACTTTGTTTTTTAATTTCCTAATATGTCCCCCGGAAATGACCCTTATTAAAAAAAAAAACTATTTACTTTGCACATCTGTGTTTGTGTCATAGGATTACACCATCCTGCCAAATTTCACCTGATTTGGTCCAGTAGATTCGGAGCAAATTGGCTGAGACAGAAGGAAGGACAGACGCTGCGAATCCTTGGCCTAAATTAAACACCTAAATAACTTAATAATAGCTTAGTCATAAAAATATGTAACCATTGTATTTTGTATATAATAACTTTAAAATTTCGTCAGGTAATTTATAATAGAAATGAATGCATTGACCAACAAATGATTTGCAAACCTTACGGACACCTTGATTTGTAAACCTTTATTTTTATTTCTTGTATTCAAACTATCACAATTCTTAACAAAAGAGTCTTGATTTTTAATGACATAAATAATATTCTCATAAATAAATTGTGACTCTACTGTCAAAGTACTAATTTCTTTAAATATTAATCTTATTCCTCACGGGAGTTTAGGTTATATATAGAACGAATTCCTATTTTTTGTAACACGAATATAGTCTGTATGTCAGCAGCTGATTCCCCAAACCAGAATACCGTACGACATAACACTGAAAATAACTATAATAAACTAAGCGAGCTGTCTCAACATTGGTAAGTTGCCTGATATTCCTAACAGCATAAGCTGCCGAACTTAATTTACCTGCTAGTACTGCTATATGGGGACTCTATTGCAAGTTTTTGTTTCTATAGTTATCCCTAAGAAAAGCGCCTTGTCCACCATCTCCAAACACTCATCATTCAGAAATTTACTAGATTGTACCGGTCTAGCATTCATTAGGCAAAGCAATAACACAAAAGTCTCTCTCCGAAAAATAAACGGAACCACTCGTGCTCTGTACGTCAAATGTACTTGTACTACGTACGTGTCCATGTAGTCTGTTCGCGATGACATGGGCACTCTGCTAGTAGAAGCTGCATAAGGTAAAAAAAACCGGCCAAGTGCGAGTCGGACTCGCGCACGTAGGGTTCCGTACAACTATACATCTAAATAAATGTTTTTCTTTATTCTTTATTATATTGGAGTTGATTGAATGAAAGGTAAAATGCGGTTTACGATTTATAACGTATTAAAAAAAAACTAATTATTAGATCTCGTTCAAACCAATTTTCGGTGGAAGTTTGCATGGTAATGTACATCATATATTATTTTTACATTTATCATTCCCTTATTTTAGAAGTTACGGGGGGGGGGACACACATTTTTCCACTTTGGAAGCGTCTCTCGCGCAAACTATTCAGTTTAGAAAAAAATTATAATAGAAACCTCAATATCATTTTTGAATACCTATCCATAGATACCCCACACGTATGAGTTTGATGAAAAAAAATTTTTTGAGTTTCAGTTCTAAGTATGGGGAACCCCAAAAATTTATTGTTTTTTTTCTATTTTTGTATGAAAATCTTAATGCGGTTCACCGAATACATCTACTTACCAAGTTTCCACAGTATAGCTCTTATAGTTACGGAATAAAGTGGCTGTGACATACGGACGGACAGACGGACAGACATGACGAATCTATAAGGGTTCCGTTTTTTGCCATTTGGCTACGGAACCCTAAAAATGGGCCTCTAGTCGTAGCCACATAAGATGATGAGTTGTTTCAACCAAAATTCAGCATTGCGTTAATATTATAACATTTAAATTAGAATGTTTTATTTTGATAATGATTTTATACAACTATGAAATTTGTATAGGTCGCCCTTGGATACTTTTTGAAGAGAATTTTATATGGAACCCGGTGTCTATTGATTGGTATGACGGTGACTATCTTTTAAGTACTTCAATACAAAATCGACCTACTTATAATCTCATTTATCCCTCTCAATGTTTACGTATCAAATAAAACTTATGACATAAATATTAAAGTTATTTACTGCAGTAAATACATTGTGTTCTTTATTCACAGCATAAATGCTTAAATGGCTTAAATGAATTAAATGGCGTAAACGAATAAATAAAGAATATTTGAATTGAAAATAAAGAAATTATTGTGGATATAAAATGTGGCATTATCTATGTAAAGGGACCTTATTGCGGATGGCGCTTCCGCCAGTATTAAAGATGCTCCGTTATAAATACAACGTCGCGTGACGCAGTGCGGCGTAAGCGCCATCCGCCATAAGGTCCCTTTACATACTATTAGATAACGTCACAAATGTTCTTTACTTAATGTAAAGTTCACGTTTCTAAATTATGTGTCACATAAAAAGAGTAACATACGTAATAAATAATAATAATAATAATATGCAAATTATTGCGACTGCATTTAAAAATAGAATTAAGTTACGAAGTCAAATCGGTTACAGGTGACACTCATTTAACTCCAGAGCAGTTTTCAAATAGTATTTCAGTTTCAATATTTTATTTAATTACAAAATTATTCTCTAGAGAAGCATACTGATTTAATAGCCCTTGAACTTTTTGCCGCCTTTGTTGTTACATTTTTTACAAATTATTTCCTATAATATCGCAATATTCGTGGAAGAAAGGCGTAAGTGAAAAATAGCTACGTTTGAGGAGAGCTAAAAACCGGATTTACAACTTTGTGAACGGTCGTATATAAATGTTTCATATATCATTGAATTAAAAAAAAACACTCGACGTTCTTTCTTGCTTCACTTTACGAATAATTGCTTACTTTGGGAGCAAATCTTATATGCACTTTACTATTTAAAAACATATCCTGCTAAGGTAAGTTCGCTTAATAAGGACCAGGTTTTTGTAAATCCTTATAAATCTGATTTAAGACGTACTTTAATTTAAAAAATATATGAAATGTAGAAATTGCCTATATCTGAATTTAAAACAAAACCAAAAATCATGAATCCAAAGTAAATTAATGACAAATGTTTTTAAAAAGCTTTTCAATGGACCTTATTAAGAACAGGTTATATCAATAAGGCTCATTCCTGTTCTGTATATAATTCCGAAAATACATAATTTTATTTTTTTATTTAATATTTTTTGTTAACTGTTACAATAGTTTTTGTCACTCCCGAGGGATAAATCCAAAAATTAATAAGAATTGTAGTGTTGGTCCTTAAAAAGTGTATAGAAACTTAAACGCAGAATAATAGATTTGATGTATGTCTTTTAATAAAACACAGTTTTGTATTGTATTGATATTTACTAAGTGTAACTATTTTAAGCATAAAACAACATAATTAGGAACATTTTCATTCATTAGCTCTTGGGCCTTATTAAGTCTTTAGAAATCACATTTTTGGCGTTGGGCCTTATTTGGAAACAAAATGGTTGTCTTTGTTAGGCACTTCGCCATCCCGGAGAAAACCAATCAAAATTGACAAAAAAATAGTTCTTTCAATAACCTTGCCTTCACAATCCATGCATAAATGTTACTTATTCATGTGTAAAGTTCTCTCCGAAAAGAAACAGAAACACTTAAATTAATCAAATAACACCAACAAATTTTATAAACGACCTACGCCTCGTGACGTGACCAGCATCGACAGCCATACTGGCAAAATGGTGGCGTAAAACCCAAGTAATGCCAATGCGCTTCAATGATTGGTTAATGAGGAGCGTCGGCGCGAGCCTTGATTTCAGTTTAGTATCGGGAGCGGGATTTTTGAAATGGTGGCTCTTATTAGGAACCGGTTCTTATTAGGCGAACATACCTTACTTTAAGTGGCCATCAATGTCCTGCGAGTAACTGAACGGATCGTTAATTTCGATAGGCTGGGAGTAAAAATTAGGTAACATCTTTAAGTAAGTTTGACGATGCGCTGGCCTAGTTGGTAGTGACCCCGCCTACGAAGCTAGCGGTCCTGGGTTCAAATCCCGGTAAGGGCAGATATTTGCGTTATGAGCGCAAATATTTGTTCCTGAGTTATGGATGTTTTCTATGTATAAGTATTTATTCACGTATATTTTTCTCTATATAAGTATTTATATCGTTGTCCAGTACCCATAGTGCAAGCCTAAAGCTTAGTTTGGGACTAGGTCAATTGGTGGGTGTCCGGCCTTTTCGCCGAAGTTTTATTGTCCGAATTTCACTTGCCATCCAACTTTTCGCCGATGATTCACTTTGACAACTAACTATTGGCAACTTTTTGTATGACATCGTTTCATTTGGTTGAATTATTTTAAAGTCGATTATTATAATGACTTTTGGGATATCTATTTTTTGCCAAATCTTTCACTAAGCCAAAAAACTATTAAACGCATAATATTTCGTCAGTGCAACAGTTCCCTTCCCGAATATTATTTCGCTGAGCTGATTCATTTCCCAACCATCTTATAGAACCCTATAGGTTATGTTTGGTTAGTTTAGTTTTATAAAAATCCTGAAATATTTACTGTTTGGGGAAAAAAAGCTGTATGCCAAATGATATAACAGGGTCCAGTTAGGTGCGACGAGCGAAACAAGGAGGAGCGTGTTAGGTTAAGGTACTGGTCCCACCGCCGGCGAGTAGGCGATGAACGATCGGCGATTTTCTTGCCCAAGAAACGAACAAAAGATAAGCGCTCCGGTGTAAATAAAAGAGAGAGACAAAGTTTCGGAGATACCGATTATGCTAATCGGATTTTTTGTAATTTTCTCTTATGTCCAGGTCACAAAAAAAAAAAACATGTTTTATTTCAGTAGTTTTTCAGTGGTATCTTACATTATTAGAATCATTACGAATCAGCGAGGTTTTTTGACCTATTTGCCCGTTTATTTTAAATCAACTGTAATCACATAAAGTTGTTCTTTCCATACAAAGTGAAAAACAAACATTGGGACACCTAGTATGGAGAAACAAACTTTAAGACATTACTTAAAAGTTGATTAAAAGAAACGAGCAAATGGATTTAAAAACTTCGCTGATTCGTAATGATTGTAATTATGTACGATACCACTGAAGTTTTGTTGAAATAAAGTATGAAATTAAGGATTTTTTCGTGACATGGGCATAAGAGAAAATTACAAAAAAATCAGATTAAAATGATCAATATTTCCGAAACTAGTAAAAATCGCTGAATGCATACATAGAGGTTAAATTTATATATTTTAGCTGCTCTATCAGCCCTAGGTGGGTTGACGTCGGTTTATGAGACACCCTGTATATTTAAATGAGTAACTTGTAAAATCAGTGAACAGTATAAAAAATAAAATTAAGAAAATTAAAAATGAAGAAGACGAAGCTAATTTAAAGTTAAAAAAGTCTTTAAACAGATCCTCCAGACACCCTGATTAAGATAAATGGGCAAGTTAGCCCCGATTTTAGCATGTCAAAAAAATAGATTAGAATAATACGTCCGAGAGTTTGAACCTGTCTGTAGGATAAGAAAGATGACAATTCTAATCAACACCCGGAATTTTTTGAATATAATGATTAGGATTTTAAAAATTAAAATACAATTTTTCCTCTAAAAAAAGAAGATAATGTTTGATATTTATGAAAATATCAATGTACCATTTGGGATTTATAGTAAAAACAAGAAACTCTCGATGGGAAATACTGCTGTCAGCTTATCAACTGTGAATGACTCTACTAACACCAAAAAAAATACTTGCTTACCATCATTGCAGGAATTAATGCGCAACGAACGCGATCTTTACTTTTTACCTGAAAAATATAAAACAGACAACAAAGAAATGTTAGTTAATACAAATGCACATAAACAGAACTATGACCCCAATGGTCAATTAAAAGGTGACAAAGGATTGGAATTTATATTGGTATCCTCGGTGTTGGCATCTCCAGCAACTTTCAGTTTCGAAGTCACTTAGAAGACAAGGTCAAGCTGGCATCTAAAAAGCTCGGTTTGCTGAATAGAGCGAAGTGGTACTTCACGTCGGGGCAAAGACTGCTGCTGTATAAGTCGCAAGTCCGGCCCCATATGGAGTACTGCTGTCATCTCTGGGCAGGAGCACCTGGATATCAGCTTGGGCCTTTTGACTCGGTGCTAAGACGTGCTGTGAGAATCGTTGACGATCCCAAACTCACACGCGGTATCGAGCCTCTATGTCTAAGGAGAGAATTATTGCCTCCTTATGTGTGTTCTACCACTTGTATAATGGGTTGTGTTCCGAGGAATTGTTCGATATGATGCCAACGGCCACCTTCTGTCACCGCAGCACTCGCCATCGGCGGGGAGTTCATCCTGCTCATATGTTGGAACCCTAATGGCCGCGCACTGTGCGATTCCAAAGGAACTTCCTCCCGCGAACGCTCCGATTGTGGAATGAGCTCCCTGCTGAGGTTTTCCCTGGAGACTATATAGTATGGAGTTCTTAAAGAGGTTAGAGATTCAATAGGTTTTTAAAGGGTCGGCAACGCGCATGTGATACTTCTGGTGTTGCAGGCGTCCATAGGCTAAGGTAACCGCTTACCATCAGGCGGTCCGTACGCTTGTTTGCCACCGTCGTGGTACAATCATCAAACCGTTATTTTTACAGCAAAATGAAGCAAATAAAAATACCGGAAATATTACCAATATTCAAAATCGGGGGTATTTACCTGAATTAAAACCATAATATCAGAGTAGGTAATAGGTACAGACTACATTTATTGGGATGGTCCAAACGAACTGGTTGAAAGACTGAAGCGCTAGTAATAGCAATCACGATAACGAAATTTATGTCAAAAGTTGAAGGATTATAGGACGGTCGTATTATAAAAGAAAAAACTTTCGTAAGCAATTAACATTATGTTTACTAATCTAACGCATACTAGATATGAATATCGAAAATAGTTAGGTACATTGTTAATTCTGAAATATAGAAATAATAAAATTTCAAAGTACCCATTCGGAAATTTTCCATTAATAAGTTGTTTATTTATGTTGTCTTTGATTATTTGAGTGTTATTTTTGTATTTTTATTTTATTTTTTTGTATTAATGTTGACAATATCAATGTAATTTGGTATTTTTTGACATGCAATTTATATTGTAATATTAAATTGATGAATAAATAAACTAAACTATTTTATCCGCATGCATCACGGAGCCAGGTGATGTAGTGCAGCGGACACAACTACTACTAATAGATATAGCCCCGCTAATAGAACCCCAGGTTCCGTTCCGTTTAGGGTTCCGTTCCGAAGGCAGCCCGAAGGTACGCTACTAAACTGACGACGCTGTCCTTGACGATCCGTGAACC
The DNA here is from genome assembly GCA_946894065.1 of Acleris literana. Taxonomy (NCBI): domain Eukaryota; kingdom Metazoa; phylum Arthropoda; class Insecta; order Lepidoptera; family Tortricidae; genus Acleris; species Acleris literana. The sequence continues at coordinate 24,221,438 of OX335669.1, forward strand.
GTAATAGATAGCGGGTTTTTTTTTTCAGAATATCTGTTATTACAGCGGTTATACTAACTTTTCTCATACAAGAAACGTTCTTTTTCGACGTAGGTATTTGCATTTTCTTGCATCGTAAAAACGGTGAAACATACAAGCGTCAAACTTAGTATGATTATGTGACAAACCCCGTAGGAAAACCACAAACACTAAAAAAATTACAAGCGTTGCGCTGATTCGATTTGAAATCGAATCCAAATTGGAGTAGGTATAAAGATACCTACTGTGCGGCGGTACGGAGCCCTCGGTGCGCGAGACCGACTCGCACTTGACCGGTTTTTTTTAAACTTTAATACCTATGAGTACCGGAGATTATTACCTTTAGATTCCTTCATCCAAATACAAATTAACTCCTAGACACATTAATATTAAATTGTTATCAGGTTTGCATAGTGAAGTGTAACTATTTGTTTTGTGTGCGTTGGTACTCTTATTTAAAATTTGTATAAAAGGTCACTGACTTCCTACTCATAGGTGTACACACGGCCTTGTAAGTTGCTGAACACTTCTGTAGCTTGTCGGTTTAACTACAAATAAGTGCAGTAGTTTATCATATCTTATCTTATTTGGTGGGTCCTTACGGATACAGTTCGACCCTACGGGATCTGTTTTGTATATAATTACCCCTAGTAGAGGACTTATGGTAATGTGTGTAGACAATAGTAGTTTACGCAACAGTTGTATAAGTGAGGTCAAAAAAAGAGGGTGGCGTGGGTTACCATGTGAGCCGAAGGCGAACATCGTAAAGAGAAAGACGCCACGAGCGTTTTTTGACTTAGTTATACACCGTTGCATACAATACTTTTTCTACGACTAGGTTTTAAATAAAATTTAAAATTAAAGAAACAATAAATGAGCGGGAAACATGAAACTGACAATTATTAACAAAACATATGTCTATGGTTAACGCATTCACTGCCAGGGGGCGTGGCCTAGGAACAAACTTGTATGTTAGTGAACGCATATATGCGTTGGTGGCAGTGAATGTGTTAATTCGGTTTTTAAAACTTATGTTTGGACGGGGGAAACCAACTCGAAACACCCAATTACTCGTACAAAGTTCTGTCAAGTTTCATTTTACTTTTTAAAATGTTATAGACTACACGGCGTTTACAGCGGTTTTAAAAGGGTCTCAAATAGTTTTACTTATTTTTAAACATTTTGCGTTCATAACCGAAATAAAATGGAAAATTTACTTAAAAGCGGTATTAAGGAATTAATTATATTCCGAATTTATTAAATTTAGATTAATTTTATTTAAATATATGATTTTATTAAATGATAATATTTAGTTTTATACTATGTCGCACCTATTATTTCTAAACGAATATGTCATTGTTGTAGGTTTAATAGTAATCTGTGGCAGCTTGGTGGTAGCTAGGCGTATCGTTTTAGCTCAAAAAAGCACAAGTGCTGTTTTGGGGAATAGACTTTTATACGGATTATTCAGCGGGCATGTTATGTATGTTCTTATATTAGTGTCCGCGACTATATTAAAGACAGATAAAAGTACAGGAGTAGGAAAAATAATTAACTGTAGAAACGGAAAAATAACAAAATAATACCTACAAACAAAATAGACAGAAACACGAAAGGTATGTACAAAGGTAAAGATTAAAAGATCTCGGGACTTATTAATAAAAATGTTACAGATCACTTAATACTTAATACTTAGTGCCACATACGGACAGCCTCAACAATACACGAAATGAAAAAATAGGAAACAAAAATACATTATGGTTACGTTACGTGCAAGACTAAATCTGAATTTCCACATCCTAGACCTAAAAAATTAAATTAAATAATTATAAATGAATTAAAAAATAATTCTGTAGAAAATAAATCTGTAAATCATGAGGGTAGAAGCGGGCGCAGCCGCGTTAGCCACTCAGGTACACTAACATAAGTCCAACAATATTTGCAAAAACGGTTTGAGCACTCAGTGGTCTATAGCCCCTGGTAAGAACTAAGTCAACTCAGCAGTAGGTAACTGCGTGACCTAAATTTGCGCACTATCGCCATCACAAAGCAATTGAACTATTTTTTTTATTTGTATTTAGCCCAAAGTAGCTTAACCCAGTAAATACTTTTCTAATTAAATATAGTTAGTGAGGACGAGGTTTACGTTACGTTTTGTATAATCACCCAATAAAAATGTTGAGCATACTCGTACTTAGAACCTTTGTCATTGTGGCTGCCATTGTTATTGTCATACTTGTCATTTGATGTTCAGTTTGAAGTTTATTATGACAGTGCACTAAAGTTCTTAACATTTTCGTTGGGGTACTGTACCTACAACGTATAGTGCAATTAATACTTCAAATTTGAATTTGAAATACCTGAATTTTAGAATTCTCGGAATTTCCAAAATTTATATAAATTTAAGCACTGTTTATTATTTTTACCCAATGTTTAGAATCGGGTAAAAGGTTTGTGTAGTATTTTATAATACCGTTTTTTGGAATTATTACTGCCACGCCAAAGACAACAAATCAAGTTAACATTTTGATAAGGAAACTATAGCCGTCAGCAAAGTCTTTTTTTTAAATAATGAAACACAAACGCCTGCTCGCAAAACAACGGTGTCAAACCACTTCTTCTCAACGCCCTGTACGCAATGCCATACATGTCATAATTGTTAACTCAGCCGATCACTGCACTGCCCTGGTTAGTCTAAGTAGGTCATCAGGTGCATGAACCAAAATGCGAGCGCAGTCCGTCCTTGCGTCATCACCCAACGCCCCGTATTTGACCTATTTCTGTATAATTATTATTTACTCACTATCAGCCAGTAGGTATAACCAAGACCCGTGGCTTACACTTCTTTGTTTGAATATAGAGGTGACGATATTGGTTAGTAAATAAATAATTTAGATGTGATAAAGTGAAATGTAATTAGGGAGCAATTTTTTTTTTATTTTCTATTTAGCAATCAGTAGCAATTACATTTAAATTGGAGTTACCTACATGAAACAAAAAAATGACCTGTTTCATTATTTACAGTCTTGATCAAAATTATTGTCATCCTATGCATAGTTGTTATGAAAAGGGTAGTTAAGAAATATAACCTCATTGAAAATTCAAGCTCTGAAACAAACCTAGATAACTTTTTTTACTTATGACAATTTGTCAAATGGATAAAGGGAAATGGATATGTTCCATCCAAGTCTTAACTGACGTATGTATGTTCAAGGATTGTACACTCAAAAAAATGAGAGCTAACAAAGAGAGATTTTCACTTAGTTGACAAAAAATGAATACAATAGTTAAGATATTAGTTATATCAACCAAAGCTGATAGTTAACAACAGCGAGTTCTTTAGCGAATCAACTAACATCTTAGTTGATGTATCTAACGTCTTAGTTGGTGTATCTATCGTCTTGTTAGGCTCGTATGGAATCAAACCGCTTATGCACAACAATCACAATCTTGTTACAAGCGAACAATTATTTTTTTCAGTGTATGGTGATCATGAAGTTTATAAGAATAGTTAACGTTTTTGTTATTAATTAAATAGTTTGGGAATTAAGTCATTAACACGACTTAGGTAGGTATACTTTTATTTTGTCTAAGAAGTTAAAGAAAACTGCGGTGGTAAATTCATCGTGAATAGTCGTCGGTAGAACCGCCACTGACTCTGTTACACTAAAGTAGGCGGTTAACAAAGTAGTCGAAGCATTCTATACTTTATCGGTAACCACATTAAACTGAAAATGCCTTTACTATACAGTCAGCCGCCTTCTTTGGTATCGTGGCAGCGCTCTGCTCGTAATTATTTCGTAGCTTTCGTTCCAAATAAAATCTACTGCATTTTCACTGCATTTCAATTGAGAACTATTTTAAACGGTTGACATTTTTCATACATTTTTTTTATTAAGTTGAATTAGGTCTTAATAGGACTCACTGAACTGGAAACAAAATCTAGGTCGCTTCTTACAAGATTGTGATTGTGGTGCATAATCGTCTTGATTCCCTACGAGCCTGACAAGACGATAGATACATCAACTAAGACGTTAGTTGGATCACTAAAGAATTTGCTGTAGTTACTATCAGCTTTGGTTGATATAACTAATACCATGAGTATTGTATTTTTTTTTTGTCAAGTTAGGGTAAATCTCTATTGGTTGGCTCCCATTTTTTCGAGTGTTCGTAAATGATAACCAGGGTTCGGAGTTTTCATAGAACGATAAGACTAAAGAGATATATGGAGTCAAAATTCATATTAAACTCGCCCTATACTCATACTCATCTTCAATCATTTATGGCATTGCACAATTTATTTACATCATTAATTGAGAAATAATTACTTATATTATCGATTGTTAGGCATGCTTCGACATAGGTACTTAATCAGACAAAAGACATTATTCTTCTAGCTACATGCCGTATCTACTGGTACTAATGTACCTACCTGCACATGGTCATGATCATATTACTTTAATAAAAGAAATACTTTTGTTTTACTAAAACTGTAATTAAATATAATCACTGTAAAGTATCGTAATTTTTTATTGTCATATAAATAATTAAATTGTAGAATGCAATAATTAAATTTTAGAGTAGGTATGATTATGAATATGAAGTGAGTTTTAATATGAATGTAGACTCCATATCTCGCTTTAGCCGTACCGTGCTATGACAACTCCGAACCCTGGTGATAACGTTTCCAGACGCATCTGGTCTAGGGTCACAGAAGCTATAAACAGTAAATATCTGCCAAATTCCAGGCAGCGAAATTAGTATACCTTTGTTTCTAAGTATTTAAGCTCTGGAGGGATAGCACTGTCGGCTCTCCCTTTTTATCTGGTCTGTAACGGTAGAGACGCACTTAGCGACAAGCGAGAAAATACAACTTGTGCTACGCGAACTGGGTTACTAGAATTAGGGCAGGAGGGTAAATTGTCCTACGTGCGCGCGCATGTTTTGCTGACGTCATCGCCGCGAACCCTTTAAAAAAACTTTGGTTCTTACATAGACATTTTGGTCATAAGCAAAATTTAACAATCTAGATGGCGAAGCTACAAGTCAAGAAAGGCTTTCAACGGTTTTTTTATCGTAATCAAAGACGGCGGCTAACTGCAATGTAGTAGTCAAAGCATTTTAAATTTGATGCGGTTACCAATAGAGTATAGAACGCTTTGACTACTACATTGCAGTAAGTCATAGGTTTTCTCTCAGACGCTAGTTTTTTTCACCTGGGACTTTACAGCGTTTTTCAGTTCTCAAATTATCTAGGCTAGTTGGAGCGAAGCTCCATTCTTCCCCGATTCGGATTTTCGTTTGTCCGCATACTCCTCCCAAACTATTAGAGTTATCGGGATCAAATTTAGCGCGTGATACGATATCTAGCCATAGATACGATATTTAGGTTTAGAAAAAATAAAATTGAAAATCTGACATACCTCGGAGGAATAATCACGGAAAATCTGTCCCCATAGACTTTCAATGGGAAAAATGGTAAAAGTGCCGAAACTTCAATTTTAAGCGTTTTTTTTTTGTCTAAAGCTGCTGCTAGTATTTAACGCATGCCGACTAGAGCTCTAGCGCTTGTTAGTCATTCTGAATACATAACAATCGGGTAAAATAATGAATGAAATAACTTGTTTTTTTTTAACGTAACTTGTTAGTAAAAAATGCCATAGATTATAGTAGATTGTTCAACGAGAGACTAAAACAAGCCATAATGACAAGAGATGTTTATGTCACTATGGTTGTTTAGTCTCGAGTTAAACACTCTACTTTTCACTTTGAATGCGAAGAAAAAAAAAAACGTTCTATAGGTACAAATTTACAATACTATTTCACAAAATATGTAACAAAGTTTCTAACAAATTTGTTTCGCGGTTGGCAGTTTTTTGTAAAGTGACACAAATGCTTGCATATTTAGCCAACAGATACAAGCTTGAAAACTATTTGGACCATGCCTAATAAAATAAAATAATCCTTCGGTAATATATTCTCGTAATCTAATATAATATATATATATAATATTAGATTACGTAATCCTCCATTCACAAACACCGTGATTGGTTGTTTTGGGGTTTCCAAAGTAAATTAAAAAAAAATACTTTAATCCCTATAATAAGGAGCTTTAGTCCCGATGTGCAGAGATTAAAGTAACATTTTAAGAGCATGAGAAGTGAAAAATCATTTTAACCTTGTATGCTCTCAATAATCGTTATTTATACAAAGGAAAACAATTTATTTGAAAGATTATCGTAATTGTTTAAAAAATACCTACTGTGATAAAATTTCATGCTTTTTTGCCTTTTTATGCTTGTTAGTTTATAATGAACTACTTTAGGTAGGTATTTATACATATTTTTTTAAATTGAATTTCACGATTTCATTTAAAAAATATGTGTTAGAACTTTTGCGTATTTAATGAACGTTTATTTTTATTAGTTTGTTTTAATTTGAATACACAGGTTTTTATTGATCGTATTTAAAGGATCAAAGACAATGCACTCATACATTTTGCACTTGAGTTTTTTTCTGTTTTAGTAGATATAAGGTACAAATCCTTAACGCGTTAAAGTTAGTTTCAGGAAATGGCTAACTGTCAAAGTTAATAAAAATCTTTTTTTATTTCCTAATAATAAATATTTACGCAAATTCAATGGGTCACAAAACGAGTCACAAGTAGCTGTATTTTAATTAAACCGATGCTAGTCATTCTTATTCAAAGTCGGTTAGATTAGATTTATTTAATTTATTAAGCTTTTTTTTGCAAAGTTTGTAGAAGAATAATTGCTATTTTACAAAGTCAGTGCAATATTAACGTTGCACGCAAAACATTGAAATTCTCAACACTATTTCTCTATCATAATAAATTAAATATAATCACAATTAGGAATGTACTTACGTATTTTTTCTTTCAGGCTTCTTATGGCTATGAAGTCTCGTTTAGGTAGGTTTAGCTACCTACTTCCGCCGCACAAATTCACTTGCACACGCGGGGTCTCTAGACTTTGGAGCTTACGTCTCTACCCTTGAAGTTCTCTCCGGACACTGATTGATGTACCAATGCACTTTTGTTCAATGCACCCGCCCTTAACCCCCGGCCCGCGGAGCCACGCATGCGCGTAGCCCTGGTAGAAACAATGGGCGTGAATCGTGACGAAGTTTTTCTTAACTTTTGGTGGTATTTGGTATGGAAAGTTTCTTGGTGAATCTAAATTTAGATCTTACATAGTTTCAAGAAAACAAGAATACCTATGTGATAGGAAATTCAAAAAAGCGTTCGCAATTTTTGAAAGATTTTTAAGGGATGAAAAAGCCAAGATAGCATTGCGTTGACACTACAATGCTACAACGAAACACAACAGTGCAAACACTGATTGACTGCAGCATTATTACTAAGTAAGACCTAACTTTGTATAGGTATTATGTTCCTTAAATTTTATTTTAAAATAATGGTCTCTACGCCACGTACTTCGTAGGACAAAACTGTTGTCACTTCCTGATATCTGATAGAACCAACGACACTAAAAGGAGTCAAAACTTTATAGCAAAAAGCAATGCTGGCACTGAAGCGATGAGCCCCGTTACAGGCGCCGCTGAATTTACATAGGAAAATTCCAGGGAAAAATCAATACCTACCTACTGAAAATATTAACTAATTCGTTTTAGTTAAATATTTAATTAAATAAATGAAGCAAGTTTGACTATGTTTTCTTGTTATCAAGTTGTTAAAATTTTAGAAGTTATATAAGGATAAATGCGTTTTCAGGTCACCTGGGCTGTTAGGTCAATCAATATATGACAGCATGCGCACTGTGTTTCTAGGATACCTATCTCTGAATAAACTCTCCTTATAAAAGCTTTTTACATGTCATTTATTATCTGTCGTTAGGTACATAAATTCTTTAAGTTGAGGTTTTTTGTATTATTTTATCCTTTTTCAATAACGTTCTAACCGCCGCGGGAGCTTTTCAATTTTTTTTTGTTTATTTACGGTCACGGAAGTTAATTTGCTACCCATTTAAAAGAAAATCTGCTTGAAGATGTCATTGTCAATAGAGATGTCAAGTCATTTGTAATTTATAGGAAACTCAACCTTATTGTTGTAGAAAGTCAGATTGACTTTGGATCTAAGGTGGGTCACAAGTTAAATTCCTTGACTGTACCTACGTTGTATCTACATATACACATACTCATACATAAACTCTGCGCTTTCATTCCCAAAGTGAGGTAGCCAGATCTAACCTAACCCAATAAGGATCATACACACACGAAGAAACAAAAGTCATCTTTCCTGTGGTCAATAGTTAAAGGCTTGTGTGCATGTAAATTATATTTTTATCTGATAGGACTAAAGTAGACCTGACGCCGTTTATGCGGATGTGGGTTCAGCCAGAAAAATAGGCCTTAAAAACGTTAACTACAGGGTATGTCCACAGGAAAGACGGTAACCTAAATCTGTGTATGACCCATAAAGAACTCTAAAAATAAATGTTTAAAAAAACAAAAAACCGCCTTCAAAAAGCAAAAAATAACTTCTTTAAAATGGTAGGTAAATAGGTCAGTCGAACTGAAGTCTGCTTTTGGTTAAAATATTGTTGGACGCCGACTTCAGTTGGACTGACCTATTTACCTACTATTTTAAAGAAGTTATTTTTTGCTTTTTGAAGGCGGTTTTTTGTTTTTTTAAACATTTATTTTATTTTATACTTTTTAGTGATCCTATTTATGCTGCTAAGTAGCTCCACTTCTAAATATTAATAAGAAACTATAGAACATTTCAAGCTCGCCGCAGACAACGCTGCGGGATTGTCATAGTCATATTTAAACCTAAATGTGCTTCGTCATAGTCGCTCAACTTCCTTTATCGAAATATCTTATCGCCACCCTTGAAATAGGTACCGTTAAGGAGTTCCGGTGGCCATCTGTGGTCTTCATCATCAGTTCCACTTCACCATATAATACTTTTCAAAAGCAAATGCATGAGTTACAGTGAAAAATACCAAAATCGCTATAGGTGTGGCTATATATTTGAGGAGTTCTCTTGATTTCTCCATGATTCCATCATCAGATCCTGACGTGGTGACAATGGGACCAACTAGAAAGTATACTCATTCGAAGAACGAAAAAATTTTTCAAATCGGTACAGTGGTCTTCGAGTAATCGGGGAACATAAAAAAAAAAAAAAAAAAAAAAATATCCCGACGAATTGAGAACCTCCTCCTTTTTTTGAAGTCGGTTAAAAAGTTCGTTGATATTAGGGGATGCAGTACGTGTTTTTTTTTTCACAACTTCTTTAAAAGCAGATTCATACAACGAACATTAGAGATAAATAATTTTTGAATGGCAAAAATATAACCAAGATAATTATAAGCCAACAAAGATTTGTTCCGATCTCTTTCTAGCAAAACAGAATTTAACATGGAGTTTATGTGGCGGACGTCTTACATGACGTCACAGTGCACATCGCATCTTTCTGTCTATTTAGCAGTTTAAAATGCTTGTATCATCTGTATTTCATGGCCGATTTTAATTTCAATTTCATTTTTGGCGATCTATTTTACGGTATTTTGTTGACAAATGCAATTTAAAAAATCCATGCATTTCCTATTAGGCTAAGATGGTGACCACTGTATAACAAAGTATAAAGGTTGCAAGCAAGTATGTAATGTGTGTGAATGGGTTTGTACGCAGTAAGAACAGCAGACTGTAATTGGATTAAAACGCTTAATTTATTATATAGGTACCATCCCTTTGTCTAACATTATCTAGTGCTCATACCACCACCTAGTTTTGAACTAGGCCAGAGTTCCTTTGTTACATATTGCTTTATCGATTTTTCAATGACCTTTATTCCTCTGGGAAGCTCGGCTTGTGACGTCAGTAAAGGATGCGCGCGTCTCCAGGTCATGATCCTGATGACCTGGATGCATGAACTAGGCCACGGAGATGTCATAGGGTTACTGCAGCTCAATAGAATCCCGGAACTACCTTTTGAATGCCTTTACGGATATATCCACACTGTTATAGGTAAGTTACTTATTATGTGTGAAACCTGAATCTGTTGTTGCCCTGTATCTTAATGTTCACATTAAAGTATCGGTTAATGTAAACATTGAGATGCAACCACGTCGATCACCGATACTTTAATTGACTTGAACATTAAAGTACAACCCCAGATACAGGTTTCTTAATATAGGCCATTTGCTTATTGTTTTTGAACATAGGTATTATAGGTAAGTTATGATTTGGATGTAGATAAAGTTAATATACCTATATATACTGCGTTGCTAAGACAAATGGCGGTATTAAATAATTTCACAGTAATGGCACAGGTTTAGGGTTCTTTTGTGTTCCGGGTAGGTATAGGACAACCGGTCAAATAACTATCAAAAAAGCATTAAAGTCCTCAGGGTCGGCAATTCATTATTGGTCCTAAGATTGCAGTCTTAATATTGGTATTCTTAATGCATGAGTTAGGGTCACAGATCAATAATCATCAAGGATTAGTGCTCGTTCGGTATATCTATGCAAATAAAACTGCATATAAAAAATCATTTTATTTATTTTATTTTCGTTTATTTATTTTCCCACACTTAAAACTATTTTTACAGGGCTTATCCTAGGTTTAACTTTTTGGTACAGTATCAACTAATCTCTATAATTACACCTATAACATAATATAAACCATGCAGCGTTTGTGAATTCATTCAGAGAACACGAAAACAAATCAATTTTCTCCGCAATTTGGTTGAAATTACAACTGAACACTGGTCACTTCTTACAGGATTGTTGCTACACTAGCTTGCTAGGCAACAATCTCGGCTGATATATCTATAGATAGATACATCAACTGAGCTGATAGTTGAATCACAAAAAAACTTGCTATCGTTACTATCAGCTTTGATTTCTATAACTTTAGTAACTATTTAATATACAGTATTCCCAGCTTCTTAATAGCTTTCGGCTGACTATCGCTATCACGCTTGCACTTGCAACTGACTTAAAAACGATGATTGCCGATCGCTATTAAGAAAATGGTTGCACTGTATCTATTATAATTTTTCAACTAAGCAGAAATTCTCTTGCTTGGCTCTCTTTTCTTCGAGTGCATCCAGGACTAGGCCTTCACGTTTGTTAGTAGGTAGCTTACCTCAAAATCAATCAAAGGGCATATGCATGGATTTTTTAAATCGCATTTCTCAACAAAATATGAAAATACCCTAAAAGAGATCCCCAAAAGTGAAATTAAAATTAAAATCGGTCAAGAAATACGGATGATACAAGAATTTTAAACTGCTAATTAGACAGAGAGATCCGAAGTGCACCGGTGACGTCATTGTGCAGGCCGGCCATATAAACTCCACGTAAAATTCTGTTTTGCTAGAAAGAGATTTGCTATTTCTTGGTTATTTTTATAGCTATTCAAAAAATGTTTTTTCTCACCTGTTTGTTACATGAATCAGCTTTTATTGGAGCTGTAAAAAAACATGCATATTCCCTCAGCAGCAGAAATATATTTGAATAGTTATTTTTCGTGTGAATGCTCATGGCCTCTATTCTACGACGATAAACAGTATTGGTTTTGACGTGTAACGGTATCGTTTTTTACTCGGCCGCCATTACTGTCAAGTTAATACATATAAGAGTTATCAAAACCGTGCCAATACGATAACAGGTCAAAGACGATATTGGTTTATACCGCCTATAAAAGAGGCCCTGGGGGCCTATTATGAGCTTTTATGAAAACATTGGCATCTATTCAACACGGTAAAGACTTATCGTATTGTTAACGTTTTGATAGCTCTTATTTACTTGACAGCAATGGCGGCCGAGTTGAACACAATACGATGATATGTCAAAGGTGATTGGGTTTTATCGATTAGCTCTTCGGCAATCGGGTGAAATGTGTAAGAAAAAGTAAGGTTTGAACAAAAAGCAAAATTAAAACATTTGAAAAACCCCCGGCGGTTAAAACGTAATTGAAAAATTATAAAATAATTTATGCCATGATAGGTCAAATACGATTTGGATTATAACGCCTAGAATAGAGGCGCTCTGGTTTATGACATTTCAGTTTTCCCTCTAAAACAGCGTTACTTAAATTGGTATTACCAGAACCTTGTTATAGTAGAGGATCCAAATAGGACACGACCTTCACCGGGCCGTTGATTCGATAAAAAGAAAATTCAGTCCAGTATATACCTAATTATTATTTTTACTTTAAAAAAAATGCAATATAATAACTAAACAATACGTATTAGGAAATGATTGATTTTATAATCTACTTATTGAAAATAAAAAACTTTTGTTTACCTAGGAACAAACGGATTAAATGGTTCAAACACACTTGACATGGCGGGCGGGCACTTAGTTGAAAAATAATATTAGGTTATTTGCGAAGCTATTTTCTCCAATTGAGTATTTATTCTTATCCATATAAATACGTTATTTACTTTGGACATTTAATGTAGATTAAAATTGTCCTGTACACTATATTATTTAAATGAATACTTTAGAAGATATGGCAGATTCAAAATTACGCGCAACCTAAATCTGTATTATCGAAACGAATGGCCGCCGGGCCTATAGCCGCGCTTCGCCCCTTAGTACTGTAATGAGATAAGGTTCTATTACTAAAGGTAGACCTTATCGCATTAAACTCTTTGTACAAAATGTCCAATTTGATTTTAAATTTATAAATTTAAAATCAAATTAATCTTCCGTTTTATTGTTTTTCGACGGTTTTGATCTTATTTTGGCGTAAATTTACGTAGTAATCAGTGACTCAAACTTGTTACGAGGTAAGTCTACAATTGGTTTTGTTAAAGTGTGCATATTTGTTTGTTATTTACGATATTTACAACGCGTGAAACTTGTATGTGATTGTACTTGTAAGTGACATGTTTATACTTGAACCCCTCGGGTCACAACCGTACGGGGTAAAATCGTATCATATATTTTATAAATTTTAAATTGAAAATTCCATTTTAATGTTTTTCGACGGTTTTGATCTTATTTTGGCGTAAATTTACGTAGTAATCAGTGACTCAAACTTGTTACGAGGTAAGTCTACAATTGGTTTTGTTAAAGTGTGCATATTTGTTTGTTATTTACGATATTTACAACGCGTGAAACTTGTATGTTATTGTACTTGTAAGTGACATGTTTATACTTGCACCCCTCGGGTCACAACCGTACGGGGTAAAATCGTATAGCCTCGTGTGGTTGCCGAGTTAGAATAGTGCCACTCCATGTCTTCCCGTGGATGTCGTAAGAGACGACTAAGGGAATAAAGGCTTGTAGTACTGTTAGGCGATGGGCTTGCAACCTGTCACTAATACGCTGGTAAACATCTTAGCCTATTTGTGCAAATTGTGGTTATAGAATTATCAACAAGTTTCTAGAGATGTTTGTAATTCTGTAGCTCTGCCTACCCCACTCTGGGAACGAAGGCGTGAGATTATGTATGTATGTATGTAACTATCCAAAATTTGATGATGACATTGTTTTCCTCATTAAATTTATTGATTATAAAGGTTTGTTTTATATTTGTGCTTTAAAATGAACATTTTACAGCCTGAAGTCCTTAGCTATACGGCTTTACCCCGGTCTCCCCTACTATTAATAAATAGAGAACCGGAATGCGCGTCACTCATCAACGCCCAGCCGAAACGACTGAAGCTAGAAACATGAAACTTTAAGAGTACGTATGTTTTTTGACGTAAGCAAGTAATAAAGGGATTTTTCGAAATTCAACCCCTGAAGGGGTGAAATAGGGAATAAACCATTGTATGGAAGTCCGTCATTTTTAAAGCTACGAATATGAAATTTAGCATTAAGGCTTATAAAAGTGAGTCTGTAAATGTAGCATATTCATTTTTTTTAATTTCATCTCTAAAGGGTCTAAATAGTGGATTAAAGTTTATATGGGAGATACGTCTTTTTGAAGTATATAACATCAAATTTAAAATTGTAGGCTGTTGGTACGAATTAAAGAAATATAATTTTACCGTTTATGGAAATTCAACCCTTAAGGGAATAAAAAAGGGGTTGAAAATTTGTACGAGATTCCCGTTGTTTCAAAGCTGCTGACACTATAAATTATGTTTTCAATAATCAGATTTAGATTGGTTCAATTTATTTATCCGTTTGTACCCGACTGCAGCTAAAGAGAAGCGATGTTATGTTCAAACATTTATTCCATAACAAAGCATTAAAATTTGTATTCAAATCCGATTATCTCAGAAAGGAAAAACTAAAAGCTACACTTCGTATTAGAACGTTTTCAATCTTCACTATATAGGTACTTAAACAGTAAGTTTTTGTTAAACATTTCACTTTTATGACAACCTTTTTTTTCTAACTGTATTTTATTATTGCATTGTCAGTGGCTTTACATTGTGTACCAAATTTCAGCCAAATCCTATAACGGGAACTGGTTAAAAATAAACTTCCAATTATAACGTACATTAGACTTCCACATTATAACGTACCTACATGCTACATACTAACAAAACAAATTGAATAAAAGATTGTAAAAAGGCGAGAAGTAACGGCAGACAGACTCTTCCGAAAGTTCTATTGCTTTTTCTATAAGTAATGACGATTCCCTTTTTATTCGACTTTCAAATTTATCAACTTTTTACATTATAATTATTAATAAACAGTGAATTTTGAGTCATTAACGTGATGTTTTATTATTGAAAGAAGATCCATCTTTGCTTATCTAAACAATCTAGGTAAATAAACGATAGGGGTGGTAGCCAAGATGACCAAAGGTTAGCTTTTGTTTAACGAAATCGACAGAAAATGTATGGAGTTCTAACGGTATAAGGGTAGTATCGCTCAGACCCACACAGAGAAGTTGTATTGAAGTTGAAAATAAATGAATCACTTTTAGAAATAATGAGTTTAATACTTTTTCTAATAATAAGATTACAGGAAGATAAGTAAGCAAAAATAAAATAATTAATTTTAAAGAAGCACCAAGACACGAGATCCCGTGTCTGGTTCTATTGAAATTTTCTAGAAAATGAGCTTATGGATCGATATCCGAATAGATCATAAACAATTTTGAATTTGGAAAGATTAAGATCAAAATGTAAGAGTGGCCAGGTAGGTTTAAGGTACATAGTAATACAGCAAGTTAAGACATGCTAAAAAAATATATGGACATGTATGTGTATGTACACGTGTATGAACAGAATGTTTATAAACACAGCTAAGCAAAGTAATGAGCAAGTAGTTTTTTTCATGTCATATAAGGAGATCATGTTTGCTCATTATATTTAAAGTATTTTAAATATCAAAGAGTGTTTAGAACTAAACGGTGGTCAGGGATAAAGATAATTTAAAATTTAGGCAAGAAACGTTAAAACTGTTTCAACACCCTAGCGGCGCTTATATCATTTCAATCTTAATATGTATGAACTACGTTGAAAGTATAAAGTTTGATGATTTATTTTCAATAAATTCATTTCGTCGAAGATCTTCAAGTAAGCACAAAGTCACAATATAACTTCACTCTCATCGCGAATTCCACTCGTTGAAAATAAAATAAAAATGGTGAGTATTTTACAAACTGGGTGTTTTCTTATTTAATTTATCTTTTTTTTTAAATGCTTTTTTTATCTTTTTGTTTTTTTTTGTTGCAGATGTCAAGTTCTCAATCTATTCACCCCGAAAGAGAAACCAGCAATTCTCCTCCACTATTTTACTCACAATCTAAGGATCCTTTCTTTGGTTACTCCCAAGACATGGATAGTTACCTAAAGTATCAGGATATGCTACTAAATCCCAGCAAATATATTCCTGGACAAGATGCTTCGAAGGTTTTAGAAAAAAAAGCGAAACAAAAGACAGTGAAAAGAAAAACCGAAGTTGCCGGCATTCGTCTAACTTCTCATGTTATAAAGAAATTGAAGACAGGGAAGCAATTAATTAAGATAAGCATATCAAACTTAGATACCTCCAGTGAATCCGATGAAATTTCGGCTCAATATGTCGTGGCGGATACAAGTGATGAACTACTTAATGCGACTGAAGAAATAATTGTCAAGATAGTGAAAAGGTTAAGTGAAGTGATTAGATCACAAGTTGTTCACCCCTGAAACAACAGCTAACAGCTAATAAAATAATTGAATCGAATTGTTTGTTTTTTTTTTCAATCTCAACATTAAGGTTGTGTAAAAAATTGCAAAATAAAATAAAACATGTGATTTTGTAAAATAAGTTGTTATATTTCGTTTTAAATGAAAGTATACAAAAATTAATTATAAATGGTCTTAAAACTTACTGGCTAACAGATTATTTTAAATATACCTAATTATAACTCAAACTTAAATATAATTTAAACTGATATTATAGATTAAAACAGAGAGCTTTTATAACCCCAAGGCAAAGTAGAATAGCAATCTGCCAGAAGTTGGCGTTTGTCATCATTAGCATTTAATACAAGTTTATTCATTTTATGAGTATACAGGTTTATGACTTTGAGAACGAATTACATACATGTCATCTCTTAAACATTCATTAAAGTTTAAAACATTTTTATATTTTTCAATATCAAGTCGTTTCGTTACCGGTTTCCTTACTCCTTTAGCTTTTTTTATTGAGGACTTGTTAGACTTTATCCAATACAATTTAGCTCTCAGCCCTACAAATTCAGATATAACATCCCCACTCATCTCATCTTTGAAATATCCAGGTATTTGCATATTCATTCTCGGTAAACCATAAATATTGTGTGAATCAAAATTACTGGTATCGAAGTATTGAATATGATTTTTCATATCTTGGTAAAAGTCATTTGTATGTACAAAATACAAAAGGCTATCGGTATCTGTATAACATAGTCGTATATTGAGTCCATACATACGTTTCATGACGGAATAATGAAATCTATATAGATGACTTTTAGTAAGTTCAAGTATAGTGAAACCAAGGTATATCGGTCTATCTAAAATAACTTTAGTAGGCTCTAATTGCTACAGCTAAATTTTCGGACAAAATAGAAAAAATCTTGAAATTTGGGGCACTTATGTATTTTTCAGCACCACACAATTTATTTGTCTTATTATAATTATCTTTCCAGATGTTAACAAGTTTCACATCAACTTGTTTTCTCTTATTTTTTATAGTCTTACCAAAAATTGAATTGTTTTGTTTTTTAAATAAGTCTTTTTCAAAGGTTGACTTTGCTTGCTGCCTTAGTGAAGTATTTAGTTCTATATAGGGCTTTAAAAATGATCCTTGATCAAAACTTAGTATTCTATGAATTTTCAGTAGGACTAAACCATGTTTTAGGCATTCTTGTAAATGCACATAATGAATCACATATTTATATTTATCATAAAGATTTGCAATTAATTTTGTAGCTTTCCCTAATGGAATGGGAACTTTTAACTTTTCTGCTGCGAAAGGTAAATCGGAGTGTGCATTATGTATTTGAGGAGGATAGTGCAAGTCCACTTCAAGAATGAAACCAATATCATTGCGGCGGGATACATTATTGACGTCAAAATTAGAAGTTTCAGTATCGCTCAAAAACCTAAAGTTTCCCATAGGTAGCATTTGCATCATAGCGTGCCCGTATAAATTTACGCAATCTAAGTATGCTAAAAATGTATCTGGCGCTTCAGGATCGTAATTGGCTAAATATTTATTATTCGCTTTAGCATAGCGCAAAGAACACTGCGCGAGGCCTCCTCTTATGCCTTTCTCTAACATTTGGTATATTTCTATGTCTGATATTAAATCTAATTTAACTCCCGTGTATAACAACATGGCATCCCAACTTAAAGAGGGTGACGAAACATAATAACAAGGATCGAGATTATAAAAATTTAAACTCATACTCCTAAACTTTTCAAAAACATCGCATAGCAATAACACATCACATTTCAAGTAAAAATCTGTGTACTCGCCTTCCGTAGAAATATATTCAGATGTAAGGTTATTAAAAAAACGGCTTCTATCAGGTAATTTAGTTTCATCATATCGTTCCCAACAATCAACGTAATCGTAGCAGTAAACACCTTTTCTACGGGCCAAATCGAATGATTTCTCATCATTAAAAAAAGTTCTCAAGTTGGCAAAGTCTATTGGATCAAGTGTTTCTACTATATCGGCTAAACTCGAGCTAAGAAAGTTAAAAGAATCGATAAATTTTAACTGTGCTACATTTTGGGCAGCCAGGGGTACAAATTTTGTAAATGAAATGTATTTTTCTTTATTTTTTGGTATGAGATTAATTCGCCCGCAAATATTAGATAATTCATTTATAAATAAATGACAATCGTAGCCAGAAAGATTGTGAAATATTATTGGAATAAAAGGGCATTTATAACAATTGAGGTTACAAGAATTATGAGCTGCCCCTCTGTATTTTCCAGTAAAATTATCATGATCCATAACAATTTTATCCTTTGGATTAAAACTGTTCTTGCAAATATGACAGCATGTATCATTATCAAATGAATTTTTTTCTTCTACAGATAACGGAGCCATCTCTCTTTCTATAGCTAATATTTCATATAATCTGTGCACGTCCTTAGATATTGATTCTACAAACTTTTGAGAACAATTTGGTCCCCGATATGATACAAAGTCGTTCAACTCTGGATTGGATTTACAGCAAATAAAATAAGCAAAACATGTAGCTTCGTGAATCTGAATATTTTCTGTTAGTGAACAATTATTTTTATCGGAATACTCTCGAAGCAAACATTCAAAGTCACCATAAATTACTATAGGTATTCTTTGAGTTCTTTCAAAATTCGAAAAACAAAGTTTTGTATTATTATCAGGAAGAATGGTTTGAGACCTTGCACAATATTATGGTTGAATAATTTTTCACATGTATCAAAATACATAAAACATTTATCACACAGGTGAATTTTAGCTTTATGTTTTGAGAGCTGCGGTCGTAAAAGCTTTGCAAAGTTCTTAATTAAACAAAAATGTTTTTTCCCATCTTTACTCAACATCAGCAGGTTAACATGTTTTTTTTTGCGCTGCAACGTTTTGTATAAAGGACCTGTGACATTGTTATTTCTTTCCAAACCATAAATATTGACGCTCACGTGAGGATTCTGTTTTTCAAACCATTTAATATCTTTAAAAGTAGGTGGGAATGACATATCTGAAATATTAAACAGATTAGAATAGTGAGAATATGATGTCATCCTGTTTGGATTGTGTTTGGCAGGATAGACTTGGGCAATTATACTCCAGAGAAAGCAATACTCGTCATTATTTTGTATATTAAGACAAGCTTTTATGTTTTGAACTTTTTTTGGAAGAGGGATGTAGGAGCCTGCTCTCAAAGGGTTGTATTTAGCGATATTAAGTTCTAAATGACTAATCGACTCGATAGACCATCCTGATTCGGAGAGTTCAAATTCGGAACACTTAGTAACGAGAATATTTGCTAGTTCTTGGAACAGTTTTAATTTGTCAGAACTTTGAAATACTGCAATATACTTTGTATTAAAAGATTTCAAAGATGTGTGATTATTTTTAGGCAATATATAATTTATAAAAATTTCTAAATTAATTTTTAATGCTGTATGTTTATTTAACATTTTTTCTATAAGATTGCAAGCAGTTAAGGATATTTCAAAGAGAAATAATTCAAGTGTGAGATATCTGGACTGGGCATTCAACCTAAAACTAACTATCCGACTCTTAAATGCATTTGCTATTAACTGTACATTATCAAATTCTGTCCCAAGTAAGCAGTTAGACTTATGTGTGCTAGTTTTCTTATGTGATGATAATCGGGAGACATGTACTCGACAATCGGCGCAGAAAACCATATTTAATACTTGGAGTTCAACGTAATTTCAAATACTTGACTGGGCTTGGTTTACTTGGTCTTAATTGCTTATTGGTTTATTATATTTCTGATTCAGTATTTAACTTTTCGGATTTTTGGCATTTATAATACCTGTTGAAAGAAAAAAAAAACATACAAATATTATTAAATTGTTTTTTTTAAATTGAAACCTGAATGAATACTTAACTCAAAGAAACAAAACAATATTCGCAGCTAATAGTTCTGATTTAATAATTCAGTATTCAGTATTTTTGGTATTCAGTATTTGACTTTTTGGTTTTTTGGCATTTATAATGCTGGAAAAAAACACATACAAAATTGGCAAATCAAATTGAATATAAAACAAAGAAAATGATGCACGTCTAATAGTTCTGATTTAGTATTTCAGTATTCAGTATTTTTGGTATTCAGTATTTGACTTTTGGATTTTTGACATTTATAGGGCTGGAAAGAACACATACAAAATTGTTAAATTTAATTTAATATTAAACAAGGAAAATGATGCACGTCTAATAGTTTTGATTTGGAAATTCAGTATTCAGTAGGTATATTGGTTTCAGTATTTGACTTTCAGATTTTTGACATTTATAACACTGAGAAGGACACATACAAATTGGCAAATTAAATGTTATTATAAATCAAAAAAATATGCATGTCTGATTTCTTATTTCAGTATTCAGTATTTCGGTATTCAGTATTTGAAATTTGGATTTTTGGCATTTATAAGTCTGGAATAAACACATGCAAAAATGACAAATTTAACTTTAAAGGGGGGGGGGGACAGTTATAGAGAGGGTAATATATAAAACTTATCGAAACTTATTGGCAGCATGTCAATAGATGTTGTTTGGGTACAATATTGGCTGAATTGTTTTGAATTCGTCTTTTGCTGAATCAATAAATTTGTGTAGGTTTTGCCAAACTACAGTATGTTCGTCAACCGCACATTTGTATGTGACGAGCGAACATTTCCAGCGATCGGAGAGCAGCGACTCAACTTCGCGGCTGTTATAAACGCGCAATTCTATGTAGTAGACTCCGCGGCGAGTGGGGTCGCTCTGCAGCGTGTAGCCGGAGCCAGCGCGTCGCGACAGGAAGCTCTTCAATGCTGAAGCCCTCACAGGCGCCAGCGACGGTCCACGCTCTTGCTCATCCTATAAAAAACATATTTAGAATGACTAATATCCATAGATAACTATTCGACCTGAAAGGGGTTTTATAAAATGATTACTTAATGCTGTGAGATATAATTTCGTAATGCATATTTATGTATACGTAATCAATAATTATATCTCCGATGAACTACTATATTTAATTAAACATATTTCAAAAACCTGGACATCTTCAAGCTTTTAAAGCTTCACAATTAACGCAGAGAATGTGAATAATTCAGAAAAATAAATTACCTCAGAATCGGGGAAGATGTTGTATTTACGTTTTCTCTTAGCCGCTGTGGAAGTTGAGGCAATCGGCTGCAAATTCGCAGGTGCCACGCTCTCTGACTCTGATTCGGAGCCGAACAGGTCGTGGGCGGTCGGCTGCGGCGTCACGCTTGGTTGACTTGGCGCGGTGGTTTTTCTGCCCTTGCCGCTAGTGGTCGACTTCGAGGTTCTCGGCTTGCTCTGTGCTCTTTTTTTAATTACAACTGGCTCGAGTGGGGTTTGCGGGACGCTACTCTCCACGTCCGCAAAGAAGGGATTGTTGGATGCCCTGAAATAATTAATAAAAGAAAAAACGTTACATATTAATTTAAGTGTCTAGCAGAAAAGTCAAAAAAAGATCTATAGGTCCTAAGGAGGTCTATTTCGGTATGAAAAGGCTTAGACATCGTGCAAGGTTCGCGAGCACTCCATGAGGCAATTTGAAATCAAAAAATAACTAAGTAATTGTTATGCATGTCTGGGCACTCTTTTCCGATTTAAAAGTAGGATGGTATTTATAAGGGTTTGGCAATGAAACAGTCATCGTAAAGTTTAGATAAGTAAAATAAATTAAGTTTGCACTTTCATACTTGATTTCTTGATTTTCCTGAAGGCACGACACGACACTTTACCTGCACTTATCAACACAAACCTCGCGCACTCCTTATTTAGTAGTGTACTTGAGGGCACAGGTGATGATTATAATGTGATTGGGAGCAGATCATGTCAATATATAGGCGCGATTTCTAAAGCTGCATCCATCAGACACATTCGTCAGAGAATAGAACTTAAAAAAAACATATTAAAAAAATATTTATTGAAATATCACCTTTACGACATCAGCGTGTAAAGAAGACTTTTGATAATAATAGTTTAAGCCATAAATCTTCAGTATGCATACATTCCCTACTGCCCCATTTTTGGTGCGGTCTCAGATTCGCGAGCTCGGCGCCTGCAATTTGAGACAACAATCGTAAAAGGAAGGCGTATGTACTTGCGCTTCTGGAGGTTAGAGAAGTCAGCTAAGATTGGTGATCAATAGAAAAGTAAATATATAGGAGAACCAATTTAGCAGGACCTACATTATTCGGGGTATCTCTTTATACTGGTATTAGTTTTAACCAAATTGTTAAACCATATTAATTTGAGTCTTGGTATTTTAAAAATGTGTAATTTACTAACTAACTTCAAAATATATCTTTTTTTTTTTAAGAGTAATAATGTAGCAGATAAGCGTACATATATACTGATGCTTAAACTTCTAAAGTCTAAACCCTAATTTTGCTTTAACACAGACAAGTAAGAATATCAAATAATGAAAGTTAAAATCATGTCAGTTACACCAAATTTTTAATAGAGCAATTTTAATTTCAAGGCAAAAACACAAAAAACTTTATTATAAGCTAAATTATAAATAAATTTATTTATTTATACCATGCAAACAGCCATTAAGTAAATGCTATGTGAAAGGGCAGCGCTGAAAATTCGTATACATGGCTTATGTCTCAGATTATCTTACAAAACAATAAATTAAAACTATTTAAATTATGGAAGTCAAACATACAATTTATTTAGTCGATGCATCTTTCATTTAGAAACTTGCTTTAAATTTTAACATAACAGGAATGCCTGAATCTTGTAGGTATCTTAAACAATTCATGAATACTCGAGCGATCATGCAGAGCCTCTGGACCCATATTTGTATATTTGACTCTAGCCGGAATCGAGTCGGCAACCGCGGGTTCGTAATCAAACAGTGTAATCACTGAGCCAAACGGTTGGCCAAATCGAGCAGGGACTCGTAAAGCAAAAATCATATTTTTTTACCTTTGATCCGCATCACTAGATAGGATGAATATATATTCTGATTTGCGGCATTAAAGTATCGAACTTAGAACGTTTATGTTTTCTCAGTATTGCTGTCCATTAGCATAGCACCGTAAGTGCAAATATATTAATAGATAAGTATAATTTATTTATGTATTGAAAAATCAATATTACACATATAAATTATAACGCTATTCACAAAAGATCGTCAGAAAATAAAAGATACTTAGGCTGGCATTATTGGCAACTGCACGTTGTCGGGTATGTGCGGACGCAAAGATAAGTAAAGTAACACAGCTAAGATTGATGATCAATAGAAAAGTATAACAAGTAGTGTGTACTCCAGCCAAATTGCATTGAATCGATGCATGCCGTGGAACCTATATAAGTTCGTCTGGCGAGGCGATTCATCTGCATTGTGATTTGAGTCTTTGATCGAGACGTCTGACTCACCGGTAAGGGCAGCAGTTTCGTAATAAAATATAAAAGGTGAACTTTAATGTAAGTAATGTTGAATTGGGGATTATGCAGCACGTAGCCGAGCAAAGCGAAGGCGAAGTGATCCAGAATCCCCAATTTCACCCTACTCACATGTCCATGTATGCCGGAGTGAATTTGCCGAATTGTTCTTGGTGGACGGCTAGGCACTCAATCTTATACAGCTTCTTACTTAAACTTTTTATTAGAGCACTTAATAAAGGAATTGTTATTTATGACTTCGTCACAGCCACTCACTACACATGCGTGCCATTTCTTTGTTCTTTATTTCAAGCAGAGAACTCATGAAACACGACCGCCCGCTGCAGGACACCGCAATGAAAATTCAGAGTACAGCAGGCCTTTCGCGTAACTCACTCGCAAACGCGATCGGCTTCAAAACAAAACAATTGGTTTCATTTTGTATGCAGACAAGCCTTCGATTTTCAAAATGAAAACGATTGTGATTGCGAGTGTGTTACGTGATAGCCCTCCAGGCCCTGTAATGCTGACTTGAGGAATTGCAAACAAAAAATTCAAGGACAAATTATAAAGCTCGTAAGTTCTTTAAAATTAACAGCTAGTTAAGTGATTAACACATGTATTTTATTTTATGTGTTGTTTTATGCAGTTTGGTGGCTTTTTCTTACTATTTAAATGCCAGGATGTCACATTTGAGAAAAAGAAAACCGTATTCCTTCCACTACTGGAGCGAAAACAAAAACCTAGCGAATGTAGATTAAAATAACAGAAGCGACGTTCACGGTGTCACGTTGTTGTTCGAAAAGACATTATAATTAATGGGTATTAATAGTTAGGTAATTTAGAACACTTTTGGCTTTTATCGATTATAAGAAAGCTAGAGGTAAAATACGGTATCGAATACCGTAATTTACCCTGCAATATGGGCAACTCTAAAATCACAAAATGTTGAGATAATATATATTTGAGTCCTAAAATATTCTACAAAAATATCACAATTATAGTTCCCTTGTTTTCGGTGTTTACAGCCCACACCAAACACCGGTTAAAATCCAGGAACTCGACTCTCCCGCCTGCGAATGTGGCGCCGAGATGCAAGACATCGATCACATCCTTCTCGAATGCCCAATTACGCGATAAGCCGGTAGCGGTCATTCTTTCTTGATGCCATACGATTAAATAAATTGGATCTTTCAAAGTTATTTCACCTACTCAATTATTAAACTGAAGTAGACCGGGTTACACTATTCAGTATTGGTACGGAAATCAAGTCAATGTTGTTAAGCGGGCAAGTGGGCAAATATATCTATCGTCGCCGTATAAACTGGAAAAAGAAGTAGGACAAGGGGGTTTGACGTCACCAAAGGGTGAATCAACTTAAAGGTAATTTTTCGACATGTTTCACAAATTATATGTTTTTAGAAAAAACTATATATTTGCTAACGACGTGGCTTACACGTTTATTGATTCAGACAAATTGGCTAACATTTGAAATGATTTGATATTTCAAATCAAATCATTACACTGTACACTTTTAAATAATAATATAGTTGGTAACGCAGGGGACGATGTTGTTCCTAGGTTTTGTATGGAAAATGTGCATTTTCCCCAGAGTTACCAGATTTTTTCGAAGATTAAAAAATATTTGAGGTGTTTAACGTGTAAGGTCTGTTAATTTGGTGGTCTGATTTTAATATTCACACATTATTATTAATCATAAATCACCAGGAAAGCAGGAAAGTAGGAAATCACTAATGCCGCAAAAGAAAAGGAAAACTTTAAAAGTTGATTCACCCCAAAGTTATTAAACCTGTTAAGTATAAAAATACTGATTGTATTATATACAGGATTTTTGTTTTAACAACATCAGCTATGCCTACGATATGGCGCTTAGCCTGCGAACGATGAAAAACTAGGTCTCTACGTTTTCGTCTACAAGAAAATATTTCTTGGCAAGGAATAAAAGAAAAGGGAAACGTACAAACCTACTTAGTTTTTCATAATAACTACATATTTATGGGATGAGAAACGTGACCGCCCGAAGCTTAATTTGTGTGGACTAATTTTGACACTTACGCGATTTAAGCCAGCATTTTCGGGACAATCGCAGGGGCCATTTGTAGTCTTACCTTAGTTTACTCGTATCATAATTAGTTTTAAATTGCGAGTGATTCTAAGTTAGAATCCTGAGTGCAGTGTATGATTCAGCGACACGAGATGCAAATAACTTTGGTCTTGTGTTCCACAGACGGATGCTGTTACGCAATAATGTGTCAACCCACAAGTATTAAGCAATAAAATGTCAACCCACAACGATAGTACTGAGGGTTGACCCTTTATTGCTAAATATTTGTGGGTTGACACAGTATTGCGTAACAGCATCCCATCGTTTCACTTTTCAGCATGAACATTATTACCTAACGGTAAAAGAACGAGGTAAAAAATAATCGTACTTACCCAGCACTGTTCACGGCATTAAAAAAACACCTTTAGAGCGCCAAAGCCGTCATATAACGTCATCGGAAATTCGTGGGACTGACGCCAAATGTCGGCACTTGCCGTCAAACTCCATACTCCACAAGACTGCGGCGTCTGAGACTCGTCGCTTGTTACTTCGCTGCTTGGCGTTCAAAACGTAAAAAAGTTACTTTGTCTCACGTTAGAGCAAAATAGGATTTTCCTGACTATTTTTAAACAATAAAACCTGCCTGTTTGCCTGCTAAGGTAAACTTTTTTACTACATAAAAGTACGTGACACCAGAAACTCTTGTCTAATTGATAAATCCTTATTACTTTAGACATGTGATTTCATTGTTTTTAACTCGGCCACCATGAGGTAAGTCAAGTAAGGTATACTAAAATTCTTTGGTGAAAAAATCAAGTATGCTACGGGCCATAATTCATCATAACGTTGTCAAAAAATGAATCTTATGTGCTATTCTAGACTATAGTCTATCTCTGTGCCAAATTTCATCCAGATACGTTCGGCCGTTCTGGCGTGATTGAGTAACCAACATCCAAAAGCGCATTTATAATATTATATTAATGAGATAAGTAAAATTATAGTGATGGTAAATATCATACTTTGCCCCGACTGTGAACCTAAAAGAAAATTGAAAGAAGAAAAAGGAGATTGACTATCTTTGTACGGGAGTTGGATCAAGTGTTGTCCAGAATGAACACATAGTGCATTAGGTTCCTTAGGACTACACTAGACTGTAGATTAAAGCGCTTCAAGATCTAACCCGGGAGTCATGAAAAAAAAAGATTTTTTGGTGAGAACTTAATCATCAATAAAATCAATTCCATAGTACATTACTCTCTTATTGTCGTCATCGTCGTTGATAATAATTATATCGAGGAATAGAGCAAGGCACCTAAAAGGTGCCTTGGTGCCTAGCCCAACCTAAAAACCAAATTAGGCATATAACGTGCGCACAACAGCCAATTATTCATCCACATAAAGCAATCTTCAAGATCGCTTTATGTTGATGAATGCATCAACAACATCATTATTCGTCAGTGGCGTTGTGGGCCTGAAGACTTGTGACCACATTAGGCGTTGTTGGCGCTCAAAGGCTCTATTTGATAATCGCTCACAGAAAAAATTTAGAAAACCAAAAGTGCAAAGTAAAAAGGACAAAAAAAAGCTTTTATTTATTTTTATTTCTCTTGAATCAATTTTTAAAATGTGTTTTTTCTAATAGATAGTACCGTAAGGAACTCGTTAGAGGTATTTTCACTTCTGGGCAGCATTTGGTCCAAGCTTGTCAATTTCCTTTGTACCTTCTGTTTTGTTAATCTATTCCAAAAGGGATAAATTCAAATTCAAATTCAAATCATTTATTACGTTTCACATTACGTTACAACAGGTGGAACTACAACTACAGGTATACATGTGACGCCCTGCGAGGGCACAGCAACATGAGAAGGCTACTAGCCATTGAATTACCATTATTCTAAATTATATTTATTATTGCACATTATCTTGGCATAAATCAATACAAATTATGAAGCAAATTCT
Source organism: Acleris literana (assembly GCA_946894065.1). Taxonomy (NCBI): domain Eukaryota; kingdom Metazoa; phylum Arthropoda; class Insecta; order Lepidoptera; family Tortricidae; genus Acleris; species Acleris literana. The sequence continues at coordinate 24,249,012 of OX335669.1, forward strand.
TACAGTAATCATTTAATTAAACTATATTCTACTTATTCTTAATCTAGGGTCATCTAAGTAACTAAGTCATTATTGGTGGGTCTCATTAAAAAAGTCCTTTAGGTTTTAAAAGCATTTGTTAATTAAGAATATTTTTAATTGTTGTACGAATATATTTGGTCCAGGTATCTAGATTTTTAATGTTATTGGGTAGGTGATTATATATTTTAATCATATTATGATGAGGGCTAGATGTGCTATTTTCAGTCCGGAAAAGGGTAATTTTAATTTATTTAAATACCAATAACAAATATAAGAAGAAATGATAGCATTTCTTCTTATATTTGTTATTGGCGTATATATCCATGTGTTTTCTTATAAACTTGCTAGATTCAAATATATACATTGAAGTTAAGGTGAGTAGGTAATTTAAATTTTATAAAATGTGGCGACAAGTTTACATTTGATCTATATTTGCTAGTACTTTAATGCATTTCTTTTGTAGATTTTTTTTTTAGTGTCGCAGCTATTACCCCACAGTAAGAGACCATATGAAATTCTCGAATAAGCGTGACCGTAGTACGCACTCAGCGCGCCGTCTGATAGTCAGTGCAGCGTTTGAGATGCTGAAGAGCGTATATAAAGGAAGAAAGTTTTTCCGAAAGCTTTTATGGCTGAAAGATATTGGTAGTGCGGATTTTTGATATGGCTTGAATTGGATGACTTTAGTTTTACTTAGGTTGAGCTTTAAATTGTGAGTTTCTAATCAATTTATATTTTTTTGAAGCGTTAAATTTAATTTATTTTCGACTTTAATAATGTTTGAGCAAGGCAGGAGAATAGATATATCATCTGCAAAAGCACGCAATGGTTATCCAGTATAGTCGGGAAATCATTTATGTAAATCAGGAGGAGGCAACATGCTAACTCGCTTCCCTGAGGGATAGGGACTGAAGATTTTTTTTCCCCAATTTCGTAAGGCGCACGCGTACATCTAAATAAAGTCATTGAGTTTGAATAATCAAACGTTTAATTTATTTGTTAAATGTGAATGTTATCCAGGGAAAGTTACTACTGCTCGTTATTACTTACTTATTAAAATGTATTTCCTTATAATTATCTACATATTTTTTGGGTACTCATTAAGGTTGTGATTGGAATACCACGACGCTGCGTGAAATTCTGTAATATTTCTCTATATTTAAAGTATGTTTATCGCTGTCTAGTACCCATATCAGCAAAAACAGTTAAAAGCTTATTTGGGGATAGGTAAATTCATGTGAGATGGTCCTTTGATATAGATTTGTTTCCATACAGTCATGTATTGCATAGGGGTGCGCTTCAATCAGTATAAAAACTTTTTGTATAATTTCATTTAAGTAACTGCGAAATGGACACATAACAGTCACATAGTATAACAATCATTTAACATAACCTTTTGTGTAATATTCATATGGGATAATGCCATTTGATATACTATACATCAAGTATAGTATATCAAATGGCATTATCCCATATGATATATGACATATGATGGTAAAAATATAAAAACATTTGCAATAATGATCAGGTGATATAACTAAATATAAATTATAATATGTTTCAATCAAGGTCATGGAAACCAATCTGCTAAATTAGGTCCATCTCACTTTTACTTATAGGTTAGGTTAGGTGAGAGTTGCGTCAAGGCGCGAAGCGCCATAACTACGCGGAATAGGAGCTCCGCGCAGAGGAGCTCCGTCAACTTGTTCGTAAGGGAAAATTCTTTTTAAGTTAATATTACACTATGTATTGAGTCACAAAATAAAAAAACTGTCATTATATATTTTTTAAATATAAAAAACCGTTACCCATAGATACAAAATTAATATTCAGTTTATTTCTGTTTTGTTTATAATTATTCAGCGTTATTATATTCGTTATTATATTAAACATACGTTATGTATTTAAATATTATACAAAATGACTATTATACTACTATGCACTTCGTTGTTTTACAACTCATAATTATGATTCTAGGCATTATTCATTTTATTTGTTTGCATTTCAATATTATACACTTTGATCATTAAAGAAATTAGAATTATGTAATTAGTGTTATGTAAAATGAAAATTAGACCATTTGTTTTTATACTAAACATTACACACCCATTGCATAGCTGTCTTTACTTAACGGTTTTTTATGAAAATAACGAAATAACAGCTTTTACAGATCGATCGGTCGGGTCAACATCGGGACCACGCTCGGTCGTCTACGTACTTTTTTACTGATCGTCACTATTTGGTAAAAGCGCGCGAAAAGTTTCTGTATTACTGCCGAAGGAACCATGTCCCCTACATTGCGTTTATGATACAGAAGTTTCTTCGCGAGCTGCGAAAAGCGCCGATTTTTAAAACCAACAAGAAAACGTAAGTTATTATAATAATATATTTGTATAAATTTCACTTACTTTTTTAACCTCTCGTATGCCTAGTAAAGGACCCTACCAAACATATACTTTTTGTTTTTTTAATACATACATTTTTAGTTTGTTACCATTAATGCACACGAAAGGATAAACGTTGGAATCTATTCTTATAAAGCTTCCCTAGAGTTTAGTATTTTAGTGATGTTTCAAAGGTCATACATGAATTATGATGTGGACATAACATTTAAGTAGTTCATTACTATTAAAAAAGTGTACTTTATAATTTGTTTGACATTTCGTTGCTTTTTTTATCACACGGATGGGTAAAACCGTCATATTTCTAACTTGCCTAATAACTGAGAATTCGCACTAAAGGTCTTTCTTGTGTGTTCAAACGTCAGCGCAGGTCACTTCGTTAATTAGAGATAAGATAATTTCAAGTGAAACAAAATAAACTGATAATAATGAAACAAAACAAGCTGAGAAAATAAACAAATGCTGTGTATACTTGTAATTGGCTTGTACACTAGAACATAATACCCTAACCTGTTACTTTGATATAAATGCTTCCTGTACTTGCTGTAAGTGTATCTTTCAATAAATAACAAAAAATAAAAAATAAACTGATGAATTGTTTATATAGTATATTTGTCAATTTAATACTTTTTGTATTATTAAATTACAGTAGAGTCAAAATATGCTCAAAACTGTATTTTTTACCTATAATAACAATTTGTTGAATTTCTTTTTAGTTGTAATAGAATTTCATAAAGATAAAATGCAATATGAATTTGAGATGAATTCTTCTGTAAATCAGATTATTTCCTGGCTAAAAAGAAACAACCTCAAAGTTAACCTTACGAAAACCAGCTCAATGCAGTTTAGCCAACGCAAGACTGCACCACAGACTAAATAGCATCGAATATCAAGGCCGTGCACTGAATGAAGCAGAAACATTCAACTTTGTGGGGGCGCGAATTGATAAAAGCATTCATTGGAAAAATCACGTAGAAGTTATTTATTCAAAACTAGCAACATCAGCATACGCACTTCATACGCTAAGCCAGCGTGGGTGTGAAAATAGATTTGTCAGCTTACCACGCGCTAGTAGCATCTATTCTTAGGCATGGAGTAATTTTTTGGGGAAATTGTACAGATAGAGAACGTGTTTTAAGAGGCCGTATACGAAATTTTGCCGTTTTGTGATTTTACTGTTAAAATACTGCTTTTCTATAAGTTTTAATGCTCAACATTAAATGTCATTTTAGTTATCATCGAATATTTAAATGAGCCTCTTTTATATTTTTGTCCAGTATTATAATGCGAGATTTGGGTTGTTTTACAACATTATTTATTGAACTTGTTGGATATTTTTTTTAGGTAATGGATTGATTTTGAACTAAAGTTTATTTCTGTTGTTTTAATTTTATGAAAGAGAGTTCTGAGTAGCCGAAATCGAAAATATTTTTTGCCCGTTTTCTATAAAAATTTACGACGTTTATTATTTTTTCTACTCGAAAAAATTATATGAAAGTGGTAAAAAGTAATTCATATATTTTTTAGACGACTTTCACAATAATACATTGTAAATTTTTCATACCGTTAAGACGTCAAAACGATTCATGAATATGTGGCATACTGTTTGGTCAAAAATCTATCCCAAAGTATCACTTCCCAAATTATTGTACTCAAATTATCATTTGTCAAAAAAACATAAGTCAAAACAACTTTTCGCAATTTAACAGTTAGCAAATCCTTTTTTAGCAAATGATTGTTTAACAAATAATTACTTGGTCAAGTTTCATTTTACCAAATTTCATGTAGTCAAATGTATCGTTTGGCATAACATACTCGTCCCAAAATATTGTATGGGATACGATTTACATCCTAATTGAGTAGTGCATAGGATAAAATTTTGGGTATGATTATGTTTCGTTAAGTGGATAGTTTTCTTACTGCGTGCTGGCGCATAACCATCGTATTTGCGCAAACTTGGTATTTGTTTTTACTGAAAGTAAATACGATGGATGGAGTTATTTCCGTGACACAGTCGACGAAGCCCCGCTGCGCGGGGCTTCTATTCTGCGTAGATTGGCCCTTCGGGCTTGATGAACTCTAACCTTACCTAAACCTACTAACCTAATTTACCTAAACGAACCTAACTGGACATGCTATAAATTGAGTGTGCAAAATAACAATTTGAACAAACATTTTTTTGGAATATAATATTTGCCAAAGGAAAACGTTTGCTTAATAAACGTTTGTCTTAATAAAACTTGACAAAGTAAAATTATACCAATTGATAATTTGACCAAATGAATAAAATGCGAAATGTAAATGTGCTAAAGATTCGTTTGGGAAATGAAAATACTGAGATAAGTTTTTTGGGAAGTGAAATTTGGCGAAAAATACTTTGACCAAACGGCAGTACACCCAAAATTTCGTATAACGGCCTCTTAATATCTCAAAAAAAAATGCATTAAAGCTATGTTTGGTCTCAAACCGCTAGATAGTAGTAGTCCATATTTTACAAAATATAAGTTGTTGACATTTCCTTCGATCTATATCTATGAAGTAGCTGTACCTATTCGTTAAAAATAACCCCGACCGATTTCAGCGTCATAGTGTAGTATGCAGCTATCTCAGACCACGTGATAATGGTAGGATGATAAGGCAAATCACCAATACTGCCCTATTGAAGAAAAGTAATTTTGGCCTAATGCCTAAAATCTACGATAAGATACCATTAGAAATTAGAAATTGTACTATTGACATGTTTAAGAAAAGGATGAAACAATTTTTAGTGGGAAAATGTTACTATAATATTAATGACTTTTTAAATGACAATAGTTTTTAAGCGTTTAGTGTAATTATTTAGTTTAAATTAATTTATTAAAGCATTTGTTAAACAGGATCATTTAATTAATTTATTATTCTATTAAATTATTAATGTTAATTTAAATTTGTACGCCGAAAGGCAAAACATGACGGGCACTATTGTAAATTTATGACCTTTATATAAACTTACTCATGTTTTACAAATAAATTATCTTTATCTGTATCTTCATAAGTCTGAAAGCATTTTATAAGGCAGGAAATAAATTCAAAGGTCCAAATGGTTGTAAAAGCATCTCTTAAATTCTTAAAAAACTGTACAATATCAATTATGCTTAAACTAAAATACAGATTTCCCCTCTTACTCACTAACGTACAATAGCTAAAGTGTGCTTTAAAAAGAATATTTACAACCACGAAAATTATAAAGAACTTTATTAAATTGTGTATTTTATTTATATTTTTTGATTGGTTGTTTTTTGTTGCTTTATTAATAATGATGAGTAGGCTTCACTATCATGTTTTTATTATTAATTTGCTGTTACATTAGGAGGTACTTATTAAAGTTTATTATAACCAATAATTTTGCAACCATTATCCTTTTCAAATATACTTTTTCGGGCCTAATTTAATATACTATTACATTAACTGTTCCCGTGCCTACTCCGTTGGCTGATATATTTTTTTGGTTTTTGTGTACCTATGACACTACGAATAACGTGGCTTTCTATTGGTAAAAGAATTTTCAAAATCGGTTCAGCAAATCCAGAGATTACTTACAACTTCACAAACTTTACCTCTTTATAATATTAGTATAGATATATAAGTATAAGTATAGAAGTATAGATAAAGATCTTATTACACGACACTTTGAAGCTTTTTTAACCGACTTCAAAAAAAGGAGGAGGTTCTTAATTCGTCTTTTTTTTTAAATGTTTGTTACCTCAGAACTTTCGACTGGGTGAACCAATTTTGATGATTCTTTTTTTATTTGAAAGCTGGTGCTTCCCGATTGGTCCCATTCTTATCAAAATGAAGATATGATGGTGGAATCCATGAGGAATCGACGGAACTCTTCAAAATTTATAGGCACACCTATAGTGATTTTGGTATTTTTCATTGTAACTCGTGTATTTGGTCTTGGAAAGCACTTTTTGGTGAAGTGGAACTGATGATGAAGACCACAGATGGCCACCGGAACTCCTAAACGGTATATATTTCGAGAGTGGCGACAAGATATTTCGATTAAGATAGTTGAGCGACTATGACGAAGCATATTTAGGTTTAAATATATGACTATGACTTTCTCACGGCGTTGCTTGCGGCGAGATTGAAATGTTCTATTGTTTCTTATTAATTGAGAAGTGGGAGTATAACAGCATAATTATGATCACTAAAAAGTATAAAATAAAATAAAAGTTAAAAAAAACAAAAACCCGCATTCAAAAAGCAAAAAATAACTTCTTTAAAATGGTAGGTAAATAGGTCAGTCCAACTGAAGTCGGCGTCCAACAATATTTTAACCAAAAGCAGACTTCAGTTGGACTGACCTATTTACCTACCATTTTAAAGAAGTTATTTTTTGCTTTTTGAATGCGGGTTTTTGTTTTTTTAAACTTTTATTTTTTTTATGCTTAATTTTATTTACGCGCGCGCTACATATGCATATAAAAACACGATCTTTTTTACCCGATTACACAAGGAAGAGGGTAATATGTTTTTGCCCTATATGTATTGTTCTTTGACGTAGTTTTAAAGCTACCCTTTCCAGCATTGTAAATAGAAGGTTTAAGTATTTTAACCGACTTGAAAAAGGAGGTTCTCAGTTTGACTGATTTGATTTGTTTTCTTCGTCAATTATAGTTCGATTTCAAAAATTATTTTTTGTTTGATAGAGTATACTTCCGAGGTGGTCCCATTGTCGCCGAATTGTAATCTGATGACGGAATCTATGAGAAATTGATGGAACTCCTCAAATATTATAGGCATACATATAGCACTTTCAGTATTTTTAATAACAAATCCAGCATTTGCTTTCAGAAAGTATCATTTGGTGAAGTGGAACTGATGATGAAAACCACGGCTGGCCACCGGAACTCCTCAACGTTACCTATTTCAAGGGTGGCGATAAGATAAGTATCTCGATTAAGATAGTTGAGCGACTATAACGTACAACATTTAATTGTATAAATGTGACTATGACTTTCCTGCGGCGTTACTTGCGGTGAACTTGAAATGTCTCGAAGTTTCATATCAACTAAGAAGTTGGACTACATAACAGCTTACTATGATCACTAAAAAGTATAAAATAAAATAAATGTTTAAAAAAACAAAAAACCGCCTTCAAAAACGCAATATAAAATAAATGTTTAAAGAAACAAAAACCCGCCTTCAAAAAGCAAAAAATAACTTCTTTAAAATGGTAGGTAAATAGGTCAGTCCAACTGAAGTCTGCTTTTGGTTAAATATTGTTGGACGCCGACTTCAGTTGGACTGACCTATTTACCTACCATTTTAAAGAAGTTATTTTTTGCTTTTTGAAGGCGGGTTTTTGTTTTTTTAAACATTTATTTTATTTTATACTTTTTAGTGATCCTATTTATGCTGTTACGTAGCTCCACTTCTACATATTAATGAGAAACTATAGAACATTTCAAGCTCGCCGCAGACAACGCCGCGGGAATGTAATAGTCATATTTAAACCTAAATGTGCTTCGTCATAGTCGCTCAACTATCTTTATCGAAATATCTTATCGCCACCCTTGAAATAGGTACCGTTAAGGAGTTCCGGTGGCCATCTGTGGTCTTCATCATCAGTTCTACTTCACCATATAGTACTTAACAAAAGCAAATGCATGAGTTACGGTGAAAAATACCAAAATCGCTATAGGTGTGCCTATAATATTTGAGGAGTTCTCTTGATTTCTCCATGATCCCATCATCAGATCCTGACGTGGTGACAATGGGACCAACTAGAAAGTATAACCATTCGAACAACGAAAAAAATTTTCTAATCGGTCCAGTGGTCTTCGAGTAATCGGGGAACATACATAAAAAAAAAAAACCCGACGTATTGAGAACCTCCTCCTTTTTTTGAAGTCGGTTAAAAACAACTTCTTATAACTTCCTGTTTAAAAAAGGGCAATTTTAAAAGAAGCTATTTTTTGCGTTTTTGAAGGCCGTTTTTTGTTTTTTAAAACATTATTTTATTTTATACTTTTTAGTAATCATAATAAGCTGTTATGTAGTCCAACTTCTTAGTTGATAGGAAACTTCGAGACATTTCAAGTTCACCGAAAAGAATTTGAAATTTGAAAAGGGGTCTAGAATGGGGGGGTTGAAAAATTAAAGTGGTTTTATTATAGCAAATGGGGTGTCATATGAAAGAACTTAATCAGCACAATTCAAAATTTTTTTTTTGTTAATTTTCTGTGATGTACTTTTTGATTTATAGCCAAAAATGTACAAAAAATGATGGCAGTTCCCCCCCTCCCTTATCTCCGATGTTTATTAATCAAAAAATCTGAAAAAATCCTGATCCTGATAATTACTTATATTTTATGAGAAAAATAAAATAAAATGTTCATTGTTTACAGTTTTTGAGAAATAAAGAAAAAACTTTGAAAATCTGTATGAAAATTTAGGCTCGTCAAAATGGACCTTATTGCATAGAAAATAAAGTTCATAACAAAATGAGTATTTTCTTTTGCGGTTAGCATATTATCTTAAATACGGAACCCTCGGTGCACGAGTCTGACTCGCACTTGATCGCTTTTTTTTTCAGGACTTGTACTATAATCATACCAAATTTGACTTTTGTTTGTTTTACCGTGCGATACAACAAAAATTAAAATACGTTGAAAAAAAATAAAAATAAAAATATATTAAACTGTTTATTTCAAGAAATTTAAATAGCGTTATACAATACTTCTTGTTACAATCTTTACTATTTTTAAGATTATATTAACTAAGAAGGGGTTACCCTACACACAGCTTACTTTAAATATTATTTCTTAATATTATGTATAAATGTATTTTTAATTATATTTTTAATTAGTTTAGGTTTCATTTCAATTTTTTTAACCACATTTCTAGGGAAATTGTTTAAAGTATAAGGGAGGTAGTTAGTCCAAACTCGTTTGCCATATTGGTTGGTACTTCTTGGAACTATAAACAATGGCTGGTTAGGCATGTTTCGGAGATTGGTAGATCTCTTATACTTGTTCAAATTTCCTATTTTATCCTTATATTCTAATATAAATGCCAATTTAACTTTATCAAAAACATTCAAGGTTCTACTATATTGAAATAATTTTTCGTTATCATGCCTGTATTCGTATTTCACTTTTAAAGGAACTATTGCTTTTAACATCTTTATTTGAATATTGTAGATACGTTGCAAGTATGTTTTGTAGGTTCTGCCATAGCTGGATATACCGTAGTTTATTATTGAGTCTGCCATTGACATGTACAACATCCTAAGTATATTATATGGCATTTTATATTTCAATACACTAAGATTACTAAGGATAGCTCTTAATATTTTTTTACAAACATAGTCAATGTGAGGACCCCAATTAAATTTATTATCAATATTTAAGCCGAGGTATGTATGCTGTGCTACAACTGGTAGCGGTTCACACTTGCAGTTCGCATGCAGGGCGTGCATGCAGGAATGCTCGTGGGCTACTATTCTTGGAGTTGTGCTAACTTTTAAATATGGTGAATGGATATGCATTACTTTAGTTTTTTGGTAGTTAAGTGATAGTCCAACATCGTGTGCCCACTTGCACAACATATCAAACTCGCCCTGCATCGAACATTCAGCAGCAGCTACGTCACGGTTTGCAACCATCAGGCAGGTATCGTCAGCAAATTGGTACACAGAGGCATGCCGGAATATGTTGCACATATCATTGACATAAATCAAGTGTTCGGTCGGTCCAACAATAGATCCCTGCGCTGTGCCATAAACAGAGGGCAGCAGGTCGCTTTGTTCTCCTGCGATGCTGACTGTGTTATACCTATTGAGGTGGTAGTGTTTCAACAAATCCAATGCTGGCCCCTGTATACCACTTTGATGGAGTTTCCTATGAAGCGTATTATGGTCTAAAGTCTCAAAAGCTTTGCTGAAGTCAATCATGACTGCTAATACATGTTTTCTATCATTCATATGTTTGTTTACCTCATCAGTAAATTGAGCCAATAATTGCGATATGTTTTTTCCTCTTTGGAAGCCGAATTGTTTATCATGAATGATACCATTACTCGATAAGAAATCGTTAATAGTTTTTCCTAGATATTTTCAATAATTTTGTCTACGGTTGATAAAATGGTGATAGGTCTATAGTTATTTATCTCAGTGTAGCTACCTTTTTTATGTATAGGCCGAATTAAGCCAATTTTCAGATTGTCTGGATAAATAGAACAAGAAATGCATTGGTTTACTAGGTGCGTTAGTACTGGGGACCTCTCTTTAGTAATGTATTTTATGTCCTTTGCTCTTATTTTATCATAGCCAGCACTTTTATTTTCATTAAGGTTGTTAATTATTGTACACATCGTCTCTTCTTTAATTTTATGAATTTTTAGTGATACTTTATGGATATTAACATAGCGGATTTCGTCGACCAACGGATCATTGCATGTATTCAGTACATTTATTACATTACTTTCAAAATGTCGGGCAAATTTGTCGGACAAGGTTTTGGCTTTAATTTTAAATGACTTAAGTAACATATCGTCAACAGCTTTCACCACTCGGCCTGTTAATTTGTTGATAATTTGCCACATTTTCTTAGGATTTTTATAATTGTCACAAATTTCTTTTTTTGTATAGTTATTTCTAGTTTTATTCATTAATCTATTTGTTTTATTTCTATAAATTTTATACAATAATTCATTTTGTTTATTACTGGTATCCTTTAAATGTATCTGTAATAAACAATTTTTTTTACTAGACATTTCAATTAAATTATCTGTTATCCAGTTACATTTTTTCCTGTTATTATTCATAATTGGTTTATTTATCGAACACAATTCATAGATCCTACTAAATTTGTTAACAATAAAATCATATATATCATTCGGGTTAAATTTTTCGAATACAGGGTTCCAGTCAACTTTGGCAAGCTCGTGTCTCAGTCGACTCAATCGATCATCTAACTTGACAGACATTAATGCAGTTTTAGTCGACGACGGACCAATAAGAGCAACACCAGTAGCAAAGTGGTCGGCGAGCGTATCTCGCACTACCGTCGAGTGGATCGAGTGGGTTTGAGCGCGGCTGGCCCTTCCGGTCACGTCTCGGATGTAAATATGATCGATGCAGGATTTGGATGTGCCTCGTATCGTTGTTTCAACTCTAGTGTGTTGTGTTATACCACATATGAAACCTAGATTAGCTAGGGTGTTTTGATAGGAGCTTGTCAATGCACTAGAAATCCTAGTATCTAAGTTAATATCGCCACATACCAGACAGTTTGAGTTCGTCGGATATTTACTTAAAAGTTGCAATAACTCACCAATAAAGTCGCCTACGTTTAGATGGGGAGGTCGGTAAATTGCACATACATACGATTTATAACCACAAGGCATAGACACTTCACCAAATAAGCACTCGAAACTGGATGTTTTCGCCTGGCTTCGCATAAAGGTAACGCTTTTATGTGAATATACAATAATGCCGCCTCCTCTTCTTTTTTCTCGTAACTCCGTGTCCATTGAGTAAGTATCGATTTGGAATAAGTTTTTAATCTGATCTTTCACGTTGGCTTCGGTAACTATTATGAGGTGGATAGTTATTGGACTCGTTCTGATAATGTACTCTAGTTGGGCATGATTTTTGAGTAATGATCTTATATTTATATGGAATAATAGTAGTTTATTCTGTTGTGGAGTTATATCGCATGTAAAGTCGAACCACGTATTATGACTGGTTTCAATTACACCTGTTTCGTAATAGTCCATGATAGAATAATTTATTCAAATATCGCAAATTTGTTATCAGGGGGTCAGGTAGGTCTCTGAAGTGCCTTCTTAATTGATTCTATGTCGCCCGTTGAGCGCAAGTAGTATATTTCTTTGTCTCCATCTTCTAGGCGTGCCATGACCATGCCATCTCGGCTCCACACGTATTTACACAACGATGTTTCTTTTAGTTCCGTTTTCGCTTTCCATAGTAGGTACGCTGTCGTTGGTGTCAGCGAGGCTCGCACATAAATCTTTGAGTGGCTGCTACCCCTGCCGCGTAAGCCCAAGTGGCTCGTCCTAATATTGGCACTTTTAGAAGCGTTCAGCCAGGAGTTACGGCACCCCTCCCTGAGGGTCACGCTGATTGGCGCGTCATTAGAAATACGTGCTGCCTGTGCCACGCCAGGCCGCGCAGGTTTTTTCTTTCTGTGGGCTCTTATTATGTCTTCTAGTTTTTGTTCGAGTATTTGGCCAATTGTTGAAACAATGAGCTTGATGTCCTCATCCTTGTCCTCCGCGACTCCGCAAATCTCGATTTCGTTACAAATTTGTGTTTGTTTCATTTTATAAAGTTTTTGTTCAAGGACATCGTTTTTTAATTCCAGGTTCTTATATGTGTTAGAGACGTTCTTGAGTTGGTTTTCCATCAGTTTTACTTTTGTTTCACAGGCCTGCATTTTTTCTTCATAGTCGTCTATTTTTCAGAGTAGAATTTGAGGGTACTTTGTAATTCATCGCGAATTATATTGCGGACCGTTTGTCTCATTTCTCGTACTTCGTTTCGTATTTCATATAAGATTTTTTCTTGCTGTCTTTGATTCGGCCCTTCTCCATCTGATTCTTCGTCTTCCGGATCTGGTAATATGACTGAAATGCGCTTTGGCTTGCCTCCTGCTGATGTTGAGCAAGCGCGGCACTTCCAGTCAACTGACTCCGTTGCGGACAAGGCACTGAGCTGTTCTGTGGTTAAAGATGCACAAGAGCCGTGCAGCCACTTGCTGCATTTACTGCACTGCACTCCAGGAGACTTTTTCCCTACAGTTTTGGTACACTTAGCACACTTAACCATTCTTAACTTCGGCGCGTGCGCACAGACAAATAGGTCGCGACATCTCGCTCCCGCTGCGGTCGGGCAACTGTTTCTTGTATGGGGCGACCCCTTTATTATTCTACTTTTTTTAGTAATTGTTATTAAGAAAAAAGAAGACAATCCTCTATTTATTACGGTTCAAAAGATACAGCTCTTTAAAGCTAGGACGGACGACGTAGGCACATTAATAGGGTCCCGTTGGGCTCCCTCCGTGTACGGAACCCTAAAAACAACCATAGAGTTTTATTCTACATTGTTTTACCCATCTTGTCTCGATATCGTTATCATTTTGCTGTCTTTGAGACGTTCTTTATCACTAGACAAAAGGAGCAGTGTCATTACGATGTTGAAGCAGACAGTCTTAGCCCAAGTAGAATAAGGGCCCAATAAAACGACTCTCTTTTTGTATCATAGTTACATTATTCCGCGTTAAAACACTGAGAATTTTCAACAAGAGACTAAAATAAGCCATGATGACACGAGATGTTTAGCCACGCGAGCAAGCGCGCGAGCGAGTGTGGCTATAGTTCGAGTGTCACTATGATTGTGTAGTCTCGCGTTAAACACTCTAATTTTCAATTTGAATGCGAGGAAAAAAACACGACGTTCTATACAAAATTATAATATTGAACAAATATGTTACAAAGTTTCTGACAAATTTTAGTTTTTTATAAAGTGACACTTTACAAAGTGACACAAATGCTTGCATATTTAGCCAACAGATACACACCTGAAAGCTATTTGGACCATGCTTAATAAATAAAGTTATCCTTTATATATTTAAATAGATTTATATTCGTAATCATTAATCGTGTTTTACGAAATTACATCGTTTTTTTTAATATTTTAGCACAGTTGTCATTTTGAGGTTATTTCCACGGCCTAAAAATGGTCCATTCACAATCACTGAAAATGAAACGGAACTATATACAATGAAAATGGCTATAATCCTTCATTCACAAACACCGTGACTGGCTATTTAGGGGTTCCCAAAGTAAATTTAAAAAAATATTCTAATCCCTAGAGATTAAAAAGGAGCTTTAGTCCCGATGTACAGAGACTAAAGTAACATTTTAAAAGCATGAGAGGTGAAAAAATTATGACCACTTACACACAGTAACAAAAAAAAACTTACCTAGAGTAACTAATCACGAAGGTTTCGTCGAGTGCTTGCAAAACAGTAAAAGACAAAACATTCACGTTTTCTGATTGAACATTACTATTCCATTAATTTACAATATTTATAATGCATTTTAATGAACTGTGACTACAGTAAAATTTGGTCGCAAGCTTTAACTGTTTTTTGACCCGTAATAATTATCGTTTTGACCGTTAAGCTCATATAGTACTCGTATGGTGCAAAGCAGTGAATGTTAATTTTTTTTCAGTTAAACATGCTGCTTTTTTTTTTCAATGTATGTAGCAAGCTGTAGTTAGTTGCTGTTTTAGTAAGATTTTTAACAGTTAGTGCTCTACGAGTATTAAGTAGAAGTTGACAAATTAAGTAATTACAGAGATTAATTAATCCTTAATCATGAGCGTATTTCAATTATTCTCATTATTTATTGAACACTTGTGTACCTTTTTGTTACTCATGCATTATCGTTTTGAGAGTTCCCCACAAAAATAATAAAAACCGGACAACTGCGAGTCCGACTCACACACGAAGGGTTCTTGACCACCGATCGATTAAATTTTTAATTTCAACTTTATTATGTTTTTTTTTATTACACATGTCTACTTATTACAGTTGAAGAGGTAGAGCGACTGTTATGGTCTAGCAAAAAACGCTGAAAAAACCTACGTTCTTATAATAGTGGCCCTTTTAATATTGAATTTAATTTCAATTTGTTTATTACTTGTTGTTATAGCGGCGTCTGTGAAAATTTCAACTGTCTCCCTATTACGGTTCATGAGATACGCCCGACAGACTGACAGACGGTCAGGCGCACCTTTTGAAACAGACGACGATAAGTCCATGGGAGTGTCTACAAATAAATAACTCTAGATTGGCGAAATAAACCTTAACAGGAGTGAAAGCCATTAATTAAACTTAGAATTAGAAAGCCATCAACTTGAAGTTTGGTTTAGCTATACGAGTATAATAATTGTGTTGCAGGTAAGAACCCGCGTGTCATCGGTGGGAACCCGTCATTTTAACGAAACCTATTTTATCGATTCTCATCATTTCCCATAACTTGATTCGCAGAATTTTATAATTATTTAGAAACCATTCATCGAACCTCAGTATATCGCTCATACATTTGCTCGTAAAGACTTTTACTCAAAAAGCAACTCATCGAATTTTACTTCATTATTTTATTTATACATCGATATATTTTTTCATCGCAGCGTTTTTTCTATAATTTTTATTCAATGTAAGTTTTAGTTCCCATAATTCTTATTATATTGAAAATCGTTTCATCAGTGTAACTTTCGCTAAAAAAACGTTTTAACGACGGTACGTTTCATCGAATGCATTTGAGTATAGAAAATATGGATAAAAAAAGAGTAACGAAAGAGGTATGGCGAGCAAGATTTTGAACAAGACAAATTAGCTTTTCCTTCTCAGTTTACAAACTCAAAAAAGTCACAAAATCGAATCTGTCAACCCCGATTCCACGTGGTCTTGTCTGCCCTGCCCCTAGAGTGTATATAAAAAGCCGGAGGCGCGGAGGGAGGGCAGCCCTCGCCCGCTGTGGGAAAGCGCTGGCACCGAGTGGTGCCTATCTCTGGTGCTTGCGCTTTCCTACGCATGGGCAAGGGGGCTGCACTTCCCGCAGAGCCAGAGCAGTCGCAAATTCTAGCCCTTGTGCATCGTTCGATGCAACGTTACTGAGATGAAACGGTCCTGCGATGAAAAATTGTTCTTGAATATAATAAAATATAAAACGTTAACTCTGGGAATTATGTTTCGATGAATTTATTCTATGAATAAATAATAGTTCAATGAAAGGTAAATTAGATAACCAGTTAGGTACCCGTCATCGGTCCCACATGGGTACCTATTATTTTATATGTATTTTGTCGATTTTCATGTCGTCGAAAACTATTCCACGAATATCATTGCACATACTTCTTGAATCATCATCTCATGCTCTTTTATATATCCGAACAACTGTTCATCGAAAAATGCTTTCGAATTTGTATCAAGTCATAGCATAACTCCGATTTGCGATCCGAATGAATCGATAACCAGTTATGCTATGACTGGCTTTTGGATCCGATGATTACACGATTACAAAAACCCATTTGTAAAAGCAGTAACTCAACATAGCGACTCTAAATATATTGTAATATTAACTAAAATACAGTGACAGCAATTATGTCTACAACGACCCGTCACTTTACCAGGTTATATGCAGTAAATATCTTTATTGCAACAAAACAAATTTAATCTTTAGCTTAAAAAATATTTCAGCATGTAAACTAGAACGCAGTAAGTCGTTTTTGTACCAAAAATGTTATACTGCATAGTTGATCCACTAATTTAATTCCTATGAACTACTGATTCAAATGCAGCATCGTGCTTGAATGTAGTAGTTTATTTAGTGTTAGTCAAGTAGGTTCATATAGTGAAAACTAACTAAAGTACAACAAAGTCAAAACATTTATACTGAATATACTAGGGTAAAACATGAACGTACTGCAGTTTAAACAGTAACAAACAATCAACCAGCTAGCAATTAATCAGCTAACGAACAATGATAAAAGCAATACAATTGGTCTATTATTTCTTGATTGGTTGACCATTTTGGTAAGTCATAGGTATTTGTATGGAATCGTATGCGACGTAAATACGAAGGCGATATATAAGTGGCCGGTACCTGAAGCTACAGCTTGAAAGCCGTCGATCCTACAAAAGTAATACATATAACCTTTTATTTTTAGAATTTAATAAGAAAAAAATTTAACCTTGATTTTTTTTTCGGATCTCTTATAGTTGTCCCAAGAACGTTAAAAACGTTAACGGGGACACACACAGAGAGTAGTGAACTTTACACACCACACCCAAATGTATCATGTCACACAAGTTTTAAAACTTTATTAATTTGTTTGATATTCTCGTGCTTATGTTCTCGTGCTCTGGAACATCTGCTCTAATGCATACAATTGCCCATCTTTAGTAGGAAAAGTAAAATATGCGGTATCCAACATAAAAACTAGATCAAAAAAATTGTTTCACTTGCACAAATGCTGGCCGACGCGCCCCAATCTATCGCATGACAAACTTGTATAACAAGAAGTTTTTAAATATTGACATATTCTCCCTAAATAAAATCAAATTTAGGTCAGAGGTGAGTAAAATCCTCACATCAGGGAAATGATTTTGCCAATATCTTACACCGTCGCAGTTTCTGGTATTTGTTTTTATTGCCTAGAATCACACCGGTTGTTTTCAAGCCGCGTCCTCCCCATGCCGATGACAACTCCCTTCTTCTTATTTAACTTGTTTTTTTTTTTTTTTACTTTTGTTGTTACTGTTTCTGTTATATATGTTACGATGTTATTATGTATTTTTAAGTTATTGTATTATTTGTTCTTGGTGTTTGCATTTCAATTTGGTTTTTGATCACAAATATGTATTTGTCACATTATATTTTGTGCAAGTAACTGTCTGATTATCGTCAGTATCTTGTCGTAGGTATAGTTCATTCTCAGCTCTCACTATTTTATTGTATCGTGTCTTTGTGAGAATTGTTCATGGGGTAAAATTTGTTCATTACGATTGTACTACTCTACCAGTATAATTACTTTCTATATTTGTATCCTGTTTTTTCTCCTAATAAAATAAAATAAATAGATATTCCCATACATTGAATACACAGAATTACTCAGCTATATACACTGTCGATGAATATATGCAACTTAAATTGTAAAATTATTATTGTTTATTTGACCTTTATTACTTTTTGGATATTGACATCGGAAACTGACCATTTATTAGTTGTTAATTAATGTTGTCTTTGATTATTTTAGTGTTATTTTTGTATTATTATGTAATTTCGTATTTTTTGACATGCAATGCAATTTATATTGTAATATTACATTGACGAATAAATAAACTAAACTAAACTAAACTATTTTGTTCATCAATTTTTTTCTTGAGAATTATGTGATAGACTAGATAACGCTATAAATCAATGGGCAATAGTAACTTATTATTTCTATGGTAATATTGTGATTTGTTCAAGCCTTTTACTTCACATCTTGACATTGTCAATGTTGGTACCGTATTTGTAAATAAATAAATCCTCATCATCTAATCAAAAACTGCGCATTTGGGATTGCGTGATTTGTAGAGGTTTGTGATACTCTCCGATTATTGTTTTATTTTTATTTTAACACTCTGCCTGAAAACTATAAAAGAGTCATAGAAAAGTAAATACAAATAACAGCATTGCCTTTTGCCTCCCCGTATAATAAAATCATATCTCCTATCATATCCCCGTAGAATAAAAAGTTTAGGCTGAAGAATTTGTCAATTTCTTCAACATAAATTTAAAACGAAATAACCAAAACCGGTGCCATTTTGTATCTCTTACTAATTAAAATAGTTCCTAGTGCATCTGAATAAAATCTAATAAAGTTTTAAGAATAAGTATTTCTGAAGTAGCAACCCCAGTACCAAGACACCAAAAGAATGACGGGCGGCCATTTCGCAATGTTAATATCCATTGACTGTGAAGTTTAATTTGAATGGCCTTTTTTCTCCAAATTATAGGACTTTGGAACGTAAAGATATTTTAATTATGACTGCTAATAATATAATGAATCATCATTTTAATTTATTGCTCCTGTTTCAGGACACACCCGGTATATTATTTAATAACTGCAAAAATAGTAGATTGTTCAACAAGGGACTAAAACAAGCCATAATGACAAGAGATATTTAGCCACACGAGCGAGCGAGCGAGTGAGAGTGGCTATAGTTCGAGTGTCATTATGGTTGTTTAGTCTTTTCACTTTCACTTTGAACGCGAGGAAAAAAAACGATGTTCACTTATTGGATTAGCCACGCAGCAAGAGTAGCAAATGCTACGGGCCCCGCGCATTGGGTGGCCCCGCGCACCCACGTCTAACATCTAAAAAAACGGCCTGTACTCGTAGAGTTCGGACCGCGTGAAACGCCACGCACCATTCCAATCTTCTTGCCGAACCGTACGTGTAAATGCAACTGTAATAGTAAAATAGTAAAAATGTACGGTTCGGAGCGAAGATTGGAATGGCGCATGGCGTTTCCCGCGGTCCGATCTTTACGTGTAAAGGCCGCTATTCTCCTGTTTTGGTACGTACATCAGTATGCGTGTACTCATATCCATCAGGGTTGACAATAGGATGAAAAATCCAGTCAATATTCTCCAGCAGAATAACCTAAAACAAACCCCCACACGAAATAGGCGCACATCTAACTCGCCCAGTTGCAGAACGAAGAGCCCGCCACAACCTGTAACCTAAAGCGAACCGGGGTCTCTTTATAGAATTTGCTACGGACCCCGTGCTTGCTCAATCCGGCACTGACGACGTTCTTTACAAAACTACAATATTGATTATAAGAAAGTTTCTTACTAATTCGTTCCGCGGTTTTTTCTTTTCTTTTATAATTTTTTTGTACAGTGCCGCTTTAAATGCTTTCATATTTAGCCAACTGGTTCAAACTTGAAAACTATTTTAATACTAATTGCACCATGCATAATAAAATGAATTCATCCTTAATTAAATAATTATTTATATTCATATTGGTAATTATTATTCGTGTTTCACGAAATTAAATTGTTTTTTTAAATATTTTTTCACAGTTGTCATTTTGAGGTTATTTCCATGGGCTAAAAATGGTCCATTCACAATCACTGAAAATAGCAATAAAGGCAATAATCCTCCATTCACAAACACTGTGATTGGCTGTTTAGGGGTTTCCAAAGTAAATTAAAAAAAAATACTTTAATCCCTAGAGATTAATAAGAAGCTTTAGTCCCGATGTGCAGAAACTAAAGTAATATTTTAAGAGCATGAGAAGTGAAAACTATATTTTATACTTATGTATAAATCGACTAGGCTGTTTGACGTATGACACCACAGTTTTCCTCCGAGGTCGCTGACAATTTAAAAACCGCAAGAAAGAACCCAAACTAAATTATGACAAACTCTACTTTCCTTTTTAAGCTTGTAGAAAAGGTTACGTATGCAACGGTACATAAGATCTTCATTATATACCAGTAACATAAAAGACTATAAAAGTAACTATTTATATCTAGTTACATAAAACAGTGGGCTTATTGCCTAATGCACTCCCAATCGCAATCGTTTTCATTTTGATCGTTCACGGCGAGTCTGCTTTCAAAATGAAAACAATTGTTCCCCTTTGTTGAAGTCGATTGCGATTGCCAGTGCGTTAGGCAATAGCGACGCTGGATAGGTAATGGATAGTGGTACTTGGTGGTTGATAATAAGTTAATTTCAAGCAACTCTGCTTACGACTAAGCCATACAGGCTTCTGTAATTAGATGAACATCATGTTAGTTGATTAAAATTTAAATTGGATTGAAAAAAAGGCCGGTACAAAAAAAAAAGAAATTTCAAGCTAGCCACAAGAAACGCCACGGGAAAGTCATAGTCATAATATTTAAACAATTAAATGTTCTTCGTTGTAGTCTCACAACTATCTTAATCGAGATATCTTATCGCCACCCTTGGAAAAGGTACCGTTGAGGAGTTCTGGTGGCCATCTGTGGTCTTCATTATCAGTTTCACTTCACCCTATGATACTTTCTTAATGCAAATGCTGGGCTTGTTAGTCTTGTTACTAAAAATACTAAAATCGCTATACAAATTTGAGGAGTTCCCTCAATTCGTCACTGATCCCCTCATCAGATTCAGATTTGGTGACATTGGGACCATCTCAGAAGTAGAGTATACTTCTGCGGTGGTCCCAATGTCACCAAATCTGAATCTGATGAGGGGATCAGTGAGGAATTGAGGGAACTTCACCCTATGATACTTTCTTAATGCAAATGCTGGACTTGTTAGTCTTGTTACTAAAAATACTAAAATCGCTATACAAATTTGAGGAGTTCCCTCAATTCCTCACTGATCCCCTCATCAGATTCAGATTTGGTGACATTGGGACCACCTCAGAAGTATACTCTATCAAACCAAAAAAATATTTTTAAAATCGGTTACAATTGACGGAGGAATCGGTGAACATACATTAAAAAAACACAGTGGAGCGTATAGATATAGATCTCCTCCTTTTTTGAAGTCAGTTAAAAATGGATTTTGTAGACTAGGCCTAAAACTGGAAAACGCGTCTCTGAACACCTTTGGGATACCTTTGTTGCGAAATATTATGTTTGCCAAATGAATCGTTTCCCAACCGTTTCATTTGCCAACCCGCTTTGTTTTGTGTAACCGTAAATATTTCAGGATTTTATAAAAACTAACCTTACATAACCTATAAGGTTCTTCACGATGGTACTGAAATAAATCCTGAAATATTTATATTAAATTGGGTTGGCAAATGAAAAAGTTGGGAAACGATACATTTGGCAAACATATTTTTGCCAAACGGCAGGCTCCGTGCCAGATCATGTAACAGTTGGAGTGACAACTTTATCAGAGGGTTTAGGTACACCCTGGAAAATACGGATCTGCATTCCGAAATTTAAACCGGAAGTACGGTATAACGGAAAAGCTGTAGCCCATACAAAATGTTTAATCGTACATTAGGAAATCGTTGTTCCGGTACCCTAAAAAAGATACGATTGTTATGATTTTTTGATATCTGTGTCAAATTATAGTTTAAGTTCAGTAATTAAATAGTTCAACTTTACTTTATGAGTTAATCTCCTCTCATCTCTTCGAAACCTTCTCAGTATTTATTAACTGCATACAACAGTTAAATTTCCATCGCGTAACTGGTAATTATTCGTACCACCCCCACCCCTCCTCCCCCCCCCCCCATACCAAAAGTCTCCCTCATTCCCACCCGATGTACTTGTCGCTTCGCGCCGCGCGGGGCACGTCGCCGTCGGCTAGACAGGCTTTGAAATTAGATTCTGCGTATAAAATAAAACCTATGCGACGCGACGGTTTGGGAGTGCACACACAGAGGCGTGTGATTGAGTATTTTTGTCTGCTTACCGTAGATTCTGTTCTTATGAAACTGATGAAATGGTTGTGACTTCTCAGTTATCTCAATATTTACCTTAATTACGTTCCATGTGTTAACCGTTTAAGGAAAAAATATTTTTATTCAGAAAATAGGCAGCACGGGAATTTTTACAAGTCAATAATTTACAAGCGCTTTCCAAGAGAAGACCGCTGCCCAGAAGAAACGCAAGAAACTCAACAGAATGAAAGTCATGCTTTACGCATAATTCTTTTTTTGCAATGATTATCAATTTAGCATTATTGTGAAACTGTGAATATAAATAAAGTATCATGAGTAGTTCAGAGGAACAACGTATCAGAACTCAGAATTTTTACAAGAGCAAATAAAATGTTGTAATAAAGTTTCTGGTTTAGGCCAAGCATGTTTGTCTGCCAGACAGTTACGGTTTTAGGTACCTAAATTTTAGGTTTTAGGTACCTAATTTATTGTAAATACCTACACTTTAAGTATCGTCACTTTATGGCGCGGCAAGGCTAACTGGCCCGGGGCCCCAAATCTTTAAATACGCCTCTGATTCTAATGCTGGAAATCTGGATTCTAAGAATGATTGAAATTCACTATATAACGGTAATTTATCCGAATGCTTGCTTAGCTTTTGTTCCCACTATTTTCTGGACTCTTGATCTAACTTAAGTGTCATAAGATGAATAAGTAATTAGAATGTTCCACGAAGATACAGGCACATCAAGATTTGATAGGGCGTTCATACAATAATCAAAGTATCAATGGTAGTATCTAGTAATTGTTTTATACCAGTGGATGATTCTGCCGTCAAAACCTTTTGGCCCACTAGCCTGGCAAGAATACAATTCGCTATGTATCGTTTGTTATTGTACCTTTTGTTTAATTGAAGCCAACATTGCGCGTAGTTTGCGCCCGTAATAGCAATATGTCTCAATAACTGCTCAGCTTCACCTTGTAAATGGCTTTTCAGATAATGCAGTTTTTGAACATCAGCGAGCGATTTATTATTGTGGGTGAGCGATTCGAACAAATCGTGAAAGGTTGGCTCTGACTCCATATATTTACACGAGGAGAACGGCAATACAATTTACGGAAGTTAACGGCATTAAATTCTGCTTTCTCGTTACTTGTTACATTTCTCGAACTAGTTTGATCAACAAGGTTAACCTCCGCTAACGATTGCTTTAGTTCTATCTTTTACTCGATGTAGTTATCCTCGACACTGCCGTAAATATCATCAGTAAAGTAACTATCCCACTCATCTTTGCATTCCACAATAATATTCCGATGATTTTCTTCAAAACTTATCCAATACTTTTCCAAAAGTTCCAATCTTTTTTCTATGTAGGCAACCGTTATTTTTGGTTTAGGTGACTTTTTGAAGTTACTCTGCGCCTTAGCTATCTTACTTTGAAGATCACATTGAAGTTTAATATATTTGTCTACACTCATTGTTTATTTATGTATCTATTTATTTATTTATTTACGAATAACCTCTCAATAACACTCAGTTCAATTGTTTTGGGTTTTAACAGTTAATATTTCGTTTTGTATAGGTACTTGATTGCTACCAATAACACACTTCACTAAATTAACGTCTGTTATTTGCAACCTCCCAGTTACGCAAAGCAAATTACAATATATATTTTGCTATTTTCGTCACTAACGCTCATAAACCACAAACAAAACCACTTGTAATGCACGAGATTACCGTCTCATGTCCGTTTAAAAATGAACGTATTGTTTTCCAACTACAGACACTGTGTTGATTACCCCTGCAGACTTCTAAGGCACATAGACACTGTTCGACACTGCATTAACACCGTGTTGCTGCATTTGAGAACCGACCGTATGCAACTTAATTTTGCACCATAACTTTAGTATTGTTTTCATTTCACTAGCTCGGAAAGCCCTTTTTGTTTATTTGATATCTATTGAGAAAATCGCTTTTTATCCACATGTGAAGAAAGAGTTTTGACATTTGAAGGCAGCTAAGTGATATTTGACAGCTAAAAAAACGTAAAACGTTAAAAGTGCTGAATTTTTAACATCACAATTAATTAATTGCATCGAGTAAAAAACACTAAATACAGTCTTACAACTTTATTTTAATTCATAAATATCAGCATTCAACATTAACCTTCATTCTTGTTGTAAAAACGGATAAAACTTTCTGACAGTTCAAGTAAGTCGATGTGCGAACAAAACGCATCCGAACACATAAAAACAAACCGTAAAACTACCCAACTATGGTCCTGACCTACAACAATAGTCCAATTTTACTTATCACATTATTATAAAAATATGATAGCTTTAGCTATAGCTTAAGTTTAGAGCAATCAATTTTAGGCCAAACAGTACATAATACCTAGTAATAATAGCAGTAAGCTAATCATATTTTAGAATAATGTAATGAGGAAAATTGGACTATTGTTGCAGGCTAGGACCATAGTTGGGTAGTTTTACGGAACTTAAGTCAAAACTTTTCAATTAAGCCGTCAACGTTAAATATTCGCATGTTTTTCTAGTTAGTTATGTTATTAAAAAACGAGAACGTTTTGTTGTTCGAGTGACGAGGACGTATTAACACCTGTGGAATTACTGGAAACCATGCAAAATGCGGAATTGAGGTTATTGCCTGAAAAATCCCGTTTAAGATACATAAAGCGTTTGACCTTTTTAATACATGGAGACACAAAAAAGGTGCAAAAACCTTTTCAGAAACTGTAATTCTGTCATATTTTATCAAATTGGCCAAAAGCATGAAGCCAAGCTCTCTGTGGAGCATATTTTCCATGCTTAAGGCTACTCTAAAACTCTTATTTTCCTCGCTGTAGAGAGGTGAAAAGTTTTGTGTCATACACGGGTGAAAAGTTATTTTTCATCACACTTGCTCGTATATAGTGTCCTAACATGCTAGAAAAGTCGACCGTAAATCCAAAATAATACCCGCGGGCCTATTTTTTACCATTACGCCCTATCGTGGGTAATAGCTTTTTTTTAAAATATAATACGTGGACTCAAACTATCATAATACGTCAGGACCCCAATTCTTGTGCCATTCGATATGAAGTTTCATTCGAGAGGAAATGTCAGATGCATACAATTTTCTAAAAATGTCGCAATATAAACTATTGATCTCGACTGTCACTAGAATCGGACTCCTGAACACGTTTGACATTATCTGTGGTAAGTCATAAACAATGATTTAGTCTGCCGCTAATTTATAAATACTGATTATAAACTGTGTGATTCCGAAATAATAATTAAAAGGGTGTCTTTGTGCACATATTAAAATGTATATATCAATAAAATACATGTCGTCATCAGAAGAAAGGGATAATGCGACTCCAACGGACATCGCCAACGCGGCTAAAATTATTAGTGAGAATCGTAAGTTAAAAATATGATATTTTGTCTGATTTTATTTAATTTCCTCGCAAATGTGATAAAAACATTGTATGTTACATGGGTGGTAAAGGAAATACAAAGCTCCAGTCATTAACTAGTCTAACAGATTCTCGTTTGTATTTCTGTCTTTACCACCCTTAATACACAATGTACTATTACGTCTCGAGTGTTGAAACACTCGTAGGTAAAATACAACTTTCCCCCTTGTATAACAAATGACCACTATTATAATCCGATTCGTATTGGACCATGTTCGGCCTGTGGCTGAATGGATTCAAAAATTAACACTTGGATTTTTAAAACTCGTATAATTTGGAAATAAAACATTTACAAATATAGGACACAGTGTTACTTTTGTCTTTCTACCTTGACAACTAACTTTCTGTCATCACACTTGAGTAAAACTAGAAGCTGAACACACAGCGCCCCCTACCGGTTATTTTAATGAAACTTAGGTTAAGAATTTAAACTAAACATTGAGCGAACACTTACTTACTTCATTCATGGTAGGTAAAGCCAGTATTTTGTGTTCTTAGAAGTGAAGCCTGCCATTTTGTTTTTTTTTAAACACAATATATATCATGTGGTTGCCGTCCCCGAATGGTTGCCGGGTTAGAATAGTGCCACTCCATGTCTTCCCGTCGATTTCATAGGAGGCAACTAAGCGAATAAAGGCTTGCAGTACTATTAGGCGATGGGCTTGCATCCTAATAAGTAAAACACTGGTAAACATCTTAGCCTGTTTTAGCAAAATGTGGTTACAGAATTATCAACCAGTTTTTGACAACTTTGTCAGTTATACCTAAAGCATTATTTACTAAGAAATTGATTAAATTAATTAATGTTGTACGTTGATGATATTGCTAATTACAACATGAATCTTTCTTAGTAAATAATGTTTTAGGTTAAGGTAACAGAGTACAAATTAAATTAACTATGGAATTGTTTTTTAAATAATAAAAATCTTGGAAATTATGCGTTATTGGACCACATTTTATACCACATTTATATACTCCAAATAGGGTCTAGAATCGATGGATAAAATTTGTCGGGTTTCTCAAGCCCACGGTGTTTATGTTCTTTGATTTGTTTTCGATCTATGTTTTTCTGTGCACCGCTTTTGTTAGTTTCTGTGTAATTATTAGGTTGAGTGGTAGAGAAAGCCAGTAGGCATTTATTCTGCCATTTGTGTTTTTTTTATAAAATAAAGGTGAATGAATACATGTCTTGCGTGTCTCTGCATTAACGAATTAATACTACAAGGGTACCTTTTTTAGGGTTTATGGGCTATGTTCGTCTGTCTGTCTGTCTGTATGACTATCCGCCTGTATGTCACACTAGGTAGGAATTACGTGTTACGTCCTACTCTATGTTATAGTGTTTTTTTTATTATTATTAAAGATCCAAATAAAACATTTATCGCAGTTTCTAATTTGAAAGACTACAAAAGTCACAGAGGCTTATGAGTAGTCAGTGAGTTCGGAGTAAAGAGCTACTATTGAATGTCGGTTCTATAAAGAACCGCTAGGTCAAGTTTTGATCAAGTGTCAAATAATGCCATTTGGGCTGACAGTTGTTGTTGTTGTTGTTGTGTACCAGCGGGTCCTTACAAAACCGGGTCTTATATTATTTCTTAATAACTTAATTCCAATTATTTACAACTATGACAATCAAAAAATGTATTCCAAGTTAATACATGATATAAAGAACTTTTTTACACGTCTTATTGATTTAGGGTTGGAGAGATATAAATCTTGTATGTTTTTGGGAGTTCATTAATGACTTTGGGTAAGATATAGTGGTATGTTCTCATACCATACACGTTTTTATATGAAGGAAGCACAAACTTGCCCGTCTTGGTTAAGTTTCTTAATTTACCACAGCGACGTTTTTCATGTAATTTTGAAATGTTGTTAAATTCTTCTTTAAGTACGGACAGTTTAATTATGTTCTGCACGGGCACCACATTGCAATACTGAAACAGCTCAGAGTAGTCGCTCCTGTTGTGATCTCTCACTTTCCTAGGCACAATTGTCTTTAATAACTTTAATTGCAAATGGTAAATGCTGTTTAAATGTGACTTATATGATCTACCATAGCTGCTTATCCCGTAACGTATTACGGCATCCGCCAGCGCGAAATAAAGTATTCTTAATGTGGAATATGGTAACTTGTATTTTAGAATAACTAATCTACTGAGTATTGATCTTAGCTTATTGCATACGTGGTCGATGTGGGGTTTCCAATTGAATCTAAAGTCAATCACTAAACCGATGTAAACGTGCTCCCTTACAAAGTCGAGGGAACCACAATGACGACAGTCGCTGTATCCTGCATGGAGGCAACTGTGGTTATGTGCGTGGATGACCGGCGTGTGCAGTGACCTGATGTGCGACGAGTGTATGTGCATAGCTTTGGTTTTATCTGGGTTCAAGACTAGGCCGATTAAGGCGTAGCTGTAACATTTGCATTAAATAAAGAACGTCACCTTTGCTCTTCGAATATACAGAGGAACTCCGTAAAGCGATTCGATTAATCGTATGAAGCTAATCGCTATTTGCTAATCGCGCTCGGAAGACCCTCTTTGGTAAAACTTGGCTTTACGGGCAAAATTCTAGATTTCATTAAAAAACAGAGAAACTCCGCTCAAAGCCGACCTGTTCGGATTGACGAAGACGCTCTGTAGAACTAAACTCCTTCAGGCGTGTTTCATAGTGGATTAGTACAAACAGACGAACTCCGATCAAACAGGCGGATCGAGCCAAACTCGGTCTCATTGAAGAATCTTGTCTTTGGGCTTATGCGAGCGTGATTCAAAGTTTAATGTCTTGTTGGATTACACAATGCACAGGGGTTTTATTCTCTTAAAAGCGAACAAGTGAACGCGGTGCAGCTTATACTATGTATAAACAGGCAAGTTTAAGTAGTACTCAATAAATTTTACAATTTATTACTTTTTCTGCCTACCCCACTCTGGGACTGAAGGCGTGAGGTATGTACTTTTTCTATGCTGTGCTTTATATTTTTGTTGTGTGTACTTACACACAACAAAAATATTTTTTAACAAACAAGTAGTTTTTTCGCAAATCAATACATCTTGGCCTCAATAAAAATCTTGATTGAACTTTGAAGCACTGTGGAGCTTTTGTTAGGTAGTTAACGCGGATTATTTAATAAGCCTGGGCAGGCGCAGTTTAGTTTAAAACTCTCATTTACACTATTTACAGAATCTAAGTAGTAAGTATTTAATTTGTTTCGAAGTAAATATATAAAGCATACACTGCATGTCCTGCCAAAGGTCCGTTTATAAGGAAATAGGTACTCATTTGTACTCATTTCTACAAAGTTATTGGGGTTGCGATACGCGTCGGGCTTAGGCCTTGCGATAAGTAGCGGCGGCCATTCTAGAACACTCGTTCCCAAAATACCAGAATTTCAAAATATAAGATTACTTTAACCCGATTACCGAATATTTGCTCATACCGGGAATTGAACACATCCTATGATCATTAGAAAACTCGCACAATTTAGGTGCGTACCTAAGAATCCAATGTGATGAAAACCCCGAAACATGGAGCCAATGGCTACCTTATTGGTGTTTTACTATATAACAATACGGTCCATACTGCAACAAAGTACAGTCCGTTCGAACTCGTGTTTGGCAAAACATGTGATATGCCATGTAGAATTAAATATGATGTAGAACCGTTGTACAACCCTAGTGATTATAGCTTAGAGTTAAGGTATCGGTAACAAATGGCACATAAGGATGCGCGCCAGAACTTAATCAAAACAAAGGTTAAAAGAAAATGTTATTATGATGAAAAAGTGAATAAAGTGAACTAAAAAAAGGGTGATCATGTGTTAGTGAAAAGTGAAACCGGTAGTAAACTCGATGCGTTGTTCAAAGGACCATATGATGTGATAGAAGTAAAAATACCGAACATCGTTATATCAATTAATGAAAATCCAGAAACCGTGCACATTAATAGAACTAAAAAGATTGTAAAGACTTAGACTTTATAAGAATGTATCTGGGTCATACACAGATTTAGGTTACCGTCTTTCCTGTGGACATACCCAAAGTTAACGTTTTCAAGGCCTAATTTTCTTGCTGAATCCACATCCGCATAAACAGCGTCCCGTCTACTTTAGTCCTATCAAACGAAAACATAACTTATATGCACAAGAGCCTTTAACTTTTGACCACAGGAGAGACAACTTTTGTTTTTACGAATGTGTATGACCCATCTACTTATGAATTATTATTGTATTTTAGCATTTACTGTACTTCGGCTTGCGCAGTGTTAAAAGTAGGTAACTTTGTAACTTGTAGGTAAATTATGATGACACGTATGTAAAGATAAGGTGAGGATAACTTATAACTATAAGGAAATGAAACAAATATGTATGATTAAAACAAACAATATATTCGCAACTCATAAGGTTGCAAGTTAGTTATTACAACGTCGGTAATTACTTAAAAAAATACTTTATTTTTTCTTTAAGACCACCCTCGTGAGGTGTACTGTACCAGCTATAATTGTAGTATGTAGGGCCTATATTGAAGAGTCAGTAATAAAAGTGTCGTCGAGCTTATGGGACGTTTCTCTTATTACCCTGCTTCACCCCCCGTCACACACTTTACTTCCTTTTTTAACACTTTCAGCTCCAACGATCCGATATCGGGTCCACTGTTCTTAGTAAATTTTTGCTACATAGAGGAAAATTGCCGTTCAAAGCTACAGCGTAGCACTGGCTGGCAGAGAATGTGTCAAACGGTTCCGCCAATTTTCATGAAGACTAGTTGAATACCCTCCCAAATAAAAAATCTGATACACAGGTATAGTTCAGGAAATTTATTATGATCTTTTTGTTAATATCAAACAAAATATAATCGTAAAGCCCTCGTTCATCAAACAGCACAGTGAGTTAAAAGGTTAAGGTTTAGGTGAGGTCTTAACGCAGAAAAAGATCGCAAAGTAGATAACAGACGGCCAAATCTTATTTCCTGAACTATATATATACTCCTCTAAATGCGGCAGGGATTATTTAAATAACAGGGCCTCTATTTAACACGGTAAAAACCAAATTGTTTTTGACCTTTTATCGTATTGTCAACGTTTTGATAGCTCTTATTTACTGGACAGTAATGGAGGTCGAGTCAAAAACAATACCATAACTGAAAAAGTCAAATACGATTTGGATTTTACGGCCTAGAATAGAGATGCAGATTAGCTTCCATCTCGTTAGTAATGAATGAAAAAAATTGAATTTTCATAATGTCGTAAAAGTCTGGCGAATATCCCAACCGTATTTAATTTATTTATTAAGTTGGTTTAGCACAACCAGTGCCGTAGATACCCATTATTGTAAAGTGCTTGTCAGCTCGAGGTTCAAGTTATGAATGTCGGTTTATATTTATAAAGAGACTGAATTGCCACACGCGCACACGACCAAAGTTTACAGAATCCATACACGTGAAAGAGTTTCAAAAGACGCAAAACTGAGTTACGTATCGAAACGCGTTCTTTTGTTCATTTCTGTTTTATAGTAGGGGATCCGAATAGGAGACGACCTTCAAACAGCTGTTTATTCGATAAATATATTTTATATCAAATTTAATATGGTAATTAATATACATGGCGAATAGGTAGGCTGAACAATGTCAGTCCAGAAGGTACCTATATAATTATTATTTTTCTCCTATACGGATCTTAGACCATTAAGAAATAAAATGATTTCACATTTTTATGGCTTTATTTTATGGGTTTAATGAGAGAAGATATTGAAGGTGGAATAAAAATCATGCTACGTAGGTACAGAGTTTTATGACGTCCTCTTGCATGCGATTTCCCTTCTACAACACATTTAACAAAACTCACGTGTTCTTTTCATCAATGTCAAATAACTTTCTCAAAAAATCGTATCCTATCCTACTAGTCCTACTAATATTATAAATGCGAAAGTTTGTGTGTGTGTGTGTGTTAGTTTATTATTCCTTGCAACGGCTGGATGGATGAAAATTGGAATGGAGATAGCTTATACCCTGGTTTAACACATAAGATAATTTTTCATACATCAATGTTGGGGTCAATACTCCCTGAACAATTATTAAGATGAAAAGCAAGCTTTAAAAACCCGACTGAATTTTTTATACTGTCGTCGATATACCTACATATGTTAATAATTTTCATTTTGTAATTGTTGTTATTTCAATTTTTACAGTTTAGATATCCTATGTCACTCGGGATGACGTAAGGATTCTAACGATACCTCACACATCTAAATCGGTCAAGGGATTTAAAAGTTATAGTGGAATAAAGAAACTCACATACATACATACATACAAACATGAACTCACAAAACACTACACCCTTTTTTTAGGGCAGTCGTGTAATAAATAGCAAGGCGAGGTTGCTTGATATGACCTTGTTTGCCAAGATTGAGTGTAACGCCCCATTGATCATATTTCCCGCTTTTGCTCTTGTTTCAATATCCCCGTCACGTTTCACATCTCTCGTAAGCATAGAACCTAAATACACAAACTCATCTACTTGCTCCAATTTATCATCTCCAATCATTATTTGACATTCTGTAACAGTTTCATCCGTCTAAACGACCATCATTTATTTTCGTCTTTTTAACATTCACTTTCATGTCTTTCCTTTTAAACGCCTCATTCATCAAAGTCACCATTTGTTGTAAGTGGTCCGCCGATGATGCAAGGAGAACTTGATCATCAGCATATAACAATGTTTTAAAAACTGACTCATTCATCCTTATTCCACAATCCAATCAAATCATACTCTCTGAGATCTGACAAACAAATGTCTATAAAAAGGTTGAACGGCCAAGGATACGATACACAGCCTTAATTGATATAAATACCACCTAGGACTTACTTTATACACAACTTACCGTTTTTTGGTCACAAAAGTAGGTATGCGTGAACGGGTTTGTGTTATAAGTTATAACGCAAAAAAATTTTGGTCAGTTTTTATATATTTGGCATTAACACAACTAGTACTTATTTCATATACAAGATTCAGCCATTTCTCTTGAAGTTTTTTGGTTACAGAGTATCTTTGAACGGATACCTACAGCGCCATAACGCAATAATATAATTATTAGGCATTGATACGACTAGTACTTACTTTATACACAACGTTCAGCCATTTCCCTTAGTGTTAATTTTTGGGAACGATAACACGTTTTTCAGCCGCCATATTTAGATAACGCGACCACTGCGCGCAGGGCAGGCAGACCGACATATTTGGCACCAGGTAGGCCCTCTATCCTGTCAGTCTAGAGTGATCCATTTCCGAGATCGGTCCCAGTTTTGTTGTGACCTCCTAGTCTATAACATTAAACAGTTGCGTCATAAAAAATAACTATAGGTACTGACAGTGCCATAAGACAAAATGGTGGTCTTAGAAAAAACTCCTGTAGCAAGTGGAAATTATTTATATCGGGTCAGGATTGAATCTGCTTCGTTTATTACATTTGAGATACCGCTTATTGGCGATTGAGGACAGTATATAAATAATAATAAATAATAAATATCAGGAGACAATGTAACATAAATTGACCTTGTGCCAAACTAAGCTCTGGGCTTATAGGTACTATAGCTACGATAATTTTTTCTTAATTTTAGCCTTTAACTGTACGCACTTTTTTTGTAAACCACCTTGTTAGCCTATGAGTGTCCCACTACTGGGCAAGGGTCTGACCCCTTGATCTCCATGAGTCCCTATTTGGTGCCTCTTCCGGCCAGTTGCTGAGGAATGCATCCAAGTCGTCTCACCATTACCGTATAGGGCTGCCCTGCCTACGTCGTCCATTTCGCGGCACCTACTTGCTCCGAAAATACTGGACCGATTGCGTTGAAATTTGGTACACGTATTTATTTCGGTGATGCATAGACGGAAGATTAATGTAAAAACAAAATTATTTGAAAATGTAAAAATGTAAAAATAAAGGTTTTGCAAACTATATCATTGTGACATATTAATTGTAAGGGCTTGTTGTGAGAATCTCAAATATACAGGGTGTCTGGAAAACCTTTGGAGAAATTTTAACAGTAGATAGGGTGGATGATTTGGATCATCCCTATATTGGTAACTTTTTTTAAAGTTAATATTTGACTGAGTTACAGACTAATTTATCATCGCCTTTCCTGACGATGCTCTCAGTGTGCCCCATCTTAACTACTTCATTCATAACATGTGTCACAACGTAATGTAAATTAACAAGTTGTTCCTTATCAACAATGTTTCTAATCATGGTCAAAAGCTCCATGTTGTTTAGAAAACTGTCACATTATTCTGTAATGTGAATGATAAGACGGTCTCTGATAAGGGCATTATGTGAAATAATTTAAATATGAAACTTACGATTACGATTTTAACTCGCACTCTTATAACTTCTCTCACAGCTAAAATAGCACTTTTACACGTACTTACGAGTACATCAAAACTTCTTTAAAGATCATGAATCATGAATTTATTTTATTGATTTTTACCACTATCCAGGGATTACTACAAATAAAAAACACAATAATGAAACGAACATTAATTTGACATTGTGCTTTGACAGTTTGACATAGTAATTTTTTAAACCTTGTACCATTGAAAACTCTTTGTGAAAAGAGGCTTAGGTTTCTTTTGTAAAAATAAAATCG
Source organism: Acleris literana (assembly GCA_946894065.1). Taxonomy (NCBI): domain Eukaryota; kingdom Metazoa; phylum Arthropoda; class Insecta; order Lepidoptera; family Tortricidae; genus Acleris; species Acleris literana. The sequence goes on from OX335669.1 coordinate 24,283,526, forward strand.
TCCACTAGGTACACGTTACGTTTTATCAGAATTACATTTAAAGCTGGCATCATACGCGTTGTTGAACTTGTTGAAAGATATTCGTATCCTTGAAGAAAGAAAAACATAAAGGGGTGAAGACGGGCGAGTACGTACGCCGTACTTGGACATTTACACAAAAAAGTGTACCCAATTAAGGACTGAAATTAAGGAAGTTTAACTTTGTCAGTTTTGGCGGCTGTCAATGTATAGCTAATTTTCGTCACAAAACTGATAAAGTTAAAGTTCCTTAATTTCAGTCCTTAATTGGGTACACTTTTACGTGAAAATGCCCAAATGTCGTGAAAGTACGGCGTACTTACTCGTCCGTCTATCATCCTTTTTAGGATAGCTTCGTAAGAAGAGATCAACTGGTGACACTCTGTGGTGACACTACAGTATTCTAAAGTAGCAACCATCATTTACTCAGAGACGTCAATTAAATTTAATGCTTGATTAAAGTTGCGTCTGTCATTTTGTTTGCTATAGCAATAGAATAAGACAACACTTCACTAAACAATAAGCATTAAATTTAATTGACGTTTCTGAGTGCGGCAGTTAATGGTAGTTATTTAGTTGGAAGTAATAGCTTATTATCAGAAGGTTTCGGGCAAAAATTTAATCATGTTACCAGAGAACAATGCCAGATCCTGGCTAAAAACACTTAAAAAAAACGCTGCGGATACTAAGGATGTTGATATAACCTGTTTTGTGTGAGCACTTAGAAGGTGTTCCGTGTTTGAACTTGTCTCTCGCTCCCATACCTACGCTCTTATTAAGAGCGAGTGTGAGAAAGTACAAACCCGAAGCACCTTCTAAGAGCTATCGTGCTGTACTACCGTAAAATGGGGTGACTTTGGAAACGCGAGGTGACTTTGATAATTTTTTGAATCATCGATTTTGTGCTATGTCTGAGTTATTATTAAGCTCTTTCACGACATTACTTTCATATGTTTCATATGCGAGTGCAAAATATTAGAAGTTCAAGTATTTTCAGACATATTCGATTTAAAACCTTCGAAACAAAAAACCACAATTTTTTGACGTTTCGGGGGTGACTTTAATATTGTGATGTAAACACGGGGATAATCAAAGTAGCCCCATTTTAAGAATCGAGATTTTCAGCTGCATAATTATTTTTTCCTACTAAGCTATCAACCGTAGTCTGTCTCAAGCTGCTTTAAGTTACTCCAAATGAGCAGTCTCCAATACAATATTTTTAATAATTTATATTACGATTAAATGCGGGAGTTACGGAAGATTTATTTTTAAAATTAATCAAATTAACCCCATTTTACGGTACGTAAGTTTATCGATTCCATGGCCTGCGAAAGGTTGGTAATTTTGTTTCTCCATGGTAAGTGTGACATCATCATGAATTGTAATGAATTATGCGACAACCTTTATATCCATCGTCTATCCGAACTTTTAGAAGCCTATGAATTTATGGCTGTCATTACATGTCATTGTTAAATTATGTTATTTTCAAATATTCAACTCGTAATTATTTTTGCTGTAAACCAGTTATATAGGCCACTTTAGAGCAGAAAACATTGGTCAATGGTTAGATCTTGACAAAACGGACGATATAATCATTCTTGGCTAAGCATGAACAAGAGATCTAGTGAATTTACATTTAAAACCAGCTAGTATTCCAATTGCAAAAATGAAAATACAGTAAGTTTCACTAAAATTAAAATGTTAATTTGATTTTTGTTTATATGGGGCGAACTGTTTGTTTACATACCATGTAAATAACGTAGGTATGGTCTCAGGTCATTGACCTTGAACTTGGAATTTTGACGTTAGTTACTACGAACGTTTGGAGTAGTATCAACATCAAAATGTCAAGGTCAAGATATCGGCTGCGATACATCAAGTAACAAAAGGAATATAATTAAACCTTATTTTTTTTACTTTAACAGAATCAAAAATGAACCATACACCCGTGATTAGAATCGTGCGAACTATTACCACGCCAAATATCTCCAAAGGTTTTCCAGACACCCTGTATAACTTTAAAATAAATTATTACAAATAAATGTAACGGTCAATAAACATTAAAATTAAAAATGATGAAGTATGCGAACAAAATGAGGTCTCTACGTCAAAAGCCATAACTAGAATAATGAATTGAATAAGTAGTCCTTGCAAACGCGGTTTGATACTTAGAGGGCAGTTCTACTGTGTACCTACACTAAACCTACATATTAGAGAGAATGCGCCTTTTGTCCCTCAACGTTTCATTCGTGGGTGCGACGGCGACTCAAACTGTTTGCTTTTCTCGCGGGAGTTCGCACAGGGGCCCTACTATGGCTGCGTTTATCGCGTGACAAAGTTTGGATAAGGCATCCATCACCTTCTGACACGTATATAAGTACGAGAGTGACGGATGCTTTATCCACATTTGACATGCGATATAGACACAGCCATAGTAGGCCCGCAGGACACGCGCTTAACGGTCCTACACCGAGAACTTTAACCCTCTTAAATGGTCTTCTACACAAGGTCCAGGATACTGATATTTTTGCAGATAAATGGCATGTGTATCTATTCAAAATATATTTATTTTTAAGTTTAATATTGTGAGTGCTTTAGTATTTACTGTAAATTTACTGTGCTTTTTAAATAAATGAAAAAAATATAACAGACCGGACCCACAGACAGCACACGTTCACGAGTACCTATGACCCGTATCTCAGCCATCGCCTCCTTCAACCATGTGTTCGGGAGGCCCCGATTAACGACGCCTCGAAAAATGTACCTTTCAAATGGTGAAATATTTTTTAAAATAGGTGCAGTGATTCTAAAGATTACTCTTCACATGCCGACAGTCTGCATCAAAAGCAGCTAAACAGAATAACATGCTCAAAATGATCTAGATACGGCGTATTCTGTTGACAATAGAGTCGGGTGCAGATCATTTTGACCTCTTCGGCTGACTGTACCTACATAAATACATAAACTTACGCCTTCATTACCAGATTGGGGTAGCTACAGAATTACCAACAACTCTAAAAACTTGTTCATAATTCTGTAACCCCATTTTACACAATTAGCCTAAGATGTTTTACCGGTGTATTAGTGACAGGTTACAACCCATCACGTCACAGTACTGCCAGCCTTTATTCCCTTAGTCGCCTCTTAAGATATCCACGGGAAGACACATGGAGTGGCACTATTATTTTAACCCGGCCACCACAAACGAAACTACAAAATGCATTCCCTCTCTTTATAAAATTATTATTAATATACCTATACTCATACTCATTTATTTATAATATCAAATACTAGCTTCTGCCAGCGACTTCATCCGCGAGGAATTCGTATGTCATCCCACGGGAACCGTTTATTTCTCCGAGATAAAAAGTAACCTATCTTACTCAGGGACAATATAGCATTCTAATGGTGAAAGACTTCTTTCCTCTTTATAATAGTAAACGGTGTTATTTGTTAAATAGTAATAACCTAAAGGGTTTCATTATTCACATCATAAGCAAGAACTAGTTGTTCTGTGACTTTAATTATTCATCATATTTACTTTCATATAAAAATATATATAATTGAATTTATGGCGCATTCTCCTTAATTGATCGCTCTAAATGTTAGTAACTCTACGGTAGCCAAAGAATAACGCTAGACAAATAAACACATGCAGTGCGAGACCTGTTGTGGCGAAACGCAGAGGTGAGCGGGGAAAAGCGTAGGGAGACAAGACGACCTTGACCTTACTGTACAGACGGTCGCTTTGAATCGCCGGCGCCGGTGCGCACCGTGTGTCTCGATTTTTGATAATTTGGGTAGTTAGTTCACGATGGTGTATCAATATTCGAATGCTGAGTACACGGAAATGGTGCTTGCTAGGTGTGATGACACCATATCCCCTTTCCCTGGATTCCCTGATGTACACCGAGCCATAGGACAATGTTAGTCGCCACACATAGCAATGCACCGACGAGAAGTTCCCAAAGTTGCGAAACTTTCAACGTGAGAACTTCTAGGTAACTTCTGAGAATGTTCTCGGGAACGAGAATTTACCTCCTGGCGTCTGCTTATTTATTCATTTTATTTATTTTCACTATAATTAGGTATACACAATATAACTAACTGTTGTAAAATACAATAAATATATAGAAGAAGACATTTCCCCGTCTGTTCTTACAACTTCGAGCCCAAGTTCCCTGAAATTAGACTGCAGCATTCCTAATTATTATCTATCTATATATATAAAAGGCAATGTCCCGGGTGACTCATCATCGCCCAGCCAAAACTACTAATGCTAGAAATATGAAACTTGGGCAGTACTTTTTTTTTGTGACGCAGAGATCCACTAAGAAGGGATTTTTCGAAATTCAACCCCTAAAGGGATGAAAGGGGGTTGCAAAGTTTGTATTAGAAAAAATATTTTTATGGTCCAATTTACTTGAAACTTGGTAGAAATGCTCCTCAATGCAAATAATGACACACGTATTTCAGCGATTATTAAAATTCAACCCCTAGAGGGATGAAAAGGGGTTGCAAAGTTTGTATGGGAAAAAGTATTTTCATAGTCAAATTTACTTCAAACTTAGTAAAAATGCTCTTCAATAAAAACAATGAGACACGTATTTCAGCGATAATTAAATTCAACACCTATAGGGATGAAAGAGGGTTGCAAAGTTTGTATAGAAAAAATATTTTTACGATCAAATTTACTTGAAACTTGGTAGAAATGCTCTTCAATAAAAAAAATGAAACACGTACTTCAGTGATTACTAAAATTCAACCACTTAGGGGATGGAAAGGGGTTGCAAAGTTTGAGTGAGGATTTTTTTATGGTCTATTTTACTTGAAACTTGGAAGAAGCTCTGCAATTCAAATAATGAGACACGTATTTCAGCGATAACTAAAATCAACCCCTAGAGGGATGAAAAATGCAAAGTTTTTATAGAGAAATATTTTTATGATCAACTTCACAAGAAACTTGGTAGAAATGCTTTTTAATAAAAACAATGAGACATTTATTTCAGCTATTACTAAAATTCAACTCCTTGGTGGATGGAAAGGGGTTGCAAAGTTTGTATGGGAAAAAATATTTTTATGATCCAATTTACTTGAAACTTGGTAGAAATGATTTTCAATGAAAATAATGAGACACGTATTCGATCACTAAAATTCAACCACTTTGGATGGAAAGGGGTTGCAAAGTTTGTGTTATGATTTTTTTATGGTCAATTTTACTTGAAATTTGGAAGAAATGCTCTGCAATACAAATAATGAGAAACGTATTTCAGCAAATACAACCCCTGGGGGATGGAAAGGATTTGCAAAATTTGTGTGGGGATTTTTTTATGGTTAATTTTACTTGCAAAATGAAAGAAATGCTCTTCAAGGCAAATATAATCTACCTATGTAACACAAAAGGCAATATGCATATAAAAAATATTACTTTCGGCGATTCAGAAAAAACTACATCTGAGGTGGTAAAATGGGGGGTAGAAAATTGTATGGTAGGTATATATTTTTGAAGTGAGAAACGTGGAAAATTTTGTGTATTGCTTTTAGCGATTTTGGAAAAACATAGGGGCATATTGGCGGTAGAAGTTTGTATGGGATTTTGGACATTTGTAAAGGGAGAAATGTGGTGAGACTACTGTTTTTATAAAAAAAAGAAATGTAATTTTTCGGCGATTTAGCAAAAACTACCCAAAAGGTGGTAAAGGGGGCGGGTAGAAGTTTCGGATTTTGGCCATTTTTGAAGTAAGAACTGTGAAAATTAGTATTTAGGCTACTGTTTATTAATAGAAAATACAACTGCTTGCGATTTTAGCGTCTATCGAAGTTAGTAGGTAAATAAGCGAGTTCGGATATTTTTTTAAGTGGGAAACTTGTGAATTTGTGTCAGGGCTACTAAATTGCTTTCAGAGATTTTGGAAAAACTATCCTTGTAAATGGCGATGGTAAATGGGCGGTAGAAGTTGAAGTTGTGTATTAAATGAACTATCGAAATATGTTCTGAACGATGATTTATGGCGATTTTATTTTTTCATCTACTGTCACATGTTGTAGGGAGTGCCCAACTTCGAAATATTTATATTTGTTATTTCACTACCAAACTAAGTAGCGGCTTCTACAAGACACCTATTCCTACTCCAAATTTCATCAATTTACCTCTGTAGATTTTGAGTAAAATGCATGTGACATACGGAAGGACGGACGGACATGACGAAACTATTAGAGGTTTTGCCATTTTTGTTAAGGAACGCTAAAAAGGCGTTGGGCGATTTTGAATTTTTTTTAAAATGAGAATAGTTTACGACATCAATGATTAAAGATACGGCAATTTCGGAAAAGGGGTTAAAATGGGGGTAGAAGTTTGTGTGGGAATTTGGTAATTTTTGATGAGAGAAATGTGGACATTATTGGTATTAAGGTTACTTTTTACCTATAAATAAGAATTATGACTGGGGAAGTTAGATACATGATGCAGAGCGAGTTTGACATATTGTGCAAATGGGCACATGATGTTGGGCTATCTATTATTGGAGTATTCCGAAAATAACACAACTATTTCTTATTTCACTTTATTTAAACAGTTTCAAAGTATATTAAAAGTCTAGGTAAAATAATTATTAGTTTAATGGAACCACTGCTTCCTAGCTCGTCGTGAACAGAATGGCTGTCCGTTCTTACTTCGACATGAAGTTGGTTTTTCCCGCGCTATAGTGGCGCCACCGTTGGCGCCACCGGAACCACTAGTCGTTATAGTCAAATTAGAGACTGAATTAATAAATTAAATATGATTAAACTACTTTATAATAATTAACTAATACTATTTAATGTTGATGCTAACAACTCGGCCATCCTGTTCTAGGCGAGTCCCATCGCATAATTATATAAAACAAAAATAATTCGTGATCATCTTAGTTACATTATAATTATATATGTATATCTACAACTAATTTTGTAATCAAGCCTTATTTACGCTAGTGAGGCATGTGAGAGATCTGCTGTAGTGAAGTAAAACTTATTATATCTCAATGTATGAGCCTCTCTAACGCAAACAATTGCAAAATTCTTTTCCTCTACCTACCTTTATAAATAAGCATAAAAATAATCTTTACATGTAAGAGTAGGAGCAATTTCATAACAAGCGTGAATTTTAAATCACCAATCATTGTTTTTTTGTATGTACCTTCAGTCACAAGCATTAATATCTATACGGCCATCGCGCCAAACATTTTTTTATACATAAACCTTATTATCAGTGGCATAGGGGCGTATAGATATTCTTGACTTTGACTGTATATCATGTTTTACACATTTCATTTATTACTATGCAACTTTACATATTCTTCATACACATAATTCCATGAACATACATCTTGAAATACAGTAATCAACATATCAAAATATACCTATAATCTAGTCAGTTTCGTCACTTTCGTTGCCATTATCACTAGATACCAAGTCCCTGTCGAAAGTCAGCCAGGGCTGTATTTTGTCCATCGCTACAACATTTTCGTAACGCCTACCTTGTTTTTTTGTTAAAGGGGTATCTTCGATTAGAAAACGATCATTCGGCAGCACTTTTACTATTCGATAAGGGCCCTGGAATTTGTTTACAAGCTTTTGAGATTTGCCATCATGAGGCACATGTCGTTCTACCCTAACTAGATCGCCCTCTGAATATGATTTACCGGATTTCCTTTTTTTATTAAACCGGTCAATATCTTTCGCTTGCTGTTCCCTAATCCTCTTACTTGCCTCGTCTCTAATACCACCTAATTGTTCAGGACTTGCTACGGTAATAGTTTCGTTAATAACGGAATTCAAAATACCCTGTGAGCGATTTGTAATTGTGAAACCGAAGAGGAGTTCCGACGGACTTTTATTGGTAGTTTTATGTGGCGTTGAATTAAGGCCTACTTGGACATCAGAGATACACTCATCCCAATTCTTTTCATCGTGACCATGCGACAATGTTGATAATGCGTCAAGTATGGTCCGATTAAATCTTTCCACCTGGCCGTTTGCTCTCGGAGTAGCGACGGCATTTTCGATATGTTTTATACCGTACAGCGTCACAAACTCCTTAAAGACCTTACTGGTGAAGCTCGAACCTTTGTCTGTTATGAGTCTTGTAGGTACACCAAAGTAGCTTATATGATCTTTTAAAACTCTTACAGATGTTGCAGATTTTGTGTTCTTCACAGCAGTGATGTTGACATATTTGGTAAAGCCATCAACTATAACTAAAAGGTAAGTATTGCCCCTCTTGCTTTTGATGAAAGGACCAAGGTGATCCGCGTGGATCGTGTGAAACGGAACACCGACCTTGTCAATAGGGTGCAATTCACCTTCACGCTTACCTCCCGGTATCTTGTGATGTGCACACTCTAGACAGGACGTGACATACTTTTTCACAAAACGACGCATCTTGGCAAACCAATAGTGTTTCTGTATACGTTGTAGGGTTTTGTCAAATCCGCAGTGTCCTACGTCATCGTGATTCCTTTTTACGATTTGCCACCTCACACCTTTAGGTACAAACCACTTAAGTTCTTCCCCAACAATACGATAGACACGACCGTTTTTTACTTTAAAATTTTGACAGTAATCAGCTACTTGAGCAGAATCGTGATCGGTTAAGACGTGTTTTATTCTGCTAACTTCGTCATCCGTACTCTGCACAGTAGTAAGCCAGTCTTGGTCTGGATCCACCACAACCAAGACGTCGAGCACATGAGTTTCCGTTTGAGCTACACTAACAGGATTCCGGCTCAGTGCATCGACATGCGCCATTCGTGACCCAGGGCGATACTCTACAGAGAAATCGTACTCCTGCATTTGGACCCACCACCTGGCGATACGCGGAATAACGTCTCGTTTAGTCAACGTAAACCTGAGAGCATTGCAGTCAGTTAGTATTTTGAACGGGATACCCACGAGGTACACCCTAAACCTAGCCAGGGACGCGACCACTGCAAGCGTCTCCAGCTCGTATGAATGTAGTTTTCGTTCATCGGGAGTAGTTTTTCGACTAAAATACGAAACGGGGTGTAAAATCCCATTCTCGTTACACTGAACAAGTATTCCAGCCAGGCCGTTTTGGCTTGCGTCAGTGTGTAACTGAGTGTCAGCGTTGGGATTGTACAAGGCTAAGCAAGGCCGTTCAGTTAATACAGTTTTTATTTTGTTAAAAGCCTGTTCTTGGGGTTCGCCCCATACCCAAGTAACATCTTTCTTTAAGAGATCTGTCAGAGGCGCTGTGATTAGTGCATAACCTTTAATAAATCGACGAAAAAATCCCGACAGTCCTAAAAATTGCCTAACCTCGTGGTGATTACTAGGTTTGGGAAACTTTGATACTGCTTCGGTCTTTCGCGACCCTGGACGTATTCCTTTTGAATTAACCTCAAATCCAAGAAAGTCAATGGTGTCTTTGAAAAAATTACATTTACTCAGTTTTAGAGTTAGTCCCCCCTTTTTGAGCAACAGCAGTACCTCTTCCAGCCTTTGTAACCCCTCTGTGACATCTTTGGCAGGAATTAGTATATCGTCCATATAAACAATGGCGTATTTAATTTTGGCTTCTAATAGAATTTTATTTATCGTCCTCTGAAAGACAGATGGAGCATTGACTAAACCAAACGGCATGCGGTTATACTCAAACTGTCCGTCAGGGGTCACAAAGGCTGTCTTGTGTCGAGATTCCTCTGAAATGGGTATCTGGTAATACCCAGATGCCAAGTCAAGAGATGTAAACATAGTATTGCCAGATAGTTGGTCTAATTGATCTTCAACACGAGGGAGAGGGTAATGGTCTTTTTTAGTCTTGCGATTTAAGGCCCTGTAGTCTACGCAAAGACGTTTCTCACCCGTTTTCTTTTGGACAAGGACTATAGGGCTAGCGTAAGGCGAAGAAGACTCCCTTATAATGTCACCCTCAAGCATATCATTTACCATATCCCTAACTAACGCTCGTTCGGCAAATGACATCCTATATGGTCGGTAGACTACAGGTTGAGAATCTTCAAGCTCAATTGTCATTTCGGCTGCATCGGTGAAACCAAGATCTTTGAGACTGTTAGAAAAGCATTCGTTATATTTGGATAACAACTGTTGTAACTTCAGACGCTCGTCACTAATAAGTTTATCACCGCAGTTAACAGATTCATCAACCTCGGTCTCACTAATGGTTACACTACAAGAATGAAGGATTTTCTTATCACGCGTTGACTCGTCCCCTTTAAAGAATGCTCGAGTTAAAAGGAAACCTTCATCAATTGTGATATTGTCGGGTGAAGCGTTGTATACCAACAGAGCGCTAAACCCTTGTTTTATATCATATTGCCCTGGAAGTAGGTAGTATTCCTTCCCTTCGGGGCCGCGTAAGGTACCGTGTACTAGAACGGAACCGGTGATAACAGTGTTTGATAGCACTTCAACGGGTCTAATACAGTTGTGAGGTATTGTTAACTGTTTATTCGCAGACAGTCGAACCTTATCATAAGAAATCTTTTGGAAGATTAACTCTGATGGAGTTTTCGTAATGACAATACCCGGTTTCTCCGTAAAAGAATGACCTAATAAGACGGGTTGATGGATGACATAGTCTTCAACAACATACAAATTTACAGTTTCTTTGATGCCTTGAACCTCCACAATACCTACTACCATACCTAAAGGTGCAACCAAGTTGGCGCCTATACCTCTCAATACTGGCAGATCATTTGAAGAGCTAACATTAAGTTTAAGTTCATTCGCCACACTTAATTTTATTAAAGAACACTGACTGCCTAGGTCAACGAGACATGTAACAGGTACTGTGTTAATTTTAATTTCGAAAATGTACTTATCTAAAGCATCGTCGATGCTCAGTCTCGCTACTTGTTTCTCATTTACAACTTTGTTCTGATCCCTACTATCACTCCTATCCTGATCCTTATTGAATTTGTTACGAAAACAATGGGCCGATTGATGACCTAATTTACCGCAAGTGGAGCAAGTCACAGCTGGTTTGTTGCATTTATTACTGCGATGCCCAATTTCACTGCAATTATAACATTTTATATTGTTATTGGGCACGCCTTCCCTCGAATTACTGGACCTAGGTACTGCGGAAAATCTTTGCTCGATGCGCTGCCTACTCAAGGAACTGTGAACTTCTCTAGCAGGCCCTACTTTTACCGTCCCAAAGTATTTTAGCACCTGCTCAGGTTCTGAAAATTGCGCAGCCTGTGCACCTACCCTCACAGCTCTGTCCTCTACGGCATACAAAATGCAGTCGACTGCTTGTTTTCCATAAATTTTGCACCTATTTAAAAGGTTAACCTTTGAATAGTAATAGTGCTCCAAAGAATCGCTATACCGTGCTTTTTTACCTAACATTTCAGTCAAGAGCTCAGCATAATCCTCGCGACATGGAAAAGACTCAATTAACTTTCTTTTCCATTCTGGCCAAGTGAATAGTAACGAAGGTAAGCCCTGGTACCATGACTTAGCAACACCGACTAACTTTGGAAGAGCGTAGTGAATAGTTTCTTTATCGTCCCACCCGTAGATTTCCGCGCATTCTTCCACCTTAGTTAACCAGGTTAATACAGTTTGTTCCTTAGTCATGGGATCAAACTCAGGGATAACATTCGTTGTAAATGAGAGCCTCGGTTTATTTGAGCTCTTGACTTGATTTAGAATAGACAAGAATTTATTAAGCATATCCGAATCCCGTTGTCGACTCTTAGATCTAGACATTCGTGACCTTTTATTAGAATAGTGCTGCTCACCGGAATCTTCCGATGACGAACTGCGCTGCCTCCTACGCGACCTCGTTGGCGCACGGTGCTCGTGGGACTCCATTCCGTGAGACTGCTGGGTATTGTCGTCTTCTCGTCGCTCTGCTCTTTTACGCGTCAAATGAAGAACCTCTCGTCCCTGGCCTCGTATAGGCGCTCCTGGGATTGAGGTTTGATCGCACAAGTTCTCACCCTGGTCCTGTAACCTGGACACTCCTGGGTTATTCACGCGATAATAGGCGTCTGGACCCCGGCCCTTTAGCCCGGGCACTCCTGGGTCATAGCCTTGATTTCTAGTGTCTGGATCCCGGCCCTCTAACCTGGGCTCTCCTGGATCGTTTAAGGAACGTGATCTTACACGTGATCCCCTCTCGGGCCCTCTGTCATAACAGTCATTTTCCTCCATCACTGAAACTTAAAAGACCTCGTGTTAACAAGTCATCTTAGTTGTCAGTCTTAGGAGTAAAAATTTGAACTAGGTGACGACATGCTTAGCTAGTAAAGGTGTGACTGTTTGGCACGCGAGCTTAGTAGTGTTATCTTAATTGTAACACTTTAAACATATGTATTCCATATAAAGCAAAGCAAGATCTATTGCACAATATCAGGTTTAAAAAAAAAACATGTGACTGACTAACATATAATTACCACACATATACACATACGCCCACACGTGTTTACAAATGCTCATATATGACCACTTGCTACATCTATTCATGAACACACATGTCCACATATGATAACACATGACCACACACGTCCACATATGATAACACATGACCACACATGTCCACATATGACAACACATGACCACATATGTCCACATATGACAACACATGACCACATATGTCCACATATGACAACACATGACCACATAATGTCCACATATGATAACACATGCCCACACATGTCCACACATGATAACACATGACCACATATGTCCACATATGACAACACATGACCACATATGTCCACATATGACAACACATGACCACATAATGTCCACATACTATATAATAACACATTGGAATTCATCGTATTAAAACTATTATTTCGATAAATAATAATTCTGAGGTAACCTAATTGTTTCTGTTTAGTTTTACTTTAAATAAGGAAATGTTTCAATTGACCGTTCGGCTCAGTTCTAGATGTATTTACAGTGGTATAATGAGTCGAAAGATCACATACCACATGCCGCACGCCACCCATAACGTGTTCATGGCAACATTCAATCGTAACATATAGGGTGTTGTAACGTGTTCCGGTTCTAGTGATTTTAAATAACGCATTTATTAAGAAATTAATAAAAGTATGTTTAACAAGAAACTTCTACCTACAAAAAAAATATATAAACGTCATCGATTCACTTTAATCGCAAAAGCAAATGATAATCTAAATTTTATGTTTTTATTTTTACACATTGGGTAACTAGTTTAAATTTCCCCTCTTTTATAGCTCGATTTAAAAAAATAAAGTTAAAATACCTACTTATTGAAAATTAATACTTATATATATAACAAAATGATGCGATAAACTGGCTGATAAGTTAACGCAGCCTAAACTGCTATAAATACATAAGGACTTTAAATTATGAAGGAATATTCCTCAGATACCCTACGAGTGGACTAAAAGGTTTTTTTTTTTTTAATCAGTCATTATCGGAAAGAACAAGGGGATTAATGGTAAATGACTTCTACGCCTAGGCACGAAGTCGTAGGCGTCCTTTAGTGTTACAATACTCCATTACATTTTAGAGTGCATAGGTCTAGATACATTTAACGCATTACATAATACGAAAAAGAAAAGAAAAATTACTTACGTTTGTAGGCGTGGCGAGAATTGTTTTAATCCTCGTTCATCCCACTTCTGATTTATTGGAGTATTCCGAAAATAACACAACTATTTCTTATTTCACTTTATTTAAACAGTTTCAAAGTATATTAAAAGTCTAGGTAAAATAATTATTAGTTTAATGGAACCACTGCTTCCTAGCTCGTCGTGAACAGAATGGCTGTCCGTTCTTACTTCGACATGAAGTTGGTTTTTCCCGCGCTATAGTGGCGCCACCGTTGGCGCCACCGGAACCACTAGTCGTTATAGTCAAATTAGAGACTGAATTAATAAATTAAATATGATTAAACTACTTTATAATAATTAACTAATACTATTTAATGTTGATGCTAACACTATCAACTACCATAAAACCAAGGTCATGCACATACATTCACCATATTTAAAAGTTAATACAACCATTAATATTATAGCTCATAAACATTCCTGCTGGCACGCGTCACTGCGGCCTTGTGATTGTAAACCACTAGAATTGGTCCAACAACATGTCTATCTCGGTTTAAAAATCGACAACAAATTTAACTGGGCCCATCATATTGACCATGTCTGCGGGAAATTAAGAGCCATTCTCTGTAATCTCAATATACTCAAATACAAAATGCCCTATAGCGTGCTGCGTCTGTTATACATGTCCCTGGCAGACTCAGTAATAAATTACGTTATCTCAAGCTATGGAAGAACTCATAAAACTCACTTACAGCGCATCTACGATATCCAAATTAGAATGTTAAAAACAATAGTTCCGTTAAAGATTAAATACCAATTTAGACATAATTACAATAAGTTATTCCAATACTGTAGAATCCTGAATGTGTTCGATAAGGCAAGGCTCGCGGTAATTTTAGAATATAAGGATGTGCTGGGGAAGTTATCTAGATATAAGAGACCAACCAACCTTCGAAGCTTGACGAACGAGAAAAATTTCACTGTCCCGCGAAGTAACAACCAATACGGTAGTAGAGTGTGGTCCAACTACTTACCTTTTGTGCTAAATGATTTCCCTAGACACGTCATAGAAAAAATTTTGAATAAGCCAAAATTTGTTAAAAACCTTATAAAGAGGGCTATGCTAGGTGATCGGAAAGATGAAGAGAAAGTTAAAGATAAAGATATTATTGCAATACCAAAGTCACACTAAGTTAAGGATTTTATCTTCTAATTAAAGTAGATGTTATTTAATTTCTAACTTTTAAATTTTAATTTTAATTTTAATTGTATAATCTTAGCTAATACAATCTTAAAATTAAAGATTTTAGCTAAGACTGTTTAGTTATTTAAGTCTTTTGGAAATAAACAGTTCAATTTTTTATTTTTTTTTTATTTTTTTAACATGCAACTCGGTATCAACACCATTATTAATTAAATATAAAAACAGGTTTTAAAATAAGTCCTTAACAGTGTGAAAAGCGGGGTAAAAGTTTGAATTTAAGTTGTTTTTTTTTCCAGATACATGAACGTTAGCATCTAAAAAAGTGCAATCTTCAGTGTTTTTGAAACACTTGCCCCTTAAAGAAACAAATAGTCAAGAACAAACCACTCATCAATAAAAAAAACTGTAGGGAAAAACTTGGGATCTTAGACTTACTGAATGTAAAGTTTTTATGGAAATAAGGTTACTTTCATTCAAACGTATACAGGGTGGAAAATACGAAAGCCACATGGACGGCAACTACCTTAACTATTGAAAATAGCAAGTTCTACGCAAAGGAGACTTAATTTTATTTTTTTAAACAAAAAAATGCATTATTGGATTTTTGAAAAGGTCGTTTTCTTTAACCGGGAATCGAACTGGTCGAACAATATCGTCATAAGTCGTGTTTTATGATACAGATCGAAAGGGTCATTGAGAGTGAACGTTAATGTCTATAACACATACACCTTTAAATAAATAAAGACCATGAAAAAACCCTTTGTTATTATTTTGTCATATTCGACCAGTTCGATTCCCGGTTAAGGCAGGCAAATGTTCAAAAATCCACAATTGCAGCAATAAATGCTTTCAAAAATAAAAGTAAGTCTCCTTTGCGTAGAATTTGCTATTTCCAATATTTAAGGTAGTTGCCGTCCATGTGGCGTTCGTTTTTTCCACCCTGTATACCTACAAGATATGAAAACGGGTATTGCGACTGAATAGTGTAGCATAAAGAAAATATCCAGCTTAGGTGTTTTTCGAAAAGCTTCTGCTAAGTGGGTTAATTGTTTGTATAGAAATTTAGTAAATAGATGAGATGACTAAATTATCAATCTATTGAATCTAGGGTGGATTAAAAAACGTAATAGTGAAAGAGGGGCAGTGAATTAATTTTGTTGTTTTAGAGTCATAAACTCATAAAATGAAAGGTGTTTGTGGACCGCTTACTTAAAATTCACGTTCTGGACTTTTTTCATAAAAAATCTCTTTGAAGGCGATATAAAACTATGTCTGTAGGTACTTTTAACACGAATTCTGACTCTCCGCAGACGAAGTCGCGGGCGGAAAGCTAGTCTATTATATAAAATGCTAAACTGATTGTTGATATATCAACGCACAGCCCAAACCGCTAGACCTAGAGACTTGAAATTTTGCACAAAGATACCTTATATAGTGTAGAGATCCACTAAGGAAGGATTTTTGGAAATTCCACCCCTAAGGGGGTAAAATAGGGGATAAACAGTTGTATGACAGTCCGTCAGTTTTGATATTACACGCTTCAAATTTTGCGTTTAGGTTGGCGATTGAATTTTAACTTATACGTGTCTCAGCGTTTTTCATAATTTCAACCCCGAAGGGATGAAAAGGGGTAAAACTGATTGTTGATATATCAACGCACAGTCCAAACCGCTGGACCTAGAGACTTGAAATTTTGCACATAGATACCTTATATAGTGTAAAGATCCACTAAGGAAAGATTTTAGGAAATTCCACCCTGTTATAACGTAATTTGTAGATCGTTATTAGTTTGGAAACTTGGAATGGCAATGAAACAGTTATAAATCTTTAGAATTTATTAGAGACGTTATATTGCTGCCGAACAGAAATTTTCCTAATACAAGACAGCTATGTTATTACTTGTTTTTCATGATACCAAGGCAACACTGCGTCATTGGCACATAACACACCCCCTCAAAGATGCAGTTCTTGGCTCCTATTCCTAACACTCCTACTGTAGACCCATTTTATCCCTGAAATAACTGAACAATGGTTTACAAAGAGGCTTGGTTAAAATATCACTGATTTGTTCAGTACTACTGATATAAGACAGCACTATACCATTATCTCTAATACAGTCCCGCACAAAATGAACTCTTATATCCACATGTTTCAATTTGCAAGGTACACATGGATTCTTACAAATTTTGATAACACTTTGATTATCTTCATATATATTTATATGTACCTTATCTTTTAATAATTTGAGTTCTTCAATTAACTTTTGCCACCAACAGGCTTCACTAACTGCATAACTTAATGCTATATATTCAGCCTCAGTTGAGGACAAGGCAACTGCAGTTTGTTTTTTAGACATCCATGATACAGTACAACCAAAAACTTTGAATACATATCCTGCTGTTGACTTGCGATCAACTCTATCTCCAGCCCAATCTGAATCTACATATCCAGATATTGTATCAACTTCTTTTGTCTTAGTGTATACTAAACTTAAGTTTATTGTACCCTTTATGTACCTTAATACCCGCTTTAATTGAATCCAAAGCTCTTGGGATGCACAAGACTGATATCGACTCAAAACACTTATACTAATACTAAGATCAGGTCTTGTACATAACATTGCATACATTAAAGATCCGATTAATTGTCTATACTTTTCTTCTAAGTCAGGGCTTTCTGACACTTCACGTTTAAGACAACTATGGTCATAATTCTTGTCAAGAGCGGTACAAACAGGTTTACAATCTTGCATATCGAACTTTTTCAAAATATTTTCCAAGTATACAGTCTGATTAAGTACAATTTTGTCTTCATTCAAAATTTGAGTTATATGCATGCCTAAATAATGTGACACAGAACCTAGATCTTTCATTTGAAAAATATTACCTAGAGCAACCTTGGTATTAACAAGTTCCTGATCATCAGTTGAAGCCATCAGCATGTCGTCGACAAATAATAACAAGTAAACTCTAAAAGTACCTGTCGTCTTAGTATATAAACATGGCTCATAACATGACCTCTCAAAACCTAAAGACAATATCACACTATTAAACTTAGTATTCCAATTCTTTGGTGAACTCTTTAAACCATATAAAGATTTCCTAAGTTTAAGCACACAATCATTCTCACTCATTTCCAAAACTTTGCTTTCATACCCTTCTGGTATTTTCACATACACATCACCTTCTATATCACCATTCAAAAACGCACTACATACATCTAACTGTGTTATCTTCATTTTATATTCATTACATAAGGCAAGGAAAAAACGTACTGAAGATAGTCTTGCTACAGGACTATAAACTTCAGATAAGTCCACATCTTTCTGTTGAAAACTTCTTGCTACTAGTCTGGCTTTAAATGTAGCAACTTTTCCCATTTCATCCTTTTTCTTTTTAAATATCCACTTGCAGTCAATAATTTTGCATTCTTTGGGCCTTTTAACAAATATCCAGGTCTCATTTTCTTCTAAAGCTTTAATCTCTTTGTCAATAGCCTCTTTCCATATAGTGTTCTCTGGACAAGACACAGCTTCACTATATGTCAACGGTTCCGCATTGTCTGCACAACAGTTTACTGCAGCATATGTATAATAATCTTCTAAATGTGAAGGTTTCTTGAGATTTTCTCTACTACGCAACCTAGTTCGATACTCAACTTCTTCATCTTCAGCAGACTGAAAACTTTCTTCTAAGGGGTGAACATTTGTATGAAAGTCCGTCAGTTTTAGTTTAAGTTAGATTATAAAAAAATTGTGTTTAGGATGAAAATTGTCAATTAATTTATACGTGTCTCAGCGTTTTTGATAATTTCATCCCCGAAGGGATGGAAAGGAGTAAAACTGACTGACTGATCGATCAACGCACAGCCTAAACCGCTGGACCTAGGGACTTGAAATTTGAAGGGAATATTCCTTGGGTACCCTAGGGGTGCACTAAGATTTTTGGAATTTTTTGGGGATGCTCTAAAGGGTTAAAATAGGAGGTAGAAGTTTGTATGAGAAATTAGTTATTTTTAAAAGAAGCAATTTAGAAATTGCTATTCAGGCTACTGTTTATAAATAAAAAATACTACCAGCCATTTAGCAGCCACCAGCATTCAGCCATTTAGAAAAAACTACCTCTAAGGGGGGTTTTGTTTTAAGGAGGAACAAACTAAAAGGGAGTTTTAGTTTGTTCCTCCTTCACGCTGCAATGGCGCTGGATGGATTTGGATGAAATTTAGAATGGAGATAGCTTATACCCTGGATTAACACATAGGAAAATCCCATCCCGGAAAATTTAAAAGTTCCGGAGGGCACGACAATATGTTTGGTGTTTTTTGAAAAAGTCATCATGGGTGTCGTTTTTTTAGGTTGCGTTGACGCATATTTCGAAAATGATATCGAATTTGAAATTCAAAATGGCCGCCATGATGTTTATTGAAAAAGTCGTCATTGGTATCATTTTCTTACATTTTGGACGCAAATAATTACTAATATAGAATAAGATTAGTAATTATTTGACAAAATTGTGTAATTGAATAATTTATTTCTCCTATGGCTTCTGTCACCCAGTGTGACAACATGAGGCAGGCTTTGTACATTCAGTTTTGTTAGTCTATATCAAAAGGAGCGGTGTCAGATTGACCTTGACAGCGTTGACATATCCAGATTTTAACTTTTTTTTCCGCCGTTTACAATACTTATTCTTCGGCTATTACCTATTTAATATTAGGGCGGTAATTATGATCACTTAAAGAAATACAATACCTACATATAATATTGCTGTAGGATGAAAATCCATACTAATATTATAAATGTGAAAGTAATTCTGTCTGTCGTCTGTCTGTTTGTTACGCTTTCATGGATTAACCTAGGAATCGAATTAGATTAAATTTATACTTATTATCTCGAAAATCACCCCTAAGGGTAGTAGTAGTTTGTATGAGAATTCGGTAATTTATAATGATAGATACATTAAAATTTGTATTAAGATTCATAATATAATATATGTAATATTAAACTATGATGGATATTTTAAGAGCAACCAAACTATCATGGGAGGGATGGTGCTTTGAGACGGCGAATTTAGACAGATTCTCATCTACCGGTGATAGCTAGGGGCCCACCAGCGGATAAAATAAATGCATTTCGACATCTACGATATGGGTATAAGTATATAAAAAAAAATCTCACTACAAATATGCCAGGAACTACGAGTACACAATGATACACAGTCGGGGCAATATATGCGTCAGCTCTACTAAAAAATGGAGAAGATCGTATGGTGAGAGATAGTAACGATTTGAATACATTAAACCGCGAATTCTGTAATATTGTACAAAACACAGATGATCTAAAAAATAATATAAAGATAGAATGCGATGAATAGTAGGCGATGTTGTGGAGTATCTCTTGGTAGACAATATCATAGACAAGCCATCCGTCATCCGATTTCTCTATAGATCCGTATTTTCGCGGGTTCGGATCGGATTCGGATCGGACGTAGTGCGGAACCGCTCTAATAGCCAACAAACTACCAGCCAGATCTGCTGAAGACTTATAAGCGTGCTACACATACCCTGTTATACGCAAATAAATTTTACCGTATCAGCGTAATGTGTAGCACGCTTTATATTGCTGCTGGAAATATACCTATCTGTTTATACTTATAGTAGTTTACGTGACGGTTGCGTAATGCTAATTGAGTCTCGTACAATACTTTACGTTACAGATGTAGTGCATAATCCTTTCCCATTGTATTTTATCGGAAACGCTCGTATTTGTCATGCGTTTTCAGTCAGCCTCACTACCCTGTGCTGAGTCTGACTTTCAGGCAGACTGACCTACAATTTTTTTTTCTTAACTATAGAAAGCAAAACGATGGCGGCATTATTAAATCGAAAAAAGTTTTTATAAAATACAAAAATCTTAAAAAAAGTTATCGTTGCGGGGTTCGAACTCGCGTAGGTACTGTGCATCACTGCTGTCTACGATTTCCACTAAACTACACGACTCTCACTAGTAGGGGTCAAATTTGTCAATCACAATCTGCTACGACAAGCTGTTACTGAAAATATTCTGTTTGCAATTTTCTCTGAAATATTCTCAGAAATTTAATGAGAATTTAAGCAAGTTATTGGTAACTTATCACTTATTAACAAAATAATTAACTGTATCAAACTAAAACATGTACATAATAATTATGGAGTATTTATTATGTAAGAATATTTTCTTTGTTTAACAATAAGTTTAAAGTTGCTAGAATGTTCTCAGAACATTCTTGAGAATGTTTCCGCGTTTTGGGAATGTTCTGCAACTTGTACATTGCTAGCCACACAGCGCTTACGAGATCACGGGCAATTCCAGCCTAGATCCAACAATCGTGGTCATCCACCGAGGCGCACAGTACGTGAACAGGAAAACGTACTGGAGTTCTTTGACGCCAATCCAGCAGTGAGCGCCAATGATGCAATGATGATGATTTAAGAAATTATTAAACAATGTTGTAATTGGAACAACAGTTGTGCCTGTAACGAAATATGTATATGTGAAATAAATATTTTAAAATATTTTTGACGTAGGTTTCGTTGTCTTGAATTATGGCACTGTTATATGGTTAAAATCGTGTCGTATAACTTTCGAAGACGATGTTTAACATTTGCAGCGTATTTTGGAGTTCGTTTTGGCTTCCGTTGCTTTCGATAAGTTACTAAGTCGTTACGCTTCTTGGCTCTCTCAACCATTCGTACAGAACTTCTGCACTTTTTAGCCACAACTCTTATCCAAACACTGGGCGAGTTTTTGATTGTTCGCAATATTTTTGAGTCGATTTTGTAATTATGTGAACCCTTTCTTCAAGTTTCGTGTTGAAATGGCGGTTGCATTTTGTTGATCGTGCCCTGTAGCCTTGCGAGTATTAGTCTTTCACACAGCTTCCCCATTATATTGAGTAGCGTAATCGGTCTGTAAGAGGCTGCTTGTTTGTGATTTTTGCCGGATTTATGCAAAAAGATGCATTCACCGAGCTTCCAGCGTCTTGGGAAGTAACCCGTAGCTAACACGTAGTCGGCTATAGGTTTAAAGGCATCAAGAAACACATCTCCTCCCAATTTCAATGCGTCCGCTCTGATCTGGATCGGTCCCGGTGCCTTCTTGTTTTTAAATTTTCTCAGCTCGAGACGTATTTCCTTCGTCGATGTTCTGTCCAGAGGTTCGAAAGGAGTTGTCCTCTCAGAGGCTTCGTCTGCTGCATGTATGTTGGCTTGTTTGACTATAGCCGCATCCACCAGCGCGTCTATAATATCTTTTTCACTCGTGCATCCTTCGATATTGGGAAGTTTCATGTTTGGAGCTTTCATGCTTCTTTGGATTTTCCACATCTTCGCTCTGCTGTTTGTGGGGTCTTCAAGAGTTTTCAACCAGCTTTGTTCTCTGAGGTTAGTGAGAGCATAGTTTGTTGCTTTTTTCAGTCTGTTGTACTCCGAGCGCGCGAGTCGGGTTACCTCGGGATTCGCGTGATTTCTTTTCGTCCAGCATCGTGTCTTTGCTCGGTTCCTTTGATCAATCAGTTCGTTTATTTCATTAGGGAGAAAATCTCTTCTGTTATGTTCTTTGAGTGGCGCATGTAAATCCAAGGTGTCCGTGATGGCCTTTTCTAGATTTTCGATGTATTTTTCACAGGATTCGTTGTCTTTTATTGGTGAGATATCAGATGTTCTTTCGCAAAGAGTGGCTATCTAGGCCTCCCTGGTCTTCTCACTTTCCGTAATTTTATTCATATTTCTTGTGAGTTTTACTTCTCGGTCGACGTTGAGGTTTATATCAAGGATCCATGGGAGGTGATCTGAACCGATCGACGTAATTTGTTTCATTTTAAAGTCCTCCGCTTGTTGCAGTTGATGCGTGACGATTGCAGCGTCGAGAATGTTGTTGCCTTGGTTCGTTGGGCGCGACGGGAGATCTGTGTGTTTTAATTCACATACTCCATCCTGTTGTAGTCTCTTTACGAGGATACCGAGGCCTGCATCTCTGGAGTGTCCCAGCTGTCTCATTCGTAGGTTCAAGTCTCCTATTACGAGCGAAGGTTCGTGCATGAGCATGTCTTCCAGTTCGTCTCTAGCGTGGTGTTGATCTGGTATTGGAAAATAGACCCCTTTTATTTTTATATATTCACCGGAACGATGGTTGAAGACTAGTTTGATCGCGACACCCTCGATTTTGCCATCCTCTTCTTCCCATCCCGGTGTAAGCGCAGTCTGAGTCCATCTAAGTCCCCTGGCAATCTACATCGCGGTGCCTAGATGCGTCTCTCTGCTGTGCGTTATTTTGTCGTAGTTCAGTATGTTGTATTTGTTTTTCTCAAAGTCAACTTTGCATTCATTTATGATCATAATGTGAGCTAAATGTTTATTCGCTAGCGCTTTTATTTCTGTGAATTTATTTCTCAGGCTTTGGGCATTTATGTGAAGTATTCTTAGTTTTTTGAAGTGTGATTTAACTGCCATTGAAGTAGAGAAATATACATTGTGCTAGTTTCATGGCATCTTCTTGTGTCATCACAAATCTGTTTGTTGTCACGTTGGGCTGTTGGGCCGGCTGGGTGTGTTCCATTGGTAGCCTCGGTTCGGTTGTGACTGTATCTCTTTTTGGCTCCTCTCTGGGAAGCGGGGGAAATTCGCTGACCCTGTCAGTGAAAGAGATTCCCGGACGTGTGCTGCTATTGGCTATTCTTTCTTTCTTCCTGTTTTCTTTCTCGATCATTTGTTGTATTTTTTGATCATTTTTCTTTAATTCATTTTGAAAGATCGGGCAGATCGCGTTATTAGCTCCATGGTCACACTCCAGTCGACACGCCCGGCACACTGTCACTTCCCTACCTTCCATTTTTATTTGCACCCTGGGCGATAGTTGTGGCCCGTGGCATGATTGTTTTGTGTGATCAAATCTGTAGCACTTCTTGCATTGAACTATTCTGTTAATGTTCCTGCGGTATGGTTCTGTGTTGATTCGCGGGGCTCCGAAGAATCTTTCTGGCGTTGATTTCATTCTGGAAAGTATCTCCGTGGTTGTGAATGTTTTGTTACCCCGGTTAGCAGGGAAAATAATAAGATGCAAGCTACCGGTTTTGTTTAATTTGCTTATTTTTGAAGGCTTGATGTCGATGCATCTTTCCATTTCGTCGATCTGTTCTTGTTCTGACTCTCCATATGTTTCATTTCTTATTACTATTAAAACATTGCTCTGTCTGTCCGCAAGCGGTCTGGGGGCGATGTAATTTATTTTTCCTTCAAAGCTGTTCAGCAGGTCTATCATGGTTTGGCGGGATTTAGTCGTCTTAGGGTAAAATCTCAACTCCCTTCTAGTTTTCGTGAAGTTGTAAGGCACGTCATTCTGTTTCGCACATTCTCTTAACTTCTTTAGTTTGTCACCCTCGTCAAGATCTTGAGGGTTTGTTACTCTGATTTTAGGGATGTGTGAGCTGTCTTTAAAAGGACTGGTGAGCGTTGGAATTTCACTCTCTTCTCTGCTTCTCTTGTTATTACCGGTGCGCTGCTTTTTTAGTGGTGGTGAGCGCATTTCTCTATCGTTCGTCTCCTCACTTGTTTGAGCGCGCAGCGGCTCAAAGCTATTACTAGTTGTTATTTTTATACCGGTCGGCCGCGTAGCGGGCGAGTTCGTGCGAGTGATCGACCCTCTACGGATCGCGCCCTTCGTAGTGCTACGTGTTGCGCTACGAGCGCGGCTGCTATCGTCTACGCCGTGTGCGCTCGGGGTGCATGACGTACTGTGCCGATGCAGCGCTCGGCTCACATTCACTCTGTTTGCCGTCGTCGATATATCGGATCTTACGACGGCCGGTCTATTTTTAGAATACGTAGGAACGTTTGTTGCTTCGCTACCGCCTTCGCTTGCGCGTTGCAATGTTCGTGAACAATTTCGCACGCAGGGTAGATCTATATTAGTGCGGCCAGTTTTACGCCCGTTTCTCTTATTTTTAATATTTTGTATACCTATTTCGAGGCCACTGCTCACTAGTTCTAGCACTTGGTTTATTCCGCACTCGCACAGGAACCATTCTATGTTTTTAAGCCCATCCAATGGTATGATACGGCGCTTGTTTACTTTTTTACACTCTTTGCATTTCATGTCCCTGATGCTGCACTTGTCATAATCGTGTGTAACTATTTTTGCCGTGGTTATTGTTTTATCGTAGTCTCCTTCGGCTGTTTTTAGGCAGTCGAATTCGATAACGCACTTGTAACTGGTGGATTTTTTACAAGAGGTAGACCGTATGCGACTCGTGACGGTCTGGTTCCCTTTTTCCCATCTTAGTTTACTATTCAATATATTTGTGGCACATATGATGATGATGATGAATGCCAACAGTTTAATTCATCAGCCTTGAATTGTTTAATGTCTATTACATGTATTTTAATCGCATCACTGTGTTGCACTGGTATGAGAGACGGCTTCTTCGCACTGGTTGTGTCCATTTCCATTTTTTCAATATTCATTGTTATTAGAATCACTACTGTTTGTAATTCTCACGGTTTGGGGGGCACACTAGCCCCCCAGCTGTTCCTTTAAAATAGCAAAGTTCACTTTTGTATTTCACTGCACCGTTGCGTAAACAAACGATAGCTAACTTGCCAAGATAAGCGACGCGCGGCGGTTATTGACAGCACCTCTGTTCGCTATCGCGGCCCGCGCGGCATCCCATTGTCCACAATTCGTTTTCGTTGTTCGGGTGTTAGGCCTCTCATTTTGTGAGTTCAATACCATAGCATCTATGACATAATTAAAGGACATGGCCCGTTTTACTATGGCGCTGTGCCCCAGAATGTACAGCAATCATTTATATCTCAAATTAAAGCGAAAAATATATACTTTCAATATGTATATATCATTTTACATATAAAGTAGCGGTTTAAAAGTAATTCGATCCTTAATTATTTACATAACCTCAAAACACATAACGTGCAAGGCGCTTTGAAGGCCTACTGCTCCTAAACGGATTGTTCAAATTGCTTCGGAAAAATATATGTTACGTGTAATAATGTCAATAATAAAACATTTGTTGTTTTTCTAGTAATTACTGTTATTTTTGTCAGAAAATACAAACCAAAGTATCCCACATTTTGCGCAAAAATCTTTTAATTTTTCTTAACGCCTGAAGCGATTTTAATCATTCTTTCGCCATGTAATAGTCAATTTAACGATCCAAAACATTATTATTTGAACCTTTTAAAACGACCATATGGTTAGCGTCAGGGAGCAAGAAAGCATTTAACAAGCAAGTTGCGGGCATTCACGCAATAGCGCTCGCACGGTTACGGAGTATTGCTTGTTGGCTCCATGTGTATCAATAATAATCATGCAAGATTAATGCCACCGAGATGAAACTCGGTGTCAGTAAGTGTGCGGTCATGCACATTTTACGAGGGGTGGTTAATTGAATCTCTTCTCTCTCCTTCCGATGTTGTAGCTTACCAATACACACGCAGTGAATGTTAGAGACTTGGATATTGTGGACGGCGACGTCAAGAAGCTACTTAGTTTGATAGGGCGCACTGGATATGAGGGTCCCGTCTACTGCTAACATCACGTCACATGCATAGGCATACAACTTAATTGAGAGCCGGTACCTATATACATGAGGTGCGGGAAGAGGGCAATGGTGACTTGTAAAGATTTTTCGTACTGTCAAGGCAATCGAAAGACTTGACTCGTGGTTGCACTGCTTTTTGTCCCACTGCTGTTCGACAGAGCCCTACCTCGCGGCAGGGCTCGTATTGTAGGGTGGTTTGGTTTGGTGGTTTGGGGCATGTAACCATACCTAACAACCCTGATCTACCTACCTTTATGAAAAAAAAAATGATATCTGACGAAAGCGAAGAGCAGTGGGACCAATAGTAAAGGAACCACGAGTCAGGTGTTGAAGGACGTACATACATACGTGCACCCCTTTTTTGCTCTTGCCAGAATGTGAATACTTACCTGAGATATATAAAAGGCAAGTCTTTCCCTTACTGTAACTCACCCCCGTACCTCATGCTTACCCCGGCTCTATTTCTGGGTGTTTTGGCCCTTCGGGCCAGCTGAAGCACCATCATGACCCAAGCCTACCATATATTTATGATTTTTTGTCTAGCATGCCATTGCCCCGGTAAGTCCTTCAGCAGACATATTATTTCCGGTTGTCCGCATTTGGCCAGCGGTTTTTATATATGCACATAAAGGGGGAACCTCGCAGCCAAGATTATCCATCAGCAACATGCTATTTAATACGGTCTTGTTAACTTCGAAGTGCTGTACTACGAGTATGCACTGGCGCCATTTCTCGAATATGGTCGGGCCGCGCTCTAATGAGAGCGATTTATCATCCCCAGACATCGGAATAGGCAGAGCTTATTTGCCTAAACTTGACGCGCATTCATTCATATGTGAGTGAGATGGGAATACATTATTGAATGAATATGCATCAAGTTTAGGTAAATTAGCTCTACCTATTCCGATCACTGGTCATCACGGACTAAGACTTTTGTCGCCAATAAGCCTGATATCGAGTTGACGGAATATTCGCGGTAGTTCCTTTGGATGTTCCTTCGAAGGAACTATGAAAGAAGTACTGCGACATTTTTTTCGCCTTTGTTCCTTTGCAAACTGGGATTTTTCCTCGCTTTTGCTCCTTTACAAGACCTGAAGGAACAACTGAGACCTTTTTTTCGCATTAGTTCCTTTGCAAGAAAGTTCCTTCTGGTAACTACTTTGTATAACCTGTGGTAACCGAATTATAATTCGCCTTATGATTAAATCTATGTTATCCTAAATAAATAAATAAATAAACTAATTTGATGGATCAAAGGCGAATAAAAGTCGCAGTACGTCAATCATCTCTTGTGAAGGAACTAGGGTGAAAAAAAAAAGGATTTTAGTTCCTTAAACATCCAACTATCAAGGAACTACTGCAAATAATAAGAGTTGACAGACCGATCTCAACGCCGGGCCGTGCTCGTCAACGTCACCATCTCATGAAGGCTGAGAAGGCCATGCTCAGCAAGTACTTGGATTACGACATAACCGCCATGTGGGATGTTGACTCGACGATGATTGTCTCAATAGTTGTGTCATAGAACGGTCTCATACAGAAAAGTCTCTCCTTATGATGATAGATGGCTGGATCAAGGGTCAGATGCAGAAAGCAGTAGTCCTCGATATGGCACGTTTTACTAATATTTGGTTAACAGTAAGGAGTCACCTACACGGGCGAGTTTATTGCGGCGATAGTCTCGCTGTGCCATCTTCAATAGTTTAAGTGAAGTGACTCGACAGAGTCTCGTAAGCGTTATCGTACTTAAAAAAAACTATGTGCAACTAGATAAACTTGTATGACGATGTAGTATTTAATGAAACCTTACTCGAAAACATATTAGTAGCAGTTTGCTACTTACAAGTACTTGGTAATTTTTAAACGTCACATGTTGCACCCGTGATATAGATGCCCCCCCCACCCCTTTCTCGGCGGGACGCTGCTAGTTTAAAAGTCCTAAACTGCTAACACACTAGAGCATTTAGGTACTGGTAAATAAAAAATAGTTGTCGAAGGAATGTTGGGAGGCAACCAATGAGATGGACTGACGATCTCGTTAAGATAGGGGGAGAGACTGCTTAAGCTCACTCAGCATTAGGTGACGAAAGGTTGAAGAGAGAAGAGAAATAATTGTTACATTCATTAAAAGTTTTACAGGTAAAATTATCTTTTTAGTTGTATTATTCACAGTTTAAATGAATAAGTGTATGAAATAATGACAATGTTCGTATAGTATCCACTATTAACTAGTGATCCACGTTAATATCAATTTAAACTCTCGGACAATCAGGTTAAACCGCCTTCAACAACCCACTAAAATCATAAATCAAAAATTGTTTTAAGAAACAAAAAAAATCGCCTTCAAAAACACAAAAAATAACTTCCTTTAAAATGTTAGAACGGGAAAGTCATAGTTATATTTAAACAATTAAATGTTCTTCATTATAGTCGCTCATCTATCTTAATCGAGATATCTTATCGCCACCCTTGAAATAGGTACCGTTGAGGAGTTCCGGTGGCCATCTGTGGTCTTCATCAACAGTTTCACTTCACTAAGTGATAGTTTCTGAATGCAAATGTTAGACTTGTTACTAAAAATACTAAAATCGTTATATGTATGCCTATAATATTTGAGGAGTTCCCTCAATTCCTCACGGGTCCCGTCCGACCACCTCGAAAGTAGAGTAATACTCTTAACCTTTTGAACGCCATACATCGAATACAAAATGTGCCACCCACACGCCAAACATGTTTGCTATGCTATGCAAATTACACCTTATTGCTACCAAAGAAAGTATTTTAATCTTGAACTCTTGTCGGTTGTAGCCGACGTGGCGGCAGTGGCACGACTTTTAGTTGACGGCCAGAGCCTACTGTGGCATTGAAAAGGTTAAGTATACTTCTTAATCTTCATACTTGAACGAGAGTCGATGAATATACATTTAAAAAAAACATATAGTGGAACATAGAAGCTCTTTCTTTTTTGAATTTGGTTAAAAACTCGTCCGCTGCTTGTGGCGGCCACTAGTGACTTCGCTGTGGTCGGCACTAGTGGCCTAATGTGCTGCAGCTGTAAAGTAGGCAAAAATAGTGGCCTCAATCGAGTATCTTTTTAACCGAAGGATGATGTCATTTAGTGCGGCAAGTCTTGAGAAGCGGCCGGCACTTCTTAAGTATGGCAAGAAAGTGATGTCCTAGCCGATCGACATTACTTCAGCAAGGGCACCTTTTGTTTTACATACGCCCGGTATTATATCTAACTATGCCAAATCACAGCTATGTAGTACGTTCAGTGTCATAAATATATATACACCCTTATAACCTCGCAGCAGAGTCATGTTTACATATTTTTGAAAGTTTTACTGTGTCTATATATTTGATGCTGACTGTACCAAGAGTCTCCAAGTTAAGCCGCGGTCAGACGGACAGACGTACATACGGAGATGGCGAAACTATAAGGGTGCCTTGTTTACTACGGAACGCAAAAAACCTAGCTAAGAACAATGCCGATTGAACTAACTTCCGTATAATTAAAAATACGTGTATCCCACTAGTCCCATTGAGTTGTCCCATTATGGGACAACTGAGACGATTTCATCCCAGTAGTTCCATGGGACAAGTAACAATAATATTTTGGTCTTAAAAGTCCCAGGTAGGTAGGTTTAGGTTTTGTTAGTTTTGCAGCAGGCCCGAAAGACAACCCAGAAAAAGGAGCTCCACCATAGCGGAATGCCGTCGACACTATCCAATTGATTTCTGGAATGAGGAGGAATGCGAAATAACGACAGAGCTAAAGAAAACATAAATTATATATATATACTGTGGTGACGGTAATGGGACTTTTGGGACCAATAATAAAATATATAATATTAGTGCCACTTGTCCCATGGGACTACTACTACTGGGACGAAATCGTCTCAGTTGTCCCATAATGGGAAAACTCAATGGGACTAGTGGGATAAACGGACCCGTACTGTAGGTCAACCGCGTGGGAGCTACGATTCCACAGACAGACTCACAGATACAGAGACACACACACACGTACACACATCCAAGGTTACATTAAACTTATAACGCACCTCTTTTTTTGTCGGGGGTTTAAAAAGTTTTACGTATGCTATTTTTAAGGCCGTTTAAATGATACCTGGTGCTCTATTCTACTCGGTAAAACCATACTTTTGACACAGTTATCGTGTTGTCAAACTAATGATAGCTCTTATTTAGTAGGCAGTAATAGAGGCCGAGTTAAAAACAATACGATAAAATGTCAAAAGCAATATGGTTTACTGTGTAGAATAGAGCCCCTGAGTACCTATTCAAAATGACCCGGTGTGACTTAACCGATTTTTAACGGCACCACAGACACAGTTTACCTACAAGTGTGACAATTCAAAATCTGTAAAGATATGTACTTATATAGACTGTCGACCCTGTTTGGGTTGATCGTGAGTTACAGGTGCGATAATCAATAACAACCTGAAATACCAATATTGGCCGGCGGTTTCCTTTTATAATTTGGAAGATAGGCATTATCGAATTTTGTTCGAAGTGGCCAATGGTATGATAATAAATGCTGGTCAGTAACAGCTTAGGGCAGCAGCGTTCAATTATGTAAAGTAATGAGGAACCTTTAAAATAAAGTATGGTGAATTGGTTATATATAAATGTTTGTTTAACATGTACAATAACTTATTTAGTTTTCTTTACTTACATTACTAAGCGAAATTAAGGCCGTATCGATAGTCCGGTAGCACCAAGTTCAAGCACTATTAGCAAAAGGATTGAAAAAACTATAGGTAGGTACCTACATATGACAATAATACATTAACGGCCATACTCAGTAATTTAATGACGATTAGGGCGTTCTTTGGTCAACATTTTTTTAGACATAAAATTGAAAAAGGAACAGACGTTAACCGTCTCTTAAATGACTCTGAGCACGGCGGTAAGATAAGTAGAGTTAAGTAACAGTTTATTGACCGAAAGATGTATAATTACAAATTAAACTAGTGCGATTCGTCAGTGTACGGGAGAATATATTTTTTCAGTTTTTGAATATCAATCACATATTATTACCGTTGTGCACCTTGTGTAGGCCCGTTTTTAAGGTCGTTCTTTATTTATTTAGTCACATGATTAATGGGGGAATACGAAATGGCAATGCTGCAATGCGAAAAACCTGGGACAGGATTTTTTTTAGTTATAATTCCAATCTATAAATCCAGCAGTGGTTTTTCTTACACAGAAATTGATGATCTTTCAGATGAGCTTAGGTTTTTTGAGGAGATCGATCATAGTAGATATTTAAGCACGAGGCGTCGCTTATCATGCTGCTGCTACTGATAAGCCAATCAGGGGGGCTTGCAGCACTGTATTTTCGTAGTCTTACCCCTCCCCTGTTCCAAAGAATAAACGAAACTTGGGAGTCTTATTATCATACTAGACATCGGACTTGTAACTAACAAAAATTAGCTTTGTCCGGTTTTTTGAATTGCAGCATTGCCATTTCGTGTTTCCCCATTAATAACGTGACTAATTACATAACTGTATGTTTATCGTTATCTAATACCTATAGTACAAGCATACAGCTGGGTTTGGGACTAGACTCAATTTGTGTACGAATTTCCCCTTATATTTATTTATTTAAATATAAAATAGCATGCGTAGTTCTGCAGGAAACCGTGTGAGAATTATTACAAGAGAAAATAAATAATACTTTTATAACATGACGGTACTGACGGTGTAAGACGACCATATTATTGTTTTAATGTTTTCTTGTGTGCCGTCTCCCCTGCAAAAGATGATTGTTGATTTTCTAAAAACACAGACTATTACGACCACCCTAGCGACCACCCTGAACCGAATGCTGGTCTTCAGAAAACACTGTTTTATAACGAGCCCTCACAAAGGTGGTCGTCAGTGAATCTCATTTTGACAAACACTTGGGGGGCCGATCAAGGTGGTCAGATGTTAAATAAGTATTAGGAATTGAAAGTTGTTTTGTTCTTCTCTTGAAATTATTTTTTTAACTTTTTTTTTTAAATACCGTCTTCTTCATACTGTTTTCTTTTTGAAATCCAAAAGTCATGTCAGTTGGCCGCTTCAGTTTACCTAAAAAAAACGATAAGTCTAAGAAACAAGAACAACCCAAGCACCTACGTAGCTCAGTCAAGTAACGCCTGAAATTGGCAAATAAATAAGTGCATTAGGTATACCTAGGTATTCTACCCCTACCTACTCCTTGTATTTTCTTTTCTTTTGCTCTTTAACAACAAATAAATATATGATTTTGTAAAAACATTAATAAGCTTTATTGTTTCTAGGAAGCTTAGTATTCGAGATATTTACGAAAAACCAAAAGAAGAACATTTAAACCCTTCTCTTGCTGTAAGCACGCGGTCCTAGACTGGGGACTTTTAGTAGGTATGTTTATATTTTGGGGGTCGCCCCTACCTACTACAGCACCTAAATAATAACCAGACTTCACGATTTACTGCATTTATTTTTGCTTCGTTGACTGAACTAACGTATGGAACCAAAAGATGTCAATAGTGTTTATCTGTTCAACCCCCGACGCAAATAGAAATTGTTGATTCTCATCTCTTACATTCAAACATTTTTCAACATCCGATTCCATCATCAGATCAGCTCTTATACACCATAACATTGAATTTTTAATTATGGCGTTGAACCCTGAAGATTTAAACAAATAAACACACTTCCGCATTTATTATATTAATAATAAGGGCTCGAGCTTATATGTACTGACACACAAAGAGAGATGTAAAGCTTATATAAAATCATTAGCTTTTTGTTTCACTTGGTCTACGTGGAGCTCTTTTATTGTTATTCCCCGGGGAGCTACACAATTTTCTGGGATGTAAAAAGTACCCCATATAATTTCCCGGTGTTTAAAGCTATCTAAGTAAGAAATTATCAAAAAACTGAATCAGTAATTTAGCCGCGAAGGCGTAACGAACACACTTACAGACTTAATAGAAATCCGAAAGGATATATATTATATTACAAATTCCGCAGGTACGTACTAAACAAATCTATAAAACAATTATTACCAGTGACCTCGGAATTTTATAATATTTAGTGCCTACATCGAATATTTCGTAAACTTAACACTATATGCAATACATAGCAGTCGATGGCAAGAGCCAGGTTAGCCATTGTTTTCTTGACAACGGCTTGGATTGGATCGAATGCAGAATGCAGACCGAACATTATTTCACACTGTGGTTGTTTTGTGATAGTTTCTGATAAGTAACTGTGACATACAGATAGACATAGAAAGACGGTCGGAACATACATACATACATACATTAAAACTGATAGTTTCTGATAAGTGACTGTGACATACAGATAGACACAGACAGTCGGTCGGAACATACATACATACCTACATACATTAAAACTGATAATTTCTGATAAGTGACTGTGATATACAGATAGACACACAGTCCGACGGACGGAACATACATACATGCATACATTAAAATTGATATTTTCTGATAAGTGACTGTGATACACAGATACTAGATAGACACAGACAGACGGTTGGAACATACATACATACATACATATGTACATTAAAACTGATAGTTTCTGATAAGTGAATGTGTATTTGTTGACGTAATAAACCACGAGCTGCTTTTGGATAAGTTGCACTATTATGGGATACAGGTCACCTCCCACCTTCTACTTACATCATCACTGTGCGACCGGAAACAAGTTGTCAAATTGTCTGCGGGCGGCAAGAGACTCAAATCTGATGTTGGCACCGTGACAATGGGGATCCCTCAAGGATCTGCCTTGGGAAACAGCCTATTTCTGGCTTACGTCAATGATCTTCCGACCAGCATCACGGCCGGCGTTTCTGTGCAGTTCGCAGGTGCGATGCGCGCACGTATGATCAGCTCGCTGGGAAAATTCATAACGCATGTGATCAATTGAAGTGGTTTTCGTGTAACGATTTGCTCCTGAATATAACAAAATCAAACGTCATGATTTTTTCGGGGCGTAGTGGTCCTGTTCCTCCGTGCGTTGCAAACAGTCCGATGCCTATATGCGATCAGTGTAGGTTTCTCGGCTTCACTCTGGACTCGAATCTTAATTGGAAGTGCCATGTTGACCTGTTGTGTGGTAGATTGAGTAGGTAGTGCAGTTTTTGCGTTGCATAAGCTGAAATTGCTTATAACTGACGATGCTCTAAGACAGGTATATTATGCACACTTTCATTCACTGATTTCGTACGGCACACTCTTATGGGGAAACTCTACGGATGCCATCACGGTAATGCTGATGCAGAAACTTGCTGTGCGTATGTAGGTTGGTTGGGGCGAAGTCAAGACATACTTGTCGGGGCATTTTCACAGCGCACCGCATAATGAAGCACTATTCACTTTACATATTCGAAATCATTATGTTTGTCCGATCAAATATTTCTTCGTTTGCAACAGTTAACGTCATCGGCAAACAACTCCGTCACACAGGGCGTTTGAGAACTGTTTCTCGTCGCATGGCACTTGCAGGTAAGAACCCGCGCGTCATCGGTCCCACCTACTACGAGCGTCTACCCGCCGAACTCAAACGCGAACCATCTGACGAAATGTTAAAGCGCCGGCTTAGGAATCTTTTGTTGGATAACCCACTCTATTCTGTAAATGAGTATATGGAACTTGACATGTAAATTCTGTAAATATTGTATTTGATTTGCTGTTTTTTGTACAATAAAGTGTTTACCATGATCTTTTTTGTATGTCAATCTTATTTGTATGTATGTACATACAAATAAGATTGTTTTTTTTTTAATTTACTTTGTATTTGTATGACTTTTACTTTTACTATTATTATTTAATTCTATTTCTGACGACCTCAATGTAACTGCATATAATTTGAGATGGTCATGTAACTTATAATGTGTTATATTGAGTAATGAAATCTAAATCTCAATCTGAATCTGATATACAGATAGACACAGACAGACGGTCGGAACATACACGTATACATTAAAACTAATAGTTCCTGATAAGTGACTGTGACATACATATAGACTCAGACAGACGGACGGAACATACATACATACATACATGCTCAAAACTGATAGTTTCTGATAATTGACTGTTACATACAGATAGACACAGACAGACGGACGGAACATACATACATACATACATACATTAAAACTGATAGTTTCTGATAAGAGACCGTGATATACCGATAGATACAGACAGACGGACGGAACATACATACATACATACATACATACATTAAAACCGGTAGTTTCTGATAAGTGACTGTAACATACCGATAGACACAGACAGATGGACGGAACATAAATACATAAAAACTGATAGTTTATGATAAGCATACCTCGGGGTTTTCGGTGCGGGAATGATTTGAGAAAGAGTAGAGATAAACAGATAGGTTAGTCTGAGAAAAGTCATATTATGCCTAATGAATAACTACCTCCCTACGAATTGTATACACACTATAATACAATTTTATTTTGACTCATGTAGGAGGTACTACAAAGCCTTACTACAAAGCCTTATGAGATAATAATAAAATTAACATTAATTAATTACCTGCAGTATTAAAGTCCGGTATCTGTGAACTATTTACTTATAAATCAGTAGGGGCTTAAAGAGGTATACCTAATGACTGATATTTTTCATTTATACAGGGTGTCTGGAAAACCTTTGGAGAAATTTTAACAGTAGATAGGGTGGATGATTTGGATCATCCCTATATTGGTAACTATTTTTTTAAGTTAATATTTGACTGAGTTACAGGCTAATTTATCATCGCCTTTCCTGACGATGCTCTCAGTGTGCCCCATCTTAACTACTTCATTCATAACATGTGTCACAACGTAATGTAAATAAACAAGTTTTTCCCTATCAACAATGTTTCTAATCATGGTCAAAAGCTCAATGGTGTTTAGAACACAGACACATTATCCTGTAATATGAATGAAAAGAGGGTCCCTGATAAAAGCTATTAAATGAAATAATTTAAAAATTAAACTTACGATTACGATTATTACTCACACTCTTCTCACACTCACTCCGCTAAAATAGCACTTGTACTCGTACATTAGACTTATTTTACGAGATCATGAATCATGGATTTATTCTATTGATTTGCACTACTATCAAGGAGTAATACGAATAAAAAACACAATAATTAAAACGAATCATTAAGTTGTGATTGTGCTTTGACAGTTTGACATAGTATTTTTTTAAATCTTTTACTATTGAAAACTCTTTATGAAAAGAGGTTTCTTTTGTAAAAATAAAATCGTTCCTACACGTTATGTTTAATCAGAATTACATTTAAAGCTGGCATCATACACGTTGTTGAAAGAGTTTCGTATCCTAGAAGAATGAGAACCGTGTGAGCACAAAACGACAAGTGACTTTTTTACGTCTATGCGAACACCTCTGAGGGCTCAGACAAGATGCACTACGCTAACTAACGTTTCTATTCGATTCGTTTTTAAACCAATGGCGTCACTGGAAGATGACGTGATACAAAAAGTCACGTGGTCTACCAGTGACGCGATTGGTTTAAAAACGAATCGAATAGAAACGTTAGTTAGCGTAGTGCATCTTGTCTGAGCCCTCTGGTTCCTAGGCGTTGACCATGTGAGATCGCCCCGCTAACGCAACGCCTTTCTGCACGTCCGTGCGAACGTAGCCTTATTGAATGCTCTAAGTCCGGAATATGAAATGAATATGTATGTGTTATGTAAGTACCTACTACGTACGTATATCGATTCCATAATTCCATGGCCTGGGAAAGGCCGGTCTTTTTTTTTTCTCTATGACAAGTGCGATCATACAAATTTAATCAGTTATGCGACGGCCTTTATATTCGGACTGTTAGCTATACCGCGCGACGAATACCATACAGATCAATATGGACAGCAATAACCGGATCGTTCATTTCATGTCCATCCGAACTTTCAGCAGTCTATGACAGTAGCCATTTATCAAAGAATTGAACTTCTTCTAGGATACGAAAATCTTTCAACAACGTGTATGATGCCAGCTTTAAAATTTATGGTTGTCATTAGATGTCAGGTAAATTAAATTTCAGATTTTCTAGTCTGAATAAATAATAATAATAGTCTGAATTAATTTTGCTGTAAAACAATAAATGGGCTATTTTAGAGCAGAAAAAGATAAATGTTTAGATCTCGACATTAATATGAAACAGACGATACGATCAGAGCTCGGCAGAGCGTGTTCCAACAGATCTAGTAAACATTACAAAACCCGCTAAAATGTACAATTGTAAAAACGAAAATACAGTGAGTTGCATTAAAATTAATCTTTTTTTTGTAATTTGATTTTTGTTTACATGGGGCGAACTGTTTACATGGAGCGAACTGTTTACGTACCATGTAAACAACGTATGGTCTCAGGTCATTGACCTCGAACTTAGACTTTTGACGTTAGTTACTACGAACGTTTGGATTAGTATAGCATCAACATCAAAATGTCAAGGTCAAGATATCGGCTGCGATACATCAAGTAACACAATGAATATAATTAAATCTTCTTTTTTTTTTACATTAACAGAAACAAAAATGAATCATACCCCTGTGATCAGAATCGTGCGAACTATTACCGCGCCAAATATCTCCAAAGGTTTTCCAGACACCCTGTATATAAATTGAAAAGATATTAAGATTATAGATTAAGATATTAGGTATTCATGATTCATGATTGTTTCTGATAAGACACTTTGATATACAGATAGACACAGACAGACGGTCGGAACATACATACATACATTAAAACTGATAGTTTCTGATAAGTGACAGTGACATACAGATAGACACACAGACCGACGGACGGAACATACATACATACATTAAAACTGATAGTTTCTGATAAGTGACAGTGACATACAGATAGACACACAGACCAACGGACGGAACATACATACATACATACATTAAAACTGATAGTTTCTGATAAGTAACTGTGACACACAGATAGACACAGACAGATGGTCGGAACATACATACATACGTACATTAAAAATGGTAGTTTCTGATAAGTGACTGTCACGTACAGATAGACACAGACAGATGGACGGAACATACATACATACATACATACATACATTAAAACTGATAGTTTTTGATAACTAATTGTGATATACAGATAGACACAGACAGACTGTCGGAACATACATACATACATACATTAAAACTGGTAGTTTCTGATAAGTGACTGTGACATACAGATAGACACAGACAGACGGTCGGAACATACATACATACATACATTAAAACTGGTAGTTTCTGATAAGTGACTGTGACGTACAGATAGACACAGACAGATGGACGGAACATACATACACACATACATACATTAAAACTGATAGTTTTTGATAAGTAACTGTGATATACAGATAGACACAAAGAGACGGACGGGACATACATACATACATACATTAAAACTGATAGTTTCTGATAAGTGACTGCGACGTGCAGATAGACACAGACGGTCGGAACATACATATATACATAAATGAATACTCTTTAGGTAAATGTAAAAAAAGTCAGTTTTATAATAGGTAGATTCTAAGAAAAAGTAAATGTGATATACCTACACAAAGACGGATAGACAGATAGACGGAGAGACAGGGACTCACAGATAGACAGACGAACAGATAGGTAGACAGGCACACAGACAGACAGACTAACTTTCGTATTTGCAGTATTAGTATGAATACCTACTAGAGTCAATGGTAAACCAACTTACAACAGGAAATCATCCCACACTTAAAAAAATGTACTAGAGGGATATGTTCGCTTTTGTACTAATAAGTATTTAACATACATAAATACAAATACTAGTGCTTATGGCACTAATATTCAACAATTCCGGGAATCTAGCCCGGGTCAGCTGGCATCGTAGGCAGGGTCACTCACTACCAAGTAGGCTAAGCGTTGTCTTATATAAAACTAATTAACACTTATCATAAGTTGCTTCGGCTTTAACAGCTATTGCGGGTCCAAGTCGCTTCCTTGAGCTGGTTGTGGCTTATACATATAACCGCATTAACAATCACTAACTTTATATGTGAACACCTTTGTGCTGTAATGCACAACAATATAAGTTCATAAATCAAAAATATTCTTCTTAAAGTGCCTCTCCAACTTAGTGAAGGTTGGCTATCAGCAATTAGAATTTGTCCCGTGGTAAAACAACATTAACAACTTGTAATACTTACAGCATTTATTATTGTAAACCACGATATAGCATTTCATTGTATTTATTTATTTATTTTAATGGCGTCTACAAGTTATGTAATTTTGCCAATGTCAAGTATATATAAGCAATTGTACGGTGAATCGTCGTTGTCGTCGGCGTCTTCCAGTCCCAGTCGGCACACCATTGAAGATGGCGGGCATCCACTTCAATGGCTTATTGGCTTGGAGTGTTCTTGACCGCTTGCTCATTCAGAATCAACTTTTCACTGATATTTTATTTGATGCATATTCTTCGTCAGTGTTGGAGGTTACTTCACAAAGTTGCCCTGTATTTGCGAACCAAAATCAACGATAAAGTAATTTACAAAAAATGAAATAAATAGACAGATGTTTTCAAAATGACAGCTAGACAAGAACCCCATTTCATTGTAGTAAGCAACAAATAATTTTCTTTCAATCCAATTTTGTTTTTAAATGGCATGACCAATGTCACAGCATGTCACAGTTAGTAACGTAAGCGACTATTACTGCCAGCGACAAGACTTGTTTTGTCTGACAACCAGCATAGTGTATAAAATGATTGACAAAAGTTTGAAAATACAAAGGTTTGTTATAAAAGTAAGATTTTAGTTGCAGGTTCCTATTTTATTTATTTATTTATTTAGACCATTTTTAAGCCATTTTTGCTTTATTTAAGTATTACAATAAGACAAAACCTCGGCCTTTCTGAGGCTCTGTGTAAAATGTAACAAAATGAAGGACTCAAATACGCAGCATGTACAGCCAAAGTAATAAATATAT
Source organism: Acleris literana (assembly GCA_946894065.1). Lineage (NCBI taxonomy): Eukaryota > Metazoa > Arthropoda > Insecta > Lepidoptera > Tortricidae > Acleris > Acleris literana. The sequence continues at coordinate 24,323,939 of OX335669.1, forward strand.
AAACCCAAGACGTCTAAATATCTACACGCATCTGTTATTACTAATGATAACATTTGTATATAAATATATTTCACGCGATAATTGTGTTGGTTGGATATTTTGTGCTTTCGACTGTAGGTACGCTCTTAAAAGGAGGAATTTCACCGCGGCGTACGCACTCGTACGCTTCGTAACTAAATGTTTGTAGATACTCCTAAAGACTCCTACAGCGGCAAACGCACGAAAAGACGTCAGTGACACACGCCTAGAACCATTATTAATCCACGTAGCCTCTGCTCACGTGCAGAGTGTGCGTGCGTACCGTGCGCCTCAGAGATATAGAATAGAATAGAATATTCCGGCTGGATGCAGTTAGACAGTCCTTGTCTATTTTATTTGTTTTTGATTAGCTTATAAGTGGGGTCCAGACTTGTATCGTTATCAAGCACGCGTATAGTAAATCCTAAGTATCCCCTCATTTTGGCGCATTGGTGTCACTTGCAGAGTCTTGTAAAAAAAAACACGTCAAAATTAACTTAGCAGTGGTAAAGTAAGTCGTAAAATAGGTATCAAAACACGTCCATGTCACAATACGGGTTTAAGGTACGAGGTGAGGCACGGAACGCGTTTTTTACACGACTCTGCCAGTGATACAAATGCACCAAAATGAGAGTCCATACTTACCTACGAATAGAATAAGCGTGCTCAATTCAGAATGTTTGCTCGTGATCGCAGCGGAGACGAATCAAGTCAGTGCCCGGCTTTAAGCCGTATCGTAATACTGCCTTCTTAAGCAAAAATGCAATATCTAAGTAAATTCAATAGCCAAAGCAGATTCAACTCTGTTCGGTTTGTAACTAGTGCAATTTCTACAGGTGTTTAGTCTGAGATATCGCCATTAAGTTTAGTGGGGCAGAACAGCGTATCGTATCATTAGGTATTCCGTATCGGTAACTAAACGTTTCTATAGTTTGGACGTCGCATAATCTTTCCCTGCGATCTAACTTTTCGAGTGAAAAATGACGATCACCGACACACATAGGTGCTAATTGACAGAGATACGATTCGCTGAAATGATACAAGTGTGGACCCGGCTGAAGAGAGTAGTCCCATTTGATCAAAACCGTTTGACCGACTAAACAATGGGCTATACTATAACCCAACATCGGGGCTATAACCGAACAATTATTGATGCTGATGAAGATAATAATGATGATTCAATGAGTCAATCGAAAAATATTATTAAGTAGTTGGGTACCTACCTACGTGGCCTCCTAACCATTCGAAAATAATGTTTTGCAATGTGGTCAATGTTGGAAACTTAAACCTTATCAAACGTTGGACGCACAGCCCACAATTAGCACAACGCAACGTCATGCTTATTTTTGTATTTAGTCTTTAATCTGTGTTTAGTGTTTTCTTTCTGTCTTTTGCAAAATGTCAGTGCTATGCAAATTAAAGATTAGTCTTTTCCAAAGCTAGGCTAAGTACTGAAAAGAAACTGCTCTATTAATAGCGCGAAAAGGGCGCGAACCACCGTCAATATTATTTTTTATTTCTATTTTGCATCCCAAGTCTGAAGTCCAAAGAGGCCGTATGCCATATTAAATCCTAGCGAAAGGTACAGAGTGATGTCAGTCATATGTCTCTGTCCCTTTCGTTACCTAGTACTTGTAAGTTTTAATAATTTGTAATACAGCCTCCAGGGATTCACCTTTTTTAATAACACGCCGGCACGCGTATGTGTGCAGGCCCAACTGTCAAGTGGGTGGTTTCCGGCACGCAATATCTTTTTTTTTGCTTACTTTTTTTCCGCTACTTTTACAGAGATTTAATTAATCTCACGTGTAATTATTAATTAATTAATTATTTATCACATATGTCTCATTCGTGTACAAGTTGGGGCACAAACGGGCCATGTCCTTTAACATTCATATTTTTAAAACAAATAAAAAAAGAATGGCGGCCGGTTAAAATTGTCCTTATACTTTTCGATACAGTCTTTACTAATATACCTATCATTATATAAAACAATGGATATAAAATAAAAATATCAAACGTAGTTGAGCAGGAAAGCGTGTCAAACAAAACTCAGAATAACAAGAGCAAAAAATAATAATATTAAAAATATTTAAACTTAGCTTTGATGGTGCCAGATAACCACATTAAAGAAATAGTTATGGGTTGGCTTAATTAAAGCAGTGAGAATGTATTCAATTAATAATAACAGGCTCTAAATGAATACAAGAAGTATTTTGACAGTTATAAATAGAAAATATGATTGTCAATATTGTTAAAAAGGCAAAAAAAGATTAGATGGCTTAATAAAAAAAATTGGCGAGGAAGTTATTACGTGAACGTGTCTATCGCCTACTTAGACAGCGTAAAAAATCTGAAGTGGTCTCTCAATTCAAAGCTGAACATGTACCTCCATCTACAATTTAATATTTGATCCAGCGGTGGGAACTTTTTATAGGGACTGAAGATTTACCAAAAACGGGAAGACTACCCATTCTTAACGATCGAGGCCAAAGGAAAGTGGCAAAGTTTGCACAAAACAAAGTGGGTGTGTCCTAAAATAAATTAGCTGTAAAATATGATGTTTCGCGTGGGTGTATAAGGAATATTTTAAAGAAACACAATGTTCAACACTTCAAGCGACAAAAAGCACCCAAATATTCCGGAAACAGCTTGAAGAAATTCCAAAGAAGTGCAGGAAGTTGCGAAGAAAGTATCACTATGCAAGAAGCACCCAGAATTGTCTAAGAGAGCATGACGTTCATTTCGTACCGAAGGATCTAAACCGTCTGATCGTCCCTTTAACTCGTCCAACTGTCATTTTTTTACAGTGATGGGTGGAAAGCAATATCACAGACTCAGTTTAAGCGCAGGGTACAAAAACAACTAACTAAAAAAAGTAAAGCTAGATGTTGTCCAACACGTATGATGAAGACGGTAAGAAGAAAGCTACAAAACATTGAAAATGGGGAACCGGATGGACCATTGGGAGTAATTAATGATTATCATACTAGTTTAAGTTTATTTTAAATCGATATAAAACCCTAACAAGTGATTTAATGAAAAAAAAAACACACTTGTAGTCCTCATTCCTTTAAGCCAACTCGTTAGTAATAGGTGCAGTAGGTACCTAAGTCAAAAATATTTTTTACCCAAACGCAGTCACGTCAAGTGCAATAATTAACTTCTAATTTGTAATTAAACCATGCACCGTGAAGAGCGAAGGGTTCCTATGTGTCAATTTTGGCACTAAAAATAACCCCTCTCCACATTTTAATTATAAGCCGCGGGCCCCCCATTTCAAACGGATTACAGGAAGTAATAAAGACATGCACAGAATGACAGAACGTATTCTGGAATATTGAATAAGTTTTTTATGGCAAGAAGGTAAGTGGGATCTGAGACCTGTAGACATTTGCATTTGCATTAATACTGCAATCTTAACACTGCGAATGCGATGCCAAATCCACAATGGGCTGTCTCTATGCCAGTAATGTTATAAGTTCTCTTACTGCGGCACCGGAACACAGTGCGAATACTGGGCCTCCATTCTAGGCAGTAAAAACCACATCGTCTTTGACTTGATATGGTATTGTTTTTCACTCGGCCGCCATTACTATCAAGTAAATAAGAGCTATCAAAACGTTGAGAATACGATAACAGGTCAAAGACGATACGATTTATACCGCCTAGAATCTCGGCCCTTTTAGGCGAAAGGTTAAAGGATAAGACGGTGGTAGCGACAGGATCCCTGCACTAGGTCCTACCACCGTCCGCTAAATTTTTTTTATATTCAGATAGAGTGTAGTTGCGGCTTCCTCACTTAAATTACGTACCTATACTTAAATGCGACCAAAGAATTACGTAAAGTCAGAGTATAATGCAATTTTGAAACTTTCGTTAAGATTTTAAAACCAGTTCGCTTGTATCATCACCTATCATGTGTCATTACTCTTATATCTACCCTTAAACGCCCTCAATGCAGTTTTTGGGATTTTAAACCAAAAAGGCACTGGTGTATACGATTTATTCGATGCGTTTTTTACGAGTATATTGGCCGCATAATTTAATAAATAAAATCCTCCCATAAATATAATGGTGATCCCGTCTTTCAGAGCTGATATCTCTCAAACGGCCTAAGCGATTTTTATTTATGCTAGGTTACAATGATTAAATTAATTTTCTTTAAAAAAAACGCGGGCTACGATGCCTCAGACAGACACACACATACAAATGTTAAACTTACTATAACTACCATTATGTTTTTTGTCAAACATTCTCTTTTGTCGTCAGTCCAAACTTCCAAAACCATCTAAAATTCAAACCCGCGCTTATCTGGACGTATTTTAAATTGAAACCGGCTTTCCTTTAACGAAATAAGCCCCTCGCATAGTGGCCCCTGGCGATCGTTATTGACGCAACGATAACTCTACAAATATCCCATCTATTCTATAGGTGCTAAAGTTATGGGGAGGCAGAGCAAATTTTGTGACTTTGTAATAGTCCGAGAGCTATTAAGCATTTTTGAGTAGATGTTTGAGGCACCGTGGAAACCTGTACAGTACTTCTTTAATCGAGCCTTTAGGTCGAGCCCGTACGATCGTGCAAATTTTTGCAAACAATTTTTTACTTGATGAAAATGGATAATTATATTCATATCAATCCGCGCGTCATCACAAAGTCATCCAGAACGGGTTAATGATATTAAATGCAAAGAGGCCGACCTGGCTGAAGGGTATTGACTACCGACTTATGTTTTTTTTAAGTAATTAGTAGATGATGAATAAAAGGCGTGCTCCCTTGGCAAACATTTACTACGCGACAGAGCGTCTACCCTCTATTCTCGATATATAACAGTAGAAATTATACAACGAACCAGGTCAATTAGTCGGTCCTAAAATTTTACCTGGTGATTGCAAAAGTGTTAATTAAAAAAATCGAAAAATAATAATTGAGGCACGTTGAAATTTTAATACAGCAATGTCGGTAATTAAAAATAAATAGTACTTATAATTTAAAATGATCTACCCGAAAAAACAACTACTAACTAGGTTGTTGGGTAACCCTTCAGCCAGGGTTGCATCTTTGTATTTAAATATGATTAAGTAAAGAAGTACTGAACCAATTTCCACAGTGTCTCGAAAGCTTATTCAAAAATGCTTAACAGTCTCCTACTAAGAATAGAGGCTCTGGTGTAACGCAACATGACTGTGTCAAAGGTTGTATTTGTCGCAAATCTATTCAGTTTCTAGACACTGTATTAACAAGGGCGTATTTGTGTACCGCGTCCGAAAGGAGCATAGCTCTCAAACGATGGATGGTCCATATTTGTTTTGTTTTTAACGGCCAATAAGTAAAAGCGAAAATAAACAAATAAAGTGAACCAGAAACCCGGAATGGCGGCACCGCGCTCTTAATTTACGCGCATTACTTCCAGTCTACCGAACACGTAGATTTGATTTGACGTTCGACGATTTACTGACGAGTGGAACGTGTCGGCTATCTTTAGTACTTACTCTGTTACAAAAATCAACCGCTTGTTCGATTTTTATCGATACATAAATCGAACACTCATTTGATGTTTTACACACGGTCAGCCTTATAAGCTGCACATATAGCGCTTTGTCAGTTTTACGTCATGTTTGAACTGCTGCACTTATCTCTTAAAGGCGTTAAAGCGACAAGGTACTAAAGTGTGCAACATGCAAGGCCGACTGTAATACGTTGCAAATGCATTACGAGTATATACGAGTATCTACACTAATCTTATAAAAAGGAAAGATTTGTATTCTTGTACGTTTGTAATGAATAATCTCAAAACTACTGGCCCGATTTCAAAAATTATTTTACGAGGTAGAATGCTACATAATCCCCGAGTAACATAAGCTATGTTTTATTTTTCTGAGCGAACGGAATCGCGAGCAACAGCTTTTTGTATATTATGTAAAAGAAAAAACTGATTACCTATCTGATCAATCAACGCACAGACGGAACCGCTGCACCTAGGGACTTGAAATTTGGAGGGAATATTCCTTCGACGACGCAACGTTGACGACGCGATAGCCTAGTTGATAGTGACCCTGTTTACAAAGCTAGCAGTCCCGTGTTGAAATCCTGGTATGGGCAGATATTTTTGTGATGGGCGCGAATACTTGTTCTTGCATCTTGAATGTTTTCTGTATTTTTAAGTATATAGATTCTTGTTTAAGTACGTATTTATATCCTTGTCTCGTACCCATATTTCGAGCCTAGAACTTAGTTTGGGACGAGGTCAATTTTAAGAAGGGTTTTTTAGAAAAACACCCCCAAAAGGTTTTATATAGCGGGAAATTCATTCTATTCTACTGATTGGTTCCTGAGATACAGACGATCAAAATGTTTTCACCTACTAAAAATCATCTAAGACAGCATCAAATAAATTTAAAAACAAAACTAGTTCATACACGTAACATATTATGTTACATACAAACACAAAAAAATAACTATATCAAAAAGGAACACGTATGAACTAGTTTTGTTTATAAATTTATTTGGTGCTGTCTTAGATGATTTTACGTGAAAGAATAAGTAGGAACTTATTCTTTCACGTAAAATATAACTTAATCTATGTAATTTTTATACACATGTGTATTTTATTCATACAAACCTTATGAAATATACTTTCATACCTACCAAATATATATTTAAAAAAACATAAAAATCGGTCGAGCCGTTTTGGATGGTATGTATGAATACTATGCAAATGTCTTTGGGTCACTGACCCCACTTCCATCAGGTGTCCAGTAAGATTTTTAGCTTCCTCTATACCATGAAAAAGTAATCCCAACAAAACATTTTCATATAAAATGTTGCCAAGATAATCTCATGTAGAGCCAAGCTTCTAACTCTACACGCCCTAACTCTACAGGCCTTAAAATCACAAACTCTATACCTGAGTCAAAATATGTAGCTTGGCTGTTTCGTTATTACAACAACTATTGTATAACAGAAAAGTTATGAACAGTGAATATTTTTTCACGTTACGCCCATGTGACGGTAGCGAAAAGGCCAAGCCATTATAATATTTTGACTGAGGTGTAGAGTTTGTGAAGTTAAGACTTGCAGAGTTAGAGCGTGTAGAGTTCGAAGCTTGGCTCTACATGAGATCTGATAACTTTTTGACGATGTGAGCCATAATCTTCTCGTCTTGGCAACATTTTACAGGAAAAGGCTTTGTTGGGATTTCACTTCTTTTTGTAAGTTGCGTTTAGGAATTTTGCGCGCTATTCCTTCCCATGTTTTAAAAGGAGGGGGTGATTTAATAAAAATCCTGAAATAAGTATGTTTTTATTTATAACAGGAGTCCTTATATCAATTTTCAAACCCGTAGCATCAAAATTTGCGCAAGTCTCATACAAACTTCCATCCCCTAGTTAAAGGGGTTGGGGGGTAAATGTTCCAAGTTATAGAACTTTTGTTGTTGTTTGTGTACTAAGTTACATACCAAATGTCAGCTTTCTAGGACTTCAGGAATTACCCTAAGAATTTTGGTGACCATCAGTGAGTCAGTGATGAAATCGGGGTTTTTTAGATATCAATAAAATCTAAAGTATAAGAGCTATGCAAATGAAACTTTACGCGTTAAATCTACTATTGACATCACAACCCGAAAAGTATGTTTATCTGGTATAATCCAAACCCAGGTTATGAGGGTTCAAAAATCCGATGAAGCACTTCGAGAAAAGGTAGGTTGCTCTTCGGTGCCTAAGTGCCCTTGCTCTTCGGTTGGCTCGTCTTGGCGGGGGCACTACCGTGTCCCCAGATTAGATATCACCTTATCACCGTCTGATCTGTGAACAGGTGTAACCATTGCCTTTTTTCCAACCAAGAGAGATACCAGTAAAAAGGGACTTATTATGTATAGTCAATAATGGATGAACAAGAACCGACGCACAATTTACAATAAACATTGATTTGTGATTGATCTATGTTTGGTGCACTTAATAACTGACTATTCGTTTCAAGTGATTTAATGTATTCATCACTTCGACTTGTGTTCATCACTTCGATGACCGTCAAATGTGTATAGGTACTGAGCAGAAATAACTGGCGAACATTTCACAGATTTCAACATTGTCTGATGTAGTTTTGGTTCCATTCGATTCGTTGAAATTGACGGATAAGCACTTAACCCCCACGCTTCGCTTTAACATAAGACCAAAAAAATGGGATATTTTTTCATGCTTATCTCAACGATTTCTATATTATATTTGTTATACAGTGTAGTGTCTAAAATGTCACATCTCTTACCAACTAGTTTCAATTCAGTAAATTTTAGTGGATTCTTATATTTATTATATAGGTACTTAACTCTTAAGGGTAAGGACCAAAAAGTTGGGCACGCTAACTCACTCAATTTTTTCTATGAAACTTTTCCGTTGTGACACGAAAATTAGCCACACAATACAATTGTAGGGATACTTTTCGTCGCACAACGGAACTTTTGTCGACTTCGTTGTTTGTATCGCTAACTGCGCTTAACTGTGGTCCAAGTTTTTGGTCCTCACCCTTAATTCATTCTTAAGTTTTTTATCAAACCATTTAGAAAACCGGCGGTTTTTAGGTAGAACAAAAGGCACATATTTTGTAATCGTATCCTAATAATATTGTAAATGCGAAAGTGTGTGTGTGTGTGTGTTAGTTTGATACTTCTTCACGCTGCAACGGCGAGAAGGATTTGGATGAAATATGGAATGCAGATAGCTTATACTCTGGATTAACATAAGGCTACTTTTCATCCCGGAAAATTTAAAAGTTCCCGAGGGAATTACTATAATCGAAATCTAAGCGGACAAAGACGCGTTCGGAACCTAATAAACTAATCCTATTAAAACGAGTAGGTATCATACTAATCCTACTAATATTTTAAATGCGAAAGTTCGTGTGTTGGTTTGTTACTTGTTCACGCTGCAACGAATGAACGGATTTGGATGAAGTTTGAACTGGAGATAGCTTAGATATACCCCGGATAAACACATAATCGCAATCTAAGTCAGAGACATGAAAATTAATATATATGTAGGCAACTATTTACGCGATTTTGGAATAACTACTCCTAAGGGATAAAAGGGGGTGTAGAATTTTGGGGTGCTCCTTGAATCACCGACACTCATTCCAAGAATGCGTTGTTTCATCGAATTTTCATTTCATCGAAAGCTAATTTCTACTGAAAACTTATTGTTTTTAGGTTATCTTAAGCATGGGTTAAGTAGGTAAGGTTAGGTTAGACCTGTGACCACCAAAAAGTTATAACTCCTGTACGTGGAAATGCCTGTTCGATGAAATGAAAATTCGATGAAATGAAAATTCGGTGAAATGAGTGTCGGTGATTCAAGGGTAAACCAGAATTTTGCATGAAAGTTTCATAATTTTTTTATTATCTACTCATAAATAATAAAAATATTTATTATTACCTTTGGCGATTTTGAAAAAAATATTCCTAAGGGGGTGAAATGGGGCTAGAAGTTAGTGTATCGAAGTTAAATAAACTCATAGCTATGAGCTAAGTATGATAATTTATAGCTGTAATGTACTGGGAGTAAGTACAGTTTATGTTTTATTTTCACCTCCCTAATGACTCACTAGGCACTCTGAATACGGTGGGTTAGGGTTAAGTTTTTTTTCCGAATAAGCTTGGTAAGGTTAATTCCCGAAAATGAAACATGTATTAAAAATTTACACTAACTATTCTTTATTACCTATTAAACTTTAGAAGTAAAAACGAATTAGCCACTTTTACCTACTATAATACATACATACATAATCTCACGCCTTCGTTCCCAGAGTGGGGTAGGCAGAGCTACAGAATTACAAACATCTCTAAAAACTTGTTGATAATACTTTATGCATTAACATCTAAATCATAAAATTCGTTCAGTGTGAAATGGTGCGACTTAAGTATAAACATGAAAGTACAGCGACAAAGTTTTTTGCAGAATGCGTTCATTGATAGAAGGAGAAATGCCCAAGAGCACGATAGAATGATGTAAGGTTATTTAGACTAAGTAGTTGTAAGTTTGTGCTGTTTTGGCAAATAGTTTTATTTAAAAAAAACGAAGAACTTCGACTTTATTGCTTTGTCAGTTTGTATTATTCAATACAAAATGATGACGATGAATAAATCTCAGTAACAGAACTTATCACCCGACTAGGTATCGTTACCCCGAGGTCTTCGCTGTCACTTTGCCACTTAATCATACATGGTGAATAAACGCTTTTTAGAACAGCTATGAATACTCCACCCCGTCCTTACCACATAACAAACTTGATTGCTCTCCGTCTCTTCTGTAGACCTCATATAGGTCGTCATAAAGTTCACTGCTTGGACTGGACTTTTTAGCCATATTTCCGTTATTTCGGGATTTACTCGAGCGCGGCAGATTAACATAAGAGGGCATCCTTGTACCCTGTTGACTACCTCCAGCATAGATGAGCACTTTATCCTGAAACGCGCGTCCAGGATAACTGATCAGAATAGTAAAAAAAAACGATAGCTAGAAATACTCGAGCGCGTCAGATTAAGGTAAGGTAGGTTAATTACATGAAAAAAAAAGTATATATTTCAATAATCTGACGATTTAAGCGGAACGCAAAGGGGTGGGAGGGTCACAAATTTGAAAAAACCACCGTTACCTTGACTTTCTCGAGCGCAGTCGTTTTTTATATTATTTTGAAGGAAATAGTTCAAGAATGATAGAAAGAATATATACTAACGATTTCCATAACCCGAAGTATCAAAAATTATCATTATAGTTTAGCGGTCATTTTAGCCTTTATCCAACCTAAATTATAAGAATAGAGGCTGTGATAGCTAAAATCTCTTATAAACAACTCTTACAAGAGGAATTCTTATTGTGGTCTCATATTACTCGGCCATATTAGCCTTTATCCAATCTAAATTGTAAGAATAGAGGCTGTGATAGCTAAAATCTCTTATAAACAACTCTTACCAGGGAATTCTTATTGTGGTCATATTACTCGGCCGTATTAGCCTTTATTCAACCTAAATTGTAAGAATAGAGGCTGTGATAGCTAAAATCTCTTATAAACAACTCTTACCAGGGAATTCTTATTGTGGTCATATTACTCGGCCGTATTAGCCTTTATTCAACCTAAATTGTAAGAATAGAGGCTGTGATAGCCAAAATCTCTTATAAACAACTCTTACCAGGGAATTCTTATTTTGGTCATATTACTCGGCCGTATTAACCTTTATTCAACCTAAATTATAAAAATAAAAGCTGTATTACCCAAAATCTCTTATCATTATAAGAGATTTTGGGTAATACAGCTATTATACCTAAAGACATTGGAATAAGTTATGCTTTTATAAAACAATTACAAGTGTTTTGGCCATAAAAGCTTGTTATAAGGTTATTTTGCTAGTTGGACTATCAATGCTACAAGCCTTCCACGGGAAGACATGAAGTGGTACTATTCTAAGCCGGTAACCAAACAGCTAAAAAATAAATATTAGTAACAGTTTGCTATTTTTTATAAAATACATATAATATATGAAAATTAAAAGAAATAGTTTTTTTTTAATAGCATGCTATTCTCCGTGCATTTTTTTATACATTCATTGATTTATAAAAAAAATCTTTTTCAAACCGTCAGATTAAGAAGACCCCTCCAAATAATCGTCAGATTATGGGTCAGCACATCTTAGACATCAAGCTGAACCATCCGTATAAAAATCTGACGCGCTCGAGTTTTTCAATATTTCGATATTTTTTGCATTTTCAAAAAGCCGCCAAGGAGCTTGCGTCACGTCCGAATCGTCAGTCTTTGCAATGGGAGGTTCTTTCGGGTTCACTTAACATCCCCTCTGAAAATCTGACGCGCTCGAATATCTTTTTTTTTTCCCATTTTCAACACTTCCTTACGGCCACCCCCACCATGCAAACCGGCAGATTAACATGCGGCCGTTATCAGAGACACGTGGGAGTTATACACTATCAATATCTGACGCGCTCGAGTATTTCCGCTCGACTGTTTTTTTTTTCATTTTTGAAAACCTGTACACGCTTCCCCCACCGCTGAATGGATACACATCATATAACGTTTTTCCTTCCCACCATGTAATCTTTAAAATCTAATAGGTCCCCACGACGCTCGAGTAAATCCCCAATTAGGATCCTGGGTTACAGCACAAATTACGGTAGAAGGTGTAAGTTACGTAGTCCACGGATGTTTTTGTACCTTATTATTAAATCGAATTGAAAAAAAATGTTTTAAAATTAGCATCCTAAAAATGAGAAATATACAGTGTCTTACCAGCACGGTGGCTTTTTTTTAAAGGAGGTTAAAATAACGTATATCTGTAACGGAAGTGTGGGGAAGACTTATAGCTATGTTGGTCGTGGAGTGGGAATCCTGACGCATGCATGCTTACAGACTACAGGCTTCCTTTCTTTTTCCCGACAATGGAAAGGTCGGAGATCTTTTTTAGACCGCTTGTGTGGCTGTGGACACCATCTTTATAGGTGGGGCTACCCTTTTTTGAGGCTTGCTGTTTTGCCTGGAGATAATATTTTTGGCGCGTGTCTCCTGGCGCTGCCCTCTTTTGTGACCTCTTCCATTGCAACTTAGCCTATATAATTAAAGGAGGGGGGGGGCAGGTGTCAGTTTCACGAGGGACCAGTGAGTCGCGCGCGGAGCCTTACCCCAGCCAGCGCTGAAGGAACGGGAGAGAAGATCATTCTCCCGTTTAGGAGGCCACAGCATTCCCCATCCCATCCTACCGGCACCCGTTAGGTGTTCCTGAGGTGCGTGCGTCAGGAGGTTGCTTATGGGTGAATTGCAAAAACACTGCACATAGTCAAGGAGTCATTTGAGACAACATTAACTTTTTTCCATTGTTTCTCCCCTGTGCAACAAAAATTATCCATATGATTATATGGCTAATCTTCGCTACACAAAGGAAAAAGTTAAGGATTGTTAAGGATTTTTCAATTGAGCCCCTAACCATGCGCAATATTTCTGCAATTTGTCCTTACTGGTTGGTTCTATTGAACTTAATTGATGCTGCCAAAACTTTGTCGCGCAGCTGAGGAGTGGCCAGCTGAACCAGAATCGATCTTAGGAGCGACGATTCTTGGTTGATTTTAGCAACACGAGTGCAGTGCGTGATACTGCTCTCGGCTCTTTGACAGCCTACAGCCTGCCCAAGGTGACTGATAATGGCATATAAGTTTCTCGATTGTCTTCTGGCACGCACTGGATCTCCAAATTATTCGACCGGGTAACTATGTTGTTCCAAGTAATTAATACGTAGAGTCATTTCATTGATAGTCGTTTTCATCTTCAGATTATCTGCCTGTAATTCTTGCGTTAGCTTTTTGGCGGTATCTTGCTCATCCTCAACTACAACGAACCTAGCATTCATAAAATTCATTGAGTCTTGAATATCTTTCATAGGTGCCTTGTTTTAAGGGTTCAAATTGGTTATTGATAATTATAGCTATATTAGTATTCATTTTTTTACCATCGCACTAAACTCTTTCTGAAGCAAGTCCTCAAGTATATAGAACATTACATCGTCACCCTAAAGCAGGCAGGAGGAGAGTCTATGTACGGTTTGTTCTCCTCATTCAGTGTATTGCAGCATCCCCATGACTTTACTTCGGTTAGCAGTTGGTTTTGCATCTTACCGCTACCAAGTAACAAAGCAACTGATTTGAGATAGCTCCGAGCGTAGTGGTACGGAGGCTATTCACGACGCGCGCAGCCGAGCTGCAAGGGTGGTGCGTCATAAGCTTCCGGCACACTAAACGCGAGTCAGGACACGCGTTTGGTGTGCCGGAACCTTACCTAGCTCCTGACTTAGGAGCGACGCGCTTTGAAAGAGGGCTCGCGCGAGTTGTATTAAATACGGCCGCCATGTTTAGCGTCACAGTGGGGCGCGGCGACAGCGACGCGAAAGCTACGCGTCAGTGCGGCGTCGAGTTGTATTTTTTTACAAATGGATATAAACGAAAAAAATATCGAATTCGTACGAAAAACGCGACGCGACGCGACGCGACGCTTACGACACGCGTTTGGTGTGCCGGCGCCTTTAATATCTAGAGTATCTGAGCTACAAAAATAAATGTTTAAAAAAACAAAAAACCGCCCGGTCAGTCCAACTGAAGTCTGCTTTTGGTTAAAATATTGTTGGACGCCGACTTCAGTTGGACTGACCTATTTACCTACCATTTTAAAGAAGTTATTTTTTGCTTTTTGAAGGCGGTTTTTTTGTTTTTTTAAACATTTATTTTATTTTATACTTTTTAGTGATCCTATTTATGCTGTTACGTAGCTCCACTTCTATATACTAATAAGAAACTATTGAACATTTCAAGCTCGCCGCAGACAACGCCGCGGGAATGTCATAGTCATATTTAAACCTAAATGTGCTTCGTCATAGTCGCTCAACTTCCTTTATCGAAATATCTTATCGCCACCCTTGAAATAGGTACCGTTAAGGAGTTCCGGTGGCCATCTGTGGTCTTCATCATCAGTTCCACTTCACCATATAGTACTTTTCAAAAGAAAATGCATGAGTTACAGTGAAAAATACCAAAATCGCTATAGGTCTGCCTATAATATTTGAGGAGTTCTCATGATTTCTCCATGATCCCATCATCAGATCCTGACGTGGTGACAATGGAACCAACTAGAAAGTATATCTATTCGAACAACGAAAAAATTTTTCAAATCGGTCCAGTGGTCTTCGAGTAATCGGGGAACATACATAAAAAAAAAAAAAAAAAAAAAAAAACATCCCGACGAATTGAGAACCTCCTCCTTTTTTTGAAGTCGGTTAATAAGTCTAGTGCAAAATAACGTATAAAAACTAATTAAATTTAATTACGAAAGCGAACCAGTTACTCGGCAATATTATTATGGTATTATTACTTTTGTTGGTATGTCGACTCTTGTAGATTTCTACCTGTCATTAACAAAACGCGTGAAAAACGGATACAGTTCGTCCAAATAGAAAACTATTATTTTACTATGGAGGAATTATAATTAATATATAATAACAGTAATGAACGAACGGAAAACTAGTTCTACGCTGATAAAGTTTAAATCAATTTTTATATGGTTTCGACACCTTTATTGATAGTATTATAAATATTATAATAATAATAATAATAAATATCAAGGGACGATCTCACACAAATTGACCTAGTCCCAAACTAAGCTCTAGGCTTGTACTATGGGTACTAGACAACGATATAAATACTTATATAGAGAAATATATACTTAAATACATAGAAAACATCCACGACTCGGGAACAAATACTCGTGCTCATCACACAAATATCTGCCCTTACCGGGATTTGAACCCAGGACCGCTAGCTTCGTAGGCAGGGTCACTACCAACTAGGCTAGCACGTCGTCAATAATACCTCAATGTCGAATTGGTTATGGTTATACCCCTATTCTCAGCGCCACCTACCGTCCAATTGCTGAAATAAGTGTTCTTATTGTTTTCATGCGCATTTTGCTATTAAACACTAGATGGCATTCCTGGTACTAGTGGGGAGTATGTTTCTTTCGGGTACTATAGTCCGTTCGCGTTAAGAATGCAGTGAATGCTGTCTGATCAGTGAGGGTAAATGTGTATTCGCAGTGGAGTTTAAATTCAAACAAATTATATTTAAAAAGATTAAGTTTAATGAATAACAATAAAACTAATTTTGAGCGACCTGATTGGTAAGGGGGCGTGGCTAGGCCTGCGGAAAACAATGATTTACTGCATTCTTAACGCGAACGGACTATAGTGGGGTTTTTTTTGCTGCAATACAAATAATAGGATATAATTTGGAAACAACGCTTGTAGGTACCACTTTTTTATTTTGTAATTTAATTACAAATTAAAAACTGTGATAACTGAAAATACGCAATCAAAAACCAGTCAGTGGCTATAATATTAACTTTATCAGTGATTACCTGTAATTATGGTTTAATAAATTAATATGCTGTGCTTCTAACTCAAACTAGATGGTAAAACAATAATACGTTTAAAATTTTAAATTGTATTAAGAATTGGAATCCTGGCAATGGATTAGCCCCGAGCCGACTTTACCGACTTTTTGCATTAGTGATAACACCGCCATCTAGCAGGCAGTAGATGAACCGCGACAGATTAGTCGCGAGCCAGTTTTGCCGACTTTGTGCAATAGTGATAGCACCGCTATGTAGCGGGCAGCGAATGAACTAACTAAACTATACGTGTGGTTATTGTAATAAAAAACGAATATAATTCGATGTAAACTGCCCAATTCACTTGCGGGTGTTACGCCTCAAGTGAATTTCGCAGTATACTTCGAATTATATTCGTATTATATTACAATAACCACAAGTATGTGCGAGTGTAGCGACACTAACTAAGCGAATGGACTATAGTTGACGTCGATATAACTGCATCCTGTTAGAGGGCGATAGTAGTTGTATTGAAAAACTCATAATAAATTCAAATTCAAATTCAAATTCAATTTATTGCATGAAATAATGTTACATAGATCTTAAAATTAATTATAACAGTTCATTATTTCGCCGGTTAGGCATGCAATTTGTATACGAAATTCATAAATTCCGTATATGCAAATACACTAGCATCATAATTTAGAATTGAGAAAAGAAAAGAAAATTAAAAACAATAACAATACTTTACAAAAAAAGGTACAAAAGAATAATATTAATATGATACATTACAATGGTACATTATATTTCAGCTCTTAAGAGAAGTCTACATTTTGTGAAAAATTCTTCTAATGTGTAGAAATCTTCTTCAACTAACAATTTATTAACTCTGGTAAAGAATTGATTATTAGGTAAATATGTCCATGCAATAGGAAGTGAGTTATAAATTTTAATTGCCATCTGATAGCTGTTTTTACGACAGAGTTTCAGCCTACATTTTGGAGCTAGCAACGCCTTATTATGAGTAAAAGTACGTTTATATACGTTTTTTTTTATAAAAAGTGTAATATTCGTCTTAACAAACTTACAAACCTCCAGTATGTAAAGGCTCGGGACTGTGAGAAGTTTAAACTCTATAAACAGTGGCCTACATGACTCTCTCCAGTTTAAGCCCCATACGAGTATCATCCTAATACATTTCTTCTGAGTGACGAACACACGCTGTACGTCTGATGAGTTACCCCATAGTACTAAACCATAACGGAAGGTCGAACAAACATAACTATGAGAAACCAGTAGAGCAGTTTCTGTAGAGGTGATTGATTTAAGTTTTTTGAGAGCATAAATAAATTTATTCACTTTTTTACAAACTTCGTCCGTGTGCTTTTTCCAATTTAGTTGTTCATCTATATGAATGCCAAGAAAATTTGTTGAGGCAATATTTTCGATTATATTATTTTCAAATGTAACTTTTAGTTTAACGGTGCTTTTATCGTTATTCTTAGTTATAAAATTAATTATTTTAGTTTTACAGACATTCATGTGTAAACCATTATTTATTAGCCAATCTCTAAGATCATTAATTGCGTTTTTAGTGTTTACTTGTATCTCATTATTAGACTTTCCCCTAATAATAGCGGTCGTATCGTCCGCAAAGAGTACGCATCTTTGCTTGATAGAAGATGGTAAATCATTCACATAAATGAGGAACAGTAACGGGCCCAATATACTTCCTTGCGGAACCCCTGTGCCATTGCCACGCGAAGCAGAGTCGAAATTTTTCACTACGTTATTGCCTGCCAAGGTTTTAGTAATTCGTGTTATTTGTTTCCGCTCTGATAAATAACACTTTAGCCAATCATGGGCAGGTCCCCTTATCCCATATTTATAAAGTTTATCTAGGAGAATTGAATGATTGACATGGTCGAATGCTTTACTTAAATCTAAAAATAAAGCAATAACTTTTTCGTTTCCGTCTAGAGCACTCAACACGTTACCAACTAGATCAAAGGCTGCTTGTGCGGTTGATTTTCCTTTACGAAATCCGTATTGCTCTGAACGTAAGATGCCATTTTTATCAAGAAAGTTTATAATCCTTGTATACATGACCTTTTCAAATATTTTGGAAATGACTGGTAGTAATGCGACAGGTCTGTAATGACTCCTGTTTGTCTTTATTCCTTTCTTAAAAAGAGGTTTAATAATCGAAAACTTAAGTACATCCGGGATATAACCTTGTAATAATGACAAGTTAATAACATGAGAAAGAGGATATGATATTATTTTAGCGATTGCTTTCACGGTATTGACTTTTATGTAATCAATCCCCACTGAGTTAGTATTTTTTAAGGACATTATGATTTTGTATGTTTCATAAGAATCCACGGGTCCCAAAAATATAGTTTTTTTAACATTACTAAGGGGGCAAACACGAGCAAGACCATTATTTTGGCCTTTAGAAATATCAATGAAAAAGTCGTTAAATGACTTCGCAATTTCCTCGGGCAATTGTCTCAATAAATAATACGAAGGTGCTTTGCGAACTGTAAGATTCGATTACTTGGTTTAAAAATGTCTGCATAAGCGAACAAAATATCCAACAGCAGCGACAGCAAGCTAACATCACTCGTAAAGTGTTACAAATATTAAAAAACTTTCAATGCTTAAAATACTATTTGGGCTAGCGGTACGCCAAAAAATGCTGCAAATGGTGTTAAAAGCATAAAACTCGGAATGATTGATCTTTAGGCCATACAAACCAGTTTGACCCGTAGCACGAAAAAAAACAATTTATGACGTCATCTTTTTTAGTATTGGAAAAAAAATATGTTCTGAAACTTATCGTATATGGTATCTAATGAAAGGACTCACTAAGCCGATTCTAAAAATATATCACATCATTATATTTCAGTCACTTGTTTTAAATAAAAATAAAAATCATTTTCAAAACATACCAAGTTTGGGCTCCTCCAGATATGATACGGTTGAATCATTATTTGTTAAATATACCTAAAATTAAACGTAATAGTCATATCCATCCCCAAGAAAGCAATTTGAAAATATTTACATTTAGTATTTTTTTATATTTTTTTTATATTACAAAATGTGATAAAATCACAAGTAGTTGAAACATGTATAAAAATTTCAATTTTAGACACTGAGGATGATAAATACTAATGCAAAAGGAGTTTTCAATCATATTTAAATAAAAAACTTTTAAATTTTCTGTAATGTCTTAATTTCCTGTGTTAAACACCATTACAGAAAATTTTAAAGTTTTATTTTATATTTAAAACAAAAATAAATATGTTAATATTAATAAATAATATAAATATTATGATTGAAAACGCCTAGGCGTTTTCAATCATAGGCGCGCCTCTCGCATTAGTATTTATTATTAGTAGTTAGATATGAAGCTATTACGTATCATTTTAGGTATATTTTACAAATAATGATAATTTTTATTGTAATTTAAAACAAGTGACTGAAATATAGCACAGTGATGTAATATTTTTTTTAATCGGCTTATTAAGCCCTTTCATTAGATATCACTCACGATAGGTTTCAGAAGAAAAAAAAATACCATTAAGAAAAAATATGACGCAATAACTCGTCTCCTTTTTTTTCGCGCTACTGGTCAAATTGATTCGTATGGCCTAAAGATCAATCGTTCTGAGTTTTATGCTTTTAACATCATTTGCAGCATTTTACTGAATTTCCGGGTGTACCGCTCGCACTATATGCCATGCACAGTATGTCAACGTACCTATGGTTATGAATTTGATTGTGCCGGATTCTCGGAGAAGCTCCATCGTATAATGTACCCAGAATCAAAGAAGAAATGAAAATGCAAATTATGTATAGCAGGTCAAAGTAATGTAGGTACCTAAAAACACCAAATCACCACTCAAACATAACCTTGAGGAAAAAAACAAAATATTTCAAAAAGTCTGAACTCACCTCAAAACACCCCACAGACAGAGCTACCACAACAACATAATGACTGGAGGTAGTTTACATTTAGACATATGAATATGATGAGAGTAGATAAATAAAGCATAAGCCAGTCTTACTCGGAACCTGTAGTTTGATTCACGCATCCCTCTCCAAGTACTTTACATGGCGCAGCCGAGTGTGAAAAAAGGAACCTACCAATGTGTTATTGTTACGAATAGTTACAACTAGTGAATATACTTGAGTGTTGTACAGTTTGTGAGCTGTAGTATCAATCTCAAAGGCTACGTTTAGTGGGTGTGTACTGACGTTTTTGTGCTACAATGGAAGCGGTTCTACCGCCACCGTCCCCGTTTCATTTTATTAATAATTTGGAGAACGTTACTTCTGGAAACTTATCGAAGGAATGGGAAAAATGGAAAAATGCGTTTAATATTTATTTCGAAGCGTGTGAGCTTCAGAGCAAAAGTGAAAAAAGTACCTACAAACGTACATTTTGTTGCACGTCATCGGAGAACAGTGCCGGGAGCTATTTGCGCAATTTGACACTAAGGTAAAGGCTGATACTGTTGAAAAGGTTTTGAAGCAATTCGATTCATTTTTTTTACCAAAGAAGAATATCACTACTGAGCGGCATGGCATAAGATTTTTATTCGGAATCAAGAACAAAGCGAATCTGTGGAACAATACGCATTTGAATTGAAAAATTGGGCGAGTTCGTACGAATTTAAGGACCTGTCTAATGGAGGATTTGATAAGGGATCGGCTCATATTATGTGGAATACTGGAGGACGCGTTACGTGAACGTCTGTTGCGGGAACCAGATTTGAATTTGAAGAAATCATTAGATATAATTATGTAATTTAGCACAAATATCAAAATTGTAAGCTGGTGCTATTAGAAAAGAATCGAGTGAACATCATGTTTATAACATAAGTCAGCGAGATCAATATGATTTTGAAGATGCGGGTGATACGCGCGCAGTTGACTGGATATCGAGAGGACGATCGCGCAATAGAGAATGTCAGCCAGTTTAGATTTTTGGCTTACCGTATTATTCACTAAAAACTAAAAATAGCTGTAAAAAAATCATTTCGATACATCAAATAGTTTTCAAGATATTAAATTTTAAACTTCGTATGCGGCGCTCGAAACCCGGCGGCTATAGCTCACGGATGATGACGTCATCGCTTAGCAGCGGTACGCGCCCTTATATGAAAAAGTAAGTTTACAGGGCTATAACTTTATAAACGTTATAAGTAGCCAGTTGAATTTTTCACAGAATACGTGTTATTATAAAATCTATCGTTTAAAATTGTATAATGTACAATAAATCAAATCCCAAGAGGGGTCCCCATACAAGAAACATGAAACAAAATCATTTTTTTTAGCTATTTTATACGGATTGTATTTTTATAATGGCTTCTTATTTTGATGCTATTTTAAGCTTAAATGGTAGTCTAATTTTCATAGTTTCCGTCTAAATAGCAATCTCAAGTAAAACTGCTACAAATATGTGACGAAACTGATTTTATCAACACGATGTCTTAGGCGGTCACCCATCCTGTTATAGACTACGCTTGTACTTGCTTAACTTTGTAAGTCGTATGTTTATCTATTATTTTGTATTACATAACTAACTGTCTGTCACTAACCGGCTTTTCTATTTGTAATGTTTGTCGAATAAGTTGGTTAAATAAAATTAGAATAATGATCAAGCACTTAAAATTTTGGGATAGTGACAATAATGCCTAGACCTAAATAGCAAAGCGAGAGTGTTGTAGGTATGTAGGTAGGTACGTCTATCAACTTGGTAGCGCCCGCGCGCGAAATTTGAAATCGATGAAATGAATACACGAAGTATCAGAACTACTGCTAGGTTAATCAAAAATACATGTTTTATAGTTAACTCTTTTATACAGTAGCTATATTAATTCTAAATTAACACGAAATTTGTAAAGAAAGGCCTACCACCAAAGTTAAGCAACCACCGCTTACCTAAATATCGATCGTGTTGATTTAAACTAGGCACTTTTTAACATATTTGTAAGAGTTTTACTACAGTTTACTGTTTGGTCGTAAACTATATATGTTTGTATGGAGTTTTGATTATTATCTAAACTTAATGTGACACCGAAATAAAAAGCTATTATACAAATACAACCCGTACTTCGCCTTCCAAAGTTAAGCAACTACACGCGTAGTCTAAAACAGGATGGGTGACCGCTTAAAATATCGTGTTGATAAAATCAGTTTTGTCACATATTTGTAGCAGTGTTACTTGACATTGCTATTTAGTCGTAAACTACAAAAAATAGACTACAATTTAAGCTCAAAATAGCTTCAAAATAAGAAAACATTATAAAAATACAATCCGTATAAAAATGTTAAAAAAATCGATTTATTTTCATGTTTGTTGTATGGGGACCCCTCTTGGGATTTGATTTATTGTTCATTGTACAATTTTAAGCGATAGATTTTATAATCACACGTATTCTGTGAAAAATTCAACTGGCTACTTATAACGGTTAAAAAGTTATAGCCCTATAAACTTACTTTTTCATATAAGGGCGCGTACCGCTGTTAAGCGATGACGTCACCCCAGCAAGATGGCCCCCGCGCGCTTTAATATTATTGACCCTAATTTTAAACGTTCATAGAATCCAAACTATTGAGTCTTTTTGAATAAAATAAAAAGTAATATGTTTGTTTATTTATAAATTTTACTGCTACAAAGTTTCAAGCGATTTGGCGTACCTACTGACATTCTTCATTATCGCGGTAGTCAGCTCGGCAGGGGTCACGGCCGGGCGCCGGCGGGAGCGCCGCGCGCCGTGCCCCTGCGGTTTAGCGGCCAGCCGTCAGCGGCAGCTTACCGGGGTGCTCAACATCAGCTGGTGCCGCTCTACAGGGATGGACAAACGAGTTGGTGTTCAAGATGCGGTCTTTCTCATCAAAGTGAAAGATGCCCTGCAGCGGGAAGGAGATGCTTAAGGTGTAACATTTACGACCACTTTTCCCGCATGTGCAATGTACATGAAATTCAGGCAGATGAGTCGACCGACCAGGTAATTTACCATTTTTCTGATAGGTACGCATAATGACTGGTGCGTAGATTTAATGATAAACGATTATGAAATTAAAGGACATGGCTAAACTGAAGTATGGGCGACTGCCCTAACAATGTATAAACATTTTAACTAGTAATATATTATGCTAATGAGCTGAATATTAGTATTCTGCATAAAAAATGTTTCAGGAACTTTCCATATCGTTACAATCCTGAAAATAAGTCGTAGAAACTCCTTCGCATACAAACTTATTTATTATTAAGTATACTTGCAACTGTCGGAACAAATAAACATACAAGTAATAATAAAAAATAATAATAAAAAGAAACGAATAGCTGTCACTAATACTAACCATCTGTGCAAAATGTGGTTACAGAATGAACAACAAGTGTTTAGAGCCCACCCCACTCTGGGAATGAAGGCGTGAGTGTATGCATGCATCCATGAAACAAATACTTTCACATTTTAAAAATGTACGACATCTAAGGCAACTACTCTGTCGTCGTGACTTACAAGATTATCTAGTATAAATCTATAGTCATTGAGCTTATAATATATTCTGAGAACCGCGGTGAACAACCTTCAAAACGCTTTTGCTCTTCGTTGCTTCTCATATTTATGGGTTATAATGATTTTACCTAACTGTACAATACTTACCTCGATTGTTGAACACCGTGCTAGGATGGTGAGTAAAAGGCCAGGCAATGAAGCACGATATGACATGTCTCCGCAGTCTTTGCGTAGCTACACCACGGTTTGTACATCTCATGATGAATCGATAGGCAAGCTAAGTCAGTGTAGAGTAGCCAAAACTCAGTAATTAATTAGGCGAGCTCACACAATAAGTCCAATAAACAAGCACGGGTCAAAAGTAAGAATCAAAATAATTTAGATTATACTATAATATATTATATAAGTAATAATATTTTCGATCAATACAGGGTTATTTGTTAAATACTAATAACCTCTCAGGGTTAAATCAATAATATCATAAACAACAACTTTTGTTCGAAGACTTTTTACAAAACGTAATAGATTCCCCAAAAAATTACTTTCAAGTTTTTGTTGTACAGTCAGCATCAAATATATAGACACAGTAAAACTTTCAATAATATGTAAACACGACTCTGCTGCGAGGGAATAAGGGTGTATATTTATTTCTGAAACCTTGTTAACGTATATAATTATATTTATGACGCTGACCGTACTATCTGACACTTTTTAGATCTGTAATTGGGTTATCCCAAAAAAAATTACCCCTAGTTTTTATTTTTATTTTCGATAAAATAGACTTTGTCTAAGATCCGAATAGGAGAAGATTTGGACCGGGCTGTTTATTCTATGAAAAAGGACTGAAATTTTTCAGCCTACCTATTCGCCATATATTACTTAGCATATAAAATTTGGTATAAAATACTTTTTATCGAATAAACAGCCCGGTCCAAATCGTCTGCTATTCGGATCTCCTACTAACTAATTGAAGACACTAATTTCACGGTTTTTGCATTTAAATCAATATATTAATATATTTTAATTTTTAAAGAAAATGGCTTTATGACGTCACTACAAGTTGGTTTGTTTGAGACATGCTTTAAAACTATTGAATTCGTTTGAGAGTACGCGTTTCTGTCAGATCACGTAAAATGTCAATGTCAAGTCATGTAATTTCCCTCGGCCGTTTGTTGAATTTGACAATTTCACCCACAGACTAGCCTACGGGCGGAGGTTCCAAAACGGACTTGTATTTTAATCATTCCATTTTTTTTAAGATTTTTGTCATTGTCATGTTTATATACAGTTAATAAATGTTTTAAAAAACAAAAAACCGCCTTCAAAAACGCAAAAAAATAACTTCTTTGAAATTGTAGGCACCTAATAGGTTAATCCAACTGATGTCGGCTTTTTGTTGAAAATATTGTGGTCGCCGACTTCAGTTGGACTAACCTATTAGGTGCCTACAATTTTAAAGAAGTTATTTTTTTGCGTTTATGAAGGCGGTTTTTTGTTTTTTAAAACATTTATTTTATTTTATACTTTTCAATGATCTTAAAACGCTGTTACGTAGTCCCACTTCTTAGTTGATATGAAACTTTAAGTTATTTCAAGCGCGCCGCAAGCAACGCCGCGGGAAAGTCATAGTCATATTTCAATAAACTCCTTTTTTGAAGTCGGTTAACAAGTAAATATTCTTCGTTGTAGTCGCTCAACTATCTTAATCGAGATATCTTATCGCCACCCTTGAAATCGGTACCGTTAAGGAGTTCCGGTGGCCATCTGTGGTCTTCATCATCAGTTCCACTTCACCAAATGATACTTTCTGAATGCAAATGCTGGACTTGTTACTAAAAATACTAAAATCGCTATATATTTGC
Organism: Acleris literana; assembly: GCA_946894065.1. NCBI lineage: Eukaryota > Metazoa > Arthropoda > Insecta > Lepidoptera > Tortricidae > Acleris > Acleris literana. The sequence continues at coordinate 24,349,284 of OX335669.1, forward strand.
CTACAATATTTGAGGAGTTCCCTCAATTCCTCACGGATCCTCTCATCAGATTCAGATTTGGTGACAATGGGATCACCTCAAAAGTATACTCTATGAAACCAAAAAAAAAAATTGAAATCGGTCGACAATTGACGGAGTAATCGGTGAACATACATAAAAAAAAAAACATACAGTGGAACGTATAACCTCCTCCTTTTTTGAAGTCGGTTAAAAATTGTCTTAATTTTAATAAGCGTTAAAATAAATAAGACAAAATTCGATACACATTATTTATATATTACTGCATTTCGGACTCATATTATATGCAGAGGCCCTACTTTGAAAATCGAAGTTCGTAGTTACGTTAGCTTCATCCCTGTCACTCGTCATTCGATACACAGATTAGACACAACTTACCAATGAAGATCGTAACCTCGCTACATTACAGGTCAAATAATGTCAAATGATAAATTAGAAATAACTATTTAATACTAATTTTGTAAAATAATCTGATAACGGGGAATGGTTCTACAACCCTTACCCTCGAAATGGTTTTTGAATCACTATACATTACTAAATTATGGGATAACATGGCCACATTTCTTTCATTGGCAGCCCGTGTGGTTGCCGGCTTAGAAGCCCGTGTGGTTGCCGGCTTAGAATAGTGCCACTCCATGTCTTCCCGTGGATGTCGTAAGAGTCGACTAAGGGAATAAAGGCTTGTAGTACTGTTAGGCGATGGGCTTGCAACCTGTCACTAATACGCTGGTAAACATCTTAGCCTGATTGTGCAAAATGTGGTTACAGACTTATCAACAAGTTTTTAGAGTTGTTGGTAATTCTGTAGCTCTGCCTACCCCACTCTGGGAACGAAGGCGTGAGTTCATGTATGTATGTATGTGATAATTGTAACTTGTTTTCAGTACCCACTTGTTCAACAAAATCATTGCTTACATTTTAGTACGTACTTTATCGCTTTAACTCCTCTGACAATTTTGTGTGGCAGTTCAAACAAGACATTAAAGCGCCTAGGTACTAGAATGTAAATGTTATGACGTCGACCGTACACTAAATCCACGAACCTTTCATACTTTACCAGGCTTAGGACTGGCTAAAGAACAATACTACATCATTGCATCATTGGTGCTCGTTGCTGGATTGGCGTCAAAGAACTTCAGTATGTTTTCGTGTTCACGTACTCTGCGCCGCGGTGGACGAACACGATTGTTGGATCAAAAGGTAGGTATTTACAGTGCTACGCCTTGTATGCACCGTTTGGCGGACGCCGTCGATGGCTATGTATCTTCATTTTGATAGGTCCGTTCACTTCACCTTATTTGTCCCATTGTGTCACAACACAATAAAAGTACACAAACATAATAATAATAATAATAATAATAATAATATCGGATCAAGTGCGGGCCATTCAGCGGCTTCGGTACTTAGTTTACCTGCCAGTACAGCTATATGGGGACTCCATTGCAAATGTTTATCTAATGTTATGCCTAAGAAAATTGCCTTATCTACCATTTGCAAACACTCGTCATTTAGAAAAATACTAGAATGTACCGGTTTAACATTAGGCAAAGCGAACCTAACACATTTTGTTTTCTTAGCATTTAGTAGCAAATTGTTGCTAGTAAACCAATTAAGTACTTTAACTAGTGTGGTGTTAATCCTACTGTAGTCTACGGATTTTCTATCTACCTTGAAAATTAGTGAAGTATCATCAGCAAAAAGTACAATATCACAAAGTTTATCTACTGTTGGTGGCAAGTCATTTATGTAAACCAAAAATAAAAAAGGACCTAAAATAGAGCCTTGAGGCACACCTATTTTCACTGTAGCTCCAACAGATTGCGTTTTGTTTACAACAACTGTTTGAGTTCTATCACTTAGATAAGAAGACATAAGGCTTAAAGCTTTATTGGACAATCCATAATGTTCTAATTTTAAAATAAGGGTCGTATGATCCACGCAATCAAAAGCTTTAGAAAGATCACAAAATATTCCTACTGCATCGCAAGATTTCTCCCAACTGTTTTATATATGTTTAATGAGTACAGATGCCGCATCAATTGTTGATCGACCTCTGATAAAGCCAAACTGGTTATTGTTAAGTAGTTTATTTCTGTTAAAGTGACCTAACATATCCTTCAGCATTACTTTCTCAAAGACTTTACTTAAAACTGGTAGTAGAATAGAATAGAATAGAATAGAATAACTTTATTTCAGACTACAAGGCCCATATTTACAAATACCTTACAGACTAGCATACATATCAATATATAACATAAAATGAATACAACTATTAATAAATTTTCGCGGTGTCTGCTAGACGGCGACCACGAAATCGCCGAAATAAGACTCCCCTCGGCCAGAATTCCTCCTTTAAAAAGGTCGACAGATCTATGGTCGGTACTCTCATCACAAATGACTTAAAATTAACCTTGTGGCGAGGTTCTAACCACTCGACCCTAAGAGTAAATCCGGTCTTAACTCGTACATACTCAACGAGATCTTTTGCCTCCGTAGAGTAATGTAAACGGGACACGTTCAACTGCGTCGTGGGCGTAGCAGGACACAGCAAGTGGTTCGGTCCGGTCGGTGCAGTGCCGCACAGGTTCCTCGGGGCAGGCTTCTTCTTCCTCTCCACCCGGGTAAAACCATCCTTGTCCTGCTTAGGACACGTCGGGGGCAGCACCCCGCGAACGGGCTTACTGCGGTTCTGCGTCACCTCAGTAGGGAGCTGTGCTGGTTGCCTAGCGATTGGTCGCCTGGCAGCAGCAGCATACGCACGATTTGAGGTCGTCGACCGCGCGCATGGTGTCACCACAGCCGGGACAGAAGTGCGGGCGGCGGGGCGCGGGGCGGCGCTGTGTACAGCGCCGGCCGGTAACGCATCCAATTTCACCGACTCAATCTTGTCTACGGGTGCATTTTGCGGCCCGTGACATGCACTCACAATAGAGGCATCAGGTGACCTACTTTCCGAAACAGCATTCCGTAATAACACTACTTCGGCACGTAATTCACTCACGATGTTATTTGATGCCTCTAATAATATTTAGTATGGAAATGGGACGGAAGTTCGTTATATCACTCATCTCGCCCGATTTAAAAAGAGGTATTACTTTACTATATTTCATGAGATCTGGAAAGACCCCCTCTGATATGCAATTATTGTAGATTAATGCTCGATGGGGTGCAATTACATCTATGATATGAAAGAGTACCTTAACTGATGTGCCCCACAAATCTTCAGTCTTTTTTAAACTAAGTGATTTAAATATCTTGACTATTGAATCTGAATTTACAGGGCTGAAATCAAAGTTTATATTACATTTACTGACATTAGTGCTAAGTAATGATTGAGCTTCAACCGCGGATGATTTAAGACATTTCGTAGTATTAATGGCTAAGTATGTTAGAAAAATAATCTTCGAATGCTAAGGCAACGTCTTTATTTGACGTGATTTGTTGGTCACCTGTGTTCAGAGTGACTTGATTATCACGAGTTTTTGATTTTTCCCGTTTCTCTATTTATAATATTCCATACAGTTTTTACCTTGTTGTCAGATGATTTAAGTTTGAGACTAAGAAAATTTGCCTTGGCAGTTAAACAAACTTGCTTAAAGGTCCTTGAATAATTCTTAACATAATTTAGGAAGTCAGCATTCTTATTGTCCTCCCTCTCTCTATATAGGTCATAAAGCCTATTTCTACTTTTATGAATGCCAGCAGTAGCCCATTCACTAAATTTTGTTTTCGACCTAGAAATAGTTTTCATTTTAAAATTGGTCGGTATGTAATTGTGTCAGGTTTTTGATAAAAATCATAGATGAAAGATGCCTTCTGACCACTATGGTCAGAATTAAAACAATTAAATATTTCTTTATCCAAACATTCGCAACTACAAAAAATATTATCTAAGCAGGTTGCACTACTACGTGTGGGTTCTAAGAACAGATTACCTAAATTAAAAGATTTATAAATAAATAAATAAACGAAAAAGTAAATAAACTAAGTAACCTAGTTGTATTATTTGACGTTTCGCGTAAGTTAATATTAAAATCTCCACAAACTATAACATGCTTCTGGGTATTACATGCTAATTTTAACACATGTTCCATAGTAGATTCAAATGTGCAAAAATCAGGCAACGGTGGTCTGTAAACACATATTATTATATAACTTTTTAGTTCTGCGCAAGAAATTTCTACAATCCTTTCTATCGATAGCTTTACAATATCCTTTCTTTCTTTGGATTTAAGAGTACTTTTTACAATTATTAAAGAGCCACCATGAATGGCACTTTTTCTGGCAAACTAACTAACTAATTTAAAATTTTAAAATCAGAAATTAATTGCTCTTGTCTAAGCCAATGTTCAGTAATGCACATAATTTGTACATTTTCATTATCTAAGAACAACCTTATTTCTAGTTCTTTGCTGGAAAAACCTTGAATATTTTGGTGAGTTAAATTTATATTCAAGGGTGTTTCCGCTGTCCTATAATTTAGTTTAAATCATGAGGCAAGGCATTATTGCCAATAATGTCTTGTTGGGGCTGGGTACTACTGTATGTATTTGGTTCTATATTAAAAGCTAATAGGTCAACCAAGCTCAAAATATATTTCCTGGGCAAATGAATTTTTCCTGATGTTATATCAAGTCGTTTTATAAATTTGTTTAAGTCAAAGAAATGATATTTATTATTACAGGTTATAGCATTATATCGACGGTAAAAAGCGTAAACGCTGTAACCCACAATGTACCAAAAAATTTTTTTTGCATATTCGGAATCAGATTTTTTTTCTGCGTCGAATGGTCCGGGTCTCGTGGCTCTACGACGATTAGAAAATTCTGTACAGCGTTGAAATTGTATGTACTTTTTTGACATATAGCAAAATTAATTGCTGTAAGCCGCCAAAAAACAGGTCTTTATTTTGGATTTGCATTTACACCAATTCATATTTTACAAATTTTTCGAGTCCAGTAGGTTACTGCGTGCGTAAAACCATTTCCACTGTCATTTACAGCGTTTACGCGTATTGAAAAAAAAAGTGACACTACACTTACTACGTTTTCTGTAAAATATATTTAGATGATAGTGACTTACTACGTTTTAATCAGACACCATAATGTGAATACTCACAAGTTACACCAAATATGAAGTAATACGCAAAAATATTACTGACCTTTACCTCATTTCTTAAACGATTGCTTATTATTGGTCGCTTGAGTTTACCGTATTTTAAATACGCGCTCATGCTGTGTGGGTAACGGCTTACCGCCCCGATCAGTCAGTCTGAGACCGCCGTGGGATCAAGTTGTGTGTGGTGTAACGGTCTTTCACCGCGTGACAACAAAAGTTTAAAATGTAATTATATATATTTTAATAGTAAACCAGTGCAAATAATGTGAATAGTTAATACTGTACTAATGAATTCTTATTTCATTTAAATAGTAACTACTTAGTATGTATGATAAATTCTGAGGATTAAGTGTTGCTTTACATAATTATAAGTAATTAAAACTACTTTACGAATTTTAACATTACTTTGATAATAATTATTAGTTTGAAGAAACGCTAGTATAGTGTCTTAAACTTTTCAGTTTGTTAAACATTGATGTTTTTAATTTTAATTGACTTTATTTCATGAGTAAGTTAACTTGTGATATTTAATTTATCATAATAATATACTTCTTTTATACGAAGTGCTTGTAGCGATGCATAATTATCGTTAAAATAAATGTATTTCTTTTTTTTCAACTAGACTTGTATTGTAAATGTTTATAAGCATGTATATATTTATATATATTTATATATATATATATATATATATTTATATGTAGATGTTCGGATGTTTATATCTAATGGAGGATTGAAAATATATTTACATACACATACAAACACATTCGTATTAATTAATTCTTTAGGATAACATTTAAAAAAAGGATTAATAAATGTTATCTCATATTTACGTCGTTTTAATATCAATAACCTTTTTTGACATCTATCATTGAATACAATTATGATTTTTTTAAACTGCAAGCACTGCAGCGTAACATCAATTTAGGCAGTGCTCAACATTTAAAGAATGGTGGTTACATCACTTACGCTTATTAGAAATCACACTGATTATTACCTTTCCATACATTTAACAAAATCATTAACAGCGTTTTATCGTATTGAAAAAAAAAGTCAGGTTGCTGTAACCGACACTAAAAAGAAACCTAGTCACTTCTGGTACACGACAGGCATATGGTCTAATAGGGAATTTGAAAATACATATGTAGTATAAAAATGGCACCGGTCGCTCAAATAAAAAAAAAGATATGATTTTTTTTGTAAAATTTCAAAAGTTTTTTGGCTCTGGTGTAAAGTTTGATTTTGCGGGTTACAGCGTTTACGCTTTTTACCGTCGTATATTAAAGAATTAAAGTGTGCTATTCTATTATTATGACTAAATGGCATACTTTGTGAGTATGGTAGCGCACATAGTATAATTTTACCGATGCCCCTACCTTCAATAGTGTTTAGTGTTGATATTAATTTATCTACGCCGGACTTGTCCACACTAAGACTATTTCCTACCAAAATTACTAAAGTGGTGGTCCTGTCAAAACTTCCTTTTAAAAGTAAATCACTTAATTGCATAAGAGTTGCATTATGGTAACAGTAATTAGTAACATTTTGATTTAATTTGTTATTTAACAATAAACCTAGTCCAGATCCAAGGGTCGGAATAAACAATAGTTTTATACCTACTTATAATTTGTCTAGGGGACTCCTTAGAAGTATCAAAAGCCATATCTGGCTGAATCACAGCAGTTGGTGAAGTTCCTAATCTATCACAATTACCATAACCATATCACAATTACTTGCTACGTGATATTCATTAGATCCGCTAGATGGTGCTATACGAGGACGTTAGCGCCAACTTTTGTCGTCGCTGTCACTTCCGGTATAGATATTCAATGGAACAACATTTAATTAAAGCGTTTGTTATTTCTTATCCCAAAAATACGAAAGTTTATTTATTTTAACACCACAATAAATAACTTCCCAAGTATTTTTCACAATGCGTTTGACACAAACAAAACTAAAGGTTATCTTTCTTACTCTCGAGTTTTTCGTATCTGTCCATCATTCATTAGTGAAACAAGTGAACATAATTGTGGTTTGTATAGCTATCTATATGCAACTGCGACTATTTTTAACCGACTTCAAAAAAAAGGAGGTTCTCATCTCAATTTGTCCTGTATGTGTGTTCACGATTATCTCGCGTTTGGCTGAACCGATTTTGATGTGGTTTTCATAAAAGTATTTGTTATACTAAGGAGGTTTTAGTTATTTAACCGACTTAAAAAAAGGAGTTTCTCAGTTTGAACTTTTTACAGAGTTGTCCGAGTTTAAAATTTTTTTTTTGGTTTGATAGAGTATACTTCCGAGGTAATCCCATTGTCACCAATCATGAGTCTAAATCTGAATCTGATGAGGGGATCCGTGAGGAATTGAGGGAGCTCCTCAAATATCATAGGCATAGGTACATACAGCGATTTTAGTATTTTTAGTAACAAGTCCAGCATTTGCATTCAGCAATTATCATTTGGTGAAGTGGAACTGATGATGAAGACCACAAATGGCCCCCTGAACTCCTCAACGGTAGGTACCTATTTCAAGGGTGGCGATAAGATACCTCGATTAAGATAGTTCAGCAATTGTAACGTGAATGTTTAATTGTTTAAATATGACTATGACTTTCCCGAGGCGTTGCTTGTTTAATTAAAGGCCCAGCCACACCGGATGCGTGCGCGTAGACGTGACGTGCGTTTGCGCTTTACACTGCGTTGTATAGTGACATAGGTGGTCGAATTTGCCTACAAATACCTACCTATGACTTCGATTTAGACAGTATAAACCTACTAGCTGTCCGCGCCCGGGCCGCCAATACTTAATCGATTACAATTTTTTTACAATCGATTATATATGTGCATACTATTTTATTAGCATGATGATGATGATGATGACGATGGTGATTGTGATGGTGATGATGCTGATGGTTATGGTGATGAATTGATGATGGTGATGGTGATGATGATGATGATGAACATGGCGATGAATTGATGATGATGATGATGATGATGATGATGATGATCAAGATGATGATGATGATGATGACGATGGTGATTGTGATGGTGATGATGCTGATGGTTATGGTGATGAATTGATGATGATGATGGTGATGCCAATGATGGTGATGATGGTGATTAATTGATGATGATGATGATGATGATGATGGTGATGATGGTGGTGGTATCGATGATGATGATGATGATGATGATGATGATGATGATGATGACGATGATGATGATGATGATGACGATGATCTTTTATTTTCCTCATAGGTGATGTGAAAAGCAGTATGTGTCACACAGTAGCAAAATTATTTCCACCTTGGGCGTTATCACTTGAATCCCTCACTACGCTCAGGATTCTATTTTAGAATCCTTCGCTTCGTCACGCTTCGTTCAGGATGCAATGTACGCCCTCGCCATAAATATCTCCACACGACCACAAACACCGTGGCACGAGATTTTTATACAAGTAAATAGATTAGTTCGTTTTTAACGGAGGTTCAAACCGCATCAGTTTAGAGCTAAAGTACTTACGTAAATTATATATATACATATATTTAATCATATATAATTATATATATATATGTATGTATATATATATATAATTATTCTGTTCTTTCACTTACTAGTCTAACTACGGAGGTGCGCATCGTTTGCAAATCACTAAGTAAGTGAATAAATAGATAGGCAAACAAAAGGTAGTTCACGCCAAAACTTGATCACAAGGACCCAATATTTTTGCAAAAATATGCTTAAAGAATGTACAATCAACGTTTAGTTTTATATGACGGCGCGCTGCGGCGGCGGCAATTCATAAAGCTTTGACAAAAATGCTATCTGTCGAACTGATTGCGAGGTTACGTGTCGTTCATAGCTTAGAAAACATGTCGATTGTGCTGCCACTGCTGGCGAAACCACAGAAACTTATAGGGCCGGCGGCTATCGACTTTAGGACGGCAACCATTTTCGATTCGCGAGTGAGTATCTGTAGAGTATAGTAATCTGTGGTAAAACTAATTCCTACTTCATGCACTTAATACTCTAAAGTTTAGAATTTAAAGTCTAAATTCAGTTAGTCCTATTTATCTAAGTTTCTTTTACAAGTTCTTATTCAAATTCTAAATGGAAAATGATGTTTGTTGGTTATTTTATGTTTAGTTTAAATCTTTGTGTTGATGAGTAGTGATAGCTGCCCAGAGTCGAAAATCCACAAAAAAATCCAAAAGAAAGTTGGTAACTTTGGCTTGGGCATGACGTCGTGTAGGAGGCTAACACCCACGTTGGGTTATAAGTTTTATTACTAGGGTTAGGATTTTAGTGGCAAAACGTGGTTCTAGAATCCATGGAGTCGCTATTTCCTAATAAATTATTACACTTATCACTTTAATTTTGGCCTTTAGTTTTGTCATAATTTCTAAATACACTAAATACGTTTTTAGTTCAGTTTATCCATACCTACTTATATTTGTTTGTTTGTTACGTTTTCACAGCGGAGATATCCTCCGTACCAAAATTAATTTAAACTCGTTTAGCGATTTAATGAATGATTTAATTTTTTAATATGACAATACTGAAGGTCAAAATCAAGGTGGTATGTTTTATAATAATCAGGAAACAGCGCCTCCATGGATCCTAAAACCACGGTTTGCCACCTCCTAACATGTAACACTATTATAATTATGAGGCAAATTGGATTCTTCCGATGGAGGAGGCTTGGAGAGGCATATACTTAACGGTGGGCATTTAATAAATTGCTGCGAAAGAAAACGAAGATAATACACAGCCTAGCGTTTATAACGATGCCATATTTTTGAACTATATATATTATCGATGGCACGCCATTACAGCAGTAGGTAAATAATTTGTTTTGGATGAACATCCTGCTTCTTTACTGGTTTTCTATTAGGGTTACCACAAGGTTGTTTGAAAAAATGTGTAAGGTATGTATGTCTTGGTTTAATCAAAAAAATAAAGTATTTACACACAGTAGAGTAAGAAAGTATTCTTTTTTTAAAGGGGTTTTTGAGTAGTTAATTGTTCAATCCATAGACAAGTTTGTGTCCTGACACTTATTCATGGCTGCGTCTGGAATATTTTTTTAGTTCTAACTTTTGCATTTCAGTTTATTTTTATTGTTTCGAAAATACTGTATTTTAGAGTACTTTCAATGTTTCGACTATAATTATTACATTATATTACGGGTGGCAACCCTATTTGCTAGGGTTATATAAAATTTAAGTAAAATATTGACGCGGCGGCTATTTTTAGTACACGACCTGAAAAGCCTACTACACACGAGTTGTAGGAAATTAATGCTAAAACAAAACAATACCCGTGGTACGGCAAAAACTTAAACAATGAACGGAACACGTGTTTATTAGGTAAATCCGTAAATGATAATTCATATAGGCGTGTCTAGAATAATTTTCGAAGCTTTGTGTTTCACATCAAAAATAAGGAAAATGAAAATACCTAAAGTCTGATCCTATTCAGACTGCCAATGACAATAACAAGTAGGTATACCTGACTGTAATTGTCTTTAGATTGAGGATGAAATAGTCATGAGATTAATGTTGCCTCTAATTAGTTTATTAAAAAGTATGAATATATATATTCATCATCATCATCGTATTATTATGCTGGGTGCGACAGAGACGAAAACCTCACTTATCAATCAAATCTATCAAATATGAGTTTTAGCCGATATAACAAAACACGTGTTCATTATTTTTTCATGTTCTTAAACAATAATCAAAAAAAAGTAGGAAAATAGCATGTTGTTTTTTTTAATTCTCTATAAAAGTTAGAGGGTTTAGTCACTTTTCAGTACTTTGGAGGTCATTTTCTCCCAACAGGTTGAGTTTGGGCCGCTAAAAAAAAATACGTGTCTGTTATTTTAGACTACTCTTTAACATATATCAAAATAAACCAAATCGGAGCCGGACAGTTGGGTACCTTTCCTTGTAAGATAGTGTTTTAAAATGTGAACGACTATTTACGGAAAAATCATTAGAAATAATTGATTGAATGACGGAGTTTTATGAGATAATCTTAATATCATCTAAAAGTATTATTACCTAATTTATCGTAAATGTAAAAAACTCGTTTTGCAACAATGTTTCCACGTTGAAGTAAAACATTAATAATAATTCGTGACTAAACTTCTATACCACATCCATAAACCGAATAAAATATTTCGCAAGTGACAGCCCTAACTTTGGGCGCGGACGACAGAGGGAGTAGCGGTAGAGGGGGGAGTAGCGGGGCGAAAGGAGAAAAAAGTAGGTATTTAAAGCGCGGCATTTGGGGCCTGGTCAAAGGAGATTCGCTTCTACGTGTATTTATTCTTATGGTAATAGTAATTAGTCTATTTGTCCTTATTAGTAGAATTTGGGTTAGCATCTGCAATTACAGGTTTTTTGCTAATTAACTTAAGACTTTTATATTAATGTTGCACGATTATTCTTAAGCATTAAGTATTTTAAATATTTGCAGAAGCATTCTGTGAAGACACTCTTATTAATTTGCAATCCGTGTTGCCATCTGTTGTCATTAAGACAAAGCCTTGCTTTATTCTTACAGCTAATAATGCATTGTAAATCTTTTACTTTCTCAATAAAACAATGACTACAAATTGTATAATGGTTGTTCATAACTATTATAAGTTTCAGGCTACGTAGCATTGTCAGGGACAGCAATATAATTGTTTTTATTATAGAATGCTACAAACTTATCTGGCTCGGTGGTAGAGGCTGGAACTAATGCTGCTATCCTACAAACATACGTCGCATTCATACAATGCAGTCGACGACAGCGCCGCCACCACTGGGTCAAATAAGTTTGTACTGGTTTCGTCTGTACAGCCATATTTGATTTGGTAGCGTTCCGCGTTAGTATTTAGTTCTCTTATCTGCCGACAGATGGTGTTACGTTCTGCGTAAATGCTACATCGCGCTGTTAAGATTTCCCCAGAAAGATAGACCTTCTCGCCTTAGAGCGGCGGAAAGCATACTTACCTGGCGTAGGGGACACCGTGATCAAATAGGCGGTTCCCCCAGGGCGAGACTCTCCCATTGCACTGCGGTTGGGTTGACCCTTGCGATTATCCCTAATGTGGATAACTCGGACGCGTTATTTTTGGTAGTGGGGACTGCGTACGCGCCGTCCCCTTGAGGTTCTTGACCAATACCTGTCTATACTAAAAAAACAAGCACAGTATTTTACCGCTTGAGTCCACCCAAAATGAAAAATCAAACAATGTTATTTGATATTTCATTTTGGGTGGGGTAATAAGTGGTAAAACTGTCTCGGAGTACAGACTTTGTACGCCATGATAAACTAAACTTTTATCAATAATCGAATTAATTACTTAATGAATTCAAATAGTACGGTCGGCCAAGATAGTGGTCTACCAGTTTTGACAAAAGTTTCTGTGAGATCTAATTATCGCTAAGGTAAAAACTTGTCTCTTTCATAGTCATAATATTATTGCAAAGAAAAACCCAATGATTAAAGAAACTAAAAGATCGGGCATAAAAATACGTACCGTAAAACAGCCCCGTAATTCCCAAATAGCCCCGCTTTACGGTATCAAATATACATATCGTTATCTCTTTCTATTTAACCTGTATTTTCGTAAGTGAAAAAGGATCACTATTCTTTTGTCGGAACCCAAAAAATACCTAATGCGGCAGGGTTTTGACAGGGCAGCCATTGTATGTAACACTGTTTGACAGTACTTGAGTTGTCAATTAGTCGTGTTTGGGTTTGGAATTATTACCCGACTGCGTCAGAAGGAGAGTTATGTTTTTCGAGCGTATGTATGTATGTATGTATGTATGTATATTTCTGGGCACGCTCTGCAGCCTAAACGGCTTGACGGATTTTAACATACGAGGTGTCATTCGAATTCGATTCGTCTTAATTGCCGAAGTGACATAGGGTATATAATATTTCAATATGGCGTCCGCGGAAAAAAATATGGAGGGGGAATTTTTTATTTTATTATTATAACAATATGGGTATCAAATGAAAGCTATTAAATAGCCCATGTTATAAATTCGTATGGACATTGCATGGGGACCTTTATTGTTCATTTGCAGCTTACATGGAGCAGAAAGAACTAACCTATCTTTGTGTCTTAAATTACGCGATTTTTGGTAGAGGTTGTTATGTTTACGCACGAATTTGCAAGTTTCTCATATATATAAGGATGTTAGAGATAGGATTTTTAATTTTATAAAGTGCGGTTTGCATGTTTCATCATTATTTATGCCAGTTAGTACTCTTATGCATCTCTTTTGCATTAAAAATAAATATTTTATATTAACACTATTGCCCCATAATATTATGCCGTATTGTAGCCAAGCCTGGGCAAAGGAGTGATAAGCACAAATTGCGGTCTTTAAGTCGGTGTTTATTTTTATTTCTCTGAGAGCGTATGCGAAACTAGATAATTTAGCAGCTACTTTTCCTACGTGAGCTTTCCAGTTTAAATGTACTGATACTGTCAAAAAATTCATTTTGGGACAAGCTTTTGTTGCAGACTGTCCTTTTTTTTGCACAGTCGTCATCTACTCGTCAAGACGATTCTAACGAGCTCTAACACGACGGGTTTATCATGTGTAATCCTATGGTCACCCTGAGTCTCCATCATCAGACCAGCCCGATGGTACTATATTATTGTATTGTCATCAGAACTAAAGGTGTATGCAAGTTTTCAGCTTCATCGGAAACAGATTTGACCCGTATATGCATACATACTTACATGCATACATACATTGCAAGTTGAATTAAAGCTTGTAAAAGAGACTGTATCGCATGAATTAAATTGTAATTTGCATAACAAACATCTTTAGTACCAATTTCACCATACGATGTTAAATTTAATCAATGTTAATCGACTGTTAGTTCATACATTCTGACAGCTGTTAACGCTCTAATCGTCTGTTAAGTGGTTAACATCGTTTGGTGAAATTGGTACAGTGTGTGAGTGACGCCTTTTGTATTTGACGTAAGGCTTTCAAATGTGTAATTCCAAGTTTTTGACCTTGGGTGCTGCAGTGGGCTCTGCCATGTCCATACAACTACTAAAATGTTGCAGTTTTATTCAGTTTTTAATAATACTTTCTAAACTTTGGGTTTTACAACAAAGGAATTACAAGACTTAATGCGCTAGCTACATTTGGTCTTTGTATTATTTCTATACATCTAATGGTTACTGAGACACGTCACTTCAACCTATGGGCAGTCAGAATTAATTGCACAAAATTTCAAACGATTATTAGTTGCAATATTAATTAATATTTTAAAGCGACTTTGGTTAGCAATTTGAACCATCCCAAATCGAAAAGTTACCACTAGCTACATTACAGTACCGTAAACCGGGGTTACTTTGATTTGCGGGGTGACTTTGATAGCAACTACCATTCCACACAAATATGTATTTTTTGAGGAGTTGGAATACGCCTCCATCATTTTTTTTTCGTCACTGGTAACGGGGATAGTTGCTCCTTAAGAAAGTTAAAGTAGTGCGCGGGTTACTGTCTCAGTTCTTATAGAAAAAAATATGAATGGTTAGTGTGCTTTTCGTCTTGATTTTTGAGGTAAAAAAACTTCAAAATTACCTATGTTATGCAAAAACGCATGTTATTTGGGTGTTGTCTTATTTTAAGCAAATCTAATTGTTGATATCGAAAAAGAAAAACATATATTCTATATTTCTTCAGATTTTACGCGCTTTTCAGGGGGTTTACTTGAGATATTCATTCAAATATTTAGTGATATCAAATTCTTAGTTTAACTTTGATCATAGTGTTTTTTTTTTTACGGGAAACAAAAGGTCTCAATTTTTTCTAATTAATCAACTCAAAATAGCAGGAAAAAAGGATTATTACATATTTTTATTTTATTATTTTGTCTTTTAGTTTCTATAAAAACTCGTGTTAAACTTGAAATTTGATCAAAGTAACCCCGGTTTACGGTACCAGTATTTTGTTTGTTAAAGTATATTATGCCAAAAATATTCTATAGTGATGTGCACTTAAAGTTGACTTCATCATGTTCAAGTTTTAATAGTTTATTGCAAGCAAGTGGGCACAAAGAAGTTTTTTTTTTCTTTATTAAAGAGCTTGAAGATGTTACCTACATAAAATGTATTGATCTGTCACAATCTGCTTGTATCTAGCATGCAATGCGATATGATAATTCTTAAGACTTATTAGTGATTACCTATTTATGAAAAGTTAATCTTACGTTACGTAGTTTAACTTGTAAGGGAAACTTAATTTATACATAAAAAACGAATACTAGTAGTATTTATCCCATCAAAAACATAAATGTGAAAACGGGAGCCAAGTTCAATATTTTAAGATTTTGCGATGCATGGTTATCGACTTCACCGACAAAAGAATTGAGATCTAAATGGGTGCCAAGTTCCGTAGATAATTCTGATATTTATTTATTAAGAACATACGACATTCTAAAATAAATTAAAAACACAATTTCTTATTTTTTCTGCAACAACAACTTATTTAAAACTTATTTAAAACTTCTTAAATTTGAACACTCGAATTATTTGCACAAAGCAGATAATTTAGGATAAACTGAACCTCAAAATTTGACTCCCCTAGTTTTTACTACCAAGAGTAAGATATGACTTGCGTAAAACATAAAGTAGATAATAGGTATTTTTCTTTGTTGATTTTACAAATGGGCCTAAATGGTCGATATGCAACGTATGGAACGGTCTCGCATATTTTGGTATTGGAAACAATTTACCTGGCTTCTTTCCATGTATATTTTTAAAGTAAATGCAGTTAATGCAATTTTTAATATATTTTGAAATAACCTTTTTCATTCGAGGGAACCAGTATTTGTCCTTTATTCTCTCCAAAGTTTTATCTACAGCAAAGTGACCGCAGTCATCATGGTTAAGCCTAATGATTTGCCAGATACATTGCTTTGGTACCAACCACCGCCGACCATACTCAGTACTGCGATAAACTTTATTACCTAACAATTGGTAATTACTAAACACTTGCTTGTGAGCTTCGGCATCACCTGACTCTAAGATCTCTTTTATCGCACAAATGTTAGGGTCCTGCAGCTGAACCGATAACAACCAGTCAGATTCCGCTATCGTTACTGACATCACACTTTCATTGTACATGGGAGGCGTTTCTAAAACAGGATTCCGGCTCAGCGCGTCTACATGCTGCATTTGTGTCCCGGGCCTATGCTCTATGTCGAATGTAAACTCTTGTGTTAATAAAACCCATCTACCGATGCGAGAGTTGACTTCCTTCTTATTAATAGTATGTCTGACCGCGTTGCAATCTGTGACTATTCTAAAATATGTCCCTAGTAAATAATGTCTAAACTTTTGCAAACCTACTGTTATGGCTAAGAACTCTAATTCAAATGAATGATAGCGTTTCTCTTCTTCTGTAGTTTGTCGGCTATAAAAATGAATGGGTCTCTCACCATTGTCCGTCATTTGAACCAAAATACACGCTATTCCGTCACGACTAGCATCAGTATACATAGTGACGGGTAATTTAGGGTCAAATATTGTCAGTGATGCATCCGATAGCGCGCTTTTTAGTACATCAAACGACTGAAGCTGGTCAGTGCCCCATTCCCAAGACGCCTCCTTTTTCAGTAATTTTGTTAGGGGTTTACATAGAACAGCACAATTCTTAATAAATTTCCTAAAATAATTTATCAATCCTAAAAATTGCCGGACCTGATGAATGTTTGTAGGTGGTGGGTAGTTTCTAATAACCTCTAACTTCTTTTTCCCTGGGCGAATACCTGTCTCATCGATTTCATAACCTAGGAAGTTAATTGAGTTTTGGAAAAATGAGCATTTATCAATATTAATAGTTAAACCATTCGCCTGTGAAACATTTAACACCGCCTCTAAACATTCTGCGTTTTCTCGTAATGTACCTGTAGCCATAAGCAAATCGTCCATATAACATATTACTCGGTCATAACGAAGCTTTCCTAACAACGTATTCATTAATTTTTGGAAAACCGATGGTCCGTTGCAAACTCCGAACGGCATACGCACAAATTCGAAATGTCCATCGGGGGTGACAAATCCCGTCTTATGAATTGAAGATTCCTGAATTTTTATTTGGTAGTAGCCACTTTTCAAATCAATAGACGTAAAGATTTTACACCCCTTAAGTCTATCAATTAAATCCTCAACCAAAGGCATCGGATATTTTTCTTGTACAGTAATTTTATTTAACTGCCGGTAATCTACACAAAGTCTTTTTTTTCCGTTTGGCTTATCAACTAAGAGGACAGGGCTGGCGTAGGGGGAGTTACTTTCCCGTATTATGCCTGCTTCTAACAATTCGTCAACTATTTCCCGCGTGGCCTGCTTCTGAGACTCTGACATGCGATATGGACGCTGGCATACCGGTTTGTTACTAGTTAACTCTATCTCTAACTCCACACGAGACGTATTTCCGAGAGAAGTTAAATCATTTGAAATGCACTTAGGGAATTTTAAGAACATTTCCTTAAGCATTTCAACATGCTCATCTGAACTAGCGTTAAAAAACGATGATTCTATCATTAAAACTTGTTCATGTGTTACCTTTTGGAAAATAAGTGTATCGCCCACCCTAGTATAGATAATTTCTCTGATTTCCGTGAAATTCCGACCTATTAAGATGTCACAGCCGGTCAGATCATTAGTCAAATAAAATGTAGTAGATAACTCAACGTTATCGACTTTCAACAATGCCACAATCGCATCAGTGACTTGAGTTCGTGAATCATTCGAGAAACCAGTCAAAACGATAGGATTATCTAATTGATATGAAGGTAGATTCAACTGTCGCGCCAAGTCGTAGGTAATCAGTGAGCAATCACTTCCCATGTCAATAAAAGCCCGATGTTTACAATCATTTAAACTTACTTCCTTAAAAAACTTTTCTTTCGAATTTGAAGTACTAATTAATCTAACTTCAGCATCCTTTTCGACCTTCGACGTTGAATTGCTGGGTTTTGAGCGACATGTAAGTTCTAAATGACCAGTTTTTTGGCAAAAACTGCATTTTAAAGTATTATTATTTTTCCATTTACAGTTAAATCGTTTATGCCCACCTTCCCCGCAAATAAAACACTTAATCCTACTGTCAACAATACTTGAATCGTTATTCGTTATATCCGACTTCTTTTCAACAAAAGAAGGTCGAGAAGCCTGCTGTTTTGACACTGAATTAATCGAATGTTTTTGAATAGTTTGATTCCTACTATCTTGCGATGTAAACATTTTATTATGCAAAAATGAGGCTAAGTCGTCACAGTACCGGAAACTACCCGCCTCCGCTGCAGTACTTATATTTTTATCCCCAATTAATCCAACAATAATTGATATGATATCTTGGTCAGAAAACAACAGATTTAATCGATCTATACGACTTTTTTGCTGAAAATAGAATTCATATAAAGACTGGCCTTCCACAGGTTTTATTTGCATTAGCTCTTTAAGCATAAAATACATATTCCGTTTGGTTTCAAATGTGTGTAGAAGGGTGTAGCGCCAATTTTTCTAGCGCCAAGTCGTCCAACGTGTTTCCGTTTTAAGCAAAGAATCATACCACGTTTTGGCGGTATTTCGCAATTTTTGCAAAGCTTGGAAAATTATTTGCTTATCTGACCAGCCAAACGCGCGAGAATTAGCTTCGACTACGTTAACCCACATATTTATGTCGTCCACTAGCGGATCAAACTCAGGAATAACTGATGATAACATAACATTTTGGCTTACGGATTTTGACTGGTAGCGGCGACGCCGTGAGCGTTTACCACGCTTTACCCTTTTTCGGCTGCGCCCGCGGTCCGAGCTACTGCTGCTGCTGGTCGTGCTGCTCCCTGAAGTTGACGATGACGACGTCTGGGACGACCCGCGACTCGTGGACGACGACAACGAACGGGACCTGTTGTGACGGCGGCGTCGCGACGTCGAGCGTAATCTGCTACGCCGACGTGCATGCCGGGACCTAGATCGTGCTTTTCTCTTCCTATTACGACTACTTTCGCCAGTTGGCCGAAATGGAGGCATGGTGTTTATACGATCCCACTTGCTGATATTAAATAAGAGAAGTGGTCACGATATAGATGCCTTTTATTTAATCAAAACTATCCTATGAAAATCACACGACTGCTAATCTACCCAATAACACCAAGTCCACCCTCTGGTCCTTTTCGCACTCAGCTCAGAACGAATCCCCTTCCTCTTACTTCCGCTCGGGCCAACTGGGGCATTCGGAGCGGCATTCGTTACGAACTTCCGTACAAAATAGAACCTCATCAATAATAGTAATTACTTTTATACATAATTAACAATAAATCTATAATATTATATGTTCTAATTAATTCTAATATATCGTTTTATTTAATAACTACCCTAATAATTAGTCATGCGACAACATCCTGATAATTGGTATTAAAAATGGGAGCACACTTTCTTTATTTCCGAACACTTATTAACGTCATTCAATTGTTTTATTTTACCACTATAAAAATAATTTTATTTTTGGGGGTCAAAATGGCCAAATTTTGTACCTTCACAATGTCATCACCAGCGCGTGATTTTTATGTAGTTGTTTTTGAACATTAGTGAATGAGAAGTAGTAGTCGAAAGTTAGGGCTAAATAACGGGGAGAGCGGTTATCAGTTCTGATCTTTGGTCGACGAGCAGCACCCTTATCAATTAGAAGGCTCTGAAGCACAATTCCAGCCGAAAATTCGTAATTTTTTTTCTTCAGCTTATTTTTATTATTTTGCCATAATTAGGATAGAATAATGTTATATAACTCTCCTAGATTATTTGAACTCAATTGCTAAAAACTAATGTCGCAGTATTTATTTGTAAGCCTCAATAATCCTGGAAAAGGCCGAGAAAACCACCCTAAATTTTGGTGACAGAGCTGGAGATAAAAAAATCCACTGAAATGATAACTTATTTATCCTTTAAATCATAATTATAAATCAAGGTTTCATTTTCAAAAACAATATTTTTTATTAGTGTACCAGAATTTTTTCCACACAGCTCCAAATTATTACAAAACTAACTCTTATTTTTGCCGTCTTGTAAAATTGTTAATACAGATGTTTTTTGTTTAGCTATCATAGGAAAACAAATGAATAATGTTTTTTTTTTTTCTCTAATTTAAGTTTCATTAGTGCCATGGTATAGTCCACATTAAAAGAATATCATTATGTAGATGGTTCTTACCGATTCTCAAAACTTATGGATCAGCCCTCGTATAATCTGTGGCCGAGTACCTAATATGACCACAATAAGAATTCCCCTTGTAAGAGTTGTTTATAAGAGATTTTAGCTATCACAGCCTCTATTCTTATAATTTAGGTTGGATAAAGGCTAATATGGCCGAGTAATATGAGACCACAATAAGAATTCCCCTTGTAAGAGTTGTCTATAAGAGATTTTAGCTATCACAACCTCTATTCTTATAATTTAAGTTGGATAAAGGCTAATATGACCGCTAAACTTTAATGATAATTTTCGATACTTCGGCTTATGGAAATCGTCAGAATATATTTTTTCTATCATTCTTGAACTAATTCCTTCAAAATAAAATAAAAAACGACAGCGCTCGAGAAAGTCAAGGTAAAGTTTTTTTTTGCAAATTTGTGACCCCCTTGCGTTACGCTTAAAGGCCGAGCTACCCCGGATGCGTGCGCGTAGTCGTGACGCGTGCGTTCGCTCTCCACTGCGTTGTATAGTGACATGTCGTATGAGAATTCATACTATACACCGCAGTGGAAAGCGAACGCGCATGTCACGTCTACGCGTACGCATCCATTGTGGCTGGGCCTTAAATCGTCAGATTATTGAAATAGGTATATACTTGTTTGCACGTAATTAACCTACTTTACCTTAATCTGACGCGCTCGAGTATTTCAAGCTATCGTTTTTTTTTTACTATTCTGATCGGCTATCCTGGACGCACGTTCCAGGATAAAGTGCTCATATATGCTGGATTTACTCAACATGGTACAAGGATGCGCCTTATGTTAATCTGCCGCGCTCGAGTAAATCCCGAAATCCCCTCTTGGGCTCCCCTACTATAAAGTGCGTATTGAAAGTCTGATTACCTTAATTTAATGTTGCGTTATTATTTTATTCCATATAAGTTTTAGTTCGGCAGATGCTTCCTAGATATTGCTACTTGTTTCAAAAGATCGCCTGAATTTAAGTGTATTTTTTAATCTTACCTTGTTAACCAATGGGCAGTACAGTAATTACCAAAATTATCTTTTAAAATGTGCATTTCTTTGAAAGTCTGATTGATTACCTTCGACAGTTTATTTGTTCCAAATGAATTTAAGTTTGGTAGATGCATCATAGATGTCGCTACTTGTATCTAAAGATCGCTTGAAATTAAGTGTACCTATTTTTAAATCTTACCTTGTTAACCAATGGGCAGTACAGTAATGACCAAAATTATCTTTTAAAATATGCATTTGTTTGAAAGTCTGATTACCTTCGATAGTTTATTTGTTCCATATGAATTTTAGTTTGGTAGATGCAACATAGATGTCGCTACTTGTATCTAAAGATCGCTTGAAATTAAGTGTATTTTTAAATCTTACCTTGTTAACGTTAATGGGCAGTACAGTAATGACCAAAATTACCTTTTAAAATGTGCATTTCTTTGAAAGTCTGATTACCTTCGATAGTTTATTTGTTCCATATGAATTTTAGTTTGGTAGATGCATCATAGATGTCGCTACTTGTATCTAAAGATCGCTTGAAATTAAGTGTATTTTTAAATCTATCCTCAGAATCCAAATGGCAGTATTGACCAAAATTATCTTCTTAAATGTGCATTTCTTTGAAGGTCTGATTACCTTAATTTAATGATAGTTCATTTTCTCCGTACACATTTAAGTTTGGAAGAAGCTTCATAGATGTCGCTACTTGTTTTAAAAGATCGCCTGAAATTAAGTATATTTTTAAATCTAATCTTATTAACCAATTGTTTGGAATGTCAGATAATGCTTCCTAAAATGTGTACAACTTCTTAATTTACCGATCGTTTATTTATTCCATACCTATAAATTTCAGCAAGGTGCTTCCTAGATGTCGTCGCTACTTGTATCAAAAGATCCCTTCAAATGAAGTATATTTTTAAATTTAATCTTATTAACCAATTGTTTGGAATGTCAGATAATGCTTCCTAAAAAGTGTACAACTTCTTAATTTAACGATCGTTTATTTATTCCATACCTATAAATTTCAGCAAGGTGCTTCCTAGATGTCGTCGCTACTTGTATCAAAAGATCCCTTCAAATGAAGTATATTTTTAAATCTAATCTTATTAACCAATTGTTTGGAATGTCAGATAATGCTTCCTAAAAAGTGTACAACTTCTTAATTTACCGATCGTTTATTTATTCCATACCTATAAATTTCAGCAAGGTGCTTCCTAGATGTCGTCGCTTCTTGTATCAAAAGATCCCTTCAAATGAAGTATATTTTTAAATCTAATCTTATTAACCAATTGTTTGGAATGTCAGATAATGCTTCCTAAAATGTGTACAACTTCTTAATTTACCGATCGTTTATTTATTCCATACCTATAAATTTCAGCAAGGTGCTTCCTAGATGTCGTCGCTTCTTGTATCAAAAGATCCCTTCAAATGAAGTATATTTTTAAATCTAATCTTATTAACCAATTGTTTGGAATGTCAGATAATGCTTCCTAAAAAGTGTACAACTTCTTAATTTACCGATCGTTTATTTATTCCATACCTATAAATTTCAGCAAGGTGCTTCCTAGATGTCGTCGCTTCTTGTATCAAAAGATCCCTTCAAATCAAATCATATCAAATCAAATATTCTTTATTTGCTTAAAATGTGGTATAAAAAGTCGTTTACAGTTCAAGTGGTTTCACACATTTCACCAGCAACTGGCATGCAAAATATACATTTAAATAAATCTCTAATAGGTCTAACAATATCATAACCATAAATTAGCAATGTCCCAGCTTAAAAACTAACCATCGAAATTATTTCATTTATCCTAGTCTACTAATTTAATGTTATTGTTTATAAATTTTCGACACAGTCATTTCTAAAGTATTTATTTTTATATAATATATTAGTAACCTCACTTCTTTACTTGTAATAGGCAAAAAAATCGTTAACTGAATAAAAACAGTTTTGTGTTAACCAGTTTTTGAGTCTCCGTTTGAAAATGTTTACAGGCAAGTTTTTAATGTCACTATGCAATCTGTTGTAAATTTTGACAGACATACAAAATGTGCCCCTGCTGTACAATTTGGTCTTTTGAGCGGGTATAACGAGTCTATCAGGAAACCTTGTTCTAAAGTTGCAAACGTCTTTGCATGTTTTAAATAGCTCTGGGTTAGTCTTGACGAATAAGCAAACTTCGTAAATATACATTACTTAATGCTCTTATACACTGTTTCTGTGCTATCAAGGCCCGATTCGCATGACAAGAATTTCCCCATATCAGGAAACCGTATCGAAGCAATGAACATATATACCCATGGTACCCTTGCATCGCAACATTTTTGGAACTAATTTTGGTTAGTCGCCATAACGCATATGCAAACGAATTTATTTTTCTGCACAACTCATGTATGTGGTCATCCCAGGAACATTTATAATCTATGATAAGGCCTAAAAAAGTAGTTTTGGAGGATTCTTTGGTAACTTGACCTATATAGTTTACATTGAGGGAGTGTTTATTACCATTTCTGTTTGTGAATTGCATGAATGTTGTTTTGTCGATATTAATATTTAGATTATTTTTGTTTAACCAAGTTATAATTTTAAAAATTGTACTATTTATCTGTGCATTATAAACATTACTAGCACGGCACGGTATAACAATTGACAGATCGTCAGCAAACAGTGTGCATTTAAACTCTGTTACGTCTGGGAGATCGTTGATGTAAAGCAAAAATAGCAAGGGGCCTAAAATACTACCTTGAGGTACACCTACTCGGTTTGTTTTGATATCAGACTTATATGAAGTCACTGTATTACCACAATTTTTTGTTATTTCGACAAACTGGGTTCTTGCATGTAGATAACTTCGAAGTCACTCATTCACTATACCTCTGATACCATACCGTTCGCATTTGGCAAAAAGCCTTGCTCATGTCAAACAAGAGGGCAGTGACTGATGCGCTTCTGTCTAAGTACTGAGATATACAGTTCATTAAAGAAAAGGCAGCCAATGACGTAGATTTTCCTTTTTGGAAGCCATATTGGTTCGGTTTTATTATGTTAAATTTACCTAAAAAACATGTAATACGTTCATGCATCGCTCTTTCAAATATCTTGGAGAACAAAGGTATTAGAGAAATCGGTCTATAATGTCCAAGACTTTCCTTGATTCCCTTTTTATGAAGTGGTTTTACCAGCGATAGTTTTAATGATTCTGGGAAAATGCCACTTGTAAACGACAAATTCACCAGGTAGCTAAGTATAGCAGAAATTTGCGATTTACACATCTTTAATATATGTGTTTGTATGTCATCGTAACCAGTAGATCTCGTAGGTTTCAGAAAATTAATAATTTTAATTATCTCGTCTTCATCAGTAGGGACTAAAAACAAGTTAGAGGTATTTGATTTTAAAAGTGATATGTCAAGTTGTTGTTTGTTATTAGTGTCAGAGCTCGAGTTAGTCATTTTTATGTAATAATTATTAAATTCATTTGCAATGTCAATGGGGCTATTCACTATTTCATTATTAACAATTAACTTATTAATATTGGTATTATTAGGATTACTTCTGGTCATATTTTTGATAACATCCCAAGTCGCTCTGCAAATATTCTTAAAATGGGTTAGGTATTGATTATTAGTTACCCTTTGAGCTTCATTTATAATTTTTTTTAGCATTTTACTGAAGGACTGATATCTCATTTTATAATGACTTTTATTTTTTGAGTTTTTATAGAACAGAAAGCGTAGCTGTCTCTTTGTTTTTACTGTTTTTTATACCCTTTGTAAACCACTTTGTATCTTTTGGTCTAACCGTATGTTTTAATTTGTTAATTGGAAAACATAAATTATAGAAAAGAATAAAATTTTCATGAAAATTATTGAATGCTTTGGTCATGTCTGTTTCAAGGTATACGTCAGACCATGACAACGCATTGAGGCATGAAATAAACTTGGAGATGTTTTCTTCACTGTAGACTCTTTTATAGTGGTACCAAAACAAGATAGGTTTAGCTCTATTTAAGATAGGGAAAGTAATGCTTTGTGCTGTCTCATGATCTGATAAACCCAAGTTGTAAATGTCACTTTGGGCTTCTAGAACATTAGACATGATTTGATCGAGGCATGCATTTCTACGAGTAGGACCAAGGATATGTAATACAAAATTATTACTTATTGCAATTCGTGTAAAATCGTTTGCATGTACAGATGGCTTTAGGGTGTCTATGTTAAAGTCTCCAGAGATAACTATTTTATATTTGGTTTTATGCTTTAGTCTGCTTATCAGACGATCGAGCTTCTCCAAAAAGAGGTGTATATCGGATGTAGGTGTTCTATATATACATCAGCACATCATACATACAGCCACAGCATTCAAACACATAGTCCTCCGAATATTCATTTAAGAAGGTTAATTCGCGTATTTCAATGTCGTTTGGACAAAATATACTAACACCACCTCTTTTTTGGTGTGATCTCGAATAAGAAGCTGATAGACGATATCCTGATATGTGTACATTCCCTTCACTTCCTGCTTTTATAAACGTTTCACTAAAACATAATACATCAAAATGTTTATTCTTTCCTGACATTTCATATAGTGTAAGTTCAATTAACTCCTTTTTGCAGATCAATCCTGCTATATTTTGGTGAAAAACAGTAAATACACATTCATTGGTCACGAAAAAAAATTTCATTAGCTTGCTGAGCTGGCACGGTCACATTGCTTTTACGGAAGTACTCAGTAATAACTCTTTGGGACAGTTTTTTCCGAATTTGAGTATTTGAACTATTTCCATTCTGAATAGGTACCGTTTTTTCCAAAATAAAACGGTATTATCCCCCTCTTATAATGTACTGTCTTTTTATGAGTTAAGTCCAGCTCATTTACTACTTTTGTTTTTAACATTTTATTATAGCTTAGATATTTTTTGTCATAATACCTGGAGTCTAGAAGAATATTTATTTTAAAACATAACCTATGCACAAAGTTCTTATCGTTATAGTCTATGTCATTTAAATTTAAAAATTAACAGTTTTCAAATTTTTTACAACATATATTTATGGTATCATTCAATTTCTTTTCATTTAGATGCAGGCTATTCTTTACACCCATCACTATTTTAAGCGGTTTCGGATGTGATTTCAAGAAAAAACTAAGCTCGGAAAACAGTTTTGTAGGATTACTATCACAATCACGCACGTTAACAATAATTGCGTCGTCCACACCAGCATGTAATGCCTCTGCCGTTTTTAGTATATCTTCGCCGCGCGCATTTGGTTTGATGGTGGAAGCTATTTCATATTTTTCAAAAGTAGTATTTTCTCTTGAATTTAACAGTGCGATAGCAAGTCCACTGCACTGTTCCCCGCCGAGAATAAATATATTTTTGTCAGCAATGTGACGAATTTGTTTCTCTTGAGGTTTAATTTCTAAATTTGGATTGGTCTCTATTTGTTTAGTGTTATTTAATTTTCAGTATTATTATCCAAATTTAGTCTTGTTACATTTATACTTTTCCGTTCTTTCCTACTGTTTATTGGTGTTGATTTGCAGCTACCTGGAGTTGTCTTATTTATGCTTTTCCGTCCTTCTCTACTATTTATTGATGTCGATTTGCAGATACTGGTTAGTATTTTGATTTTTTTTTCATATTCCATGATTCCTTTCTTAAGTGAGCCATTTTCCATTATCAAATTTTCAATTTCGCTTTCGGCGTTTACCAGTTTTGCCTCAAGGATTTTATTTTTAAGTGTTAGTTCTTCAAGCTCATCTTTAAGGATGTACCCAATAGCAGGACAGCTGCGATCAAGTATGGTCGAGCAGTCTTCATCGCTGTCAATGCCCGATGGTAGAGAGTCAAAGGAATTTTCAGTCGGTATGTTGACATTAAACTTAACTCGTTCTGTAACGTAGTTGGGAGGTGTATGTAATTTAAGTTCATTTACCTTCGACGAAGTAGATGACGCAGATGACGGCGCCACTTTTTTGTTTGCCGATGAAGAGCTGGAGTCGTCTAAAGCTTTCGGGTAGTTTTCACATATCCAGTTTTTCGATTCCTTGACACGCATTAGGTTAAAAAGTTTTTCGAGCGTTTGGGCATTTCACATGAAACTGCTTTTTACATTTGATACAAGTAAGACATAATCTGTCTTTAATGAGTTGGTGACATTACACGCAGTTAGCCATAATATGTATCCGATGTCCGAGTAGCTCCTGTGATCAAATGTCCGCTTCGTTCATGTGTCAGTGGCCACGCGCTGCGGCGAGCGACGGCCGATGAACGGTTATGTGGATGACTCACTGCTGGAAGATTAGCGTTGCAAAACAAAATAGTCGTTACGTTAAAATATTTAAAATGTTTTTTGTTATATCTTTCAAACCTTAGTGTATTTTCCAAAACTGTTCTTTTCACTGCATTCCTCAGTTCACTACCTACACAACAATATAACAAACTCCCGTAGTTATTTGATATTTCACACGATTATTGAATTAATAATGATAGAGACGGCGATAACAGGTCTTCCTTGCGCTAGCGGTAACGGTCGAACCCAAAATGAAATGAAGTATATTTTTAAATCTAACCTTTTTAATCAAGTAGCTGTAATGACCAAAAATACTTCCTGAAAAGTGTATTCCTTTGAAGGTCTGTTTCCCAAATTCTGCAGTAGTTTACTTATCCCACACGAATTTTAGTTTGGCCAATGCTTCCTAGTTACTTCAACCATTTTGCACGAAAACTTGTTCTGATTTTACTGCCTCCTAATTATTTTAGATTTGTTTTACCATGTAGATATTAAAAGTTGTCGCTTTAACGTTGTGTTTGAATAGGTATTTACGCGTTTTTCTATGGTAGCGACCCATTTTGAGTAAAGTTTTGCATTACGACATAATAGGTATTGTATTACAATACATACATATTTTAACCTGATGTATTTCATTTTATGTTATATATAATTTTGCATTTTTGCGCCCTCTGCCACCTGGGGCCTAGTGACTGCACCTCTCGCTCTACCCATCTCTATTCTAGGGCGTGCTGACAAGACAAGGTGCACTTGGTGCCAATTTGAAACGGTATCGTTGAAAATTGGTCCTTAAGAAACTTAGTTTAGTTTGTACAATAAAACTTCAGTATGAAAATAGATATAATTAATTTATTGATAAAGAAGTAGGTACTAGCTTAACAAATGTACACACAGACGGACCTAACACATACTATTATGTTATATTAAATGTTTATTTTATTACCAAGACTGTACAGTTCGTGACGAAGAAGCAGCACTTAATAAATAAATTAAAATTAAAACAAAATATGAGCTTTGGTCTTAAGTAAAGTTAAATAAAAAATAGATATAAAAAGTATTTTTTTATTTTATTTCGATAAGTTAATGGATATCCGGGTGGCACTGCAGTAAATACATCTCCAACTTGTTGACATCCATCTTTCATTTACATAAGTATACCAAGTGTGATGTAAACTTTAAATTTTCAAAATCAATGTAATATTTCGAAAGCCGGAAGAAAACATAATATCCATTTAATTATCAAGAGTAAGCCACGCAAATTAACAAAAACGTCATTTCTAAAAAGGAAGTAGGTATCTAATGACATTTCACTATCGTACAGCGCCAATTGCTATGGCGCCCTTAACAGGAACTAACTTTAGGATCAGTTCCATATACGATTTTTTGAAGAATTAACCTAGCCTTAATTATGTACGGTCTTAATGGTCTTACTCAAAAATATATTATAGAACACGAAAGTAATTCTGTATTTTTCAAATATTTTAGAAATAGTATGTATTTTATTGAAATAACTGGTAATTTTGAAGTAACGTATAAAGCGTTCCAGTTAGATTAATTCTTAAAACACATCAATTTCTAAATAAGAGGAATAATTATACTGAATTTAATAAGTTACAGGATAGCAATACTTAGTGCATTATATTAATGAATAAGACCTATAATGTACAGATTAGGTATTATATTGACACCTCAATTCTAATAAGGTAAAAACTGAAGAGAGAAGAATGTGTATGTGGCAGTAACATGTTTGTAGATAGATGTATTAACACTCCACATTTGAAATGACCAATAACTTTCATACAACTGAGTAGGTATATTACTACGTACACATTTCTCTCTGTTGTGTTTTTACGTATAAATAGTGTTCCTTGTGTGGAATGCTTTGACTGTATATTTAATACTCGTAGGTGGTAACTCATCATTTTATCGAATTTCACTTCATCGAATTTCATTTTCTTCCGCTATTTTCTGCTGAAATCATGACTTTTCCGAATGAAAATTCTGTGTTTCGATAAAATAATGGGAATAATGGGAATTACTGGGTATCTCTCATTCCTTTGTTACGCCATTATAACTACACAATAATCTCAAAATGTACAAATAAATTAACTTACCACCAACTGGCAACTTAACACCATTTAGTTGCCAGCTTGCCAGGGTACTTAGTCGGCGCCAGTTGTGTTATTCAAAATTATTGGTCATAAAAATATGACTGTAACCGGCCCAATATCTTTAAGACTGCACCGTGCAAACGCCGACCGTGTGGCGCCCTAATAGTCATACCGGGTACACCAAATGATAGAAAAAGTATCACGATAGGGATAAGTATTCTAATCGAAAATTCCAAAACACTAGCTCTTAAACTAAGGCATACCAGTGCACGAAGTTTACTGACCAACTATACCGCTATGATACCCAAAATCACTAATTAAACAGTTACCGGAAACTATATGTATAATCGTTGTCCCAGTAACATAGCCCAACAAAACAATTCCGTCTTGAAAATTCGCGCGAGAAGAACAATAAGTATCAAGACCTGTTTCAGCACTATGATTGATACGATGGCAAACAAAAGCCTTAAGTAAACAAAGTGATAGGAGATAAACAAACTTCGAACTTTGAATAACAATATGTATAGTCAGACCGAAAAAAGTGAACACGGAAAGGAAAATTCCCTCAACAAAATAGTCATCGCAGAGGAAACTGGGGATAAAAGTATGACCGCCAAATCTATCCGAAAGCGGATGTAAACCGACCACTTTCAGCAATACGCTGAATCCAACTAACGAGGGTGGCAAGGAATTTACTCTCAATCTGAGAGTTGGAAGTAATAAGAAAAACCAAGTAAACTCTAGACCACCGCGAGGACGGCCTAATGTCCTCGCGGCATCTACCATAAAACCTCTACGGAGGGGGCATGAGGTCCTCCGTGGAGAAAAGCAGGTGAGGAAACACCTTAACAGAACCTCCACGGAGGGGACGTGAGGTCCTCCGTGGAGAAAAGCAGGAAAGGAAAACACCTTAACAGAACCTCCACGGAGGGGGCGTGAGGTCCTCCGTGGAGAAAAGCAGGAAAGGAAAACACCTTAATAGCACCTCCACGGAGGTGCGCCAGGCCTCCGCGTAGGGGCATCAGGAAAATGGGTACAAACATCGTACATAGACTACTATAAAAAAAAATACGGAATAGACCGAGATTAAAAAACCAAATGAAAAAATTCCGTTCTGCGGAAAACAGTTGCACTATCACAAAGGATATTTAGGGGTGTACCATACCGAAAAAAAACTTCCGACTCCATAGCTTTCGGAACATTCAGAGCATTGACGGTTTTGAGGGGAAATAGCCAAACGAACTTTGTGAAAACATCGATCATAGTTAGAATATAACGAAAAACTATAATATGCAGGGGGTAAGGGACCAATAAGATCGATAGAAAGCAAATCCAGCGGAGCGTTAACTGACCTAGGATATAACCTGAGACCATGTGGTGTACCATTAGCAATTGTATACGCTTTACAAACTTGACATTCAGAAAGTACAGTCGCAACCGTACGATACATCGATGGCTAATAATAAACCTCCCTGAGTTTACTATAGGTTTTCATCATGACAGGTGACTTCATCAGAGCCGACTTCAGATTAAGAAAAGCCGAGTTGGCGGCATCATTCCACTCGATAGGATCCTTACCCTTCCTTTTACCAATGCCTTTAAGCAAACTGTGTATTCAAACACGAAATTGTATGTTTACTTTTGTACTTTATCTTTATTAGTTCTTGTGTGTACAAGACGCTTTTAAATGAGAGCACACTGTGATGTTTCTCGCCGGACAGCTATATCACACAATATTACTTTTATGTTGTCCGGCAGCATGAGCACGTCATGCTCGCTCAAAGGTCTTTGCTTACGGCGGCGTCGTTGATCGGGTCGCCACCTTCCCGAACACATGGTTGAGGGAGGCGATGGCTGAGATATGCGTCATACTCGTGAACGGGTGCTGTTTGTGGGGTCCGGTCTATTCACGTCTGCAAGGACTTTTTGCTCAGTTAATGATTCCAGTTATGGCTTTTGACGTAGAGACCTCGTCGTGTTGTTCTCCTAGTCATTATTTTTAGTTTCATGTATTTGACATGTAATCTTGATAATTTTTACATTTATTTGTAATGTTTTTAATTTTGAATTTGTATTTTTTTTATATGTGATAGTTCTAATAATTTATATTTGTTGCTTTATTACCTTGTAATGTAACTTACTTTTAAGTATTATTGTATTTTATGTTTGAAAAAATGACCTTCTGCTGGAGTTTCTTGCGGCGCTTCTTCTCCGCAATGATGGTCTTGTCCGAAGCGCTAGTAGATTCACTGTATATTACCGACGTGTAAAAGAGCCCGTATGTGGCCAATTTACTGAATAAATATTTTGATTTGATTTGAATGAGTGCAGTCAATGGAGCGATGATAGCTGAAAAATTATCCACAAATCGACGGTAATAAGACGCCATACCGATAAAGCCTCGAAGAGTTTTTGCCGTTGTCGGTACAGGAAATTCTTTAATAGCATCGAGTTTCTTTGGATCGGTTTGCAGACCGCGTTCGTTTACATTATAACCCATACGTATCGCGAATGGTAACGCTATTAAGTTTGCGACTATCAACGCAGAACCGAACAGAGCCATCTTTCTTTGTAACCATAACGACTGGGCTCGCCCAGGGTGACTTGGAAGGACGAATAACACCCAACTCTAGCATCTTGTCAATCTCCTCATTAAGAATCTTCAACTTAACCGGTGAAAGCGGATAATATCTCTGTCTTATTGGAGAACCTTCAGTTACGATCTTATGGGTCAACCATGAGGTACAACCTAAATCTTTTTGATCTGACGAGATATCGCTGAACTGTTCGATGACCGACTGCAACCTAGTTTCCTGATCAGGTGACAATGTCCAACGAGGATGAACGTAACGTGTCTCATTAGAAGCAACCTCGGGTATAACGTTATTCTGAACCGAAGGAACGAAAAGATTGTCGGAATATTTGCCATGAAAAGCGTCCGTAATTAAAGCTGTAAGGCCGTATTGGTTCCAAAATTGAATACCTAAAATCAATTGAGTAGGCAAATTCCTACTAACTAAACAAGGATGTTGAACCCAGCCGCCTCTAAAAAAAATAGGCAGGTCAACACCTCCAAGTATCTCTATGGGAGCAGCAGCTAAATAACGGTTGGGCGCAAATGGGTACTGAAAGGGATTTCCAACTTATCTAACAAAGAAACATCTACCAAAGAAACTTGAGCACCGCTATCTAAAAGGGCCTTTATACGAGAATTTGCTAAAGTAATCTCTAAGAATAATCGACTATCTGGCGAATTAGTAACAATAACTGGTGACACATTGGGTGTGCGTGCGTCACCTTTTACGCGTTTTTGTTGAGGATTACAATTCGCACAATCGCGTGTAATGACACCTGGACGCTTGCAACTAAAACATAAAGGACCAGGCACAATAGGACAAGCGCGATATTGATGACCTGACGTGTTGCACTTCAAACACAATGGGGGTGAATTTTGGGCGATATCGACGTTGGTGGAGGTACAGACAGCACAAACCCTATGCTGGGGCTGGAAAGCCTCGAAATTAGCTGTAATATGCAAGAGCGCGTCAAGATCAGTCAACAAACTCGTTGCTAAGCAAGGATGATAGCGTGAATGTAAGCCGTACTTCACGATGGTGAACAAATCCGCTTCAGGAACCGGAACACGTAATTTGGAATTAAGGTCGCGGGCGGAGATTATAAAATCCCTCGCAGTCTGGGTCGGTTTCTGACGCAGTTGACGTAATTCACGCTCTATTTTGAAGTCATAATCGATGACATCAAAAGTGCGAAGGAACGCACCCTTGACCTGATGATACGTTAAGCCGGGACACCTTATAGATCTAAAATATTTAAGTGCACCGTCCGAAAGAAGTTCATGGAACCGACGAACAACGTAGTCTAGCGGGACGTCTCGAGCCTCTTGTTCCTCTTCAACGCGTTGGAAAAACTCCCTAACGCAGGCTTCGCCATCAAACTTAACGTTCCATTTGAGAAGGGACTCCTGTTTGAAACAACGTCGATTCACGACAGCGGCGTGGGTTCGATAGCATCCTGTGAGTCATAAAACTCATCAGGATTCTTAACAGGGGGAGCTGGTGGGGTCAAACGCTGCGGCGTCACCATAGCTGGGTCAGACAACTCCATTCTAAAAATTACACGGAAAGGCAAAAACAACAAACACAAAACGATCAAAAGATTAGAACTCTAACAAGATCGGAAGCCACTGTAAACAAACAAAGAAAGGTATGGTAGAAGAAAAATCAAAGCGACTTACCTTGTTAGTGCCCTACGTCTTATAAGCTAACATCAGAAAAGGAAGGGAATAAATACACCAAGTATCTTTATTAGAAATCAATAAAACACAGTTTTTAAAATGGGATGGTTAAACACTTTTTTTTTTTAAATCAATATAAATTACAGATCAGAACAAGAAACAAACTCCCACGGAATAGGACCGAGTCCACGGTGAAAAGATGCAAGGCGCAACCAAAGCCTCACAACCGCAAAAAGGTCGACGGGTGTGGAGATCTAAAACACAACATAACAGATTAGTAGTTAAGGGATAAAATTATTGGTCAGAATGACCAATCCTTCCACTGACGACACAAAAAAAATATTAATGTTATCACCAAAACAAGAAAATAGAGAAAAATTCACTTACCTTCGGGCGCCATTTTGTAGCGCTCCATAAAAAAAGGGTACGGAACACTACACGGGGTGGTTGCGATAAAACCACCAGCACGTTAATTTAGACCTGTAAAAGGAAAATAAAACCGAACGAATTTCTAACGAGGTTATATTATTAGTCTTCAAGAAAAGATTAAATTAAAACAAATTACATTGTTATTAAAAAAAAACTAGATTTGCAGGCTGACACAGATCTTAACTTTTTATGAAACCGGAACGAAAAATATAACAAAAATTGCAGATTGTCACTCAATCTAAATTAAAATACAGCACATAATAAATGTGGACATCCACCTCAGGGCACGGTCGGCTAAACTTGTATAAAATTCTATTAAGGTAAAACAGAACTACGTTGTATTCTATCAGTAATAATTCAAGAAGCGCTTCATGAGGAACTACTGACAAAAATTTGTAACAAGTTCAGAGTGAAAGAAATACAGGTTATAATTTTGGGTGTTACTTGGTAAAAAAGGAGGAACTGTATCGTGTTTAAATTATGGCCGAAATAGTAACCAAAGGTAACCTACATCGGTTGGGGTTGAGTTCGCGGACTCCGATTTTAGGATTTTGAAGGGAAAAGTTTGCGATATATAAGACTATCCTGTTAAAATCCGTAGCCGCCGATTCGCCGCCGTACGTTGTCACATCCGTAGAGCTGCAATTGCCGCAACCAGAATGTAACCGACGTTGCGTGTAAAATCTGCGTGTGCTACCACAGTCGACGAGTCATCGCCCAGCGAACCCGTTGGCGAATCACACGGTGAATTGACAACATAAAAAAAAAATGCCTTTTCGATTTTTTGCGTTTATAATAGCAGGTTAAAAATTAGATTACCCGTGTTTTTGTCTTAAATTCGTCGTTAATAATTTATTAAAGAAATAGTCATTAAAAAGACCGTATATACAAAGTTAGGAATACTGATGTCGTGATCTTAGCATGATATAAAATAAAAAAGTAACTTTAAACACAACTGACTGTCATGTCATGTCACTTGTCAACAATAACAACTGTAACAACATAAATTCGTCGACTTTGGGCAGATTGCAGCTATCCGCTTTTACAAATCAGTTAGTCACTTTCATTTTAAGTAGCGTATATCAAAACAATAGTATTACAAGAATCGAAAGCGTGTCGTTAGAATCAAGTAATCCGTCAGACAGATAAAAAATTTACATGACAGTCGTATATTTTTTTCAATTCCTATGGTAATAAATGGACTAAGGGCACTATAAGTGTATTCCTAACATTCACAATCCAACTATTTTTACCGTTTTTCTTAAATATAAAAAAAAACTATTGCATAGAATAATCCAAATATATTTTTAATGTAATCAGCAGTGTAAAATCTACAAACGGTATTTTAATTTACTACCTTAGCACATATGAATTGTTATCAATTGCTAGGTCCAGATCGCCGGTCGGTTATATCGTTATGAATGATGATAAATACCGCTATGGGTCTGAGTTTATTTTTTAGCCCGATGTTGGATAATTGTCCGTCTGTCTGTCTGTCACAGGCAGGCTGCAGTATACTTTAGCTTAAACTAATAACGGAAACTGCCTTATTGTTGACCACCTACTACTCATTGGCGTTATGAATTTTATTTCAAGGTTATAGGGGCGATAATAAAATTCAGCAATAAAGTAACTAGATGCTTTATAACATAAAGGTAAAGATAAAAAAGATAAAAGATATTTATTCAGTAAGTAGGCCGCACGGGCACTTTTACACGTCAAGAATCTACCAGCGCTGCCCAAGAGGACCACTGCTGAGACGAACCGCCTCAAGAAAATCAGCAGTTAAAAAAAGTTTTTCCTTGCAAATACCTAGTTGCAAAATCGGTGATAAAAATGTCTAAACACTGTTCAGACTTACTTGTCTTACATGGTAAACAACTTTATAACCTCAAAATTAAACTTTTTGGCTAAAACAGCTCTTTTATCGTAAATAAAGTAAATTGAGAAAAAAATTTGGACATCACTTGGCCAATTTATTGTCAGTGATTTGCTTTATCTACACTAATATTATAAAGAGGAAAGATTCGATTTTTTGTTTGTTTGTTTGTTTGTTTGTTTGAATTGAATGGGCTCCGAAACTACTGGACCGATTTGGAAAATTCTTTCACCATTAGAATCCTTCATTATCCCTGATGAACATAGGCTATATTATATTTTCAAAAAAGTTAGGGTTCCGTATGAAAACTTCGATAATGTAACCCAAGGTGTGAAAAAAATACCAAAAAAAAACCTTATATCGCGTACGCTGCGGAAACTATTGACAATAGAGCAAAGTGATGTACTAAAGTTTTATAGAAGAGATCAATTTCTACAAAAAAGTCCGTGATACCATATGTCTAACTATTACAGTTATGTCACAATAACTACTTTTTCATGTTAAAATATGCAATAGTAACGCCGGTACTAACTAGGCCCCATTATTCGCATCTTGGTATTAATCCTTATCCAAATAAATTACTTCGTTTCCAAGGCTATATCAGTACCTATAAATTACTTTTAGAATTATTCAAATCGGACATACCTACCATTCAAAAGTTATCATGAGTGTAATAATTATCAAAATTGAAATTTAAGAAACAACCCTCTTGACTTTAATTTGTTTTATCTACAACAGAGAATAGATAGATAGAAACGTAAAATTTGGCTAATGGTTCCTGCATATTGTGTTAATGAGTGTAACATCACGCCTATATCCCTCAGCACCTCAGCAGAGCATCAAAGAGTGTACATGTACATACAATATACATACCTACATAGGTACATTAAATCACGCCTGTTTCACAGATGGGTAGGCAGAGACCACTTCTTTCTTTTCACTTTCAAGACTGTATGTGGTGATGAGAAATCTTTTACTTAAGTATCTAAACATTTAATTAAACTTAACCGATGCATCTCTTCTCCTAATCTCTTCTATAAATAGTATAAATTAAAGTCGCTTGGCGCCTGTCTGCCTGTTTCTCCACTAACTCCTTCCAAACCACGCAACGGATTATGAGACGGTTTTCACAGTCATTTAGAGAATTTATTCTAGATGGTTTATATGTACATTTCATTCTAATTAAGTTTTAACCCTTAACCAAATATTGGGAAACTATTTCCCACTTAATTTTATAGTTTTCATTCATGTTTCTGTTTTTTGTTTGTGTCTTAATAAAGTTAATATTCCTTTATCTTCTAAAAATTAACCCGTTTGATTAAGGGTTAATATAGTAGAAAAAACTCAGTATTTTCCTACCAAGTTTTTCGGGCCCTTACGTAGCTTACGCTGGCTAAACCTTAAGAGATGTGTCAAAGTAATGTACTGAAGAATTGTAGTTCTTTAAAAAACCTAGAGAAAAGTCCGCAATGGCATATGTCTATCTCCTAAGATTGACTCACAGTAACCATTTTTTATGTTTATGATTTTATTTTAAAATATTAGGTTATAGCGAAGCTATTCTGTTCGATTCAGTATTTAACCTTATCCAGATAAATACGTTGGTTTCCTTGGGCATTTAATGTAGATTAATATTGTCCCGTACAGTATATTATATTTAAATAAATACTTTAGAAGATATGGCAGATTCAAAATTACGCGCTACATCGATTAGAACTCAAAACAAATATTATGAGAGTTTCGTTATCTGCACGTATGAAAACCGGTTCTTTGCAGAGTTGTTGCTCAAAATAGGAAATTTTCAGATGCCCCAAGTTAATAGGAGCATTAATCTTCAAAATGAAAACTTTTGCGTTTCAGTAAAAGAATTAGTCGACAATGTTTATTCCGAAATTAATAATATTAATACTAAGACTGTGCTAAGGAGAGAGCTATTTTATCACCAACTAATAGTCAAGTAGGTATAGAAAATGGCTTAATTCTATCGAAGATCAATGCACCGATACAAACATAAACATAAACATACACACAAACATACACACTGTGCTCGACCTGGAAGAGGCTGTCCATTTCCCAACGGAATTTCTCAATTCCTTGCAAGCGCCCCACATAAATTGGTTTTAAAAGAATGGTGTCCTATTATTTTACTACGGAACCTTAATCCACACAAATAACATCTTTAAAAACGTTCATAATAGAGTGCACAATACTGACCGGATGTGCGGATGGAAAAGTCGTTTTAATTCCCCGGGTCCATAAATACCAACGGATCTACCTTTCCAGTTAAAACGACTGCAATGCCCAGTAAAATTAT
Organism: Acleris literana; assembly: GCA_946894065.1. Classification (NCBI taxonomy): domain Eukaryota; kingdom Metazoa; phylum Arthropoda; class Insecta; order Lepidoptera; family Tortricidae; genus Acleris; species Acleris literana. The sequence continues at coordinate 24,387,955 of OX335669.1, forward strand.
CGTTTTCAATGACAATAGAGATTGTCAGCCAGTTTAGATTTTTGGCTATCCGTATTATTCATTAAAAACTAAAAATTGCTGTAAAAAAATTAATTTCGATACGTCAAATAGTTTTCGAGATATTCAATTTTAAACTTCGTATGCGGCGCTCGAAACCCGGCGGCTAGCGCTCACGGATGATGACGTCATCGCTTAACGGCGATACGCGCCCTTATATGAAAAAGTAAGTTTACAGGGCTATAACTTTTAACCGTTATAAGTAGCCGGTTGAATTTTTCACAGAATACGTGTTATTATAAAATCTATCGTTTAAAATTGTTCAATGAACAATAAATCAAATCCCAAGAGGGATCCCCGTACAAGAAACATGAAAATAAATCATTCTTTTTTAACATTTTTATACGGATTGTATTTTTATAATGGCTTCTTATTTTGATGCTGTTTTATGCTTATTTGTAGTCTAATTTTCATAGTTTCTGACTAAATAGCAATCTCAAGTAAAACTGCTACAAATGTGTGACAAAACTGATTTTATCAACACGATGTTTTAGGCGGTCACCCATCATGTTATAGACTACCTACGCTTGTACTTGCTTAACTTTGTAAGTCGTAATATTTTTACCAATTCGTTTTGATGTTACTACGGCAGCTATGTTTATCTATTATTTTGTATTACATAACTAACTGTCTGTCACTGACCGGCTTCTCTATTTGTAATATTTGTCGAATAAGTTGGTTAAATAAAATTAGAATAATAATCAAGTGCTTTAAATTTTGGGATAGTGGCAATAATGCCTAGACCTAGCAAAGCGAGAGTATTGTAGGTGGGTACGTCTATCGACTTGATAGCGCCCGCGCGCGAAATTTGAAATCGATGAAATGGATACACGAAGTATCAGTACTACTGCTAGGTCAATCAAAAATTCATGTTTTATAGTTCACTCTTTTATACAGTAGCGATATTAATTCTAAATTAACACGAAATTTGTAAAGAAAGGCCTACCACCAAAGTTAAGCAACGGCCGCTTACCTAAACATCGATCGTGTTGATTTAAACTAAGCACTTTTTAACATATTTGTAAGAGTTTTACTACAGTTTACTGTTTGTTCTTAAACTATATATGTTTGTATGGAGTTTTGATTATTATCTAAACTTAATGTGACACCGAAATAAAAAGCTATTATACAAATATAACCCGTCTTCCAAAGTTAAGCAACTACGCGTAGTCTAAAACAGGATGGGTGACCGCTTAAAATATCGTGTTGATAAAATCAGTTTTTGTCACATATTTGTAGCTTTTTTACTTGACATTGCTATTTAGTCGTAAACTACAAAAATTAGATTACAATTTAAGCTCAAAATAACATCAAAATAAGAAGCCATTATAAGAATACAATCCGTATAAAAATGCTAAAAAAAATGATTTATTTTCATGTTTCTTGTATGGGGACCCCTCTTGGGATTTGATTTATGGTTCATTGTACAATTTTAAACGATAGATTTTATAATAACACGAATTCTGTGAAAAAATCAACTGGCTACTTATAACGGTTAAAAAGTTATAGCCCTGTAAACTTACTTTTTCATATAAGGGCGCGTACCGCTGTTAAGCGATGACGTCACCCAAGCAAGATGGCCCCCGCGCGCTTTAATATTATTGACCCAAATTTTAAACGTTCATAGAATCAAAACTACCGAGTCTTTTTGAATAAAATAAAAAGTAGTATGTTTGTTTATTTATAAACTTAACTGCTACTGACATTCTTCATTTACAAGTCACAGCAAGGTCAAACATTCAAAGTTGCGGGCTTAGGCCAGCCCCCTTATTTTACCATCCCGACAATGACAGGTGATAGGTGACATTTCAGTGTACATAGCGCAGCTTATGAAACCCAGTCATGTATCAGCGTGTTAACTTTGCAATGTATAATGAATTGTCACCTGTCATGTGTCATTGTCAAGATGGTGAAATAGAGGGCTGAGCGTTGAGTGTTTTTGCCATGGACGTATGTAGCCCTTTCGCGCGTCACTCCAGGCAAAATTTGTTTGTATTGTGCAATGAAAAGTCCGCTGTAAACATATAAATATATATATAGAGATTCTGTGATAGCTGGCAGTCATGATTTGAATTGAATTTAAAATCTAACGTCATCAAAAACTCAATTCCGCAAAAAGTGTCCTATAGGACGTCTTTCTAAAATCGTCATGAAATAAAACCTCTATGCATAATGCACCTATCTATAATTTGAATAGTATATTATTCCAGATGAACTTGGATTATTTTAACTTATATTATAACCGAAGCGAAGCGAGGGCGGGTCGCTAGTTTTATATAAAATAGCGGTTTCATACAAAAAAAGTTGCTTTTTGAGGTTAGAAAGTTGTCTACTGCCTTAGTCAAGTACCTAAGTCTGAACATCTTTATTACATACCTAGTATAAAACAAAGTCGCTTTCCGCGTCTGTCTGTCCGTCTGTCTGTCTGTATAACCGCTAACTCCTAAAGCACGTAACGGATTTTGATGCAGTTTTCACCATCAATTAGGAAAATTTTCAGGGAAGGTTTTTATGTATAATAAATTCTGGTTTATGTATGGGTGTTGCAGAAAACTCGCATAAACAGCGAAGCCAGGGCGGGTCACTAGTTTTATTATAATTTGATCAATGCATTATTCAATTAGCGAACGTCGCAAGACTTTGTATTTATAGAAAGTCAAAGGTAGAATTGTAATTACTTTTTTATATCAAATATCACAGGGATCATCTTAGATTGGTCCAACAGTTCGTATTAAAAGAAACCTAGCAAAATTAACGTTTATCGCCTCGTCATTATGGCAGCGTGGGTCGATCGAGAATGTTCGAATGCAACGCCATCATTTTTATTCCTATATCTTTATTAGCACAACATACCGTCTCACTCTTACTATTACTAAGGATGCAGAAAGGGATGCTCGACGCGATGACCGATACATCGTTGTATTAGTGATACGGTGACCACTTTAGTACATGTTGCTCAATGATTAAGTTGGAATGACGTCACTTGTGTGGTGAAGGTCATGTCTGGACGTTATAATTACTTTAATACATATTTTGTGGGTTCACATATTATTTATACCTCTACCTTTTGTTCTAGGATTTAGAATATAACTAGCTTTTGTCCGCGTAGAAGTCGTCTTCAGCTATTCCGTCGAAACTTACAATTTTTGTGGAGTATAAAGTATTCTATGTTCCCCAGGATACAATATATCTCCTATTCCATTCAACAACAGCTGACAAACAAGAACAACTTTCATTAATGATATTAACATAAGTAATAATTATTAAGTGTGGATTAGTATGAATATACTTAACTTTATTTTGGTAAAACTAATTCCTACTTCATGCACTTAATACTCTAAAGTTTAGAATTTAAAGTATAAATTCACTTAGTCCTATTTAATTTACATAAGTTTCTTTTACAAGTCAAAATAATTTATCAAATTCTAAATGGATAATGATGTTGTGTTCAAATCTTTGTGTTGATGATTAGTGATAGCTGACTCAGAGCCGGAAATCCATGTTATTACCTTTTTATACAGTATGTTACCAGCACTCTGGCTTTTTTAAAGGAGGTTAAAATAACGTATCTGTAACGTAACCATGATATTAATTTAATTAATAAATAAATATACAGGCTTCGTTAACTGTCTAACAAAATTTTAATTGCCAGCAATGTAAAGCACTACAATTTGACAAGTGTTCAATGACAGTCGACGGAAACTTTGATTATTATTATTTGCCCCCGTACCACGACATGCCTTGTACTAAGCAACAGCGATACTGATAACGAGGAACACGCAGCACATGCACTACATTAAAAATGGACAGTATCTAAGAAAATTAATTGTGAAGTTATTTAATTTATTTTTTAATTGATAATACTTGCAACATATTACCGGCAGTTTTAATAAATGCCCGCATGCCGGTAACACACTGTATATTACACTATTATTTGAGGCAAAAGGCATTGTTCCAATGGAGGAGGCTTGGAGAGGCATATACTTAACGGTTGGCATTTAAATAAATTTCTGCAAAAGAAATAGAAGATAATACACAGCCTAGCGTTTATAACGATGCTATATTTTTGAACTATAAATATTATCGATGGCACGTCATTACAGCAGTAGTTAAACTTTATTTGTCTATAAAAATGCGTTTATTTGTTTTGGATGAACATCCTGCTTCTTTACTGGTTTACTATTAGGGTTACTACAAGGTTGTTTGAAAAAATGTGTAAGGTATATGTACGAGGGTTGATCAATAAGTTTTTAGAATCGGTATAAAAAATGGGAGGTATGTAAATCGTTATATTTTAATTGGAATATGCACACTTTCTATATTTCGAAACATTTATTAACGTCATTGAAATGTTTTATTTTACCCCTAATAAAATATATATACTTTTGGAGGTCAAATTTTGTACCTTCACTAATTCATCATCAGCTTGTGATTTTTATGTAGTTGTTATAGAACATCGGTGAGTGAGAAGTAGTAGTCAAAAGTTAGGGCTAAATAACAGAGGGACCGGTTATCAGTTCTGAACTTAGGTCGGAGAGCAGCATCCTCGTGAATTAGATGGCTCTAAAGCATAATTCCTGCCGAAAATACGTAATTTTTTTAAATCACTTTAAAAAAAAAACCTTAACTATACGGCAGAATAATGTTATATAACTCTCCTGAGCTATTTGATAATTGCTAAAAGCTAATATCACAGTATTTATTTGTAGGCCTCAATAATCCCGGAAAAGGCCGAAAAAGCCACCCTAAATGTTGGTGACCGAGCTGGAAATAAAAAATTCCACTGCGAAGATAACTTGTTTATCCTTAAAATCATAATGATAAACCAAGGTTTCATTTTCAATAAAAAAAAAAATTTTATTAGGGCATCAGGACTTTCTCCACACCGCTCCAAATAATTACAAAACTAACTCTTATTTTGGCCGTCTTGTAAAATTGTTCATAGAGATGTTTTCTTTTTTATCACAGAAAAACAAATGAATATTGTTAAAAAAAAACTCTAATTTAACGTTGATTAGTGCAATGATATACTCCACATTAAAATAATAAGATTATGAGGGTGGTTCATACCGATTCTAAAAACTTATTGATCACCCCTCGTATGTCTTGATTTAATCAAAAAAATAACGTATTTACACACAGTAGAGTAAGAAAGTATTCTTTTTTTCAAAGGGGTTTTTGAGTAGGTAATTTTTCAGTCCGCAGACAAGTTTATGTGTCCTGGCCTGACACTTATTGATGGCTGCGTATGGAAAAAAAATTTTTAGTTCTTACTTTTGCATTTCAGTTTATTTTTATTGTTTCGTAAATACTATAGGTATTTTAGCGTACTTTCAGTGTTTCGTAATATAAAGTACAAACGACGAACAAAAAGTACAATATTTACTATAATTATTATATTATATAACGGGTGGCAACCCTATTTGCTAGGGTTATATTTAAATTAAATATTGACGCGGCGGCTATTTTTAGCACACGACCTGAATAGCCTACATATGAGTTGTAGGAAATTAATGCTAAAACAAAACAATACCCGTGGTACGCAATGATATTTTATATTAAGATACGTCATCTGCGCGCAAAAGCGTTCCTCGATAAAAAAAAAGTTTAAAAAAACAAAAACCCGCCTTCAAAAAGCAAAAATAAACTTCTTTAAAATGGTAGGTAAATAGGTCAGTCCAACTGAAGTCTGCTTTTGGTTAAAATATTGTTGGGCGCCGACTTCAGTTGGACTGACCTATTTACCTACCATTTTAAAGAAGTTATTTTTTGCTTTTTGAAGGCGGGTTTTTGTTTTTTTAAACTTTTATTTTATTTTATAGTTTTTAGTGATCATAATTATGCTGTTATTCTCCCACTTCTCAATTAATAAGAAACAATAGAACATTTCGATCTCGCCGCAAGCAACGCCGTGGGAAAGTCATAGTCATATATTTAAACTTAAATATGGTTCGTCATAGTCGCTCAACTATCTTAATCGAAATATCTTGTCGCCACCCTCGAAATATATACCGTTTAGGAGTTCCGGTGGCCATCTATAGGTGTGCCTATAAATTTTGAAGAGTTCCGCCGATTCCTCATGGATTCCACCATCAGATCTTCATTTTGATAAGAATGGGACAAATCGGGAAGCATCAGCTTTCATATAAAAAAATATACCATCAAAATCGGTTCACCCAGTCGAAAGTTCTGAAGTAACAAATATAAAAAAAAAATACAGACGAATTGAGAACCTCCTCCTTTTTTGAAGTCGGTTAAAAAAAAAACAGACGAATTGAGAACCTCCTCCTTTTTTCGAAGTCGGTTAAAAAAGCACGAAAGGATGTCTCATTTCATTCGTAACTACCGTAAATATTTTTTACATTTTTTGTTTACATCGCCATATTTTGTGGCGGCCATCATCACGCGGCCATGGCGGGCACGCCACGTCATTCGGGTACGCAATTTGAAACAACTATTTATCTCTTTCTAACAATAGCGTTCGCTACGGATTGCCGTCTTTGTCTGTAGAAATCTGGCAACGTAGCCACTGTCAGTAATTGGCGACGGATTTTATGTGCGTTTAGTATGAGCATAACGTATCTAAATATAAAATATCATTGGTGGTACGGCGAAAACTTGAGCGGAACACGTGTTTATTAGGTAATTGATAATTATTCATATAGGCGTGTCTACAATAATTTTCGAAGCTTTTTTTTTCACATCAAAAATAAAGAAAATGAAAATACCTATGTGACGTTGCAAGCACAGCTTTTGTAAAAGGTCTCTTATCGTAAGTAAATCCATTTCGTTTGAAACTTTGAATATGTTTCATTGTTTGGGCTCGACGGACGATCACACATTTTCTTGGTGTTATTTTATGTTTATGCCAATCGTATGTGTGATTTGTTTGTAGTATAGTACCTACTGAAACATTTTATCTATCTTATCTTTGAGCAGTTAACGAGTGTAAAAAAATATCACACTATAAAATTCTCAAAATTTTATTTTAAATTGGTTAGTAAGTAAATAAATTATCAGAAATTACAGGGGACAATCTCAAACAAGTTGAAATAGTCCCAAACCAGATCACTTTTAACTTTGTAATGCTTTAGTAATCACAATCAGTCTATCAATTTGGTTTTATATAAAAAAACAAAAACCCGCCTTCAAGGCGTGTCTTTGTTTTTTTAAACTTTTTTTTTATTTTATACTTTTTAGTGATCATAATTATGCTGTTATTCTCCCACTTCTCAATTAATAAGAAACAATAGAACATTTCAATCTCGCCGCAAGCAACGCCGTGCGAAAGTCATAGTCATATATTTAAACCTAAATATGCTTCGTCATAGTCGCTCAACTATCTTATTCGAAATATCTTGTCGCCACCCTCGAAATATATACCGTTTAGGAGTTCCGGTGGCCATCTGTGGTCTTCATCATCAGTTCCACTTCACCAAATTGTGCTTTCCAAGACCAAATACACGAGTTATAATGAAAAATACCAAAATCGCTATAGGTGTGCCTATAAATTTTGAAGAGTTCCGTCGATTCCTCATGGATTCCACCATCAGATCTTCATTTTGATGAGAATGGGACCAGCTTTCAAATAAAAAAAGAATCATCAAAATCTGTTCACCCAGTCAAAAGTTCTGAGGTAACAAACATTAAAAAAAAAACAGACGAATTGAGAACCTCCTCCTTTTTTTGAAGTCGGTTAAAAAATCGCCATCAATCCTTTCACCCCGAATCATAGGAAAAATTATGACATTAGGCACCTTGACAGCCCGCTTTTTTAAGCCCTGGGTTGCCATCCCGTCTCTCATAATTTTACCCATACCAGAATTAACAATTTAAGTATCACTAAACCTAATCAAAGTGTCGCTAGATTAAAAAAACAAAAACCCGCCTTCAAAAAGCAAAAAATAACTTCTTTAAAATGGTAGGTAAATAGGTCAGTCCAACTGAAGTCTGCTTTTGGTTAAAATATTGTTGGACGCCGACTTCAGTTGGACTGACCTATTTACCTACCATTTCAAAGAAGTTATTTTTTGCTTTTTGAAGGCGGGTTTTTGTTTTTTTTAACTTTTTTTTTATTTTATACTTTTTAGTGATCATAATTATGCTGTTATTCTCCTATTTCTCAAGAAACAATAGAACATTTCAATCTCGCCGCAAGCAACGCCGTGGGATAGTCATAGTCATATATTTAAACCTAAATATGCTTCGTCATAGTCGCTCAACTAGCTTAATCGAAATATCTTGTCGCCACCCTCGAAATATATACCGTTTAGGAGTTCCGGTGGCCATCTGTGGTCTTCATCATCAGTTCCACTTCACCAAATAGTGCTTTCCAAGACCAAATACACGAGTTACAATGAAAAATACCAAAATCGCTATAGGTGTGCCTATAAATTTTGAAGAGTTCCGTCAATTCCTCATGGATTCCACCATCAGATCTTCATTTTGAAAAAAATGGGACCAATCTGGAAGCACCAGCTTTCAAATAAAAAAAGAATCTTCAAAGTCGGTTCACCCAGTCGAAAGTTCTGAGGTAACAAACATTAAAAATAAAAAAAAATAAAAAAAAAATACAGACGAATTGAGAACCTCCTCCTTTTTTTTAAGTCGGTTAAAAATAGATTATAAATATAACTAATTAATCAGCACGTTTGCCGAAAAGGGTATCTAACAACAATTATTGTGTGCAAACGCGGAATGAAAAGGGTCGTCACTTAGACTTTTATATTACCTAATGTTGCCTATATTACCTAAATTATTCTTAAGCACTAAGTATTTTAAATATTTGCAGAAGCATTCTGTGAAGACACTCTTACTGTGGGATTAGACCAAGCGAACGAACAAGAATTCCGTGGCATTATCTCCTACGTATCGTATCTTTGTAAAAATAAAGACAAAACATTTTCTAGAGCATTCGCTCGTTTGGTCTAAGCCCACCCTTATTAATATGCAATCCGTGTCGCCATCTGTTGTCATTAAGACAAAGCCTTGCTTTATTGTTAAAGCTAAAAATGCATTGCAAATCTTTTACTTTCTCAATAAATCAACGACTTCAAATTGTATAATGGTTGTTCATAACTATTATAAGTTTCAGGCTACGTAGCATTGTCAGGGACAGCAATATAATTGTTTTTATTATAGAATGCTACAAACTTACCTGGCTCGGTGGTAGAGGCTGGAACTAATGCTGCTATCGTACAAACATACGTCGCATTCATACAATGCTGCAGTCGACGACAGCGCCGCCACCACCAGGTCAAATAAGTTTGTACTGGTTTCGTCTGTTCAGCCATGTTTGATTTGGTAGCGTTCCGCGTTAGTAATTAGTTATCTTATGCGGTTGGGTTGACCCTTGCGATTATCCCTATTGTGGTTAGTTTTGCACGTGTCTCTGGTGCTTCGGCGTTTAATAATTTTTGGAAGCGGGGACTGCGGACGCGCCGTCCCCTTGTAATCCTTGACCAACAGTCCAATAGCTAGATTTAGTACATCTTATATTTATTATGTTGAATGTGACTGTGTGGGCGTACTAAGTTTGTACTCCGAGACAGTCACATTCAACAATGTCTATACTAAAAACAAGCACACAATTTTACCATTTTACCGCTTGATCCCCCACCCAAAACGAAAAATCAAACAGTGCTATTTGATATTTCATTTTGGGTGGAAATAAGTGGTAAAGTTGTGTGCTATATATAGTAGTATAAACATTGTTGAATGTGACTGCCTCGGAGTACAAACTTTGTACGCCATGATAAACTAAACTTTTATCAATAATCGAATGAATTACTTAATGAATTCAAATAGTACGGTCGGCCAAGATAGTGGTCTACCCGTTTTGATAAAAGTTTCTGTGAGATCTAATTATCGCTAAGGTAAAAACTTGTCACTTTCATAGTCATAATATTATTCAAAGAAAAAACCAATGATTAAAGAAACTAAAGGATCGGGCATAAAAATACGTATCAAATATACATATCGTTATCTCTTTCTATTTAACCTGTATTCTCGTAAGTAAAAAGGATCACTTTTCTTTTGTCGGAACCCAAAAAATACAGGGCAGCCATTGTATGTAACACTGTTTGACAGTACTTGAGTTGTCAATTCGTCGTGTTTGGGTTTGAAATTATTAAATAAGTGGAGTTTCGATCCGATATTCTAACATTAAAATACACACAGGTGTGAGGAACATTGCAAGGAAAATGATTAATAGCACTGCTAAGTAGATCTAAACAGAAGTTACTCAAAACACAACTGTATTTTAAAATCAACTTTAATACAACTTTTATGAACTTGAAACAAAACTAGCAAGGATTTTGAGTTGATGCTGTTTTAATCTAGCAGTGCGAAGTGTAGTGTTATAGGATGTGGAGCAAGGAAAAGTAAAAATCAAAATGTTTAGCATTGCACCGGTAAGTTTCAAGTTTTTATTGAAATATCGGTCAGTTTTAACAATATTGCGTGTTTACAGTATGTAATAATACTTATAATTATTAAACTATAGACCAGGATTAATCATGCGTTATAATAGGATTGTGTTTTATTTTAGATATTTTCGTACGTAATTAACCAGCGGCTCTATTCAAGACGGTAATAGTTATTTGTTATACAAGGGGGGAAAGTTGTATTTTACCTGCGAGTGTTCATTTGAAACACGAGCTAGCGAAAGGATTCTATGATTGACCACGAGCGAAGCGAGTGGTTCAAAAATAGAATCCTGAGCGTAGCGAGTTTTTCAACACACGAGACGTAAAATAACTTTTCACCCGTGTATAACACAAAACTTTTCACCTCACTACAGCGAGGAAAATAAGCTCAATTCCGCATTTTGCACGGTTTCCCGTAATTCCACAGGTGTTAATAAGTACGTCTTTCGTCACTCGAATCACTTATTTTTAATAACGAAAGTTGTCTGCGGCGCTTCTTCTCCGCAATGATCTTCTTGCAAAGTAAAGCGCTAGTAGATTCAATCCATATTACCGCGTGTAAAATGTGTGTGGCCAATTTAACGAATAAATATTTTAAATTTTAAATTTGTTTAAGATTTTCATAACGATAACAAGATATTGACGACGCGCTGGCCTAGTTGATAGTGTCCCTGCTTACGAAGCCAATGGTCCTGGGATCAAATTGTTCCTGAGTAATGGACGTTTTCTATGTAGGTATTTAAGTCATGGACATTAAAAAATACGGATGTAACCTCGGTTAATCATGAGTGAAACATGCAAAATGGCTGTCTGTGTGCGTGCACACGCACACACGTAAACTGTCACTCATGCTGTGGCTCGGCGCGTTGTCTTACCTAGTGTAACTGTGTGCGTGCGGTAAGTCGTATATAACGAACGAAAGTGCCGACCCTGCATGCTTCACACGTTTTTAGTGCAACATTACGTCCGTATTTTGTTTTAGGTCCGTGTTTTAAGCACGGACCTAAAAAAAATACGGACGTAACGTTACACTCAAAAGATGCGAAGCAAGCAAGGCCTGTTATTTCGTTCCGTCATACACAATTTTATTAATACAACGAAATGTCTTCAATCATCTGCGATTGTAGCTCAAAAACTACTTTGTGCTAATGTTACTAAATGTAATGTAACCTTTGATTTTAGCCATGTAGATTCAATTTCTATTGTTAAGGTATTTAAATCGCTCAGTTTAAAAAAAACTGAGGATTTATGGGGAGCGTCAGTTAAAGTGATCCATCATGTCATAGATATAATTGCACCTCACTTAGCTTTAATCTACAATAATTGCATTTCAGAGGGGGTTTTTCCAAATCTTATGAAATATAGTAAAGTCATACCACTTTTTAAATCGGGCGACATGTGTGATTTAACGAATTTCCGTCCCATTTCTATTCTACCGGTTTTAAGTAAAGTTTTTGAGAAGTTAATGTTAAAAGATATGTTAGGTCACTTCAATAGAAATAAACTGCTTAACAGTAATCAGTTCGGCTTCACCAGAGGACGATCCACAACTGATGCAGCATCTGTACTCATTAAATATATATACAATATTTGGGAGAAATCCTGTGATGCAATAGGAATTTTTTGTGACCTTTCCAAAGCTTTCGATTGCGTAGATCATGCGACTCTTATATTAAAATTAGAACATTATGGTCTGTCAAATAATTCTCTAAATCTTATGTCTTCATATCTTAGCGATAGAACACAAACGGTTGTTGTAAACCAAACACAGTCCATTGGAGCAACTGTTAAATTAGGTGTGCCTCAGGGCTCTATATTAGGTCCTTTCTTATTTCTGGTCTATATAAATGACTTACCACCCACGGTAGATAACCTTTGTGATATTGTGCTATTTGCTGATGATACTTCATTAATTTTCAAGGTGGACCGAAAATCCGTTGATTAAACGCCACGCTGGTTAAAGTACTTAATTGGTTTACTATTAACAATTTGCTACTTAACGCTAAGAAAACTAAATGTGTTAGGCTCGTTTTGCCTAATGTTAGACCGGTAAAATCTAGTATATTTCTAAATGATGAGTGTTTGGAGATGGTGGACAAGGCGCTTTTCTTAGGGATAACTATAGACAAAAACTTGCAATGGAGTCCCCATATAGCAGTACTAGCAGGTAAATTAAGTTCGGCAGCTTATGCTGTTAGGAAAATCAGGCAACTTACCAATGTTGAGACAGCTCGCTTAGTTTATTATAGTTATTTTCATAGTGTTATGTCGTACGGTATTCTGGTTTGGGGAAAAGCTGCTGACATACAGACTATATTCGTGTTACAAAAAAGAGCCATTCGTTCCATATATAACCTAAACTCCCGTGATTCCTTAAGATTACTATTTAAAGAAATTAGTATTTTGACAGTAGCGTCACAATTTATTTATGAGAATATTATTTATGTCATTAAAAATCAAGACTCTTTTGTTAAGAATTGTGATATACATAATTTGAATACAAGAAATAAAAATAAAATTGCTATTAAAAAATTTCGTGTCCGTAAGGTATATAAATCATTTGTTGGTCAATGCATTCATTTCTATAATAAATTACCTGACGAAGTTTTAAAGTTATCATTTCCAGCACTTAAAAATTACTTGAAAAAGTCGTTGATGTCGAAAGCTTATTATAGGGTCGAGGACTATCTAACAGATAAAAATGCTTGGCCTAAATTAAACACCTAAATAACTTAGTAATAGCTTAGTCAGGAAAATATCTAAACATTGTAGGTATAATTATTGTCTAGGGGACACGGTTTCTGTAGGAGAATGTATCAAAACTATGTGGTTGTTTTGCACCGTCATGGGTAAGTATATGTATACTATTATTATTACAATTTAAGAGTTCATCTGAACATACTGAGTTTTGACACATTTTCCTGCTCAACTACGCATGATATATATATTTTAATGTTAAATTCATTGTTTTATATAATGCTAGGTTAAGTTCTATAATTGTATAAGTAATTTAAAAAAAAAACGACTGACTGTTGAGTTTCTTGCGGCGTTTCTTCTCAGCAGTGGTCTCTTGCGAAGCGCTGGTAGATTTTTGACGTGTAAAAGTGCCCGTGCGGCCTACTTACTGAATAAACATCTTTTATCTTTTTTATCTTTTATCTTTACAATCTACCGTCTCACAAATGCACTAGGTCTGTTAACCCGCCGCCATTACGCGTCCAGCCACAGCCCGAGTGACATATCACTTTACACCGAAGAAAATGCCGCATTGTGTAGTAAAAACGTGTAAAAGCTACATTAGTAAATATAAAAAGCAACACGGAATCACTTATCACCTGTAAGTTATGTATATTCGTGTTATTTTTCATAAATATGTGTTTATTTACTTTGACGCAAATTACAAACAAAAATGACAATCAGTGTTGCCAGTTTTTTGACGGATATTTTTTCCTAAAAGTTCAAGTTTTTAAGTTTAAATAAGAATTGCTTTATTCGTTAAAATTATTTTTGTCACTAGGTACCTATGTTCATAAAAATGTGGTTTGATATATCAATATTATTAATATTATTCTGTCGTGCAGACGTTGAAATTTAAATTGTCATATAATTTTCTCATCTCTAGTTCCCATTATTTTTTAGTTGAAATTGGTTTTGTCATTACAAAATGAGAAAACCCAATTTCAATTAAATTAAACCGGTTGCATGACACAATCGAACCCAATGCTGAAATAGTACATAAATGATAACACGATTTAATTGTAGGAAGTTCTTGCAGCGATACAATCGCGATTCAGTCTCAATGCAGTACCTATCGATACAGTCACAAATCGTCTAGGTTTAGTCGCGATACAGTGCTGCGGCTGTCGAATGCGCTTTTGTATCGCTGCAAAAAGTTGCAGTTGGTAAAAGGCCTTAAAATAGGAAAATTGACGATTTATATGGCAACCCTCAAAGCACGCTCACTCGTAAACGGACGGCCATTTTGTGTGCTTCACTGATGATTAGACTAGGTTACGTCCGTATTTTTATTAAGTCCGTGGTTTTAAATAGGTATATTTTTCTATATAAGTATTTATATCGTTGTATAGTACCCATAGTACAAGCCTAGAGTTTAGTTTCGGAATAGGTCAATTGATCTGACATTCTCCCCTGATATTTATTATTATTATTATTATTTACATCCAACTAAGTACAGAATTCAACATGAATACAATTAAAAATTAAAACTAAATGTATTAAAATTAAAATTAAACTAAGCTACTCAAATATTAAAGATATAAATAATAATCACTACTATAAAAAGAACACCCCCTCTAGCAGGTCCGGTCGCGGCATGGTCCCCATGACACTGGCTGCATTACCTCTCTGGATAGCTAGGCCAATCCTTTGGGAGAGGTAAGCACCAGCTCTAGGATCTCCCGAGGATTCTATGAGCCGAGAGGACAGGGCCTTAATAAAGCTTTTCATAACAGCTGACCGAGGTCCCATGGTTTCCACTGCAAGCGCCACAAATTCGTAATTATTTAATAATGACGAATATTTGCGGCGCTTGAGTGTTTGGGCCTGATCAGCTGCTGCACCAGCCCGATTACGGGTTGACTGGACGTGGGAAAGGGCGAATGTGTCAACGCACGTCGCGTCCCACACCAGTGCCCTACCTAGTTTCCACGGCACCAATGTAGCTCCGTCTGGTCGCTTGCCATCGTCTCTATGCAATCCTGCTGGTTCCAGGACAGCTGGTACAGAGGCAGTGGCATGCGGACGACGGATCAGATCATGAATTGTGCTGTGATGGTACAAACGGCCGGCACTTCTGAAGCATGAAAGGCCATGTCGTCCCAGCTCACTCACTTCCTTCCCGCACGCGCAAGTATGAGGTTCACAGAGTCTAGCCCCAAGCCAAAAGTTTATTGCTATGCGCAAGCTGCTAGGGTCCATGACGAGCGTGGAGCCAGTGACCTGATTCGCCTGCTGAGACAGCGAGGAGACGGGCGCGATCTGTATCGTCCGGACTATTTTCTATGAGAGGTGCATGAATTGATATGAGGCGAGGTGTATCCCATGCTCTCTGGATATGCCTCTTGACTCCGTTCCGTTCCGTTCCGATGACTACACCCAGCCAGCAGTTCTGCTGCAAGGACGCAGAGTCGTTTACCACCATCAAAGAGGTAGAAACAGGTCGGTTTAACAGGGGGGCTCAGGTGCCCACAGTGTCACTACGCGAACTGTAGGACGAGGGTGTATAGGAACCTTAACATCCCCCGTCCAGGGACCAGGTCCCGTAGGGACCTCGTGGGTACCTAGGCCCTCTCGTACAGCCTCGCTGTCGCTTGCCACCCGATGTCAGCAACTGCCACTCCTGTCCGAGACACCGGGGAGCCGGAGTTACAGGTAGGGAGTGTTTGGGGCTTTTGCAGTCGGATAGGGTGTGGGGAGGATAGATCAGACCCGAATACTAGCATCGTGGCCCGAATGAGGGAAGATAGATACTATAATTGGTGTGTAATAAATACGAAGAGGAAGTTAGGACTCCGTTTTACTAATTACTCCGGCAGGTTGTTTCCTGGTGCTTCCTTTTTCTTTTCCTCTTTTTTTTCTTCTCCTCCTTCATGCGTTGTTGTCTTCCGGTTCCGTTTCAGTGTCGGTTTCTGGTCTCTTGTATATTTTTTCGGCTGTTTTTTTTAATAGGCTCCTGTTTGGCGCTTTGAAGCTCTATATCATGTGCTAGGGAATCATCCCAGGTAAAGATTGGCCGGCCTACTTTCTTTTTCTTCTCTTTTAAGTTCAGCGCTGCACGTAGTAGATGCGGCTTTTGACGTCGTAAGATGTGACCGTAGTAGGAAATTCTGCGCACTTTGACTACTTAGGCAATCGTTTTCCCCTCAAGAACCTGATGGATTCTTTGTCTAGGGGGGTCTTTTGCTGCCTCAATCATCTCCTTTAGTATGTGGCGCTCATATTTTCTTAGTCTTGACCTGTTGGCCTTTGTAAGTGCCATAACATTCAGTCCATAGGTCATCGCAGGAGAGATAACCATTTTATACATAAGTCGCGCAATGCGCCATTCGAGTTTGTACTGTTTTACAAATTTGGTAAGGACCTTCGAATTTTTGATCGCTTTGGCACATCTGGTTTTAATTGAAGCTTTTCGGTTGTGAGTCGCTGTAACATACGACCCCAAATATTGTATTTGCTCGACAGGTTGTATCAATATCCCGCCCATAGATTTTGGTAGCTGTTCGGCTGCTGGGGGGCCAAAGGGGTCCCTAATGACTAGTTTAGTTTTCGTGTCGTTTATGACAAGACCAATGGTTATAAGCAAATCTTTCATTTTCTGCACTATGCGGTCTAGGGTAGTGCAGCAGTCGCCCACTATTATAAGATCATCTGCAAAAGACAAGATTAGCGGTAATGTGACCTTCACGTCCTGGTCTAGCTTGATCACATCCTCTTCTTCCTCTAGGGTTCGTAGAACATCATCCATTAAAACTGTAAATAATCTGGGCGACAGGGGGCATCCTTGTTTGACTCCTTTACCCTTGTTGATGATTTGTGAGTTTTGGCCAAACCACGTGATGAAAGTTCGTTCCCGCATGCAAGCCTCGACAATCCTGTTTGTTAGTGGTATGGTTGTGCGGGTGACGAGCACGTCTCTCAAGGCGTTCAGATCTACATTGTCGAATGCTTTTTCAATGTCGAGCGCTATAACATACAGCCTTTTACCCTCCCTCCAGTTTACGTCTAAGACTCTACGGAGTGCAAATAGATGGTCTTCCGTTGACCTGTTGTTTAAAAATGCTGCCTGGTAGCTTCCTAGAGCTTCGAATTTCGCGTCTAGTTTTCTTAAAAGGAAATTGGCGTAGATACGGTATCCTACATTACAAATCGATATTCTTCTATAGTCGTTGACGTGTTGTGGGCGTGGTTTCTTCGGTATCGGTACCTGCTTTGTAATGATCCAGTCTTCTGGTATTTTGTTTTCCATCCATGCTTCGCGCATTATGTTGGTGACCTGTTGAATAAACTCACTAGGTGCTGCCTTGTATAATTCTGGGACTATTTGGTCCGTTCCCGGGACTGTCCCGCCTTTCAACTTACTAATAATGTTCGTTACTGTTTCAATATCGGGACCGTCGTCTTCCGGTACCCGGTTTGTACTGTGGTCGACTGGTCTAATCGGATCTCCTTCGCTTGTTTTCATTTCAGAAATCCAATTGGACATCGGAATATCTTTGTTATTAACTATTCTGTTCTCTGGTTTATTTTTAAAGCTGCGCAAGTACTTGTACGTAACCTTCATTCGAACAGCTCTGTGCGCCTTGCTGAGATTGTTGAAGAAGCGCTCACATTCTGTAGAAGACTTCTTCTTGGGTCCTACGCCAGTTTTTGCGCACCTGTTTAACTTTTTCGGCGTAGCTTTGCTCTTCCTGGGACTTATTTTTCAAGAAACGCGCTTTTTGCAAATTTGCAAGAGCAAGGCGGGCTTCTCTAGATCGGGGTATTGACTTCGGGGGGAGTTTTCTTGCGGCTTGTATTAATATCCCATTAAGCTGATTCCAAGTTGGATTTTCGTTAGCATGTTGTGTGATAAGCAGACGTCTGATTTCTTTCTGAAATTCCCTTTTTATCTCGTTGTTTTGTAAAGTTTCATAGGCGACCGTTTTATGATTGAACTGTTTTACTAAATTCTTTTTTCCCGAGAAGTTGGTACCTTTCTGTCGGTGTTTTTTCTTACTCTGGAAACTTGTGTTGCGGATTGATCCCCAAACTACTTTGTGGTCGGATCTTACGGATTTGGCAAACTCTCCTCTTACAGTATGGAAAAAAATGGGCCGTTGTTTAGATGATAAAATATGGTCGATCTGTGAGCTTTTGTTTCCTGAAGTCCATGTTACCTTACATGATGGGCGACCCCACGAATTGTTTAACCTGAGGTTGTGTTCTAATATGAAACTCATTAGAAGGCTGCCGTTCGTATTGGACTCTTGGTGTAAGAGGTTCTTATTAGATACCTGTGAACACGCCTTTTTCACGTCTCGTAACCCTATGTGTGCGTTAAAATCGCCTAGGATTATTGGGTAAGCCTTCTTAGGAGCTTGACGCAGAAGCGTGCCAATGTTTGCCAGGCAGGTTGAGGCCCCGGCGGGCATGTGAGTATTAATGATAAGCTACTCCGCTGGGGCTCTGTTATTTGTTAACTCTAACTTTATGTGGACAGCTATGATATTGGAGTATTTCTTATATGTGTAAATTAAATCCTGGTCTATATGTTTGTTAATCAAGATTGCCACTCCGCGTTTTTCCCGTGGCTTTTCTCCGCCATTGAGGAGCCATTTATAGTTATTGGAAACCGTTTCTCCGCGTGGAAGGTGCGTTTCTTGCAATACCGCTATGGTTATACGCCGTGCCGCTAGTTCTTAGTCTATGCGGGCCCTGTCTTTCGCTGACGCGCAACCTCTTACGTTCCACGTGGCTACCGTGATTACCTCGGCAGGTTGCGGCACCCAGGACCGGGGGTGTTGGGGGGCCCTGACTAGGCGTTGGCCCGTTGTATCAACAACTTGCACGCTCTCTACCGAACTATTGAGATCTGGGGTAGGCAAACTCGCTATGACCGGGGTCGGGCTAAGTGTTTTTGCGTCCGGCGAGTCGCACGTGTTTCGTTGTTTTACCGGTGCGTTTGTCTGTCCTTTATTATTTGTGGCGTCCCTGACACCATGAGCCTCTTGTGACACAAACATTTTCTCCGCTTCCGAGGAAGTAAATACTACCGAGTCGTAGTGGTGATTATGATAAAATAAATGTATGCTTTTCATTTTTGCGTATTCCGCTATTGGGGTTTTGTAATACAACGCTCGCTGTTGGTTAGCGTGAACGTAGACGTTTACTGTAAAATAATGCGACGCTGCTAAGATGATTTCCTCACCACCCCAGAAACCGTCCTTAGTCTGGTTTTGAATGTAGCTATCTACTAATTGTGCGTAATGTTGTGACGTGTCATTATGCGCGACCGTGAAGTCCAGGATACTACCTTGGAGGGCTAACTTGATTTGAGTATCATCCCTTTCTGACGCGAGGTGGTTGGCAAGTTCCTCTCTGATAGAGCGATGGTCGTAATCCATATCCAGCACTGTATTCATTTGATGTGCTATCGCTCTAAATAGACAGTTTCCGTCCTTGGGAATCGGAATAATTTCCATTATTCTAACCGTGTTAGTAGTAAACGTACAATCCGTTTTTAAAACAAAGCAAGGGCTCGTCCTTTGTTTGGATCCTACCTACGTTTGCTTGTTCTCGGAACTAGTAGCGGAGTAACTTGCGTCGACTTGTGCAATTGCTTCCAGATGTGGTCGTTGACCGTGGGGTAGTACAGAACCGAAGCTTGACCCTTTTTTTTTCCCACTGAGGTAACGAGCTGGGTTTTTCCTTTCTCCTATCTTGTTTGAAGTGTTACCGTGTGTCCTTACCGTATGCTAAAATGAACTTAAATGCTATGAAGAACGTGAGCTCATCGCGTATCGCACTACCCTGAGTCCTGTAGACTTCGTACGAAGCCTGTTTGCATACCGTTTTGCGTAACCTGAGCCCTATTCCTCTGCAGTCTCGAAAAAAATATCTAAACCCCTTGCTACACGTACTGTTTTTATTTTATTTACTTTTTTGTTAAAACCCTACTCTCGCCCGCCGAAGTTAGTTATTTATTTTAAAGGCTAGGTATGTGTTGGTGCGTGTACGTTTTATTGGAGTTTGTTCGATATGTCGTAAATAATTACCGCCTATGGTGATGTCTGTATGAGCAGATATAATTGCGCTACTACTACAAGCCGAGTTCTATACACCCTAGAAACTTAGGAACGATTTATACACGATCCAAAAAATATATAGTGTTTTATCGTGTCCTCGGATTCATATGCTATTGGTAGTCCGCGATAAAACAATTTCGAAAATCTACTCTCAAGACCGTTGAAGCGTATGTAATGAAACGATCTCACCCGAATGGTCGCTCATGTGCCCAGGATGTTCTGGCCAGGGCAGCGGTACTGCTGCGTGGAGAACGCAAGCCTGCACCCTCACACGCTCACACTCGCCGTGATGGCGTGGGGTGGACGCGGCCCCCGACACACGTAAACACTTGCCGCAACGAGGAAGGACGCGGCCAAACACACAGCGCACGCACACACGAAATTAATAAGGACCGAATTTTTCGATTCGAATTCAGCACCCGCTACGCGATTTCGTTATTGAGTAAAAAGCAACCAGGCCGACGCCAAGTAGAGGATTTTGTGCCTCAGTCAACTTTTTAATAGCGGACCGAGTCCCAAACACGTGTTGATTCCTTGGCGGCTGACCGGCAACTCCCCTCTCTGGATATGCCTCTTGACTGACATATTATTATTATTATATAACAACGATCTCATCCGATATAATTGATTGTTATCTTATACATCGAGGGCTCGTGGCATTAAGGTAGTTTTTCAATTGCCGTTTCATATAAGATAAAATAACTACATAATGAATATCTATTGGGTTTCATTTCAACCTACATAGTTGTAACAGATCTGTGAAGAAGCAGGTTTGATCGCTATTTTAAAAACATCAATTGTCAATGTTATGTATTTCCAAAGATGAAGGAAAACACTAGATCCCGTGTAGCCAACTGTCAAGCGTACCACCTTTTTCTTCTGTGTACAACACAGTTTTGTAGCTAATTTTTATTGGTCAATACTCGACATGTGAACCCTACTAAATTAAGACGAATGGGATAGAATAAGCGGCTAGTCGGATAAAGACCTGAAAAACTGTAACTTAATTTAGTCGGATTACTGTTGTTGTTCGCGATCTGTGCGCCCATCCGTCGGAATTTCAAAATAATTCTCCGATAATATATTTCTTCGACAAGTTATCAGTGAAGTATTTAAGTATAGGTTCAGTGGAATGGCGTGTGTATTTCGTGGGTGTAAATCCCGAATGGGAAATAAAGAAAATGATCCACAAAATATAAGCTTTCACAGGCGAGTGATGTTTTACAATAAAACTGTTGATTTTCGGCCATAATCCGGCCGTTTTGCAAGTATAACTAGAAACATTTTCATGGTATTATGTCTTGTAATTAATACAAAGGCACTATGTGCAGTAAATGTGCAATTTTAACTAATTTTTAGATTTTCTTTCGGAAGTAAACAATAGTGCTTCCAAAATTAATATCGATAAGTAAACTTTCGATATTTTCATAGAGTAAATGAGTAAATATATCCATGAGTATGTGTTTAAATATCAAAAAGTGAATACATTCTGGGTTAAAATAGCGATGCCGAACAGTTAAAAAGCCGATGTTTTAAATGTCGAAACTTACAACGTTTAATGGCACAGGCGTGTGCCTTTTATAGACATAGGCATAAAATACTTATTGTAGATATTTGGATCATTCGTTATTTTAACATCGATATTTTAATTTAATATGTATTTTTTACGTACAGTAAAGGAAATTGATTCCTAGACCATTTTGGACTATTTCGTAGTGACATAATCAATCAAAACGTAAGAGACTTCTTATGATTTTATTTACAGTGTCACTTTGACATAGTCCAAAATGGTCAAGGAACCAATTTCCTTGACTGTACGTACATATCTATCGATCGGTAAAAGAGACTACTATAATTATGTGATATTAATTAATTGTATTCTTTCAGATTTGCAGTATCGCTCGGATTTTAATAAGAAACATAGATATATTCAGTAATCACATCCATTCATAGGCAACCCAAACAAATTAACCTTGATGCTCAAACAGGAATGGTTGGAGATGCTCTGACAGAAATGGTTCGTCGTTGTTTCAGAAGTTGCAATGCAATCCGGCATCAAAAAAGGGTCACAAACTGTCTTCCAATTACCGTCTTACAATTACAAGGCTTATTCATCATTATTAAAGATAAACGTTTTATTTTTAAATAAAAACTGTAAAAACTGTCTTTAGTTTTATTACACGACAAAAAAGTTAATTTCTCAGTTTACTTTTTCGAAATAAGGCCACTTTTTAATTGGCAATCAATCACAATTATTATTGAAAATAGGCTTATAAAGGATAAGCCTATTTTAAGCCTTTTAATTATGGTTAAACCTAATATATCGATAAACGCCACATCACTGACTGCAAACTTACGCACACTAATGCAGAGTGACACACACGAACACACCTAAAAAGTGGTACGCTTTTGAAATCCAATCGAAAGCGGTCATAATATAGACGACTCTTTTTAACGAAGGTCATTTGTAACAGGTGCGAAGAGTATTATCCTATTAGCCGTCCTGAACATCCTGAACTCCTGCTACAAGGTGATAACATAAAATGCAACCGTTGCGTTGTCTTTATTGTTAGCAAAACACATAATAATAAGCATATAAAATGAAAAAAGCACAACAGTATTGGTATTTTGGCCACGTCAATTAAGGAATTAGAAAGTAGAAGCTAAAGCTAAAGGAGTCTTTGGAGATCGTTTTTAAAATTGAAAAGTCATTTTCGTTACTCAGACTGCACCCAAAAGGTAAAATGGTTTATCGAAAGCTAAAAATAGTATTATCAAAATATCCAGGATATCTAACAGTAAAAAATATCAATAACTTGTTACAAAACAAAGAAGTGGAAATCATAGGGAACACCAACAAAAACACGCTGCAACATTACAGAAGAATGCTTTTCTTACCGATCACTTACGTCGAAGTTGAAGGATCATTTTCGTACACCAAGTGGATTTTTACAGAGAGAAGACGTAAAATAACTTCTTACAATTTAGAACAAATATTAATTGTGTATCACGAATATCCTATATTATATTATTAAATTTTCTGCCTTTTAACACACAGCTTACTCTTGCTCGTTCCTTCCTACTTCCTCTCCTAGATTATGGGGACATTGCGTTTCTTGACCTCAGGGAGGAACTGCTTGACAAGCTTGAGCGTCTCCAAAATGTTTGCATAAGATACATTTATGGTTTGCGGAAATATGACCATGTATCCCAATACCGCGTGCAACTCGAGTGGTTGCCCATCCGTCGTCGTAGGGATGTGCATGTTCTGTCGCTCCTTTTCAATGTACTTTTTCACTTCTTCCTCTCCTTTTTATCTCTCCGAAAGATTTAGTTTTTGGCCGATGGTAGTGGACACCGCCTCCGGTCTAGTGCTAACCTTTCCCTTACCGTTCCATCCAACAAGACTCGTACCTATGCTAAATCTTTCACAGTACACTCTGTCCAATTATCGAATGGGCTTCCACAGTGCTTGAGGCAATCTAGATGTGTCGGTTCATTTAAGGAAAAGTTAAAGAAGTTGTGGTTAAATGAACAAGATGAGTCGTGAGTGTTGTTCCTTTGCTCTGTTGTCGATTTTAATTGCTGTTTACATAATTATGTGGTAGTATATATTAGTATATTTTATTACCTATTTATTTATTTTATTAAAGCAGATATTATTACTTTTAATGTCTGTTTTTCAGATGTATGTACCTATTTTTTTTCTTTTATCTATTATTTTGTAAATTTGTCTATCCTCTTGCATTATCCTGGCTTATTCTACTCCAAGGTTAACTGGTAGAGATCCCATATGGGGTAAGTTCGCCTATGTACATTATCTATAGTGATGCAAAATGTTTTGTAATTGTTTATGTGAAATAAAGAGTTTACATACATATATGGTTGAAAAAAAGTCTGTCAGAAACGTCAAATGCTACCTAAATGCCACGAGGCCTCGATGTATGGTTATCATAAAAATAAAACACTAAGGCCGAGTTCACCAACAATTAAACGGACGGTTAATTCTTAATCAGCTGTTAATCAATACATTTGACGCCCGTTAAACCGCTAACCGTCCGTTTAATTGTTGGTGAACTCGGCCCTAAGCCTTAAACCGTAATTCAGATATTCGCAATTAAATCGTTACTGTTAAGTACTATAACGTCAAAATAAACCTCTATGCAGTTCGTAATCTGGTTTATCGATAAACATGATTACTACCACTAGGTCGTCACTATAACCGCCATTTTATGTAACAAAAACGTCAAATTACACCAAATTAGTGTAAGACTCCTATCATTGACTAGCAATTAATTATTGCTCAAAAAAATCCTGTGTAAGTATACCTTTAGACTTTAGACTCTTGTTCTAGTCCAAAGCCCTTTCCACCGAGGCCTACATAGTGCTTTTCACAAATACTGCGAAGTAATAAACCAAAAAATATTGACAGATAATAGATACCATTTTACTTCAGCCATAATAATGGGACTTGTACTGTACTTACCTGACAATTTTCATACAAAATGCTGTAACGTTTCTCTCCCCTTAAGCCTAGTCCGATTTTTACGATATTGATTTTGATGCTTTATATTTAAAATTACCTATGTACATAGTTTGAAGTTACAAGGTCGGTACGTTCTTGGATAAAAAAATATATGAAACAAACAAATTCAAAAAAATCGTGTACAGAACTCCATGACCGGATGCAAAAAAGCATCATGTATGTGTAATTTGGCCTGAAGGCAAATCGCATCCGTCCGCCTGAACGATTTACCTGACCGGACAACTCCATACATGATCAGTTTTACCTTCAGGTCTAACTGACCGGATGCAAAATAGCATCGTGTATGTGTAATTTGACCTGAAGGCAAATCGCATCCGTCCGCCTGAACGATTGCCCGTTAGAAAAACTGATCATGTATGGCCACTCGATCGGGTTAGGTTCGTAAGGACTAGATTGCAAAACGACCATGTAAGCAAAACGACGTAGTTTCATAAGATCTTGGTTGCAAAATGTCTTATTGTGTAAATCGTCTTAATAGTAGAATGCAATGCCTGGGTTGAAGATTGGACTTAGTTCTATAACGTTTTGTTTTTATAACGCCCAAAATAACAAAATGTCCCAGTTGCAAAACGCCGACGTATGCAGAACGTACTGATAGTAAAACGACTAGGTAGGCATATCGTCAAAAATGCATAACGTCTAAGTGGCAAAACGACTAGATGTTTGTATGACAAGGAAATCACAAACCGTGGTTTGTAAAGGAAATCTTTATATACCTATTCATAAAAAATTGGCTACTTATATTAAAATTAATCGAATATATTATTATGCAATCACGACGTTTTGCTACTTAGACGATTTAAAACCAAGACCTTATACTATCCAGACACTTTGCTTAATGAGTCATATCATATTACAACTAAGGCCATGTACCTACAATTTGGATTATGCTTAATTAGGCATTACTTACAACCTAGACATTTTGCTTTCTAGGGCATTGTACAAAAAAGGCTCGGTTGGTTGTTATGCAACAACGATGTTTTGCCTACAAAGTCGTTTTGCAATCTAGTCCTTACGAACCTAACCCACTCGATCCGGTCAGGCGGAACTGACGCAATTCGGCCTGAACCAATCGGCCTCTACATGTATGGCCACTCGATCCGGTCAGGCGGAAATGACGCAGTTTGGCCTGAACACATCGGTCTTTACATGTATGGCGACTCGATCCGGTCAGGCGGAACTGACGCAGTTCGGCCTGAACCGATCGGCCTGTACATGTATGGGGGGCTTTAGATCGCACAACCGTTTGTTTCCCCGGCGTTTACTAAGCATTTCTTAGCACTGCGTTTGTTTGATTGATATAAGACGTGTGTTTTTAAGGAAAAAAGATTTATCTAGAAAGGTTGTTGATCGGCTACCTAATAGTCCGATCAATACCTACAGAAGTACTTTGTCAAATGAAGTTGGTTAGTAATGACCTTAGTCATTAATTGAGTTTAATGTTAGATTAATATTTCATTAATTAATTATGTAAACGCATTAAAAAGTCTGTTTACTTTACTTTACCTACTCCTCATGCATGAGCTACACTTGGGTGTAAAGAAATCGAGCCACTTATACTGAATTTCCATAGAAAGTGGCTCGAGTTCTTTGCTCCTAAGTATATTAAATATTCCGTATTTTGTTTTATTGAGGGCCAGTTTTACAATCTACGAGTAAATTTATCTGCCTTTTAAAGTTGGCTCTCTCCCTGAATATTTTCAAGTGTAAGAAAGCGAAAGGGGTATATTTATCCGTCAAATATGCTTTACTTGTTGATTGTGAAACAAGCGCTATGTATCCTATGTCCTCAAGGTAGCATGAGAAACAGACGGACAGAGTTACTATTTTTAATATTGGTATGGACATGTATGGATAATGCTGCATTAGATGCCTCTTACTAAAACCTAATCGGAAGTATCGTTTAGACACAGATTTGACAGAAATATTTGTATGAGATTACTTTAATGATAAAAGAATCTAAAGGAGTAGGTTTCATTTCGA
Source organism: Acleris literana (assembly GCA_946894065.1). NCBI lineage: Eukaryota > Metazoa > Arthropoda > Insecta > Lepidoptera > Tortricidae > Acleris > Acleris literana. The sequence goes on from OX335669.1 coordinate 24,414,771, forward strand.
CTTTATTTCATAATATCCTGTTACCAATACATCTAAATCTCATAACGACTTTGTACCATTTTTGACTAAATTCAGAAATTCTAATATGACTAAAACTCATAACACGTTTATCCCAAAATGTATTTAGTTTCAAGTAATTCTAGGATTTAATCGTATCAGTATTCAGGTATTTTGGGAAACAGAGGTATTGGGTCAAAGTCATTACGAACTTTTTGGTATATGAGTCTTATTTGAAATATGGGCATTTTGAGACTATCAATTTAAGATTTCGGCCAACTATTTCCATGCATATTTTTTTTATGGCAGAGAGAAGGCACGCGAGCACTCAGGCCACCTGATGGTAAGTGGGATCAGAGACCCATATACATTTGAAATCACAAGACTACAATAACAAAACTGCAATACTGAGGTTTAAGATGGAATGCCTCTATGCTAGTAATTTCACCGGTTGTCTTATCCCCACACCGGAACACAACAATTCGAACACTGTTGCTTGTTACTGGATAAGATGATGGTAGCCATCCGGATGGACCCTGCACAAGGTCTTACCACCACTACTATATACTTCCAATTAGTCAAATATTGAAACATTTTAACCATTAGCCCGATTTCGTTAAGCAAAAACACCGTATTATCCAACTCCAACCATAGGCTGAGACCAAGCTGAGACAAAAATCTGCAATTGGTTATATCGATCAATATCGATCATTTAAGCAGGCTCAGGGATCTAATAGATGTGTGATAAAACTGATAAACCACTCGACGCCTGATAATCGACGTCGTTAAAATATTATCAATATTATTGTAAATAAATGTTGACAACGTACTGTGCAATTCGGGACTACTATGACTTTTAAAAAATGTCTTTCAGTTTTTGAGATCAAATAATACGATTCATCAAAATGGATGCAGCAAATCCTCCAATGTTTGCTAGGCATCCAATTTTTGTGATGCAATTCGCGACGAACCGTATTTTTTGAAAAACTTAATAAGATCATTTTACCTATTTATTTTATTGTGTAAACTAACGATATAGAATCGAATGAATTACTCTTAATCTTAAAACGATTCGAATTTCTATGAATTCAAATAGTATAGTCAGGGATATTCGCGGTCGTCCACTTAAGAACATTTTGGCTTGTTCATTGCAGCTAGCTAATCCTACAGCGTGCAGCGCTTAGGTTGTTACGCGTCGAACGCGCAAACGAATATCACCCTAGAGGTGGGCGACCGGGAATGCCCCTGACTACATTATGGCCGAGGCTGGAAAAAACGAAATTTATGGAATAATCGTGGTGCACTCACAATGGCAATTTTTGAGCAATGATTCACGTCATCAGTACGGGCATCTCGTGTCGGGTACCATGGTATTATTTGCCGCTGCTACGCTGGAGTGTGGTTTGGAATTTATTTCGTAGGTTGGCAATGTGTTAAGATAAGAAAATCCTTACATTCGCAGAGGAGAAAAATTGATTCTTATATTATCTTCTCCGCTCGTTTACATGAAATAATATATTTCAGTACATCGAAACGATGCAGTTAAAGTACGACCAGGCGGCCAAGGACGCGGGTATCTACGTTGTCAGCGCCTGCGGCTTCGATAGCATCCCGAACGACATGGGGCTGGTCTACATGCAGCAGCACTTTGAAGGTCAGTGGACACGATGGGCGATATACACAAGAAAAATGTGCAAGAACAAAAAAAAAAACTACATTACTAAGTAAAGTAAATCTCAGATTGCGCGTTGCCAACTTTAAAGATCAAGTAAACTAGCACAGAGGCATTCTAACTTAGTCCTTATGTTTAGCTACGCATTTGCAGTTTTAGGATGCGAATGTCTCTGGGTCTCAGTCCACCAGTTTGTAAGTGGGATCACTTACAAACTGGTGGACTGGCTATTCACGTGGTTTTAATGAAATTGACACTGTATTACAGGTACATTGAATTCTGTGGAGTCTTACATGAGCTCTGAAGTGCCGACCGAATTCAGGAGCGAAATTGCATCGAACGGTGTCATACACTACGGCACATGGGAGTCCCTGGTTCACGGGTAACTATGTGTACAAACATTTAAATTTTAAAATAATGCCCACATCAAATTTATTTACCTACTTTAAAAAGGAATATTGTATCAAATTGTATAATTACTTTAAAATTAGTTTCTTACGAAGGGCTTACGAGGACGCTTAGGTAATTAATTTAGTCTATGTATGTGTGTATGTGATCAAAACTATGGTCTCGGCCAAAGCGCTAGTAAATTTACTCCATATTACTCATCTCGATGTATCTCATAAACCAATATTGATCAATGTATTGTCACAATTTATGATATCTAGAACTTGAAACTTAAAAAAACGGGTGCGTCATTCTCACCACTTGGGATTTAGTTTATTTATTTATTTCGGCTGTAAATTAAAGGTTTAGTAATGATATTTACCCAGGTTTTCCAGCTCTTGGTAATTTTTATTTCAAACAGGATCTCTCACTCCAACGAGCTCCCGCCGCTGAGGAAGAAGCTGTACCCCGGCCGGCTGCCGAGCTTCAAGCCTAAACTGCAGCCGCGGTATGTACTCGCTGAAGATTGTTTCTATCCTTACCTGATTGCCAAAGAAGGAGGATCATATTTTTGAGCATACATACAGGGTGTCCCTAAAACCAACGCAAAAACTGAGAGGGCTGATAGAGCAGCTACAAAGCTATCGATTTAACCCCTATGTATGTTCAGCGATTGTTACTAGTTTCGGAGATATTGATCATTTTAATCTGAATTTTTGAAATTTTTCCTTATGTCCATGTCACGAAACATCAATAATTTCATTTCATTAAGTATATTAAAAAAAAAACTGAAAAAAAAAACGGGCAAATAGGTTTAAATACTTTGCTGATTCGTAATGATTCTAATTATGTATGATACGACTAAAAACTTATGAAATAAAACATGAAATTATTGATGTTTCGTGACATGGACATAAGGAAAAATTTCAAAAATTCAGATTACAATGATCAATATCTCCGAAACTAGTAACAATCGCTGAACATACATGGGGGTTAAATCGATAGCTTTTTAGCTGCTCTATTAGCCCTTTCAGTTTTGACGTTGGTTTTAGGGACACCCAGTATATGGTGTTAGGTACAATTTCTAATTAAAATCCATATTTTACATTTCTACATATTTCTGATCAGTAAAAATTAAAAATAACAATACCGTAATTTTAAAAAAATATGAAAAATTGTAGCTACAATTTTACATAACCCTGTTCAATAAAGGTTTTTATCTACACACATATCATAAGTTCTCTATTATGCGTTCAAAACCCGTAGGCAATGACCAGCATTACCTGTGGTAGTAGGTGACAGCGATGACAGCTGTTAATTTTGGAAGATGTTCCAAATTTGGATCTCATTACCTTACAATATTCGATAACGTAATTTCCAAATTACGTGACTGCTGTCATCGCTGTCACCTACTACCACAGATGCTGGTCATGTGCCTTTCGGCTTCTGAACCCATCTTAGAGTACTTATAGTATGTGTGTAGATAAAGTATTGTACGCGACTCGGCGTAATTAGCATTACGCAACCGTCACCTAAACTACTATTACTTGACAAGCATTGATATTGAAATTGAAATAACTTTATTTTATAAAATGATTTTAATACAATAAATACTTATGCCATAGTTTAACCATTACACAATTAATGTGTTGCATGTGTAATTAATTTACAAATTTGTCAGAAAAAGTGGTTTGACGGCATACAAGAATGGCATGGAAATCATCAATTGTCTAAGTCTGAAACGCACATGACTGGTTTTTTTTTATTTTATTCCACCATAACAAAACCATCCAGCAAAAGGCTTTTTCAACTGAATATTTAACGCTCATATTTAATATCGTCAGGTCAACAATCCACAAACATGACGGCCGCTGGTGCCTGCCCTTCCCTGGCTCCGACGCATCCATCGTGTACCGCACCCAGCGCTACTTCTACGAGGCCGAGCACAAGCGTCCCGTGCAGTTCAAGCCCTACGTGAAACTCCCCTCCCTCGCCACCACCCTTCTCACCACCCTCGCCGGAGCCCTCATTTACTTCATGACCTGCACCTCCATCACGAGGAACTTACTCCTTCGCCATCCAAGACTGTTCTCCTTCGGCATGGTCACCCGGGAAGGCCCTACGGAGAACGTAATGGGATGGTTCGTGCTCTATGGAGAGGGGTGGGAGAGGAATGCCGATGTGGACGCCACTAAGCCTAACAAGAAGGCTGTGGTTACGGTAGGTTTTTACGGTTTTTTAAGTCTGTTCTGAAAAAAGGTAGATGTGGCCTACAATCAACCGTTTTTTTCTCATTTTTTGGCACCAACTGGTTTATAAATAAACTATCATTATCATCATCATATCAGCCGGTCATCATCATATGGTTAACAAACTTCAAATTTCATAGCAATAACTAGATCATAGGCAAACCATTGTGGGATCAAATAAATATAATTATTATTCATAGATATTTATTAACATTTCTGTAAATTAGGTTTTTTACAATAAGTATTAAATATAACAGTAAAATAATAATACTAATACAAAAAATAAACGTTATAAAAAACCTAACCTACGAGTGCCGCCGGCTGCGGGGCAGGGCTCAAGCTACCGGTGGTTAGGGCTGCAGAGAGAGGAACCTCCTCACAATACGTGCCGTGTCGAGGAGTACTGCCTTCTGTATCTGGCCCTTGATCCAGCCATCTAGCGAGAGTCTCTTGAGGTGTTGGTCGAGATTCTTCGCTATGAGACCGTTTGCCGAAACAACTATCGGAACAATGATCGTAGAGTCAACATCCCACATGGCGGTCACCTCGTGAGCCTAATCAAGGTACTTTCTGAGCTTGTCCTTCTCGGCCTTCACGAGATTCTCGTCATGCGGGATAGCGACGTCGACGAGCACTGCCCGGCGTTGAGATCGATCTGTCAACACGATATCAGGCTTATTGGCAACAATAGTCCTGTCCGTGATGACAGGTCGATCCCAATAGAGCGTAGCACGACCATTTTCGAGAACTGGCGCCGGTGCGTACTTATAGTACGGCACTTCAGACTCAATAAGACGATATTGAAGAGCTGGCGCCGGTGCGTACTTATAGTACGGCACTTCAGACTCAACAAGACGATATTGAAGAGCAAGTTGCTGATGGATGATCCGAGGATCCGAGGATGGCTACGAGGGTATGTCTGTGCAAGTGTTCGCCGTTGGCCAAATGCGAACAACCGGAAATTATATGTCTGAGGGACTCGCCGGGGCAACGGCATGCTCGACAAATGTCGACCGTGCCATCCCTCAGAATATATTTCCGGTAATTGTTCGTCATTATGACCTCGTCAGCAATTGCACAGACAAAACCTTCGGTTTCCCCAAAGAGGTCACCCAATCGTAGCCAGTTCACGGACGCCAAAAAGTCTACGTCGGGCCTTGTTAGGGCCCGGTAGAAGCGTCCGTGTAGCTCCTTGCTCTTCCAAACGTTCTTGCGGTCTTCAGTGCTCAACACCGTTGGCTTGCGCCAGTTCTCGTTTGCCAAGGAGAGACGCGTGAGGCTCTTGTCTACTGCAACCACATCACGATGCATCGCACACTCATTGCTAAGGAAATAATCCCTGAGATTGCACACCTCGCGGTTGTGGAGATTCTTATTAATATTATTATTACTATTTCAGTAAAATAGTAAAACAGCCTAGTACTTTGACTCCTAAAATTAAACACAGAATAGGTTACTAGCGCCATCTTACGTATTTCGTGGGAAAACTCATAAGTTTAGTAAACAAATAGATGGCGTAAGTTGTATCCGAATTAAGATGGGACCGTAAATGGTTTCTCATAACTTTTTTGCCCTACATTTTAATATTGTTATTCCCATAATCCCCAATACTAGAAACCCCGAAAAACTTAAGACTCCTGAACACAGAGCAGGTTACTAGCGCCATCTAAGCGCGTTCTGTGCAAAAACTTGTTATGTCAAATCAACGATAGATAGCGTAAGGGGTATATAAATTAAAGTGGAACTGTATGTTTTTGGTAACGTTTAGCCTTTATTTCATTTTACGCATTATTTACTTATTCCTTTTTTCCCCATTCTAGAACCCCTGAAAACTCGAAGACTCCTGAATACAGAACAGGTTACTAGCGTCATCTAACATAAATGTGGGAAAACTTGTAGGTCCAGTAACTAAGGATAGATGGCGTTACTAGTATCCGAATGTTGGTATAAAAATAACAATTAAGTGGACCCATATTGCATTGCATAACATTTTATCACATATAATGTAAAGCATCTATCAGCCGATATATTGTTTTGTCGGTTAAGGATGTATTCGTCTTGCTTTCTTAATTAGGATTCTAAATCTGTGTAAATCTATAGCTTAGTTTGGGAGGTCAATTTGTTCAAGATTGTACCCTGATATTTATTAATAAACTAGCTTCTGCCCGCGACTTCGTCCGCATAGATGTCGATTATCGTTATTCCCTCGGGAACTTTTAATTTTTTCGGGATGAAAGGCAGCCTATGTGCTATAATCCAGGGTATAAGCTATCTCCACTCCAAATTTCATCCAATTCCGTCCAGCCGTTGCAGCGTGAAGGAGTAACAGACTAACACACACAATCTTTCGAATTTATAATATTAGTGGGATATTAAATCATAATTGAGTTGTTTGTATATTGCAGGTACGCGGAGTGAACCCAGGCTACGGCGCGACGGTCACGGCGCTCATCTTCTCCGCGATCACGTGCCTCAAGGAGAGCGACAAGATGCCTGGATCGTGAGTGATCGAATTATACAATAACTAGAGGACGCCTGCGTCTTCGTACAGTAAAGGAAAATTATTCCTTGACCACTTTGGACTATGTCAAAGTGACGTAATTAATGAAAACGTAAGAGACTACTTATGATTTTATTTACTGTCATCTCCACGTTGCCCAAAGTGGTCTAGGAATCATTTTCCTTGTCTTTACGCATAGAATTGACAACAGGCTTTATTAAAAGGTGTTCTGAAAGAACTATGCTTATAGATTTGGTTTGTCTTAAAAGGATACAATTTTGTTTTTGATTATTATTTATTTACTGAGAAAAAAATAAAATATTATAAGTGTTTGCGACGCTCGCTCTGGACTAGTGGACGGGATGACGTCATTTTGTTTGTGGCCGCGTTTTGTTTTTTAAGTCTTGCACTAGATGTGACGTAGAAAAGTCCATGCGGCGCTTAAGCTCTTTAGCCATTAGCAGAAATTTGTTTATTTAAATAAATAAATAAATATCAGGGGGACAATGTCACACCAGTTGACCTAGTCCCAAACTAAGCTCTAGGCTTGTACTATGGGTACTAGGCAACGAGATAAATACTAAACTTATATAGAGAAATAAATACTTAAATTACATAGAAAACATCCGTGACTCGGGAACAAAATATTCGCGCTCACCACACAAATATCTGCCCTTTCTAGCTTCGTAGGCAGGGTCACTACCAACTAGGCCAGCGCGTCGTCATTTTCTGTTTGTTTTTGAGACAAATCTTTATAAGCATGATTTTTTTCAGAACTCTTTTCGAAAAAGTTCCTGTATTTAACTACTCTATTATTCTACTTTAACCTCTTAGGGGATGAATTTCTGTAAATCCCTTCTCAGTGCAACTCTAGGGTATCCAAGGAATATTCCCTCCAAATTTGAAATCCCCTAGGTGCAGTGATTTGCCTCTGCGTTGATCGATCAGTCGGCCAGTCTGTTTCTTATTTTATAGGTACCTACAATACAATACAATACAATACAAATACTCTTTATTGAACACCAAAAAAACAAAACACGGAACAGTACATTTTAACTACAGGTATACAACAGGCGGTCTTACCGCTTAATAGCGATCTCTTCCAGACAACCTACCTAACCTAACCTAACCTAACCATCAAACATTTACATACACTTTAATCATTTTGTGGACACATAGTTTAGAGTTATAGTCTAGATTCATATATTTCTATCATGATATTTGATTATTTCTGATTGTAACTTGTTATGTGAGCCATGAATAAATAAATAAATAAATAGGTAAAGATCGAATTATCAGGAGCTCTTTTACCTAAAGTTTCGTGTTTCCGCTGCTGTTCCGCTTGCGTGTTATGTGTTGTTTCTGTAGTTTCTTGCGGCGCTTCTCCGAAATGAGCGTCTTGTCCGAAGCGCTTTTACTCTCAGATTCACTCCAAGTTACCGACGTGTGAAAGAGCCGTCATGCGGCCAATTTATTGAATACTTAATTATTTCGCTCAGGTTCACTCTCCACATTCTCATCTCGGCCACATTAGCAACTCGTCCACATACCAATCCAAATTGTCCACTTCCTATCCCGTCCATATTCCCAACTCGTCCGCATTTTTAATTAGTCCACATTACCAAGTCGTCCTCATTCCTAACTTGAATATTGAATTGAAGTGGACTTTATATTTTATTTACTAAACCGACCGACCTGTTATCCATGCTGTCCATGTCCAATCCATATACCAATATTCTAAATGTTAAAGTAACTGTCCCCGAGGGAATAGAGATAAACAGCTAGTATTAAATACATGTTTATTTATCTACGGTTATTATAATTACTTGCCTATTATTATTATTTTAGACTAATATTTGGCGCCATCTAGTTGTTACAGTCACGAAGTCATATCAACTTTACAAATACCTCATCCAAACTGCTATTTTGCAGCTGGCTAGCAGTCCAAATGCTTTTGTTTATGTTTTACTATGTTTTCTTTACGCAGTTAGCTGGTTGTGACAGTTTTTTTTACGAAAATAGCTGTCCCAGGTTTGATCAAAATCAAAAAAATCTAAATCAAAATATTTATTCAGTAAATTGGCCACATACGGGCTCTTTTACACGTCGGTAATATACAGTGAATCTACTAGCGCTTCGGACAAGACCATCATTGCGGAGAAGAAGCGCCGCAAGAAACTCCAGCAGAAGGTCATTTTTTCAAACGTAAAATACAATAATACTTAAAAGTAAGTTACATTACAAGGTAATAAAGCAACAAATATAAATTATTAGAACTATCACATATAAAAAAAATACAAATTCAAAATTAAAAACATTACAAATAAACGTAAAAATTAACAAGATTACATGTCAAATACATGAAACTAAAAATAATGACTAGGAAACAACACGACGAGGTCTCTACGTCAAAAGCCATAAATGGAATCATTAACTGAGCAACAAGTCCTTGCAGACGTGAACAGACCGGACCCCACAAACAGCACCCGTTCACGAGTATGACGCATAATATCTCAGCCATCGCCTCCCTCAACCATGTGTTCGGGAAGGTGGCGACCCGATCAACGACGCCGCCGTAAGTAAAGACCTTTGAGCGAGCATGACGTGCTCATGCTGCCGGACAACATAAAAGTAATATTGTGTGATATAGCTGTCCGGCGATAAACATCACAGTGTGCTCTCATTTAAAAGCGTCTACACACAAGAACATAAGAGCACAAGAGCATTTTCACACAAGAGCATTTACACACAAGAACTAATAAAGATAAAGTACGCCTCAGTAGGGGCGAATATTTGTCTGATGAGCAAGTGTGTTTGTTTCTGCGTCTTGTATGTTTTCTATGTATTTGTCTTAAGTTGATTGATAGTGGTCTAGTGCCCATAGTACAAGCCTGGAACTTACTTTGGGACTAGGCCAGTGTCCGATTGTCCCCTGATTTATTATGATTACTTATTTGCAGCGGCGGCATCCTCACTACAGGAGCAGCTTTCGCCAAAACAGATCTCATCAAGAACTTCAACGAAAACAACCTCACTTTCCAAATCGAGCACAGCTAAATACAACGCGTACCCTCTCCCTTCAAATATCAACACGGGAGATATAAGGCAATGTCTAAACAATAACAAAAAGGACAAAAAATATTTCAGGCAACAACGCCCACTCCTGACGGACTAAAATATATAACAATACTAGCGGCCCGCCAGCGGCTTCGCCCCGCTGCAAATTTATGACTTTCCCGGTGGATTTATCAATTATTTTGTTTCATACAAACCTTGTCCTTACAATGACGAAAACAAAAAAGACGAAATCAGCCAAATCGGTTCAGCCGTTCTCAAGTTATAGCGTGACCAGGAGAGATAGGGGTTCATTTTTATATATAAAGATTAAACTTAAAACGTGAGTCTTCCGGTAACCTTCGGGGAGGGAAGATGGCCGGTCGAAACATGTCCAGCTTTGTACTTTTTATTTATTAATACAGTTTAATACAGTTTTTGATTTATTCTATTTACTGCTTTACTCTACTCACTTGACACTGGCGAAATCACTGCGAAATACCGCCATTATTAAAAAAAGAAAAATAAACTTAAAACTAACGCCGAGGTCACAAAATAACGTGGTCTTATTTGTCACCCTGGACGTCGTGGCCGCGGGTGTGTATTGTACTAATTTTCATTTTGCATAAATTTTGATCTGTATAATAAACCATTAACAATTACAATGCATAACAACCAAATGCATACTTTCTTCTTTTAGTCTAGTTTTTATGGTAAACGTTTATTATGCTTTTCGAACGTAGTTAAACGACACCCTATGGCCGCTGCCGGTAATTTTACGTCAATTAATCAAAACATTCACTTATATTATTCTTAAGTTCTTGGCATTCGGAGGGTTTCATCTTACTTTATCAACGAGGGCTCGCGTTTTGATGTCATACTATCCGAAGCTCCGAAATTACTAAACTAATCTTGGCAGAGATATACGTCATAAGATACCTACTCCAAAGTCACGGAAAACTGTAATTTCTCACACATGGGTATCTCAGTCCAGAACTGTTTATAAATACAGCTCTATGCGTCACATGAATTTCAAGTCTAGGTACTTTTCATAATAATATAGTCTTTTAAATCCACGATGGTGTTTCCCACCACTTAAGTTGCGGGGCTGGGGTACTTTAAAAATAAGAAGTGGGCTATCTTTTTCCGTTAAGTTACACAAACGTTAACTATGTCATATATCCTTTAAATAGTATATTCATTTGTATAACAAATGACCACTCTTCGATTTCAAGAAAATAGGTAACTTAGTAGAGAACACGATAATAGCACTGAGGGCGCCACTGTACATCCGACGTATGCTCGGCAAAGTTTGAACTCTGTATCTATTTGTAATATTTAGCTTCAAATTTTTGCACTTAATAAATACATAGCACACTGATGCATTTAATATAACTATGTTGTAATAAAACTAACCAAAAGGAAAGATTTTACAGTGGTTATAATGACCTGTTTATGAAATGAAATTGACATATTTATTTGCCACAATGTATGTTTACAAGTTTAATGCAGATAGTGCCTTTGATCCTTTACATTTTACCTTAGAAAGGTGTGGGATTTATTACTAATATTCTTATATTCTGCTTATTTTTAAAACCATTGTTGTAAGGTAAAGAGCATTTATTTAATAAATATAAATATACGTAACCTTGTTGTTAATTATACAGGGTGTCTGGAAAACCTTTGGAGATATTTGGCGCGGTAATAGTTCGCACGATTCTGATCACGGGGGTATGGTTCATTTTTGTTTCTGTTAATGTAAAAAAAAAAGAAGGTTTAATTATATTCATTTTGTTACTTGATGTATCGCAGCCGATATCTTGACCTTGACATTTTGACGTTGATACTATAATACTCCAAACGTTCGTAGTATCTAACGTCAAAATTCCAAGTTCAAGGTCAATGACCTGAGACCATACGTTGTTTACATGGTATGTAAACAAACAGTTCGCCACATGTAAACAAAAATCAAGTTAACGTTATAAAAAAATATTACTTTTAATGCAACTTACTGTATTTTCGTTTTGCAATTGAACATTTTAGCGGGTTTTGAAATGTTTACCAGATTTCTTGGAACACGCACTGCCGAGGCCTGATCATACCGTCCGTTTTATTATTAATATCGAAATCTAAACATTTACCATTGTTTTCTGCTCTAAAATAGCCCATAAAAATTGTTTTCTAGTAAAAATAAAATTCAGATTTGAAAATCTGAAATTTAATTTAACATGATTACATGAAATTTAATGACAACCATAATTCATAGACTTCTAAAAGTTTGGATGAATATGAAATAGGCGATCCGTTTATTGCCGTCCGTATTGGTCTTTATGGTATTGTATTCGTGGCGGTTTAGCCAATAAAGGCCGTCGCATAATTGATTATAATTTGTATGATGATATCGCACTTGTCATAGAGAAATAAATAAATGACCGACCTTTCCTGGCCATGGAATCGATATACGTACGTAGTACATATTCATTTCATGTTCGAGGCTTAGAGCATTTAATAACCGTTACTGGAGTCGTCTTAGGCTTCTTACAGACGAGCGGCATTTTGCCAACGAGGAGGAGGAGGAGGAGGCTACTGCAGCCGTCGCCACCTGACGGCCAAAATGCCGCTCGTCTGTAAGAAGCCTTACAGAACCTTTCCCCTGTACCGGAGTATAAGATCAAAATTAAATTATTCTACACGATAACAAATAAAATCCTCATAAGTCAATAAAATAACCTGACATTATTCTTACTCATATTCGCAATATAAGAAGCTTCAAGAAACTGCCCTGCTATAGCAATAGCCGTGTGAGAGTGTAATTTTTAATTGTATTAATGTTGAATTCTGTACTTAGAAAAAAAACGACAAAAAATCACGTTTGTTGTATTGGAGCCCCCCTTAAATATTTATTTTATTTAATTTAAATTATTTATTTTTAAAGTGAATATACAACTAAATATTCTGTGGCTTCCTGTTGCCGTTATAACGAGCAAAAAACGGCAAAAAAATCACGTTTGTTGTATGGGAGCCCCCCTTAAGTAATTAATTTAATATTTTTGTAGTATTTTTTGTTATAGCGGCAACAGAAATACATCCTCTGTGAAAATTTCACATGTCTAGCTATCACGGTTCATGAGATACGGACGGACAGACGGACAGACAGACAGACAGACGGACAGACAGACAGACAGACAGACAGATAGACGGACAGCGGAGTCTTAGTAATAGGGTCCCGTTTTTACCCTTTGGGTACGGGACCCTAAAAATGAATTTGATGTGTTGTGTTTATGATATCAAAGACTTCCATTGACAAACGCTACTTTTCTGATAGACCTTAATCAACGTGGTACATAGAATTAGTACTGACATAGAACCCGGACTATAAGTTTAAATTCGCAACAGGTATACTTCTCTAACCTGTTTCACAACAGTAATAATAGACAAGGAGGGAGCCAAATTTACTTGTCGATTGTGAAACAGGCCCATGTTTTATATTACGTATTTCTTAAGAGGAAATGAAACAAAAACTAGGCGGTCTTCTCTCCTTTGAATGTCACGGTCACAACGTCGAATTCAACGTGTACTGTGAGAATGGACCTCTTATACGTCTTCGGCCTTTACAGACACAGACCAGACAGATAAGGATCTATTAAATCCTTGTGACGTCTTACGTGTGACGTAATAACGAAAGCATATCATACAAGGACATCTCTTTCTAACTAATTATGAATGCCATAAATAAAAAGGTCAAACATATAAAATCAGCAGTTTAAATAAAACAATAAAAAAACTGCAATCGCACTGATAATTTAATGAAACTATAAATCACATTTTTTACCAGTACACCTTTTTCTACACCCAGTGTCAGAACAACAAAGCCATTTCTTAAACAAAAGCTCCAACCCGCTTTATATGGCTTTGCACCCTACCAGTTGCAAATGGCTGACAACTCAGTGGCGGGCTAGGCTCGGCACGGCGTTGGCTGGCTTGGCTGGCTTGGCTGGCTAGCATTGGCTGAGGCTGGCGTTACACATACGTCTAACAGTTTTATAACCTGGTTTCTATGCTAGTACCTATTTATTCTGTTGCACCTTGTCTTCTAATCTGTGGACTAGATACTCACAAAAAAAAATGCCTTAAGCACATCTCTAATTCATTCATTATTAAGGCCAGAAACTAAAAAGGGTCAAACACATGACTACAGTTGGTATTTTTTGCACATCCGATTGAAAGATAAGTTTTATCTTGATCCTGCCATATTTGTCCTATTGCACAAAAAGTACACCTAGATTTGATCACCAAATACTAATTGTGTTTGTAAAAGTAGGTAGGTTAGGTTTGTTAGGTACGTTCAGAGATGCCCGAAGGGCAAACCACCCAGAAACAGGACGGGCGAGGCTCCAGCGGAATTGAGTAGGACAAATATAGTAGGACCACAAGAAAACGGCCATTGAAAGTAATAAATAAATAAACAAGTAAATCATTTATTTGAAAAAACCGGCATAAGGACCATGACAATGCTCCGCCAAATTCCACAAACAGTTTAAAAATTGTACGCAGTCCCTTGGCAAAAAAGAGTTTACATGGTGAATTGACTGACGGAACAAAAATATTCTCATGTAGCAACCACCGTAATATTATCAAGCATCATATTTTGGTTAAAAATAGCTCAACTGTTTACTTGACAGTATAATGGCGGCGGAGTTAAAACAGCCACAGCAATAGCGTTGGAATAAACTACCCCGAAACTATTATCCCTCAAAATTTGTATTTCCATGCCATTCGCGGTTTTCCCTATATTTTTTTTCCCAGTCTATCGTTATACTTCTCCTTTTCCATTCGCGGATTTCCCAATTTGTTAATTTTACTTGAGGCGTAGGTAGGTTTAGGTTAATTATGTTCGTTTTGCAGCAGCGCTTAGAAATAGGAAATCCGCGTCGACTTTGTGGAATTGATATTTGAAACATGCCAGTCGGAAAAAGCTACAATGTAATAAAATGTGTGTGGTTAAATTATTATTTAATTAGGAAAAATGCGAATGGAAAAAGAAGGAAAAGAATAAACGACCGGGAAGTAAAAAGTATGGGGAAATACGCGAACGGAAATACAAATATTGGGGATAAATAATTTTGGGGTAGTCTTTTCTATACAGTCGCTTTATCCACATCGATAAACACGACAATACCTATTAAGTCCTTTACGGTAAAACCATATCGACTTTGGCATTTAATTGTTTTGTCAACGTTACTATACTTAGCTCTTTTTTACTTGACAGTAATAGCGGCCGAGTATACAGAGTAGGTGAATAGAGTAAAAATTTGTAGGAGCGAGACGCCGAATGGACTCGTTTGTCTATGTCGATAGAAATTTATGAACAACTAGCTTTTGCCCACGAGTTTGCGACTCCCTCCGCATACAAGTCGTTTATCGCTATTCCCTATACTAACTATCTATCTGGGTACCTACTGAAGAATTTTATGTCGCGTGATCACCAGCCGAAGACCGGCCGCTTATGCGCGTTCGCTGCGTGTTCAGACGTCGAATTAACTTGGCACGTAGTTACTATTATTTAATCTGTGGTACGTAGAACTCACTGATAACCTTACTTTTGTGCGACCTCGTAAAGCCCGACGTCCTAAAATTAGGACATTTGGCAAAGTGACTTTTGTCTTTAGATGACCGACACAAGATCCTTTTTCGAACTAACGAAATTGGATGTGGGCCTTACGAGGCTAAAGGGGCTTGTAATCATGCTATTTACAGCATGCAATTTGAAACGTACTAGAAAAGTGCATAAAGACAACTAATTTAGGCAGAAAGACGGATTGTGAACATAAATAATAGATAAGTATAACGTTTTATACTAAAACCACTTTTAACTTTGTAATGCTTTAATAATCACAATCAGTCTTCAATTTGGTTTTATACAAATCGCCATCAATCCTTTCACCTCGAATCATAGGAAAAATTATGACATTAGGCACTTTGACAGCCCGCCTTTTTAAGCCCTGGGTTGCCATCCCATCTCTCATAATTATACCCATGTCAGAATTAACAATTTAAGTATCACTAAACCTAATCAAAGTGTCGCTAGAAAATAGATTATAATTATAACTAATTAATCAGTACGTTGCCGAAAAGGGTATCTAACAATCGGCCTTCCTGATAAAAAGAGTTTGTCCTCAAACAAGACTAAAAACAATAATAAACTCAAATGACATAAGTTTGTCCTCAAACAAGACTAAACAATAATAAACTCAAATGACATAAATGTCTTGAAAAATAAAACAATAAAGCTCTTCTCATTTGTCTGCATTCATGAGATTCACCAATTCCTATTATGGTCACTCACCAACTTCCAGATTTTTGACTACATGAATCGCATCGTGATCTTCATCGACAGCTTATCTGTTACAACCCAACACGACTTCCAACTCAAGCACACAACAAGACTGCACCGTGAGCTTCACCAATGGAGCCAGCCACCCAACGACTTCCAGCTGTACAGCTGCACCGTGGACTTCACCAAACTACCATCAGCCACTCAACGACTTCCAGTCATTAACAAACAATAGTAACTATTCTATTATGGAGCCAGCCACCCAACGACTTCCAGCTGTAAAGCTGCACCGTGGACTTCACCAGACTGCCACTAGCCACTCAATGACTTCCAGTCATTAACAAACAATAGTGAATATTCTTTTTAATTAACATAAATATTCTTTAAATTATTCAGTCATATTCACTTTTCACTAATCATTTCCTTAACTTGAAACACAAACATGTAAATAAGTAAATTAATGAACTAAGTCTACCAATCATTAACAAACAATAGTGAATATTCTTTATAATAAACTTATTAAATTATTCAGTCATATTCACTTTTCCCTAAATATTTCCTTACTTGAAACATAAACAATTAAATAAGTAAATTAATGAACTAAGTCTTTTCAACTTAGTTTTCACTATCTGACTCAGAACTAACAGCGTTAGCATGTGCATTGATCCAGGGCTGGATCTGGTCAACTGCCCAGACATTACAGTAGTGTTTTTTACCTATAGAAGAACCTGAAATACTGGAAACTTCATACCTATCATTATCAAGTATTTTAGTTACTCTGTAGGGTCCTGAAAACACTGGCAAGAGTTTTTTACTTTGACCTTCATTGTGGGGATGTTGTTTCTGTATTTTAACTAGGTCACCCACTGTATAACTAGTTGGATTTTTCCGAGTTTTATCAAACCTCAATTTTTGTTTCGTTTGATCTTTTTGAATATGTTTACTAATATCTGATCTAATCATTTCAAAATTACCATCATTTTGTATACGGGTATTTTCAAAAACATCATGAAACGCATTCTCACTACTATGGGACATATTTTGACCAAAAAGTGCCTCTGCAGGAGTTTTACCTATGCCCTTATTAAAAGTATTGTTCATTCCCCATTGAATACTACCCAACTCGACATCCCATTTGTTTTCTCCGAGAGTTTCTGCATTTGCACCAAGAGCACCTAGTACAGTACGATTATAGCGCTCTACTTGCCCATTAGAGCGTGGGGATGCAACTGCATTTAATATGTGTTTAATGTGAGATTTTTCACAAAATTTCTTGAACTCTTCAGAGGTGAAAGAAGTTCCCCTGTCCGAAATAAGTCTTGTGGGAAAGCCAAAAGTGGAAAACACCTCTTGTAGTGCCCTAATAGTAGGTGCTGATTTCAAATTTCTTAGAGGTTTCAGAAGGCAAAATTTGGTAAACCCATCCACAATTAATAACAAGTAACAGTTACCTTTAACACTTTTAACAAATGGCCCTAAATGGTCAATATGCACTGTATGGAAAGGCACCTCCACTTTATGTATTGGATGTAAGTACCCTTCTTTTTTTCCTGGTGGTGCCTTTACATAAGCGCACGACACACAGGATTTAACATACTTTGTGTTTTTTCTACTGAGAAGTGACCAATATCATCATGGTTTTGTCTACATATTTGCCATCGCGCTCCCTTTGGCACAACCCATTTGAGCTCATCACCAACTTTTCGAAATAATTTGTTATCTTGAACAACAAAGTTTTGTTTGATGTCAATAATATCTTTGTACTTATCATCCTCTAAAACCTCGCGTATATAAACAAGTTTGGGGTCGGTTGATTGTAGGCTTAATAGCCAATCATCAGTTGTAATGTGTAAAACACGCGGAGCTTCAAATGAGTCATTAGAGTTCAAATCTATATCTATAGGGTTACGACTCAGGGCATCTACGTGCGTCATGGCGCTATTAGGCCTGTAAATAATGTCACAATCGTATTCCTGCAAGGTCAACCACCACCTGGCGATCCGGGGCAAAATATCGCGCTTTGAAAAGGTTGATCTTAACGCATTGCAATCGGTGACAACTGTAAATTTTGTCCCTAAAAGATAAACCCTAAACCTGCTTAAAGATGTTACCACCGCTAAAGTTTCCAAGTCATATGCATGAAACTTTTGCTCATCTAACGTCGTTTTTCTGCTATAATATGCTACAGGTCTTAAAGGTGCATCATCGGTTTCCTTCTGTAAGAGAATACCTGCCAGACCAAACTTACTGGCATCTGTATGTAATTCTGTATAACTTTTGGGGTTAAATAAAGCTAAAACGGGACGATCTATTAACTTTTCTTTCAAGGTAACAAAAGCATTATTCTGTTCATCACCCCATTTCCATATACAGTCTTTCTTAGTAAGGTCAGTTAAGGGCCTAGCAATAACTGAAAAGTGCTTTATGAATTTTCGAAAGTAGCTAGATAACCCTATAAATTGTCGGACCTCATGAACGTTTTTAGGTTCAGGAAAATCACGTACAGCCTCAATTTTGGATTTACCTGGTCTGACCCCATCACTACAAATTTCATATCCCAGATACTCAATTGTGGATTGAAAAAAATTACACTTCTTTGGGTTCAGAGTCAATTTTGCTTCATTTAATAACTCAAATGTTGTCTCTAATTTATTTAATCCTTCGTTAAAATCCTTAGAAGCAATTATAAGATCGTCCATATAAGCCAAAGCTGGTTTTTCTACAAGGCCAGAACTTGAACTAGCCAATGCTAACGCCTTTGACATTGTTCTTTGAAATACCGATGGCGCATTGGCTAGTCCAAAAGGCATTCTTTTAAACTGGAAAAGACCATCAGGTGTAACAAAAGCTGTTAGATGTCTACAATCCTGTTTAATTGGTATTTGGTAGTATCCACTAGTTAAATCTAGTGTACAAAAGTAATTACTACCACTTAGTCTGTCAATCTGATCCTCAATTAAGGGTAGTGGAAAGTGATCTTTTACAGTTCGACTATTTAAAGCACGGTAATCAACACAAAGGCGTTGACCACCTGTCTTTTTTTTTACCAGTAATATCGGACTCGCATAGTCTGAGGTGGACTCCTCCACAATATCATTTTCAATAAGTTCCTTAACCATGTCTTGAACAGTCTCACGTTCTTTGTAACTTAACCTATATGGTCTGTACACAACAGGGGTAGGATCCGTGAGCTTTATTTCCATCTGTGTCAGATTTGTACAACCAAGTTCAGAAAGGTTCTGAGCAAAGGTACTTCGATATTTCTCAAATAATTCAAATAACCGATCTACCTCACCTTTGCTTAGATCCTGGCCTACATGAATTTCAGAACGATCAATTGGTTTTGTATCCATTTGTAACCTGAAACAATTTTGGTAAGGAGTGTCTGATTCTTTGTTGCACAATTCTGCACGAGCTAACAGTATACCTTTTTTAATTTGTATTGCTTTCTGTGGAACTGTTACTATTATTGTACAAACATTATTATTAACACTATAAATTCCCTCATGTATAATATATTCACAGCCTTGACCAGTACACCTATACTTTCCAGATAAAAATAGCGTACCTTCTCTTAAGTCAGGAGAACTACACATAACATGTCCAGTCCCATTCAAAACAACATCATCATTAGTATATAATTTTATGACATTATTTAATTCATGACCAATTTTAGGCATATCTGATGGCATTTCACGATTTAACATATCTAAGGATGTACTTGATTTTATAACAAGTATGTGAGGTAATTCTGTAAAATTTTGTCCTACTAGAATGGGTACATGTAATTGATCAACTGCCACCACATAAGCTGTCACTAGAGCTTCCACGGAACATACTTTTAATAAAACTTCAGTTTTACCTAATGGGGTTATGCATGACTCCCCAATTCCCTTTATAACTGGAATCATATCTTTAACAACTGGTAACTTGTGAGTTTCGACTACATCTTGCCTTATCAATGTACAATCACTACCAAAATCTATAAAGCATGAAATACCATCATTTGAATTATTTATATGGGCTAATTTATAAAATTTTAAATTACTTTGTGAACAAGATGATGTAACAGCTGTATAAACCCGCTTATCTGATTTTTCAGTTGCATTTGTATTGTTTTTATTTAAAAAACAATCATCAGTTTTGTGACCATATTTGTTGCACTTTTCGCATTTTAATAAGGGTTTAGTACATTGCAACATCCAGTTGCCAGTTTGTTTGCAATTGAAACATAAGGCCTGTTTCCTACATTGACTGGAATGATGACCTGTCTGATTACAATTTGAACATTTAACATTATTACTATTTGTATTAGCAGATCTATTTATCAGTACTTTTGCCTCTCTATTGTCCTGACACATTTCTTTAAGATATTTTAACAACTGCTCGGGTCGAGTGAACCTAGCTGATGTAGCACTAGCCCTTAAAGTCCTATCATCTAGTCCATGAATTACACAATCCACCGCTTTCTTGCCAATTATTTCACATGCATTTAAATGAACCATCTTAGAATAGTAATAATCATCTAACGTTTCTGCTGGTTTAAGTTTTCTTTCCAACATATCACTCAATAAAGACCCATAGTTAGTGTCTGATGGAAAAGCCGCCATCAGTTGTTCTTCCCACTCAGACCATGTATGATTCAAGGTTGTCAAACTTTCATACCAAAGCTTAGCATGACCTACCAGTCTAGGCAATGCGAAGTATGAAATCTGTCTATCAGTCCACCCGTAGATCAATGCACATTGATTAACCTTTGCTAGCCAAATTTCTATCCTATGACTTTTAATAGATGGGTTAAACTCAGGTATAATATTTTTATCACATTGAATATTATTTTTATCTGGTTTTACATAATTATTCATGAAAGTTATAAAGTCCTGTAAGTTAAATCCACTCATAAAGTTTGGCATACCTTGAGCTTTATTGATGTTTACCCCACAGTCCTGATTCAATGTATTCTCGCTCGCTCCGGTCGCACCGGCCGCGTCGCTAACACCACTCGTGCCGCCGCGCCCCGCTGTCACCAGTGGTCCTGCTATGCCGTCGTCCCTGGTGCACAGCACTGTACTCGTAAACAATGCACCATCGTGAACGGAAGATCTTCTCTCACGTCTAGGAGGGCTCAAGGAGGGTGTGCGTGTCACCCTTGGTTGACAACCTCGACTGAATTCAGTGTTACGCCGCTCTCGAGACATTCTCGAATCTGATGTCTTTCTACGACACTCTCGTGACATTCTTGTCTGTGATGTATTTCTACGTGGCTCTCGTTGTGACACTCTCGTCTCTGATGTTATTCTACTCTGGTCTCGTGACATTCCCGTCTCTGATATGTTTCTACGGCGCTCTCGAAACATTCGCGACTCCGATGTATTTCTACGGCGTCGTTTAGAAGAACGACGTCGCGATCGGCTTCTTCTCGTATTTTCATCAGTCTGACCAGATGAAAAAGTTTTGTCACTGCTGATAGAGCTGGAACTTCGCCGGTAACGTCTACGACTTCGTTTCTTACTTTCACGCGTTCTCGTCATGTCATTAAAGTTACGCCCACTTCTGATAATAGATAAGTATAACGTTTTATACTAAAACCACTTTTAACTTTGTAATGCTTTAATAATCACAATCAGTCTTCAATTTGGTTTTATACAAATCGCCATCAATCCTTTCACCTCGAATCATAGGAAAAATTATGACATTAGGCACTTTGACAGCCCGCCTTTTTAAGCCCTGGGTTGCCATCCCATCTCTCATAATTATACCCATGTCAGAATTAACAATTTAAGTATCACTAAACCTAATCAAAGTGTCGCTAGAAAATAGATTATAATTATAACTAATTCATCAGTACGTTGCCGAAAAGGGTACCTATCTAACATAAATAAATTTCCAATGGTAGAGTCCGTTTGTTACATACACCGACGAAGCTGGCTGGAACAGAAACAATATAAATAAGGATCAAACTAGGAAACAAATTATAAACCTATCTGCTTGCTTATTAGTACCTAGGCTAAGCTTGTAGAAGTTATGATGGATTAAAGCAACAGACGAACATACATACAGGAATACTTAAAAGAAGTTCAAACTACTTCAAACTCAGTGAGACTATACATTAGGTACATTGGATTTTCTGCACCCACCTTCCGACTCCATCATCAGATTAACCTCAATAATTATTAATAATTATTGTATTGTGAACAGGTTAATATAAAATACATGAACACTGCGCTCGTCCCTACCCATCATCATCATCATCATCATCATCATCATCACATTATACCACTGACTTTTAACGTTTGCCTATTACGATTTATGAAAAACATCCGCTGACAGACATATGGACTGACGGTTCTCCTATGAAAGCCCTAATCGTCATTTGTCCTAATGCATCGTTTGTCCGAATTTTCATTTATCCTAATACCATTTCCGCTTAAATTTTAAAAGTTTTTAGTAATGTTATAATACAACCCTAACTTAACCAAACCGAAGATATAATTGGAAAACTTAAAAAGTTGCCTGACTCATCTGAAAACCAGTTTAGGGCAAATGAAAATTCGGGCAAACGATGTGTTAGGACAAACGTTGTTAGGGATTGTGAGGGACACCCGGACTGACGTAGTAGGTAAATAGGATCTAATCTAACTGAAAAAACATGACCGCATTGTGAATTAGAGTGAAGTTCTAATAATGAAGACCCAGAGTCATATAACTAACAGGTTTATGATTTCCTAGTACTTAAATTGAACGTAGCAACCCATCCGATACTTTTTATTTTGCATATTGCATATTTTCCCCGCGGGCTGGGTAAAAAAACCCTTTCATATCCCTTACTTGTTTATGATCTCCATGTACTTGGCTAGTTTTATTACTGACCTAAGTAATCTGTAAAAAAATCAGGTTCCTGGCTGTACTAGGAAAAAGTTATGAGGGTGGGAAAAAAGGCTGAATTCCGACTCCATCATCAGATCAGCTCTTAGATATCATCGGATTTACATACGTGGTCCAAATTTCAGCCCATTCCATTAAGGGAACTGGTTCACAATATACTTGCTTGTTTTAACGGACAACTTACATACATACGAACAATGCATGTTAAATAAAAGCTTTATAAAAAGCAAACTTTCGCATTTTGACCTACGTATTTATAATAATAGTACTTATTCAAAATTTAAGATTATTATTCATCAGTCTTCTCTTGAACTTTCATTTTTAGCTCCGTTTTCCTTCAGTAATTGATTTCTTTCTTCTGTTTCTTTTTTGAAATATAAAAGTCATAGTGTTGCTCGCCTTAATTAACCTAAAAACAGAGTCTATTATTAGTATCTACATCTGTATTTATTTATTTATAAAATGCCACAACGTACGTAATATTGGCCACGTTTCGAGTTCATCATCAGATCAGCTCTTAAACGTCAATAAAAATACATTGACAATTATTAGAAATCATTTATTAGTGTTTACACTGGGTATTTTATTCGTGCTTTTATGAATTTCTTCATTTATACACACAAACCTTTATAAACCGTTCTCAAATATGATACATGAGGCAAGTGATTTTTATCTAATAGAAGATTAATTTGTTTTTCACTATTCCCTTGAAAACTACGATTTTTGGGGCATAATAAAAACAACATCAGTACTAAATACCTAAAACAGTTTTTTTCGATTCGTTAAGATCTTCGTTCGTAATGACAAAACGAATAAGGAAAATTCTACGACCGGTACACCGGCACTGTCATCATCCGCTTATCGAACCCAAATAAACAAATCCAAACTTGGTTAGCCTGTAATGTAATGTAGAGTTCCCTCAATTCCTCATGGATTCTGATTCCGATTTGGTGACAATGGAACCACCTCGAAAGTATACTCTATCAAACTAAAAAATAATTTTTGAAATCGGTTCATAGTTGAGGGAGAAATCGGTGAACATACATAAAAAATTAAGTAATACAGTGGAACAAAGAACCTCCTCCTTTTTTGAAGTCGGTTAAAAAGAAACCTTTACGTAATTTTCAAAATCTTGTACAGCTATTGCTATGACTTCTGATGTATTGACACGATAATACTAACGTAAAAAAAAACACCTTCCGGTTAAAGAAAGGGTTATATCATAACAGAAGAAAACCGAAGATAATAAGCCGTAATAAGACTTAGTGTAACTTTGACAGTTAATGCTTAGAGCCATACAACGAACATCTAAGCTAGATTTGAAAACGCTTAGCCCTATCTGGTCACGGACCGTCACAGATCCCACTTACTATCAGTTGGGCTGAGTGCTCGTTTGCCTTATCCATGATTAAAAAAATCTCCACCGTTATGGGTCCTATGCAACATACAATCAAGCAAAATCTGTCTTAAATTCCGCGTTTTAAGCATGCCGCAACGCCATATGAAATCCATAATTTATTGTACCCGTACTTAAACCATCTGAAAGTATCCATCAGAAATATAATGTTGAAAAAGTAATTCAAACCGTTGACGTGCTAATTGAGATAATCGCAAAGATAAAAACCGGCCAAGTGCGAGTCAAACTCGCGCACGAACGGTTCCGTACCATTAATCCGGTTCCGTACCATCTATAAAAAAATCACATTTGTTTTATGGAAGCCCCCCTTAAATATTTATTTTATTCTGTTTTTAGTATTTGCTGATAACAGCAAATACTTAGCGGCAGTAAAAATACAATAAAATCAACAGTCTAGCTATCACGGTTCATGAGACCGGACAGACAGACAGACAGACAGACAGACGGACGGACGGACAGACGGACTGACAGACAGACAGACAGACAGACAGACAGACAGACAGACAGACGGACAGGTGGACAGAGGAATCTTAGTGATAGGGTCCCGTTTTTGCCCTTTGGGTACGAAACCCTAATAAAAAAACCGCCTTCAAAAACGCAAAAGATAACTTCTTTTAAAATTCTAGGTACCTAATAATAGGTTAGTCCAACTGATGTCGGCTTTTTTGTTGAAAATATTGTGGTTTTTGAAGACGGTTTTTTTGTTTTCTAAATCTTTTATTTTATTCTTTTTAGTGATTATAATACGCTGTTACGTAGTCCCACTTCTTGGTTGATATAAAACTTTAAGTTATTTCTAGCGCGCCGCAAGCAACGCCGCGGGAAAGTCATAGTCATATTTCAACAAGTAAATATTCTTCGTTGTAGTCGCTCAACTATCTTAATCGAGATATCTTATCGCCACCCTTGAAATCAGTACCGTTGAGGTTGAGGTTGAGTTCGGGTGGCCATCCGTGGTCTTCATCATCAGTTCCAGTTCACCAAATGATACTTTCTGAGTGCAAATGCTGGACTTGTTACTATAAATACTAAAATCGCTATATGTTTGCCTACAATATTTGAGGAGATATTATCCTTTTTCCCCGAGACTCAAACACAATTGGATCATCGCTATATCTCTAAAGAAAAATTAGTCGTACAACCAGGCAGAAATACTTACTAGTTTTAAGATCTGGGTTAAAATAGCTCCACTTTTTACGATTTAGATTTCTTTCAGATTTTTCAAAATTATTTCTTTTGACATTTGACAGTTTGACATAAGTTTGATACTTGTCAAAGACATTATAGCACTTGATAGCACTACCGGGTCATCATTCGAAAAAGGTTAATTAAAGGTTTTACATAATAAATCGCAGCTTGGAGTGAAATTGGCAGCATGACCCAATTTTTACTCAAAACGAACAAAAATAAATAATTTGAAACTTTCCTCTGGAAGCTAAGTATGTTCTGTATAATTAAACAGGTTTTTCAGATCGCAATGAACGCCTCTAAAGCCGAAAGACATACGGTTGTTGGTATCACTCAAGCAAAAATTCTTAATGTCATGTCTTATTTCAGAAGGTTTTAGTGGTATTTTACATTATTAGAATCATTACAAATCAGAGAAGTTTTTAATTATAAAGTTTGTTTCTCCATACTAGGTGTGCCGGTAGGTACGTTTCGTAATTGTTATCAATTCACGTATTGATGAATTGCATTTAGATTAGATATTATCTGTACGTGTATCTAGTGCACATTAGTTAGTACTGTAGTAAGTTAACATTGTATATATACGCATGTGTAATTGTAATTAAATTAGATTGAAACTGACTGACAAAGTGGTTACTCTCTCACCCCCATCAACATGGATACCTCCGGTAAAGTGGTGACCCCGACAAAGAACACTATCCCGTCTGAACAATGATCGCCGCTACCCTGTCTGTTGACCCACCAATATGGGGTAACCACCGGTACAGTGTGTTAGAGCTTGTAAACCTCTATGATCTTAAACTACATTTTGTCTACGGTTGTAGAGTGTCCTAGCAACGTTAGGCTGCTGTTATAAAATAAAAATTATAAATTCCTTTATAACATTACTACCTATGTTTCTTCCTGTAACTAAATCCTATCCTCTAATATGGTAGCAGAGCGTGTCGTCTTTTCGAGTGGTTAATAATTTATTACTTTATCACGTGAAAGTTACGAGATCGCGAAAATGAGCAACCAAGCCATTGTAATTGAAAAACTCTCCGGAGTAAATAATTACACCACATGGAAATTCCAAATGAAGATGTTACTCATTCATGAAGACTTGTTTGAATGTGTCAATGAGGTTGATAATAAAAATAAACCAGAATGCGACGACAAGAAGAAACAGGAGAAAGCGCTGGCACGAATCTGTCTCAGTGTTCAGCCATCTGTTTACTCAGTTGTCAGAAATTGCAAAACTGCGTTTGTTGCCTGGAAGAATCTGCAGAATTCGTTCGAGGACAAAGGTCTGTGTAGAAGATTAGGTCTTCTCAGAATGCTATTTGGCTTAAGCTTACAGCAGTTTGAGAGTATGGAGGCGTATGTTACAAAAAATCTAGATACAGCCCAACAACTGCAAGACATAAATGCTCCTCTGGAAGACGAGTTCGTTGCTATAATAATGCACAGTGGGCTCCCCAAGCAGTTTGACCCACTCATTATGACCCTAGAGCATAGTAGCCTTTCTCTCTCAAGTGAACTGGTGAAAACTAAACTACTCCAGGAGGCACAGAGACGAGGTGATGCAGAAGCTACGGGACAAAATGCTCTAACGACTTCAAATTCGAATTCTAAGCGTCCCAAGTGCTTTAGATGTAAAAAAGTAGGTCATTACGCAAAAGATTGCAAGCAGAAAGCTTTGCATAAGGACAAGCCATCTAGTTCTAGTTGTCAAGAGGAGAAGGTTCAGAAAACTTCTGGTAGGGTGACTATGTTGTCGGCTCTGACGGTGAAGCTGGATCGAGATGTGTGGTACGTCGAAAGTGGTGCATCTAGCCACATGACGAATAACAAAGACATTTTGCATGATTTTGTGTGCGATACGCCTAAAGAAATAAGCGTTGCGAACGGTGAAAAACTCTTTACAGCGGGTCGTGGTAATGTGAAACTTTTTTTACAAAACCAATGGGTAACTGTCAGTAATGTAGTTTTTATACCGAAACTGACATGTAATCTTTTGTCTGTCAGTGTTTTGACACGAATTTTTTTTGAAGTAAAGTTTACATCGAATATTTGTAAAATTTACGAAAACGGAATGGTAGTAGCTGTAGCAAAACGGGATGTATGCGGTCTTTATAAATTAGAAATTGGGGATGCGTCTACAAATCTTGTTTCGCGCGAACACAGTATGCCAGTGAGTGTCTCCTTGGATACCCAGGTGTTAGATGTTCAATCCCAGGGTTTATGGCATCGTCGACTTGGACATCTGAATAGTCGCAGCATGAACATACTTAAGAAGGGTATGGCGGCTGGTATCGACTATGATGTATCCACGTTCGAGCAATGTATCACCTGCATTGAAGGTAAGGTTACCAATTTACCGTTTCCTAAGAAATCTTTTTCACGTGCAAGTGAGTTGTTAGGCCTGGTTCACACGGACGTGTGAGGCCCTATGCCGGTGAAATCTATAGGTGGTGCGAGATATTTGCTAACATTTATCGACGATTTTTCTAGGAAGACATTTTGTTATTCAATAGAGTCGAAAGACAAAGTTTTTGAATGTTTTTTAAATTTTAAAGCTATTGTAGAGAACGAGACTAATAAAAAAATTAAATTCTTAGAAGCGACAATGGTGGCGAGTACATCAATACGAGATTTAAGCAGTATTTGAGCAAGTGTGGAATCCGACATCATACTACAGTTCCTCACTGTCCACAGCAGAATGCAGTTGCCGAACGCGCGAACCGTACGATTATGGAGGCGGTGCGCTGTATGCTTCTGGAAGCAGGTTTGGATCAACGGTTCTGGGCTGAGGCTGCGAACACTGCGGTGTACATAAAAAATCGCTCACCTACGAAGGCAGTTACAGGTGCAACTCCAGAAGAAATTTACACTGGACGTAAGGTAAACTTAGATAACTTACGTGTGTTTGGTTGTTTAGCATATGCTGTACAAAGTAATCGTAACAAACTGGATCGCAAATCTAAACCTTTTATTTTCGCGGGATATTGTGAAGACACAAAAGGATATAGGATTTTGGATGTTGAGAGCTATAAGCTAACAATAGCGAGAAATGTTAAGTTTATTGAGAATAAATTCCTCAAGAATCTGAACCTCACCAAAGTGGAATCGGGTGTGGTTATAGAACTTAAGACTCCTTGTGTATCCGAGAACAGGGCGGAGTCAGAACAAACTTCTGTGACTACTGACGGTGCTGATGATAGCGAGGCTTCAACCAGTAGCTCGACCACAGATAATACCTCAGATGCCACTTATGTTCCAGATGTTTCATTTGAGACGGATGACTCGAGAGCAGAATACATGGAAGCTAATGAGGATTCCTTCCTGTGTGGTTTTTTGATGGGGGAAGCGTGCGGAAGCGTGCGGAGAGCCGAGAACAGTTGAAGCAGCGTTGAATGGTCCTGAAGCCAGGCAGTGGCGAGCTGCAATGAAAGACGAGTATCAGTCCTTTTTGGATAATAAGTGCTTTACCTTAGCAGATTTACCTAAAGGTGTGAAGCCAATAAAGACCAAATGGATTTTTAAGAAGAAAAGAGGGCTTAATGGTGAAATATTACAATACAAAGCACGTCTAGTGGCAAAAGGATTTACACAAAAATATGGAGTGGATTATTTTGAAAATTTTTCACCTGTAGTGAGATACGAAACCATAAGAATGTTATTAGCTTTGGCAGCGGAGTACGACATGGAGATTGATCACATGGACGTAAAAACAGCTTTTCTGAACGGTGATTTGAAAGAAACTATATTCATGGAAATACCACAAGGTTTTGAAAAAGTCAAAGACGAGAGTAAAGTATATCGACTACGAAAAGCTGTGTATGGTCTAAAGCAAGCGCCTAAGTCATGGAATGAAAAGATCAATCATGTCCTTGTCAACAAACTCAAGTTTAAGAGATTGGTCTCTGAGCCATGTGTATACATGAAGAGAAATGGCGAAAAGTTTGTAATTATCGCACTATATGTCGATGATTTAGTTGTTTTTAGCAATTGTAATGCGGAAAAAACTAAAACTAAATCATTGCTGATGAAAGAGTTCGTAATGAAAGATCTTGGTCCTGTAGAAAGAGTTCTAGGATTAAGAATCAGGAAAGAAAATGGCAAGATCACACTAGACCAAAGTGCCTATATTAAAAAGATATTAGAGAAATACAAAATGCAAGACTGCAAATCTGTAGAAACTCCTATGCAGTGTCAAAAACTGAACAAAGCTGAAGAAAAGGATGACAGCTTGGAGTATCGGGAATTGATCGGTTGTCTTATGTACATAGCTGTCTGTTCGCGTCCTGATATATGTCACGCAGTAAGCGTATTAAGTCAGTTCAATAACTGTTTCTCCGATGTCCATTGGAAAGCAGCTAAACGCGTGTTGCGTTATCTTAAAGGTACAGTAGATTATTGTATTACCTATAAGAAAACTGGTTTAACTGTGACGGGTTTTGCAGACGCAGACTGGGCTTCTAATGAAATTGATAGACGATCTTATACGGGATATGTTTTTAAAATTGGGAATTCTATTACGTGTTGGGAAAGTAGGAAACAGCGTACCGTTGCGTTATCGAGTACTGAAGCGGAGTACATGTCGCTCTCCGATGCTTGTAAAGAAGCACTGTTTATAAAAACTTTCCTGCAAGAATGTATAGGTAATAAAATTGAAATAACTATGTTTAATGATAATCAGTCGGCCTTGAAGTTGACTGAGAGCAGTATGTTTCACGGTAGGTCGAAACATATAGACATACGTCATCATTTCGTCCGGGAGGCGGTTAGTAATGGTGCAGTAAAAATAAATTTCATGCCAACGTCAAAAATGACGGCGGATTAGGTTTGACTACCGATGTATGTTAACAAGATAAGTTTAAGGGGCGGTGTTAGAGCTTGTAAACCTCTATGATCTTAAACTACATCTTGTCTACGGTTGTAGAGTGTCCTAGCAACGTTAGGCTGCTGTTATAAAATAAAAATTATAAATTCCTTTATAACATTACTACCTATGTTTCTTCCTGTAACTAAATCCTATCCTCTAATACAGTGGTGACCCCGAAGAAGAACACCATCCCGACAAGTAACATTAACGCCGTTGTCCTGCCGCAAGAAGAAGAAATCAATACAAGAAGCAGGAGGAAAATTAAGCCAGCAAGTTAGAAGGTATCAAGGAGCGCAAATTATTAATTTACTGCAATGTCGCCCCCTAAGACTGTCGCAGGTACGAGTACAGGTTCGTTGGAGCGTTGGATATCAGCTGTAAACAGTCAACAAAACAAAACAGATGATTTTACAAACTCTTTGGCTAGCGTCGCGTCACAACTCGCAAGAATGCAATTTGACATAAATGAGCTACGGCACAAGCGCCGGCGCAGCGGTATGCAGAATGTGGCTAGTAGGCGTTCTTCGTAAATCAAGGTCAAGTTCGAGAGGAAACTAGCAATTAGAACATAACTAGTATGGTAATTATTATTTTGTTTTTGTAAATATTTATTCGGTTGACTGTGTAATAGTTTCGATTTCAGAAGTTTTTGTTTTACCTTCATGCAATGCCGTGAAGATGTTTAATATCTTAAATGATAGTTTATTCTTAGGTTATCGGTCAATGAGCCAAGAATGTCGCCAACTGAGAAAAGTTTGTGCTTTCATGCAGGGGCCATGAAGATGTTTAATATCTCCAATACGAATTAATTCTTAGGTTATCGTTAAATGAGCCAAGAATTTCGTAGAAATTGAAAAGAAGTATTGTGCCTTCATGCAACGGTCATGAAGAAGTATGTTTACCTCTAACTAATGCGAATTGATTTCTTAGGTTATCAGACAATGAGCCACGAAATCCGCTAACTGAGGAAACACTTGCTACCCCACGCCAATTACCGACAAAGAGTCGATGAATTTTTGGTTATTATTTTAATGAAACATATTGCCCATAACGGCACACTTTACACAGTCATACCATCGAAAATATTTCAGTAGGAACTTATTGTACTGGAGAATATCCTTTTAATTTGTATTTATTTTCTCTTGGGGGGAGTACTGTGCCGGTAGGCACGTTTCGTAATTGTTATCAATTCACGTATTGATGAATTGCATTTAGATTAGATATTATCTGTACGTGTATCGAGCGCACATAAGTTAGTACTGTAGTAAGTTAACATTGTATATATACGCATGTGTAATTGTAATTAAATTAGATTGAAACTGACTGACAAAGTGGTTACTCTCTCACCCCCCATCAACATGGATACCTCCGGTAAACTAGGTGTTCCCGTGTTTATTTTTCACTCAGTATGGAGAAACAAAGTTTATGTGATTACTTAAAAACTTGATGATAAAAAAACGGGCCAATGAGTTTAAAAACTTCACTGCTTTGTAATGATTCTAATAATCTAAAATACCACTAAAAACCTTCTGAAATAAAACATGACATTAAGAATTTTTCGTGACATGGACATAAGGGAAAATCACCAAAATTCAGATTAAAATTATTGTGAATATCTCAGAAACGAATAATTTTCAGTCAGGGTACTCCATGACCTAATTTGATCCAAATAAGCTCTACTATGTCACCCTGTATAGACATATACATAAAAATAGAGTTAATAAATTATGTAATAAAAATTGTGTTATAATTCACGTACGTACCTACTCCCCACAAAGATTCATGCACTTTTGACTGGGACGGCGCCAAATAGTGGTATGCTCCAACTTATTTTTGCTAAGGCCCACTTCCAAAAAATGCAATGCCTGCTAGCACCTACAAAGTATAGAGTAGGTTATTATACACTTAAAATGACGTGTGCAAATCTAAACATTAATAAAACTGGACAAGAGCATGTCTGACGACTTGCTCAGAGTAGGGTTCTGACATCGTTACTACAAGCACAAAAAACTATCTCGAATAACTACAAGTAGGTATAAACGAATTTTCTATTTGAGTAAAGTTATTTGGTGCTGTCTTAATGATGCGAGGATACGTAACGACGACGACGTAACTCTGGCAAAAATGCCACATTTCTAGTTCATTATTTTTTTAACGGATTTCCAAAACTACAAACGGATATGATATGCACCTACATGATGATTTTAAGACCTATCTAATGATAACACTCTAGATGTTATCTACATATATACTTAAAAGAAGAAACTGACTATCATATCAGCGCACAGCTCCAGCCGCTGGACCTAGGGACTTGAAAGTTAGTAGGGGTAGGGGGTACACCAAGAAAGGATTTTCCAAGAATCGACCCCCGACGGGAAGAAGTAGCGGGAAACTAATACTACGCGCACGAAGTCGCGGGCGTCCTCTAGTTACGTATAAAAAAATACCTTCTCTTTACATGTACCCTAAAATACATGTTTTTCAAGATTTTATCTTACAACTTTGTAGGTGTAATTTAAATGTACCTATAACTATGCCAAGTTCCAGCTTTGTAGTAGAAATAGTCTCTGAGATAAACCGCAGGCAGACGGGCAGACGGACAAACGAACTAACGGTTCCTTGTTGACAACGAAACAAATACTTAAACTATAACGAAAAAAAATATTTTTTTGCTATACACGTATGTAGAGAGTTTTGCTATACACAAAAATAAATTGTTACTTTGCTGGCGTTATTAAAATGTATAACTATGCCAAATTATAGCTTTTGAGTACCATGAATCTTTTAGATATACCGTTGACAGACGGACAGACAGACAGACAGACAGACAGACATAGCGAAACTATATGGGTTCCTTATTGACTACGGAACCTTAAAAAGAAATACAACCTACTTAAGTTAGGACATGTAAATAGGGAGACACACGAAAATAAATTGTTCGTAGGCGTTATACTTAAGCTAGAACGAAAAAACAATTTCTTTACATGTATGGGAGGGTATTTCAATAAAAAATGCAGCTTTGAAGTATTAAAAGTCTTTGAGAAAAACCGCCGACAGACGGACAGACGGACACGGTGAAGCTATAAGGGTTCCTTGTTGACTACGGAACCCTAAAAACAAGTACAACAATACTTAAGTTAGAACATATTTTTTTATATTTGCCTTACATGTTTATGGAGGTACCCTAAAAACATGTTTATCAAGATTTTAATTTGCAACTTTGTAGGTGTAATTTAAATGTAGGTACGAGGGTTGATCAAAAAGTTTTTAGAATCGGTATAAAAAATGGGAGATATGTAAATCGTTATATTTTAATTGGAATATGCACACTTTCTTTATTTAGAAACATTTATTAACGTCATTGAAATGTTTTATTTTACCCCTATAAAAATATATTTACTTTTGGAGGTCAAATTTTGTACCTTCACTAAGTCATCATCAGCTTGTGATTTTTATGTAGATGTTTTTGAACATTGGTGAGTGAGAAGTAGTAGTCAAAAGTTAGTGCTAAATAACAGAGGGACCGGTTATCAGTTCTGAACTTAGGTCGGAGAGCAGCATCCTTGTGAATTAGATGGCTCCGAAGCATAATTCCTGCCGAAAATACGTAAATTTTTTTAATCACTTTTTTTGTAATTTTTTTCCTTAACCATACGGCAGAATAATGTTATATAACTCTCCTAAGTTATTTGATAATTGCTAAATGCTAATATGACAGTATTTATTTGTAGGCCTCAATAATCCCGGAAAAGGCCGAAAAAGCCACCCTAAATGTTGGTGACCGAGCTGGAAATAAAAAAGTCCACTGAGAAGATAACTTGTTTATCCTTAAAATCATAATGATAAACCAAGGTTTGATTTTCAATAACATTTTATTTAATATTTTATTAGGGCATCAGGACTTTCTCCACACCGCTCCAAATAATTACAAAACTAACTCTTATTTTTGCCGTCTTGTAAAATTGTTCATAGAGATATTTTTTGTTTAGCTATCACAGAAAACAAATAAATATTGTAAAAAAAATATATCTCTAATTTGACGTTGATTAGTGTCATGGTATAGTCCACATTAAAATAATAAGATTATGAGGGTGGTTCATATCGATTCTAAAAACTTATTGATCACCCCTCGTATAATTATGCCAAATAACAGTTTTGTAGTACCAAAAGTCTTTGAGATAAACCGCCGACAGACGGACAGACCGACAGATGAACAGTTGGACCGACGGACAGATGGACAGTCGGATATAGCAAAACTACAAGAGTTCCTTGTAGACTACGGAACCCTAAAAACAAGTAAACAATACGTAAGTTAGAACAAAAAACAATTCAGCTTTGCTTTATGCATACCTATTTGTACATGTATACATATTTGCTTCACATGTACAAGAGATACCCTAAAAAAGATGTTATTCAAGATTTTATTTCACAATTTTCTCGGCGTAATTTAATTGTATAACAATGCCAAATTACAGCTTTGAAGTACATAAAGCCTATGGTTAGACCGCGGACAGAAGGACAGACGGACAGATAGACAAACAGACATGGCGAAACTATAAGGGTTCCTAGTTTAACTTCGGAACCCTTAACAACAATACTTATAAAGTTTAGGACAAGAATTAGTGGACATAATGTAGGTACATTCCTAGGTAGAATCTATTGCATCTTTTTGTGGACACATTTTTAGATTTCAATATAAGCGCTTATATATCGTAGAAAGGTTCTCGTCTTACCAATGTATGAAATAGGAACTTAGCTGGCGATTGAAAATTGTTTATAAGTATGTTTAAACAGAAAATTGAATCACAGGAACACTCTGTCATTCATACCTAGTAAATTAGTAAAAATAAGTACCTTTAGCTCCGGCCGCATTGCGCCGCCAAATTCTGAGGGTAGAGCAAGTTTCACTGCACAACCAAACAAATTGTGGTTTTGTTTTAGTTTTACTTTCGTTTAAAATGAAGTTGACTGGATTTAAATGTTTTATAAGACAGTTTGCCTGAATATGAAATGCTAAAACACTGTAATGAAGGGTTAAACTACGAATCATTTAAAACCAGTCAACTTGATTTGAAACGGAGCAAAACTCCTTTTTTAAATTCGATAGTTTGATAGAATTCAGTCTTTGTTGGATATATTTAATAATAACTTCGCTGCTATAATCAATAATATCAATTTAGAATCTCCATTAAACAGGCAAATTTTAAAGATAATAGTACTACACGTTATCATACTTTTTTTTACACCGAACGGTGTCAAACTTTCCCGAAGAAAAACTCAAACTTCGAAACTTTAAATTTGACTTGGAAATTTAAAAAACCTGCTCATTAAATTTAATAATTTCGTTATGAGAGTCTTGATAGTAGTTTTTTCCCACATGCTCGGAAATGTAAACCTTACTGTTGTAAAATCAGCCCGCGAAGTTAAGGTCCAGGCAAAATTAAAAAAAAAACAAAGTTATTATTACCATCGGCATGAGTATGAAATTTCATTACGTACCTGGTGTTTTACTTTTTAAAACCATGGTTGGACTAGGATAACTTTCCCAAACAGCCAAACACCCGTGCAATTAAAATTCTTCCTTCTATATTTTACTTTTTAAATGTCATCGACTAAAAAGTTAAGCCTTTTCAAACAGCGTTTTACCTACAACGTATTTAAAAGTGTATCAAATAGTTTGACTTTTTTTGAATAGAAATTGCACTCATAAACAAAATAAATTGACGAAATAACATAAACCCGTAATAAATGTTATAGTTTAAACTACATTTTATTCAAATTGAATTTATTACGTTTAAATTTTTGATTTTATTTAATGCTTTATTTCAGTGTCATACTAAATCGTACGTTTCTGTATTTTACCCGACTGCGTCAGAAGGAGGGTTATGTTTTTCGAGCGTATGTATGTATATATGTCTAACTCTCCTCAAACATATGAAACAGCTTAAGCTGTTTGGCGAGGCACAAAAATTGTCAGGTGAGGTAAAATATCTGGAAAAAACACGTAGACAACGCGATAACAAAAGCGCTGAGGGTGTTTGGAATGTGCAGATCAGCGTATGGCAAGAATCTTCCCCCCGGACCACCGCAAGGTGTAGAAGTGCTCATAAACTGCGTTAAATTATTCTAAACTAGCTGTCCGCCCGCGACTTCGTCTGCGGATAGTCAGAACTTATGTTAAAAGTACAGACATAGTTTATATCACCTTCAAAGAGTTTTTTTAATGAAAAAAAGTCCAAAATGTGAATTTTAAGTAAGCGGTTCACAAACACCTTTCATTTTTGACTCTAAAACAACATAATTGCCATACAAAATAAATTTACTGCCCCTC
The DNA here is from genome assembly GCA_946894065.1 of Acleris literana. Classification (NCBI taxonomy): domain Eukaryota; kingdom Metazoa; phylum Arthropoda; class Insecta; order Lepidoptera; family Tortricidae; genus Acleris; species Acleris literana. The sequence continues at coordinate 24,451,652 of OX335669.1, forward strand.
TTTCAGCATTACGTTTTTTTTAATCAACCCTAGATTTAATAGATTGATAATTTAGTCATCTCATCTATTTACTAAATTGCTATTCAAACAATTAACCCACTTAGCAGAAGATTTTCGAAAAACACCAAAGTTGGATATTTTATTTATGTTACAGTATTTAGTCGCAATACCCATTTTCATATCTTGTAGGTATATACGTTTGAAAGTAACTTTATTTCTATACAAACTTTACAGTCACTATCAGTAGTCTTAGATCCCAGGTTTTTCCTTTTAGTTTTTTTTATTGATGATGGGTTTGTTCTTGACTATTTGTTTCTTTATGGGGCAAGTGTTTAAAAAACACTGAAGCTTGCGCTTTTTTAAATGCTTACATTCATGTAACTGGAAAAATACCAACTCAAATACCTACAAACTTTCACCCCGCTTTTCACAATGTTAGGGGCTAATTTTAAACCTGTTTTTTTATTTAATTAATATTGGTCTTGATACCGACTTTCATGTATCTAACTTGCCCAGTCATAATTCTTATGTATAGGTGAACAGTTACCTTAATACCAATAATGTCCACATTTCTCACATCAAAAATGACCAAATTCCCACAAAAACTTCTACCCCCATTTTACCCCCTTTTGCTCGAAATTGCCGTATTTTTTCATTTATGTCGTAAACTGACGTTCACTATTCTCATTTTAAACATGGCCAAACTCTCTTTTATTTTACCACCTTTGGGGAAGTTTTTCAAAATCGCCCAACGCCTTTTTAGGGTTCCGTAGCAAAAATGGCAAAAACTATTATAGTTTCTTCATGTCCGTCCGTCCGCCCGTATGTCACACGCATTTTACTCCAAAATTGCAGAGGTTCATAGATGAAATTTGGAGTAGGAATAGTGTTTTGTAGAAGCCGCTACTTAGTTTGGTAGTGAAATAACAAAAAATAATATTTCTAGGTTCGGCACTCCCTATCAACATGTGACTGTTGATAAAATAATAAATTCGCTATACATCATCGTGCGGGACATATTTCGACAGTTCTTTTAATACACAACTTCAACTTCTACCGCCAATTTACAACCGCCATTTACAGAGATAGTTTTTCCAAAATCTCCGAAAGCAATTTAGTAGCCCTAACAGGCTGACACCTAATTAAACGTTGCTCACCTAAACAATAACCGAAGTCGCTTATTTACTAACTTCGCTAGACGCTAAAATCGTATTTCCTATTAATAAGTAGTAGCCCACTTTAAAATTGACCAAAGTCCGAAACTTCTACCCCCCCTCCCCCATTTTAAAACCTTTGGGGTAGATTTTCCTAAATCGCCGAAAGTAACTATTTTTTTATAAAAACAGTAGTCTCACCACATTTCTCCCTTAAAAAATGTCCAAAATCCCATACAAACTTCTACCGCCAATTTACCCCTAAGTTTTCCAAAATCGCTAAAATCAATATATTTAATTCATATACATTAGCCACGTTTCTCACTTCAAAAATATATATCTTCCATACAATTTCCTACCCCTCATTTTACCTCCTAAGAGGTAGTATTTTCTGAATCACCAAAAGTAATATTTTTTGTATGTATATTGTCTTTGTACGTAGATTATATTTGCAATGAAGAGCATTTCTACCAAATTTCAAGTAAAATTTACCATAAAAGTAATCCCCACAAAAACATTGCAACTACTTTCCATCCCCCCAGGGGTCGAATTTTGGTAATCGCTGAAATTCGTATCTCATTATATTCTTTGAAGAGCATTTCTACCAAGTTTTAAGTAAATTTGATCATGAAAATATTTTTTGCCACACAAACTTAGCAACCCCCTTTCATCCCTCTAGAGGTTGAATTTTAGTAATCGCTGAAATACGTGTCTTATTATTTGCGTTGAAGAGCATTTCTACCAAGTTTCAAGTAAATTGGACCATAAAAATATTTCTTCCCATACAAACTTTGCAACCCCCTTTCATCCCTTTAGGGGTTGAATTTAAAAAAATCCCTTCTAAGTGGATCTCTACATCACAAAAAGAAAATACTGCCCAAGTTTCATATTTCTAGCATTAGTAGTTTTGGCTGGGCGATGATGAGTCACCCGGGACATTGCCTTCTAAATAAATTAAATATTAAATTGTGTGACAAAAAATCAGAAGAAAAAATAGGAGTGCATAATCTGAGTGGATGTAGCAGCGCAATTAGAGAGAAATAAGAATACTACTGCAAGCCGTGAGCTCCTGGTAGCTGTTGCGCGCGCGCTACCCAATCGCGCCGCGCCTGTTATCTGTGACTCCGCTCCTGCCGCCTGATTGGCCGATCGTCTGCGGCTAGACTCCATCTTACTCCGCTCTCTGCCAATTAGCGCTCCCGCGAGACGCGGTCATTATTCAATCTCCTCAAGCTTCTGGAAACCTGGTACAATGAGCTACACGGGAGACCGCTCGTTATCGGAAGCCGTCTTAGACAAAGCCCACGAAACTACTCCGCCAAATAACTACGGAACCGCGAGAGTAAAAAGAAAGCGCGACGAAGATATTTTTACTGATTTTTCATCGTTCAAAGATGAAATTCGTGACATGATCTCCTCTATGATGGCTACCCAACTCAGCGAGATCCTGAAAAACTCTGAAACGCTTCAGGAAATACAATTAACAAACAGCAATATCGAAGACTCGGTTTCGTTTCTTTCTTCAGAATATGAAGTATTTCAAAATAAAATAGTCAGCTTGGAAGGTCAAATTGCCGAATACAGAGCTCACATTCAAAATCTAGAACAAAAAATTGAGGACCTCCAAAGAGAATCACGGAAGAATAATCAAGAAATGAAAAACGTGCCTAAACAACCAAAAGAATCCAAGGATGACCTAGTGAATATGATATTGACTTTATCAAGGGCGATTAACTGCCCACTACAAAAATCTGACATTAAAGATATTTACAGGGTGCGACCTAAGAAAGAAGGTATCAAAAATACCCCAATAATTATTGAATTGGGTTCCTCACTGGTTAAAAATGACATCTTAAAGATGGGTAAGGCACATAATATAAAAATCAGAACCAACCTGAACGCCTCCCACCGCGGCCTTCAACTTGCGGCTAACCCAGCAATTTTTGTAGCGGAACAGCTAACCGTTAAAGCGTCAAGACTGTACTTCCTGTCAAAAGAACTCAAAAGAAGAAACATATTCAAACACTGCTGGACCAGCTTCGGCAAAGTGTACCTACGGAAAAATGACAATACGGAAATCATTCAGATTACAAATGAGTGTCAAATTGAACAGCTGAGTAAGGAGGACCCCAGTACTGCATCTGCGAACACGAGCAGTGCCACCCTCATAGCCAAAGGAAAACGACCAGCAACTTATACCCCTGCAACGACGAGTGAACCCCGGCCCCGACCCCGCAAACGTGACTATCCTTAATAATGGCTGCTCGCGACATTTTCTTTTGCTCATGCTGCCCTAGTATAGCTGAACTCATACAGTATGTATTAAACTTAAGTAAAATCTTAAATTCTAAGCATAACGTAACTTTCTATGTACTTGATAATTCTAAGCAAAAACTTTTACAAGTAAAACTAATTATAATTAAACTCACTCAAACCACTCACCCAGTGCCAACCTTCCAAGGGCTATGTGGTCCTGGTACATTGGCTCTTTTATATAAAAGGTTCCAACCGTACAAACAAAATACGACTTACTCACACACCCCATCACAGCTCCCATACAATTTTATAAAATACTTACTAAAATACTTACATAACCGCACACATTACATTACTCTAAAATAGAAAAACCCCTATGTTGTTCCCGCACCTACCCTTACTAGCATCTCAATATCCCCTACAAACATATTTTTAAAAACCGATAAATATCATAACATAAAACAACTATCCTCACTTAGTATTTTATTGCAAGTACAGCTACACTTACATAAAAAGATCATAATTAACCCTTTTATATCTACCACCCTATTTCTCTACTTTTAAAATGGCTAATCAACTCAGTGTTATAGATGAAATAGATAGTATGGAAGTAGCCCAATCCTTCGAATGTGACATTCAGGACCTCCGCAAACATATTCCAAACTGTAATCATAACTTCTCAGTTTTATCGCAGAATATCTGTAGTATATATTGCAACTTCAACGATCTACAAGTAGCTATGTCTCAACTTGATTTCGACCCTGATGTTTTGATCTTGACTGAAAGTCGTTTAAGCCCAACAAAATCCATTCCACATATTCCTAATTATAACTCTATGGCCACTACAAATAATGTAAACCAAAATGATGGTGTTGTTGCGTATGTTAAAACCCACTTGAACTCAACCATTGACGAAGTAAAATTGGAACAGGCAACGTGCCTACAAATTGACATGCACAACACAATCATCCTAGAGATCTATAGATCACCCTCTAACACCAATGCTGTGAACTTTATTAACTCATTAAATGAACACTTAAACTCCTTATCAGCCAATACTATAATAATCACCGGGGACTTAAATATAAATCTAATCTCACGGCATCAGGAGCAACATTATGAATATAACAACAGACATAGTTACTTAAACATGTTGTGTGCACATGTTAAATATTCTGCCAGGTCTATGTAAACCAACCAGATTGGAAAATTGTTTAGACCACATTATGCTAAAATTAAACAAGATTGACTCTACCGCATAGACAGCTGTCTTAAACACTACAATTACGGATCACAAAACCACGCTTCTGATTCTATCCTTGAATTCTAAAAATAAAACCATTTCTAAATCCATTGAAATTATTAATTATGAAAACGCTGTGAACAAGCTACTAGAAAAAAACCTTGATGCCCTCCTTTTAAGTAATGATCCTAACTTTATAATACAGCAACTTATTTGTAAACTAAACGAGTCATTAAATGAAAGCAAAAAAGTCAGCAAAATACCAAGATCTCGTAGAATTATTAAGCCGTGGATCACTCCGGGTATTCTGCGATGTATTAGAAACAGGCATAGAATGCAATTGAAATTACGGGCGGATCCGGATAATGAGGTTCTGAAAGTCACATTCAAAAGATACCGAAACTTTACTTCTAAACTAATCAAAAAACTTAAACGTAAATTACTAGAAAATACAGAAAAAAAATCTAAGGCTCTATGGGGATCTATAAAATCTTTAACTAACTATAAAGGCAGTAAGAATACTAACATCGACCTTCTCAAATACAAACCTGATCCTACTGAATCTGTCAACGGTGTTAATGACTTCCTCTCTAACATTGGTAAAAAGCTAGCACAAGACATTCCTGGTCACAAATCTAAAACAATTGATACAGTTCCCATGCAAAAAAAAAGCTGCATAGCCTCATCTTTCGTTCTACTGGAAACGGACCCCACAGAAACCGAAAACATTTTGATGTCCCTAAAAACCGATAGTGCCTCAGGTGTTGATGTGGTTCCCACCAGATTCTTAAAGCTGTGCAAAACGACTGTAGTACCCGTAGTTAGTCACCTAGCAAATCTATGTTTCGACAAAGTTGTTTTTCCAAAAATATTAAAGGAATCGCTTATTACGCCGGTTTACAAGAGTGGAGAGAGAACAGACCCGAATAACTACAGGCCAATCTCGGTGCTCACATTGATTTCAAAAATTATCGAAAAACTTATTAATAATAGATTAACAAACTACTTCAATAAATACAACGTACTTTCAAAATTTCAATTTGGGTTTAGGCAGGAAAAACAACTGAAGATGATATCGATACCTTTAGACTCAATTGGCGTAAACGCCATTTTGGCCAAAATGAGTTTTTAATGCAGTTATACTCAATTTTTCATTCTCTATCGATCTGTGTAGTTAAAGTTGAGAAATTCCCAAAAAAAAGTCGAATACGACCCAGAATATTTGGCCCAAAAAACATGATTTTTGTAATTGTTTGGGCATATTTGCTGTATTTTTTTATTTTCTACATTTCAAGGTCGTAAATGATATTGTTTTTATAGTAAAAGGATGTATGATAATATATGTAAGTCTAACGTGGCTTATACGACCCTATTGTTTCTGCAAAAAATAATAGGTGGCTTTTACAACCCAATATAAAAGAGCCACAAATAATTATATTGAAGGTCGTACTTTATAATAGTCGTATAAAGTGGATATATTTTTGCCTCTTATAACCTGATCAGAAATAGAAAACATTAAATCTCAATTGGCGTAAATGCCAAAACTCAACTTTTCAGGAGAGCTAACATTAAAAAAAAAGTATTATTTAAAGTAAACCCAGTATTTAAGAAAACGGAAGGCTTATACGCCGTGGAAAAATACTAAAAATGTTACTTACGCCCCAAAAAAATACTGTTTCTGTGATAGGTTTGGGGTGTAAAAGCCAGGTGGACTATTTTTTAACTGTAATAGGGTGTATAAGAGAGACACTCATCTGTTACCTCTGTCGATATAAGCATAACAATAAATAATAACTACACGTAGGTGCGAATCTCCTTGGACCAGACCCCAAATGCCGTGCTTTAAATACCTAGTTCTCCCTTCACCCCGCTACGCCCGTCTGTCTTCCGCGCCCAAAGTTAGGGCTGTCACTTGCGGAATATTTTAATCGGTTTATGAATGTGGTATACAAGTTTAGTCACGAAATGTTATTTATGTTTTACTTCAACGTGGAAACATTGTTGCAAAATATGTTTTTTACATTTACGTTAAATTAGGTAATAATACTTTTTGATGATATTAAGATTATCTCCAGAAAATTACATGGCTTATGTGGCTATTAATCATCTATAAAACACGGAAACGAGTCTATAAACAACCTTTAAAATATTAACTAAACACCTCAGGTGCCGGCGGTAGGTATCTAACGCGCCGAGTGCGCTTCCGGAGACGCCAGGAGTTTCGCTTCTACGTCTAGGTATTATTTATTCTTATGATATAAGATTGAAGGTGCCAACAACTGTTGTAGCACTATCAAACACTGGGACCCTTACCAGAGGGATTGCACTGGGCGTGTCGCACCGCCTTAGTAACCTTCCCGCTGGTCCATTCTGAGAATGGATATCAGTCCGGGGCCGGCACCGACCGAGCGAGCACGCGTGCGCCACGATATGCCTTCCGCCGTCTTGAACGATCTATCTCGGGGCGTGCCTAATGAATTTAGTTTTGGGAATAACCTTAAACTTTTTATTATTTACTTGTTATGTGGTGTTGATTGATAGTAAAACACACGATGAAATGAAACGCACTCCGAAAAGCTGTTACATTGTACTGTTGTGTAGGTAAGTGGTTGTTTGAATTAACAATAGACGTAAAATATTCTTTTTTTACGTTGACTATGAAATTACAATACCTACTTAGTATAACCACGATTTGGGTTTTTGATGTCCCGCCCGATATTTCGACGATGTTACAATCGTTTATACTATATTTATATATAGGTACTGTTATTATATTAAACACGTTGTTAACGGAACATACATATAGAAATAATCCGACGAATGGAGAACGTCCTTTATTTTGAAGTCTGTTAAAAACACGTCGATACGACCTTATAACGATCGCCACAAGCGAGCGAGCGACATCTGGTGATCTAAAACATTTTAGCCCTCATTGATGTATTCTAGGCGTGTGACAACCCTAGCAATACACGTGCCGCGTGCGAATAAATACAAGTTATACGATAGTAAGAGAGGCATACATGTGATTATAAATACAAGTGCTTAACTAATTATTAAATAAATGAAGATTAGCTGACTGTAATGTCATTGGAATAAAGATTTTTGGTACCTAACTCATATTTCGTGTGTTTATTTCACCATCCTATTTATTTAAATGAATAATTATATTCCGAAAAGATTATAATATATGTATTTATAAACACTTAAGTTAAATGTAAAGTATGTGTTACTTTGTACAAAATATTAGTATTATGGCCCGCTAGAAAGAAGATGGCCACCGTAGCCTATGAAAGTTTACATCATTGAACCATCATTTCTAGGTCTCCGACCTACCAAAAACCTTTTACTAATTCCTTTTTGAAGAAACCCATATTGTAAACTCTTCGAAAAACAATCGCTGGGAGCTCAATCCACAACCTGAGCGTTCGCGGAATTACATAAAATTTCTCTTATACACCCTATTACGGTTAAAAAATAATCCTCCTGGCTTTTACACCCTAAACCTATCACAGAAACGGTATTTTTTTGGGGCGAAAGTAACATTTTTAGTATTTTTCTAGGGCGTATAAGCCTTCCATTTTCTTAAATGCTGGGTTTACTTTAAATATTACTTAATCATATTCTTTATCCTAAAACTATATTTATTATGTCCAAAACTGAGCTTTATAACTCAAAAAACAAAAATGAAATGATAAAAATAATTTTGAAAAAAAAGTTTTTTTGCTCTCCTGAAAAGTTGAGTTTTGGCGTTTACGCCAATTGAGTCTAAAGGTATCGATATACTAGAACTTACATCGATAGTGAGCAAAGAAGTTGATAAAGGCAAAAAGTGCCTCTCTATTTTCCTAGATTTAAAAAAGGCATTCGACACGGTCTCTCTTCCCACTCTTATAAAAAAGCTAAAACACTACGGCATCAGAGGTAAACCCCTGGATTTGTTGAGTGACTACCTACGGAATCGTAGTTAGAGGGTCAGGATAGGTGACCACATAAGTTCAGAAGTGGAGGTGACTTATGGGGTCCCCCAAGGTAGTGTGCTGGGACCGACTCTGTTTCTCGTCTACAAAAACTACCTTACGAATTATGTCCGTTGATAATGGACATGTCATTTCATACGCAGACGACACTGTCGTAGTATTCACAGGCGAGAAATGGGAGTCGATCTTTGGAGGAGCTGAGAGGGGCTATAAAATCAACTCATGGCTTAAATCCAACCTGCTAACCCTTAATATAAGTAAATCTAAATTCATCTGCTTCTCCAAGACCATCAGTACCCAACCACCTCCAGACCTAATATTAAAAATTCATAATTGTGACCTCCGGAATAATAGTAACTGTCAATGTACCGCACTAGAAAAAGTCACGTCAATCAAATACTTGGGGATAATTATCGACCAGCGTCTTTCCTGGCATCAACATCTAGAATATATAAATGGTAGAATAAGAAAACTAGTGTGGATATTCAAAATTCTAAGAAACATTAGTAGCGCTACACTAATACAAAAAATATACACTGCACTTGCGCAATCAATTATGACGTATTGCATTTCAGTAGGTATGGGGCGGTGCTGACAAAACGAAATACCTAGAAGTAGAGAGAGCACAGAGATGTTTGTTAAAAACTATGTACTTTAAACCATACAGATACTCCACTACGGAACTCTATCTAGATGTTAAAGTACTTAGCATGCGCAAGTTATATATTACCTCTGCAATCTTGAAACTTCATAGGTCATTGGTTTTTAGGCCGGAACTGTTATCTCGTAGAAGGAAACATACTGTAGCACCCTTACCTGATTATAAATCAGCTTTCGCAAAAAGGCAATTTGATGTGCAATCCGCATTATTATATAACAAGATAAACAAGGAAACTAGTATCTATAAATTAAATCATCACGAATGTAAACTAGCTTTATCTAAATGGTTAATTGCACTTAACTACCAGCGGGCCAATTATGCGTGACACCATTTTATCGAGTGGATATGTCTAAATTTTTAACAATGTCGTCTTTTTTATCAAAATCCCTAATATGGTTGACCATGTCGATAAAGTTATTGCGCCGATATAGCGACGACTATTGTGTTTAAGTCCAGTGTGACAAGAATCACGCGAGATTACTACTATTTAGCAAAAAAGTTGCTAGTGACACGAAATCGATCCATTTTTGCATATGTTGGATGTTGAGTGGCGGACTTTATATAATACTTCTAAAATGAGTTGTTATCAAGCAGTCATTAAAAGGAGCGGACTAGGCATACTATTTAAAATGGTTGGTTATCTTGACAGCTCGATTCGATAGTTCTAGGATCTGAGGCCCTACTTTAAAAATCGAAGTTCGAAGTTACGTTAGCTCCATCTCTGTCACTCGTCCTTCGAGAATAAATCGAGCGAAAGGGACGGAGCTAACGTAACTTCGAACTTCGATTTTTAAAGTAGGGCCTCTGAGGTCCGAATTGAATGGGAATTCGAATATTTATTTCTGCAAGAACTACGATTGTTTGTGTTTTACGAATTTATATAAAGAAACCTCCATAAAGAAAGAAAATTTGAAGACAACGTGGACACATCAACAATAAATCAAACAAGAAAAGTGTAAGTTTAATATAGTGAACTAAAATTAGCTTTTTCTAGTCGATTTCTTTAAGTATTTATTGTTACTCTTTAAAAATCATTTTGTGTTACAGATGCTGTACGGCAATGCAAAACGGAAGTGTTGACTACATGGCAAGCCACCTCCGATTTGCCAACGGTGAATTTATTGGGCCACTCGGGTTCAGAGAAGCGAAAACAAAAGTAGCAAAATGTTCCTTCCGTTTTAAGAGACTTTTGAGCTAGACAAATCTGTGGCAGCTTGAAAAGTCGTAAGTACCTATTTGATTTGTTTCACACTCATTCACACCGGGTAAGATTGAATACTTGGATAAGATTTACCCATCGGCCTTTAAAATAATACTAACATAAATGCATATAACATTCCTTGTGATAAAGCGTGTAGCAGAAGTAAAGTTACACTGTGTGACTATACACATTTACTCTATGAATAAATAAATAAATAAGCCTTTATTATTCCTTAAACATTGTGGCCTCATTGTGCCTCGGTTGTTCCACCTCAATTCTGGAAGGAATAAGAAAAGTAGGAAGACTCAAAGCAAGATGGTCAGATGATATCGCAAACATTTACTCAATAATAGAATAGATCTATAATAAACCACTGAACCGATTAAACCGGGTATGTAGGTAGCTTGAGCTTAAGCTATTTTTCATCAAGGACAGAATCAGATTACCTGCTTTATTTTGTAATTCCTACTATTCATAAAAAACCTGGTTAGTGTGATTACTTCTAATATGAAAATGAAATAAAACACAGTGTTAAGTATAATAATAATTTATTATGGTGAACCTTTTTTTGAGTCACTTTTAATTAAACCCCTATTGCTGATAACTTCTGGGTGGCAACAACATAATTGCTATCTGCAGTAGTGTCCAGATGTATTCTGAAAAATAATGTGTAAATTAGAAATATGTTCTAAACTTTTATATAACCTTGTTGGATCATATTATATAACACACTACAAGTCTTAATTATTTTGAACGCTCTTCAAAGTGTTACCCCTAAATACGTATGCCCTAAGCACTGAATACCTTTTTACACAACAGAATTGAGCGTATGAGTACATTCATAGGCTTAAAATGCCAGTTGGTGTATTTTTCATCTGGACTATTCAGGCCAGAATTCAAAATAGGCACCATGATCCATGGCTCAAGAGAGTACCCGAGTCACCTATAAAAATTACAATATACAAATATAATGTATGTTCGTTTTTTCCAGGCTAGAGGACACGAAAATTGTTACCGAGGTGGAGTTAAGAACACTATAAATAATATGTATACAGGTTAATTACGATTTATCTACGTTTACATTAAAAATAACAATTACAATAAGATCTTTTAATGCTAATAAAAGCATATCCCAAACCAGAGAAATCAAAGGCCATTTGGTTTGACGCACAATTATTATACAAGTTTATTAAATAGAGCGTGGTTTGCCTGACTCTACTAGAGATTTTGTTTAACTTGCACAGAAGAAACTACTTCCCAATGTGCGAGTTAAACACCCTTTTGAGGTCAATTTTAAGAACCGAGATATTAAATATAAAGGAGTCATGCATTATGCCAGGGAACCTAGCTTATGTTAATTGTAGAGTATTAGCATTCACTGCTAATACTCTGCAATTCATATAAGCTAGGTATCTATCTACTAAAAACATGTTATTAAGTTGAAACACCTACTCTTTTATACAATTATATTTAATTAATTGTTTGTTTGTTTGTTTGTACGTTGGAAGCTTTCTCTGATAGAGATATATGCATACTAAACTATAATTGTCTGTAGATTTCAAAAGGATGGATGGATTTTAATGAGGTTTTTACAATTAGAAGCTAGGTGATTTGATGAATATCAGTTGGGTCGTTCGAGAGTTATCAGCTTTGAAAATAGGTGTCGCAATTACATAGGGGATTTTTAAGCTTAAAGTTTTTTTTAATTATTTTTTTCTTTTATTTCATATTTGTGTCTGTATAATCTTTTGCATTAGAAAGTTTGTGTGTATATTGGTTACTATTTAACTCTTAAACGACTGAACGGAAATGGATGAAATTTGGAATGTACATAGCTTTTACCCTGTACTAACACATAGGATACACCTTATATCTCAAAAAACAATCATTGTTCCTGCGGGAACTCTACTCCTCCCGCAACGGCCTATTTCCCGGTCTGTGCAGTAATGTACTACGAGGGGTGCCTTTTAAGTTCTGTCGTTTGAAAAAACTAAAGACAATTTAAGTGTTAAATGGTATTTATTGTTTTTCAAAGTAATCACCGTGATATGTAATACACTTTTTCATTCGATCGAACCAGTTTTCGAAACACTTATTCCATTCCGAAGTCGGGGTCTCCAAAATGGCCGTTTTGTATGCCTCAACCGCTTCTTCAGGCGTCCGGTACCGTTGACCACGAAGTCGTTGCTTGATTTTTGGAAAAGTGAAGAAGTCATTAGGGCTTAAGTCTGGACTGTACGGCGGGTGATCCAAATTTTCGACGTTTTGTTCTTTTAAAAACGCAATTGTCTGCCGGGCGGTGTGCGAGCTAGCATTATCGTGGTGCAGTACTATACGACGTCTTGGGTTATTTTTTCGGAACTCGCCGATAACTTCTGGTAAACAAACAGTGGTATACCAGTCAGCATTAACTGTTTTACGATCTTCGAGCACGAAGGTCGCAACGTGGCCACTTTTCGCTACAAACGTGGCGACCATTTTTTTCGAAGTGCTCCGTGAGCGTATTACTTTGGTCGGTTTTGGCTCATCTTGAAACACCCAAACAGTCGACTGCTGTTTAGAATCCGGATCGTAGGCATATATCCAAGATTCGTCACCACTGATAATGTCATAAACGTGTTTAGAGTCTCCTCGGTTGAATTGCCGCAGAGTTTTGCGGCACCATCTAACGCGAGCCGCTTTTTGGTCTTCACTTAGTAAATGTGGTATCCAGTGTGAGATCAATTTTTTTACAAATAAGTGATCATGCAATATATTTTGAACACTGGTCCCTGAAATGCTTAATGAAGCTTCTATCTCGCGGTATGTCGCATGGCGATCTTCGACGATCAGTTGCCGTACAGCATCAATGTTTTCCTGGGTTACAGCTGTTTTTGGTCGGCCTTCACGATGCCTATCACTAAGACTAGAGCAACCACGTTGAAATTCCAAATACCAACGTTCCACAGTCCGGATGCATGGTGCTTCATTTTTATAAACCGTAGTCAGCTCTTCAAAGCACTGAAGACGCGTTAAACCCCTTTTAAAGTTGTAAAATATTATCGCACGTAAATTTTCCTTCGAAATTTCCATTTTCACAACCGACTTGTCAACTTTGAACCGACGCTGTACTAAAACGAATCGGCCGATCTCGAGACATTCTTTTGTTTTTGAATTCTAAATTCACATATTTTAAGATGATACTAGTTTTTTTTTTAATAATCACGGGAGTTTTGCAAACGACAGAACTTAAAAGGCAGCCCTCGTATTTCACAATCGTGTTATAATAGATTGCTGAATGGCCTTAGTAAGGTACGAGATTAAAAAGCTCGATTATGACACTATTGTCAAAAATACTTTTTGCATGAGTTCATTAATAGTACATTACTACACAGAGAACGGGACAGACCGCATATTTCCCGCCGAGGTATGTATAGTTCTTTTCTCAAACATAATAATATTTCATTAAAAAAATTAAAACAAAAATTACAAAGTCAAATTACTAGGAGTGCATAAACATTAAAAGTAACCTACAGTGCTCCGTCATCCGCGCTGTGTCGTGTGCGCCCGCCCGCCCACCGGTGCCCCGCAGCGCACCGCCTGCGATCTAAGTTGCGCTACGCACCCCTAATTAACTTTGTTCTCCTGGTACTTTAAATAAACATGCAAACGCTTTGGTAGGATACACGGCGTAGTATATTAAAAAAAACAGCTATCAACCTGTTCATAAACACAGCCGCCATGATTACACTAAAATAAAAATAAACACGTTTTTTTTCGGCAGAATGTCATACCTGTGCCACAAATTTATATGGAATGGAAATTAAAAAAGAGGACTTTGGCGGCCTAGGCCTGCACGATTTGTATGAAATACGACCTATTGTCCTAGCCAGGAACGTAAAATCAATATTTAATTGCATGTTTGAGAAAAAAAATATAAGTGGTTAGTTTTTATTTTACCTTTTTAAACTTAGCTTTGAAAAGAAAAGTTATCACACCACCGGCGTCCGAAATGTTGCAAATACTGAGTGCGCGTAAAACAATAGGGTGCATGGATTTTTTAAATAGCATTTCTCAACAAAATATGAAAATACCGTAAAAGAGATCATCAAAAGTGAAATTAATACCCTTTATAAGGCAGAGGGAATATATTTCCCACCATAATAAATGTAATATGAATCTTAAGAATTTACAGTTTGGTTCTATTTCCGAATACTATGACAGTTGTCAATCCGGTAAAGGGTTAAAATCGGTCAAGTAATACGGATGATACAAGCATTTTAAAATGCTAATTAGACAGAGAGATCCGAAGTGCACCGGTGACGTCATCGTGCAGCACGGCCATACTCCACGTAAAATTCTGTAAAAAGAAACATGCATATTCCCTATTTCCCCACAAAAGTACCAAGGTATCATATAAACCAAAAGCAGTTCTCGTTAAGAGCAGACATCGCGCGATTTCTCTTTATTTACAAGAACGTCACACGCACCATGTCCGTTTTATGCGCGCCTAGTACATCGCGACCGGTAACATATTGTGAATCGTTGAAATTAATTAATAAAATGGCTAAGCGCGAGTCGGAATAGCGCCCTGAGGGTTGTGTACATGTGGTCATCAATATTTTACAACTTTAATTTATTTAACTATTTTTTAATCATTCTACTTGTTCTATTTTTGAGAAAAGCACTATTAGGAGGAAATCCGAATAGGAGATTATTCGATCCGATAGATTCGATAAAAAGTATTTCATACCAAATTTAATATGCTAAGTAATATATGGCGAATAGATAGGCTGACAAATTTCAGTCCAGTACATAATCAATAAAAAAAAATCGTGTTCGTCTCGGGACGCCCGGCAGAAGTGATAACTAATCTAAATCTCTGGGTTAGAGTGAGAGAGGAGGAGCCTGCCTATATGCGTGAGAGAAAGGGATGCCACATAGACGCAAACGCGTAACGCGTAACGCGTTACGTAATGAAGCGGTTTGCCCTCCCATAATAATAAAGTTATCACTTCAAAAAGTTCAAAATAGCGGCCACTTTTTTAAATCTGACTACGGGTTCGCTTTTGTCGTCCTAACGGGCCCTCAGATATCGATTTTCAAGACAATCGAACCAGTAACAAAAAAGTTCAAAATGGCGGCCACTTTTTTTAAATCTGATTACGGGTTCGCGTTTGTAGTCCCCACGGATCCTCAGATATCGATTTTCAACTCAATCGAACCAGGAACAAAAACGTTCAAAATGGCGGCCACTTTTTAAAATCTGATTACGGGTTCGCATTTGTAGTCCCACGGGGCCTTCAGATATCGATTTTCAAGCCAAACGAACTAGTAACAAATAACTTAAAGTAATCACTTAAAAAAACGGTGAACGCATTACGGGGTGACGTCAACAGGTACGATCAAATACCGTTTACCATTTTCGTCCATACCTGTAAGTCAGATTGGCCTAGCGGCTAAGTGAGAGGTAGGTCTATGGCGCCATGGTGCCGCGGCTCAAATCCCATCTCGATTCCAGTACCTTTTTGTATTTAGAAAAATATTTAAATGTTAATACTACCGCTCTGCCGTATGCGGGAGAGAAAGGGAAGCCAGATAGGCTGTCCAGTAACGCGCGTTACGTAACGAAATGGTTTACCCTCCGTAAAGAAGTTATCACTTCTAAATATAAAAAATAACTTTGTTTTCAAAAAATTCAAGAGCTTGTTTAATAGACAAATTAAATACCAATCGAAAGTATGAAGAGTATAGAATATGCGATAGAATTCGAAAATGATGGCAGTTTCTGAATTCAAGATGGCGGCCATGATAGTTTTTCGAAAAAGTCTTCATGGGTATCGTATTTCATGTTTTCGGGGATGATGGATTCGAAAATAACGTCAGATTCGGAATTCAATATGGCAGCCATGATGTTTTTCGAAAAAGCTGTAATGGGTATCGTGTTTCATGGTTTCGGGGATGGTGAATTTAAAAATGATGGCAGATTCTGAATTCAAGATGGCGGCCATGCTGTTTTTCGAAAAAGTCGTCATGGGTATCGTTTCTTATGTTTTCGGGGATGGCAATTTTGAAAACGATGTCAGATTAGAAATTCACGATGGCGGTCATGATGTTTTTGGAAAAAATCGTCATGGGTATCGTGTTTCATGGTTTCGGGGATGGTGAATTTAAAAATGATGGCAGATTCTGAATTCAAGATGGCGGCCATGCTGTTTTTCGAAAATGTCGTCATGGGTATCGTTTCTTATGTTTTCGGGGATGGCAATTTTGAAAACGATGTCAAATTAGGAATTCAAGATGGCGGTCATGATGTTTTTGGAAAAAACCGTCATGTCAAAATCAAAGTCAAAGTCAAAGTCAAATATCTTTATTTTGCATAAAAAGTGGTGCAGTACAGATCGCAATGTTGAAAAAGATTGTCTCACACAGTTTGCCATTGTCAGGCATGCAAAATGTTAATTAATGTGAATTTACATAATAGAAATAAAATTGAAACAAGTCAAACCGGACCAAGAAGTAGATTTAACATACCATAAAAACTATTAAATGTGTCATTTATATTATAAATATTAACTAAAACAACAATAAAATCAACACGTCACATTTTTAACCTATGGAAATGGTCAAAGAATTCGTTAACGGAGTAGAAACAGTGCTGTAGTAGCCAACTTTAAAATTTGCGTTTGAACATATTCAAGGGCAAACTTTTAATATCATCACATAAAATATTGAAAATAGAAATGCTCATACAGTACGTGTTTCTACCGTATAATTTTGTCCTTTTAGCTGGCATTACCAGACGGTTAGGATACCTCGTGTTAAATTTAGTTAGGATACCACATTTCTTTACACGTTTTGAACAGCCGTGGATTACTTTTAACAAACAAACAAATTTCGTAGATATACATACACGGTACTGTCAATAGTCGCAGATCTCTAAATAAGGGTCTGCAAAATGTTTGAGCGTTTACGTTACATATTGACCTGATGCATTGCTTTTGTGCTATTAGTACCCGATTCGCATGACTTGAGTTACCCCATAGTAGGATACCGTACCTAAGCAAGGAACACACGTGACCATGGTACGCTTGTATTGCCACTTTTTTGCTACTAATTTTTACAAGTCGCCAGAGAGCATATGCGAATGAGTTAATTTTACTGCATAACTTATCAATATGTTCGCTCCACGAACATTTGTCATCTAGGGTAATTCCTAGAAAAGTTGTATGCGAGGATTCTTTAATAACTTGACTCTCAGAAGCTATCATTAGAGGGAGCTTGCGGCCCCCTTTATTTATAAACTGTATAAACGTAGTCTTATCCAAGTTAACATTAAGATTGTTGTTATGCAACCAGACTATAATTTTAGACAATGTGTCATTTATGTTATTGTTGTATGATTGCAAATCGTGACCAAGTATAACAATAGAAAGGTCATCAGCAAAGAGTGTGCAGTTAAATTCTGTGATATCTGGAAGGTCATTAATGGATAATAGAAAAAGTAGTGGTCCTAAGATGCTACCCAGTGGTACATCGACTGCGTTTACCCTAACGGAGGATTTAGACATTGTCACTACATGGCCTGGATCAGTGTTAGTTATTGCCACGAACTGAGTTCTTTCATGTAAATAACTTCTAATCCAATCGTTAACTATTCCTCTTAGTCCATAATGTTCACACTTTCTAAGCAATGTATCATGGGATACGTTATCGAATGCTTTGCTCATGTCAAAGAACATAGCAGCTACTGGTATACTCTTGTCCAGATACTCAAAAACTTTATTCAATAAAGAAAAGGCAGCTAGCGATGTCGATTTTTGCTTCTGGAATCCATACTGCTCTTTTTTAATTATTTTAAATTTATCTAGAAAATTTGTGATACGCGTATGCATAGCTTTTTCAAAAATCTTTGACAAGACAGGTATAAGGGAAATTGGCCTGAAGTTCTCCACATTTACTTTACTACCCTGTTTATGGAGAGGTTTAATTAAAGACTTTGTATCGTGTTTCAGGTTTTTGGGGATGGCGAATTCGGAAATGATGGCAGATTCTGAATTCAAGATGGCGGTCATGATGATTTTCGAAGAAACCGTCATGGGTATCGTGTTTCATGGTTTCGGGGATGGCGAATTCGAAAATGATGGCAGATTCTGAATTCAAGATGGCGGCCATGATAGTTTTTCGAAAAAGTCTTCATGGGTATCGTGTTTCATGTTTTCGGGGATGGTGGGTTCGAAAATGATGTCAGATTCGGAGTTCAAGATGGAGGCCATGAAGTTTTTCGAAAAAGCCGTCATGGGTACCGTAACATCGGGGTACTTTGTCCCAAAATCATACTTTATACTTCTCGTTTGAGTACTTCAATTTAAATAACATTATGACTTTTTCATAGGCATAGGTGTTTAGTTGTGGATATATTCAACTCATGCACATATACAAAACTTAATAAAATAAACCCTAATTATTATTTTTCGCAAAGTTTGGGCCGATTTTTCATCTAGTAAAACGTAACGGTTTGCAATGAAAGCACAAAGAAACCTGTGTCGCTATTGGCTAACGCACTCGCAATCACAATCGGCTTGAAAATGGAACAATTGTTTTCATTTTGTATGTAGACAAGCCTTCGATTTTCAAAATGAAAACGATTGCGATTGCGAGTGTGTTAGGCAATAGCCCCTCAGTTTATATTGATTCACACGCGAAAGAAAGACGTAGTAGCTTGATTAATTTGTTTTTATTAGACTAAGAAACCTCAAAACAATTATCGCAAAGTAATAAATCTATCAAACATGGCTCTTTATATTAAAACTTTGCCATAACAGAAAATCCTTCTAAACTGATCCATTATAAATTTGAAGTAGTTACTGTATCAAATTATTTTTCTGTTATTATTTTATGTGAGGATAAGTAATTTTTTTGATCATTTTGATGTCAGTTTCACTTATTGGAAAACCATAATCGGATAGTGCTATGGACAACAAAATGCTTGTTCTTCTATTGTAATTATTGAAGGGTGGCCAGGTTTGTTGCAGTGTTTATTCTTTATAGTGCGAGGAATATTGTATTTCACATCGCTTAGACAGTTGTCGGTACTTAACTGTTCGTTTGTGTAATCAATGTTACGACGACTTCGTGGTTTTCTTTATTAAACTAGGCATCTTTGCACGTCTGAATGATGAAAAAAGTATATTTAGCTGACAAAAAGAAATTGGAAACAGAAAAAAATATCGTTTGGACCATGGGTAAAAGATACCTACTGCAAGCACCTACCTACCTAAAGCATACTGTGATTTTAACCCGTGAGGTGTCCTGCGCACAACAGTTGTGCGTAGCAATTTTTTACCGGTCGTGTCCTACGCACAACAGTTGTGCGCAGGACGGCGCTGTGATTGGAGAATTTAAATTTCATAAACGAATACCCTGTTAGTGTAAAAAAAATATCCTATTGATTTGTCACTTATTTGGCAACATATTGGATATTTTTCCCCAAAAACCAAGCATCTGAACAAGCGAAAAAATTATAAAAACGAAATTATTGCCTAATAGGATGTGCTCGTCTGCAATGGCCGCCGCATGCGCCGCCGCTCCGTAAACAAATATTTTTTGTGATGTTGTTTATGTGTTTAGTGATAAATAAATTGTTGAATTCAGCGCGTAAACTTATAATGGTGATAGTTTAACAATAGAAAAGTGAAATGTGGCAATATATTATGTGCAGGTCAAAGAATAAACCGATCGGATGAAAAAAATATCAAAACCTAATAATAATATATTTGATTAATTGAATCATTTATTTTCATCAGCAAACGTAAGTGTATAATCTTTATTCCTTTCTACTTGCATTGCCTGTTCTTTTATCTTTCCATTGATATATCAATCATAAAATACATATAATTATACCAATCGTAAATAATCATCTTTTTTCTAAACTCAAACAGAAAATAAAAATATCTCGAAAATCAGCTGGAGATTTCGTGAACTTGTGCAAATCAAGGGCCGGACACTTGACGGGTTTTATCATATACTACTCACAAAAATGTCTTAAACTCTTTGATTCATATCACATTAGGGTCCCAGATACATTATATCTGTTACAATTGATCACAATCAAACAGTTAAAATTACCTGCTTTCTTTGTTTCGTGAAAAAGTGTGCAAATTATAAATTCGCGTAGTTTGCTGGTAGCAACTTGTCTCCAAAACAATGGATTGACCAATCAGCTTTGCTAACGTGAAACTATTTTACCAACCGCCCCATACGACCATCTATCGATGAGTAGCGCGAACTACATCGAGAGCTCCTGAAGTACGACGTGGCAGGAAGTTTGATTTTTTTTTTCCGTTTCGGGTTAAAGTTGCCCGCCAGGGCTAAAGTACCCCGATGTTACGGTATCGTTTCTCATGTTTTCGGCGATGGCGAATTTGAAAATGATGTCAGATTCGGAATTCAAGATGGCGGCCATGATCGTGTTTCATGTTTTCGGGGATGGCAATTTCGAAAACGATGTCAGATTCGGAATTAAAGATGGTGGCCATGATGTTTTTCGAAAAAATCGTCATGGGTATCGTTTCTCATGTTTTCAGCGATGGCAATTTTGAATACGATGTTAGATTCGGAATTTATGATGAGGGCCATGATGCTTATCGAAAAAGTCGTCATGAGTATCAAAGAAACAGAAAATACATCTATTGATACAAAAATGATACGGATTACAATAAACCAAGAATTCAGGCAGAATTTTCGTCTGTGCCGTTGCGTCAACGGAACCCACTCGGTACGATGCTGAGGCAAGGCACGGCGCTAATTTTGAATAGGGCCATTAGCACAGACGAAAAAGAAAAGAAAATAAAAAAAAATGCTTAGCACATATAATAGCTTAGGTCCTGGAATAGATTAGGGTCGTTTTTATTCCGAAAAATCATCTCATTCCTACGGGAAATCAAATTAATCGTTAGAAGCTGTGAATTTGCTCACAAGGCAGCGCCACTTTGTATGGGCGAGTAACAAAATTAAAAAGATGAAATCTCATCTAGCCATGTGTGGTGTGTTTTTATTTTGGTCTACGTTTGTCATCCTGTAATCCTTTCAGTTTTTATTCATTGATGTGTTCATACACAAAACACTTTTAGTTACATTGATCTTAAACCATATTGAACCATGATCAAACAGATTCACTTTTAATAAGTTTAATTCCCTTTCCCCCTTGCCTAAATTTTATGTTACATTTTTTTGGATTAATTAAAGTTTAAAATTAATAAGACTCCGTCCGGAAAACTTTTTTATAAGAAAAGTAAAACCCTTGTAATATTAATCCAGCAAACTTCGTTATTTTTGACCGTTTTGTCACTACGGGCATGTTTACATCACGCTTATACTTAAGTATACAATACAGGTCTCTATTCCACTCGCTTAAACCTTATTGCCGTTGACTTGTTATCATATTGTCAACGTTATGATACCTCTTATTTACTCGACAGTAATGGTGGCAGAGTTAAAAACAATGCGATAGCAACACGTATACCTATAGACAAAGTAGAATAAAGCCCTGTTCCAGGCAGTGCAGGGGACAGAGATATACGACTCCTTAGCTCTATCTCACTCACTTACTTATACTTGATATGTTTTAAGAGAGCAATATGGCCACAGATTCCAGAAAAATGCTACGTTGATAACATTAGTCACTAATAATCACCTTTTTCCAGAAAATTTAAAATCTCAGAAGAGTTGGGATGACATAACCTCTAATTTAACGTATGACACCCCTGAGCGTGCCAGGCTCTTGGCGGTGGGAACCAAAGAGGCTGTCTACTGGCTACATGCACACCCATCGCCAAATACTGGTACTTTCTTAGATCCTGAAACTCCGAATTTCTACTTGTTTACGTCTTGGTGTCCGGGTCTGCACTCCACACTTATGCCCCTGTGGCAACGAAGTCGATTGTCTGGGTCACCACGGACTTTCATGCCAAAAAAGTGCGGGCCGCTTCTCTAGTCACGCCGCGATCAATGACATTATCCGCCGGTCTCTTGCCTCCGTCAACGTTCCCGCTTTACTGGAGCCAACCGGTATCACTAGGGACAACGGCAAGAGACCTGACGGTATGTCTTTAATTCCGTGGAGTATGGAGCGAGTGCTGGTGTGGGACGCTACTTGTGTAGACACCCTAGCCTCGTCACACCTCCGCGGAACAGTAAATAAATCAGGCGCGGCGGCTGAGGCGGCCGAAACCATGAAGAAGAATAAGTATAAGGGTCTCGGCGCAGAATATCACTTTGTTCCTTTTGGCGTCGAGACCTTTGGTCCGTGGGGACCCAGTGCTATTAGCCTTTTTAAGGACATTTCAAAAAGGCTAATAGAAACAACTGGAGACCACAGAGCTGGCAGCTTCACACTTCACATGGTCTAAGATCCGAATAGGAGACAATTTGCACCGGGCTGTTTATTCGATGAAAAGTATTTTATATCAAATTTAATACGCTAAAAAATGTTTAAAAAAACAAAAAACCGCCTTCAAAAAGCAAAAAATAACTTCTTTAAAATGGTAGGTAAATAGGTCAGTCCAACTGAAGTCTGCTTTTGGTTAAAATATTGTTGGACGCCGACTTCAGTTGGACTGACCTATTTACCTACCATTTTAAAGAAGTAATTTTTTGCTTTTTGAAGGCGGTTTTTTGTTTTTTTTAAACATTTATTTTATTTTATACTTTTTAGTGATCCTATTTATGCTGTTACGTAGCTCCACTTCTAAATATTAATAAGAAACTATAGAACATTTCAAGCTCGCCGCAGACAACGCCGCGGGAATGTCATAGTCATATTTAAACCTAAATGTGCTTCGTCATAGTCGCTCAACTTCCTTTATCGAAATATCTTATCGCCACCCTTGAAATAGGTACCGTTAAGGAGTTCCGGTGGCCATCTGTGGTCTTCATCATCAGTTCCACTTCACCATATAGTACTTTTCAAAAGCAAATGCATAAGTTACAGTGAATAAATGTTTTAAAAAACAAAAAACCGCCTTCAAAAACGCAAAAAATAACTTCTTTAAAATTGTAGGCACCTAATAGGTTAGTCTAACTGATGTCGGCTTTTTGTTGAAAATGTTGTGGTCGCCGACTTCAGTTGGACTAACCTATTAGGTGCCTACAATTTTAAAGAAGTTATTTTTTGCGTTTTTGAAGGCGGTTTTTTGTTTTTTAAAACATTTATTTTATTTTATACTTTTTAGTGATCATACGCTGTTACGTAGTCCCACTTCTGTGTTGAAATGAAACTTTAACTTATATCAAGCACGCCGCAAGCAACGCCGCGGGAAAGTCATAGTCATATTTAAACAAGTAAATATTCTTCGTTGTAGTCGCTCAACTATCTTAATCGAGATATCTTATGGCCACCCTTGAAATCGGTACCGTTAAGGAGTTCCGGTGGCCATCTGTGGTCTTCATCATCAGTTCCACTTCACCAAATGATACTTTCTGAATGCAAATGCTGGACTTGTTACTAAAAATACTAAAATCACTATATGTTTGCCTACAATATTTGAGGAGTTCCCTCAATTCCTCACGGATCCTCTCATCAGATTCAGATTTGGTGACAATGGGACCACCTCGAAAGTATACTGTATCAAACCAAAAAAAATATTTTGAAATCGGTCGACAATTGACGGAGTAATCGGTGAACATACATAAAAAAAAAAAAACATACAGTGGAACGTATAACCTCCTCCTTTTTTGAAGTCGGTTAAAAAATACCAAAATCGCTATAGGTGTGCCTATAATATTTGAGGAGTTCTCTTGATTTCTCCATGATCCCATCATCAGATCCTGACGTGGTGACAATGGGACCAACTAGAAAGTATACCCATTCGAACTTAGAGTGCTGCAAATGTTTACTCCAATTTGCCTTTAGGACCGCCACCTGAACTCTGGGTAAGTTGGGGTGACTTCTGCCGAATTTTGCCAGTTTGAATAGCTTAGGGTTAGAACAGACAATAAACATACATATATCAATAAGTTGTGCTAAGCAAAGATAGTTAAAAATATCATTTAGACATTTATTAATATTTATTTTTCACTATTTAGCGACCCGCCTTTGATTTATTTGCTTCGATTTATGTACGTTTTATGTACTACACATTCATAATTTAGAGTTTATTTTACATATAAAACCTTTCTCTTTAATCACTCTATCTATTGATTAAAAACGATTAAAATCCGTGACGCAGTTTAAAAGATCTAAGTGTACCTACAGACTACAGACAGAGGGACAAACGGCGGGAAGCTACTTTGTTTTATACCTACTAGGTATGTAAAGAAGATGGAAGTAAACAAAGATATAGGTAGTTCCACGAGAGTTGAGGTGAATGATTACGCACACAGCTACATGAAGTACTGGTTGCAAAAAAAGTGAATGAAATGAGTGAGTGAATGTAAATGTAAATAAAAACTCTTAGTTTTATTTTTAATAGGTATCAAAAGCATTAACAAAAATGCCTTTATAAACCATCGTCACTTGGCATATCTTCATCTGATTCGTTAAGATTGATCACAAGGTTTTCGGTTAAATAATGAATCCTAGGCTCCAATATCGTGTATCTTTCTTCTTTTTCTTATCTCTTGGAAATGCAGTTGTCAATAGTATGACAAAGATGTAACGAGTGCCAGTTACTTTAGTCATCTTTGAAGGGGTTTGATAACGAAATACCAAAGTAATTAAAATATAGGTAAAGACAATTATTTTAACAGCTACATAGATAAAAACAAGGCAATTTATAACTTATTCTCTTTGGTTTCTACGATGAATAATATATTCATATACTTTAAGTAAAATCGGTCAAAATATTTTATTTTCTGTTTTGTTTGAGATCGATGAATAATTGTTCTACATAATACTTAACAAAATAGTTTAAAGAAACTTTTTGGTCTTTCTTGCAGTTCACTGTTGAACTTGCTATCGGTACAATATAATAACAGTACCTAATTTCAAAATCCCGCTGTCATTACATGACAGTGTTGTTGTGTGCGTGACCTCAACTCTCGTGGAACTACCTATATTTGGTGTACTTAGACTTGAAGAGGTTAAGTAGGTTTTGTTTTACAACATAATCTATATAAGGTATTTTATTTGCTGTCTGTTCTGTCTGTCATCGCCTAAAGCTTAAAAAGGTGGTGCGAGTATTATGAGTTTTTTATTATTCATTTTTATTTCAGTAATAAAAAGTGTAAGGCGCCGTCAACCGAAAACTGACACAACTGTCTTATAAAATACCATACTTCTAAATTATTTTGAAACCAGCAACTCGCTTCGCTTCGGTTAATGTAAGTTTTCTGTAACACCCGTACGTAATCCGCAAAATGTACTATACATACTTTCCTCTTGAATCACTCTGTCTTTTCATGAAAATTGCATTAAAATCCGTTGCGTAGTTTAAAAGATCTAAGTGTACATACAGAGGGGGCAGACGGCGGGAAGCGACTTTGTTTTATTCTATGTAAAGATAATAATATAACAAACTGAAGCAGCGCTGAAACTAAACACCGCAAAGCGGGTGAAGGCTCGTTAATCATGGCTTTTTAAACCTTCGTTTATCTGAATCTACAATTTTAGTTTTCGATAGACTTCCTTTACGCCCTCAATAATTCCTGCTTTTTACGTCGTCAAAACCTATACTTGGCCTAACATTAAATACTATTCTAACTCCAAACTAAAACGTGACAAGTCTCGTACGTAAAAATAGCACTGAAACTGAACACAGCAAAGCTGGTGAAGCCAAGCTATTCCTCGCTATTAGTGGTATTTTAAACCTTCAGGTGAAAAAATAACTACAGTTTAGTTTTCGATAAACGTCCTTTACGCCCTTTATAATTCTTGCTTCCTACGTCGCAAAAACCCTTATTTGGGCAAACATTAAATACTATTCTAACTCCAAACTAAAACGTGACAAGTACATCAAGCTAAAACACAATTATCCCATCTAAAACACCCGCTAATTAACTAATTACAACTACGGACTTTCCTCTTGTCCGCACAAAAGTTCCAAATGTCAAACTCCATTTCAGTTTGTGTGGGCGAAGCGAGGGAATAATTACACGCCACGGGTTTCCCTTAAAAGAGAGTGCAACAGGAATGTTGGTAATTTACTGATTTGAGTTATTTTTTTCGTCATAAATGACCAAAGAGCAGACGGGCCACTTGATAGTAGGCGTCACCGTCGCCTAAAAGCAACAGCTATTTTTCAAAAGTCATTTTGATATTAAAAGCTGTAATTTATTGTAAGGAATAATGTATACTAAAACTATAAAACGGGACTTAATCGCGTAACAAAATGAACATTTACCTCGACGTTTCGACCGTGTACAACCGCCGCGGTCGCGAGAACACTGGCAAATGTTCATTTTATTCATTCACTTTCATTCGTCTTAGTTTAAAGCAAAGGAATAATGTAGTCTTCAAAAGGCCTTCATTTGCCAAACTCCCAAAACGCTCACATTCTTTGTAGCTTAAAGAAAAGATTTTTGTTCTATTGACGCCGTGGTTTGGCTTTGTTGGTAGTGGCCCTGCCTACGAAGTTAGCGGTCCCGGGTCGATTCCTGGTCAGTGCAAATAATTGTGTGATGAACGCGAATAGTTGTGTCAGAAACTTAGTGGTCAATTCAAAGTCAAGACAAAGTTGTGAGGTCAATTTGGTTAAGGTTACTTTTACTGTTATCCTTGCTTTTTTTTAATTTATATTTTGCATGACATAACAATGGTAATAACCATTATCCATTAAGAGCCTAATTGACAAGATTTTAAAAACAGTATAAAAATGCACGTGTAAACATTTTCCGATTATAAACCTACCACAAAATTCCGTGATAAATGTAGCAAAAGTAATTGGTATTTAACAGCGGTTTCGACAGGAAATACTGTCGCGTGTTTGAGTGAGAACCGACTGGTTTAGCGAACGGATATTCTGCCTCGACTACACGCTCTTAATAGAAGCACATTTCGTTTGAAATCATTCCTGCTTGCAATAAATTGTTTCTGCGAAGTATAGTTTAGGATTTCTAGTTTAGAGTTAAACGTTGTTTGGGTACGTTACAATTGTTAGTCATTTCTGTTTTATTATTTAGTTCGTTCCCATTCACGAGGTTTTGTTTAATGAGTGTTAAGGTTTTCCCGTGACTTCGTCCGCGTGAAACACGTTAATGGTATTTAAGTATTACTTTATCAGAAATCATGAAATTTTTCGTAATAAAAAGCATCTTAATATTTTTTTATCTAAAATGGGTTTGCGTTTTACCTCAGTCTCGTCTGATGGTAAGTGACGACGAGGTCGAGGGCGGTGCACGCTTACCCAGAAGAAAGCCTATCCACTCTTGCCTTGAAACCACCATAGGAATACAGACACCCCGAGTGTCCTGGGAGTCAAAATAATTATTTAGTTTATTACCATCAATCTTATACATTGGGTTTTTAGATTTAAGTTCGTAAATTAATATATGTAGCAATTCTTGCCATTTTTCGCATTGTTTTGATTGAGGTGGCAATAAGACAACCATACAAATGACTATGGAGCATGGAAATGCTAATGCAGCATGATAATGCTAATGCTAATGATAATGCATGATAATGCTAATGAGAACGCAGCAGTGTCCTCAAATAACATTAATGACTAGATTATACACACATCAAGAAAAAATTCGGCCGGCTAAAAGGATTACATTAATGTCTTCCTTTGTATTTATTGTATTCCTTTAATAAGGGGTCTAGAAAGGGGGGTTAAAAAATGAACGTGATTTGATTATAGCAAACGGGGTGTCATTTGTAAGGACTGTCTGAATATTTCAAAACAATTTTTTTTACAATTTTCCATGACTTACTTTTTAATTTATTGCTAAAAAGGTACAAAAAAATACTGTTCCCTCCTTTGTCTCCGAAGTTTATGAACCAAAAAATCTTAAAAAATTCTGATTTAAAGATAATTTATTTTTTACGCGAAAAGTAAAAGAAAGTTGTCAAACTTAAAGTTTTAGAAAAAATATCAAACAACTTTAATAAATTATCTGTATTAAAATTTAGGCTTGTGAAAATGGACCTTATTATATAAATAAAAGCTCATAACAAAGTGAGTATTTTCTTATTCATTTTTCAACCATATTATCTAAAATACGGAACCCTCGCTGCGCGAGTCCTACTCGCACTTTACCGGTTTTTTATGTTATTAAATCTCGGATACATAATAATAATCATCTTAACCTTAAACTAAAAAACAAACAACAGCATAACACGTGCACTGATTATACGAACATACCACCAGAAAGGGGTATCTTTGAAGTCGGTTAAGAAGAGAAGAGACCTACGCTCTACTCGCTTCTCTCTACATAGGTACTCATCGTCGGCGCTGGAACGAGTGCCGCAGATTAACTTGCGACAGCGCTGTGTTCCCTAAATACATAAACCCTGTTCAAACACTGTTTATTCGGTAAGTAATGTAATTTTTGAGTTCATCCTTCGATTTGAAACGATGGATAAAATCGTGTGGATAATGGCGGAATAGGCAAAGTTAATGTAAGTAAACTGATGCAAGTTTACGTAAAAAAGAAAGTTTCGCCGCCGCGCGATAGATGGCGCTTGGTGTAGATTAGGTCGCGATAGCGTTGTGTTCCCCGAGATTACATAAAGGTTTTCCCCTGTATTCCGAAGAAGAAATAAATTGTACTCTTGGTAAAATTTTTGAGTTCGTCCTTTGATTAATACCCAAGGGCGAATAAAGTTCACAAGACAAATGTTAATTCGGTAAGGTAATTAGACCGCACGTGAGGAGGTTCCTCTCTCTGCAGCCCTAACCACCGGTAGATTAAGCCCTGCCCCGCTGCAGGCGGCACACGTAGGTTAGGTTTTTTAATATGATTAGACATCAACACCTTTTTCAAGTAATTTTTAGGGTTACAAAATAGTAAAAAAGGAACCATTATGGTGAGACTTCGGTGTCTGTCTATCTGTCTGTCTGTCTGCCTGTCTACCTGTCTGCCGGTACTGTCTGTCACAGCAGTTTTTCTCAGAAACTAGAGAAGCTATCAACTTGAAATTTGGCATTGATGTATAACTTGCTTGCCCTCATCTGTTTTTAGTAAAAAATATGTAATTATTTTTTTAATATTTGAAAAGAAGGCTAGAATTGAAATTGAAACGTGCTCTTTTTTTTCATGTATTCAAACATATAATCAATTCAGTAATTAACCAGCAATTTGCTTGAACAAAACTCTACAGAAGTTAGAGGGTTTAGTCAATTTTCAGAACTTTGGAGGACGATTTCTCCCAAAAGGTTGAGATTGGGCAGCGAAAAAAAATTTCGTGTCTGTTTTTTTAACATATATCAAAATACCTAAATCAAACCGGAGCCGGATATTTGGGTACCTTTCCGCTTGGCCTACAATTGTAGGTGCATAACGACAGGTATATTGAAATTTTCCAGTTTTATTACTCAGCATGTCAAATTATAAGTAATTATAGATATCCTATCGCAAACACTAAAAACGTTTGCCAGCTGTTTCATTTGCCATAATTTTCATTTTATTCTGAACCCAATAACTTTTCAAAATGTTTAATGAGATATACTTACAGAACCTGTAAGTTAGGTTAGGTTTATTTTATAACAATTCAAGAAAGTTAAACGGTTTCAGAGAAAAATGACTTTCGGACAAATGAAAATTATGGCAAATGAAACAGCAGGCAAACGTTTTTTAGTGTTTCAGTTAGGTAACCGTAATTATATTCATCATTAGGACCAAAATAAAAATAAGTAAAATGTGTACAAAAAATATCGTCATAAATAAATATCCTATACCTACTTTTAACCGAGCAATATTTGCATATATATTTGTAATCACATTCTAAAAAACGGCTCAGACTATTTCGATGAAATTTCCAATATAGGGGTGAATATTGGAAAAGGTGTTCCACGGGGGGGGGGGGGGGGCAAGCTAGTCCAAATGTTAAGTTTTCCAAGAAGTAGGTTTTGGTTTGTCCCAGCCTGCAATACCTTTTCCAATATTTACTTAAATTTAAATTGTCATAAATATCAATTAGTACATTGCTCTTACAATTTTCTATAGATTATATAGCTTGTTTTTCGATTTTCAGTTGTTTTTTTTAATACAGTCGGGTTTTTTGTTTATTTTTAATAATTTAATTAATTTAACTCTTTTTAGTGTTTATAACTAAAATGGTCTGTTAATTAATTATTACCAAGCGACCTATTGAGCTCTGGATCTCTAATTTTTAATGTCGCGAAGCTACAAGTCACAAATTATAAGCGAAACTCTTTAAGCAAAACGAGTTTAAATATTACTTAACATTTATGTATTTTTTTGACTTTCCTGTCAAAATGATTTGGAACGGGCTATTTAATAGCTTTCATTTGATACCCATATTGTTACATTAAAAAATACTTTTTTTTATTCGCCCTCCATATTTTTTTTCTCGGACGCCATATTGAATTATTATATACCCTATGTCACTTCGGCAATTAAGACGAATCCAATGACACCTCGCATGTTAAAATCCGTCAAGCCGTTTAGGCTGCAGAGCGTGCCCAGAAATAGACATACATACATACATACATACATACTTTCGAATAACATAACCCTCCTTCTGACGCAGTCGGGTAAGCGACGACTTTGGTGAGCGACGATATGCCTCCGAACTCTCTTAGGTCGTTCATGAAACGCTGCCGAGCCTGCATTAGGGCTGGCGGCAAGCGATTCGAACACTTGCTTTAAATTCAAGAAAATGTATGTTATTACCTTTTATCGTAGTGTCGTTGTATTTCACATTAATGTAAACTGTCTTTTAAAACATTTAGAACCAGCTAACCTGATTTTAAACGGAAGCAAAAGTCATTTACTATATTCGCTAGTTTGATAAAATTCAGTCTTTGTTGGACAAACTTAATAATAACTTCGCTGCTGTAATCAATAAACTCAATTGTTGTATCATTTTAGAATTTCCATTAACCAGGCCAATTTTTAGGAAAGCAGTACTACAATTCTTAATACATTTTTTACACCGTGCGATGTTAAACTTGCCGCAAGTTAAACTCAGATTCCTAAACTTTAAATTTGATTAAAAAAAATAAAAAAACTGCTAAACTTTTATTAATTCCGTTGATAGATTTACAGGAGCAAAGCCGGTCCACGCGGCATAGATATAATGGAGGCCGTTTTTCCTTTCTAACACTTGCCATGCGCTAAAATTTCGGCATTTAGTAGAAAATTAAAATTATTGTTTTAGACAATTTATTAAATTTTAATCGTAACTTAAAGCTTACGTTATTCGTATAATTTAAATTCTTATAGTACTTTGTATTTTACCCCATAAACTTTAAAATATGACGATTTAAACCTACTTGGAAGTATTACTTTTTATTAGGCTGTCAACCCATTGAGCGTATCAATCATACCATGGCGGCGCGGTTTTCATCAAGTTTCGATTTAACGATTCTCAGTTTTGCAAGATTACAAAATGGTGAAAAAGTGTTGCATACAATTTTGTAAAAGCGAATCCTATGCTGGTTGTGGGATATCGTTTCACAGGTAAGCCGATAAAAAGAGATTTTGGATTTTTACAAATAGGGTGACCTTGCGAGATTAATAACAAGTCCATGTCTGGTCTATCAATATAAAGGTAGTAGGCATTAGATAATTTTCCTATCAAGTTTACTTATTGTACGATCGTGACTTGTGGCTCGATTTCTTTGCTCCCAAGTGTAGTACAGCTGCTACATAATCGAGCGTTCATTACATGGTGTGAAAATTGCTTCATACTCGTACAAATATATATAACTTTTTGCTACAATGTCATGGTCACCCTATTAGAAAGAGATAAACCGCATCTGTGCTTCACATCCTACTCGGACCGAGTTTTGGTTAACAGTGCTCAGTCCTGCTTTAGTAAAAGGTCCTTGGCCTTAACCTAAAACCTTAAGAGAAGTGTCAAAATAATGTACTGAAGAATTGTAGTTCTTTAAAAAAACCTAGAGAAAAGTCCGCGATGGCATAATGTCTATCTCCGAAGATTGACTCACAGTAACCATTTTTATGTTTATGATTTTATTTTAACATTTGGGTATTAGCGAATCTATTCTGTCCGATGCAGTATTTAATAACCTTATCCAGATAAATACTTGGTTACCTTGGGCATTTAATGTAGATTAATATTGTCCCGTACAATATATTATTTAAATTAATACTTTAGAAGATATGGTAGATTCAAAATTACGCGTAACATAGATTAGAAATCAAAACAAATATGACAGTTTCGTTGTCTATACGTATGAAAACCAGCTCTTTGCAGAAATGTTCCTCAAAATAGGAAATGGACAGATGACCTAACATAATAGGAGCATTAATCTTCAAAATGAAAACCTTTGCGTTTTAGTAAAAGAATTAGTCAACAATGTTTATTCCGAAATTAATAATATTAATTTTAAGACTATGAGAGAGCTATTTTATCACCAACTAATGGTCAAGTAAGTATAGAAAATGGCTTAATTATATCGAAGATCAATGCACCGACACACACATACTACTCTGTAGACACTGTGCTCGACCTGGAAGAGGCTGTCCATTTCCCAACGGAATTTCTCAATTCCTTGCAACCTTCTGGATCGCCCCCCATAAATTGGTTTTGAAAGAAGGGTGTCCTATTATTTTACTACGGAACCTTAATCCACCCAAATAACATCTTTAAAAACGTTCATAATAGAGTGCACAATACTGACGTCCGGATGTGCGGCTGGAAAAGTCGTTTTAATTCACCGGATTCCATAAATATTCCTTTCCAGTTAAACGACTGCAATGTCCCGTACAATTATCGTTTTCAATGACAAATTACAAGTCACAACAATACATTCAAAGTTGCGGGCTTAGACTTGATCGTTGAGAGTTTTCCCATTGACTTATGTAGCCCTTTCGCGCGTCACTTCCAGGCAAAGTTCGTTTGTATTGTGCAATGAAAAGTCCGCTGTAAACATTAATATAGAGAGATTCTATGATAACTGGCAGTCACGATTTCTAAAAACGTCATTAAATAAAACCTCTATACATATGCACCTAACTATAATTTGAAAAGTATGTTATTCCAGATGAACTGGGATTATTTTAACTTATATTAACCGAAGCGAAACGAGGGCGTGTCGCTTTTGTTATAAATAGAACTTGATGACGTTACCATTATGCACAATCTCACATCAATTAACATTTGGTATGCTTTCCTTATTACAAGAAGTGCAATAAGTACCGATAGATCATATAAGTAACAAAACCTGCATACATTTTAATACATAAATCATAATCGTTTAATCGTTTATACACCGTATGCCATCATCAGTATCGTCACCAAATTGCATCCGTCAGCCGCCCATTAGTAATTATGGATGTGCGTACAGTCAACCAATTTGATTCTTAGGCCACTATGGACTTTGCCCACGTGACGTTGTAAACCAAATCAAAGGAAGTCTCTCACGTTTTGGTTGTCAACGTCACTTTAACAGAGTCCATAGTGGCCTAGGAATTAAATTGGTTGACTGTACCTCCGTGTATTTGTTTGTGGCATTGTAGCTTCCCAACTGATGAAGCAATTAACAAACTCGGTTGCGGTTTTTTTAAATATTTTATCAGGATAGTTCTTAGCTAGTTTCTTCAAAATCAAATTCAAATTATTTATTGCATTATAGCGACAACATAAACCCCGTAGGAGCACAGCATTGGTAGTAGAACATGCGCAATTTAATTATTTAGGTAGTCGTAACTATTAAACTATACGTATAACATCAACTTAGAAATCGGTTTGGACGTTGAAGAGATATCGGCTTGGAAACTAGGGATCGAAATTTATATAGTCGATTTTTAGCGGTTATAGGAACTTGTGTGAGTGCGCCCGGACCGCTCTTTCCGTCTTGGCTTTAAACCTACCGCCAAGCAGCAGTGTTGACATTTTTGAGTTCCAGTGTTAGGATAAGACAGCCGGTAAAATTACTAGCATAGAGGCGAGGCATTCCATCTTTGTCTTCTACATTGGCAATACATTTGCCGTCTCAAGATTGCAGTCTTGAGATTGTTGTTTTGAAATTGCTAGTTCTTATCTTATTCTTAGATCCATCTTACCATCAAGTTAGGTTATGCAGATTATCAAAAGTTTCAATTTTTTCGTATTAATTTTGCATATATTATTTAAAACAACGAACTGGTTTGACGGACAGGATTGACTAAGAACTTTTCCCTTTGCGTTTGCATTGGATGATTTCAAAAAAAAAACTTTATTTTATCAATAGCCTTGTTTGGTTAAGAGCTCCAGAGTTTTAGTTTCTCCTCCATCCCACTATATCCGTTTCACCTTTAATTCCCGCTGTATAAAAGTCACTCAAAATGACATTTCACAGCTGCATCAATGTACGTAAAATTAAATAGTGCGACGGGAATTCATGGAAAGAAAACACTTATAATGTTTGATCGGAACTTAAAATTTAACTAATGGTCACAAAACGTTACTAATGGTTAAAATCTCAAGGAACTGTGTCAAATTTTCGATTCCTTTATCGAATTTAAACAATTAGTTGAGTTAACTACTGATCATACAACAGGGCCTAACCCTATTTTAGTTAAAGTATGCGTTGTCCACTTCTGTCAAATGGAAATATCATAGTGACAGATAAGGACAAAGCATTTTTTGAGTACACTTTAGCTATTGTGCGGTTATGAATTAAGAGGATAGGTTTTTGCAAGAGTTTTGTCTCTTGCTCGTGTTAGCATCAGGTGTAAATTTGTATTGAACTTTCAAATGTTTCTAACACAAGTATTCCCATACAAACTGAGAGTTTACACAGTTCGTGCGTTTTTTATGACGTCAAACTCACACTAAGGTTCCAATTTATTCTAACCCAGTCCCAATTCGCAGTAGCTAGAAAAAAAGTTAAAGTTTGGCTTAAGTCATGAACTACAACAACTTGTAAAGTCAAAGCCGAACTAAGTTGTGGTATAAAGTTTTTACCATTTGTTCTGAAACGGAACGAGCCAAGAATTAAAAGCACTTGTTAACTCAATGTAGAGATACTTCACTACCGATTAATTAGCAGAACTAAGAATTCGCCGAAACAAAAGCGAGAAATTGGATTTTATTGGACTTGGTGGTAAGACCTAGTACGTCTATAACAATACCTAAATTGTATTTATAACTAAACACCGGTGTTCGTGTGGTATTCTGGGGTGAAGGTTAGGCCGTAGGTGAATGACTAGCACAAACGTATTCGTAAACGGATTCTCTATCAAAAGAAACGGTAAGTTACATTAATTCAAACAAACCAAAGGTACAGTAAAGTTGTTATATATCTCACAAAAGTCCCGGGTTCGATTCATGGTATGGGCAAATATTTGTGTGATGAGCACGAGTATTTCTTACTGAGTCTTGGATGTTTTCAATGTATTTAAGTATTAATTTCGCTATATAAGTATTTATATCGTTGTTCAGTATCCATATACAGGCCTAGAGCTTAGTTTGAGTTAGAAATTGTCCCCTATTATTTATTTATTTATTTAGTTGTTAGGCATATCAAAACGCAAGCTGAAAGTGTTGTCAGTAATTTTATATTTCCCCCATAATATATTCACAGTTTGAGGTAACACTCACAACAGGCTGCGGTACACAGAGATATTAAAATTAAAAATGCATGCCACAAGATTGCCGTTACACCGACTAAATGGGCAACAAAAAATTACAGAAAATAAATTTGAGCTTAGATATGCGAAATTTCAACGCCGTTTTGTTGTTTGCGGCAGTAAAAAGTATTGTTTGCGGTTATAATGGGATTTTTATTACTGCTTGGTCATTTCAGAGTGCAAATTGGAGTAAAGTTATTATTATTTAACGAAATTTATGTAAAAATAGTCGGTACGTTTATTCTGCACAAGTTTCGTTTTATCAAACGGGAAAAGTACTGTATTGTGGAAATCCATTCAAACGACCTGCAGTTAGCACTTCTCTTTCAGTTGCTCTTATATGCTCTTGACTTTTCAAGACGTAACCCTGTATATAAACTCATTGGCGTATCTAGACATATTTTCCAGGGGGGGGCCTGGCCTATGCCTTGTTGAGATACATTGAGCTAGACTTCATTCGGCTTCCTATTTACAAGTGATCAATGATCATCCTGGGGTGGGCACCAGACCATTCTGGGGTGGGCACGGCCCACCCGGCCCCCCCCGGCGAAATTACTCGCTTCTTAAACTTAAGATTGACAAATATTTTAAGAGCTTTAAATTCCATTAACTACTAGGCGGCATGTGTAAAAAAGTGTAATGAATATATTGTTGCTGTTTGCTTGCCTAGTAATTATCATAAATCAATCAATCGATCAAACATCAACCTGTACATAAATTCGAACTTAAAGGGTCGTTATTCTAGGCAGTAAAAACCATACCGACTATCTGTCTTTGACCGGTTATCGTATGGTCAATGTTTTGATAGCTCTTATTTACTAGACATTCCATAACAGGTCAAATACGATACCATTTTTCAGGTTCCGTAGTCAAACTAGGAACCCTTATAGTTTCGCAATGTCCGTCCGTGCCTCCGTCCTTGCGTCCGCAGCCAAGCTCAGAGACTCTTAGTACTAGAAAGCTGTAATTTGGCATGAATATACATATTAGCCACGCCAACAAAGTGGTAAAATAAAATATTGTTTTTTTTTTTTAGTGTAACTCCCCTACACGTAACGTGGGGGTGTATTTTTTTCTCGTCTACCCTATAGGTAGTCTTTCAAAAATAATGCGCGTTTGTCAAAACAATTTTATTGTTAGAGTCAAGTGCCCAACTAGGTACAGCGAAAACTACAAATACTAAAAATCTGAAAAATATCTTAGATGAAAAAACATATAACGAATTTTGAAGAAAAACTGTCTCAAGATACAAACTAAAATGTTTATACCTACTAAAATCATCTAAAATAGCACCAAATAATTTGAAATAGAGAATTAGTTCATACTTGTAGTTTAGTTTAATTTTAATTTAAATACGTTTAGTTTAAATTTTTACATACATACATAATCTCACGCCTTCGTTCCCAGAGTGGGGTAGGCAGAGCTACAGAATTACAAACATCTCTAAAAACTTGTTGATAATTCTATAACCACAATTTGCACAATTAGGCTAAGATGTTTACCAGGCTATTAGTGACAGGTTGCAAGCCCACCGCCTAACAGTACTACAAGCCTTTATTCCCTTAGTCGTCTCTTACGACATCCACGGGAAGACATGGAGTGGCACTATTCTAACTCGGCAACCACACGAGGCGAGGGGAGTTTTAATTTCTAATTGTATTAATTTCATATTTGTTGTTTTTTGAGATGGTGTTTGTGTAGTAACTTCGGCTTCGGCATGGTCAGTCATACTGTTGCCCGGTTTTTACCGCTTAGAATAGAGGCAAAAAGAGGTCATGGTATTGTTTTTACCTCGGCCGCAATATTGTCAAGTAATCAAGAGCTATCGAAACAGTGACAATATGGAAACAGGTTAAAGACGATATAGTTTTACCGTGTAGAGTCTCAGCAGGGCCTCTTTTTTACTAGGTAAAACCGTATTGCCTTTCACGTGTTATAGTGGGGTATATACTGGGGGCGATTTTTGACTTTCAAGCGCTCGAAAGTTTCACTCGGAAGTGAGCAAAATTTTCGAAACCGTTTTTTCAAATACGAGCGGTAGAATTGAAAACGAATGGTGCGGACCACTCGTCTTTAAATTTTCTATCGCTCGTAATTTCAAAAATACGGTTTCACAGATTTTGCTCACTTCCGAGTGAAACTTTCGAGCGCTCGAAAGTCATAAATCGGCCCCCTGTTTCTTTAACTCGGCCGCCATTTAGGGCCGGGACACATCACCTCGGCATGGCGTCGTTAACGTGAAACGGCGCGGCGCCGTAGAAAGGCACGTTGCCGCGACGTGCAGATACACGGTGTCGTCATTTATTATAAAGTGCAATATTAAGCCCAATGGCCTGCGCGTAGTTTAAAATAGTTGAAGCCGTTGTCACACGGCACCGTGTATTTGCACGACGCGGTCTGTCCCTTTCACAAATATATAATTTTATAGAGATAGAGCCTAAAGAAGTAGACTTTCAGTTATAGATAATGTAACGCCTCCATTATATCTAAGTTTTTAATTAAGTTTTGGATGAAGGAGTTTTTTTGTCTTGGATAGCAAGCAAAACCTTTCCAATAGGTTTAGCTATGGTTTTTTGGACAGGAAAAAAAAGAGGAATGAAAAGAATTAGGGGAAATAAAATAACACGAATCTATTTCGCGCTACGAAATCGAATAATGTTAGCCAGTAAGGCATGCGACAGGGGCAGAAATCCTTATGATAAAAGAAATAGGATGTGGCTTCAGGGAAGTATCCATCTATATCAGTTTTGCTGTACCAGTATAAATAGATTATTCTCGTGTTGATACCGCTAATTTGGTTTATGTTTTTAATCATTTATTCTCAGCTTTTATCGTAAAGTACAGTACATCCTTTCAACTTCTGGAACTGTTCATCTTGCAATTAAGTAATTTATGTAATAAAAAAAATCATATTGATATATTTATCTGGTGGAAAGTCCAATTGACATGAACGTTCTAGTGTTCAGGATCTCATACATCGATTGATGAATCGAAGTTCAGATGAAGATCAAGGTCTCGCTGAACGCTGTCCCTGAGAAACTGATATAAGAATATGATCATTCAAGTCTACGGACAATTTACAGTAGTTTAAACTTCCTACGGGAATACAAAAGAAGCGAAAGTAATGCCCAAAGCTTGAATTAATTGCTTGATGTTACTGTTATCCAAGGATATACTACTTAAGCTTTCTTTTCCACCTTTCTTTCATTCATATATCAAGTCCTTCATTATATTTTATCTTTGGCTATTTATAGTATTGCCCTATCAGAGTGCTTGTCTTCTAGAATAAAAAGTTAAGAAAAGAAACAAAATCACAAACTATGTACTCTATTGAGGGTTTCTTCTTGACCCCTAGCTTGACAGAGATTACAGATCGACAGACATACAATAAATAGGGAATTCTTTTAGTATCATCTTAGCTTCCTAGAACGCGCTAGAGGGATACCCAGTCTGGTGACGAGTCTCATAGGTCTGGCGATAGCCAAGGGGCACTACCAGCTCCAGAGCGGGTGTGGGGCTCTACCTTTAAGCGCAAACCTTTAATGCTTTCCAAACATGTGCTTAAATTAGTTAATAAATAATCACTCTCATACTTAATCTTATTCCGCAATCAGCTCGATAGTTTCCTAAAATCCTCAGTGTTCATTAGATTTCCAAATTGTTTTGTTTGTCTTTCCCTTAGGTTGGTTTAGGAGATCCTAATTTGTTTTTTTTGGTTTTTATGGGATTGTTCCTCTCAGTAGCCACTTCTCAAAAGTATTTGGGTTACATTTCAGGTTATGACGTAGGTTTCTAGTTCTTTTATCCCTAGACAGATCACTTGGCCATTACAATTCCGTATTTGCAACAAACTAGATCAATTCTAAAAGTTTTTCTTAGGGAATGGCACGGCAGAGTAGGGTATGACGTCAGTTTTTGGTGCTTAGGTTTAGTTAGGTAGCTTGTTAGGTTACAGTGCCTTTCTACGGCGCCGCGCCGTTTCGAGTTAATGACGCCGTGCCGTGGACATGTGTCCGGGGCCTTACTGTCAAATAAAAAAGAGCCATTGTAACGTTGACAATACGATAGCATGAGAAAAGGCGATATGGTTTTACCCTGTAGAATATAGGCCCAGTTGTTTTTCTTAACGAAAACAGGTGGGCTATTTATACTTGTAGTTGTAACGCGTATAGACACGCACACTGGCCAATCCGCTTTCGTTGCATAAAACAGTGACCTTTTTTCAACTTACTTAAATAAAATACTTAATTAAAATTATCAATTAGTCTGTATATTTTTTAAACATATATACTGTGGATTATCCTTATTCTGAAAAGCGCCTATTTAATGTAGGTAAATAATTTTTTGAAGTTTAAAAATTTTGCGAATATTTTGGCAGGCGTTTAGAATATATAGTTTTTATAAAAAGATAAGATAAAAATATAAAGATAAAAGACGTTTATTCAGTAAGTAGGCCGCACGGGAACTTTTAAACGTTAAGAATCGAAGACATATTGATCATGCGACTTTAAGTACGTCTCTACTTTACCAATCTCGATTTCTGATCTTACTATATGACTTTGACGACGCAGATAGACTAAATGGAGTAGTTGGTAGTGACCCTGCCTACTGGTCTAGGATTTCGAATAGGAGACGATTTGCACCGGGCTGTTAATTCGATGAAAAGTATTTTATATCAAATTTAATACGCTAAATAATATGTGGCGAATAGGCAGTACTTATATCATTAAATTTTTTATTAAAATGGAACTTTTTTTAAAATTGCATATTCTTGTTTAATAGACGAATTACATACTAATCGAAAGTATGAAGTCTATAGAATATGCAAACGTTAGGTTTGGTGCAAATTATTAGTACTGACTTACCTGTTTATACCTGCCTACCCAATAGTTTGACGGGAAAAAAATAGTCAACCTAACGTTTGCATATTCTATAGGCTTCATACTTTCGATTGGAATGTAATTTGTCTAGTAAACAAGCTATTGCATTTTTTTTAAACAAAGTTAATTTTTAAATTTTTCTTTAATTATATTATATTATTTTCTTAAATTTTTCAGCCTATCTATACGCCATATATTACTTAGCATATTAAATTTGGTATAAAATACTTTTTATCGAATAAACAGCCCGGTGGAAAACGTCTCCTATTCGAATCTCCTACTATACGAAATTAACGATCCCGCGGTTCGATTCTCGGTCAGAGCAAATATTTGTGTGATGAGCGCGAGTATTTTTTCTTGTGTCTTGGATGTTTTCGCTATTAAAATCTGAAAGATAATATTGTTACCCTACAAAACTAAACTTAACTTAACCTTCCCTCAAACAATACCAAAACTCCGACATAAAACTTGAAATAAATGCGGTTCTTTTTGTTACGATCGACGTATTAAGATCGAGCAAAAAACGCCGAAAAATATCACGTTTCTCTTATGGAGTCCTTATTTTTTTAATTTTGTTGTAATAGCAACAATAGAAATACACACTCTGTGAAAACTTAAACTGTCTACCTATCACTTATGGCTCATGAGATACAACCCGCTGACAGACAGACTGAAGGACGGACAGAGAGCGGAGGCGTAGTAATAAGGTCCCGTTGTTTGGGTACGGAACCCTTAAAAGCGATTTTAAAGACGTACTGTATTTTTTCAAGTTGTTTTTTCAGTATTTGATACGGCTATTTCATAATTTTTTTACCTTTATGTTTATATGCGCGGCTATGTCATCATACGTGTTGTTATCTTGCATGATACATCAGAATGAGTGTAAGGGTATTTACTTGTTATTATTATGACGATCGGTTTACCGCAAAGTCGATTATAAATGCGTTCTCAAAAGAATTGGTTTAAAATAATGAGTGACTAACTAATTGATATTACGTGAATTCGTTATTTATTTTACAAATGACTGACTTAATACCTAAAGGCAGTCTCTACCAGTCAACTAAATAATCATACAGTAACTAACAAAAGTGGTACACGGAAAAAGGAAGACAGAAAACAAAGCAATGAACATATTTACAAAATAATAATACTTTCAATGTACTGTTCCGTGTTTAATTTTTTTGGTGTTCAATAAAGAGTATTTGTATTGTATTGTATTGTACTTTACGCAAAAAGTACCTACTAATAAATAAATAAATAAATGTGAGATTATTTGGTGCCTTCTAAAGAAAACCCAATTTGTCTTCGAGTTAGTTTATTTAGATAAAAACTTTTAAACTATACAGGGTGACTTCAAATTGGTAATAGATAATCAAACTTTTACACTAATTTTACCTAAACTAAACCCCTCTACTAAGTCTCGTGCTGCTAATTTACTAAAAAGATATTTTTTTTTCAAGTATAAATTCCGTTTTTTTGCTTAATGCTGTTACTCTACCCGTTATATACCCTTAATTTGGCAAAAATAAAAAAAGTCGGGAATTCAAACCCTTTTTGATTTTGAATCAGAAAAAAAATAAAAACACAAATCAAGCAAAAAATGTGAACCTTATGGTATGTATGGTATGTCATACACTGCCAAATTAAGGGTTAAGACATTTTTACACTTTGTGAAGTAGTAAGTGCATCTTCTTCTTCTTCTTATGGTGCCTCTTCATTAATGAAGGTTAGCAGTCAGCTCCTTAAATCTGGTCTTGTCCAGAGCAAGTCTGAACAATTGTTCTACCGACGTCCTGCCAAGATGCATTGCGCTAACTAACGTTTCTATTCGTTTCATTTTTAAACCAATCGCGTCTCTGGTAGGTCACGTAACTTTTCGTATCACGTCACCTACCAGTTTAAAAACGAATCGTTTACGCGATTGGTTTAAAAACGAATCGAATCGAAACGCTAGTTAGCGCAATGCATCTTGGCTGGGCCCTCTGTTCTTATGCCAGTCCATGCCCTGATGTTACGGAGCCATGACCTCCGAAGAACTTCAGTATTGGTGACGTGGTCCGTCCACCGGATGCGCAACATTCTGCGGTAGGACCACATCTCAAACGCTTCTAGTTTTTTCCTCAGGTTTTCTTTAAGGGTCCATGCCTCGCATCCATACAATACAAGAGGCCAAATGTAACACTGTAATATCCTGGTTCTTACTTTGATTGAGAGATGACGACAGCACAGACAGTAAGTGCATGTGTAAAGTGATTAGTAAAATCAACGTGTAAACGGTCACTCTGTTAAGTGACACGTGCGAGTGCGAAGTTAAGTGAATGGATGGTCGGTCTATTTTTGCCTGTTAAATAGTTGCCCCCGCTCACTCGCGTACTCCCCGGACTCGCAGTACGTCCTAACTAAACACTGTGTAAACAGTATCTGCTTGTTAAATGCATAGTACGGATGTGAATGAATTCTGAATGAATTCTTCTGCTGATCAATTTTCTTTAAGGATTTTCGATTTCAACTTCAACTAACACCTCATTCTCGATTTCCCAAGCGATGACCGCAACTATTCTTTTTAAATTGTTCTTAATTCTATTCGTTGTTCGTCCTCCGTTTTGTTGCACACTTTGCCCCTGCACAACGCACAACTAAGCAATGTGTAAACGATTTCTTAACAATTAACACTTATTATAGTAAAAACTTGTTAACTTATCACTTCTCACCTGGACTTGCTACTTCACAGTGTACTGAGTGACAGGTATGACAGTTAGGTATTAAAATATAGGGTAACCACATATTTATTAGTTTTTTTAGAAAGTTGGCGATTGTTAAAAAAGGCTCGTGTCAACTGAGTTAGTGGAATTTACTATCCGTCATTAACTGAGCCATAATCAAGTGTTTTTAACCGACTTATCCGTTTTTGATAGAGTATACTTCCGAGATGGTCCCATTGTCACCAAATCTGAATCTGATGAGGGGATCCGTGAGGAATTGAGGGAACTCCTCAAATATTGTACGCAAACATAAAGCGATTTTAGTATTTTTAGTAACCAGTCCAGCATTTGCATTCAGAAAGTATCATTTAATTTTGGTGAAGTGGAACTGATGATGAAGACCACGGATGGCCACCGAAACTCCTCAACGGCACTGATTTCAAGGGTGGCGATAAGATATCTCGATTAAGATAGTTGAGCGAAAGCGGGATTTTTGTTTTTTAAAACATTTTGTATTATTTACCAATTTGAAGTCACCCTGTATTTATTTTTACTAAGACTCACGCGCACTCGTTCGTCGTTCCAATCTT
The DNA here is from genome assembly GCA_946894065.1 of Acleris literana. Lineage (NCBI taxonomy): Eukaryota > Metazoa > Arthropoda > Insecta > Lepidoptera > Tortricidae > Acleris > Acleris literana. The sequence goes on from OX335669.1 coordinate 24,495,996, forward strand.
TCTCCCTCACGCTCATCCTCCTGTCATCCTTCTCACATATATTATATAGATATTAATTTAAATACATAAAATTATGTACAATAATATATAAACCTATAAAAATAACACCAGAGACTAAAACATATTCCATGATGGGTCTAACATAAAATTCTAGGCATCCTTCGATTGTGTAAGACGAGTAAAAAACTTTTGAAGGCCATGTACGCCATCAGACAAGTGCAGAAGCTATATGATACCAAGGATTTTCAACAGTCTTTTCTCAGAGGACGAATTCAAAAACTAAAATAATGGTTGTAGATAGTGAGCAGGTACTCCCTCTCACCGACGCACTTAAAGGCTTTGAAAAGGTCAGCGAATTTGTGTACCTTGGGTCAATAATCACAAATGGAGGCAGTTGCACGGAAGAAATCCGCCGAAGATCCGGTATGGCTAAAAGTGCGATGGCTAACCTCGATAAAGTGTGGAAGAATCGTAGTATTCGCCGTGCGATTAAAGTGCGCTTGGTTCGAGCTCTGGTCTTTTCTATCTACGTCTACGGTGCCGTGCTTTTTACGTGGTGTGTAAAAAGCCGTGATAGCAGTGAAATCGATGTCTTCGAAATGTGGTGTTGGCGGAGACTGCTTCGTATACCGTGGACTGCCATGAGAACCAACGAGTCCATACTGCACGAGTTAGGCATCACCAAGCGGCTTTCTGCTATCTGTCAAGAGCGCGCCCTCCGCTTCTTTGGTCACATCGTGCGTTCTTCGAAGCACAGTCTGGAGAAACTAATTATTTTGGGCGAGATGGATGGAAAGCGTGCTCATGGCAGATCACCAGCAAGATGGTTTGAAGTCATTAGGAAGGCGGTGGGCGGCAGCATGCACCGAGCGGCCCACTCTGCGTACAATGGCACAGACTCGCGTAACATAACCTGTGGTCGCGATCCTCAGCAGTGGGACCGAGGTAGCAGAAGATCTCCTTATAATGAGCGTTTTGTTGATAATCGATCACGTAGTCAAAACTGTCTGAGAGTTTGTTAAAGATCTGATTAGATTTGGTCAAACGGGACATGAAAAACGAACTACCTGCATTAAAGAAACGCTTGGATAATAATAACTTTTTCACACCACATTCTCGAATTTGCCCAATTATATGCAAACCACACCTAAAGTAAGTGATTATAGCCATCGGCTAACCGGCGGATTATAATGAGATTTGAATTTGTATGAAAAATTGTTCCTAGAAACCTACAGCAAACAGAACTTATTTGAAAATCGAACTGGCCACTACAAGCCATATACGCAAAACAAAGAAAATAAAACAAAAGGTGAGAAAAGTATTCTCCTTTGGGATAAAGCTGTTTTCGTCTTGGGCGAGCTTGAATTCCTCGCTTCGATCAGGAATTAACTCGTAACACCCTCCCCATCCTCACCCTCAGGAATTAAATCTGGAGTCCCTCATTTCCTCAGGATTCAATATCGCGCCCGTGACATAAAACAGTGCTTTATCCCCTATTAACGATATATATATAATATATCTACTATTAACGATGCAAATGCAATAACTGTACTGATGTCTTCAAAAAGTATTAGATTTATCACGAATCCGTCTATTTCGTCTATAATATTCCTCAGACACAACGAAATGATAGGCCTACATCGGTCAGCGGACTGTTAATTTATGCTGACCTGACCTTTAATTTATGTGAATTGATAAATAAAATCAGGAAACCAATCTAGTAATTTATATCAAAATTAAGGTCTAATCAATTTAACTTCATTATAAGGTGATTTACTTGAAGATCTTATAAGGAAAATGCGATCAAATAATGAGTCAGAGTCAGTCAATCGAGGAAAAGCCGAGTGGTATTACACGCAACGAATTTTTAAATAGTTTTAATTGCTTTTGTACTTAGTTTGGTGTTGTTGGCAGTGCTTAAAGGTTGTATTTAAATAAATAAAAACATGTCTAGATTATTAGTTGTGTGTGTTATTGGTGTTATTTATATTACGTGTATAGAAAATTTAGGTGAGTTATTTTCTTTATTTTCCTGCTGTTTCGGTCTCTAAAACAATTTGCTGGTGAGTTCGTCGATGAAGTTACAGTTGGATATCAGAGCGTAAATGTAACTTGTTCGGACGTATCTCTACCTTTGTCAAACTTTGAAGAAACAAAAATCTTACTGTGATACAAGTGTTTGACATATGTGTCTGTATCATTTGTGAACAGGAAATAAACATGGAAAGCAAATTTCTTAAAATGCAATGTTTTTTGACATTTACTTTATTTTTCCCATGTTTTAGAAATAATTTTTGGAATAAGTTTAGCATTCATATTTCATAATAAATTTTTCAAATGTATATAAATAAAAATGGCCGAAATATCATTTTTTAAAATGTTTTTGTAAATTTTCAAGTTGCGTTTTCTTTAAATAATTCAACATCATAATGTCGAAATTTCAAATCCACCTCTCAGCCGTAAAGCGCCGTATGCACGATTGCACGCGACGAGATATTCAAGGAATATGCACACTGCACGCCGTGAGGTCATATCATATTTAGTTATATTCGGATTATATAAGTTTTATTTAAATAACTGATAGATCATGAATAATTTAAAATTGCGCTAAACAAATTGCCATTGCACGGTTCCGTCAGCGTAGGTATGTACATTCACGTAGATGAAATAAAAAAAATATAGGGTTGCTTCCACGATAACATTCACTTTGCCATAACAATAGAGATAGTTTCAAATTGGGCGAATTAGATGCAATGTTTGTTTCGTGAGATACATTGGGTTTATAATGTTTTATTTTTTACATTGGGTTTATTTCCTTTTGCGTACTATAAACGGCAAGTAGTCATATCGTTAATGGTATCATAATACCACCTATAGCATAACCAAAGCATAAAAATAGTTCTATAATGAGCGTTGCCATGGTAATAACAGTTCGTTAATAATTATTATATATCCTTTCAGCCGTCAAGCGATCAGTATGCAAAATCGATGAGATGTTCGTTGAATGTGCACACTGCGGCCCTCAGCGCTGTGACGAACTCGGCAGGCCCAAGCCGTGTGCCGGGAGCACTGGCCTGTGCCGACCGGAGTGCGTCTGCAGCGACGGACATGTCCGGGATGCGGGGGGAAAGTGTATATTTAAGAACGAGTGTCGTGAGTTGTGTATTATACGATTTAATTACATAGGGTGTCCTTCAGAATTCCTAATAACGTTTGTCGTGCGTTTTGATTGTCCGAATTATCATTTGTCCTGAATTGGTTTTCAGCTGAGTTAAACAACTTGTTACGTTTTCCAAAATTAGTGAGGCTAGGTCAGGTTAAGGTTATATTATCGCGGGTCGTAGTCAATTGCACAAGCAGAACCTCCGGCCCTCGCCAACAACGGCGTGAAGGCAGAGTCACTGGGTTTTTATTGGGTGTTCTAGCCACTCTTGGTTGGTGAGTCCCACTGGACCCACATAACCACCTTAGCCTCCCCGGGCCCAGATGGTATGTGTAAAAAGGCGTCTATTATCACTTAACTGTACATTTTTAAAATTCACGCGAAATAGGCTTTAAGATAAAGAAAATTTCATAGGATTATATTCCATATTCTATAAATAGTATATTCATTCAACGGTTTGTTATCCGTTGATCTTAGATTTATGAAGGTACTTTGGTGTTACTTGTATTAATGGTGCCACAGGACGGCCGGCGTTTGCTTGGTGCAGTCTTCAACTTGCCAGTAATTTTCAAATCCTAAAAGTCAATTTTAAACCGGTTACCGTAATTGGAATGGAATTAGATACCCAATAACAATGCAACATAATGGTGTCCATGGTATCTAAGAGCTGGTCCTATAATAGAGTCGGGAGGAGGCAACAGGATCTCTGCTGCTCTTAACGTAGAACTACCGAGTTTGAATTTGTTATATTAGATTCGGTAAGCGGATAATGACTGTGCAACATTAGTGCAGTCAGCGTCAAAATCTCGTTTAAAAATATTATATTTAGTGCATACCTATATTTTCAGCTGATTGTGGAGGAGACAGAAATGCAACGTCAGGCTGTGGCGACCACTGTGGACAGTCGTGCTCCGACTACAATGACGTCAACAAGACGTGCTTTAGCAGCTGCCAGTACAACCGCTGTGACTGTAAAGAGGGCTTTGTCTTTAGTGAAAAGTTAGCGGTGTGCGTACTGCCAGGTGATTGTTGAATTAAATGTAACTAGAAGGCATTTTGTTTAATTTATCTCTATTGCAAAGTGCACGATGTTCCTGGGAATGACAAATATTTATGTGATAAGTGTCAGAATCTGTTCCTGAGTCTTAAATTTTCTCCGTATTTAAGTTTTTTATCTTAAGTACCCGAAACCAACGTGCAGGCATGACTATGTATGAAAACGAAAGAAGCGAATGAGATTTGTCAGGAAACGTAGCAGGTGGAAAGAAGTGCCTACCCCTCTGGGAGACAGGCGAGATTTAATGTATGTATATATGTAAGTTTTTTATACATTAGTTTTTTTATCGTTGCCTAGTACCTTTAGTACAATCCTAGATCTTATTTTGGGACTAGGTCAATTTGTGTGAGGTTGTCCCTTTGATTGATTATAATTATATTTTTATACTTTTTAAAGTCAGTAGCAATAGCAGAGCTGTCTCGCTCTTATTTTGTGTGATATAACAGGATGTCGTTAGATCGTGTTCCGACTACAACGACGTCAACAAGACGTCCTTTAGTAGCTGCCAGTACGACTACTGCGACTGTAAGGAGCGCTTTGTGTTCAATGAGAAGGTTAGCGGTGTGCGTGCCGCCGAGTGACTGTTGAATTAAACGTGTCTAGCATTTTGATTTTTTTACCTTTGATACAATTAAAAGTCATATTTTATTAATTACAACTTTGACTTATTGATCGGGTTTTGTATATTAAAATAATAAGTCTAAGTTGTAAGGTATTAGAAAACATCAGCATTTTTACGACAATTTGTAGTCGGTAGCAATTCTAGCAATATCTGTTTTACTTTTACTTCGTGTCCCGTATATTGACCGCTGTAAATTCCCAAGATAAGTTGCTAGTACAACTGCACTTAAATATTATAAAAAAATTCAATTTTTAACAACGAACTACTTAAAGCTAAAAACAAAACCTATCAACTATCGGCGGTATTATTTTTCCTCCCGACACCTGAAAAACTATTTTACTGCTCCCAGGCGACAAAGTGCACTTTGCAGTTTTTACCCCTTCGAAATGATCAAAGCGTTGAGCTCGTGCCCCAATTTCCGTATCCGCATTTAAAAGGGTTCCGCTTTGTCGATGGCGATTGAAGGTGTTTCTGATATTGCTTTTAAACCTACGTTTGGTAAAAAGTTTGACTTTATATTCCTGGATAGAACCGAAAAACGAATGTTCGGTTGTATTTTCATTGAAATTACTTTTCCGTACTTATTAAATTGTATTTTAAAAAATACACATCTCAAACAAATTGAGAGTTGAATAAGACCCTTTATTGAAAATATGACACCATTTAAAATATATCCCATGAAAAATGTTAACTTAGCTATATGCGGAGTAGTGACATGCGTAATGCAATCTCCTTAATCAGTTAAAATCTACCACCGCTTCCCAGGAGGAAACTGCCGCTGAGATGAACAGCTTCGGGAAACTCGAAACAGATAGTAAGTAAGGTGTTTTACCCTTCTTAAACCAACTGTCAATCGAAGAATGTAGGTATCAGCGGGGGCCGTTCACTTGACCAAAAGTAAGTTTGACACACGTAGGCATCATTTTACAAACTTTCATTTCGCAAAAAAGTTTTGTGCTTAAGCCAGTACACATTGGCTAAATGGGATTATTAATTAAGTTAGGTCTGGTTACACTATTGACCACAAAAAAATTAAAAATAATGCAGCAAGAAGTACCTCTTTGGCGAAATGAAAGTTTATAAAACTATATCGATATAGTTTACCAAATGATAATGTGGTAAAACATTACTGAACCACAAGTCTATCTACGTAATCAATGGTCAGAATTTCCCGAAAACAACAAGACTTGAACAGAAAATAGCTTTCGTGAGATAAAATTGGGTGAAATGATACATTTTATAAAACGTCCTTCGATAGTTCAAGCGTACCCAACAATATTATGAAGTAAGAAACGTCGTTTACGATTGGTGGAATTTTGCCCGAAATATTCGCTTGTCTTCGCAAGATTGTTCCTGTCGTTTTATATGTTTATGGTTTTAGACAGAAGGTTATTTTATCCTTCTCATCCTTATTCTACCTAAATGCGAAGGTGTGTTTGTTCATTTTTCTTCGCGTCTCAGTGCTTCCACCGATTGACGTGAAATTTGGTAAAGACAAAGATAGTTAAAATAGCCCGGAAACGGACGTGTTTTATCTTAGACAATTTCTTAGAGAACAGCAATACACGAATTCTCGCGAGAAAAAAATGTTAAAAATTTAAAGATTACTAAGGATGATTGTGTTGACATTTTGAAATTAGCTAAAATTGGTACATGTCTAACCAAAAGAAAGATTTTAAAACCAGACTTTAAGATTTGTACACAATTTTATGTAACAACTGAATCATTAAGAGGCCACATAATATATGATGCCACGCCCACATAAGAATAAAAAGGGATGGCTTTATGTGCTTCGGCGCAAAAAGCGTGAGATGGAGATGAGATGAGATTGTTTGCAACGTCAAATTTAAATAATTGTTGTTTACCATAAAACCGCAAAACTTGTTTAGGTAATAACATTAAATAAATATTGAAATATTAGAGAACTATCTCACACAAATTGACCTAGACCCAAACTAAGTTCTAGGCTTGTACTATGGGTACTAGACGACGATAAACTTACTTTAGAGAAATACATAATTAAATTCATAGAAATCACCCAAGACTCAGGAATAAATACTCGCGCTCATCTCACGAATTACGCCCTTTCCGGGATTTTAAGCCAGGACCGCTAGCTTCGCAGGCAGGATCACTACCTACTAGGAAGATTTATCCAAAAACTTAAACTTGACTGTTAATAGCTCACAGAATTGAAAAGTGCCTCGCAACTTTTACATTTCCTGGACCTCTGTTAGTCACGCACAGTGACCTATTGTTAACTAAGAATCTCAATGACAGCGTGAAGTTACGAGAAAGAAATAACGTAGAAATTAAATATTGGCATTCTGCGACACGATTAATAGCTTGGGTGAAGAGGAATCTTCTGGGAGAGTTAGTCAAGAGCAAACCCATTATCAATAAAAAAAAAATAAAAAAAAAACTAATGTAGAACTCCGAGATCCCAGCGTAGATACTTATATGTCAATGTCTTGCTAAAAATAGAGCAAGGAAACCTCGTGAATTTTCAGAAAGGCGGTCGCGTCAGAATTGATTTATGTTCTGTAAGAAGACGTTAGTAGGTAGAGCAAGAGATACGTTAACGTTAAACTAGTAAGGCAATATTTCATTTTCGATGATGAAGACTAGTGTGGTCTGACTTTAGTAGACGTGCTTTAATTACGTAATATATTTAAGGTAGGCACAAGACTAACTCTCAGACTACAAATCGAAATTTCGAAAATATATCTTACGTTTTGCAGCGTTTTTAAAGACTAAAAATTCTTAATAAACATTCACACATCCAAAAATATCCACGGATAACAGTCTATAGGGCCACATAATCAAACTGATTTTGGCTTATTTTTTACTTAATGAATAAATCTCTCTTATCTTTTACCCGTTTTAATACGCATCAGAAAATAACGTGTTTTATAACTTGTCATTTATTTTGTTTTTTCTTGAGATTTGAGAGTTGAGATGTCCATCTCAGATAAAATCTGTTTATTTTTAGGCTCTTAGTCTACTTTGACCCTCTTTGTAAAATAGAAGGTGTGTTAGGTGGTTTAAAAATGTAATACTTACTTATTATGCTAAAAAAATATGTTTTTATTAAAAATACAATTTAACCTTTCATTTTAGGTGGGTACTAGAAACACAAACACAAGCATTAAAAATTTATGTCAAGTAATGCAAGAAGATCAATCTTCTTCAACATGACGTAAACAAAAGTGTAATGACAATCATAACTTTAAACAATGCAATAATTGATTGTTGAAGTTTAAAAATACGCTTCGTGTCGACGCCTTTGTAAAACTGGAACAAGAAGAAAGTTTAATACCGAGATTACTTTTAAAATTGATTCAAAGAGGCACCAAGGGTTTTCTGATATCAATTTCATGCTAACACCAAAGTTTTCATTGTCTTTTTCATTTTTCAATTTGCACAAGACTAACGTGACGATTTATTTTTACCCGAATTTGAAATAGGAGAATAAAGTTGAGTAGGGTCTCTCTATTCTACTCTACGATGTTAAACAATATTGCTTTTGACCTGGGGTGTTATTATGACGTAGCTATGCAGTTCAGTTTCCACTGAGAGAAAAGGACAGAGCTATAACTGCTATAGCTCTTTCCTTTACGCTCGCCGTAGAATGAAATGCACAGCCATGTTATCGTATTTTCAAAATGTTTTGATAGCTCTTTACAGTAATGGCGGCCGAGTTAATAGTAGATTGTTCAACAAGAGACTAAAACAAGCCATAATGACAAGAGATGTTTAGCCACTCAAGCAAAGCAACAAATTTGTTCCGCAGTATTTTTTTTGTGAAGTGCCGCTTTAAATGCTTGCATATTTAGCCAACAGCGTCGCTATTGCCTAACGCACTCGCAATGGCAATCGGTTTCAAAGCGGAACAATTGTTTTCATTTTGTATGCAGCTACAAGACTTCGATTTTCAAAATGAAAACGATTGCGATTGCGAGTGTGTTAGGCAATAGCCCCTCAGGTTCAAACTTGAAAACTATTTTAAAACTAATTGGAGCATGCATAATAACATGAATTCATCCTCAATATAATTAAATAGATTCATATTCGTAATCATTAATCGTGTTTCACGAAATTAAATCATTTTTATTTATATTTTTGCACAGTTGTCCTAAAAATTTACTGTACAAAATCACTGAAAATGGCGATAATCCTCCATTCACAAACACCGTGATTGGATGTATAATTCCAAATTAAATTAAAAAAATACTTTAATCCCTAGTTATTAATAAGGAGCTTTAGTCCCGATATGCAGAGACTAAAGTAACATTTTAAGAGCATGAGAAGTGAAAAAACAATACCGTAACACGTCATAAGCTAGATTGTTTATCGTCTTAGAATAGAGACCCTGTATAGATGTATGTTTTTATGCGGGCTATATGTATTGATTTTCGATCGTAGAGGCTAAACGGTTGGCACAATTTCAACAAACAAGGTGTCGTTGGTCTTTAGTGTCTCGAGTATCGATTATCACTAGTTTTTTTTAGACATAGAGAACGCAACCGAGCAAACAAGGGCTCTATTCTTCTGGAAAAAAACCATATTGCTTTCGATATGTCATCGTAGTGCCAAAATTATGATAGCTATGATGTAATGGCGGTTGAGCTGAAAATATTTTTTTATCATGTGAAAAGGAATATGTTTTCTCCAAGATACATAAAAGTTATATAATAATACTAGCTTCTGCCCGTAACTTCGTCGGCGTAGATTTTAATTATCGTTATTTCGTCGTGAAAATTTAAATTTCCCAGGATAAAAAGTGGCGTTTTTATATGTTAATCCAGGGTATAAGCTATCCACTTCAAATTTTATCCAAATCCGGCCAGCCGTTGCAGCGTGGAGTAACAAACTAACACACAAACTTACACGTTTGTATTATTAGTTAGTGGGCTAACCGAGCAATTTAAGCGTGGTTGTAAGTTGCAACCAAATTTCCCTGTGCGGAAATTTCAATGTCTTAAATTATTCAATTAAATCAAGGTTTAATTTTAACCTTATATAAACTTTCAAACAATCACGTTCCAAGGAATCAATTTAAGATGGTATACGATAATAATTAACCATTTCCAAAACTAATTAGACCTTGATCCCTCATGAAACAAAGGTTAAATTGGAATTGGGTGTTTTATTATAGGTCATTCGTTAATCATTACTTAAGGGTCGGAGATTCTTGGAAAATGTGAAGGGTCCCCCATTAAGCGCCTTTAAGTGTTCCCTTTTAAAGATACGGATACTAGTGTTGTCCTATTTTAATAAATTAAACGGTAAACCGCTTGATGAGATCTAAGCACGGAATATTACTTAAAACTTTACCCCCCAAATTCATTGACAAAACCTATTTTAGTTCAAGAACTCTTTCTCGTTTTCCATCTGAAAAGAAGCCAGGTTACGTATTATTTTAGACACATACCTTCGCTACTTTTCATCCTGCAAAATTCAAAATTTTCCGAGGGAATAGCGATAATCGAAATCTACGTGGACGAAATCGGGGGCGGAAGGTAGTTTGATAATAATGCCCTAACGGGCCTTTAAAAAAATTTGTTATGAAACTAGCTTTTGCCTGCGACTTTTTCACGTATATTGATATTCCCTCGGAAATTGACCAATTTGCCGAAATAAATAGTACCTTATGCCCGTCTCCGGGCTATGAACCACCTTTGCTCAAAATTTCTATTCGATCGGTTGATGTGTTGGACCGTGAAGGCGGAACAAACAAACATACACACATTTTCACAATCAAAATAGTAATAGTAAGGATCAGTAAGATCAAGGATGAGTGTCCACTTTTAATTTTGAATTATTTTGAAATACGAATATTCATATCTTGTTTTCACAGCTTCAATAAAACCTGATTCATGCAACAAACAGTTGAGCAAAATCATTTTTTGAATAGCTATAAAAAAAACCAATATATAAGCCAACAAAGATTTGTTTCGATCTCTTCCTAGAAAAACAGAATTTAACATGGAGTTTATAAGGCCGACCTGTTACATGACACATGACGTCACAGTGCATATCGCATAGCTGTCTAATCGCTGTCTAATTAGCAGTTTAAAATGATGGTTTGCCTCCTTTTTCACGTAAAAAAACATTCGTATTTCTTGGCTGATTTCAATTTTAATTTCACTTTTGGCGATCTCTTTTATTAACTTAGGGTATTTTCGTATTTTGTTGAAAAATGCGATTTAAAGAACCATGCATATTCGCAAGAGTTGCGCAATCATGCCTCCCCTACAGACAAAACTACAAGTACTAGAAATCTGAAAGATATCTTAAATGAAAGCACGTAATACAGAATTTAAAAGAAAAACTATCACGACTAAGTAGATTTTATTGGTTCCTGAGATACAGCAGACTAAGGTGTTAATACCTACTAACAATCATCTAAGACAGCACCAAATAACTTTAAATAGAAAATTTGTTCATACGTGTGGTTTTTGAGATGTGTTTTGTTTTTGCATTTAGTATAACGGCTTTGGAACCCTTTACTGAGCATGATCCGACATGCTCCCGCCCGGTTTTTTGATAAAAATGTCACTAGGTACAGTCTAGTTCATAAATATGTATACACTTTAGTATCTTGTCTATTTAATGTCATGTATGTACTGCCATATATGAGTTGTCACAGCGATTAAAGTGTCAAGGTATTAAAGTGTACACATATTTATGAACTCGACTGTACATACATATTATATTGTTACGATTGATTTATTATGTGCAAGCAAATACAACCTTAGGATGACAAACTCTCTCGCTCGCTCTCAGGCAAATTAAACCAATGTTAACCGAACCCAAAAATCATTTAAATTTGTTGCATACGAGTAGTATACATAGTATAAACCTATTGAACAATTTAACCTTTTACGTACACGTGTTTTTGATCGACTATAACAATGGCTTTTACATCAACCTCTAAAAAACAGCTGTATTAATAACATATTAATTTATTACTTTTAATTGTTAAAAAACACATTCTGCGTTGGTAACCTATGTTAAATGTGTCGCCTGTGCAAATATTGTTGCATCTGAATGAAAGAAAAATAAAGAAGTTTTTTATTTATTATTAATGTTTGCGTTATCTTTACGTGATCATGAAAAACAGAAGGTTATAAAATGGGTGGTGTCTCAAGGGAGTTCAGTCGTCGCGCAAGCTTTGCGTGATGTTGGTGCTCCTGTTCAGCTTGGTGGTGGTAGGGGGGGTGTCGGCCAAGACACCTATTAGGCCGCCGGCGAGATGTCCAGTTCCCCCAGGTAGGTAACTTTACATGTTTAAACCCTGTGGTGGATTTATAAAGTTTTTTTGGGCAAATAGACGGCAAACGAACACACAGACCGCCTTTAATTCTGCATTTATAAGACTGCTAATGCTTTGCCAACCCTAAGTACCAAGATGGAACGCCTCTATGCTAGTAATTATGCCGGGCGGAGAGCTCCCCCGTCCCGCCTCCTTCATACCACCAATTTGTTCGATAAGCCACGACGGTGCTAGCGGCCTTTTTACGCGACGGGAACTATATAACACTGATTCTTACCCTAATCGATATTGCTTTTCAGTACCAATCGCCCCACCAGAATGTGGGCCTAACGCTTACTTCGAGAGGTGCTCGTACCCCTGCCCCCCACAGAACTGCTCCACGCTCTGGTCTAAATACGATTGTCCTAAGGCCTGTTGCAAACCAGAGTGCAGATGTAACGACGGGTTCCTACAAGATGATGTATCAGGACTATGCATCAGTCAGGATGAATGTTGTAAGTACCTAATCACTCTCGTTTTCAAAATAAGTTACTGTCAAAAATTTCATTTTGAAAAAGCTATACAATCTAATGATATTTTTTTGTACACCTGGTAGAGTAAGCACAAGTTTTACTTTCCTGCTTCAATCTATAATCTATATCATTAAACACTAGTTAGATTTTGAGATCCGAGTCTATTCTTACCGCGGATAACTTGTGCTATATAGGCGTACCACTTAAGTGTCAGCCGGGGTAGGCATGAGGTGCGGGGGTGAGGTAAAATAAAGCTTACCTATTCACCGTTGCCCTTACCCCGCACCTCATACATACCCCGACTCTCAGTTAAGTTGAGACCTATCTGTGAGTAAAGCACCAGAAACCGAAGTACGGGCATGAAGAGGTTGATAATTGTGGAGGAAGCGAAAGTCGTATGTTTAGACCGGTGTACCTGGCGTTCCATTCTCTGCCTACCCCATTGGGAGACAGGCGTGAAGGTATGTATGTATGTATGTGGGTGTCATTCGCGATCAATAATATCGTTTGTCCTAATCGTCATTTGTCCTAATGCATCGTTTTTATCCTAAACTGGTTTTCAGCTGAGTCAGTCAACTTTTTAAGCTTTCCAAAAATACCTGAGGATAGGTTAAGTTAGAATTGGATACAACAACACAAAAAAAAAAACTTCAATCACCTTAGGCTTTAGGACAAATGATGCATTAGGACAAATGACGATTAGGACCGAAACGATATTGTGGAATCCCATATAGCCCGTATTTATGTATGTATACTATCCGTGAGACCAGACTCGGTGAGGCTAAGTAAAGTACAGCGTCATGTTGAGATTTTCTAACTCCACCTAATGATCTATCTTACACACTACAATATAGTGTTGTCATTGCGTATACATATTTTAGCCCATACAAATAACAAGCACTAGTTCAGATTGACTTAAAGACTTTTCAATTACTAAACATTCTTATAAACAAATAGCAGACATGTCAAATTGAATAAAACTTAGCAAAAATACGTTTATGAGGCGATATTATGCACCTACTTACCGTCTGAACTGACAAGTTCCGTGCAACAAAATGCAAATTTTCGCAAACTTTCCGAGTTCTTAATACGGCTCCTCGAGACACAAATTAAACTTAAATAATAGTAAACAGCACAAAAACAAATGCACTGAAACTGTATGAATAAGCTGTAACTGCAGTGAATTATTATGATGCCGTCACTTTTACTCAGTGGATATTGTCAGATTCAGACAGCTCATAAGACTCGTACGGCCTAAGGGTGTATTCTCGACGGTCACAAAGCAATGGAACCGCATAAGGCTAAAATACCAGTTTTTTGGCTCAGAACCATTCAATTACATTCGTGACTATTGCGATTAGTGAGTAGTTTGCATTCTATATTAGTTTTTAAATCATTGCCGTATTTAGAAATAAACAAAGAAGAGCGTAAGAGTAGATAGTAGACCTAGAGGAAAACATCGATTACCCTACCTAGAGCTCTGTTTTACTCGGTAAAGTCCTATTGCTTTTGACATGTTATCCTATTTTTTTTAACTCGGCCGCCATTACTGTAAAGTAAATAAAAGTTATAGTAACGTTAACAATACGATAACTTTAGACGTAAAGTCAATATAGAATACAGTCCCTGGTAGCCCACGTCGCCGTCGTTAGCCTTCTTCTCTACAAAGTATTATAACAACACACAAACTCTACACATTACTGCCCGCCGTCTGACCCTCAGTATACATATACGCGATAACTTCAAAAAGTACAAAACCGATTTTCATGCTGTCTTCACCACGAAAGTTAAAAACCTTTCATGTATAATAAATTATGGTTTATGTACGGGCACTACAGAAAACTAACATAAACAGAAGCGAAGCGAGGTGGGTTGCTAGTCATTTTATAAGATATTGAATAAATGGTTTAAGTTACGGTCATAAATAATTTACAATAATTATGGCGTTGGAATTAATGATTTAATCTGAACTGGCTAATAGACATTCAGTGCGAAGCGCGCATGCAGGTGTTCAAATACTTATTTAACACTTTTTAGAGATTCGTACATAAAGGGTTCCAATAGCTGACTCAAAAACAAGAATTTATATCTTAAAAGTGATGATTTATTAGTTATTCGTTTTCTATTTTCTTTTCCGGCATCACAGTACTTTGTAACATTCTGTTGCATTTAATAAGTACTTCTATGTTTATTATGTTACCTACCTATTCATTAAGTCACCGTGCTCAATTTGTGATGTCGAATAATTTTTTCATTTGTCATTCTATTTTCTAGTAATTAGTATTATTTTTTGTAAATTGTTTTTTTTAGAATAAATATTAAAGTATAAAAATAAAATAAATAAATAAATAAATAAGTAAATAAAGTATAAAAGTTGAAAGACAATACTAGTACAAAAATACATAATTAAAGACTATAAAACCTAACCTAAGAGTGCCGCCGGCCGCGCCGGGCTCCAGCGACCGGTGATTAGGGCTTGATCGATACTATTTATGTTGACGACCTCAATGTAATTTAGTATTTTTTGACAAGCAATGCAATTTATAGTTTAATAATACATTGATGAATTAATAATCTTAAGTAAATTAAACAATAACAATACGTGTAAAGCCCCTGGTGGTAAAGACACAGCGGGATTCTACTATGAAAATCGAAGTTCAGAGTTTGCCTACATTAAAATATCAAACAATTAGGTAGTACCTAAATACGAAAAAAAATGTACCGCTGCCTAAAAGCCGCTTGCGCAATCGTTTTATCTATTATATAAAAAAATCGTTTCTAAGCTGCGGCGTATGCGTACCGCCATTCTCGTGTTTTTGGCACCACCATCAGATACACATCAAATCCAATAGTGACACTAAATTACGAAAAAACTATTTTAATAGTGACAATATTACGGTAAAAAAGAATTAGCTTTAAAATAACGTACGATAAATAACAATATTGCTTATTAAAATGATAATAACAGGAACTTTTTAAACTTACAGTTGCCCGCTGCGGACCTACAGAACACTTCGTCAAAGACAGCACAGAATGCAGAAGGACTTGCGTTAACCACGTAGTCACTGGCCCCCAGAGCCTGTGCAAGCCGTTCACAGGCTGCGTCTGCAAAGACGGACTGGTGAGGGAGAACGATGATGGTACCGGGCCTTGCGTACGTCCTAAGAAATGTCGTAAGTTTTGCTTTACATCTTGTCAACTTATACTTTCCTAGTACTTTTCCTCAATCATTACTAAGATGAAAGAAGTAAGGGACTTCTAAAGAAATAAGTTCCGTTTATCGTTAATAATTTTTCATCAATCAATTTCATTAGCGGGCTAAAAATGGTATTTCCATCCCTAGGCCGGAAAGTAATTTAAAAAAAGGAATCAGTCAAACACTTAGCCATTTTTGACTGTTTTCTAGACAAATGGTCTATAATAATCTTACACAGCCATTTCGAAATAACTCGGACATGTTTAAAAACTCGTTTTAAAATTGCGTCAAAACTCATTACATTTTGTAAAACTTTCCTCTCAGTTGAAATGAAAATTAGAGTTTTTAACTCGGGTGAAAGTAAACAATTGCGCTATTTCGAGATTTAATTGATCGCTTTCATCCCTTGTATTGAGAGGTCAAGTGAATCGAACAAGCGTGTCCTATGCGGTAAGGCACAACGAGGTCTGGGTAATCTGGGTATCGTGGCGATTAAATAAAAACACAATGTATTTTAATAACGTCACGTAATTTATTATCAAATAAATATACAACGTTATGTCGTTGGACGTGTAAAATAACTTAAGATTTAGATCACTCGCGAATTGCAAAAATATGTCTACCAGAAGCATACGGATGCACACAGAGATGATGACAGGAGTGAAAGAGGAAACGGAAAGCACAAGAAAACATGACATTTGTTATGTGCTCCTGTCACCTGTCAAAAGCGTTATGTTACATGCATACAATTGTTAACACCTTGTTTAACAATGTACCATATTTTGTGTTCTTGTGTTTTATTTAACTTGTTTATGTGCAAAGAAGAGTTACGAACATACGACTAGAATTACTATCTTTAACATCTTTTTAAACCCTCTAAATAAACAAGTATTTATGATGTGCTAAGCGTTCTTGCTCTTGGAAGTACATTTTAACACTAGACAAAAAAGAGCAGTGTATCTGTGTATGTGTGTGTCTCTGTATTTATGTGTCTATTTGTGGCATCGAAGCTCCCAAACGGACCTATTTGGACGCGGTGTCTGTCTATTTAATACTTATTGAAGGTGACTCTGCTATTTCCATTATGGTCTAAGATCCGAATAGGAGACGATTTGCTGTTTATACGATGAAAAGTATTTTTTATCAAATTTAATACGCTAAATAATATGTGGCGGATAGGTAGGCTGAAAAATTTCAGTCCAGTACCTACTTATATCATTAAAAAATATATTAAAATGTGATTTATTTTTTTAAATTGCAAACGCGTAATTTGTCTATTAAACAATTAATAGACAAATTACGTACTAATCGAAAGTTTGAATATGCAAATGTTAGGTTTGGTGCAATTTATTAGTACCGACTTACCTGTTTATACCTGCCTACCCAATAGTTTGACGGGAAAGGAATATTCAACCAAACGTTTGCATATTCTATAGGCTTCATACTTTCGATTGGTATGTAATTTGTCTATTAAACAAGATATTGCAATTTTTTAAAACAAAGTAAATTTTTAAATTTTCAATTATTTATGTACTGGACTGAAATTTTTCTCCATATATTACTTAGCATATTAAATTTGGTATAAAATACTTTTTATCGAATAAACAGCCCGGTGCAAATCGTCTCCTATTTGGATCCCCTACTATGATCCAAAGGTTCATGATTTACAGCTCCCCGCCAATGTCCCCGCCTCGAACACTTCGATAACTGCCCGAGTGTGTGTCTCAATGAGACGTGTATCTCCAAAAACCCGGACTACATATGCCTTCTGCCAGCCATCCCGTTGCCATGCAAACCCCGCTGTATTTGCGATAAAGGCTATTTAAGGGACACATATGGAAACTGTATACCGGAGAACCATTGCCGTAAGTACTTTTCAAATAAACTCTACATCATTACAAACGAAAACATCTAACTGGTGATAAATAGTGTTAACATGTGTTTGAGCTCACAGCTACATAGGCCTGTACTCTATCACTCCCTTGCAAAGCTTACTCTAAAGTCATCTAAATAAATAAATAAGGAAAATTATTCCGAAAGAAAGCACAGAAAAAGTTGCAATTTCCTTTAAAAAACCAATTCGTAGTTTCAATCGTGTGCTATGCGAGTAGCGGAGCACCGCGGAAAGCGGAGCAGGTGGAAAAATCCACCAATAGGAATACTTAATTTTCCTAGCCTTCTTCAGCGCAGCTCTCCTATACTGCCCTCCTTAGAAAAAAGGGCGTATGTCTCATAGAACCGCGTATGTATTAGTGACCTTAATTCTTAAAGCAGGGGGTTCAATTTGCTTTGACTATCAAATTGCGCATGCGTCCTTTTTGTTTAGGAGGGCAGTATAGGTAGATTATTTCCTCGCATACCGCTCCCCTACTTTGCACAACTCTGACAGGTACTCACACTTAGTCTAAAGACATTTGCTTTATTTGACGAATCTTAAACGGGTACACAACATAATTCCGAAGAGGTATGATTCCGAATTGACCAAAAACCCCGAATTTTCAAAATTCCGAATAGAATGTTTTGATAGAAGACTTTATTCGCTGATATCGCTTATAAATCAAACCTAACCTAAGTAAAGCAATTAAATTATGCATTTAATCTTAAATAGCTTCAGCATAACATAGCTTTCGGGAAAATAAAAAATCGGGAGAAAAATAATTCGGAATTTGAAGGTGTTCCCAATTAATCACACCTTACAGTGCTTTTCAATAAAGCAGTCATCTCTTTTACTACTTTAAACATTTTTACAACTCCAAATTCCCGTTCTCCGTAAAGCAACTCCTTTGATTACCAGCTATCAAACAATGCCGGATCAACGAGGTCTGGCGATGCGCGACGATGTGTCCAAGTGACTCCTGCGCCCGTCTCCAGCCCGGCTACAAGTGTCCCCCTGGAGTCATATCAGTGTGTATACCCGTTTGTGCCTGCAAGGACGGATACCTGAGGAATGAGGGCATTTGTATACCTAGAGAGTCGTGCCGTGAGTGTTTTATTATTGCTATATAAGTTCTTTATTACTCACTTGACATTAACTTAGCCTGTAACTAACAAACGAACAATTTAATCAAACCTTGTAAGTCAATTTTAACCTACTTAAGTTTATAATTGTCGGATTGACTTGAAATTTGGCATAAGTATACAGCAAGCAAAGCAATTCCGATGACTATACAATAATATTGTACCTTTGTTGCTATGATGGAAACAGAAGGTGGCTATAGAAATTCTTTATTGGCTCATAGTAGATCTGCCGAGTCTGGAATCAACAAAGTTGCCAATAAGCGTGAAAGGTACGTTAAAATTAAGGTTAATCAAAAGACACTTAAATGGTAACAACACAATAATTAATTGTACATGTCGTGTGTCTTAACAAATTAAATACGGGTCACGGACTTTATTGATGAACCTATAGCTAGCTATAGAACCTTGTCGTATAAAATAAACGATCAATTCCTTTGTAATTTCTATCTCGTCACTTGACGCTGTCATTAGGTTCTACGGTGGATCAACATTTAAACTCCATAACTAAGTTTTAACGAGTTTATCGGAAACACGTATTAATTGATTCAGTTGTTATATACAGTTGCGTACAAATCTTTAATTTCAAAGTTATGTTGACGTGGCTAAGAGAACAGAAATATAAGCAATACAACAATGGTGTTACAGTAATTACATTAGTTTTACACTCCTAGACTCTGTAAGGGCACAGCATTTACTTGTTTAATTAGTGATTTACATAAACTTAAGCGAGATACTTATAATCAATAAATACTCAATGTCTAAAAATGGTCAATGCACGCTCTTAGAACCGTTGAAACTTAATCATATGTTAGGTGCTCGTTGTTACACACAACTCTAGAAAACTCGTTTCTTACGCGTTTTGAAATAGGCATCTTACTAATACGGCCTCTTTAATAATTCTAAATCCTTTCCAGCTGCATCATTAAAATGCGGTATCAACGAGGTCGCTGTGGAATGTGCAACAGTGTCTCCGCCACTGACCTGCGAGTCCATCTACACCCTCTACAAGCCAGTAAGAGACATACCCTGCACCCCTGGCTGTGACTGCCGACCTGGGTACCTCAGGAACAAAGCCAGCATCTGCATCCCTAGCGAGTTTTGCCCAACAGGTATGTATGGTGATGCTTCACATAAGCCACGTTCTTCTAAACTAGTCCAAAACTGCAAATACAATTTAAATGCCTTAGCAAACTCCAACAAACTCAAACTTAGAGGGATACAGACTAGAGAACTCCATTATAGATGGAAACGAAATACCAGTTGGACTTGCAAAGAATGGTGCTTGCAACCCCCTGGTGCGGCCCGGAGCCATTTCGTGGCATTACAAAACAAAGAACCCATTTCTTTCCTAAGTGTCCTATGTAAATCAAGGGTGCCCCCCCCCCCTTAATTCAATCCCAAAAATTATCAGTGCTACGGCTAATATTTAAATCAATTTATAAATATATCTCTTGAGTTATTTTGTGTCTTAAGTATACCCAATTAGGGTGGATTATCGAACACTTAACTATCTTCGTGTCTTGTGTTAAGACTGTGCATACTTACACCGCTGGGACATCCTCACCCCCGTGAAAAACAAACAGTACCAGTTTGCGCCTTGGATAAGAAATGGAAAAATTTTCGTTCGAAAAAGCGGAACTCATCCCGTCGTTCGAATCAAAACGGAGTCGGATTTAAGGAAAATTGTATAGGCACAATAAGTCATGTACAAAAGCGTTTTCATTTATTTCTGTTTTCAATTGTCAATGTTTTCTTCTGTACGCAGGTATCGCAAGTATTAGCACATATACAAATTACACTACACAAACTTACACACCCAAAACATCACATAACACAAACTGTATGTTCATTGTTGCGGCTATCAAGAGTCTTCCTAAATGTTCAAACCATTATAAAATTAACAATAATAAAAATGCATTTGCCTATAAGTGTACACTTATATTTTTCCTGCCGAGTGACCCAATTTTATCCTTAATGTAATAGTAGCGATACGCACTTTCGTAACAGCACAAGTAGAACGATGGTTAAACATCTACTTTTTAATCAAAGAAATAGTTATCATATATTTTTTTATTCCATCGGGCTCTCTACACCGGTTTATTTTTATGTGCATTGGTGCTAGTTACTATGTCCCTCACAATTAAGCATAATAGCTTGGATAAGCGGGCATTAGAAAAATGGTCGGTACGTTGTCTCTTTACAATCTACCCTGCGCTCGCTGATGCGAATGTGTCGGCGTTGCTATGCTATGTAACATTCGAGGTATTGCACGCCAACTTAAATCACCGTAAAGCGATTATGAAATCACTTGCTAGCTGGGGCTTTGCTGGGTGGGTACCCAGCAAAGCCCCAGCTAGCAAATACGTAACTAGGCACACTCTTATTCTTGTTTATATCTTTAGAACCTACTTATATCAATGTTAGTTATCAATAAATTCGTTAGATATGGTACACCATGATAATAAATGCCAGGTATATTACCAGAATGTGCGCGGCCTGAGATCGAAGTGTTTAAGTTTATACAAGAGTATATTGGACAATGATTTTGACATAATGTTATTTACTGAAACCTGGTTACCGGAGGATACAATGAGTACGGAATTATGTGATGAGAGATACGACGTGTTCCAAAATGACCGCGATCTGGTGCAGACGGGTAAGAGCACAGGGGGCGGGGTGATAGCGTGCGTGCAGCGGCGGCTCGGCGCGCGTTCGCGGCCGGAGTGGAGTGGCGCTGGCGCCGAGTTGCTGTGGGTGAGCGTGCCGGCCCAAGCACTTTCCACTGACACCGATATGCACATCTGTGTTACTTATCTTCCACTGGACCGCGACTTGCCCGCGCGCCTTGATTATCTGGTTAGTAATGTTACTCGAGTAATGGAAAATCACCCTCTTGATAAATACTTATTACTAGGAGATTTTAACCTTTCTTGCGTTGAGTGGAGTAACACCGGCTTTACCCTTTTAAATCATGGTTCAATAGAATTACGAAACTCAGCAGTCAAGGCTATCGAGGATCTCGGCTATTTGGGTTTAATTCAACATAATCTTATCCTAAACGAACACAATAAAATATTGGATTAATTTTTTTGTAACGTACCAGTCTTAGTCGAGAGGTCTACGAACTACTTACTGAGTGGAGATAGATACCACCCTTCGTTGGAGCTGCAAATCTTAGATATTAATGTCACTCCCCTTAAAGAAAAATCGCAAGTTCGATACATATTCCCAAGAGGCAAATACGAAGATAATTATTAATACACACTTACGAGGTGTCTCCTGGGATTTTATACTAAGCAGTGATTCTATGGATAATGCTGTTGATAGTTTTTATAAAGTTCTTCACGAATGTCTTGATATGTTTGTACCTTAGTATCCTGGTTACCAGCGTGCCTACCCTACATGGTATAGTAGCTCCTTAATTAAGATCTCACGTGAAAAAATGAAAGCCCATGCCAGATGGAAGAATATGGTAAATGGTAACCCACGGGACTACGACGAGTTTGCTCTTTTGCGCACTAGACATCGACGCGTCTTAGACGCCTGTCATAGCTCATACACATCTCATGCCGAAAAGTCTATAAAGAAATGCCCCAAAAATTTCTGGCGTTATATAAAGAACATGCGTGGCGGTTCAAATTATCCGAAACAATTTACAATGGGAGAGAAAACATTGAGTGACGGCGCTGCCATATGCGATGCATTTAGCGTTTCTTTTCAAAGTGTTTTTGCTAAGCCCTCCTCACACCCTGTTGTAGACTTATCACATGCGAGTTGCGGCGATCGTGTTATATCTCATATAACGGTCACTGAGCAACAAGCATTAAAAGCACTTCGCTCATTAAACGTGTCTAAGGGACCTGGCTGCGACAGCATCCCTCCGTTATTCTTAGTTAGATGTGCTGAGTCTCTAGCGCGACCTGTCTCGTTGTTACTTAATAGATCATTGCGTGATTGTTGTTTTCCAACCGAATGGAAAAGAGCAAACATAGTTCCCATCCATAAAAGTGGCTCAAAGTACTGTATAGATAAATATCGGCCAATCTCAATTTTAAATACGCTCGGCCAACTCTTTGAGTAACTGATCTACGAAGGAATATATCCAATCATTAAAATCGGCTTGCCTAGCACACAACATGGATTTCTTCATGGTCGCTCAACTGCAACCAATTTATCAATTTATAATTCTCTAATTATGTTTTAGAGCAAATGGACAATGGTGGGCAGGTTGTCGTGATCTACACCGATTTTGAGAAAGCATTCGACCGGGTAGATCACGGAATCCTGCTCACCAAGTTAGAACACTTAGGTATTCATGGTGACCTCCTGCGCTGGGTGAAATCTTACCTGTCTAATCGATCTCAGGCTGTAGTCATAGGCGGATATAAATCCAATTACATTAATATTCCCTCCGGCGTCCCTCAGGGATCTCATCTGGGCCCTCTTTTTTACAACGCTTATATCTTTGACATATCTACTTGTTTTCGTTACTACAAACACCTGTTATACGCAGATGACAAGAAGATATTTAGTCGCATCAAAACATAAGCTGACGCTCAGTTACTCCAACTAGATCTTGACAAGCTGTACGCGTATTACGAACTAAACAAAATTAATTTAAACATAAAAAAATGTCATTGTATAAGTTTCACACGTAAAATGTATCCACTAATACACTCCTATAATTTCAATGGCGTGGTAATAGACAGAACTAATAAAGTTCGGGATCTTGGAGTGCTCTTGGGCAGCAAGCTGTTGTTCGAGGAGCACATCGACCACACTGTAAACAGGGCTTTTAGGACAGTTTTCAGATCCTGTTTGCCTAAAAATCGTTTACTTCGCTTATGTCCGAAGCCTACTCGAGTACGCTAGTCCGATTTGGTGCCCGCAGTATGTAACCTATAAGGATCGTCCGGAGCGAATACAAAAGAAGTTTGTAAGGCATCTTTGTTATAAATCTAGAAAAGCGGAGGCTACCTACATTGAAAATTGTCGTAAGTTCCGCTTGTTGACCCTGGAAGAACGACGTTCCCTACTGGACATGGGGCTGTTGTTTGACATTGTGCGCGGGCGCGTGGACAGCCCCGCGCTTCTGGCCGGCCTGGCGCTCTGTGCGCCCGGGCTTCGCACTCGCAACAGCGCCATGTTCAGCGTGTCCAGCCATCGCACCAGATATGCTCAGAATGCTGTGCTTACACGTCTCGCACGTTCTTATAACAATCACTTTAATAGTGTTGATCCATTTATGGGCACTAAGGGATTATAGATACCCTTAGTGCCCATAAATGGATCAACACTATTAAAGTGATTGTTATAAGAACGTGCGAGACGTGTAAGCACAGCATATATATATATACTAACTAATATTTATACTAATAACTTCTGCTCTTAATGTATACCTACCTAATTGTATAAACTGTGGTAACCTATAATTCGCCCTATGATTAAATCTATGTTATAATAATTAATGTAATAATATAAGGCTGGTTGGTTTCCTAAATAAATAAATAAATAATAATGAAGCCACGTAGAACCTACGTCGCAAGTTTAATCGATGTTTGTTTCAACATTTCAACAGCAACCGTTTGCTAGCTGCGTAGATCCGTTTTTCTGGCTAGTATCTACTAAATAACATTTGTAAAAAAGCATCTTTTACTACCGTACATACCCTGTGCTTTTTAGGGTTCCGTACATAAAATGAAAATAACCGGAACCCTTATAGGATTACTCGTGCGTCTGTCTGCCACAGCCAATTTGCTCCGAATCTGCTGGACCAAATCAGAAAGAAATCCTATGACCCAAACACAAATGTGCAAAGTAAATATTATATTTTTTTAAATAAAGGGTAATTTTCGGAGCAAAAATTAGGAAATTTAAAAAAATATATGCAATCCTTATTACTTACTTAAATGAAAGGGCTCGTTATGAGGATCTCAAATAAATTTTTGTTATTATTGTAAAATGAATATAGTTTTGATTTTATTCAAGAAAGAAGACGAAAATTGACCATTGTATCATTTTTATATACTGTCACCATTAGAATGAAGGTACTTTAACAGTACTCTGGATACTATTTCTGGATCCAGATATTCTACTTTAATACCCGAAATATCAGCATACATTTTACTTTACACATTTTGTTGCAAAGCTGCAAAGTGGCCTATAACCGAAGTAATAAACGTTTATCCCATCTCAAAATAAATAAACCCTAAAGCAATTTTATTTTCAGCGCCACAAAACCAGTGCGGTCCGTACCAAGAATACAAGGAGTGCGGTACAGCATGCGAGCCCAGCTGTTCAGACCTGGACAACCCCAACGTGATCTGTACCGACCAATGCGTGGCTGGGTGTTTCTGCATTGAAGGCTACTACAAAGATGGACAAGGAAACTGCATACCGAGAGATGAATGTCGTAAGTGGCATGTTAGGTTAGTTTTTGAAGTGAACAGTTTTTTAAAGCATAGTGGAGACAAACGAGCACACAGGCTCAGCTGATGGTCAGTACTTTAGGATCTGAAACCCACAACAAAAACCAACTGCATTCCTACAAAGTAAATTATTTTGGTGATAGTGTAAACTCTTTATAACCTCACTTGATTTAACGACAAGCTCCTTAAAACGTCGAAGTTGCTTAACTTTTTTTCTACCTTGTTTTCTATCAAATAATACACTCTATATAGCGTCACGCTCAGTCTATTTAACGACAACAATACGGCATTATAAACCATTAAGCAGTACTTTCTAATTTGCCGAAATAGATAAGAACTGCAGCTGTGTACGTTCTTTTGTTTGCTGTGTTATTTATTGTTTTATTATCTAGCACGTGTTTACTTCGACTGAAGTACCGGAGACTCCACGGAATAGAAAAAACATGTTTTTTCTCTTCTGTGGGAGATTCTAAGAAATTTCGTCTTTTGTTTTTGTATGATGAACTTGTACATGTTTACCTCGGTCACTAGACTTTGGCCATGTTGTTACACGTTATCATAATCGCAGTTGCTTAGAGACTTTCGAAGTGTAAACATGGCGAGTAAAAGAAAATCCTTGTGTATTGACGAAAAAGTTTTATTAATACGTTCAATAGAGGCGGGAGAAAAGATAAGTGATTTTGGAAGAGGCTTTGGATTTAGCCCCCTCGCTCTACCGTGTCTACAATTATCCATTTAACGACCACTCTCTATAACGGCGAAAAGTGCTCAGTCCGTTAAGTGTCGTTATATAGAGTTTGCACTAGTTCCTTGTCATTTACCAATGTTTGTGTTTCAATGTTGAAGTAGTTATTTTTAATATTTGAATTGCTAGCGTTATTTATAAAAAGCTAAAGTTAATAACGTCCTTTGTTTTGTTTGCCTTTTTTGTACGTATAATATTAAACAACGGACTTTATTAACTTTAGCTTATTACAAATGACGTTATCAATTCAACTATTAAAAATAGCTACATTCAACATTGAAACACAAACATTGGTACATAACCAGGAACTATCACCAAAATAATTTACGTTGTTCAATACACTATGTTACGATAACTTTTTATCGTAGCCATTTTCAACAGCTCTACCCGTATGCGACAAGCCAAACGAAGTAGCCAAGGCCTGCGGGTCTTACTGCGAGATTAAGACCTGTGAAGACTACAAGAGGACAGACATCGTGTGTCCCACGGTATGCGTTCGGGCATGCTTCTGTCTTGATGGCTACGTACGCAACGCGTACGGCATCTGCATATTACCTGTTCAGTGCCGTAAGTTTCAGTCAGTCAAAGTCAATTTGAACTTGGATGTCTTATATCAAAATCGAAAGTCAGCAGAAGATAAGTCAGATGAAGTTGAAGTTTAAAAAGGGGGACCTATTATTTTATTGAAACACCTTTCAACGAACGTATCAGTACGCAGAATTTTCATGTTATCGAAAGGCATTTCTGGCAGCCTAACCTAACCTAACCTAACCTAACCTAACCTACGTAATTAATGTTCAAGGTATCTTGAAAACATCATGGTTTCAGCAGGAAATAGCGTTCGATGAAATGAAATTCGATAAAATGAAATTCAATAAAAAGATGGGGAAGAAACTTATAATCAAGCTTAAATCAATAGTCAAAGCGAAAAGTCAAAGCAGTCAAAAATAAAATTGGAACTTAGGGCCAAAAGTAAAAAATTAAAAATTAAAATTAAATACATTATATTTTTTGATTAAATTTGATTTTCCGAGATTAAGTACAGATTTTTTAACGTTATTATTTCTTTCTCAGCTCCCCAACCAGTATGCCTTCAAGAAAACGAAGAATACCAGTCATGCGGCTCTAGCTGTCCAGATAATTGCGACAACTACCTTAACACGGATCGTATCTGCAACGCGAACTGCGTCGCTGGCTGCAACTGCAAAGCGGGCTTCGTCAGGAATCTCGTAGACAAGACTTGCGTCAAGCCGGACCAATGTCGTAAGTGAATCACTAGAGTAAATATTGATAAAGCGAAAGAAAACAATAGCAATGCTGCCAAGATAAATATTTGCGTTGCAAATTATGTCATCTATGAAGTTGAATTGCGTAAACCTAATTAAATTCTTAATGATATACTAACATCTATATCCATACTAAATATATATATGACAAGTAACTTTGTCTGTCTGCTTGATACTATTTCACGGCTAAACCACTGAAATGATCTCAATGATGATGTTATAGAGATAGCTTGAAGAATGAAAAAAAGTAGGACAAAGGATACTTTTACCACGAGTAGCGATAAACGACGTCTACGCAATTAGATTATAAATATAAAAGTGTATCTGTTTTCTACTTCCATATTCACCGTTAATCGTCTCAATCGATCGATTTGAAATTAAATAGGTACGTACAGATATAGCTCAGAGCCCGGAGAGAAACAAAGATTACTTTTCACTCCCGAGGAAGCAGTGATAAAGCTAGCCTTTAACCTAATCTTACTTCATAGCCTCCAAAAACTGTACCGGCGAGAACGAGGCTCTAAACTACTGCGCGTCATACTGCCCTGTCACCTGTTCCAACCGCTTCAACCACGGGGACTGGCTGTGTGCCACGGTCTGCCGCGTCGCCTGCGACTGTATCCCAGGGACCCTGAGGAATGAACGGGGTGTTTGTGTGCCGGTTGAGCAATGCAGTAAGTTGGGTGGTTGTTGT
This sequence comes from Acleris literana, assembly GCA_946894065.1. Taxonomy (NCBI): domain Eukaryota; kingdom Metazoa; phylum Arthropoda; class Insecta; order Lepidoptera; family Tortricidae; genus Acleris; species Acleris literana. The sequence continues at coordinate 24,523,993 of OX335669.1, forward strand.
AGATCATTGCTGGGATTCCATTCAACCATAATAAATGTAGTTTTTATGGTTATTTATAGCTGGAAATTAATGGTGTTTTATGCTAATTTCGTGTTAGAACCAAATGCGCATTAACCATTTTTTTTAGAAGTAAATGTGATTTTTAATGTTTTAACCTTCAATGCAAACAAAGCCTTAAGCTGACGCATCGATTTGGACGGGGGGTTTTAATAGAAATAAGCTAGTTTAAAACCGGGTGGATTTAACTTGATTAAATGAAAATCGGTTGGGTCGTTTAAGAGATTTAAGCTACGAAACCATTTATTTTGGGGGTTTTATCTCTGTTTTGATATGATGAAATTAGGAACTATCGGGGATGTTTTTTTTTCAAATGGTCTTGGTTGAACTAATTATGAATATGAACAATACTTTTGGCGCTAATGAAATTAACAGTCTATTAACCTAACTACCACTACAATTTTACTTCACTATTTAAAAATATATATTAACATATTTTTTCCTAGCTCCTCCAATTTGTCGACAAAACGAAAGATACAATAGGTGTGGAACAGCATGTCCCCTGACTTGTGAAAATTACAAGAACCCTCCTCAAGTTTGCACCCTTCAATGTGTTGAAGACTGCTTCTGCGAAGAAGGATATGTGAGAAACAGACACCTGCAGTGTGTGAAACCTGAACAGTGTGGTAAGTTGTATTGTATGATTATTTTGATAGGTTATCATATTGTCAACGGTATGATTTTATTTACTTGACAGTAATAGCGGCCGAGTTATAAAAAATACGATAACATGTAAAAAGCAATTAGGATTTACCGAGAAGAATAGAGCCCTATGCAAAGTTTTTGAAGAGACCAGGCAATACCGCCATTATACCCGCTAACGTGCCTCCAAACAGCTTTGTTTATTATCATTTCTTTAACTTAATTGCTCCCAACACAGTACAGTATTATATAGCGGACTTAATGTCCAATAGCTTTCTCTAGCAGTCAACTCGGTTCGTCTTTAGTGTTCGTGCTGTAATTCATTGCTGTTATAAAAAGCCGATGAAATCCCAATTCTTTCGGCTACATTCATAATTTACCATCAAGTAGCTTGTTAGCATGCCATTCTTTTCCCAATCTCAACATTTCCCAAACAATTTAAGACCTAGGTACGTTAGTGGATTTGTCTTTGAACTGAAATGTAAACTTAAATAATCAATTTTATTTTAGAGCCCATTTGTCCGGCTGGTGAAAAGTTCAATGAATGCTCTGCGCACTGTCAGGACACTTGTGAGAACTACGACAAACCGAACCGGATTTGTACCTACCAGTGTCAGTCTGGATGCGTATGCGACAATGGCACAGTGAGGAGGCAGGACGGGAAGTGCGTAATGCCTTCGGAGTGTAGTAAGTATCTTGGTTAAGTAAACACTTCCTATAGAATAGGCAGAGACTATTGAACGTCAGGAATACCGGTCTAAACATACAACTTTTGGAGTCCTCTACATTCATTAACCGCTTCATGCACGCACGTTGGTTTCGGGTTCTCTTATTTGGCTAGTACATTGCAAAACTCTGATCACTGTATGTGCGTCTAAGGCAGCCCCTACCGAACCTTATTTAAAGTATTTATTATAAAAAGCTCATATCTGCTCATAGTCTCTCGACTGATTGCAAGATTCACAACAAAATTTAAAAAAAAGCCGACGAGAAACTAAAAGCGGCTTGATCCAAGAAATGGTCATCAGGACAAAACCGGGATCGATGGACAAAGACTTCCCGAGTCCCGATATTGGTCTTAACCCTAGGGTTTAATTTATTACATTATCATTTTCGTCATGGTGTGTACTGTTTTACAGAATGATTCCAATCCACAGAAACGTGCTTCAATAGTAGAGTAGTGAAAAAGGTTTTTGTAGATTGAAACACATTAATAATCATCAGAGATGAATTAAAAGTATTCCAATATAAAACTATGTAACGTTGAATTTATTGCGTGAAACGGAACCTAAAGACTTTGGAAATATTTAAGGTGCCATTTGCCATATACACCTTAAATATTTCCCCAGTCTTTAGGTTCCGTTTCACGCAATAAATGCAATGTAGTTGTAACTACATACAAAATTGCTATCGGACGATAACCAAAACTATGTTTTTCCAGGAGTTTAGTATTTTAAACCTAATTCAGTAACAGTAAGCATACAGTAGGACCGGAGTACAAATAGTACTTGGCAGTCTGTCACTGTTACACACTCTTTCTGGCTTCTGTGAGTATTTTGAGAAAGAGCGAAATCGATAGATAGTCGAAAACTATTATCACTCTGGTTTTACTGTAAGTTGCTTTCTCTGCGGGCCGAATGTCTGACCAGTAGTTAACTAAAGTAATAAATAGTTTAAATTCGTAACCAATTATTAAATCTTAATGAAATTTGTCGCATTTATGTTTCGATTTTTTAAATTTTAACCATTAGTTTAGTTTCTAGTGATCAGCCCTAATGCTATCAATAAGACTTTCAAATTTTCAACATCAGTAATACGTCATATGACCACTTATTTTTTTCTCCTTGTAGAAGCGACACCGATATGTTTGAGCACAGAAGTGTACAGCCCGTGCTCGGCTCATTGTGAACCGACTTGTGAATCACCTGGCTCCCCAGTACGCTGCACACGAAATTGTGTACCTGGGTGTAAATGTAGAGGCGGACTGGTGAGGAGAAAAGATCGGCAGTGTGTGAAGGTTGAAGAATGCTGTAAGTATTTTGGTTTTTATTATTTTGGTTAGATACCTGGTGTCTGAGAGATACAGATATTTTTAAGCTGGTAAATAACTTCATAGATCTATTTGGTACTAGGACCTAAAGTTTGTTCTATACCTTTCTTCTCCTTTCTTGTTTAAATGGAATCAAAAAAAAACTTGCAACACTTTCCTCCTAAAAGTTGGGTGTGCTAAACCGGTCCAAGCATTACTTTACTCTGTAGCAACGCCTTGTGCTTCACAAGGCGCAAGTCAAGCCACGTATGAAGTACTGCCGCATCTCTTAATCACATAATTACTTAATTATTAATTACATCCAAAGACATGCCACCGGCATCGTCAACGATCATATAGTTTAGACCGTTTAGAGATGTTTAGCCGCCGGACTTCACCTCGCATTTTCTATCGTCTGTATAATCGGTAGAGTTCCGACGAACTGTTTAGACTGGTGCCAAGTGATTCATTCTCCCATCGCACTTCTCGTCTTCGACAGGATAATTCATTCCCATTTTCTTGAGTCACTGCGCTCAACTACGCGCTGGTTCTCTAGATTTTTGGCACGTACTACAGGAATTTGGTATGAACTTCTTACTAAGACTTTCCCAATGTGGTACAATATGGGGCTTTTTAAAAAGGGTATAAGGACATCATCTTTTTGGGTCCAAATATGAAAGTGCCGGTTAAAAAGATATAATGCAAAATTTTATTATAACTCCTCCACTTGAACATTTATTATTATGGCACCAAAGCTGCAGTACCAATATCCATGGTTTTATGAGGACCTTGTATTCAGTTTATTTAGGGATAGGTATGCTACAATTAATTATTTTTTTGTATAAAGAACCACAAATAATAATAATAGCAATACACGATTCTCATGTCAAAAATAGGTTTGGAGCCAACGTATCTTACCAAAATAAGTTCAAATGTCAAGTTATGGTAAAACAATTAGCACTTTGGGTATTTTCTATAATGACCCTCTCTTACGTTCCCAAACCATGTTTTAGTAAAGTAAAGGAACGGAAGGAACTTGTTTCTTTATTGTGAAAAATTTTTTTTTTCTTACAGCCCCTCCGGTATGTGGACAAAACGAACAATACAAGACGTGCGGAACAGCGTGTCCACTAACTTGTGAAAATTACAACAAATACAACACTCCACCTCAAGTCTGCACCACACAATGCCTCGAAGGATGCTTTTGTAAACCTGGCTTCATCAGAGATGCCAATCAACGTTGTGTGACGCCCCAAGAATGCCGTTAGTCCATTTATTGAGCTACTTTAAAAAAAGGATTTTCTCTTTTCCCTGCCTTTGTATTTTTTTATTTGTGTTTATCCATGAGTAACTAAAGCAAATGTAAAGCGACATGATTTTTAATTTTAAAGGTATACCAGCGAAATAGTCCCTTTGTAATAAAATTTAATGGTATCCAAGAGGAATCGACGGAACTCAACAAATATTATAGACACATGTTTTAGCACTTTAGGTATTTTCTACTATCTCTTACGTTCCCAAAGCATCTTCTAGTAAAGTAAAGGAACAGAAGGAACTGGTTTCCTTATTGTGAAATTTTAATCTTTTTTCTGACAGCGCCTCCGGTATGCGGCCAAAATGCACAGTACACAACGTGCGGAACAGCGTGTCCACTAACTTGTGAAAATTACAACAATCCACCCCAAGTCTGCACCGCTCAATGTATCGAAGGATGCTTCTGTGAACCTGGCTTCGTCAAAGATTCCAATCAACGTTGTGTGAAACCCGCAGAATGCCGTGAGTAATTTTTTAACGACTTTAGAAAAGGAGTTTCTCGATTCCTTGCTTTTTTACTTTTTAATTGATTTATATTCACGCGTAACTGTGGCAAATTTGAACCGACATGATTTTTATTTTAAAGGTATACCAGAGAAATTATCCCGTTGTAGTAAAAGTCATCGGTATCCATGAGGATTAATGAGGAACCGACGGAACTCATCAAATATTACAGGCACATGTTTTAGCACTTTGGGTATTTTCTAAAATAACCCTATCTCTTACGTTCCTAAACCATATTTTAGTAAAGAAAAGGAACGGAAGGAACCTGTTTTTTTATTGTGGAATAATTTGTTTTTACAGCCCCTCCGGTATGCGGACAAAACGAACAATACAAGACTTGCGGAACAGCGTGTCCACTAACTTGTGAAAATTACAACAAATACAACACTCCACCTCAAGTCTGCACCACTCAATGCGTCGAAGGATGCTTCTGTAATCCTGGCTTCATCAGAGATGCCAATCAACGTTGTGTGAAGCCCCAAGAATGCCGTGCGTCCATCTATTGAGCGACTTTAAAAAAAGCAGTTTCTCTTTTCCCTGCCTTTGAATTTTTTTTATGTATAAGCAAATGTAAACTGTCATGAGTTTTCATTTTAAAAGTATACCAGCGAAATTGTCCCGTTGTTGTAGTAAATAAATGTTACTGGTATCCATAAGGAATCGACGGAACTCAACAAATATTATAGGCACATGTTTTAGGACTTTGAGCATTTCCTAATATCTCTTAAGTTCCCAAAGCATCTTTTAGTAAAGTCGGAACAGAAGTCAATTGTTTCTTAATTAAAAAAATTGTGAATCATTTTTCTGACAGCGCCTCCGGTATGCGGACAAAACGCACAGTACACAACGTGCGGAACAGCGTGCCCACTAACTTGTGAAAATTACAAGAATCTTCCACAAATCTGCACCGATCAATGCGTTCAAGGATGCTTCTGTGAACCTGGCTTCGTCAAAGATGCCAATCAACGTTGTGTGAAACCCGAAGAATGTAGTGAGTACATTTAATTCCAACGACTTATTAGATGGTTATTACTGTACCTACATTACATACTGCAAAAAGGTACGGGTTGAGGACGAATTGAGAGCCTTGTGAACCTTTATAGCAGCATAAATTGACACCCTTTAATTTTCTAAAGAATTACTTAGCTGATACATAATTTTCTAATTTCAGCTTCTCAGTGTCCAGTCAACGAGCGTTACGTGAACTGTGTCTTAGGTCTCTGCATTCCTAAGACATGTGCCGAGCTAGGCTTCCCGGTGGCATGCCCGGATCTTCCCAGTAATTGTGACGGAGGCTGCGTCTGTGTGGACAACTATTTGAGGAACAGCGATGGCGTTTGTATTCCTCGGGAAAATTGCTGTGAGTTCATAAATAAATGGAGTTAATAATGCTTGATTGACAAGTATAGTAGCAAGTAGTCTACCCACTGTTACTGTACTTGCTACTGACCGATCGGTTAACAAGGTTGTTGTTACTACGTAAAAGCTTTTATTTAACATACACTGTTTGTATGTATGTTAGTTGTCCGCTTCAAAATTTACAATTCAATTTTGAACCAGTTCCTGTTAACTGAATGGGCTGAAATTTGAACCACTTTATGTAAACCCTATGACAATGCAATATTATGGTATCTGAGAGCTGCTCTGATGGTAGAGTTGGAAGATGGTGATATGATCTTCACTTTAATTAACATAGACTCACCGTGTTTGACATTCATCATCAGTCTTGGTAAGTAGATAATTAATGACTTACTCAAAAATACTTTTTGACAGAAACTTATATTGGTGTAAATTGGGCGGGTCACGATGATCGCTTACCATTAGGGGACTCGCTTGCTCGTCTGCCTCTTTTTTCAAATAATAAGAAACATAACGTCTTATGTTATGAAAACCCATGTTAAATAGGCTTAAGTAAGAGTTAAAAGTTCTAATATTTTATTTACTTTGTATTTACAGAATTCAACAAAATACAATTAAAAAAATTATAATTAAACGTATTTAAATTAAAATAAAACTAAGCTACTCAAATTATGTTGTATTTTACTGCAACTTGTATTTTGCTGTCAAATATTACTGTTGTTTTTCTATTTAAATGTAACAAACAATGTTAAAAACATCGGACTTTTTGCAGCAAGTTGTGGTGGTGATTTCAATGCTACAGCAGGATGTGGTATCAACTGTGGACGTCTTTGCTCAAACTACGACAAAAACGTCAACTGCGCGATCCCACAGATTTGTCTTTTCAACGCTTGTGACTGTAAACAAGGATACGTATTCGATTCAGTAACCGAACGTTGTGTTGCGCCGACTGATTGTCGTAAGTAGCTTTGAATAATTGATGTTGATTTAAGTCAAGGAACAAAACCCGCTAAGTCGAGTAAGTTGAATTGTATGAAATTTTAGAATCGTTGTAAGGAAAAAAAAGTTAATTATTACCACATTTACCAAATAATACAAAAAAATTAAGAGGCATAAAAAATATGTATGGCATGTGGTAAAAGGAGCTAACTCCGAAAATGCTGCGCTTCCGAGCCAAAATTCAACTATCCTATCCTATCTAGAAATATAAGTTAAAAAAAGACAATATTACAATGTTTGAGTTATTTTTTCCAAAAGTCTCGATCGTAAGATTCTTGACTTATTTTTTCCAAAACCAATTTCTGCTAATCATGACCGTCCAAATTGTGTAACAATATTAAACATTATAATTTCAGCAACCGCTTGCAATGGAGATATAAATGCCGAAAAGAAAGATTGCCCAAGCGCATGTCCTCCGACTTGTGCTAACCCAACAACTGAAGTTTGCACTAAAGCCTGCGTGAAAGAAGGATGCGAATGCAGAGACGGGTATATTTTAGGACCAGGTGGAAAATGTATAAAAGTGGAGAACTGTCCAGGTAATAATTTTATTAAGTATTTTAATTGTTTACGCTGGTAAACATCTTAGCCTAATTGTGCAAATTGTGGTTATAGAATTATCAACAAGTTTTTAGCGATTTTTGTAATTCTGTAGCTCTGCCTACCACACTCTGGGAACGAAGGCGTGAGATTATGTATGTATGTAATTATTTATAAATAACGGGAACTTCTCCTGTCTAAAGAATTGGAAGACGTAAGATATCATGGCTCCGGAACACCAGGAAGTGGACTGGCATCAAAACAGTTGAACAATAGTTTAGACTCACTCTAGACAGGACCAGATTTAAAGAGTTGAATGCTAACCTTCAGTAAATGAAGAGGCACCAAATGAAGTAGAATAAAACTTCATCATCATCATCATTATCATCACAAATAGATCACGAAGACTCAAAGCATCGCATAGAAATTACTGCGAAAAGTTAAGCACAAAGATGACATCGGAAACCAAATTAGTTCCTGGAGAATTTTTCTTCGTGGAATCGCCCCCTACACTTTGCTTAAACCAATAACGTTAGTAAATTTTTGCCAGACAGTTCTTAATATAGAGGTTATTAGAGGTTATTATATCCTTTTTAATATAGAGGTTATAATTTGTGTGTAAAAATTACGCTCCTGTACCTTTCTGCCCCGCGATCTGCCTTCCCCGAGGATGTCAATGCAAGCAAGGCTATGTTTTGTCCAAACCTGAAGGAGGAAAATGTATCAAACCTGATCAATGTGGTAAGAAATTTTATCAATGATTTCTGAACTATGTACCCCCAAGGCCATTCATAAACCATTTTAAATCAATTAATAATATATAGTATTGTAAAAAAAACCATGGTCTGTCAAAAAAATATTTATTGTAATTGTAGAAAAAACGAGCTCATTAAAAGCGATTTCTCAAAAAACTCTAGAAATAGGGACGAAAAGTATCCTTCGTCCTAATCAAGGACTTAAACTACTTGTAGGCTAAATATCATCCAAATCCATATATTGATGCGTCAATAAATCATTCTTTCACATCAAATTTAACAGTAGATTGTAATCAAATTTAAACTCTTATTCAAGGTACTACTGTACCACGGTAACAAAATCATCATCAGCATCATCATCGTCTCATCAATCATCAAGTAAAAGCAGTGCATCATCATCATCCCAAACTTTGGATAACACAGGTGGTACAGTGATTTCCCATAAGCAAAAGTCATCAGCATCCGCATCCAGTTCTTCGTCTTCAACCCAACAAAGTTCCAGTACAGAATCAAAAATCAGTAGGACGAAGCGTTGTAAAGAACCAGGTGATGGTGATCAAGACAATTCGCCACGTAAGTTCATAGTTACAAGAAAGTAAAGCATACAATCATTCGTGTTATTTTATCACATAGTAAAGGCAAACGAGCACAAAGTCCGCTTTATGGTAGGTAAGTATTCTCAAGACTACAGTCCTATGAGTGCAAATGCATTGTCAACTCTGAGGAATACGATGGAATACCGAAACTCAAAACGCGAACACTGCTGCTTGTCTGTAGGTTTAAAAATAAGATGGTGGAGGTGATCTGGACGGAGCCTGCACTGGGTCTTTCTTTCACTCCGGTTAAGGCTTTCGCCAATGTCGAGTTATTCATAGACAATCCCCGTAGACTTATTAGAGAAATACATCCATGTGGACATCACATGCCAGGTCAAATTGTTGAGTTATAGAGTATTTTCCCTTGTGTACTGAACAGAAACATCTGGGGTTAGATCCCATAAGTCATCAATATCATTAGAGATGCCAAATCATTTGTAACTTATAGGAAACTCAACCTTATTTTTAGAATGTCAGATTGACTTTGGATCTAAGGTGGGTCCTAAATTTAAGTTCTACCACAATCCAAAATTATTTGTAATCTTGACATTCATGAGTCCCACAGCCAGCTCCAATCTACCACCTAGCATGCGTATACAAACATAATTATTTAATATTTTATACAGAAAAAATAATTTTGTGCCCCAACAACGAAACGTGGATTGACTGCAAGGCATCTTACTGCAAGCCTCAAACCTGCAAAGACTTGATAACACAACTTAATTGTCCACAAGTGTCTGACCCATGTCCGGGAGGCTGTATTTGCAACGATGGAATGCTGAGAGATGGAAATGGAGTTTGCATCCCCAAAGAACAATGCCGTAAGTACACAAACTTATTCATATTCGACGAATATTGCCAATATTGCAATAAATATGCTTCATTTCAATAAACTTATAAGTTATGACCCTATATGGCTATATGCTATTACGATACTTACATGCATAACCTTTATTACTAGGCCACTAGTTTGTTTGAATCGAACCTAACCTGTTAACCTTCCGCCTAACACATAATATTGTGCTTCGATAAGGTGGCAACAATTGGTAAAATTACTAGAATAGAGATATTCTATCTTGGTCTTCAGGGATGGCAATGCTGCCATAATACCAAGTTTAGTAGTCGAAGTATTCTGTACTCTATTGGTAACCACATTAAATTTAAAATGCTTATACTATTACTACTGATGTAGTTAAACGCCTTCTTTAGTATAACGGCACAATGCATTTGCAGTGAATGCATGAAATTAAAAATTTATGTTTGTTTATGTGCGTATCTATGTCTTTGTACATGTGTGTCTGTCTGTAGCATTGTAGCTCCCAAATGGATGGACCTATTCTAGAAGCAAGTTTAATCAGCATGGTTTTTAGCTAATAATAATGAAAATGTATTAGGCCACATAAGAGATATCGGCTCTTAGAAGGATGTTGCCATTATATCCAAGGGATTGTATACTTATTACTATAACAAAACTATCTTAACATTTCACAGCTATTTACAGTCCCTGCAGTGATCCAAACGCAGAGCGAGTGGAATGCGCCTCACAATGTCAATGGACTTGCGCAAAACCCGATCCTGGGCCTTGCATATTGAGCTGCAAATTAAATAGCTGTGTCTGCAAAAAAGGATACGTTTTGTCAGAGAAAGGAGGAAAATGTGTACCAGTAGATCAATGTCCGAGTAAGTACCAAAAACACGATAATTCATATTGTGAACAATGATCGGATATGAATATTTCAAACTGTTCAAATAACTTATGTAAATCGTATTATATATTACATAAGTATAACCTAGTTCGAGTAAAGTGATCGATACTCCAGAAATTACGACGTAGAATCGAACCATTTACAATGCAACAGTTCTTTAAACTCGTCTGGTAGGTCCATATGCCTTACAAAAGGTGGAGCACTGAGTTTTTTTTAAGGATGTTGTTAATTTCAATGTTAATCCAAGTTTTTGAACTTTGGGGGGAGGGCAAATATTACAAGCGGCGGAAGAACATTTTTTTACCAAAAAGAATTTAACTCATTTCTCATTCTCCGTCGGCACGAGGAAAGACAATGGAAGCGTCATTTATTAAATGCTATTATCGTTACGTCTATAAAGTCGTATTTTTAAAAGCTTGAAAACTTAGACTTTTATTAGGACCTATGCCTTAGCAACATCGATCAAATAAATTTTATGCTTCACCTTTTGTAAAGCAAAGGCCTTTTTTAAGTAACTACCTACAGACTAGATTATACTTCTCACTCGTTGATATAGGCTCTTATGCTAGTTTAACGTCACCGGACCCGAAATTCTTTGTTAGGAGCTATACGCCTATACATTCAGCTTAATGCAGTCAAAGAAATATACATACACATGTATAAAATGTCTTCGTTCCCACAGTGGGATAGGCAGAGCTACAGAATTACCTACTACTCTAAAAACTTGTTGATGATTCTGTAATCACATTTTGCACAATGAATATTCCAAGAAATACTAGCCCATTAAATTCTTACTCTCTTCACATCTTTAGCAACCATCGAGCTCCTACCAATATTACCTGTACTCTATTAATTACAGAAGGTGCACCATGTAATGGCGACTCGAACGCTGTAATCAAGGCCAACCCGATACCATGTCCTTCAACATGCGCCTCTCCCAATGCTTCCCCGTACTGCAAGAAGTACGCTCCTCCCGTTGGATGTGAATGCAAACCTGGCTACCTTAAGTCTACTGATGACTTTGACGGCAAATGCATTAAGCCAGAAGAATGTAAAGGTAAGATATTTTAGTATCAGCATTAAAAAGAAGAGTATTAGAAAGACTTGTAAGGCACTTCAAACAAGTTGACTTGAAATCTAATTATTCTCTCAATATAATGATTCTAGAGCTTACTTCAATTGAGGCTTCTACTGAAAAATGGCATAACCGTATTCGTCCATGGACAGCGGTAAATTCTGTAGTGGTTTTTGTATGTAAACATGTATGAAAAAAATGCACACGTTTTGGAGGCGCTCCTCGTTCCTCTGATACATCGAGATAGGTGACATCACCGGAGGCAATGAAGAGAAGAAGCTATTGAGGAAAGCAAATTTTGATGAGAAGGAAATCCTCCTTCTTTTGCAGGATCCTGAGAGAGTGCAGGGAAGCAAACAGGCTCTTAATCTTATAATAAAATCTGTACCTAGGTACTAACAATACTAACGCGCAGAAAAACATTGGGACTAAATTATTTTTATTTTTAGATGGCAATCCTTGCGGCGTAAACGGTACCTTTGTCTGGTGCAACGCGGGCTGCCCGACTAACTATTGTCCAACAAACGACAATAAAGGCATCATCGCCTGCTCTCCTCCATACCCTTGCCCTAACGGATGCTCTTGTAAACTCAATTATAGGAAGAAGAGTTACGAAGACTCGACCTGCATTCTGGCTTCAGATTGTCGTAAGTTTATGACACTTTACTAATTGTCAACGTTTTGCTTTTAATTAGATTCTTTTGAATGACATTTGTGATACTGTCTGGTAATCTTTGAGTTACGCTCTTGACTCATAAGGCTTACCAATATGTACAGTTTCATCTTGGAGAAAACTAAAACGTGAATTACCTCAGAATATTTTGATTCTCATAGCTCGAGGTCTGAAGTTGAACCCACCAAAATAGTCTACCTGCAGTCTCTCGTTGACAACATCACATCTGTAATAACACTAACTGATTGATAGGGAGCAGAAATCCTTGTCGTGTAAACCATGGAAGGACCAGCCTTTAAAGGCCGTTCTAGTATATATCGAGTTTGTTGTTATCGTTACTAAGTTATAATCGTATAACGATAATTATTTACAGCTCCAGTGAAATGTACTCGACCAAACGAACTTTGGTCTCCTTGTCCATCTGCCTGTCTTGCTGAAAACTGCGCCGACGTCAACAGTCAACAAAGCACGTGCAACACGCTGGTCCTGAACTGCCAGCCACAATGCATTTGCAAGAAAGGATACTTCAGAAATGACCAAGGCATCTGTATTCCTGCTAACCAGTGCCGTAAGTAGCATCATATTTTTCTGAAATAACTCAACAACTAACACAAGCTATCCGGTTAAAAACAAAAATATATGAGAGAAAGAAGGCAAACGAGAATATAGGTTACCTGATTGAAAGTAATCAACGCCGCCCATCAATAACAGCAACCTCAAAATTGATTGTTCATAGTATCATGTTTGACTGGTTAATTCACTTCATCAATATGTAATTAAATGATTGAATCAAGTTTCTTGTTAGTTATTTGCTTCAGTCTTCATACATTTTCATAAAGGTCATGGATTTACTGGCCGTACCAAGGCATTACTCAATACTCAATACTCAATATTTTATTGCAATTATTAGGGCACTAGTTATGTGAACACAGAACCATTTTTTTGGCATAGATTAGGTAGACAAGCACACAGACTATCTAATCGTAGGTAGGATTGACTAGATGATGGTAAATGGTAAGTGAAGATTGAAAATGTCAATAGGCCTCAGAACCTACTAACGATTTAACGTGTGTTTATTTTGTCTTTAAGCCATACATATTTTTACTGTAACATATTTAACTGACTTTCTCACCATTTTACAGCTAATAACCAACCCTGCAGTGATCCAAACGCGGAACGAGTGGAATGCGCCTCACAATGCCAATCAACTTGCGCAAAACCCGACGCTGACATTTGCATACAGAGCGCCTGCATTTTGAATGGTTGCGTTTGCAAGAAAGGATACGTATTGTCAGAGAAAGGTGGAAAATGTGTACCAGTAGACCAATGTCCCAGTAAGTACCAAGGATTACAAGGACAGTTTTTTTTATTTATATACGTATAAATATTAGCGAACAATCTCACAAAAAACTACCATGGGGACTAGACAATAATAAACATACTTATATACGAAAATACATACCTAAATACATAGAAAACATTCAAGACTCAGAGCAAATACTTGCGCTCATCACACTAATATTTAACCGAACCGGCAATCACTACCAACTAGACTAACGTCGTCAAAGTTATGGTACAAATGCTTCAAACTTTGAACATTATGTAAATTGAAGTACATTTATTTTTTACTAGTAAAGTAGCTAAGCCGTAAAATTCGTGTATCTTCAGATATCACCAAATTGGTGAATATTACATTTTTGATATGTATGTGTACAAAAGGGTACATTTTTGATAATTATGTGTTTGCTTGTATCGCTAATTGTTACCTAGTAGAGGTTTAGCTGATGGCCCGATTTCCAAAAACGAGGTATCGTTAGATTCGTTTTCGTGCCGTGAGCGTCACTGAGGCAATAAATGGAAACAGTGCCAAAATGGCGGTTTTAAAGATGCATAACATTGAAATATAACATACGTGGATGACAATATCAAACAATACATAGAGAGGGAACTGGTTTTGTCTAGTTATTTTCAGCCACTCTTTTGGCATATTAAAGTATTGCTTCAATTTCAGAAGACGCACCCTGTGATGGAGACCCTAACGCCGTAATAAAGGGCAATCCGGCACCTTGTCCTTCAACATGTGCTGCCCCTAATGAGTATAACTGTAAAAAGTACGCTCCACCGGTGGGATGTGAATGCAAGGAAGGTTACCTCAAGTCTTCTGATGACCCTGGCGGCAAATGCATTAAGCCGGACGAATGTAAAGGTAAGAGTTTATAAGCATAGGATCAGTTTGTGATGATAGAGTAACAAGACCAAACAATAAACACAGACTTTACTCAAAAAGTAGCTGCACAGTTTAAGTACTTCGTCGTTTTAACGTAATGTCTAAACTGCAGCACTAATCTGTCACAGGTGTTAAGGCGACAAAGACAAATAAAGTAGCAGCGGGAGGCCGTAAATGGACAGTGGTAGTTACCGTCAAACCATTATTTATACAGTCCTATTTAAAGTCGAGTCCAGAATTAGGCGAACTAACTTGACAGTTAATTGTACACTAATGTTGCCACAGTTTGGCTAGTGCTGTTAATATAATATCGATATTTAAAAAGTCTATTAATCATTATTATTGTGTTTGGAATCAAACTAATAATTTTACTAAGCAAAATATAAGCCAGAAAGAAAGGGATGAATGATATATGTATGGTACATGAAATGTACCGTACTAGCCCGACAGAAGCCACCTAAAATAATCACAATGGCCTGTTGTAATAACAGCATTATTTTTGTATTTTATTCCTAATTTGAGGAGTAAGTATCGTAAATATCCGCTTGAAACCGTACATTGTTCAGATCATTTATATCAAAAAAATTGCTGTAGTCCGTCCCTATTTGGCAAGTATGTATGAGTGTGAAAGTTTCGACGACAATTACTCGATAAAATATAAATAGAATCAGATTTATAGATTATATCGACATATTTGTGTCGACATAAACCTATCACTATTTATTTTTTCCTATGTCTGGCAACATTTTCGGCTGTCAAGTTAGTTCGCCTAATTTTGGACTCACCTTTAGCTACTGTTGATAGGTTTTCCGAGTCTTTGGTGAAAGAAAAATAACAATGTAGTTAATTAGAACGCGAAATTTTTATGGCTTTCAATTCCATCCTATGCATTAGAAATAAACTCTAAACTCATCAACGGGAGACCAGCGTTGTTTTCATAGCCAGCACATGCTGAGTTGGGAACGTTTCGCAAAAATTAAGACTGTCTCTTATCCTACTTTTCTGTCGTCTATTTTTCTTATTTCGTTTTCGTTTGTTATTGTATTGAATAAATGTTTTTCTACTTCTTCTTCTTCTTCCAATAGTAGTATTTTGGCGCGGCATGTCTTGAGTAACTCTGAACTATGACTACATTTAACAAATACTTGCATAACTATCCATATTTTTTTCTCAGGTGGAAATCCTTGCGGTAGTAATGGAACTTTAGTACCGTGCAGAGCAAACTGCTCGTCCGAATTTTGTCCAATAAACGACCAGCCAATTATCACCCCTTGTGAACTAGGTTTCCCATGCCCTCGCGGATGCGCTTGTAAACCAAATTATAGAAAAAAAAGTTACAAAGACGAAAAGTGCATCTTGGCATCAGAATGTCGTAAGTACAATAACAATATTACAAAAGTAATTGACAAACTTAAATTCCTGATTTTCTGAAATAAAAAGTGTCGTTGGAAATAAAAGTAACGTTTATTGTGTAACGCTTGCTCATAACTCCTGATGTTAAATCTAACAGCACATTAACGGACAGAGCATAATTCTCCGAATTGCAAGATATGACAGGAATAAAACGTACAACATTTTTGACGGCCATGGACGAACATGGATGATTTAATATTTCGTTAATAATTGTGCCACCATAACATTAGTTATCCCCTTTTTTGATAGTGCATGAGGTTGAGGTTATATACCTGCCTTCACTATAACCCTATGAGAATATTTCGGCTGTGGACGGAGTAGCAGTTGCGTTGAGGTAAAAATCATAGCCTACAAACGTGGGGATATATCACGAGGATCTCCATTTACGTTTGTGGAGAAAGTGTCCGTGAATGTGTTACATCATTCATTCTCGTATACCCTCAGAATAATTTTATTTTCATAGGCTATAAGTTGGGCTCTCCTCAGTACACGAACATAAGCCTGACTCATTGGACGAGTTCATCGAGTTTAGAGTCACTTTTAACAAACATATTAGATGTATCTTGATTTATCTTTACAGCTCGAATTCCTTGTACACGTCCAAATGAAATATTCACCTCGTGTGCATCTGTCTGTCTCGATGAAAACTGCCCTGATATCAACAGACCACCAAGGACCTGCATCCTGCCGCCGATATTGATCTGTCAGCCTAAGTGTGTTTGTAGAAAAGGGTACTTGAGAAACAATAAGGACATATGTATTCCTGCAGACCAGTGCCGTAAGTTTCGTAGTATTGTTTACAAACAACTAACAAATGAAACTTTCTCAACTTTTTGTTTAGAGTAAGTAAACTAACATGACGGTCACCTAGGCCTCTAATCTACAGGGTAAAACCTTAGAATAATAACACAAAGAAACCTAGTCCGCGCACCAAACTTGTCAGACTTAAACCACACCATAATGGTGTACTCAGCGATCGCCGCCTGTCAGTCGCAATCACATCACACAGCGTCAACAGCTCCCGGATTTTTATTTAGAATCGAATAGAATAGAAATGGTTTATTCGGTGCTAAAATAAAATGAACATAAACAACAGCAAAGCATTATAAAAAGTAGAGTAATACAAACTTAGAGTACTTAATCTAAAACTAACACCGAAAAGGTGGCCACTCAGCATGGTGTCAGGCTTACTAGCCTTGACGCTGGTTTTCAGGGCTGCCGGGTTGAAGACAGATCCATCTCACTAAGTACTATTTATTAAAAGTAATACTTAAACTAAATTATTAACAATACTTAAACTAAATTACAAAACAAATTTATTCCAGACTTCTGAATTATTGTGTTGCATGTGTGTGTGTGTGTGTGTGTGTGTGTGTGTGTGTTATTTATAATGACGATTTGCATTTTTAATCAAATGGATGCCACAACACTTCAGACAAAGAAAACAAACCCTGTAAAATAACATTCCACGTGGAAGTACTATGTTTTAACTTGTCGTTTTAACTTGTAGACGCCATTAAAATAAATTAATAATAATAACTTGTCGTTTTACGTAAAACATGCACTTAAATATTATATTACTTACTAACGACATTACATGAAGATGTTGCCAGTATAACGATTTTTTTCCGCTAAATTGTCATAGTGAGTACTGTCTTGTACTATTATCTATTCTGTGTTATGAGTTGAATTCTGTTTATATAATTACTTGTTTTTATCATTCAAGATTTCCTTCTAATCCGATTATTGCCGCACGTTGGACTGAAATTGTAATTAACGTATACGACTATTTTAGGCACGAAGCTAATTTATTTACGATATTTTAAGTTGAATGCTACCTAAAAGAAATCGCAGCAATGTATTTTGTGTCACTTTTGTATCCAGCTTTAGCCGACAAGACGAATTGTTAACTTATTCCAACCGAAAAGTTATTATAACCACGCCGCGTTACCATTGCGTGCTCTCGGCGGTACTGCATCGATTAAAAATCGCAGCGTATGATTCCACTCCGCCAAAAAACCGCCGGCCAAAAAACGCTACTGTACACAACACAGGCTTTAAGATGCGTGCTGTCTCCGTGACTTTGTACCTTAGAACATTTAAACTACCTATTTAAGACATGATATTCTATGCGAATTAGAGAGAGTGTTGAAGCAACAGCTCCTACAAAACTTTAACGGCAAACTTTCACTCGCACTCGTCAAACTGTAGATTTAAGTTAGCATAGGTTATAACTTCACTTCCAAAATTTCTGTACGACTGTAAGGTCATTAAACATTGGCTGTGAAAATATAAATACGATTTTAATTCAAGACCTGATATTAACTCCCTCACATGGTCCTTCGAACCGGATATAAGAAAATTACCAGAAAAATATTTAAATTGGAGTTAATTAGTGAAGAGTTAACCTAATTGCACTGGACGTACTCTCTGGACAAAGGAAGTTCGTCCAGTGCAATTAGGTTAACTCTTCACTAGGTCTTGAATTAAAATCGTATTTAAATTAAATTTCTAACTAACTCTAACTAAATTATTACTATATATAAGTTATTATTACACCCCTGTCATCGGATCCAGAAGATCTACTGCCGTTAACTCCTGGACATTTTATCATCGGGCGGCCGCTAACTTCTCTTCCAGTGCAAGACTACCGAGATTGTTCGACGAGTCAGTTAACTCGATTCCAGCGAATCGAACAACTGTGCCAGCACTTCTGGTCTCGCTGGAGCAAAGAGTACGTGTCAGAACTCCAACAGAGAGTGAAATGGAGGTCAAATATGGACTCATTGCGGCTGAATTCTCTTGTTGTACTCAAGGAGGAAAACCTTCCTCCATTAAAATGGCGATTGGGCCGCATAGTCGCTGTTCACCCTGGTCTAGACGGCATCAATCGAGTAGCGGATGTGAAGACAGCGAATGGGATTGTTCGCAGGGCTTTTTCGAAGATCTGTCCTCTGCCAGAAAATGAAGATCGTTGTTGAAAGCCAAGCTTTCAACGCCCGGGGGCATGTTGAAGCAACAGCTCCTACAAAACTTTAACGGCAAACTTTCACTCGCACTCGTCAAACTGTAGATTTAAGTTAGCATAGGTTATAACTTCACTTCCAAAATTTCTGTACGACTGTAAGGTCATTAAACATTGGCTGTGAAAATATAAATACGATTTTAATTCAAGACCTGATATTAACTCCCCCACAGAGAGACAAAACATTTTCTTATTACATAAGTGTTAATAAACGTTTGTATTACAAAGTAACTGCAAAGAAATGATAGAATTTAACAAACATTA
Source organism: Acleris literana (assembly GCA_946894065.1). Classification (NCBI taxonomy): domain Eukaryota; kingdom Metazoa; phylum Arthropoda; class Insecta; order Lepidoptera; family Tortricidae; genus Acleris; species Acleris literana. Next base: position 24,543,171 of record OX335669.1, read on the forward strand.
TTTATTATATGAAAAACTCCCTTAGTTTAAGGGGAAATGTAATCCGCTAGCATCATTATTTGTTTACTTGTGTGCGTATTGTGGTGTGTCAGTACGCGTTGATTACGACCACTTGAATCCATTTATGTACCAACTATTTATTTTGTGTACCAACCATTTTTTCTTGACTCTGCTTCACAGATATTTCAGTTCCTTGTTCTATTGTGTCCATTTTTTCTGATGTATCCTCATTGTCATGTAAAGTCTGAAATATATAAAGTTATTATTTAAAAACGTACTGAGATAACATAAATATTTTGTTTTTTTTTTTAATTAAAATACATTATACCCAAGCACATACCTCTTCTTCGATTTCAATATCTATTTCAAAATTGTGGAAAGTTAGTGTGTAATCGTTGTCTGGTCTTGATTTTTCTTGTGTGGGCGTAAGATTCTGAAAAGAAAACCAAACCCAGAATGAAAAAAATAATTAAAAAACGAATAGTGACCCACCTTCAGTAAATAACTTACATGTTGTCCATCGTGAAATTCAAATCTTTCTTCTATTCTATTTTCCTTATTTTCATACGCATGTGTATTCTCCAAAATATTTGTTTCTTCAATTTGTATGTCAATGGCTTCTTCCTTCATTATTTGTGCGCTTTGTAAACTAAGCAGATCTTTGTTCTGCTCGTGGTAAGAGGGGCTCCCTAAAAGGGTTATAGAAGAAGAAAGAGACCCTTCTGTATTTTTCGATGATTTACGTGTATTACGTACTGTTTGAACGTTATATTTTTTTCGTGTTTTTATCTTATTCATCGTTTCAGGTTCTTTTAGGATACTTTTTATCTTCTGTTTGAGCATTTTTTGTCGGTTCGTTTCCATAATTTTGGAGGTCGCTGTAAGAACAAAATGTTTGTAACTGCTACAAAGAGATACCTATTGTATTTGTAGTAATGGTGTCGGAACCCTACACTGAGCATGGTCCAACATGCTCCGGCCCGTTTTTTATAAAACACAATTTATTATAATGAAAAACGATAGGTATTAAATATTCCATCTTAAAAGTCTTAAAAAAACTGCTTCATTTTCCGGTAAGGTGAAAAATACCTTTAAAACCAGGCAAGAGCATGTCTGACCATGCTTAGTGTAGGGTTCCGAAGCCGTTACTACACAAAAACTATCTCAAAGAACTACAAGTATGAACTAATTCTTTATGTTATATTTTGTTGCCGTCTTAGATGATTTTAGTAGGTATAAACACTTTAGTCGCCTATATCTCAGGAACCGATCAAGTCTACTTAGTCGTGATAGTTTTCCTTTACAATTCGTTATATTATGTGCTTTCATTTAAGATATTTTAGTACTAAGGGTCTCTGAGCTAGGCTGCGGACGGACGGACGGACGGACATGGCGAAACTATGAGGGTTCCTAGTTTGACTACGAAATCCTAAAAACATTCTACTTAATTCACTATAATAATCTTAATAATGTTTTATTAAGTCTCACAGCTGTGTGGTTGCCGGCTTAGAATAGCACCACTCTGTGTCTTCCCGTGGATGTCGTAAGAGTCGACTAAGGGAATAAAGGCTTGTAGTACTGTGAGGCGATGGGCTTGCAACCTGTCACTAATACACTGGTAAACATCTTAGCCTGATTATGCAAAATGTGGTTACAGAGTTATCAACAAGCTTTTAGAGTTGTTGGCAATTCTGTAGCTCTGCCTACCCCAAACTGGGAATAAAGGCGTGAGTTTTTGTATGTATGTATGTAAGTCTCACCGAAAGGCTATAAACGAGACACGTGTAGACTACATTTTAATTAGGTACCTATATTTCACAGAAACTTAATAATAAACAATTCAATTACTCACCTTTCTAGGATAATTCAACACGAATTTCTTAAAACTAATTACTTTTAATCTAATTAACACTGTTTCACATCTCAACGACGTAATTTTTTCTACAGGCGTGTTTACGTATTTGCAATCACTGTGACACGTCCTCTCTCGCTCACGGTTGAAGGCAACTGAAGCGCCGCGGGGGGTTTATACTAACATGGTTCAAAGGCGCCGGCGCCGAAAACACTTTGTATTAGCCGACAGCGGGTAAAAGATTCATACAAAATGTTGACTGTCATAACGAACATAGCTTTCCTAAATTCGGTACAGGAAAAATGTTTTAATTTACACCACTTACATTTTCGATATGTCTGATGCGACAGATGATTATTAAATAATTTGCATTGAAAATCAAAATGTTTTTTTTTTTTTTTTTAATCTTTATTGAGAACAAGGCTTAGATCGCTGAGCGAACATGTCAGCCTCATAGGTAATACAATAACTTATAATTTATAACTTACAAATAACCCGCTAATTATCTACGCTTAATCAACTTCAAAATTAAATGATACAACTGTACTGCCAATTCCGAAGTTGGATTGGATAAAACAATATTGCAAATGCCAACATCCCTTAACATATACTTGGCCCGCATTTCGAATACCCTGCGGTCGTCTCCGATCCGAGCACACTCCACCAATGCGTGGTAGGTATCTTCACGCACATCACAAATCGAGCAATTTGGTGTATCTACCACTCTCATCAGGTGTCCGAACACATTAAGTGGCATGTGCCCGGAGCGCAGTCTCATACTAGTGACCACAAGCTGACGGTTTAAGCGTCCTTCCCAAAACCAGGGTATCTTCGGTGGTTCACTGGTCATAGTCTTATACCATATGCCTTTCTCTCTCGATCTCTCATCAAAGTATTCTTTCCAAATTTTGAAGCATTTTCCTTTAACTTCTCTTAATAGATCGATAAAGGAAGGCATACAATTAATTAATGTCCCATGATCAACTCCAATTTTTGCTAACCTATCTGCTTCATCATTGCCTATCAAACCTACATGTGACGGAATCCATTGAAATTTTATTGTTTTAATTTACACCACTTACATTTTCGATATGTCTGATGCGACAGATGATTATTAAATAATTTGCATTGAAAATCAAAATGTTTAAAGCGCCTATGCGTATTAATATGGGTGGATGGATGGAAATCGATACTTGATGTCGCTTCAAACATTTGTTTGAAGCGACATCAAGTATCGATTTCAGGTGCAGGCTTAATGTTTGAAGCGACATCAAGGACGGATTTCAGGATGCAGGCATAACGATTTAAACGCCCTATAATACGTAGTGTATGTCAGGAAAAACCGCTTAAGTCAAAATCACGAAATATCTTGTTGGTATGAAGTCCATCTTTTCTATAATTGAATAAAATTTGTGTCGCATTAATCACATCAGACTCAAACTAGACCTTAATTTACTCATGTTTCAAGCGACATAAAAGTGTTCAGATCGCCACGAAACCGGGCTCAAATGACGCAGAAAAATCTGGCGATTCCAAATATGTATATAACTCAATATCGTCCAGAATGTCGCTTAATACAAATAGCCCGTGAACCCTCGATATGGTGAAGCGGAACTGATGATGAAGACCACAGATGGCCACCGGAACTCCTTAACGGTACCTATTTCAAGGGTGGCGATAATATATTTCGATTAAGGTAGTTGAGCGACTATGCCGAAGCACATTTAGGTTTAAATATGACTATGACATTCCCGCGGCGTTGTCTGCGGCGAGCTTGAAATGTTCTATAGTTTCTCATTAATATTTAGAAGTGGAGCTACGTAACAGCATAAATAGGATCACTAAAAAGTATAAATTAAAATAAATGTTTAAAAAAACAAAAACCCGCCGAAGTAATTTTATGCATTTTTGAAGGCGGGTTTTTGTTTTTTTTTAACATTTACGAGGGCAGAGTGAAAAGTCTGGAAAAAATTAAACATTTGTTTTTTTGGTTAAAGTAAATATTTATTTTTCAACGTAGTCCCCATTTAACTCAATACACTTGGTCCATCGCTTTTCTAGCTTTTCGATTACCTCCGTATAGTACGATTTCTCCAATCCTTCAAAATACGCATTGGTTTCTGCGATGATTTCTTCGTTGGAACCAAATCTTTTTCCACCAAACCATTTCTTCAAGTTTGGGAAAAGAAAATAGTCGCAGGGGGCTAAATCAGGAAAATAAGGCGGATGCGGGAGCAATTCGTAACGTAGCTCGTGGATTTTAGCCATAGCAACGGCACAAGTGTGGACCCGTGCGTTGTCTTGGTGAAAAATGATTTTCTTTTTCGCCAAATGGGGTCGTTTTTCCACTAAATCTTCATGAAATCGCTGTAATAAGTTGGCATAATATTCGCCGTTAATCATTTTACCTTTCTGAAGGTAATCAACATATATTACACCACGAGCATCCCAGAAGGCAGTAGCCATAACTTTATTCACAGATAAAACTGCTTTGGCCTTCTTTGGTGCAGGTTCACCTGAAGCAATCCATTGTTTTGACTGCTCCTTGGTTTCTGGTGTATGATGATGAATCCAGGTTTCGTCAACAGTTATGAAACGATGCAAGAAGTCCTTTTCATTACACCTAAACTTCGCCAAACATGCCTCTGACAGGGTCACCCTAGTGCGTTTTTGATCCACTGTGAGCAATCGCGGCACCCAACGGGCGGAGAGCTTCTTCATATCCAAACAAGTGTGAAGGTTATTACGAACCCGTTCGTCTGAAATGCTTACAATATCAGCTATCTCACGGACCTTTACTCTTCGGTCGTTCAATACGATGTCATGGATTTTGGTGATCATCTCTGGTGTAGTGACTTCAACTGGGTGTCCGGGTCGGTCGGCGTCAGCAGTGCTTGTACGGCCACAACGAAAATCCGTAAACCACTTGTGGATCATTTTAATCGATGGAGCAGAGTTCCCGTAATATTTGTCTAATTTTTTTTTTGTTTCCGTAATTGTTTTTTTTCGCAAAAAATAATATTTAATCAGAACACGAAACTCACTTTTCTCCATGTTTGCAAACACTAAAGTGATTGTTTTGTTTTTCATAGCTGTCAAAAAAAAACTAGCCGTGCGAACTGGCTGAAAATATACGATTTACATCCAAAAAGGCTGCATTACAACTTGACATTAATGAATTTGTGAAAAAACTACCCGTAATATGATTTTTACCAGACTTCTCACTCTGCCCTGGTATATCATTATAGAAAGGCCTTGCCAATTATGGTGGTGTTTATCGATGTGGATAAAACATCGGTCACTTTCTGGCCAGTATGTAAGTTGGAGAGTGAAGGATGCTTTACCCACCTCGATAAAGGTTAATAAGGCCCTGATGGGGAGTTATCACCAACGAGGACTAGTTAGTTATCTTCATGTTTATGTTGTGATTATGTTGGTTTCACTTGGAAAATGATTTTAGGTATTTGGTGAAACCACATTCTTTGCTGATAATTTGTCCATAAACTTTAAATTATAATAATTTAGGCATAATCTTTTAATGTATAGGAAACACAAGTGTAAGTTTGCGTTAGAGTAGGCATCCCCATACATTCTGAGTGCCTATTCGATGATGCATGTTTAATGGGGATTGATTTCCATTACTTCATTTCTGCAAAAAAACTTGTTGGCTCACTAACCTTTTAAATTTTGCAGCGAACAACCAACCCTGCAGTGACCCGAACGCGGAACGAGTAGAATGCCCCTCGCAATGCCAACCAACTTGTGCACAACCTAACCCTGGCGCTTGCATATTGACTTGCAACAAAAACACCTGCGTCTGCAAGAAAGGTTTTATTTTATCAGAGAAGGGAGGGAAATGTATACCAGTAGACAAATGCCCCAGTAAGTAGTTCAAGTATGAACAATGAAATTAAAGGCCCATTTACATTATACAACTTTCTTGCACATTCCATACAATAAAATTGGGGAAAAAAATAATTGCTCAGTCTAAACCTTACGTTTGCTACAATTCTTAAACACTATTATTGCAACAAAATAATTGCATACAATTATTGCCGATTCTTGTACAAGAAACTTGCATTTAAATAGGCCTTAACTGTTGAGCTATTATAGAAACTTGTCACGCTAATACATGCCAAGTTGCAGATAGTGAAAAAGATAGAGTTATAGTAATCACATAGTTCTACATGGAACTATGCAGGTTTTGACAATTCGTAATTTGCCCATAGACAATCTTTGTCATTGACTCGCAACAAAATATGGCTCAACAATTAAAGTCCTTAGCAACACATGTATTATTTAAATGTGAAGTATATAGTTTGTAGGTACTTTCCTTTTCTGGGCGGGTTACTTATGCAAGTAGCCATCATAGAACACTGGAAGTACTACCAGGGGCACGTTTAAATAAAACTACAAGTTACAATTTTACTTGTCTAAACTGGCAACACTGCTCAAATGGCTGAGGCCCTACTTTGAAATTCGAAGTTCGAAGTTACGATAGCTTCATCCCTTTCTCTCGATCTAGTCTCGAATGACGAGGGACAGGGATGGAGCTAACGTAACTTCGAACTTCGACTTTCAAAGTAGGGCCTCTGGTCGTCATTGGTCGAGGTTGTGTCAAATGGAAACTTGTAACCTGTAAATTGTAATTTGTAGCTTTATAAAACAGGCCCCAGCTCAATGGAACCCTGACCTGCCATAGAACTGTGTCATAGTCAGTTATGATTCAAGTTGTAAGAAGCGCCAAACAAATATAATGTCACTGAGAACCCGATCTACGGTGGGTCAGGGTTCCATTGGGCTGATAGTAACATCAAAATATATTTTACATCGAAAATTAATACTTTCAAAATATATACCAGTATATCATCTGCTCGCTACAACTATTAAAACTCTTTTTATTTTTCAGGAGATGCACCGTGCAATGGAGACTTAAACGCAGTAATCAAGGCCAACCCGATTCCGTGTCCTTCCACCTGTTCCTCTCCTTATGCATCTCCGTACTGCAGAAGATACGCCCCACCAGTGGGTTGCGAATGCAAACCAGGATTTATCCAATCCGATTATGGCGGCAAATGTATTAAGCCAGATGACTGCAAAGGTAAAATTATACTATACCTTCTATTTATTATTCAATGAGTTGAAAATCTGATTTGATTTTGATGAGTTGTATAATTATGGTGATTCAATATTATGGAGCTACGATTATTTATTTATTTAGCTATGCTTTTGTACTTCTCTTGCACATTGCTATATGAATCCGAAAATAAAAGCTGGTCGCTAGCTTGAATTAGACGGTTTAGTTAAACCAGAACTAAAGTGCTTCGATTTTTTCAGGTGGAAATCCATGTGGACCAAATGGAGACTTTGTATGGTGCCAAGTAAACTGTCCAACTAATAATTGTCCAGTCAACGACAATAGGGGCATCATCATCTGTGACCCAGCATACCCATGCCCAAGTGGTTGTGCTTGTAAACTGAACTATAGGAAGAGGAGCTCTACCAACGACACGTGTATGTTAGCCTCAGATTGCCGTAAGTCAAAAATCATAACCATTAAATGGAGTTTTCATTCAATAGCAAATAAATAAAATATCAACAACTTAAGCTTAAATTCCAATCACGGCTCTACTTTTACTCAAGAGAATGCTATAACTTCAGAGTTTTGACAGTATTAAAGGGGCGTCCGCCCTGAGTTTTGAAATTATCCACGTGCTTAGATTAATTTTAAGATTTCATCCTCAAGGATATCTTTCAGTATTGTCAACTGTTCTTATGCGTATGTATCTCAAAAGTTAGAACGTCTCTAGAGGGATTTGGCGAATTTATCGTTCATGTTTATATCTGACTTTATATTTATATCAATTATTTGAAAAACATTGCCGTTTCGTAAATGCTTTTTCTATAATATATATATTGCAAGGGGACCAGAGCTGAATCTTTATTATCTTGTGATTTGCAGCACCAGTCAATTGTACTCGACCTAATGAACTGTGGTCGCCTTGTCCATCTACCTGTCTTGCTGAAAACTGCGCCGATGTCAACAATCAACCAAGCACATGCAACACGCTAGTCCTGAACTGCCAGCCACAGTGCATTTGCAAGAAAGGACACTTCAGAAACGACAAGGACATTTGTGTTCCTGCAAACCAGTGCCGTATGTACCGTTCAGATCTCTTGTGTTACTTACGGAGTAAGATACTCGTCTCGTCTAAAGGCGAGAAATAAGTGGTCTCACTTCGTCTGTCTATCTACTTATCTATTTTTTGGATGTAACAACCCAACACCGGATCAAATGGAATGGTCCTAATGTTTTGTAGTTAACTTTATAAAGTGGTTTTTGAGCTAGGTTTGATAAAAATCTTGAGCCGTTCAAGAGTTACCAGCTCTATAAAATAAATAGAGGTGAAATTATTTAACTATATTATCATTTGTAAAAAAACATAAAGCTCTCGAGTTAAGACATAAGACATAAGAGTTCTCATGATTACTTGCAATCAGCATAAATATCACAGGTGCGTTGAATTAACTGGAAGAGTCGAGAATGTCGAATAGAAAGAGCAAAGAAAATTTGGAACTCCTACTTCCTGTATACACAGCTAGACGCAATATGATTTTTCTTGTAGCCACTCCACCATGCGGACAAAATGAACAGTATACAACGTGTGGAACAGCGTGTCCGCTAACTTGTCAAAATTACAATTCTCGAAACAAAACAATTTGCATCCAAAAATGTGTCGAAGGGTGCTTCTGTAAAGCTGGCTTTGTCAGAGATTCCGATAAGCGTTGTGTGAAGCCAGAAGAATGCTGTAAGTCCATTTTTAATCAACTATTTGTGGTAGGCTCGATATTGGCTCTACTACCTAATGCCTTTCCATAAATCCTATAGTTTGTATGTGGTAACACAACACCGGATCAAATGGGTTGATCCTAATGTTTGGTAGATAATCCTATAAAAGTCTGAGCTAGGTTTGATGAAAATCTATTGAGCCCTTCAAGAGTTACCAGTTCTATTAAATAAATAGAGCCTATAATACTTTATTATACTATAATTTATAGAAAAAACATATTTAAAGTTAACATGATGGTAACTATAATCACGAGTTTTCATGAATACTTGTAATCACCAGAGATATCACAGGTGCGTTGAATGAACTGGAAGAGACGAGAAGGTGGAATGGGAAGAACTAATAAAATTTGGACCTCTGGTACACTTAGATGAAGCTAGACGCAATATAACCTTTTCTTTTCTTGTAGCCACTCAACCATGCGGACAAAATGAAGAGTACACAACGTGTGGAACAGCGTGTCCACTAACTTGTCAAAATTACAATTCTCGAAACAAAACAATTTGCACCCAACAATGTGTCGAAGGATGCCTCTGTAAAGCTGGCTTTGTCAGAGATTCCGATAAGCATTGTGTGAAACCAGAAGAATGCTGTAAGTGCATGTTAATCAACTATTTGTAATAGGCTCGATATACTACCTAAAGATTTTTCATAATTCCCTAAAATATTTTTGCAGCAAATAACAATGTCTGCAGTGACCCCAATGCAGAAAGAGTTGCATGCGCTTCTCATCAAAGATGTAGAGCATCCTGCGCTGATCCAAACCCTGGACCGTGCCCTAAGATTTGTATTATTAATGACTGTGTCTGCAAAAAAGGTTTCATACTGTCTGGGAAAGAAGGAAAGTGCATACCAGTGGACCAGTGCCCAAGTAAGTACAAAAGAAAGATCAAGGTCGATTTGTATACCTATAAACTGTCAAACTTTTTTTCTCCTGATTTGGTTTGTGAACTATTTCCCCACTGTGTGAAATGGTGCAATATGATTTCTGGAAATTTTATTTTCATTTATACGTTGACGTAAATGTTTGATTTCTACGCATTTTTTGTGTAATCCTGAGCTGCGTTTACATTTGAAGATTTTTAATAATTTTATCAGATTTAGGATGACTTTGTGCGCAATTATGCCACGAGGTGATAAACGTTGGAAGAATCAAAAAAACTGATAGGTAAATAGGTCAGTCCAACTGAAGTCGGCGTCCAACAATATTTTAACCAAAAGCAGACTTCAGTTGGACTGACCTATTTACCTATCATTTTAAAGAAGTTATTTTTTGCATTTTGAAGGCGGGTTTTTGTTTTAGCCCGATTTAAGTGAAATTAAAAGACGGAGTCAGAATTGTACTGACAAAATCATTCAGATTATTCTGCTGCCAAATCATCGTATTAGTTGATTAAGACGTTGCTTTAGCAAATTTCGCCTCTGGAAATACTCTTACCGCCGCAATCTGAGACGTTTTAGGCACAAGTAACTCGTTCGTTCTTTAAACTTGTGAATGTAAAATCGTCACTCAGGAACAGCGACGACTTGATCATCATTAACTGACTCTGAGTGTAGTTGTTAGTATGATTTATGATTACATTTCTTTTAACAGCTAAGAGAAGGCAAAAGAGCACATAGGCCACCTAATGGTAAGTGGGATCTGAGACCATAAGATATTTGCATTCTCAAGACTACAATCTTGAGACTGCAACCCTAAGACCATCGCTACCATTTTAACTAACCATTTGGCAAATTGCACGTCACAAATATTTTGGAAATCATCATCATCATCATGTCAGCCGAAAGACGTCCACTGCTGGACATAGGCCTCCCCCAAGGCTCTCCACTCAGACGGGTCTTGTGCTTTTCGCATCCGCCGCGTTCCCGCGATCCTGACAAGGTCGTCACTCCACCTTATTGGAGGCCTACCTTACAGCTCGTCTCCTGGTCCGCGGACGTCACTCAAGTACCTTCTGGCCCCATCGGCCGTCAGTCCTGCGAGCAATGTGCCCCGCCCACTGCCACTTATGTTTGGCTATTCTTCGGGCTATGACGGTAACCTTAGTTCTACTGCGTATCATTTCTGATTCTATCACGCAGAGAAACCCCAAGCTTAGCCCTCTTCATAGCCCTCTGAGTGACTTTGAGCTTCCTTATAAGGCCCATTGTTAGCGCCCACGTCTCAGATCCGTAAGTCATCACTGGCGACACACACTGGTCAAAGACTTTTGACTTCAGACACTGCGGTAATTTGGACGAAAAGGTGCTGCAAAGCTTCCCGAACGCTGCCCAGCCGAGTCAGATTCGACGAATTTAGGTTTTGTATTTTGGAAATACAAAACCAAAATTTTATTTCCAAAATGCAGGTAATCCATGTGGCTCAAACGAGCATTACGAGACAAACTCAAACAAATGTGACTTGACCTGCAAGAACTTATACTCGTATAACCAAGCTCAGATCGGGCCCTGCCAGGAAACGAGTGGATGCTTCTGTGACGATGAATACTACAGGAATAATAGGGGAATATGCGTCACCAAGAAACAGTGTCGTTAGTAAAATACATGCAATACAATAACTCTTTATTGAACACCACACACAGCAAGGAAAGGATATACAAAAAACACCTATTGTAGTTTCTTTTTATATTAATGTGACCACACAACAGAACATAAAAGTTTCTGTAAATGATGATGAAAAATATTAAAATGTGTGATTAATAGTATGTTGTGGTACTTACCCTTTATGATTAAAGGATAGTTTAAGGTAAACTAAACGTATTTAAAGTAAAATAAACTAAGCTACTGAAATATTAAAGATATAAATAATAATCACCACAGTAACCTTTGCATTTTCAAAAAATCAACATCTTTAAAGTTCAAATTTGCTTGTAAAACTGGTAATACACTGAGGAATATAATAATGAGTCCTCACTGGATCCCGCCTAGAGATTATGACCTCCTTTCATAGCCTGTGGCTCATGGCTGCTGCTGGAGCTGGCAGACCACTTTTACCATTGTGATGATAAAGGTCATTATTGATACTTCTTTGGTTAAATCTGTCATTTCGAGAAGCATAAGCTTAATTCGAGACATATTCTAACAGTCTCAGTGGTGCAGGGGATTGGCAGTGTGACTACGGCGCTTGGTGTCCAGGGTGGGATTCCGCGCCGTGCGCGCGCGTATCTTTTACTATTTATTTTAAGCAACAAATTTTATTTAAGTATACCAAAATTCGGTAAAGTCATTCATTCCAGCTCATGTTGCTAAGGAGGTCGTACAGTGGGCTGCAAAAGTGCATGGACAGTTCATAAAGATAATGCTTTGAGGTGCAAACTGACGCCTCACGCTCGTAGTGGTTCAATAAGATCGTACTAGATGGCGTTGTTGTAAAAAAACAAAATTAAAAAATATTTTATTCCTCATACTGACACCAGAGCCAAACACTTTTTCTTTATTTTATCGTTTATTATATTTTAGTATAGAGAAGATTTTAGAAGTATGAAATGTTAGTCAATTCCAAACTAAGAGGTTAAATTACCAAAAACACTTTTTCCATTGCGTGGAATCGAACCCGCGATACTCGGAGTCGTGAGTGAGAGCGGCGTTATACGCCATTGGACCATCACACATTTGAATATGAAGTTGAAATTAATAGTTTATTATGATTTGGTTATTTTCGCATTCAATGAAATAGAAACACGGTTAATATTACTATAAGGAGGGTAGACTAAAGATTTATAAATACCACACTGATTATTACAAAGACTTTGCTCGTTCGTTCGTTAGCTGCTTAATCGATTGCCTTTTTTGTGTAGATTTTACTTTCGTTAAATTTTTCTTAAAAAATGACTTCTCGTTGCAATATTGACCTGGTCAAAAGATCGCAAATAATTGCCTTGCACAGTGAAGGCAGAAATTTGTCAGAAATTGCAAGAGAAACCGGTGTGAACGTAAGTAGTAATTTATTTAAGTACTCAGATTTTTACAAAAATATTTTCTATTTCATCTTTTTTATATCTTTAATGGTTATTATAAGTTTCCGTTTTTTTTACAGAGGAAAACTGTTGTTTTATGGGTACGGCGGTTTGAAGAGGAGGGATCTTTGCTACCCCGGCAAAGAACGGGAAGACCACTACTCATAAGCACACCCCAGCGTCAAGCCATGGTGAGGGATTATGAGGAAGACGGATTCAAACCAACAACCCACTACGCTGGTTTATTCAATACAAGTGCGGATACTATTCGCCGTGTTTTACATAGTGAGGGTCTGCATCATCGTAGGCACGCTGTCAAACCCTTGCTAACAGAAAGCCATAAAAGAGCAAGGTTAGAGTTCGCTTTGGAGTATCTAGATTTCGACTGGAGCAATGTCATCTTTACGGATGAAAAGACTTTTAAATCCAGCCAACACGGACGATTAAGCTTGTGGCGCCGAAACAATACCCGGTATAATGACAACCATGTAGTGCCCAACATGGAATCTGGTCGAATAACCGTAAATATGTGGGGATGGATGAGTGCGGCTGACCCAGGAGAACTGGTTAAACTTCCCAGTCGAGCAAACAGTGTTCATTATGTGGAAATGCTGGAGGACACCATGTTGCCCACCGTTCGCAATGTGTATCCAGAGGAGGAGTTGCCGGTGATAACGTTTGTGCAAGATAACTGCCCAATACACCGTTCACGTAGTGTGCGGGAGTGGTTTAGTCAGCACAATAATATAAGGGTTATTCCCTGGCCTTCCAGGTCACCGGATTTAAATCCTATCGAAAATTTATGGGGTATTATTGTCCAACGTTGGGATCACCAGAATGAGCGAACTCCGAACGCCTTGGAAGAACATTGTTCAAAAATTTGGGATAGTATTCGAGGTTCCAATCTGTGTCAGAATCTTATCGATTCAATGCGTTCCCGAATGCAAGCGGTAATCGAACAGAGGGGGGGTTATACTAGGTATTAAAGTTTAGTATATAGTAATACAGTGGTCAAGTGGAGATCGGGTTAACGTAAGTAATTAATACAAAAGTGACAATTATTTTCGCTTTTTTTACGTGTCTATACTATTTTATAGCAGTTAATAATTATCTTATTTTAAATATTTAAAGTCAAACAAATCACACACCATTTATACACGAAATTTCAGTTATTATCCTTATATAAGTGATCCTAACTGTATAACATAGTTAAACATAATGCATTTGACAGTTAAGGTAACCCGGTCTCTAAATATGTTAATAATTACTATATGTTATTGTGGTTTAATAGCTTCAATCTTCTTTCTGATTTCGGAAACGAAACTTAAGCTATTACCTCAGTAATAAAAGTTAAGTAGTAGGTAGTCGTTTCATGGTTACAAAGGTAATTTGTAAAAAAAAACTATCTAAACAGTTCACTGAATTAAAATGTTATACAAGGAATAAAGATTTTTCATTTCAAATAACAAAAGTTGTATCATTTCTTGAAACTATTATTTCAAAAGATAATACATTCGTTTATTAATTACTATGTGAAACAAGATAAATTAAAAAAGATATTGTAAGCAGAATCGATCTCCCGACCCACGGACTGACTCCGCGAAATCGAAGTGCCAACTAACTAAGCCAACGGCCCTTCTAGTTAAGTGGTGAAATTATCGATTCTAATACTAAAACGTCATATAGTTGAAGCAAACAACAATATAACTTGTTCAATTAACAACGCCATCTAGGTTGTTTCTTACGAACGTGGCATCACGTGTTCACAGCATTATAGACGTTAAGGTGTCCATGCAATTTTGCAGCTGACCGTACCTGTGTCTTATTTAATAACCTACGCGAAAATTACCCACAAGTTGTAATAATGTGACAAAATTGTGACAATATTTAAGGAAATTATATCGTAATTAAAGAATATCGTTTTTGTGTTTGTGATACAACGAAGGGGTGAGTTTAGATGTCATTAAGATTAGTCCATGGAATTGGTACATTTTTCCTTGCATTAAATCGGGTAGTTCTGATTTTTTTATGTTCTATGTGATGAAGTGGATATGGCAAATCCAAGTTTTCGACCTTGGTAACCCTCCGGATCATTGTCAAATTTTTGAAAAACTATTAAATATTCAGACCTTTTTCAGTTTCTACCAATTTTTACCAACAGGGACCTATTTTACGGCAAATATCACTATATACACTTTAAAGAAGACTAAATTTTCAACAAAGTAGGTTAAAGTAAGAAGGCGATAATCCAAATTATACTTCGCGCCTCGTCCTCTAGATTAGTAATTGCAGATATTATATCGTCGGGGATAGTGCAATACCGCGTAACTCAAAAATTCAATAAGGTGCAAAATACACCTTAGCATGTAATTCAATAAGATGCAATTATACAACTTATTGAATTTGTTACTTACGCGGTATTGCACTATCACCGACGATATACACATGTAGTAACGCTAGATGTCACCACTCAGCACTTAGTTTGGAGTTATTTTTCAATTTTTAAAAATGTTTTGTCAAAAGAGGGTATGCCTAGAACCTTGGCCGTGCCACTCATCTTAACAGCCGTTCATACGCAATTAAGTGCTCGATCACTCCAGTCACTTTATTTTATTTAACGTTCATTTCGTGAATTCTCGCAAAAATGCCTAAACGTAAACGTTCCAAGAAATACGAAGAAGAATGAGTTAGTTTAAAGCATAAGATTCGTAAGTTGCAACGTAAAATACAAAGTCGCGGTGAAGTATTTCGTCACACAGTGGTTCCACACAGGAGGACTTTGTTCTACAAGAAGGTAATTAATAAAAAATCTTATACCTCTCTATTTTTCTGGGGGCACGGTAGTGCCTCCGACAAGACTGAGCGTAGGTATTATACCTACTCATATTTGCACTTCGATTAGCCGCTGGGGCTATTATCGACGCAAGATTTAACGGTTTGCGTTCAATTCATTGGGGATTGATACCTTACTTTTTATAATAAAATATGTTACAAAAGTACATATTTCTGTATGTTATAACTGAGAAATAAGGCATACTAATTGCATTCCGAATAACCTTTGGGGTTAATTCGACGCAAGATTTGACGGTTGGCGTACAATTCATTGGGTATTGTCACCTAACCATTCATCAATTGCCACTTTTAATAGTTTCATGTCTTTAGAAATATTTATATAGTTAAAATGAAAACATTCGTCATTGTTCCCAGCATCGCGCCTTCTGCGGCCAGGTGATTGGTTCCCGGACTACCCGGATAACGATCTAGTCCATAATGCTTCAGACCCGGATATGGACCAACAAAATCCTATTGAGGACCAACAAAATTTTATTAAAAGCCCGTGTAATCCTACTGAGGATGAGCACAATCCTGTTGAGGATCTACAGAATACTGATGAGGATCGAGAGATTCCAATTCAGTCTGCACTGATATACGGCAAGGAAATAGCTGCCCGCTTTTCTCATATAGCTACGGAGGGAACTACTAAAGAAATGCGCAGGGATCTCATTAGTAAATACCCTATACCGTCTTGTAACATCCCAAAAGTGGAATGTCACTTTTTTTTTGTTAATTGGTATCAAAATGGTGAAGCTGTCCGCCTGGCGCACTCGGAGTTCTATTTAGGCGCCTACGGTTGACTACTTACAGACTAGTATTCGACAAGGACTATCGATACGATACCGGAACATTTAGTTCATTCCTTCTTGTGTTTGGAAGCTTACCTTGTTGGTTCCTGGCTGAGTTTTGTGGCGGCTGTTTAATGAGCTAACGAGCTTCACGCCGCATACTCGTGGGAACCGGATTACTTCTAATAACTTGTAAATTACTCTCTCATCTGGGACCACCAGCCGTCGGCACTGAGCCCGTTCAATTCACACTTAGATACTCACTTTATCTCACGCATTTCCACACGGAACGCGTGTGTCCTAGAATCTGTGTCCACATTCTAAACTCATATTTACTCAATATATCTAGGTATTTCCTCTTTATTTTCAATGCAAAGACGAACCGAAGTCTAATTCAATTTTCTTTGGTTCTGGCGGTTTTCATTAGTATTTCGCCAATGTCCAGTGAACTCGTGATTGTTCCGTGTAGAGTTGGTACGGTTTACTAACGCTGGCAGTTTAACTCTACTTTGTAAGGAGATCTCGTGTTAACACAAGCGTATGTAGGTACTAGAAAGGAATCTCGGATTGCGCAGCTGTTGATTAACCTAAAACAAAAGACAAACAAAACATATAACATATAGTTAGTACTTAAGTTAGTAGAACAGACAACTTATAAACGAATATTATTCTGGTTAATGTATTCACATAAAATATTTACAAATGGCGTACGCACAAGACCCAACACGGACTTAAAGTTGGTGGGTCGAGGAATATCTTTAGGGAGGGAATTATATAAAGAATTTCTTCTTGGGCAGTTAAAAAATATGTGGTCCGATGATCCCTCATCTAGGCCGCATTCACAGAGAGAGCTATCCCTAACCCGTATCTTAGCCAGGTGGACGGGGGTACTCGCATGGCCAAGCCGCAGTCTACATACCGTCGAAGTGACGCGTTTACTGGCATCTCTAAACTTAAAGAACCAGGGGCGAACTGGTACAAAACTTTGAACATCTGCATAATGCTTTCCTTTGGATTGCTTAGTTAGGTTCCATAATTCGCACCACTGACCTGTCATACATTCCCTAGCCAGCGACATTAGGTCTTGAGAATATACGGTAAAATGTGTATCACAACCTGTCGAAATGGCATCCTTGGCCCAATTGTCAACTACCTCTCGTCTCGTTACCTGTGATACCGCTATGACTCGGAACCCAGACTAATTTAACTTGAATGCCTTTCTTGAAGCACCGAAAAAGAATTTCTTTAATTTTTAACACATAGGGGAATTTAGACTTGCTATGTAGCTGATTAGAAAGGATAGCCTGTAAGCAACTTTTTGAATCCGAGAAGATGATGGACTTGTTCAGCTCATGGGACTCTATGTACAGCACAGTGAAGACCGAGGCTTGAGGAGGGCATTTATATCTAAGAACTATGCTGTACCTAGGGATCCAAACTGCGGACCCAACACAACCTTGTTCATCCAACTTTGACGAATCCGTAAAAACAGTGAGCCAGTCTATCCATTCTTTCTGTACGATAGCGTTGAATTTAGAATTAGCACAGGGGTTATCTTTCTCAATATCGAGGTTTAACAAGATGTCAGGCTGGAAAATAATTGCCTCAAAAGGAGTTAGAAAGAGAGGGTTAAATCTGCACTGAAAGACGGGATATGGGAGGCTGATAAACTGGACGAAACTTTTAAATATACATGGGCACTCTTTACGGGACCAATATTTGCTATCTGCAGAGATGTACTCTGATAAAGTATGTAATTTTGCCACCAGGGGGTGGTCGGAAAGCTGAAAAATCCTGTATATAAACCGGTCCGATAAGTACTGCCGTCTAAGGGACAGCGGGGGCTCTGAGCACTCCACCTGAAGGGCGTTTATCAGGGAGGATTTCATAGCTCCAATTATGATACGCAGATGTCCATAGATGTTAGAGCAGACTTGCTACATGGTTCAAGCAGATAGGACCCATAATCAAAGTGACTGCGTATCACGGCATTATACAAAAGCTTTTGAGAATAGGGGTGGGAGCCCCACCAGGCACCTGAAAGAGAGCGCAGAATGTTAACGTTTCTTTCACATTTTTAATAATATAGTTGATGTGAGGCACCCCTGTCATTCGCGAATCCAGAACGACACCCAAGAACTTAAAGTGATCATTAATTGGGAAGATTTTATCACCATGTGCAATATGTAGGTCTGGAAGAGAGCGCCTTCGAGTAAATACGATGAGGCCATGGTCGTCAAGCCAATCATGGAGGTAACTGATCGCAGAGTTAAGGCGGGAAGATGCTTCGGGAAAATTATTTGATGGGATGTACAAAGTCAGATCGTCTGCATACTGAAGGACATTACATAAAGAATTAACTGAAAGTTCTAAATCAAAGGTGTAAATACTATATAACAGTGGGCTAAGAACTGAACCTTGGGGAAGGCCCTTCTAAAGAACTCTAGGAGGAAGAAGGGAATTTTGTGACGAAATGAGGATGGATCTAGAAGAGTAGAGATTGGAGACAAAGTTAACTATCTTCTCTGGGATGCTCAGCTGTAGCATTTTCTGCCTGAGCGCAGGAAGAAGAACATTGTCGTATGCCGATGAAATGTCCAAAAACACACCAACCAATGATTCACCTTTAGAGAGAGCAATGCGTATGTCGGTTACTAGAGAACCCAGGCTATCCATTGTACTCAGTCCCTTCCGGAAGCCGAATTGAGTTTTCGCAAGTATACCCTTGCTCTCAACAAACCATTCCAATCTGTTCTTAACAAGATGTTCCAGTATTTTACCCATCGTGCACGATAACGCGATTGGGCGGTAACTGCAAGGGTCATTGCTAGGCTTTGCTGGTTTTAGGATAGGGACGATAATCTGTAATTTCCACTCCTCAGGAGGGATGCCAAGAGCAAAAATATTATTAAGAATATCAAGAAAGACTCCTTGAGAGGCCGGGCTACACTTTTTGATAAATGAGTACGGGATCCCATCTACTCCAGGAGACGAGTCTTTGAGAGACTCTAAAACTAAAGTAAACTCCTCTCGAGAAAAGGGAGCGTCAAAAGCGGCAGAAGAGGTTACTAATGATGAGGTGTATTGTGCAGATTCAGATAATGAAGGAACAAAAGGAGGTGCCAAACGGTTTGAAAATCCTTCTATCCAGGCAGATGGGTCATTAGACGACGTGTTAAAGTCAGTCGAGATAGAACCGGAAAATCTTCTTATATTCCTCCAGACTAGAGATGGGTGAGTGCTGGGAGACATGGCTTCACAAAACTTATTCCAACCCAGCCTTTTCTGTTCCGATAAGGTGCGGACGGTCTTCGCAGCTATTTATTGATACTTTAAATAGTTGTCCAGAGACATACTCGAGGTATATTCTCGTTCTGCCTGTTTGCGCTGCTCGCAAAGATCCGTACAATCAGAGTTCCACCAGGGATGGAGTTTTGCCCCTAGAGATGTTTTTGGTAGGAATAGATGCCTCTGCTGTCATGAGTAAGCCATTTCGAAATTTAAGGTACATCTTTTGAACATTATTTTCCGTGACTTCAGGTAAATCAGCTACTACTGCATCAACAAGCAGAGAGAACTGCGGCCAGTCAGCCTTAGAGAGATTGAATTTAAGGCGGGGGTTGCGAAGAGGTATGATGAATTTAGATGAATCAGGGATGGTAATTGCCACTGGGTAATGATCACTTCCATAGGAATTAAGGAGGGTATTCCAAGATAGACGGGATGATAAATCAGTTGAGCACAAGGAAAGGTCGACAGCAGTTTTAGGGTTTTGGTGAGGTAGAACGCGACGGGTAGGAGAACCATCATTTAGGATACACAGGTCATGGTTATTTATCAAGTCTAAAAAGTCATTAGATAATGAGTCACAGGAATTGCAACCCCAAGAAGTATGGTGAATGTTAAAATCACCTAATACAATAACAGGAGGGGGGAGGGAAGATATGAGGGAGGAAAGTGATGATAAGACCAATATATCTGGAGCAGGTACATATACCGACAGAAAAGAAATGTCCAAAGCTCTGACAGCTACTGCATTAAAGCTTTCACTATCATGGGGTGGTAGAGGGATTTGGGAATATGTTACAGATCTTGAAACTAAAATACAACAGCCATTATACCCATTACTTTTATCATCCCGGAGACATGAGAAACCCGAAACCCTAAAATGGGATCCTGGCTTCAGAAAGGTCTCCTGGATAGCAAAAATAAGAGGTTTATGCTGGTTAATTAGAAAAATTACATCAGATTTTTTTATGTTTAATGCTCCGACAGTTCCATTGGAGTATTGTTGGGAACATTGTTATAGACGGAAATCAGCTCAGTAAGTTTTTGCACGACATTGTACGGTAGGGGGCAATCATCAAGTTTGGAAATAATATTAATAAGAGTGGATAGCAGTAACTCCAACAAATTGTCACTAGGTGTAGGAGGTTCAGGGGCGAGTAAAGCACATCCATTAGAAGTAACGGATGCTGGAGTTCCTACTATTTCCTGATGGGCGCGTCTATCATAAGAGGGACTCAAAGTGGGGGAAGGACGACTTGGACGTGTTATAGTTTTTTGTATGAGATAGTTTGTGAGGACGTGACAGTTTGAGAGGGGCTTGAGTTCACCGGAAGGAAAGAAACTCTGGCTGTGTCGGCATATGATCTCCGAAACTGAGGGAATCTGGCAGCTGCTTCGAGGTATGAGACATTCTCCTGTGACATTACTAATTTAATAGATTTTTGTCTTGCGTGTTCTGGACATGAGGTATCAGTTGCTAGATGGGGTCCAGAGCAAGATAAGCAGGTCGGAGACTGCTTCGTACATGTTAAGCCTTCATGGGGCTGGGAACAGACAAAACAGCGAGGTGAGGAGCGGCATTGAGATGAAACATGGCCAAATCTGTAGCACTTATTACATTGTATTATAGGGAGAACATAAATGTCCACAGGTAAAGATGTGTAGAAACAATGTACATAGGCAGGCAGCTTTTGTCCTTGGAAAGTCAGGACAACCGTTTGAGTTGGTACCCATTGAGGAGCATTGTTCAAATTTCTTTCTATTCATTCTACGGGCCCTTATTACACGTCCAAAACCTAGGGGAACTTCAATAGCATTCACTACCTCCTCCATAGACCACTCCACCGGGACTTCTCGAACAATACCCATGCGAGTAACATTGTACGAAGGAATGTTGGCTTCATATTTTGTATGGGAAATAGCAGGGTTCGTAAGGAAAGCATTAGCAGATATCCAAGTCTTAAACTCAACAGACACGCGGTTCCTACCAATACGTTTAACACCGTCCTTGAGTATATCTTTAATATTGTTTCTGAACAAGAAATGTCCAAACTGCATGGGTCTGAGTGTTGTACCAGCGGAAGCATCTGAGGTTTGTTTGCTAACCTGCACTAAAAACGGTTTTGCGTGTTTCAAAATCCGGGTGAGTAAATGTATGTTGAATCGATGGGGAAATCTGGGATGAATCTGTCATCGGTTTCTTACTGGAGCCAGTGTCAATGTTCTCTTGGCCTCGTTTCCTAAGATTCAGAGGGCTCTCGCCTGTTTTTGTTAATGGAATATCCTTATCAATCGCATTTCGAGTCTCAGAATACGTTTCGAGAACCGCATTCTGAAATATTACAACTTGATCATGGCCTCCACCCGGATAAGGCGGGTCGGACATGATCCTAACCTATTTTAGTTAGTTAAAAGTATATACAATTACCAAATTGATGCACTCACTTCACAATAAGCACAACCACCACCAACACAGATAATTAGAGCAAATCAACAGCTTGATTTTCACAATGGAAATCGGAAAAAACGTCAATCACAGAAAAACACTTGCGTATCGCACTCGAATAAAAAGCAGAGTCCAACCGAAGTCTTTGTGATGGCAAATGCTGTCATGGTATGAAACGTCAACTTGACGTTTGGCAAAAGGCTAAGGGCGGTCGCCACGTCTGCGTTTTGAGCTTGGTCGATTACCGATTTCCACCTTAAAATCTAATTTACTCGTTACAGATGGTTTATTTATTTATTCTCAGCTGATAGAAAGTCCTTCTTTAATGGGAGAGTTCGGAAGTGGTAGGAGTTATTAGGATATACGAGTATTAGGAATAGGAGGGATTTGAAGCGATAGTGTTGCAAGGCCGAAAATTGCATTGGAATGCGGCAGAGTAAGATGACTACGGCGTCCTTTGGTTAGCGGAGTGTTTCATTGAGAGAGGCTTCGTATCTTTTGTTGTGACTTCAAGTAAATAGCTGAGAATGCAGTGGCCAAGCACATAATATCAGTGGAAATTACGCCTAGGCGTTTCCTTTACTCTCGACGTTGGCTTTTTTTTTGGTTGGTGAGTACCTTATACCCATCGCGTATACTGTTCACGCGGCCGCGCTGACGCCGGCTTTTAAGTAAAGACTGATGTCGGTTTGTTTCAGGTCAGGATGCCTCTTTCGCATCAGGAATAACTACTGTGCCTATGTCTAAAGCTTTAACGAGCACTGTCACGCATCTTTAAGATAAATTTTCATGTTGTGTTACGTATAACGCGTCATAATTGTGTTACGTATTCACCTCGTTCTGTTTCTGTAATGCGTCCGCTTTGTTTCAGATGTTTAATACGGTATTATAGCTACACCAACTCCGCGGTCTCTGAGTTTAAAAGCCAATTGCGTCTAATTTAATGCCCGAAAAGGTAAACTTTATTCATTAAAAGTGACGAGTTGTCAAGTGAGGCGTCTGAGTTTGTTTCTTTTCTGAGGTGTTATACTTATTGTACATTTCAGGGCTTCAAGGTTACCCTAGAAGCTTCAAGGTTACCCTGGAAATCTCAAGACGGAGGTTATCGTCTTGCGTTCTACATGCACGTGGGTGACGCATCGTGTCCGTGCATGAGGGAGTGGCTGAGCAGCATGCGCTCAACTCCCATGGTTTCCTGATGCTACACCTTCTTGGATGACGCGTGACGTTGACCTGTTTTCCTTACTTTCTTTTTATCTTTTCTAAATGAACCTCTTATGCTACTTTAGCCATCCTTGGACTGCGTAGGTAACAAGCGCCTCTTTTGTCCTAAGTAGGAGATGAGTTTATCACGGGTTTACTGATGCTAATCTCGTAGGTAACCCGGATCTCTATTTACTTACCCGTTGGTAACTATTTTGGTAACCACAACCGCTGTGAGCCTAAAGGCGTGGTTAATTGACATTTAAGTACCAAGCAGGGGGGACGCCCTCTGTTCTGACTATGCTTAGTCTTAATTTTATAATAACCAAATTTTATTGTACATGTGGAGAAGTGGATATTAAACAACACTCACTAAGAAAAGTCTTTTCATCTTTTTTAACAACACCACCATCGATCCTGTTTGTGGCCGGTCGTTCTTCCTACGGCGCCCAAACTCTAGCGATTGGCTCTCGAGCCAAGCGACACACGACCCAAGTCTCATGCCGGGGCCAAAATAAAGTGTTACAGTCTAACTGTTTGTATATAGGTGCTCCAAAACTTAACCCTGAGATAAGAGCGGCTATATCCGAGAGCTTTGCTAAGCGTGATAAGGGTATCGAGACGAAACAAAAAGAAATGGCTTGTGCGATAGCTTGTGTTGGCGAAATGATTACATCACAGTTAAACACAAAAGACAGAAATAACGACTTGTTGCAAAAGCACATGGATCTTAGTCGTATTTTATGCGATATACAACACGCAGACAGCGTGACAAGGCGAAATTTCTTACTTTTTGGTTTAAAAAAAGACTTCAAGGACCACTTGGTCAATACAAATATCGACACCTTTTTATTCGGCGAAAATTTAACGGAGACATTAAGAGCGGCAAAAGCCGTAAATAAATCAATGGTAGAAATAAAAGCCGCTGCTCCTAGGCAGGCTCCAACGACAAGGCCAAAATCCGTTGTATACGTAGGTCACTCAATAAGTTTTGAGATGCTCGAAATTTAAAAATGGAACGCATGGGTATTATACCTTTTTAAAAAGCACATTTATTTAAAAATAGAATGCCATAAGCCATTTTTTTTCAATTTAAAAAGTAATACGATGTACCTGTAATTTTACTACAACGCTACCCGCGTTTTTTGGCTGAAACGATGGAGCTTAACCGCGAACATTTGCGTGCTATGATCTATTACGATTTTAAATTTGGTTTAACCGAACAGTTAAGTTTGCAACGACTACAGTCGGCATTGGGAGAGTCTGCTCCTTCACGGGCAACAATTTTTAGGTGGTTTAGTGAATTTAAAAGGGGCAAAACTAACCTCGAAGACGATCAAAGAAGCGGACGCCCGCAAACAGCAGTAACTGCAGAAAATGTGTGGACTACTGGAATGTTGGTAAGGGAAGACCCGCGAATTACATACAAGGACATCGAGAAGATCCTGGGCATTACTTCGGGGAGTGTGAACACCATCCTACACCAACATCTCGGAGTCAGGAAGCTTTGTTGTCGTTGGATCCCGCGATTGCTCTCCGAAACTGAAAAACAGGCTCGTGTGGATTGGTGCCGTGAAATGCGTCAACGTTTTGAAAACGGGGTGTCGAGACGTGTTTCAGAAATCATTACTGGTGACGAAACATGGATCTATCATTATGACCCCGAAAGTAAGAAGCAATCTTCGGTATGGGTCTACTCAGACGGAGAGTTACCGACAAAATTGCAAAGACCACGAAATGTTGGTATAAAAATGGTGGCTAGTTTTTTTGGTCGGAGTGGACAGTGGCACTTATCGACATCCATGCTGGAAAATTGTAGGTCAGTTAACTCGGAATGGTACACAATAGTAGCAAGTTATCCAAGCTGTGCGAGAGCGTAGACCAACGGCCGGGCTTCGAGGAATCATGCTGCAGCACGATAACGCTTCTTCACATACGTCCCTCAGAACGAAGGCGTTTCTTGAGGAATCTGGTATTGAAACCCTAGCTCACCCACCCTACAGCCCTGACTTAGCTCCTTGTGATTTCTTTTTGTTCCCAACTGTCAAAGAAAAAATTAAAGGAAAGTTTTTTTCGAGTGCCGAAGAAGCCGTCGCTGCCTACGAAGTAGCCATTTCTGACCTCTCAGATCAAGACTGGCAAAAGTGTTTCCAGAGTTGGTTTAGACGAATGGAAGTATGTATAGAGCATCGTGGAAAGTACTTCGAAAAAATGTAAAATAAATTGTGGTTATATGTTGGATACTTTTTTCTTATCTCAAAACTTATTTAGTGACCCACGTATCGGCCGTTAAACCACCGAGGCCCAGCGCCGTGCAGGCCGCCGCCGGGGCCTTCACTACCGGGTCCGCCGCCGCCTGGGCTAGCACCGAGGGGCCGCGCGCCGGCTCCCCGAGCGCCGCCGCCGCCGCCGCCCGCGCACTACTACAGGATGTCGTACGCGCACCAACCCCCAAGCGGCGCTACTAAATTCAGTTAAGTACGCCGGCCGCCTATTCTTGTTCCTTGAACAGTGGGCACTTATCACGAGTGACCGCACAGTACTTTCATGGATCGACGGCTATAAGATAGATTTCTTGTCCCCTGTGTTTCAACATTCCTTGCCTCCGACAAATGAGTACATTAACGAGGAAAAAGCTCATTATGAAGATGCCATACATAATCTACTTCAGATAGGTGCAATATCTGAGTGTTCTCCGTGCGATGACCCAATCGTTTCTAGTACTTTCCTCGTACCGAAACCAAACGGTAAAATGCGGTTCATCCTCAACCTAAAAAAATTAAATAAATTTATAAAGCCCGATCATTTTAAGCTTGAGGACTTGCGTACTGCAGTAAAACTTTTAACTCCTGACTGCTATATGGCCACTATTGATTTGAAGGATGCCTATTTTCTAATAAAGATCCACAAAGATTCAAGAAAATACCTTCGTTTTGTGTTCGCAGAGAAAATGTTCGAGTTTAACGTTTTACCGTTTGGTCTCAATACTGCCCCGTATATTTTCACTAAAATAACAAAACCCATTGTTAAAGTACTGCGCTACGCAGGTCTGCTCTCCACATTATACCTCGATGACTGTCTCCTGTTCGGCCAGAGTTACCAACAATGCCTTACAAACATCGAATTAACGAAACAGCTGTTAATATCACTAGGTTTCATTATTAATGACGAGAAAAGCGTTCTAAGACCCGCGCAGTCATGTAAATTCTTAGGCATGATTATAGACTCGCGTTATTACCGCCTCAGCTTACCATCTGATAAACGAACACGCATTCGATCGGAACTTGAAAGTTTTCTACATGTCAAACGCTGCAAAATTAGACAACTGGCACGACTTACCGGTTTACTAGTGTCTGCTTGTCCAGCCATAGAATACGGTTGGCTTTATACGAAAGAGCTGGAACGTTGTAAGTTCCTTAACCTTCAGGACCATTATAACTATAGTCGTATAATGAGTGTACCCGATTCCGTCCGCCTTGATGTCCAATGGTGGTTAAAGAACATTGATAATTCATATCGCCGCATCCGCGGCGATGATTATCGAGTTCAAATTTTTTCTGACGCCTCAACTACGGGGTGGGGGGCGGCCTGTGGAAAGGATACGGCAAGCGGCCAGTGGTCTACCTCTCAACGAGAGAAACACATTAATTACCTAGAGCTTCTTGCCGCTTTCATTGCTATTAAATCTTTGCGCGCGATTTATATCACTGCCAGATTCTCCTCCGTCTGGATAACTCGACTGCAATATCTTATATTAACCGCATGGGCGGTGTTCAATACCCCCACCTCCCTCAGATAACAAAAGAGTTATGGCAATGGTGCGAACAGAGGAAACTTTTTGTACTCGCATCCTACATTAGGTCCCGTGATAATGTTGTTGCTGATTTTCAATCAAGGAAGTCCCAAATTCAATCAAGAACCAAAATTACTTGGTGATATGGTGGTATGTGATTTATATATCTATAATATAATATACGACCAACTGTTATCGCTTCAATTAATGTGTAGTCTTATGACAAATTTAATCTTGTACACTTGAGCAATGTACTACAATTTAACCCTAAATGAATACAAACTAAATATGAAATATAGTTGTATATTATTCAAGATCATTAATTGATGATATTTCTGATAATATTACTCTCAAAGTCTACATGTGTATATAATATCTGCAGTTACTAATCTAGAGGACGATGCGCGAAGTATAATTAGTGATTAAACGAACTTACCTGTAAGTGAAGTTCTATCATAATTATACGAAGTGCCTCGTCCGAAGAGATTAGTAACTAGCTCCCTCCCGCCCTATAATTTTGCTCATAATTACTAATCTATCTAGAAATATACATCAATAACAATATACCAAACACATAACTGTAGGTATATGTATAAACACTTGCCTACATGTAGCTGTATAAATTTAAAATAGATTATATAAAATAAAATAAAAAAGTATATATATATATATATATATATATATATATATATATATATATACATACATACATAATCTCACGCCTTCGTTCCCAGAGTGGGGTAGGCAGAGCTACAGAATTACAAACATCTCTAAAAACTTGTTGATAATTCTATAACCACAATTTGCACAATTAGGCTAAGGATATATATTTATATATATAAAATCTTCTCTCAACTTAATGAACGGCTGTTAAGATGGGTGGCACGGCCAA
This sequence comes from Acleris literana, assembly GCA_946894065.1. Classification (NCBI taxonomy): domain Eukaryota; kingdom Metazoa; phylum Arthropoda; class Insecta; order Lepidoptera; family Tortricidae; genus Acleris; species Acleris literana. The sequence goes on from OX335669.1 coordinate 24,571,072, forward strand.
GGTTCTAGGCATACCCTCTTTTGACAAAACATTTTTAAAAATTGAAAAATAACTCCAAACTAAGTGCTGAGTGGTGACATCTAGCGTTACTACATGTGTATATAATATCTGCAATTACTAATCTCTTCGGACGAGGCGCTTCGTGTAATTATGATAGAACTTCACTTACAGGTAAGTTCGTTTAATCACTAATAGTTTGTAAGATACAGTTGCTCAAAAATTTGCAAAAGGGTCTAGCAGGCTAAGCTAACAAGATTGGCCCCCACGAGGGATTTGGTTATACTTTTAGTTGGAGTAGTGGCAGGACCTAAGAACACTGTATGCTTAATATCAGCCTTCGATTTTCTTTTGTTTCCGATGTATTCACGAAAATGTTAAAAAATCAAGGAAATTTTTAAACTGTTATTTTATTTAAACCGTACAAGCGAGAGTAACCAAATAAAATCACTATTGATGAAATTAGAATGGAGTTAATAATGCATATTTTTACAGACGTTCCTGTCCTTAAACTTAGATGAAAAAAGAAACTTTTTTGGTTTTCACTTCATTTTTTTTGCTCTTTTCGCAAAGGTACACCTACCAAAAAAATACGTAGACTAGCCACTAATGTCAAATACGTATAAATATAAAAAAAATATGAAATATCTTGGTGCATCATGTCAAAAAAAAACTAAAGTATTCAAGTGTCGAAAGAATCTTACATTCTGAGTTTATCCAGATAGTTCCCATGTACAGTTTTGTTTTTTTTTGTTATTATATACACCTTACCTTATACATTTAAGTTAAAACAAAACACATCTTCAGTAGAAAAAATGTTGAACAGACTACTAACAACCACTAAACTCAATTTTTTCTAACATTTGAATAGCTGTATTTTAGAAACAATTTGGTTTAACGCAACCAAATTACTTTTATTTTGTTGCAAATTTAGTCTTCTTTAAAGTGTTTCTTCTTTAAACTTTGACAATGGTCGTTGGTGCCAAAAAATGGCAAACACTGAAAAAATAACGAACATTTAATGGTTTTTCAAGAATTTCACAATGATCCGGAGGGTTTTCGGGGTCGAAAAATTGGATTCATCATTACCACTTCACTGCAGGCAACATATAAAAAAATCAGAGCTACCCGATTTGATGCAAGGCAACCCCCCTTTTAGGGCACGATTTCCATGTACTAAGATGTAGTGTTTTATTTATCTAATATTTATTTACACTTAGTCACGATAGGGTTCTTTGTTCTAGCCTTCGAGATACAGAGATTAGTTATTAAGAGAATTGTGAAGCTAAAAATTTCCATACAAAATTCGAAAACGTTTTTCTCCCCTCCTAGTCCGATTTTTACGATTTTTGAATATGTTGTAGATATCATGAAAAACTATGTCTGTACGTTTTCCTTTACACGAAAATATTTCTTAGAATAAAACAAATTTAAAAAATAAAAAACAGAAACGTACAGACCTAGTTCTTTATAATAACTACAACATATTCAAAAATCGTGGAAATCGGACTTGATTTAGGGGGTGAGAAACGTTTTCCCCCGGAGCGAAATTTGTATGGCGTTTTTTTTGACAGCTACGCGATTTTAGCGGCGCTTCACAATCCTCTTAATTACCGCTTATAAAAACAAGCAAGTTACTGCTAGCCGGTGGCACTTAGGATTGGCATGGATCCGTTAAAGATTTAAGCCCTCCTGGCGCTCAACATTAGTTTAAGAATTAGATAAGTAGGCTTCAGTACTAACATCTTCTTTATTTATTACAGTTTTGCTTGTGAATAGCTGTTGTTTGTGTTATTTGTTCTATGTCGTCAGGTTAACCCATAACACCATCTTGTAATACATTTTATCGCATAAAAAATATTCAGAATATACATGACTACAAACTGATTATTATCTATGCATTATTAAAATGTGTCTAATGAATCCGTATAATACGCGACGCTAATCGTCTAGTTTCAATCCACGATGCTTTACAGCCAAGCCAATAACCTGCCCAGCTAACGAAGAGCTCAGTGATTGCTACAACACCTGCCACTCCACATGTAAGACAAGGTACCGGAATGATGGAAGGGTGTGTCCCCTCGCCTGTCTCGAAACTGGATGCCTCTGCAAATCTGGCTACTTAAGACACGATAACGGGACCTGCGTGCCAGTCAATCAATGCTGTAAGATTTTTATTTGGATCTTCCTCTTTACGTTTACTAATACCCCGTCTATATTAATAGCCTATTAAGTATTTCACTGCTCTGGCCAGAAACCTCTCTTGAAACTTTTTATGTATTTAATAATAATAATAAATAAATCTTTATTTCGCATTACGCATCCATATATGTGTTAGAAACAGTAAGAACTTATAGCTAATGTTAGTGCCTACCAATACATTAAAGATAAAACTTACATACTACCTTATAAATATCCAAAGCAGCAGCACTGAACATAGGCTATGCACCTGAGACGTGTAGCCCAATCCAGCGCCGCAACATTGGTGAATCCCACCTATTTTGTAGGGTGATCAGGATGCCGTTTGCACTATTCCGAAAGCGCTGGAGCAGCGACGCAGATCTCCTTCTGACAATCGCATGGAAGCATTCGGTCCGCGCCTCTCCGCAAACATAGTCGACGCACTGCACCACCGCGGTAGTCCAAACAGCATCCTGAATGCATCATTGTACTGGACGCGCAGAGCGCTATATGCCCGCCGCGTATAGCTGACCCACAGGCTGCACGTGTAGAAGGACTGACAGAAGGCTTTAAACAATGTCACTTTAACTTCATCGCTACAACGTGCAAACCTGCGAGCAACCATAATTATTGCATCGCACAGACAGCGCCCCACGCTCCCGTTCAATATCCATGTCGTCAGATAGATCCTCTGTGACCCAATGGCCCAAGTACTTAAAATGCTGCACACGATTCAATGGAGTACCGCATAATGACATGGATGGTGGGGGATGGTATGCCTTAGTTTTAGCTTTAAACACCATGAATTCGCTTTTCCTCGCATTGTACTTGATCCCATGGGCCCCCGCATACTTCTCACACACGAGTAAAAGCCGACGCATAGCACCCAACGACGGAGCGAGCAGCACCATATCGTCAGCGTAACTAATATTATTCATCATAACTCCATCTATAGAGCATCCGATACTGGCGCTGCTCAGCTCCTCGAGGAGCCCGTTCACTTACAGGTTGAAGGCCGCGGCGAACTCACCCCCCCCCCCTGCCGCACCCCGCACTCCAGCCTGTACGCATCCGAATGCACGCCCGCCCATCTGACACTGTTCATCTGGTTGTTATACCAGTATCTAAATATAGATATAACTTCATACGGTACAAGAGTCTCACACTGTAACTTTCCCCAAAGTTTATTATACGACACTAAATCGAATGCCTTCGACAGGTCCAAAAAACATGCGTAAACAGGTGTTTTTCTAGCTGTATAGTACTGAACAGTCTGCTTGAGGCAAAGGATGGCACTCTCAGTGGATAAACCAGCCCTGAACCCAAATTGAGCATCACTCAGATTAAGATGTTCACTCAAATGCTTATCAAGCAAACTATCCAGCACTTTAGCGATAACAGTAGCTAATGATATTGGCCTGTAATTGGACATGTCAGAGGCATCACCGGTTTTATTCTTAACAATAGGAGCAACAACAGTATACATTAACTCATATGGTAGGTAACTATGACTAATACATAGGTTAAACAACATCGCCAGCACCCTCGGCAAGTGCACCCCGGCGCATTTCAGATGCTCGATGCTAAGTCCATCCCAACCTGGTGACTTACCACGCGTCATCGTATTAATGACGGCTGCTACTTGCTTAGAGGTAAACATAACACTAAGATGTTCAGGCTCGCTCCTAGCACCGAGCAGCCGCGCCGCGTGCGGGGCGCGCTCTGCCCGCGACGGCAGCGGCTGAGGCTCGACACGAAAATGACGACGAAACGCATCGGCAATATCACATGGCTCATTGAAACCAGCGACACTTATTTTTTAGATCCAAGTAATCCTTAGGCGCTTACGTAGATTGTCTCTGAATCATCCCGCTATCTTCATTTAGATTTGCCATTGCTTGAGTCCCAGTCATTTGTAATTAAGTTCTATCGAGTTAATTGCATTGGGCAAACTTCAAACTTTATTTTCAACATCGGCAATTTGGCATAATCAAACTTTTCTAATTAATCGTATTAAAGTATAATATTGTAATTCAATATGAGGCAATTATTTTTACCCTACTACCAAACTGCTGTATTCTACCAAGGCATTCGGTTTTCCACAACTTTCTTCTTTTTGCTTTCTAATTGTTTATATGTCATTTTCTACAGCTCCTCCTCGCTGCAACGACCATGAGGTCTATTCAACCTGTGGTACTGCATGTCCGAAGACTTGCCAGGACCGAGGCGAAAATTGCACCATATGTACCATGCAATGCATCGAGGGCTGCTTCTGCAGCAAAGGATACATCAGGGCCAATGAGGACACTTGTGTCTTGCCAAAAGATTGCCGTAAGTTTTATTATTCGACTCATAAGCAGGTAATATCAATGGAGTTAAACACAATAGTTTTCTTTTAATAATTGACAACTCCAGGTATTAAAAATGTAGGTAGTAATAATAAGGTTGACGAAAACTGTTATCATCTAGCACTGAATAGACGAGAAACTTCTCAAATTGTTAGTTTCTTATGAGAAATTCTCGGTGACTTCTAAGAATTAACTTGATTTTATACAAAAATAAATAAATATTTTTTGTATGAAATTTCTCGTTGCTCCCAAAATTTCTCAGAGTTTTCGGTAATTTTAATGAGACGATTTCCAAACTTCTGGTAACGTACTGCCATTTTTACATACAGTTGTTAACTTTGAAGAACTTTAACTAGCAATGCTATATGACACATTGTTGAAGTGCAAGCCACACCTGAAACTTTGTTAAAAAGTGGTGTGAAATGTCAAACCACCATTATCAAAATAGAAAACCTATATCGATATCATTATAGAAGTCTGTAATAGCATTCGTAGCAATTTGTCTATCCATTTAACCCATAAGAGAAGAATCTTTAGACAATACTTATGTTTTTGAAGCTATTTTATAATTCTCATATTTACAATTCAAATTACATATTATTTCAGCTCCACGAACCTGTTCGCAACCCAACGAAGTTTTCGATGAGTGTCCCAATGACTGTCCGTCAGTGGACAATTGTTCCAACTTATGGTCGAAATTCAATTGTACGAACCGGGAGAAGTGTTGCAAGCCACAGTGCCGTTGCAAGGATGGGTACCTCAGGAAGAATGACGTTTGTGTACCAGCGGATCAGTGCAGTAAGTATATCTTTTAAACTTTCATGTTACAATTTATGCTGGTATTGACACTGTTCCAATTTTTACTGCCGTTTTATCCCCAAAGCTTGACCTCACCGTTACGAAGCCAAACAGTCACTTCAATCACTTTGACGTAGTTCCTTGGTGGCTTAGAAATACTTGCTGTGTCATTTGCTATTGACATGCCTCATCGATGTATCTCACCACAGTTGATACTTAAACCTTTATTACTAATATTTTAGCTTCAAATTGTGGACCGAATGAAGTATATGCAGCAAACAGCATAGTATGTCCGCCTCAAACCTGTGCGTCTATCTACTCTAGCTACGATTGCAGTAAAGCGGCCAAAAACGTGCCTGGCTGCGATTGCATTTCAGGATATTTGAGAAATGGGACTGAAAAAGATCCGTGCATACCTAGTGAACAGTGTCCGAGTCCAGGAGGTAACGTTTTATCATCATACTGTAAAGTAGGTTCTAGTATTTATTTTCAATTGGATCTAAAATAACTGTTAGGTAGGCAATTGGTTAAAAAGGCTGCTAATAAAAATATGTATCGTGTAAGTTGATTAAAATGTTGCCTTAGTAACTTACGCCAACCGATTTAGGTTCCCCGATTCTTTCCCACGTAGTAGTCGTAGATTATGTTTCTCAATTCACGTAGTTATCCTCGATTCTCAGTAGCGTGGGCATTTAGAAAATTGACACATTTAATTCGGGTAGATATGGTGTTGACTTAATCCTTGGTTGGAATACGGCTTCAACAGCTTGTGGTCAACAAGTAATTCAGCCCAAGGTGTAGGGATTTGTCAAGCCAGATGTCGAGATGTGACGCTCGTTGTTGAGGAAGTTTCCTATGAAAACTATTCTTAGTACTTTTATTACAACAACTCGGCTTTAAAGACAAGTTCGGTTTTAAAAACATATGCTTCATAACCCTCCGGCGTTTAAAGTCAAAGTTTTGAAATGTGAAGTACTTAAATTATGTACAGATAGGACGACGTCAAAATCTTGAAACGTTATTTTCGTGTAATGTCAAGGTCTTACGATGTCAAGGTCGTACAACGTCAAGGTCTTACAACGTCAAGGTCTTACAACGTCAAGGTCGTACAACGTCAAGGTCTTACAACTTCAAGCTTATTACTCCGACATTCTACAATCTAAATAGCCTGACATTTCAAGACTTTGACTTTAAAAGAGGATGTTTTCCTACCTGGTCATTCTGAGACTTTGACGAATTACTAGTATACTAGGTTCAACAAACGCCCTTTCAGACAGGCAACACGCTTACCGTGAGGGCCGCTCGACGACGTCCCTGACTTGCGAATTGGTCCAATGCGTAATGACAGCCCGAGAGAATAGGCAACAGATGGCCGTTTTGTGCTGCGACCTATCCAAGGCCTTCGATGTTGCCGACCACGCCGTTCTTACTGCCAAGCTGCGGAACTACGGAATTGATGGCCCGTCGCTATCCCTGCTTGAGAGCTTGTTGCAACACCGATCCCAGATTGTGGTCGGGGACGGGGGAACGGTGAAGTCGGATCCCTTGGTGACTGACATGGGCGTAGCACAAGGATCATCGGTCTCGAATTTATTCTCCCTACTGCTGAATGACCTCCCGGACACCATAAAGGCTGCTGACGTGCTTATGTATGCCGACAACGATGCTGCAGTCGTCACTGCGATATCTGTTGGCAGCCTGGAACAAAAACTGAACGAGACTGCAGCACAGCTCGCTCGTTGGTTTAGTGAAAACGGTCTAGCCTTAAACCTGAAGAAGACTCATTTTCTGGTTTTTAATTTGTCGGGCCGCAGCCCCGAACCGATGGCTGTATTCGTAGATAGAATATCCCTAGACCAATTAACCACTACTACCTTTCTGGGATACGATATTGACTCTTGCATGAAATGGGATCATCATGTGAACAAGCTGTGTGCTAGACTTGGTAGCGCGTGTTTTGCTTTAGGCCGAGTCACCAGGATGGTCTCTGATGAAGTGGCGCGCACGTGTTACTTTGCCACGGTGCACTCCTTAGTCCAGTATGGCGCGGAGCTCTGGGGACGTTGTGCTGAGTGGGAGAGAGTGTTCCGCCTTCAAAAACGGGCAATCAGGATGATCGCGCGTGTGCCACTCGACACCCCTGCAAGGCTTCATTTTCAAAAACTTGGCATATTGACGCTGCCAGGTATAGTAATTTTTCAGGTGGCTGTGTACGCGAGGGTCAACTTAGCGTCCTATAAAACCCACAGCATGGTACACAACTACAACACGCGCAACGCTAACAAGCTTATGGTCGGTATATGCTAACCCACGCCATGGGCCCCGCAGTATACAATAAGCTGCCGGATAGCATCGCCACGGCCCCGAGCTTATGCAGTTTTAAAAATCGCCTGAAACACAAGCTTATTGAGCACTTGTTCTATAACTTTGATGAGTTTATCGCACTCAAGTGATCTTGGTAGACTAGGTGGGGATAGTTTTAGACTGGTTAATTATTATTGCTTAATGTGACTTTTTGTAAAATTGATATTTTTGATTTTTGCAATTAATGTATGATTTAATATTAGAATAACCCATGTACCTGAATCATTTTAACGTGTAAATTGGCTTTACTAATAAATTACTTATGACTTATGACTTATGACATTGTAAGATGTTGACGTTGTACTACCTGGTAATTCTGAGACTTTGACATATTAATACTCGGACATTCTACGATCTAGGCAGCTTGACATTTCAAGACTTTGACTTTAAACGCCGGAGGGCTTCATAAAACGTCTATTCATCATTCATACAAGGTTATACCTTAATTTTAGGAAATACTGTCGTTAAAATAAATGATAAAGAATAATTGAAAGCTGCTTATTTCTACAATGTTGTATGCTCATTACGTAACCACCTTCTGTAGTATTCTTACTTTAAGTATGAAAATCGTGTATCGTATCGTGAGGTACGAGTATATCAACGATTTAAACCAACCACGTAAATCATATTTTGAAATATCTACAAAACTAATGAGTATTTTTCCTAAATGCAGGTACACCATCTTGCGGCTTAAACGAGCATTACGAGACCGACAGAAACACATGTGATGAGACCTGCAAGAACAAAGACATTGGCGCTCCGATCAGCCCCTGCCCGGCAACGAGCGGATGCTTCTGCGATGATGGCTTCTACAGGACCACCAATGGAATATGTGTTACAAGTGAACAATGTCGTAAGTACATGGTTTGAATGGTGCATGTTGCTACGTTTATTCTTTGTCTCCACGACAACCAGTTATTTAATTCAATTTCAAAGTGTTAGTATGAAACCAATTACACTAACATAAAATCACACACGTATGACTAGCATGTGGATAGCTTCATTTCGAGAATACGATGGTGGTAGCAATGCGGACGGACCCTGCACAAGGTCTTACCACCACAAAAATAATAATTATGAAAAACTACCCACACAGCTAACAATACAGAAACCATCATTTTTTCCGTGAAGCCGTGAACCTGCCGCCGATCACTAGTCTTCACAACATCGTGTTCTTGTGTAAAACAGTCGGTGATATTCCTTGGGTTTGCAAGCCATTTGCTATCTTGAATTGCAAATGTCCATAGACGTCAGAACCCAATTCGCATCAGTGTGCTTATTTGCCTTCCAAATACACTAAAAAGAAGAAGAAGATAGACAAATTCCTATGTTCTTAGACTGTGTTACCCCACCCTTTACAGGCAATAAAAAAAATTATTTGTTTTTTTTTATACTTGTCTTAATTGATTCAGTCTATCATAAATTGACAAGTAAAGTAGGTATATTGCAACGACTAACTTACTACATAGACGCTTACGACTATATTTCTTTACAGCCAAGAAAATAATCTGCCCAGCCAACGAAGTGCTCAGCAAATGCTATAACTCATTTTTATTACAATTTACCAATACTTTTTGGCTAACAAATTCTTGAATTTCTTGACACGATTTAACCAGCATTACGATTTAAAACCTTTGAAGAATTACTATCTGTCCCTCTTACCACTGCGGCACTAGCGAAAAACACAGTACAGCCCTCTTTAGAAAAGAGGGCGCATGTCTCATAGAACCGCGAATTTATAAGTGACATTTCTTTAAATATTATACTCGTAATTTGCTTTGACTATCAAATTGTACATGCGTCCTTTTTATTGAGAAGGGTAGAGTTTCCGCTTTATGATTTCCCGTATGATGCATTTTTTTCTACCAGTTCCTCCTCGCTGCAACGAGAACGAGGTCTACACAACCTGTGGCTCGGCGTGTGAGAGTACGTGCCAGGACCGCGGAGCAAACTGCACCGTATGCACTGAACAGTGCATCGAGGGCTGCTTCTGCCGCAAAGGGTACCTGAGGGGTGATGACAATACGTGTGTCAAGCCGAAAGATTGCCGTGAGTTTTATTAACTATTGATTTAATAATTATCAGGTTTAAATTGCTTGACCAACCAGTAAGAGATTTTGAAATTGGCCACACCACCCAATTTATAGGAAAAACTTTTCATCTAAGTTATCAGGGATGGCAACGATTTCGGGGTCTTGTAATCTTGAGAATGCAAATATGTCTGGGTCCCAGACCCCACTCAGGTGGTCTGTGTGCTCGTTTGCCTTCCCCATGCCATAGAAAAACACGTTACCTATTCGGCTTCAGTCCGTCCTACGTCACATTTAAAAACAACTTGACAAAGACAGATTGCCATGGATACGCAGAGTCAGGAATCCAGGGCATTTTCCCAGCACTGGAACACTATTTATTACATAGCCTGTTCTAAAGCTGGAAAAATTGATTTAGATTCAAACCAAAATAGCTCTTTAGTTAAATAAGATCCATATGTTGTTTGTTGCCTTGACATGGCATATTCAAGGGAAAAGAAGACCGAGACGTTCTCATCTCGGACAATTGCAGGCGCTCTGTTGATAAAGAGGCTTCATCCGTTGGACAGAGTTGGAACGATGTGAAAGTTGCTACCCAGGATCGAATAAAATGGAATTCCCTTCTACAACCACTATGTCCCTGATGAGAGATTATATCTTCATCATCATCCTGTTTCAGCTCCACGGACCTGCTCGAATCCCAACGAATTGTTCGACGTGTGTCCCCCCGACTGTCCGTCGGTGGACAAGTGCTCCAACATGTGGGTCAAGGTGGACTGCTCGAAGAGGGAGAAGTGCTGCAAGCCGCAGTGCCGCTGCAAGGACGGATATCTAAGGAAGGACGATGGAGTTTGTGTCCCTTCGCAGCAGTGCAGTATGTATTATTTTTATTGGTAAACAGTGTATGCAATGCTGAGAAAGTGGGACGTATAACCTTAAATTATGCATGCGGAATTGCTCACATAACGCTCAAAAATTAATAAGCGCAACATGTATTTTTTTTACTTGTAAATTTGAAATAAGGCAAGTAACAAAAGAGCTGACTTAATTTTTCTTTAATAATTAAAACGAAAATTGTTTTAAAATATTTTTTTCTTAAATCATATTTTTTGACAAAATGTAATTATTAAAGAATGTATTAATTACTTTTTTTTACAGTTGGCGGGTACTAGCAGTCATTGGATTTCTAGCCATCACGGGCAGAAGAATCTAATTAAAACATCTAAAAATAAAAATATTTATTTAAAACTGTTTGCAATTATTATATTCGATTCATTAATTTAAAAAGTTTTAGACAAATCTTAATAAGTATTTGTTGTTATTAGTTTTATGAGTGACATATTGGAAGCCACATTACACATAGGTACACAAAAGAGATCGTCGTGATATAAATAAAAGAAGTCCTTGCGGCAGACGTAAAGGGATGAGACAACAATCTCTTATGAACTTGTCGCACAATTAACAAGCGTACTTTCTTGAATAAAAATCTTAAGTGGCGTCTCTTCATAAGTTGGTGCATTTCACCTGATTCTTGAATTATACATTTCTAAGTATTGATTGTTTTCATTACATATAATATTGAATACCAAAATAAATTAAGTGGACCTTATTCACCAAACCAAAGTCAAACTTTAGTTTGAAAATGGTATCACATGATGATTATATCAAAAATTACCGCTCGATAGTAAATATGTGAAAAACTACATCTTTACCACTGAGTGGTTATACGCACCTTCAGAACAATAGTGACCTAATTGAGAAATTTTAAATTTCGAGTTAGGTCTCTATGATAATAAATTTATGACTCGAAGTTTGAAAGCACAAATTTTGAATTAGGTCATTATTGTTCTAAAGGTGCGATATGTAAATATGTGGTTTCATCTTTCTTTATCATCTTATCATATCATTTACGTCGTTGGTGGATACACCCACACCACAGCTTCTTCGTCAACGGATCAATCCAGACATGGACAACCCGTACCCCGAGCACGAATGTTTACCTTCTATCGAGTAAGTAAAGTTAATGTGCCGTCATCGAGAAATTGCAAAACGCCTTTGATATTGTGAAGGGGCACTATTGGCTCCTCATTTACATTAATCTCGTCCCTTGTACATATTTTGTAATGAGAGACTGGAGTTAGTTAATAGAAGTTAGCTCAGGAGGATCAGGGTTTTAGAATATTGGGTTTGAAATATGAACAACAAAGTTAACAATAATAGACTGAGGCTTTATGCCTGTTTACTAAAATAACTTAATTGATATTCTCAATGATTAAACCTACGATCGCATATAAGACGTATAGAGCCTACGGGGGGGTAGGACCAGCGCGGCAGCGAGGGGAACCGCACCGTCCTGGATGGGTAAAGGGTTGTTTACTGGGAGGTTGGTGGTTACAGAGCGGCAGCGAGGGGAACCGCACGCCCTGGATTTGTTATTGGAACGTTGGTGGTTACAGAGCGGCAGCGAGGGGAACATCACCGCCCTGGATGGGTAAAGGGTTGTTTACTGGGAGGTTGGTGGTTACAGAGCGGCAGCGAGGGGAGCCGCACGCCCTGGATTTGTTATTGGAACGTTGGTGGTTACAGAGCGGCAGCGAGGGGAACATCACCGCCCTGGATGGGTAAAGGGTTGTTTACTGGGAGGTTGGTGGTTACAGAGCGGCAGCGAGGGGAACCGCACGCCCTGGATTTGTTATTGGAACGTTGGTGGTTACAGAGCGGCAGCGAGGGGAACATCACCGCCCTGGATGGGTAAAGGGTTGTTTACTGGGAGGTTGGTGGTTACAGAGCGGCAGCGCGGGGAACTGCACGCCCTGGATTTGTTATTGGAACGTTGGTGGTTACAGAGCGGCAGCGAGAGGAACATCACCGCCCTGGATGGGTAAAGGGTTGTTTACTGGGAGGTTGGTGGTTACAGAGCGGCAGCGAGGGGAACCGCACGCCCTGGATTTGTTATTGGAACGTTGGTGGTTACAGAGCGGCAGCAGTTGGTGGTTACAGAGCGGCAGTAGTTGGTGGTTACTTTCTATTTGTAAATTTTCTTGGTGTGTGACAATAAAACATTTCTTATTCTTATTCTTCTTATAAGCGGAGTTTGGAATTGATATTAAGGTTTAAATATCTATTATGGCTTAACATGGTTAGGGACCATGTTAAGCCTACCTAACTAGTAATAACTGTTCAGAAAATGGTCTGCCTTCGACCAACCTTTACCATCTTCATGGCCTACACATAAAAAAACATCTCTTAATATTCCGAGTTAGAGTAGGTAGGTACATCGTAATTTTTCTCAATTTGTAATAAATTGGAAAAAAATATGCAAAACAATTTTTTGGTTGTGAGAATAAGGAAGATTTTGAATTGCCAGTATTGTCATCATAACTTTTTTTCTAAGCAAAGCATTATGACTTTCTAGTTTTGAGATTGCAAACTTTTTTGAACGAAAAACGGGACAATAATTATGGAAGTAGGTACAAATACCTACTACCCTTCTGTTAAAATAGTCTATGCCAATTCAGATTGGCTTAGATGACACCTTACTAGGGTTGACATTATTTTTGGCTTACAATTAGATAAATAATTTCTTTTTTTGGGTATTTTTGTAACACGTTGTATTAAGTGGTCGTAGGACCTTCCGGTCCAACAAGGTCCGTCCGGATCGCTACCTACCATATATTTATCCTTTAAACTACCGTCAAGCAGCAGTGTTCACATTGTTGTGTTCCGGTGTGTGGATTAGTCAACCGGTGAAATCACTACCATAGACGCATACCATCTCAGTCCTCAGGGTTGACAACGCATTTGCGGTCTTAGGATTGCAATCTTTAGATTTCAGTTTTGAGAATGCCATGGATGGGTCACGGATCTCACTTAACATCAGGGGCACGTTTTATAAAGCTACAAGTAACAATTTTACAGGTCTAAACTGGCCACACTGCTCAAATGGCTGGGGCCCGTTTCTCAAAAAGTATTAGTCTAATAATATTAGTGTTTTGTCTCGTAAATAAAAGTAAAAAACGAGACAAAACACTATTATTATTAGACTAATACTTTTTGAGAAACGGGCCCCTGGTCGTCATTGGTCGAGATTGTGTCAAATGGAAAATTGTAATCTGTAGCTTTATAAAACAGGCCCCAGGTAGCCTGTATGCTCATTTGCCTTCTCTATATTAAAAATACATTAGTAATTTAGATTAGAGTGATATCTTTCCGGGAGGGTCTTGGCGCCACGTTCACGGTTCACGTCGAGGGTTGTATTACACGAACCACCTCGAGACACTTTTAATCCATAAGCCATAAATTCATCCCACTTTCAAACCTATTAAAACTTTGCTCGTCCAATAAAAAATATTTTAGACTTAAATGCGTGCCAAGGTTTATTTCGATTTTAAAACTTGTTTGAAAAAAGGATGATCAGGTTTCTTCAATTCTTAAAATTCAATCGTTTTGAGACTGTTTAAATTATAGCTGTCAGAACTTGTTCTAAGTCTCAACAAAGAAGTGAAACTTGCCACGGATTTAGATCTCAATTATTTGTTTGACAAAGTCGACAATCTTGCACATGTATTTTTTTAACTTAATAATATAAAGGGTATCCCAGAAGTAAAGATACAGTTATCATTGACAAATTGGGCAAAGAGAAAACGTCCAAAAAAAGTTTAATCCCACACTCATGTCAAGAGTCAATGTTAAATCTTTCATTTAAGCCGGGAGTCGCGTACTTTTTCGCTTGTTTTCAATAATAAAGAGAGCGGAACAAGAACTAATTGAGAAAAGAGTTTTTCACTACTATCAAAGTCACGGGAAAACGTATACGATACATAATTTTATTAAAGAGGAAGCTAGAAGAACCAGTAATAACAGAAATATAAATATGTTTAATGAAAAGAAAACCGACATTTAAATAGATTACTGGACGTAAATTAAAAAAAAAATGTTAATTCATTTGATATTATTAAGTTAAATTTCCTTTGATATTATGGCACGAATTGGCCTAAAACGGAATGCACTACCATCCCTATCATTCTAGGATCGCAAAAAAATATTTTAATTCGATTTTTTCCATTTAAACTTTTAGCACCGTCAACAGTTTTTTCGTACTTAACTACACCCATACGAAACATTTTAATTTCACATTACATTTTCTTTTTAGTGAACGAATAATAGGGCTCTCTAAAGCATCTCTTTTTTTGCAACATTCGTAATTGTTTATAATATGTTATGGAATTTTTCCTTGTGAAATAGGGAATTAAAAAAACAAGTTTTCTTTTATTTTATATATTTTTACTTCGGAACGGTGTGTTACCACAAAAGAATTCGGCATCCCCAATTTATACGAAAACTATACCAAACTTGGCCTAGTAGCTTAACTGATATAGATATAAAGATAAAGTTGAAACTCGCCCCCCCCCTCAATAATTTACATCAAAAATCTTGGTGGCTCCACATGTAAAATCCATCCTTAGGTCCTAATGACCAATCCTGCCAAAGGAAATCTTTGGTTCACGAAACGCCGTATTTCATCTGCTACAACTACCACCAAAGGGTCGCAGATATATTGTATACCGTAAAAAGGGGTGAGTAGGCAGACAACCTAAAATGAAGCTAATTATGTATATGTGTTACTAATTATAAGACTGAAATTATTTCGAATAGACGTTACGTTATTGTTCATTTTATAATGATCTTATTTGTAACAAGATATGAATAATTTTAGGTTGTGTCCCTACTCACCCCTTAATTCGTACTCACTCCGTTTTACGGTACTCAAAGAACTAAGGCCCGCTCGCATGTAAATGTAAACCCAAGGTTAAACTCAGTTTAAAAGGTTAATTTGATAAAATTGACAGTTCTTAAAATATGAATCTGACATTCTTGAATAATTTAATCTGGGATTAACCTAGGGTTAAATATACGTGCAAGCGGGCCTAAGATGGTTATACAGTGTGTTACAAAAATATTCGTAAAGCAAAAAGGGGGTTAAATAGTCCCTTGTAAAGAGTCCATTGTCAATGTATGAAAAGCGCAGCACGACTTTATGGCTTTATTATTTTTAATAAAAAAATATATTTTTGCAGTGCAACCCCAACCAAAGAGTAAACAACACAGAAAGTCTGTTCACATTCTTACCTAATATCCCCGGAGAGACCAACAAGAATCATGTAAATAAAAACTGGTTTCTTTAAGGTAGGTGTTATAATATGTATAGGGCGGTGGTGATTGCTTATTATCAGATGACCCACCGGTCATTTACCTTACTTTTACTATAAAAAAAGATTTTAATGAAAAATAACCATGATACAAGGATTGTATGAAATAGCGAATTTGCTGAAACACCAATGAGTAGAATTCAGATTGTGCAGAATTGCGAATAGGAAGAATCGCTACTGTACACAAACGAAGCCTGTGCAGAAAGGCGAATGTGCTGAAACACCAATGAGTAGAATTTAGATTGTGCAGAATTGCGAATAGGAAGAATCGCTACTGTTCACAAACGAAGCCTGTGCAGAAAGGCGAATGTGCTGAAACACCAATGAGTAGAATTTAGATTGTGCAGAATTGCGAATAGGAAGAATCGCTACTGTACACAAACGAAGCCTGTGCAGAAAGGCGAATGTGCTGAAACACCAATGAGAAGAATTCAGGTTGTGCAGAATTGCGAATAGGAAGAATCGCTATTGTACATAAACGAAGCCTGTGCAGAAAAGCGAAAGTGGTGAAGCACGATTGAATAGAATTCAGATTGTGCAGAATTGCGAATAGGAAGAATTGCTAATGTACACAAATAGTGACTGTGCAGAGTAGCGAGTATGGTGAAATACCATTGTGTGGAAATCAGATTGTGCAGAATTACGAATAGGAAGAAACGATATTGGCATGAACGTCGAATAATCGTAAAGTATTCGTAAAATAAAACAATTTTAGGGGTTCGTGCTACGGATAGGTTCAGAACACGTTTTCTAACAGTACCTAAAGGCGATTTAAAACACAAACGACAAACGTCCCACGACGTGTGTCGGCGACACGTCTTCACTGGACATATCTTGCAACATCACGCGACAGGTGTCGGGTGCCCTAAATCACGGCTAAATGTTTTGCGTGATGTTGCCAGACATGTCATAAGAATGGGACAGCTTATGCATTTTGGAGAAACAGATGTCCATAGCATTATTTTTCTTCCATACCGATTGGGTGCCATTTATTTATTAGATAAAGTAAGTACTACCCACACCAAATATTTTTTGGATGGTACTCGATCAGTTAGGGATCTACAAATGTATGGTACATGTGTGTTATACTTATCCTCGCGCCTGCCAGGGGTACTTTTTATTGAATATATTCTCGAAACTTTAAGATGACATTGCTTAGGGCTTAGTTTGCTTCCTTATGTCCTTTCCACGGGAAGGATATAGGTACGAGGAAGCAAATGTGGAAAACTTTAGGAAAAGAAGAAAGTAACCAGAGAACAATACTGACGTCAAACGCAAATTTAACTACAAGCCACTCTTTGCTCAGCTGTTTATTCGCTTTTCTAAGCAACGTTAAGCAAATGATTACTATGACGTCACTTTATCCTATTGTTAAAACTCGACAGCAAACCAAATATATATTTAAACGAGTAACATTTCCACACAGATCGTTTGTACCTATATGTAAAAATTGGTCGAAAACTTTGACGAAAATTCAACCTTATGAATCTTGTAATACCAGCTATAGAATGAGTTATTTCCTGAATACTAACCGCTTTGAGGCCCAATATTGCCCATGTTTATTCAAGTTTCTATAGCAAATGGTTACATCAGAATTAGCAAATTGAGCACAATAACTTTTATGAAGTTTGTGCAGTCCAAAATAGTTGTCTTTCGGAGTGGACCGTTTTGTTTTGGGCGGGAACATGTATGTGTTCTTCGTGGCCATTTTAACAGTGCTATTCGACATGACGATGACGAATGCGGTGTCATTGCCACCACGTAAGTAAACAACTTTATATTGTAATAAAAATATTTTGTAATATCATAAATACAAATAGTGGCAAATTGTGAGAAACGGCCAAAGATTTTAAAGTTGGCCTAGTTGGTAACCCTGCCTACGCAGCTAGCGGTCATGAGTTCAAATCTCGGTAACGACAGATAAGGGAAAGTGGGGTAAAACCGGGACGTTAAAGGAAATATTTAATAAATTAATTAATTAATAGAAAAATCAATTATCTTTATTAGTCTTTGTTTAATTACTTAATTAAGAACATATTTATTAAATGAGATCACTGCTTTCACTGTCACACTCAATAATCAATTTCCAAATCTTATTTTTTTACGGTTTTGCCCCATATTTAGTTCAAAATCGGGTATACCTGTCTTTGCCCCTTAACAACGGTAGCATTGGAACTCGTCAAGTTCTTCAGGTTTCCAAACAGTACATCCCTCATGGGTCTATTTTTTACACTTAAGACATTGCACCTAAGCATCGCTTTTTCGTGCATTACCGTAAATTTCAGTACAATAAATACACATGTTATTTGAAATCTTAATTGAGCTCTTCCCCCATCTTTTGGGTAAAGGCAGCGTCATGATGGTCGAACTTAGGTAAAGGCGAGGATAGTTGGGCAAGGAGAACCAAAAGCCTTTTCTAGATGGTTCACAAATTCTCGTTTAATTATCAGAATACAGGCACTTAATAAGAAACCCTCCCTTAAGACGTTCCGCAGGTCACATGGAGCCAAGGCCAGATGGAAAACTATTACGCTCACGGCCGGCGTACCATGCTTCACAACCCAGTCTCTCAACCTAAGTCTAGAACAAGAGTGTCAAACACGGCGACACACCTTCGGGATCTTACTCACAAACAACACAGTAGTGCTAATGGATACTCCGTTCCTTTCACCCGTCAAACGTACCAAAATCGAGGGAAAGTGACGGAAGTTCGACCTATGATTTTGAAGTAGAGGCCCAGTGCCTGACTTACGTCGTACGTAGAGTGAGCAAGACCATAACCAAACCAAATCATAATCTTATCTTGTACAAAACCGGGTACTACCCGGTATTACCCCGTACGGTTTTGCCGCAGGCACCCCTTACGAGAAACGAATAAATGAACTAACATGAAAACATGATGCAATAAAAATGTAAGTGTTGTTTGGTCAACCTTAATACATATTTAATCGTATATAAAATATAAATTTTACTTACCTTATGTTACGAAAGACTGGTATGAATATGAAATCCATAGAATATTACATCAAGCACCTCTGAAATCTTTTTTCTTATTTTTTTTCTATAACCCGGCATTGTCGCTATTCAACTTTTGTTGCCAAACTAGCAAAGATGGTTGACAGCTGTTGCCAAAGCACACGTGTAAATTTTAATATTTTTAAGTGGCCATAATGCCATGTCCCTGTTTTACCCCCATACCCGGTTTTGGACTAAACTCCTGTGTGTGATAAGCGCGAGTATTCGTTCCTGAGTTTTAGAGGTCTTTTCTATCTTTAAGTATGTTTTCTCTAAATAAGAATATAAGTACATACGTAAGTATATCGTTGTCTAGTACCCATAAAAAACTTAACTAGTTTGGGACTAGGTCATTTTATGTGAGATTGTCCCCTAATATTTAGTTTATATAATCATACTTCATATTTTTTCGGAAAGTTCGTATTCTTCTTGCTTTCTCAATTAGCTACTTATAAGTACTAAATCTGACCGAAAAAGCAAAATGAATATGGACTTTTCGGCCAAAGACTATCCCTCTTATTCATAAACACGGAATAGCTAAAGTGTGCTGGAAATATGCTCTATCTTTATCTGTTACAACAAACAAATAACTTGCCGGAAGAATATCATTTAAAAAGTATTTTTGATGAAATTGAGGTAACTAGGTATGTCTTTAAGTGTTTTTCTCGATGGTTTCACTTCACCTAATTCGTATCCTATACGTGATTTAGAAAGTTGATATGAGTGTAATTAGACGTTTCTATTTATTTTTGACGAGACATTAAAAAAATATATAAGTTATTTACATATGCAAAAAGAAGCAGATCTAATTTTGTAGTACGTAGAAGGTGAGTCAAATACTCACAAATAACAATTTAAAAATCCGAGGTTTCGAGGTTAAACCGAACAAACATTGTAGGTATTGTTATGCGATGTTTTTTTTTTGTACAAAGAACACCTGCACTGTCGTGGCCTAGATAATTAGGATATCGAATTGTTCGTGTATGTAGGGTATTTTGTAGTTTATGATTTTTTTAGCGCGCTGAGGGTTAGTTTTGTACATTTCAAGGTACTCTATGGATCAGTAAGGTCATTACACACTACAAAGTAGCTTTCTCTCTCTCTCTCTCTCAGCTACTGCGTCGTTAATTTTACGTTTAGCATTGCAGTGAAAGTTTTGTACCATACATTGTAAAAATATGATCCTTGGCAATTGAGTTGAATCATTTTAACAGCGTATGGTGAAGCGAAATCCTAACATCATTACAATGTTTGAATGTATTAAGTTATTTTCAAATTTAAATCTAGTCTATGTGATGCAGTTATCGATATAAATTACGATGAACAATTCCACTAAGAAATTGATATCATTAGTATTATTGTAGAAATGTAAGGGTATAATTATTGGAACACCCCAGTGACGTTAAGTATCTTCAATTAAATAAAAAGCAAAATTAAAATTTTTGAAAACACCCACGACTGTTAAAACATTATTGAAAAAGGATAAAATAATTAAAAACCCCCACTTAAAGAATTTATGTAACGAGAGATAATAAACGTAAAAAGCTGTTATAAGTAGAGTTCGTCTCTCGCGGAGTCGGTCATATTAACTATAGAGTATCAGTTTTCATAGCACTTCCCTACGTACCTATTCGGTTTTCGAAGATATAGATGTGGCAATAACATATTCAACTACCTATGAACTTAATAAAAAACCCAAGAATATCCGTCCGGGGCTGCCATTAAATGAACTAGTTTTTTTTGCAGTTTTATAGTAACATGAATAATGAGATATTTTTATTTTATTGCTATAAGTACTTATAAAAATACAAATACAAATACTTTATTTATAATGCCATGTTACATGTCAAATAGGAATGTAATAACAAATTACAATTATTATAATTATTACAGAACACAAAATGTATAAAATACGTTTTACAATAAAGGCAACTGGTAAAACTCTTCTAACGAGTAAAATATACTTTCGAGTATCCACTTGCGTAATGGCTTCTTAAACACCATCGTGGAAGTTGTATTACGTATCGCATTAGGCAACCTGTCATAGACCGATGGACCCATTACGTACACCGACCTTTCCGACTTACGCAGCTTATGTGCCGGCGTGACGAGGAGGTGGGCAAACCTGTTGCTGCGTAGGTCATGAGACGTGTTTTTGCCTCTCCTCTAGAACGCGTCTGTATTGTTGTGCGTGAAGAGAGCCACCTGATAGATAAGTTCGCAGGCAAGGGGCATTATGCTAAGATCTTTAAATAGCTCTCTGCACGACACATCATCCGGTACGCCCATAATGGCGCGCACCGCTCGCTTCTGCATTCTGAAGGTCCGCTCAGAGTCCGCAGCCCGCGCCCACAGCTCCACACCGTAGGTGAGGATGCTGTGCACGGTCGCAAAATAGCACGACAGCACCACGCTGCGAGACGCAGTGCCGGCGAGACGCCGCAGTGCAAAGCAGGCGCGGCCCAGCTTGGAGCAGAGACCGTCAATGTGGGTGCTCCAAGTAAGACCGCTATCAATCTGGAAGCCCAACAGCTTAGTCGTATGGACCATCTGTAGTGCAGTATCCTGCGCGGTGACTGTGCAGAGTGGCGATGCTTTGCCGTTTAGATTAAAAATCGTGAGACATGTTTTTTCCCTGTTTAAGGCAAGACCATTCAATCGGAACCACCACTCTAGGTTTTGCACAACAGAGTTCAGCTTCCGCTCCAGCCCGCTGTGCATCGTTGCGGTGATAACCGCAGCTACGTCATCGGCGTAAACGTATATTTCCGCGTCCCGCAAAGCACCGGGCAGGTCATTCAGCAATAAACTGAACAGCGTACTTGAGAGGCACGAGCCCTGCGGTACTCCCATCGCGATTACCATTTCGGATGACATGATTCGCCCGTGCTCACCGACTACCGTTTGTGCACGCTGCGACATGAAGGAGGTTAATAGGGACAGGGCCGGGCCTCGAATGCCATAGAAATTGAGTTTGTCGGCAATAAGCTGGTAGTTGGCGGTGTCAAACGCGCGCGAGAGGTCGCAGCACAGCAGCGCAACACGCTGGCCCGCCTCGCGCGCGCTCAGCACGCGCCACACCACCTCGCGCACCAACCAGGTCGGTGGTGGCACGCCCGGGTCTGTACGCGTATTGCGTATTTATACTTATGTTGAAATTTAAAATAGTGGCAGCCCCCGACGGATATTCTTGGGTTTTTTATTAAGTTCATAGGTAATTGAATATGTTATTGCCACATCTAAGTATATCTTCGAAAACCGAATAGGTACGTAGGGAAGTACTATCAAAACTGATACTCTATAGTTAATATGACCGACTCCGCGAGAGACGAACTCTACTTATAAAAGCTTTTTACGTTTATTATCTCTCGTTACATAAATTCTTTAAGTCTGGGGTTTTTAATTATTTTATCCTTTTCCAATAACGTTTTAACAGTCGTGAATTTTCAAAAATTTTAATTTTGCTTTTTGTTCAAACTTTTTAGAGAGCATAGACGTATTATGTAGGTACATTGTACTACATATCGATATAGTTGATTTAATAGTAATAATATTTAAGTATTTACAACTAAACATTGCACGGGGCTTTGTTTTAACTCTGCTACGTAAGTAAAAGGCAAGCGCTAGGAACTGACTGGTTTATTGATCCACCCGCATTACTTATCTGTAACTTATGAGCTACCCTACACATTCCCCCGTTAATTATATGTATAACAGTACAAAATAGTTTCGACGCTTAGCCCGTTGATGGGCCCGCAGGGCCCGGGCCGATGCGTCCTGCGGCAGGGACTCCGGACTGGCCGGGGAAGCCGGCCCTGGCGACGCCGCTGGGGGCGGCGTTGCCATTCCCTTTTTGTGGTCTGGCTTCTGGCCGCCGGACGCGTCTTCAAACCTATCATCGGCATCGCTCTCGACCGATTCTCTATCGTGGCCGGGGTCGGCCCCGTAGTTGGTTCGCGTCATGGAATAGCGGTGCTTTTGACTGGTCGGAATGATCTGGTCCTGGTGCCTCCGCCATTCTACGCCGTTCCCGATCTCCACCTTGTACGATACCGACCCCGTCCTATTAACTACGCGACCTTCGGACCACTTGGGTACCTTTCCCGTGTAGTCGCGGGCGAGCACTTTGTCCCGCGGTAGGCGCGCCTCCCGCAGCTGCCGCTTGGCGTTGCTGCGCGGCGCGGGCCGCGGCCGCCCGGTCCGGGCGCAGCACGTCCAGGCGTCCGCGCAGTCTGTGTCCCACCAGGGCAACGGCCGGGGAAACGCCGGTTGTAGCATGCTCACAATTTCGGTATTGGAATAAAAATTTATTTAACGCAGTCGGTACGCTCTCGCACTCGAGTAGCGCCCTCTTAATCACTTTTTTAATTGTCTTTACCGGTTCTCCGCAGCTCCGTTGCCCTGTGGTCGATACGGTGCTGATGTCACGTGCCTAATATTATTACATTCACAATATTTTTTAAATAATTCTGTAGACATAAAGCATAGTATAAGCATCGAGCATTTGAAGTTTGCAGGCCCTCATCTGTGTAGAGTGCTCGCTATGTTTTTCACACTGTGCGTGGGACATTCCTATCTACCCGAAGCACTAATGAAAACTGTGGTCGTGCCTATCGTGAAAAACAAAACGGGTGACATCTGTGACAAAGCTAATTATAGACCAATATCATTGGCCACAATCGTGGCAAAGGTTCTTGATAGTTTGCTTAACAGTCAACTAGATAAATACATTGATCTACACGACAATCAATTTGGTTTTAGACGTGGACTGTCGACGGAAACGGCTATCCTGTGTGTTAAGCAGACTATCAAGTACTACAACAATCGGCGAACCCCTGTCTATGCTTGTTTCCTTGACCTCTCTAAAGCATTCGACTTGGTTAACTACGACATCCTGTGGCGTAAATTAGAGAACATCACTGTGCCTGCGGAGCTAAACAAAACACTCCAGTTTTGGTATTTTAACCAGGTCAACGTCGTGAGATGGTCGGGAACATATTCCGAGCCATACAGGTTGGAGTGCGGCGTGAGGCAAGGGGGACTTACGTCTCCCAAGCTCTTCAATCTGTATGTCAATGGTCTAATAGAGGAGCTCAGCAGCTTGCATGTCGGCTGTAATATTGACGATATTTGTCTCAATAATATTAGCTACGCAGATGACATGGTGCTGCTGAGCGCCTCTCCGTGTGGTCTTGCCAAGTTGTTGCGGGTGTGTGAGAGATATGCGGTCAGCCACGGCTTATCATATAATGTCAAGAAGAGTGAATGCATGGTTTTTTTTGGGTCAGAGGTAAACGTCCGTACAATGTTCCGGCTATTAAGCTTAACGGCGCTCCGTTAAATATTGTTAAAGAGTTTAAGTACCTTGGGCACGTACTGTCCTCTGACCTAAGGGACGATGCAGACATAGAGAGGGAGCGTAGGGCGCTGTCTATCAGAGCGAACATGGTGGCCCGCAGGTTTGCTCGTTGTTCCGCTGAGGTTAAACTGACGCTCTTTAGAGCATATTGTTCCAACTTTTACACGAGCAGCCTGTGGATAAACTACACGCAAAGGCAGTATAGCGCCCTACGCGTGCAGTTCAACAACGCGTTTAGGATGCTGATGGGGCTGCCTCGATTCTGCAGCGCATCAGGTATGTTCGCGGATGCAAGAGTGGACTGCTTTTACGCCATCATGCGAAAACGCTGCACATCCCTGGTGCGCAGGGTGCGGGCCAGCTCCAACGGCATCTTGGCGACGTTCGCTCAGAGGTTCGATTGTCAGTATGTGAATCATTGTTGTCTGGTTCACGTACTGGCATATCAGCCTAAGTGGGTTAGCTTAGTTTAAAACCTATGTGCTCAGTAAAAATATGTAATACTAACATTAGGTTAAAATTTTAATTTAATTTACTAACACTTTGTAATAATATTATGGTCCAAAGATGGCTGAAATAAATGATTTTGATTTGATTTGATAAATGGTGGGCCGTTATCGGTGACGAGTTGCGAGGGTAAACCAAATCTCGCGAAAATAGACCGGAACGCGGTCACCGTAGTGTCTGCATCGGTGCGACCCATCGTAACGACCTCGATCCACTTCGAGCGCGTCAGGCCTCGCAGTCACGGCACACCGCCTGGATGTCTGTATCAAGACTCGGCCAATATACATAACTTCGAGCAACATTTTTCATTTTAATAACCCCCAAGTGTCCTTGTTGAATTTCTTTTAAAACCATTGCTCGTAAGCTAGGGGGAATTACTACTCTAAACCGGTACACAAAACACCCTAGGTCTATACTTAAATCGTCTTTTCTAGCAAAATACACCCTTTCGTCCTCGCAAGTCGGTACCGACGGCCAACCGAACATAATAAAACCTACAATTCTATTTAACACTCGGTCCTTTTTAGTCTGTCTCGATACATCCGTAAAATTGTCTGGTAATATAACTGAATGCTTCTGACGTGGGACGGCCCTCGTTCGGCAATGGTAAACGCGATAGCGCGTCCGCGGGCCCGTTGTCCTTCGACCTTACAAATTATACTGTGAAAGTATACGCCGCCAGTCGCGCAGCCCTGCGCTGTAAACGGCTCGCGGCTGTCTGCGGTATGCGTCCCTTGGCGCCAAAGATGTAACTTAGCGGCTGATGGTCAGTCCGTAGCGCGAACTTTCTCCCGTATAGGTATTGGTGATGCCGCGTTATTCCGAAAAATATCGCTAGCGCCTCCTTATCGAGCTGACTGTACCCTTTTTCAGCCGAGTTTAAAGTTCGAGACACGCAGCTGACCGGCCGCTCGGTGCCACTCGATATAATTACGTAGAATTAAAATGAATAAGTTGATATGATGTAGAAAACAGTGAGCCGCAGCTCTACAATAGTCATTAAAGGTCGTCAGGATGAAAATGGTCGGGTAGAACAAGTAAGCATGTTAAAATCCATTGTACCTAACACCGTAAGAAATAAGCACCGGAATGATGTAGACAAGCTATTTAAATACTGTAAAATTATAAATGTGTACGATAAGTTTAAAATATCACTAGTCTATGATGAAATGTCAAATCTGTCGAGCCTTAGAAATAGATCTAGATCCCAAAATTTAAGGAGTACATGTCGATTATTCAAATATTAATGTACTACCTCACTATAACAATACACATGGAAAACGGATGTGGGAATATATGTACCCTATATATTTAATCGTTTGCCTAGTCACGTGTGTCAGAGCATATAAGTGCAAAAGCATCCTAAAAAACATGTCCTTGTCATCTTAAATAAATTTTCAAATAATCTACTTATAATAAATTGTAAGCGGTTTTCGCTCGCTGTAATACTCCATGTTTTATATTTAAGTTATTTTGGATAAATAAATTTAAAAATATATATATATACCGTCTCCGTACGTCGCGGGTAAAAATAGAAAGAGTGATGACTTCACTCATATTAAGTTGGGCCGTTACTGTCCACAAACTACAGGGCACTACAGTCGGTAGGGCGGTTATACAGGGTCTTTCAGTAAGAGTAAGTGTCTTTGTCCATAAATTAAAACGAAAACTTTACATTTTTTTGCCGCCGTTTTGGGAAAAAATTAAACGCCAGTATCTGCCATTTAATTATGGAGCGATATAAAGATCAACAACGTTTAGAAATAACAAAAGTGTATTATCATAGCGACAGTTCGATAAGAAAAACGTTTCGTGCCATGGATCTATGGAAGGAGCATATTAATGGACGTGTAATCAGCAGATTTGGAGACATCGAGTAGCCGCCAAGATCATGTGATTTATCGCCATCAGATTATTTTTTGTGGGGCTATGTTAAATCATTAGTCTACGCAAACAGGCCACGCACAACTACTACACTTAAAACGCATACATTTTTGTAACGAAATCGTAAGTTAGACATCATTTAAGTGACGTTTAAATAGCGTCTTTATGTACATTTATTTTGGTTTATACCCCTATTTAAGGACCCTCACTGATCAACCACAAACGCATTACTGAAAACCGTATCAAAATTGGACTAGTAGTTTTGGTTTTGCACAAACAAATGTTTACTGCAGCGCCCCTGGTGAGTTATCGCCGTAACAACTTATCTAAGAACATGCACCAATCAAACCCAAACCCATAACTGAAAACCGCATCAAAATCGGACTAGTCGTTTTGGAGGTAAATGGCAACATTGGTTTGCACAAACAAATGTTTACTGCAGCGCCCCCTGGTGAGTTGTCACCGTAAAACTTATCTAAGAACATGCACCAATCAATCCCGAACCTATCACTGAAAACCGCATCAAAATCGGACCAGTAGTTTTGGAGCTAATTGGCAACATTGGCTTGCACAAACAAACAAACTTCCTCTCACCCCAAACGCATATACCGTCTGCGTACCGTCGTGGGTAAAAATTGTACAAATCGTTTTAATACCTTGTCAATAACAAAACATTTCAGCCGATTCCCTACAATGCGGCCCGAACGAAACGGCAACGGACTGCTACAACGACTGCCAACTGACTTGCGAAAATCGAATAAAAGGCTATTTTTCCCAATGCACTGATGAATGCACTCGAACTGGATGCGTATGTCTACCTGAATACTACCGCCACGATAACGGCTCTTGTGTTCTACAAGAAGACTGCTGTAAGTATACAAATTCAAATTCAACTTATTTACTCAGTAATTGGCCACATGAGCGCTCTTTTACACATTGGTAATACGAGTATGGTGTGAATCTACTAGCGCTTCGGACAAGACCATCATTACGGAGACGAAACGCTGCAAGAAACTCCAGCAGAAGGTTATTTTTTAATCATGACATACAATAATAATACGTTCTATAATGTTGAAAACCATCATTTTTAGGTGACATGCACACCAAACTCAACCACAGTCAGATACACGAGACCGACCATAGTAGAGATCTTTGCGGAAGGTCTTCATGTTCAAGAGGTCTCAAAATGCGAAACCATTAACCATGGGTCTCTGACGTTTGACGTTTGGACGAAATATTTTTCGACGAATTTTCATTACTCAAATATAAATTTACCAAAATGAAATTTCCCACCGCATATAGTCGTATTTTTTACGATTTATTGACGCAACGATAACCTAACCAGTGAGGCTAGATAAGTTACTTAGCGCTAACGTAAACGACTTTCAAAAACTGACAAAATATTATGGAATTGACGTAGGCGCTCGACGCGACCGACTGACAGCTTACGTCAATTCTTTAAATTTTTGATAACGATAACGAACGCCGAATGCATCTTGTCTAGGGCCTCAGCAAGCTCAGCTCGTGTACATAGAGCACCACAGACTGGCGCCACGGTTGGAGAGCTACTTTATTTGGCGAAAGATAGGCTATTGTGTGCGGAGCTGACTGCAGATGGAATAAATTTAAAGAAGAGATTGCAAAGATCAAGCAATTCACTCACTCTTTCAATCTCCTAACTGAACTGTTCAGCTATGTCATGACCGTAACACTTATTTCAGCTCCACCCTATTGCTACGATGATGAAGTCTACGACATCTGTGGCACCTCGTGCCTGGACACGTGTGAGGAGAGAGGAAACACGTGTCAGGATTGCTCTCTGCAATGCGTCGAGGGCTGCTTCTGCCCGAAGGGTAGCTTCAGAGCTTCTAACGGAACCTGCATAAAGGCAGATCAGTGTGGTAAATACACAGTACACACATCAAAAATGACCATGATAATGGTAAATTTTTTATGTATGTCCCATCTCTTAGTTTCATTTAAATGTAGCACTCTTTACCAGTCAAACTTCATCGATCAACCTTTATAAATGAGAAATCAAAGTAAATGCAGTAAGTATTTATTACTTACTGCACTTATACCTAAGTCTAACAAAAATCAATCTTTCAAAACCGGGATGCATGATTTAACATTATCCATAAATTCTCATGTTGCATACTTTCAAATCTACAATTTTAGCATTTTTATAATTAAAGTACTTAGTAACACATTTTACTGATACCTGTCCGCTATTATTACTCCTCCGTAAAGCTAGGGACCAATAACAAAACTTTACAGACTTGTCGGTTCTGCCCCAGGAGCTCTATTCTGCGCTCAGTAAAACTATATTGTTTTCAAAATGTATTGTCAACGGTATCCAATCACTTGCTAAACAACATATTTTCACAAACTAATTAATTTCATGGTTTTTTCCGAAACTATAAATATTTCAGAATTTATTTCAGGACCACCTTTTAGAACCCTATAGGTTAGGCTTAGTTAGTTATATAAAACCCTGAAACATTTACAGTTTCAGAAAAAAAGCGTTTTGCAAAATGATATGTTTATAGAATGAATCAGTATGTGAAATCAGTGCGTGTTTTTTAGCTAATAATGGTAAACCCAACTCAACGTTGCGATAGCTCTTATTTCGTTGACAGTAATGGCAGTCAAAAACAATATGGTTTTATACCGAGTAAAATAGAGCCCCAGGTCGCGCAAACTCCTCAATCCTTCTTTGCATGGCGATAGAAAGGCCATTGGGTAAGTTTGTATCAAGAAATTTTTTTTTTTATGACATCTAAATACACATAGATACATAATATAATGTATGGCGTAAAAATAATATCGGAGCGGAGATATTAAGGATTTCAGTATTTCGTTTTTGGTACTAGAAATACGCCCAGGTATGAATATTTAAATATCTCGGCTCCGATGCACTGATGAGCATGACATTACATAACAAAATACGTTAATTTTGAATAATTCTATCATAATTTACAACTTTTACGAATGACCGCTCACCTTGAAAATGTAAGACTTTTACAAACAAACAATATTTTTACCCAAACCCCTTTCCATCATAACATAATGTTCACTTATTTATTTAGTTTTTTTTATGCAATTTTTTTATGCTGATTCTAAATTAAAGTGGGATCTGAGACCCATACATGACATTTAAAATCACAAGACTACAATCTCAAAACTGCAATCCTGAGACTTCAAATACGTTGCCAACCCTGAGGACTAAGATGGAATGCATCTATGCTAATAATTTTACCGTTTCTCTTATACCCACACCGGAACACAGCAATGTGAACACTGCTGCTTGGCGGTGGGTTAATGGATAAGATGGTGGTAGCGATCCGGACGGACCCTGCACAGCACAAGGTCCTACCACCACAAATCAATTCTACACTTAATTCGTCTGAGGCAACATGGACTTCTGCTATATCAATTATCGCCAATGATACCCTGGTTTGAAATCTCATGCCACCAAATGCTGATGCCCTTTACAAACAACTGCATTATCTGTCTGCTTTTCCACTAGACCCCCGCACCTGCGACGGCCCCAACGAATACTTCGACGAGTGTCCTCCCACTTGCCTCGGTGCCTTAGACCAGAACTGTTCCTCCTTGCTGTCTGGCATCAACTGCACTGAGACTTTGGAGTGCTGTGAGCCTCAGTGCCGATGCAAGACAGGGTTCTTCAGAGGCACGGAGGGGTTCTGTATTTCAGCTGATCAGTGCCTGGGTAAGATCAATGGTTCTTTAAGTGTTGAAATCGAAACGAGTTTCTGAATTGAGATGGTACAATATCCTACCTCAAACATGGTGAGGTAACGCTCAATGTTTGCAGTTTGCCTTACCTACACCCTGAGTTACCCGTTGCGCTAATTTGTCAAGAACTTCGCCAAAATAAAACCTCTTTTATTATGATTATGAACCCTGGCTCGTTCCTATTGAAATCTTAAACTTTTTTAAATACCGCGGTTACTTGTGACACTAATAACCAGAACACGTTTTTTATAAATGTTTTGAAGTCTTGTGAAAATCTAGCTTGATTATTATCGCAGAATCGATATCAGTCTCAATACAGGTAAGTTGTTGATTGCAGAGACGGTAATTTTTTAAATCGACTTATTTATGCGAGTTCTACTTTAGAATCCTTGTCTCCATTTGTATTTTTCTGATTAAGTACATGTAGGATAAAACGCTTTTATTTTTAACCGACTTCAAAAAAGGAGGAGGTTATACGTTCCACTGTATGTATTTTTTTCTTTTTTTTTATGTTTGTTCACCGATTACTCCGTCAATTGTGGACCGATTTTAAATAATCTTTTTTAGTTTGATAGAGTATACTTCCGTGGTGGTCCCATTGTCACTAAATCTGAATCTGATTAGGGGATCAGTGAGAAATTGAGGGAACTCCTCAAATATTGTAGGCAAACATATAGCGATTTTAGTATTTTTAGTAATACTCGTAAGTCCAGCATTTGCATTCAGAAAGTATCATTTGGCGAAGTGGAACTGATGAAGACCACGGATGGCTACCGGAACTCCCAACGGTACTGATTTCGAGGGTGGCGATAAGATATCTCGATTAAGATAGTTGAGCGACTACAACGAATAATATTTACTTGTTGAAATATGACTATGACTTTCCCGCGGCGTTGCTTGCGGCGCGCTTGAAATAACTTAAAGTTTCATATCAACCAAGAAGTGGGACTACGTAACAGCGTATTATGATCACTAAAAAGTATAAAATAAAATAAACGTTTTAAAAAACAAAAAACCTGCTTCAAAAATGCAAACAATAAGTTCTTTTAAAATTGTAGGTACCTAATAGGTTAGTCCACTTGAAGTCGGCGACCACAATATTTTCAACAAAAAAAAAGTTTAAAAAAACAAAAACCCGCCTTCAAAAAGCAAAAAAGAAGTTATTTTTTGCTTTTTGAAGGCGGGTTTTTGTTTTTTTAAACTTTTATTTTATTTTATACTTTTTAGTGATCATAATTATGCTGTTATTCTCCCACTTCTCAATTAATAAGAAACAATAGAACATTTCAATCCCGCCGCAAGCAACGCCGTGGGAAAGTCATAGTCATATTTTTAAACCTAAATATGCTTCGTCATAGTCGCTCAACTATCTTAATCGAAATATCTTGTCGCCACCCTCGAAATATATACCGTTTAGGAGGCCATCTGTGGTCTTCATCATCAGTTCCACTTCACCAAATAGTGCTTTCCAAGACCAAATACACGAGTTACAATGAAAAATACCAAAATCGCTATAGGTATGCCTATACATTTTGAAGAGTTCCGTCGATTCCTCATGGATTCCACCATCAGATCTTCATTTTGATAAGACCCATTCTTCCAATCAATCGGGAAGCACCAGCTTTCAAATAAAAAAAGAATCATCAAAATCGGTTCACCCAGTCGAAAGTTCTGAGGTAACAAACATAAAAAAAAATTAAAAAAATAAGAATACAGACGAATTGAGAACCTCCTCCTTTTTTTGAAGTCGGTTAAAAAAAGCCGACATCAGTTGGACTAACGTATTAGGTATGTACAGTCAAGGAATTTAATTTGTGACCCACCTTAGGTCCAAAGTCAATCTGACATTCTACAGCAATAAGGTTGAGTTTCCTGTCAATTACAAATGACTTGACATCTCTATTGACAATGATATCTTCAAGCAGATTTTCTTTGAAAAGGGTAGCAAATTAACTTCCGTGACCGTACCTACAATTTTAAAAGAACTTATTTTTTGCGTTTTTGAACGCGTTATTTAAAACGTTTATTTTTCAATGTTTCGAAATGCGGTCCGCATCGTCCCCTGAGGCCGTTTCGTTTTTAAACCAATCGTGTCACTGGTCCCCGTTCTAGAATGACAAACTCTAGACCAAAGGCCCTAGCCAAGATGCACTACGCTAACTAGCGTTTTTCTATTCGTTTGGTTTTTAAACTAATCGCGTCACTGGTAGATCACGTGAGTCTTCGTATCTGGGTGGATGTCAAAAATATTGTACATAGTTAAGGACTTAATTGAGACAACGTTAACTTTCTTTCATTGTGTGAGGAAAATTACTCATACGATCTTATGCCTAATATTCGTCACAGAAAGGAAAAAATTAAGGTTTTTTTAATTGAGTTCTTAACTACGTACAATATTTTTAAGAACCACCCAGATACGAAGACTCACGTGATCTACCAGTGACGCGATTAGTTTAAACACCAAACGAATAGAAAAACGCTAGTTAGCGTAGTGCATCTTGGCTAGGGCCTTTGGTCTAGAGTTTGTCATGCTAGAACGGGGACATTGACGGACTCTCTCCTCCCCCTACTTTTACGAGAGTAGAGGGAGCAGCATAAACCACTCCAGCGGCATATCAGCTGCTGTTTTTGAAGGCAAATTATGCATTTCTTAAATAAAAAATCTAAAAACACTAAAAAACTGAGTATTACCTTGATTTTTCAGATGATGGCGAGGATTACGTTGAATCTGAGTGATTGTTATCAAGCCAAATAATACAACCACGAAACTTGACAAAAGTCTAGCCTACAATACTGCCCTTCTACGTCAAAAGGCAGTACTTCAGAAAAAACTCCAGTAGCAATATCAACCTTATTACTAACAACAAAGAATTATAAATGCTTTGGTCATTGAATTTGAGATACCTATTGCTTATTGGCAGAATATGTACACTTGCAAGAGGTCCGGAACACATGTGTTTTGGTACATAATTATGGGCGTAAATTACAACTAAATCTGTTTTAAATTTTATTACATCTTCAATTTTAATGTACAAATAGTAAGTACAGTCGAGTTCATAAATATGTGTAGGTACACTTAAGTACCTTTTAACTTTAATCGCTGTGATAATTCATATATGGCAGTTTAAACATGCCATTAAATAGATCAGGTAGGTACTAAAGTGTACCTACACATATTTATGAAATCGACAGTACTTATGGTTTGCTATGTGTTTTTGACCAGGCTATTATTATCGGTCGGTTTCTGATATCGCCAGTTCTTTCTGCAGTTTTTTTTGGTTTGGAATTAAGGGCGACAGAAGCAAAATGTTGCAGTATCATATTATGTCGCGTTTTTTAGAAAATGTCTTTTTTACAAGAACTCTTGTAATGAGCCTTATTGCTAAAAAAATCAGCTGAGCTGATGGACTGAATTGTGAACAATAAATAAATGCCCTTATGACTTTGAAATTTTATACAATAAATATCATCCATCATCCTTTATACCTCATAATTATTTTAAGCATTCATTTTGTTTAAGAGGATTGTGAAGCTAAAAAGCTCATATAAAATGCAATTACGTTTCTTTCCCCTTAAATTTAGTTATTTTTTTACAATTTATGAATATCTTGCAGATCTTATGAAAAATAAGATAAGTGCCAGAAAATATTTCAAAAAACGGAAACATACAGACCTAGTTTTTCTAACTAGAACGTACTCAAAAATCTTGAAAATCGTACTTGATTTAGGGGGTGAGAAACGTTATGGCCCTACGAGTACTGACCCTGAGCTAAATTGGTATGTTTTTTTTTTACCGCTACTTACGTGATTGGAGTGCCGGTTCATAATCCGTGGGCGAATGATAAATTAGAACATGTACGGGAAGTTCATTGAGGAACAATTTGTATGTTACACGGACTGACTTAGCCCTACACTAAGCTCTAAGCTTGCACTTAGGGTAAACGTGCAAATGCATGCAATACTCGCTGTCATCACACTAATATTTGCTTTAACCGGGAATCCTAACCGGGGTCGTTAGCAATGTAGACATTGGGCCTTTCTACTTTTCGTTGTAAGTAGGTACATAAGTTTTAGCCACGTTCAAACTAAACTATTTTTATTTAAAAAAAGGCAAAGTGCTGCGTTTAATAACTTGAAACTCGAAAAGGGACATAAATAATCTTATATTTAGAATTATCGTAATTCATAAAAAGTTATTTGTAATAACTTTAAAGTGAGTAACGCAGTGGAAGTTGATGTCCCCGCCTTTTCTATGGAAAAAGTGCAATTGACTACTGAGTTACCAAGATTCTTCAACGATAATTGAGTAATGTAAGAGTTGTTTTTTTGAAAACCGGTAAACTTAAACATTCTAAATTCATGTTATTTATTTATACGCGCATTCATAATTTGGTATACTTTTTATCGGACGATAACCAAAGTGTACACTGAAAAGTAGAATGACCCCATTACCAACTAACCGCGTTTGTATGTCAACAAAGTCGTAGGTAAAGGCTTGAAATTATGGATGATTTAAAATTTGATTCCAAGAAATAAATAAATTTCAGCATCATACCCCTACACACGTAAAATCCAACAGTGACACTATGCAAAAAAGGAATTGACAACAGGATTTTTTGAAAAGGTGTTCTGATAAATAGAATCTCTTAAATAAGTTTGTCTCAAATGCATAGTTAATTTTTAAAAAAACGTACTTCGGATTATTTACTGAGATTTTTTATAATATTATTATTGTTTGCTGCGCCCGCTTTAAACTAGTGGTCGGAATGACGTCATTTTGTTTGTAGCCGCGTTTTGTTTTTTAAGTCTTGCCCTAGCTGTGACGTAGAAAAGACCTTGAAGAGTTTAAGCACTTTAGCTATTAGCAGAAATTTGTTTATGTATTTTCTCAGTAGATAATAAACAATTTTTATTTTTAAGACGAACCTTTATATTATGCATGTGTTTTTTTCAGAACACCTTTTAAACTGAAATGATTGTAATTTAGTTTAACTGTTGGATTTAAATGTGCATGAAAAAGAAGATGTCTATCTAAGGCCAGTATAAGTTATACCGTACAAATGAGTAATAATCGTTATGTGTTAGTTTTTAGTTCGTTATGACTTATTAAGTTAAACTTAGGCGTTTACAGCTAGAGACAATGATGTTATAACTTGTGTCATAATAGATACCATTGTAACGTTTACAATAAGTTAGTTATAGAGTGCCTTTCAACACTGCCACAGTGGCCATTTGCTTTCACCTCATGCCGCTCTTATGGTAAGTTGTTTTTCGCTTTGTTCTGTTTGAAGGATATCCTTCCTCTTTCACGTATAAATCAATGAATTTATATAATATAGTGAAGAGCAATGAAAGCGGGTCACTTTGTATAGAATTTCCATAGAAAGTAGCCCGTTTTAATTGTTCTTCAGTATAAGTAACTGTTTCTATTTTTTCTAACAAGTTACATCTTTTTTATAATACGCTTTTCGCCAAACATTATATGGTACATATCTACAGTTTGATGAAGAATTTTGAAAACACTTCCTTTATCCTGTATTCTAATAAAAAATAAAAACATAAACCTATCCTTAGGTGCTTTTATTAGTAAAGGCAGACCAATGCAAGCCATTAATTTCCTACGTTAGTCTGCCCTTCCCGAGGATGCAATGGCATCTATCAAACACAGTATAACCTTTAAACATATTCTTCTGTTCTTTGACGTTGTCGTAATCCATTTCATGAATTTTAAGACATTTCTACAGTTGCTATTTCGGTAGCTTTTGAAAATGCTAGGCACTTTGGACTTTACTTTTAAATCATTCAAAGATCTTGCACCAAATTATAGGTAGTATGATAAAAACATGTTTGACGTAGTGACATGGACGGAAGAGGTTCCTTTTTGCATGCTGGAAAAATGCTATAAATTACGCATATTATGTGACACTCACCAACCTAGATTGGCCGAAATTTCCATTAAAAAACCCAGCGGTTCTCCCTCCACGCCCTTGTTGGCGAAGGCTGCCGTCACGCCATACTACATTTAGACACTGTCAGCTTTTGGGTGACAATTAGATCTCCTATTTAGCAATAAATTTTGGTTAAATCTAAAAAGATCGCTGTGACTGTTAATATAAAATGTATCAAGGTTACCATCGCCTGCGGTCTCGGAGTTCAAATGTAATAAATCCGATTATGATAATTGAATCGATTAATTTCCAGCGTGCATGTTGAAGATGTCTCTGATAAAATACAAAAATTGCATGACCGAGACAGAATGCGCTACACCAATAACGATAGAAGAATGGCAAACTCGCCTGGTGAATATATCTAAGGTTACTTGTATGATGTTCATGCTGGGAGCTCTGGCGGCAACTCTAGTGCAGCCGATGGAGGAGGCGTTTGGTAAGTTTTGGTAGTTTTTAAATAGTAGAATTTTACTTCTGTTTTTCTGGCATAACAAATACTCTGAAAGACGCCATAGAGAGGGTCGTGCGAGCAAAAATGGCGAATAATTATGTTTCGCACCAAAGCGCCATATCTCAGAGTTCTTAACAAAAATTGCATGACCAAGACAGAATACACTAGACCAATGACGATAGAAGAGTGGCAAATTCGCCTGGTGAATACTTATATCTAAGGTTAGGTACTTGTATGATGTTCATGCTGGGAGCCCTGCGGCGACTGTAGCCCAGCCCATGGAGGAGGCGTTTGGCAAGTTTTGGTATTTTTTCAATGGTAGAATTTTACTTCTGTGAGACTCTCTGGCATATGTTTGGCAAAAAAAGCGCTAATTCTCAGATTTTCTTTAAATACCTATACGTCGCACTAAGTATCACCGCATTCTCACCGATTCAAATTAACACATTTCGGCATTTCGAATTTTAAATAAGTGACAACCTAGCGGATTTGGAGTCGGCGTGAGACTAAGCACCTCACTTTGACGTTATGAAGTGACGTCTATAGTTTTTACACCATTG
Organism: Acleris literana; assembly: GCA_946894065.1. Taxonomy (NCBI): domain Eukaryota; kingdom Metazoa; phylum Arthropoda; class Insecta; order Lepidoptera; family Tortricidae; genus Acleris; species Acleris literana. Next base: position 24,608,482 of record OX335669.1, read on the forward strand.
AGTTGCCCAGCGGGCCTAGTATGGTTGCGTTTATCTCATGACAATATGTGGATAAAACATCCGTCACTCTCGTACATAGGTATATACGTGTCAGAAAGTGACTATGATATGATAAACGCAGCCATATTAGGCCTCCAGATTTATTGATCTAGATAGATCAAGGATAGGAGGCAAGTCCATACGAAGTAATGTCTAATAGAAGGCCAAATACTAGTGTAATTTGTATTTTTGTTGACGATATTTTATTTAACTTCATCTTACAGAGTTCAACGGTATTGTGCCAGTTAACATAAGCCTAGGTTACAAGCGCACGCAGCAGTATCTTGTCACTATTGCAGCCTCCGTAAGTATTATACACACTTTTGATTTAACTTGCGTCCTTTGTGGCCCACAGGATATGTATTCTGCCCTCATAAGGCAGTAACTCTCATTGAATAGCCAAAGCAGATTTAATCCACTTCTGTTAGTGATAGGGTTGCACTTCGTACAGGAATTTTGTCTGAGATAACGCCATTTGTCTTAGCAGGGCAAAATGAAAGAACTTTGGTCTCCTTCAGCATTGTATGATCCTATTTTTAACTAATTTTGAAACGAAAGTACAGTCGCCTAATAAGCTTACTCCAATTGCCTACCTCTAATATAATTCTTTGGTCGTTAAGTCCGGTCCGTTAGTTTTCTCCCATTCAGTCATATTTTTGTATAATATATCTACATACATTGACGACGTTATTGCACAAAACAATAGTACATTATTGCCTAGGCATGGAAGTAGGCAATTGCGGGCCGAGTATTGTTTTAAACGGACGAGCTTGCGAGTCCGTTTAAAAATACGAAGCCCGCAATTGCTATTCCTGCCGAGGCAAATATAGTGCTTTTCTCAAAAATCGCAAGATTTTTTTTGTGTTGGAAACAAACTTCATGTGAAAAAACCATCACTCTTTACCGCCTTTTTGTTTATGACAAGGAGAATCGCAAGATTTGTTTTTAAAAAAAAACATAAGCTATTCCAGACACAGATAAAAAAGTTATGTTTCGAATAAAATTTGGATGTATAAGACTTGTGCCTTCATTTCATTATGTGCTTTTACACTTTTTAAAAAGTTACAAGCTAGATAGTAATGGAATTTGTATGCAACATTGCGGGCTTGTGTAGCGAGCACGCAATGTTTTTTTTTTTAATTTGAGATCTGTCAGTAAACTATGTCCTTCGCGTCTCTATATTTAGATAGTTATGTCAACATTTCCAGACATTTTTGAGAAAAGGTCATTTTAGAACTAAATATGGACTCAGGGGCGCTGTTCTAAGCGCCATACAAATCTCGATGACGTTATACGTACTTTATTATACTTACTCGATAGAAGAAAAAAGTCGTGCTCGAAGTACCTACTGTGTAAATTTACCCACCCTTCACTGAATTTTGCACAAAAAGCTTTTTTTTCAGGAACGAGCCAGTGACAAGAGCAAGCTGTCCTGCACAGCCACATTGACCAGTACTTTCGCCGTTCTAGAACAGAAGAAGATTCGCAGAGACCCCCCATTTAACTTTCGAAGATGCAGCCTTTATGAATTGGCTAGCTTCCAATAAACATACTGAAAGATAAATGTTTATGAGACAAAAATACATAATTAATTAAATTAATCAAAAAGGTTTTACTAACCCAAGAACTTAAAACAAAACAGTATAATGGTAACTTACCACTAATAACAGTATAATGGTTAATTACACTAAGGGGTGATGGACGGGCGAGTAAGTCGCCGTACTTGGGCATTTTCACGAAAAAGTGTACCCAATTAAGGACTGAAATTAAAAAACTTTAACTTTGTCCGTTTTGGCGGCCGTCAATATATCGATGGGTCCTACGTAAGTTATCGTAACCCACAAAATGGCAAAATTCGGTTTATAGCAAAAATGCATTGCATTATTCTATTACTATTAGTATCTAAAACAAAAAAAACCAAATTCGTAGTTTAAACCAGTTTTTAGAAACGTAAACTGTGGTATGTTTCAAACGGCTCCGACGTTTTATATCGTAAGTACCTTGGCGACAAAGTACGCGGGACGGCGCGGGGAGCGCCGCGCGCCCTTACGCATCGCATGTGTCAGTTGCGACCGGCTACGCGGGGCGGCGGCTGTGTTCGTGTTTTAGTTGGGTATTAACAAAATTGGTGGTTTAGATGCTCCATACGAAACGTAATATTAACAAAAAGTCTGTTTATGCTAATAAAGTACCAAACGTTTCGTCGAGAACGAAATTATTATGCAAAAAAGCCATAGCCCAGAAACGAAAAACAGTTGTAATTCAAACGATGACGCGGTGGGAGGAGAAAGTCCCATTAAAAAAAGACGTAGAAATGACACTGCATCGGATACATCTACGAAATCAGGTAATTATATTTTACAGGTGCATTTAGATTTCTATTTTTTTATTCCTATATTTATTTAATTGTAGGTTCCAGCGTACAATATGGTAACTATTACTAACGGTCATTTACGTTGGAGCCTATCATCTAAAAGCTATTGTATGTATGACTTACGATTATTTACGACGGGTTTTTTGTAAACAAAACATATGGTACAATTACTTACAATAGTGTACTTCGGATTGTGATTAATTTTGTTTGTTGTAAGTCTTACTTGCTTTAGTTTACTCCGGATGAGAAATAAACATACGATATTATACCAATTACCATTTACAAATTTTGCCTTCATTTTTATTTTTCTTACAGAATCCCCACTTCCATTTGGACCTGATAACCGGTCAATGCATAGCTACCTACTTGGAAAAGTGTTTCCAGCGAAAGTAACAAGGAAATCAGTGACGATCCTCAAGACAAGGATGATGAGGCTTTGCTTTACAACGCACCGCATGATCAAGAGCATGTTATTATGTTCTAATGATACTAACTTGGCGCAGAGTTACTCTGATCAGCGATGCTAATAAAACCAATAAGCTTACTGTAAGCTTATTAGTTTTATTAGCATCGCTGATTTGGGTATGATTTTGGGTTATTAGATTCACGATTTTTTTCTTTAGGTACACCTCTATATTGAAACCCCCTTACTAATGAACGTTGAGTAACGGTGGTATAGCTATACAATGTTATGTCCTTATCTGTCATTGTGACATTTGAATTTGACAGATAAGGACAAAACATTGTATAGCTATACCACCGTTACTCAACGTTTACTAGTAAGGGGGTAAGTGTTTAGCCTTTTATCGCATTGCGCTACGATACCTCTAATAGTGGCATGCTCGTAACCAGGCCGTTACTAGTAACAATTTGCTACTCAATGCTAAGAAAATTAATTATATTAGGTTTGCTTTGCCTAATGTTAGACCGGTAGAATTTAGAGGTAGGTATAGATCGGAATATTTCTAAATGGTTGGAAATAGTAGATAAGGCGCTTTTCTTAGGGATAAATATAGACAAGAACTTGCAATGAAGTGGAGTATTGCAGTACCATCAGGTAAATTAAGTTTGGCAGCTTATGCTGTTAGGAAAATCAGGCACCTCACCAATGTTGAGACAGCTCGCTTTTTATGTTATTTTTATAGTGTTATGTCGTACGGTATTCTGGTTTGGGGAAAAACTGTTGAAATTCAGACTATATAGAAAATAAATCAGATCCATCATCTCGCACTCCGTTTTATTCAAATCGGTTGTCTATTTCGAAAGCAAACATTGATGATTTCTAATTTTAATTTTTGGCCTTCACTCCTGTTAGAATGTATTTTGCCAATGTCAAGTTATTTATAGAAACTTCCAAGGACTTATTAGGGAAATAAGTCCATGGATATCACATGCGAAGACAATTGTTCGGTAAAAGAGTATTTTCTCTAGTGAACTAAACAGAAGCATATGGGGTTAGCTCCACGCACTTCTGTCAAGTCCAAATGATGATTTATTAAGTTTATACAGTAACAGGATCAATCTTAAGGTCTTAAGTGATTTTTTTAAGACTTTTAATGCAGTAGACATCGAGAAACCGATGTTCGACGATAACTCGGATTAATTAAACATAAATTAGTACAAATACAAAAGTCCTAACGTTTACCAGTGTTTATTGAAAAATTAGATTAATTAACAAATGAAGACTCATTTATTTTGTCTAGAATTGTTTAGAAGATTTGTTTTTCTTATGATTATTGTTGTTTTATTATTGTTCTTATATTCGTGTGACCTCAAAATAAGTGCGGATTTTGTTTTGGTATTAAACTGATCTCATTAAATTTATGATGATATGATTTAAGAGCTGGGGGTTTCCATGACATACTAAAGCAGTTCAGTTTAGGTTGAGAAAAAGGGACAGAGCTGTATAACTGCTATAGCTTTGTCACTTTCTTTCATCCTAATTTGAACTGGTTTAGTACGTCATGGTAACCCCTCTGGATATAAAGTCGGGGTCAATAGAAATGATAAAACAAAACAAAACCAAACAGGTCTGTTTACCATTATTACACCATAATCACGTACTTTTGAACGTCGCGTGAAGTATATTTAATGATGTACAGGCTTGATTGTTACTTTTACATTCTGTTTAAGAATAAATAACTATTAACTATACTTTTTTTTAAATCATAACTTGTTTGCAGAAATATTGAGGTTATGTGTCAAACAATACTGATTTGTTTACATCTTTTATCATCCAACCCCGCGACTTGACTTAACTTGATGTCCTATTCGTGTGGCATCAAAATAAGTGAGGATTTTGTTATGGTATTAAACTGATCTCATTAAAACTTAGGTTGAGCGCATTTAGTACATAATTCGGTGCTTATTAACATTTAAAACCATCTCAAAAAATACTATTAGTAGGTACTTTAGCAAAAAGAGATAATTTATTCACCGAAGAATAAAAAAAAAATTGTGATTATAAATAAACGTTTATAACTGAAGTAATGTGTTTTAATACTAATCAATCTTAAAATAACAATTTAAGGTTTTTTTTTAAGATTCTATACATTTTTGGTTTAACTTCCCGTAGTACATTGTAGTATGTCTTACATTCGTATAGCACTATTCCCACGTAAGTTATGGTTTGTTGTACTTACGATATTTTATGCGCAAGCTATTCCGACGTACAACATGGTTAGTATCACAAACAATACTTATCGAAACCTTTAATCCACTTAAAAGTATCGTAAGAACAATTGCAGCCAAACCAAGGGCTTTTTTAAAATATTAGTAAGATAAGGTTAAACACTAAATTATTGTTGACATTCGTACCAAATTTTAACAGGATCCATTAAAAAATGCATCAACGGCATCAATTTCAACTTCAAACTGCTCTGCTGTAAAGTTGCGTATTTCAAGTTACCATAACTTACGTAGGACCCATCGATATAGCTAATTTTCGTCACAAAACTAACAAAGTTAAAGTTCCTTAATTTCAGTCCTCAATTGGGTACACTTTTTCGTGAAATGCCCAAATGTCGTGAAAGTACGGCGTACTTACTCGCCCGTCTATCACCCCTTTTAAGCGCATTTTTATGGATCGAAAACCCGCATGAGTAGCAATACATTGCATGTTTATGTTTGGGTTATTGAGGCGGAAGCTGTAGCAGCGACGCAATGTATCGGTGACAAGTGGCGAGCTGCAACAAACAAATACATAGATAAATAATAGTAGATTGTACAACTAGGGTCTAAAATAAGCCATACTTTTGCTCGGGAAAATTGTTCTAGGGGTACCTAATATGGCTTTTAGACCCGAGTAATACACTCTACTTTTCACTTCGATTGCGAGAAAATAAAAACATTACCTATACAAAGGTAAAAATTAGCAAAGATAGCACCACATATTCTACGGCGAAAATATTGTTTTAATTTGGCGGCATGTTTTTTTTAAAAGTACTTTAACACAGATACAAAATATAGACACCGCAAATAAACCCCACTGACCGTGTGAGTATTTAGCGCTTCAAAGCGTTGCACAATCGATTTAATCATATTTTAACGATTGTAAAATAGGGACTAAAAAACACCGAATGTTTTGAGAAATTAATTCTGTTCCCTGATTGGTCGATTTTAATATAGTTGTATTCTGGTTGGTTCATACCAAATACAAAGTTTTTTTTTTAAAGAGTTAATATAGTTAAGGAGTTTGCGTACCAAAAAGAACCTAACGTTCCGATTTAATTTCGTGAAGTATTTTGATTGGTGGATTTAATTTGGTGAAGTATTTTTATTGGCCAAATTAAAATGTTTTTTACAAATAAATCATTCTATTTTCCATTATATGAATATAATGTATTCTCTAGGGTTTACATGTACTACTTGAGTCTCGCTTGATAAGTCTAATATGACACACTTTTTGAGCATGAGAAGTGAAAAAATAATAAAGTACCTTTAACCCGCCCACCGTTCACCACCACCGAAAACGCTCATTGTACGCATAAACTTCCAAAAGAATAAGACGACAAAAAAGCGTTACCTACATTGCAATTTTTTTTTAAATAATACTTAATATAGAACATATTAGAATCTTGTTTATAAATTTGTAACTTGTACAAAATACACCCAGGTTTTCTAACACCCTATAGAGAAAGTGTCAAAATATAGTACATTGTTGCCTAGGCGCAGAAAGTAAGGGATTTCCTGACGAGGTGGTTAGCAGGCCAAGCAATAGCGAGGCCTGCTAAATTACGAGTCAGGAAATTCTCGTTTCCGCCGAGGCATAGGCACACAATGCTTTTCTCAAACAATGCGAGGAAATGATGCAAATATACATGATTATAAGTATTTTGAAAAACCTTTGACAAATTCGGAGAGAATGTTTGTTTGCAAAATACGATAGTTTCACGCACAACGAGCCGCCGCCCGCCGCCGCCGGCACCGCAGAGCCCCGCCACCGCTGCACACTGGCCCCCCCACAAGTTGGGTGTACGGGTTTTTTTTCATGGTCTTTTCGATTTTAAACGCACTTTTAAAAAACAATATGGACTTGGACGGAAACTGATTTCATATGGTTTTCATATGGTTTTTTACTCCTAGGAGTAATTCAATCCGAAAACCGTTCTTTCCGAGCATGTTTGAGAAATAGTACATTATTGCCTAGGCATGGAAGTAGGCAATTGCGGGCTGAGTATTGGATTCGCAAGGACTCGCAAGCTCGTCCGTTTAAAAATACGAAGCCCGCAATTGCTGTTCCTGCCGAGGCAAATATAGTGTTTTTCTCAAAAATCGCAAGATTTTTTTTGTGTTGGAGTCAAATCTTCATCGCTTGAACTCATTTTTTGAATTGCATACAAACAGAAACTTCAAAAAAACCATCACTCCTTACCGCCTTTTTGTTTATGACTAGGAGAAACGCAATTCTTGTTTTAAAAAAAACGTAAGCTATCCCAGGCACAAATAAAAAAGTTATGTTTCGAGTAAAATTTGGATGTATAAGACTTGTGCCCTCATTTTATTATGGCCCTTTTCACTTTTTAAAAAGTTACAAGGTAGATAGTAATGGAATTTGTATGCAACATTGCGGGCTTGTGTAGCGAGCACGCAATGTTTTTTTTTTTTAATTTGAGAACTGTCAGTAAACTATGTACTTCGCGTCTCAATATGTAAATAGGAATGTCAACATTTCCGGACATTTTTGAGAAAAATAAATTACGTCCCATCTAAAGCTGGCGTTAGTTCGTCAAATGTAGTAGCACCGTGTTATCAAAAATATTTATTTTCTCAAATTGTAAGTACATATTTTATTTATTTATTTTTTTGTTTCGAAAAGTCTCCTCAAACGTGGCTACAAACGTCAAATCACTACGAACTTTTGACACGTGCTATCTCTAATAGAGTCTATATTCGCTACTACAATTAGTTACGCAAGTACGATTGCGCCAATCACATTGCGCGTTTGCTGGAGACAATCCTCACGTTACTGGCTAAAAGGTCTTGACAATACAAGTGTAAATGTCAATGTCATTGTAAATTTTCGACCTCCATTCATCCTTCGACACTGTGCGGTCCTCAGACCTGATTTTAACTCCATTTTCAGATAAATTAAAAGTATTAACCACTGTAAAAGCTTTTTTTAATCTTGTAAGTGTTCTACGCTTAGCTAAGGAGTGTAAATTAAAAGTTTAGAATTGAAAATGGCGTTGAAATCTTCACCGGTTTTGTTCGCGATGTTGAGTCGGTTTTCGAGGCGTAGTTTTTCCACTTCAAAGGCTTTAGCCTCGAAGCCTATGACCGTGCGTGATGCCTTGAACCAGGCGATCGACGAGGAGATGGAAAAGGATGAGAAAGTCTTCGTTTTAGGCGAGGAAGTCGCTCAATACGACGGAGCATACAAAGTAACACGGTAAGGTTTCCTCTCGTAATAATAAAGTTCTTTATAGACTTAATTTTACGAAGTTAGTTATAAAACCATTAAAAGTTGTTAGCTGCTAAGGTTTTATGTAAACTTTTGTATTGTAAATGTATTATTTATCAAGTAAATGGACATGTTACATAACCCAGTTTGTTGATGGATCAAGTTCTCGTTGTTATCTAGAGGCCATGCATTTTTAAACTGGCTGGTTATACGAATTGTCATTTTGAAGCACAAAATATATTTTTGACACTGCATTCTATAAACAAATGACTGTCTTTTGATTAAAACAAATGTTACTTATTGTTGATGAATGATGAAAACTTATTCAATTTACGATCTAAAAAATGCCTTAGGACTTCTGTTTTTACTTTAATTGAATAACAGGCCTTTTCGACTGCCTTTAGAACTCTGGCACACTTAAATCATCTCTGAAATGTCTAGTTATATGTATTAAGTAATGTAATTATAGCAACAGCTCTTGCATAGGTACTGGAATTTAAATGAGAATCAGCCCAGAAGGTAACTGGTTTTCATTAATCACAGAGACATTTGTACTCCTCATATGTATTTTTCCTTGATTTAATAGAATTTTTAAATTACAAAAATTCAGATTAAATGATCAATCCGAAACTAGTAAAATTCTCTGAACATACATAGGAGTTAAATCTATAGCTTTTTAGCTGCTCTATCAGTCCCAGGCCGGTTGATGTCAGTTTTATGTTCAATGTGAAGTAAGAACCTTAAAATTATTTTAATCATTTGTTTTTTATAATTCCAGAGGCCTATGGAAGAAGTACGGTGACAAGCGAGTGCTGGACACTCCCATCACGGAAGCTGGTTTTGCTGGTCTGGCTGTTGGTGCTGCGTTTGCTGGCCTCAAACCCATCTGCGAGTTCATGACCTTTAACTTCTCTATGCAAGCTATTGATCATGTACGTAAAACAGCAATAAGTCTTACCCTTTTATAAACTCGTAAAAGATTAACTTTACTTGAAATTTGCTTTCATATTGAATAGAATAGAATAGAAAATATTTATTCAACGCACACAGAAGATAAACAATATAAAAAATATAAAGTAAAAGGAAGACACTAGGTTAAATAGGACCCCTCTCAGCATTGTGCCTGATTTTCAGAGGTACCCTGAGTTAAAACTAACCTAAATTAAACATAAAACAGGTAACAGTAAACAGTTCACAGGTAACATTAGAAACACCGACTGTGTGTGTGATATTTGACTTTGATAGAAAGTGATAAAGCATTTATTTATTTGTTCATTTAACTGTACATATTCGAATCACATCAATGAGTAAATTTATCTTCTATTTAAAGTGGGCTCTCTCCTTGTCTATTTTCAAATGTAAGAAAGAGAAAGGGCTAAATTTATCCGTCAAATATGCTTTACTTGTCGATTGTGAAACAGGCGGTTAATCTAAGATAATTTATTAAATTTTTGGTCAGGTTATGCTTTAAAAGAAACATTAAACATATTGATAGTTACAGTGTTCATGCAAGCTATAAAACATATTTAGTAAGAGCCAATTTAGTAGGTACTGTACACTTGAGTTTTGGAAACGGCAAATCCAGAAAGCATATACTATATTATGTGATTATGAAGATGAGGGTTAGTATTTATGAGATGATGACAGATAACAGAACTCATAGTTGGATGTTGGATTTCATTGTTATGTTGTGACTAGTTATAAGCAGAGGGCGGAATTTTCATGGCAAAAATGAAACGTCAATAGAGTTGGAACGTTGAATTTTATCGATAAGTTATATTTACGAAGCCTATCTTTATTTATGTATTTAATAACAAAAATAGCTCTCAAAGGATGAACAGGAACAACAACTATAATTTTCATAAAAAATACGGAATTGTGGATTGTTAATTCTTTTCCATGGGATGTTGCAAGAAACTAAAAATATAATCAGATCTAGATAAAAACTATTATCGTTCTTCACTGGTTTAAACTCACGTGAATGTGTTTTACTCGTTATGTGAGTTTTTTTTAAATGAGCCTTACATATATGTTCGTTGTAAGTAAGAAAAGGATACTTCTTTATCCATTTGTTTATTGTTTTTCGTTTTGGATTAACCATTTGTCACATACGCGAATTAGTTGCAAAAAGACTAATGGCAGAAACGCCAGTTAGCTGCCATGCAACTTTTAATGGCGATGCAAATCGCTAATCAAAGAGGTTAATGTTAAAAGTCAGTAACATAAAAGAAAATTTAACTTATCGATAGCTGGAAAAGTCGATAAAATTTAACATTCCAACTCTATTGACGTTTGATTTTTGCCACGAAAATTCCGCCCTCTGATTATAAGCATATTATAATAAAACATAGGTGTTGTGTTGTGGTCATCCAAAATACATGATAAACAAATTAAATAATGTGATGAAAATGAGGCATCTCAAAAAAAGTACTTCTCCACTGCTTAGTTATTTTAATTTTAAGGCATGCATGGTACAATCAAGGACTTTAATTGTTATGCCACGATGGAACCCTGTCGCGTCACGTTAATCATTCATTTAAGCGTAATCTCTGTCATGTGGTTAGACGCTGTCATTATGACAGGGTTCCATAGTGGCATAACAATTAAAGCCCTTGACTGTACTACTCTAAAGCACACACACACTCAACACTTAAATTACAGCCAAAAGTTTTTGTTATATAAAATATCGGTCCAAAGTTCCTGCCGGTGAGATGTGTAAATTTCAGATTTGCAACATTAAGACTGACAAGTTTATCTTATCATTTTATTGAAATAGATATGCAGCAACCTGTTTGTGCTCGTAATCAGTATCAATATCACAATAAAAACTTGTTTTGTAGGGGTCCATTGTTGAAGGCTGCCAAACAGGTCCCACTTGGTGGGTGCCAAACAGTTTGAGTATTGAACCCTGTTTGGCTGTATGTCTGTCACAGGGCTCTATCTTTTAAACCTTTAAGGCTAGCCATTTGAAATTTTGACAGAGTGTACTACTAAAGGGCGCTGCATACGTAACGTGATCAGGACATGGACGGGACGGGGACGGGACATGGTTGCATACATTTTTGGTATTCCCTTCCTGTACGTGCAATCGTTACGTAACTATGCACATTCTGAATTTCTGATACATTTTCTATGAAACGATATTGTCGTCCCGTCCCGTCCCGTCCATGTAAAATCACGTTACGTATGCAGCGCCCTTAACCTTTTCAACGCCACAGTCGTCTCTGGCCGTCAACTAAAAGTCGTGCCACTGACGCCACGTCGGCTACAGCCGACAAGAGTTGAAGATTAAAAGAGACTTTGTTTGGTAGCAATAAGGTGTAATTTGCATACCACAGCAAACATGTTTGGCGTGTGGGTGGCACATTTTGTATTCGACGTACGTTGAACGCCAGTTCAAAAGGTTAAAGCAGGGGTCGGCAAGTAGTTTTAGGTGGGGTCCGGATACTGTGGGAAAATTTCAACGAGGTCCAGATAAAAACAAAAGTATTAAGTTAGATTCTATGTGGCATAAAAATATTATTTCAATTAATAAAGGTATAGTATACCTTAATTTATACTTGGTATGCAATACATTACAATATTTGGAGGTCCAAGGTTCGACCTTTCGCGGTCCGCAAACGGACCGCGGTCCGCCTGTTGCTGACCGTTGGGTTAAAGGATGATTTCCACCAAACGGCTCGCAACGCAGCGGATCGGAAAGGATAAGGACAGATGCGGCGACAGCTGATCGCGTCTATTAAAATTATTATTGTCTTTTTATGAGGGAGCCGATCGCGCGTCGCAGCATACTTTCGGCTACGATCGCGTGTCGCGGAAGACGCCCGCGGTCAAGTTGCTGTGCGCGGCTTGATAATATAGACTTTAAATACTGTGAACATGATTTAATATCGTTTTCTCAAAAATGTTCGGATATGTTGACATTACTATCTACATAATGAAACGCGAAGTACATAGTTTACTGACAATTCTCAAAAAAAAAAAAACATTGCGTGCTCGCTACACAAGCCCGCAATGTTGCATACAAATTCCATTACTATCTAGCTTAGAACTTTTTAAAAAGTGAAAAAGCCCATAATAAAATCATGGCACAAGTCTTATATATCCAAATTTTATTCGAAACATAACTTTTTTATCTGTGTCTGGAATAGCTTATGTTTTTTTAAAAACAAAGCTTACGTTTCTCCTTGTCATAAACAATAAGGCGGTAAAGAGTGAAGGTTTTTTCACATGAAGTTTCTGTTTGTATGCAATTTAAAAAATGAGTTCAAGCGATGAAGATTTTACTTCAACACAATTTTTTTCTGGCGATTTTTGAGAAAAGCACTATATTTGCCTCGGCAGGAACAGCAATTGCGGGCTTCGTATTTTTAAACGGACTCGCAAGCTCGTCCGTTTAAACCAATACTCGGCCCGCAATTGCCTACTTCCATACCTAGGCAATAATGTACCATTAAAGACCACAAAATGCCTTCCGGTCCGATCCGTTGCGGGCCGTTTGGTGGAAATAGTGCTTAAGGGCTCTAAACTCAATTTTTTTATCTCCCTGTGTGAGAGCCTGTCTCGCACTTAGCCGTTTTTTTTTCTATAACTGTCTCTTGTGCTTTTTGAAGTAGACCCTATTACTGTCCATTTTGTTATGTTTATGAACATAATTTTAGTTCATGAATATTGTGGAAGTGCACTACTAATGGAGATAGGTTTTGTTTTAAGTTAAACTTTGACACATTTTGTATGTCTAATTTGTACTTGAGGATACCAAATCATGTTAGGGTATTAAAATAACAAAAAAAATATGCATAAGTGTCAACCAATGCTCAGGAATATTTTAAAAATCATACCTATTTAACTGTGACTACTACCTTCGGAGCTGGAGGCTCTTGAACGGCCCAGCTGATTTCTATTAAATCTTGCTAAGATTACCAATTGTGTACCTTTAAATTGAAAACTACTTTTTAATCGGTCCACCTGGTCGTCTAATATAAAGCTACAGAAAGATACAAGCGACTTATGACACCCCTCTTTTTTTGTTTGGATTTAAAAAAAACAGCCTAATACTGACAATCTTACACCATTTGACCTAGGCCCAAACTAAGCTCTAGGTTTGTACTATGGGTACTAGATAAATACTACATAAATAAATACTTAAATGAAGATAAAACATCCAAAACTCAGAAAGTAATAGTTACTCGCGCTCATCGCACAAATATTTGCCCATACCTGGAATCGAACCCGGGACCGCTAGCTTCGTAGGCCGTCGGCATCGTCGAAATTTGTGTCTTCACCTCAGTCTTACCTATTTCAGATCATAAACTCAGCAGCGAAGACGTTCTACATGTCGGCCGGCAACGTGCCGGTGCCGATTGTGTTCCGTGGGCCCAACGGCGCCGCGTCCGGCGTGGCCGCGCAGCACTCGCAGTGCTTCGGGGCCTGGTTCAGCCACTGCCCCGGGTTGAAGGTCGTGATGCCGTACTCTGCGGAGGATGCTAAAGGTGTTTAAATAGGGATACCCTTGAATCACCGACACTCATTTTATAGAATGTTTTACTTCACCGAATTTTGAATGTGCAGGAGTTATAATTTTTTGGTGGTCACAGGTCTGACCTAACCCAACCTACGTAACCCTGCTTAAGATAACGTAAAAACTATAAGGTTTTAGTAGAAACTGTTGATGAAATGAAATTTGTTGAAATTATACATTCGATCAAATGTATTTTGGTGATTCAAGGGGATCCTGGGTAAATAATCTTAAGAATTTTGTCAGTCTGGATAAATACCATTACCAAGTGGTGTTAGACCCTTGTCTTCTTACCATTTACTATTTTATCTTCCGCCTGTTCGCATTGTCTCATGGTGGGGATAAGATAACCGGTGAAATAACTAGCATAGAAGCATTTTATCGTAGTCCTAGGGGTCGGTAACGCATTTAGTATGTCTCAAGATTACAAATAAGTTGCAAACTCTGAGGGCTAAGATGAAACGTTGAAATATTCAGCCATGGTCTGAAAGTGGTAATGCCTTTCTCTAAAGAGGAAGCTGAAGGTTGGTAAAATGGTTTCGAGTTCAGAATAAGCGAGTACAAGAATAATAAATAAATATAAAACACAGGCAATATAAAAAAAATCAAGTACAGAGGCGAAATTATTCCTTTAAAGAATTTCTTCCAGCTAATCCTTGGAAAAAATGTAAAAGAAGTACCCTAATGATAAACAAACAGTCATGATGAAAACCAGTTATAATAATAAAAACAATAACAATAAATAAGTAGACAAATATACTTCAAAATAAGCACAAACGAAAGTCATAGCTCTGTTTAACTTAATTGCACAGTGACTCACTTTAGTTTAATTTTGTGTCTCCGAGTATTACAAGAAAAAATATACAAAGTCAAAGTTCTTTATTATTCAATTTAGGCATAATATAATTCACCTGTGAATGTCAAAAAGCATTACCACCGGTTCGAAAAAATAAAACCTTTGCCCCGAGAAGAACCGGCGTAAGAAACTCTTAGGCCCTGTTGTTTGATCAGTAGTTAAACTAACTAATTGTTAAAATTCTAAAAAGGAACTGAAAATTTGACACATTTCTTTGAGATTTTAACCATTAGTAACGTTTTTTGGCCATTAGTTAGTTTAACTACTGATCAAAGAACAGGCCATTATACATAAATTTACATACGTTTTTGGAAGATGCGCCGATCGATGTTCAAAGATATTTCCGGGACACACCCACCCACCTACAACACAACACTCGACTGATACTTTTTACATGACAACTAAAAATATTAATTGTACCTTATGTCTTTCTCATTGTCGGCAGGTCTCCTGAAGGCGGCGATTCGCGACCCGGACCCAGTAGTAGTACTAGAAGACGAAATCCTCTACGGCATGCAGTTTCCCATGTCTGACGAAGCGCTGTCGTCGGACTTTGTGCTTCCTTTCGGTAAGTTGACTCACTATTTTTCCATTCTATCGAATTTCAAGTATTTATTTTTCTTCTTCCGCCGCATTTTATCTGAAAACCCTGTTGTTGGAATAGTCTGAAATTTGGGGTATATTATAATTATGACAATTCAAGAAGTCGGAAAGAGAACAACTTAATCTTCACTAACGTAGAGCCACTGAGTTTAAGTAAGGCGATGATGACTAGAAACATTTCAAGCATTATCCGAAACTACATTCTTATCTACTCACGTTTACTAATGTGTTACTTAAAAGAAGTTATTTTGCAAATGCGAACGTATTATGATTTCATCATCAGCATGATTCATTTAAGAGCTATTCTTGTATATAATTCACTCTACCTTTATAGGTGTTCTTTATAGAAAACATTCCTTGTATTCGGAAAAGATTTTTTTGACCCCTTCAAAGAGGGATTTATATTTGGTTTAAAGTGTTTTTGATCCACGACGACGACTAATTTTACTTCCATACGGCTTCTTGATAATTTAATCCCACTAATATTACAAATGCGAAAGTTTGTGTGTGTATGTTAGTTTGTTACTCCTTCACACTGCAACGACTAGAAATTTGGAATGGAAATAGCTTATACTTTGGATTAACACATAGGCTACATAAAAGTTTCCGATGTAATAACGATAAACGAAATCTACGCACGACGAAGACGAAGTCGCGGGCAGAAGCTAGATGATTATATAGTTTGACCGAACCGTTTCCAGGTAAGGCGAAGATCGAGCGTCCAGGTGACCACGTCACGCTGGTGTGCGCCGGCAAGGCCACCGACACGGCGCTGCAGGCGGCTGCAGAACTCGCCTCCAAAGGTAACTAACGTGCGGCGATGTTTTTTAAACAAAGTTATATAGTATAGTACCGTACGTTAGGACAGGCAGAATGCACACGACAAATGTACACTTCATAATCTTCTAGCGACCCGCCCTCGCTTCCGTCGGTTTATGTGTGTTTTCTTTAACACCCGAACATAATCCAGAATTCATTATACATAAAAACCTTCTTCGTGTCATAATAATCATTTATTATTTTTATATAACTCCAATAACTCCCATTATTATAAAATAATTAATTTAATGTATGTAGGTATGTAATTATAGAGTAGTAACTGAATAAGTGATGGTCAAATTATAAAAGCTCAAGTTTTGAATATTATGACAAGTAAATGAATATAAATTTTAAATTAAATATTTTTAAATTCTAGTAAGTAGTAGTTATTTATTGTAAATAACTTTCATTGACACAAGTCATAATACCGGAATGCATAATTAAATGTATTAGTTTGAAAGTGTTGCTATAATTGTGTATGAATCAGTATTGGCCGATTAGTGTCATCAGTATTCGTATTATTGACGTAAGACTTTTAAAAATAAGACAGTCTGAGAAAAATGGAAAAGAAGCCAATATTCGTATTATTGACGTCTTACGTATTTAAAAATAAGACAGTCTAAGAAAAATAGAAAAGAAGCGGTAGTAAGCCAAGACGTGTGACTATGTCTACAGGGCCATAAATACAGCATAAATATTTTGAATGATCAAATCGTTCGTTCCATAGGTATTGAGTGCGAGGTGATCAACCTCCGCTCCTTGCGGCCGCTGGACTTCGACACCATCGCGCAGTCCGTCGCCAAGACCCACCACCTCATCACAGTCGAGCAGGGCTGGCCACAATGCGGTAAGATAATCAATGTTCCCTTACATCCAACTCATTGTTTATTGACGACACGCTGGCCTAGTTGGTAGTGACCCTGCCTTCGAAGCTAGCGGTCCCGGTTCCTCTCTGCAAAGAAAACGGGCGCTTATGATTATTCCGCGGAATTTAAATATAGTGTAAGAAAATTTGATTGAATGCTACGAAATTCAATTCATATTAAGTACATAGTATTAAAAATAATAATTATTTATAATACTTTATTAATGCTGTACTATTAAAAAAAAAATAAAAAAAAACATCAAGGCTCAATCTCACACAAATTGAACTAGTACCAAACTTAGCTCAAGGCTAAGTACTAGACATCAAAAATACTTAAATAGAGAAATATTTAAATAAATACATTAAAAACATACAAATTCACGAAACAATTACTCGCGCTTGCCGGAGCTATTTAAGATTAAATGCATAACTTAATAACTATACTTAGGTAGGTTAGGTTAGGTTTGATTTATAAGCCTTATCGAAAAAATATAAAGTTTTCTATCAAAATATTGCATTCGGAATTATGAAAATTCGGGATTTTAATGAATTCAGAATTATATAGTGTCAATCTGATCAATACTAACACCCAATCCCTGTTCACAGGCATCGGTGCAGAGATCTGCGCGCGCGTGATGGAGTCCCCCACCTTCTTCGAGCTGGACGCGCCCGCCTGGCGCGTCACCGGCGCCGACGTGCCCATGCCCTACACGCGCAGCCTCGAGCTGCTCGCGATACCGAGACCGGACACCGTCGTCGGGGCCGTCAACGCTGTGCTGCAGAACAGGTCAGCGCGGAGTGCAACTTCTGTCCCCTCACCCATAGCCCCTCAGAAAAAAAATAGGGGGCGCTGCCCTTATTGATGTAGTTTTAAAATTATAAACATCCTACTAATATTATAAAAACGAAAGTTTGTGTGCGTATGTGTGTGTGTTCGTTTGTTACTCGTTCACGCTGTAATGGCTGGACGAATTTGGATGAAATTTGAAATTGACAAAGCTTATACCCTGGATTTACACATAGGCTACTTTTAATCCCGCAAAATTTAAAAGTTTCCGAAGGAATAACCATACTTAATCGAAGTCTACGCGGACGAAGTTGCGGGCGGAAGCTAGTATAATATAAATTACACTGTAGTATCTATTTAAAAATAGCAAAAATGTGATAAATTTCCCATGGTATAGACAAAAAAAAAACATTAAGTATAAATTGTTCTAAAACAAGTTAAATATCGCATTTGACGACTGGAATATCGTAACCTTAAAGTGACCTTAACAAAGAAAAGGAACTTCAAATCAGAGAGCGTTGTGTCATACGTCTGTTTTTAACAAAACTTGAACCAGACGTTAACAAACTGACAATAATACATCAGGCACTTCAGTCACACTGAAATGCTGATTTATACTTGAAATTGATTTTATAAAAGCGAAATGTGTAATACTTTTTTCTAGATACGAGGTACCGATACCTGCTCCTAATGAATGATATCCAAAATTAATCCTTGTATCATTTTCTGTTAGTAAAAAAGGTAGGTAAGTACCTTTATATTTCCAAAGGTCGAAGTAATTGGTTTGGTAAGTGGGCGGTCAGCCTATGCCCTAACCTATCCAGCTCATGTTCGAATTTAAAATATATTCAACCATATTTAAGTAATCGTCAAACAAATATACTTAGGAATGCCAACTAAATTAACTTTTAGACCTTGTTTGACTATACGACGTAAGCCATTCGAAGGAAGAATTTATTGACTGAAGTTGCTACTAGATGTCTCTAGCAAAAGGTGTTCCCGGCCGAGTGTCTCGTTTATTATGCTAGAAAGTTCGTTCACTCCTTACTAGATGGTGTTATACAGTGGCCGTACCGTATAAAGTTGTCGCTTTTCGCCGTTAGATGTCTAGCCGACGACTTGACGACAAAAATGGCAGCAAAACAAACTTGTGCAGCAAAAAATCATAGACATACGAATGAAGACCCTATTCTCATGTCACTCGAGATCAAATGTCGTGCGGTTTATTTAAAAAAACATACTGAATTGACGTTTCGTATCGATAACTGTTTTAATATCTATGAATACCAGAATAGAGACCCTCTTGAGATTTGACAGCCGTCCCAAATGTAAACTCATAACGTTACAAAAAATGATACTGTAAAAATAATTGATATGGAACCTCGTTGGTGATATTAATTTTTTGGATTAACTTATGGTAAAAAAAATACTTTATAACATTATTTTGTTAGAGAAATAATGTTATAAAGTGTTTTTATTTTAATTTCGGTATTGTGTTTATAAAGTATGCCAATATAAATTCGTTTTGAAGTTTATAATTCGAACTTTACGATATGAGAGTAGATAAAAACGTTTACAATGTACGTACTAAAAGAAAGGCAAGTCAGTTGAACATTCTACTATGAAATAGGCTTAATTTCAATATAATTGAGTAAAATGAATGCCGTTAAATCTGTCCTTATTCACCAGTAGATGTCACTAGTGAACATTGTTCGTAAAAAGTAAGGTATAGTTTTATTAAAAGTTTGCGTGATTTAATTAATTACAGGTCTGCATCGTTTCTACGAATTTTCGATTATATATTAGCAATTTCCGCATGAATTTTAAAATGTTTAGTGTGGCTATAATACAACCCTAACCTAACCTAACTGCAAGTATTTTTGAAAAGCTTAAAAAGTTGTGTGACTCAGCTGAAAGCAATAATTCGGACAAACGAAGCGTTAAGAGAAACGTTATTAGGGATTCCGAGGGACACCCTTTAATAACATTTGAGAATGTTTTACTAACGGGAACGTGGATTTATTCGACTTTTTAACTTTTTAAATTATGGTTTCCTATCTGTAAAGCACAGCGTAGCACATTGTCTTATATTAATTGTGTATTATTTTGTTACAGAATCACTCAAGCTCAAAGCCAGTAAAATAAGGAATCTCCGCCACACTCCACTTTGGCTTACATTGTAAATAATTATATTTTATTTATTTATTTTTTACACTTTAAATCGTTGGTCACTGCCTCATTCAGCCTCTGATATTTCCAACCTATATGTACGTGCTGTGAATGGAGAATTTAGATAATGTTAATTAAATCAATAAATTTGTTAGGAAAATGTGTTGAGTTTTACTGACGGTAGATGGCGGAAGTAGTTTTGATAAATGGATGGAATAAAATAAATATGACATCCATCAGCACTAGATAAGAGATATAAGTGTTTAGCCTAGTTGGTAGTGACCCTGCCTGCGTATCTACCGGATCTGGGTTCGATTCCTGGTACTGGAAATTATTTATGTGATGAGCACGAGTATTTGTTCCTGAGTCTCTGATGCTTTCTATGTATTTCTCTATAAATATGTTTATCGTTGTCTAGTCCCCATAGTACAATCCTAGAGCTTAGTTTGGGACTAGGTCAATTGGTGTGAAATTGTCTACTGATAAATTTATTCGATATTGTTGATTTTATTTTACTACCTTTTTTACCCAGTTTTTCTTATGTGTTTTCATTTAACGCTTAGTACGTACATATAACGGATTTTGACTCTCGATTACAATGAGTCTTCTAGTTTTTTCCATGAATTCGTCAACGTAGAATTCGTTATCATATCAGCCTCATATTTATGGGACCAACTGCAATCAGGTCACTGCAAAACTAAAAAATGAGAGTCAAAGTCCGTTATATGTACGTACTAAGCGTTAAATGAAAACACCTTAGACAAACTGGGTAAAAAAGGTAATAAAATAAATCAAACAACAAATACAATTCGGTCAAGTTTTAAAAATTACAAGAAAATATAAGCCCGCAATAGAGGCATCAACTGTCCGCCGAGACAACAATACAGGGTTCCCTCTCCCTCGCGCCGTTGTCGACAGGATGAGTGATCGCTCGCAGGGACCGGCCTCGAGATTTCGGGGACGCCAGTAACTACAGTTTCTCACGATATTTGTTTTTGTTCAACTGGGCATATCGCTGGCGATGTTTAGAACGACCCAAGGTATATACAACGTATCGTCACTATGGTCAGTCATGAGATTAAAGAAAAAAAATTTTGTGATGTGGCCGAAATTTAGGACATTTTGTCAAAGTGACTTAAGTTTAGTTAATTGACGGGAAATTTGTTTTCGATTTAAAGAAATTCGATGTCGGCCTGACAACTTTTCCATAAGGCTATTGAGTAAAAATATTAAAATTGCACTTGTTCATGGTTCTTGGACTGTTATCCCAATTCTGATTTTAAAGAAAGATACCACGAACCATCGGATGGCCTGTGTGCTCGTTTGCATTTTATGGAGAATAAATAATGGGGTCCTAGAGTGAAAAAGGGTATAAGTCTTCTGAAGATCAAGTGAAAAAGGGTTTGTCTAGGATACTCCGTTCATGTATACATATACCCTTTTTTATTACGAGTTAAGTCAAGTTGTACCCTTTTTCACTAGGACCACAGAATGAGCAAATGTTTGAAAACCAATCTGTGGCTCTCTACTCGGTAACTTATTGCTTTTGATGTGTTATCGTATTTTTTTATACTCGGCCGCTATAAAAGCTATCGTAACAAATCGTGCAATATCGTTTTACAGAGTAGAATAGGCCCCTTTAACCTTACCAGAGAGGCGTTGTTCTACACCCGTCTTGAACCCTATTGTTATTTTATCGTACAGTAATGGCAACGGAGCTAAAATCAATACCATTGCAATACGTGTAAAAACAATGAAGAATAAGCAGGGATCTTTTCATTTCCAAACTACGTGTCGCTTGATAACATGTCAACCACTAAATCTGCCCCGAAAAGGTTTTATTCTGCAGGCTTCCGAATTTCACAAACATTATACCCCGGCGTGCCATGCCGAATTTCCTATTATTACCTACACGTACAGTCTCAAAATCTGTCTGGCCGTGATGGATCGGCCGGGCCCGAATTATATTTTATTTCTATATCGAAGATTGACATTTTCGTTACATTTTTTTCTCGCCAAAATTGGGACGTTGTTGTTGTGCGAAAATTGGAATTTTTGGGGAAAAAATGAGTTTTTTTTTTGTTGTATACCTTTTTGAAGGGTGCCAAAATACACTTTGTGCTTTTTAGCGTTAGTCATTTTGAAGCGTGGGTTATTTAGATTTTGAACATAAGAACACCTTAATCATATATTTCGGAAACCAATGCATTTGTTTGTGCATTCTTTCACGACAACTTTGTAATGTAAAAACTAGTAGCGGCAAAATTCCGCCGTCCAAAGCAAAAAGGCAGTAAGCATAAGGACTACATAATATAACCCGTAGGTACATATTTGCATTCTAAAGACTACAATTCAACCATAAGGACTAAGATGAAATGCCTCTATGCGACTTATTTCACCGGTTGTCTATAACCCTACACCGTCACAACAACGAGAAAACTACTTGGCGGTAGATTAAAGGCCCAGCCACACCGCTTGCGTGGCATGCACGTGCACGTGCGCATTCGCTTTCCACTGCGTTGTATAGTATGAATTCTCATTACGACATGTCACTATACAACGCAGTGGAAAGCGAACGCGAACTTGCACGTGCACGTCACGCAAGCGGTGTGGCTGGGCCTTAAGGATAAGATAGTGGTAGCGACCCGGACGGACCCTGCACAAGATCCTGCCACCACTATAGTAGCTTCGTTTGGCTCCGGTGATTTTATTTACAGACACGTCAGGCACAGTCATCATATTGACCAGGACGACGCGTTGGCCTAGTTGGAAGTGACCCTGCCTACCAAGCTGGCGGCAGATATTTGTGTGATGAGCGCGAATATTTGTTCCTGAGTCATATATGTTTTCTATGTATTTAAGTATAATATTTCTCAATGTAAGTATTTATATCGTTGTCTAGTACCCATAGTGCAAGCCTAGAGCTTAGTTTGGGACTAGGTCAATTGGTGTGACATTGTCCCCTGATATTTATTTATTATTTATTTAATAACCTGACGAGTCCAAACCGGTGGGCCTCCCTTCAGCTGAGATCCCATTACCACCCGACTCCATCATCAGATCGGCTCTTAGGGCCGTATTAATAAACTGATCTTGAGTCGAATCCCCGTCTCAAGACTAGTCAGAGATAAGTTTAAAATGGGAATCACTCATTACAATATCAGTTTAATAATTAATTCAATCATTTATTCATAAAAATATTTCATTTTATAAGGCAATTCAGTTATTTATCATATTTTATTAATTTACATTGTTTTACTATGTTACACATATCATATTTCATGAAATATAACATACATGTCTCATTTCACCCATAAAAAAACTCATTAATGAATTACAATTCGTCAGCAATCGGTTACCCCTTTAATAGTCTGACAAATTACTCCTAGGTTCTTTTTTACTAACTGGGGGGATTTTATTGTAAATCTTGGCACGAATAATCTTAAGACATTTTTTAGATTTAGCGAGTCGCGTAAGGGGCGGGCACAGCTGATGTCTGCTTCTGGTATTGAAGCTGTTCGCGTCAGCATTCGTTCGGAACAGCTTGATGTGCCTTCTAACATACTTTGCGAACTCCAATATCTACAGTGAGGCTAGACAAGTTGCTTAACGCTAACGTAATCGATTTTCGAAAACTGACAAAATGCATGGAATTGACGTAGGTGCCCGACGCGACCGCCTGACAGCTTACGTCAATCCTTTACATTTTTGATAACGACATCGAACCCCGAATGCTGTCTAGGGCCTTTGGCTGTCTAAGGTTAAGATCTTGTATTCTCTGAGTAAGACTTTAGCTGGGTGATGCCAGCAGACACCAAATTACAGTAAAACAAAAATCATCATTCGATTTCTACCCAATACTTTAGTTAGCTTATTACAAAACACAATAATAGTAATGAAGGCGCCACGGGACAGTAAGTCCAACTACATTTTCCTGTTTTTAACTGTCTATACAATGTATACAGTACTGGCCGTCTACATTTCCGCAGTTTCCGCCCAGTTTGCTCTGTGAACACGCTGATCCATCATAACTTTTGGAGTTTGACAACACTCTTGCTAACAGTTTAGCGATGACGGTTTTTGTTGAACAGTTTAGTGTTAATTGCGATTCGTGAAGGGTTCACGCTTTAGGAGCCTGTTGGGGAAAGTTGTGATATTTAATTTGACAGGTACAAGTAGATGCGTTATCTAATATATCGAAGCATACAAGGTGCTCAGAAATATCTGAACACGCTCTAACGCCTTTAACAACAACTTTAACAGTCGAGATCAGATATTTTGGAGCACCTTTTATGTTCCGATATGGTACCTATTTATTTAATAGCTACTAGCATCACGTTGTGTCGTCAAAAAGTACATTAATAATTATTAACGCAGGTATCTAGTCCGAAGTACCTGTTGTAGTGTTGTTATATTATAATACAACCTGACCACAACCTAGAGGTAAACACCTAAAATATTTATAGGTAAGGAGCTCCGTAAAAGAACAAATAAATAAAGATTTAAATATATTTCAACGAGCACACTGATCGCACCTCTAACTTATTCTATGAACTTAAGCTGATAATCTCGTATCAATTGAGCGCCGGCGGTCGCTTTAAAACTCAACGAGCCGGCTTAAACCAATAGACACATTGTTTAGGGTGCTTAGATTGGGAGTAAAAAATACTTAAAAACTGATAGCGTAACATACAAAATAAAATGGCCCGTCAAATCTTACGTTAAAGTAGACTAAAGTCAAGATAAAAAAAGAATAAAAACCACCCAAATAATGGAGACCCCTTTTTCAAATTCAATATTTTTCCGCGGAATCTTTGCAGCTAATGCAAAAGCGACGTGAAGACCCAGCAGTCAGTTCGTCAGACCAACGTGTTCTGAACAAAAGGATCTCAAAGCTGGTAAGACGCGACCTTCGAAACTCCAATACACGGTCCATTAAGGAAGCGATTGAGCAGAATCGGGGATCCAAGGTCTTTGTTCAGCAGCTAGGTCGGAGTCATCTGACGAAGTTGACCACATCTAGCGGGAAAGTCGTCACTTCAAAGCCGGAGATCCTTGCGGAAGTTCAGGACTTCTACGGCCGACTGTACGCGTCGCAAGCGTCCCGTCCCCAATCCAATACTGGAGACCCGAGAGCCGATTTAGCACGCCAAGACACTGAAGAGCTGCCGGATTTTAGCCTAGATCAAACCAAAACCAAACTCAATTTCTTGAACCAAATAAATTTAAGTTTAAGAAAGAGCTCAAAAAATATTTACACACTTGAATGACAACTACTTTCATAAGCAATTGTCACTCAGGTGTGTATCATATTTACATTATAACCATTTGTACCTATAGTCACTTACCTTATTTATTACTTACTTAGCTAAATAGAGACTCCTGCCTGCAGACAAACTGTAAAAACAGTTTTGCGGGAATATTGTTATATATTTACTTTTGTACCGTGCCTAATAATATAATAAATAATAATAATAATAATAATAAATCGTGATGGCTCTTAAGCAGCTAAAAAACGGAAAAGCCCCCGGGGAGGACGGAATTACAACGGAGCTTCTTAAATCCGAGCCGGGAGCACTCCTACGCTTACACAGCTTCAGCGTATATTTTATTCCGTCCTCGTTACGGGGAGAACTCCGAAGGCATGGAGCAGAAGTGTGGTCGTTATGTTCTTTAACAAAGGTGACAAAACCCTTTTGAAGAACTATAGACCCATTTCCCTGCTAAGTCATCACGAACCGTCTGACACATAGGCTTGACGAGTTTCAGCCCCCCGAACAAGCCAGGTCCCGACGAGGATATGGCACCATAGACCACATCCACACAGTGCGGCAGATTATACAGAAGACCGAAGAGTATAATCAGCCCCTGTGCTTAGCATTTGTGGACTATGAGAAGGCCTTTGACTCTGTCGAGACCTTGGCCTCGATTGGCGGTATATCCAGGTGCTGAGATGTCTGTACGAGGCCGCGACTATGACCGCGTCCAAGTCCAGAACCAGCGGTCTAAACCTTACATACCTTGCATAGCGGCGTGAGACAAAGGGGACGTGATTTCTCCCAAATTGTTCTCAAATGCACTGGAGGATATGTTCAAGACTCTAAGCTGGAAGGGACGTGGCATAAATATAAATGGCGAATACATCTCGCACCTGAGATTTGCGGACGATATCGTCATCGTGGCTGAAACCGCTGAAGACTTGCAGTACATGCTCAGCAGCCTAGCTGATTCTTCAGCACGCATCGGTCTCCGGATGAACTTGGACAAAACCAAGATTATGTACAACAAGTATGTTATTCCGGAACCGATAGCTATTATCGGAGTCCCTCTCGAGCTTGTCTGCGAGTGAAGGCAAATATTTCAGTTAGGCGGGAACAACTTCCAGAGAGAGGCCCGTCGAAGAATACAGCTGGGCTGGGCAGCATTTGGGAAACTCCGTCAAGTCTTTTCATCGCTCATACCGCAAAGTCTAAAGACGAAAGTCTTTAACGAGTGTGTCCTGCCAGTTATGACATACGGAGCCGAGACGTGGACAGTGACAGTGCGATTGGTTCACCAATTTAAGGTCGCTCAGCGGGCTATGGAGAGGGCTATGCTTGGAATATCTCTGAGGGATCGAATCCGAAACGAGGTGATTCGACAGAGAACCGAGGTCGTCGATATAGCCCATAGGATTAGCAAGCTGAAATGGCAGTAGGCCGGTCACATCTGTCGCAGAACCGACAATCGTTGGGGCAGACGTGTTCTGGAGTGGAGACCACGGCTTGGCAAACGTAGTGTGGGACGCCCTCCAGCTAGGTGGAGCGATGACATACAAAAAATGGCTGGCAGCGGTCGGAAACAAAAAACTCAGGACCGAGCTCAGTGGCGTGCCATGGAAGAGGCCTATGTCCAGCAGTAGACGAAAGTGGGCTGATGATGATATACGGTCGGCCACTTATTAGGCCGCAGCAAAAATGAAATGCTGATTTTTACATGTTATGCAGCGAGCACAGGATTTCAAGCTAAAAATCTGGGTTTACATTGCTCTTAATCGGGTGTAACAACATAATTATCATAAAATCTGGTCTAGGTACAGCCAGCCGTATAAGTAGCTGCACACTTTAGTGCCTTGTCACTTTAACGTCATGTTTGAACTGCTGAAGATCTGTCAAAGGCGTTTATCTTATCTTATCTTATCTTGTAGGTGGGGTCCTTACGGATACACTTCGACCCTATGGGATCTTTTGTGTAATTACCCCTCTTTTAGCAATTAGACCAATGCAGCCTCCACCCCTTCCAGAAAGCGGATAGTGGAGTGCAATGGCAGTGCCTTGAAGTCGTTCGGTTCTGGGTAACCACAACCGAGGATTTTCATTCTTACTCCGGCGAGGGCATCACATTCGCACAGTAAGTGTTTCATTGTTTCCTCCTCTTCGCCGCATAATCTACAACCTGTGTTGTCGTAGAGGCCCATCTTTGCTAGGAGATTTTTAACCCCAAAGTGCCCGGTAAACGCTCCGATAATATATCGGAGTTGTCTTCTGCTGAGTTTCCAAAGTTTTTTGGTCCAGCACTGGTCCACTCTTTCTATGAAGAGCTTTGCATGCCCTAAGCCTACCGTAGTTTTCCACTCTTTTTGGTGGTGTTCTAGGGTGTTATTGTTCAGGGCTGTTTTTATGGTGCCCAGTGAGGGTGCCACAAATGATTCAGGTCCAACATATACGCCCTTGGATCCTTTCCTTGCCAGTTCATCCGCGGCTTCATTACCGGGAAAGCCCTCGTGTCCTGGAATCCACATCAGTTTCACTTTGTTGTGCCTACCAAGTCTGTTTAAGGCTTGGATTCCATTGTAGACTAGTTTCGAGTCTACTTTTGGCGCTGTCAGCGCCTTAAGTGCCGCTTGGCTGTCGCTTAGAATATATATAGTTCTCTTCTGTAGAGGCCTACCAATATTCTCCTGCGTGCAGGCAATTATCGCATACATCTCCGCCTGGAAGACCGTTGCGTAGTTACCCATACTTATACTACTGTTATAGTCATTGGCATAAATACCCGCCCCCGTACCGGAGCTCATTTTTGAACCATCCGTGTACCATATCGCGTTGTCTTCCTCCGCTAGGTGCAACCCATCCTTCCATTCATCCCTTGTCGGAATGTGGATATTGAAATTCCTCCGGAATACATACTTGGGTTGCATTTTATCGCAGCCCATCGTCAGTATTCTTTCTAGAACTACATTATGTGCCATTTTAGTGTGTCTGGTTCTAGGCGCGGCGTCATTCCACAGGCCAGTCTCTTTCAGCCTCTGTAGTGACTTGCACGCCTCAGACTGAATGGCGATGTGCAGCGGTGGGAGGTTTAGGAAGACCTCCATTGCCGCAGTCGGTGTCGTTCTGAACGCCCCTGTCATAGCCATGCAGGCCACCCTCTGCACCTTAGTTAGAGTTAGCATGTCCTTAGTGTTGTTCTAGGCCACCAGCCAGCAGCCAGGCCAGGCAGCCGTACATAATGATGGGCCTTACCATCATGGTATAGATCCACTTCAGTACTTTAGGGTTAAGGCCCCATGTCTTGCCATACGCTGATCTGCACATTCCAAACACTCTCAGCGCTTTTGTTATCGCGTTGTCTACGTGTTTTTTCCAGGTGAGCTCTTTATCTAGTGTGATACCTAGATATTTTACCTCACCTGACAATTTTAGTGCCTCGCCAAACAGCTTAAGCTGTTTGATCTGTTTGAGGTCCCGTTTCCTAGTAAATGGAATTACTACAGTTTTGCTCGGATTGATGGATAGTTGATGTCTAATGCACCAGCTTTCCACCTTTTCCAAAGCTTTTCCCATGATTTCCGATACTGTTCCCGGAAACTTCCCGTTGATAAGTATCACAAGATCATCTGCATACCCAACAGTGTGTAGTGGGCCAGTGTTGAGTTCCTCGAGGAGAGAGTTAACCACCAGACACCACAGGGTTGGTGAGAGAACTCCCCCCTGGGGACATCCTTTTGTCGTTGTGGCGTATAGCACGTCGCCCAAAAGACTTGACTTTATTAGCCTACTGTTTAACATGTTGCCTATCCATTTACATATGGTTGGTTCAATGCCGTGCCTAGCAGCCGATGTGCTAATGGCTTCAAACGTAGTCCTATCAAATGCCCCCTCCACATCGAGAAATGCCGCAAGACAGATCTCTTTGTTCTCAAGTGCATTTTCAGCTTTATTCACTACAAGATGAATCGCAGTATCTGTGGATTTACCCGGTTGATACGCGCATTGCATTTTATGAAGTGGATGCCGCCTTAGAGGTCCGTCTCTTATGTGCCTGTCTACCAGCTTCTCTAGTGTTTTCAAAAAGAATGATGATAGGCTTATAGGCCTGTATGCTTTGGCATCACTGTAATCTGCCTTGCCTGGTTTTGGCAGGTAGATCACTTTTACAAGCCTCCAGACATGTGGAACGTGCCCGAATGCCAAGCACGCTCTGTACAGCCTGCTTAGGTGCGGTACAATTACATTTGCGCCCTCTTGTAGTAGGGTTGGATATATCTCATCCGGGCCCGGCGCTTTGTACGGTTGAAAGGTAGACAATGCCCACCTTATCTTGCCGTCGTCGACTACCTTTTTGGCGGTGTCCCAATTGTACCTTGTCGTCCGTGCTGTCTGCTCTGACACACAAATTGGTACACTGGCTATTTCGCTCTCACGTATGATGGAGCCGGGAAAGTGTGTGCTACACATAACTTTCAGGGTATCTAAACCCGTTTCTGTCAACCTTCCCTTATCGTCTTTTATTGACGTTAATGGAGTTGACCTTGCTACTGCTAGAGCTTTTGTGAGCCTCATACCTTCAGGTATCGAGCCTATTTGGTTGCAGTGGTTCCGCCACGCACTCCTTTTTGCTTTTCTTACAGCTTTATTATACTCCGTGAGCTTGTGAGCGTAATTGCTAAAGTCATTCGTCGCTTCCGCGTCATTGAAGATCGCCCTAGTTTCACTTCAGATTTTAGTTAT
The DNA here is from genome assembly GCA_946894065.1 of Acleris literana. Taxonomy (NCBI): domain Eukaryota; kingdom Metazoa; phylum Arthropoda; class Insecta; order Lepidoptera; family Tortricidae; genus Acleris; species Acleris literana. The sequence continues at coordinate 24,638,406 of OX335669.1, forward strand.
CTCAGGGTTCCACCAGGGTATCTTCTTGGCTAGCACCCTTTTTTCCGGGCAGTTATTGGTCCACGCAGTGTGTATCGCGCGTACCATGTTGCCGCTTCAAATTCAATGACAATAATAGAATTGAGCTTACCTTTTGGATCCCCTAGTTCTACCTTTAGGTCACGTTTAAAGGATGACCAATCGGTGTTCCTAGGATTTCTTTTACGCACAGATTCAACTGGTATGTCGCTCCTGTACTTAAAGCATATGTACCTATGATCTGAAAGTGAGATTTCATTGGAGACATGCCATGTGTGAATATCTTCGTAAATGTGGTTAGACGCCACCGTTATGTCAATTACCTCTCCACGCCTAGCATTGACGAAGGTTGGGCTGTTCCCTTTATTAAGTAGTTGTAAAGAAGAGCTCATCAGAAAATCCAGTAACTTCTCTCCCCGCTTGTTGACATCTGAGCTCCCCCAGATGACATGGTGTGCATTGGCGTCGCAGCCGATGATCAGGTCGGTGTTCACCTGACTACCAGTTGCGACTAGACTCCGGAGTTGAGGTGTGATGGGGTCCGTCGCTTCGTATGGGAGGTAGGCAGACGAGATGATGAGAGTCTTGCCTACCCTCCTCTCCTGGATCTTTACAGTGGTAAGATCCCTGGAACAGTAAGCATTATAAGGCATGGCATTTATGCCGTTTTTGACATACACACAAGTCCTCATGTTGTTCTCGGGGCAGAGGTAATGAATAACTCCTCCCGTGCCGTTTAGTCCCCTGATCTCGCCCTTGTACAGGTATGGTTCTTGAATCAGGGCGACATCGAATTTATCACTCTTTAGCTGCCTCGCCAGAAGGGCTGTGGCCGCCTTAATATGTTGCAAATTTATCTGTACGCACCTTATGCCTCCCATGGCTTCGCTAATCTTCTTTAGGCTTGGGCATGCTGAGGTCAGCAGCCTCCGCCGGCGGCATGTAGTCCTCGGACATGGGTGAAGAGGGGCTTCCGAGGTAGAGGGCCGCCAGGTCCCGCAGGTTTTCGGATGACGTCACCGATACCGGTGACGGCTCCCGACACCCACGCGGCCCTACGTCCACTCCAACCCCGTCCACCTCGTCCACCCCTTCCAACTCCTCGGCCGCTGCCACCTCAGTAGCCTCGGTCGCTGTCACCACAGTAGCCTCGGTCGCTGCCACCTCAGCAGCCTCGGTCACTCGGGAAGCCTCTTTAGGGTCGACGCCAGCACCCCTCTTCTCGGCATCGTCCAAGAGCTTAAAGGTGCTGACGTCGATCCCCGTTTTGAGAACGTAGCCGGCCTCCCGGATTACGTCCGCTGACTCCCGGTCCATTAGAATAATGCGCCGGGTGCCAGCCTCCGTCTCCGAGGTGTCGACCACCTTCCATTGGTCAGTATTCAGCCGCTCGTTGAAGCGTTGGAGCAGCTGAAACACTACCTTTGCATCGGGGATGCCAATGATCCTCGTCTTCCAGGCCATCTTCACTGGTTTTGGAAGATCCTTGGCATCCACGACCTTGAGGCTCATACCTGCAATCTCTCCCTCGCTTATGAGGGAGGTGAGCCACGTGGACGACGCCTTGTCACCGCAACTGATGTGCAGGGCGCCTCCCACAATGTTCCCGAAGTTGATGTCGGGAAACGGCTTAGGGATGACAAGGAGGCGTTTTATCACCACTCCCTGTATAGCCGCCATGTGACAGGACAGGATCTTTTTGGCCGGGAAAGTCGTTGGTATCACCGCCACCCTAATGGTAGATAGCGCCTCCGCATACGACCCTACCCTCGTCCTCTTGGAGTCGCCGCTGGCTGATGGTGATACCAACGGCCTCTTCTGCGTCCTGGTCGTGCTCGCTACAGCGGTGTCGTCCCTGGACGGGCCGGCCTCAAGATTCTGGAATGCCACAGCCTGAGCTTGCCTCTTCCTCTGCCTCCTGCTCCCTTTCTTCACACTCCCTTCCGGCTGAGAGCTTGCAGGGGGTGGTTTCGGGGAGGTCAGATTTAGAGGAATAGGGAAGCCCTCTTTCCTGCAACCCGCCTCGGTTTCGCCGTCCGCCCCGCCAGCACCTACGCTCAAAGGCGTTAAAGCGACAAGGTACACAGTGTGCAGCTACTTATAAGGCTGGCTGTACCTAGACCAGATTTTATGATAATTATGTTGTTACACCCGATTAAGAGCAATGTAAACCCAGATTTTTAGCTTGAAATCCTGAGCTCGCTGCATAACATGTAAAAATCTGCATTTCATTTTTGCTTGCATAATTTTGTATTTTTTTCCCTTTTCTATGTTCAGCTCTCTTTTGCTATATCGGTCCGGTTATACTCTTTAGATCGTTATATCAACGCTGTGGTCTGCCAGCTCTATCTATTTCACCCTCACAGACATGACAGATTAAATTGAATCTATATTGCGTACCTTATATGAATCCCATTGATGTAAGAACTTGTTAACTTCGCAATGTACACCGAATTATCACTCGTCAGAGTCTCCGAACTAACCCCTAGCACCATGAACCATGCTTGCGGATGAAATGGCATGGCATGGCATTCTTCAGTTGACGCATTATGGCATATACCAAATCTATCAGAGTTCTAAATATTTGGGACCAAGCATAAATGCGAGTTAGTCATAAAATACGTAAACATTGTATATTTTCTAGGGGACACGGTTTCTGTAGGAGAATTTATCGAAACTTTTTATGTGGTTGTCTTGCGCCGTCAAAGATAAGTAAAATTTGTATTTTTTTTTCTTTTATTACTACTACTTATTAGTTCTTGTGAAATTTCTGAGTTTTCAGCTCAACTACGCAAACTGTTTTATATAATGCTAGGTTAAGTTTTGTAATTGTATACTTAACATCATAAGCTATATTTAACAAAACGACTCACTCTTAAGTTTCTTGCGGCGCTTCTTCTCAGCAGTGGTCTCTTGCGAAGCGCTGGTAGATTTTTGACGTGTAAAAGTGCCCGTGCGGCCTAATTACTGAATAAACATCTTTTTTTTAATCTTTTAACAGTTAACTTGCAGTCTCAAGCCGGTTCAGGCGCCTGACAGTCTGTACAGAACTTTAAAGGAAACTGATTCCAACGCAGCTTCTAATACGATGATGACACAGGCCAATATCGGCTGACGGACTGTTACTCTATGGTGCCCTGAGAATAACTCCCCAGCTCAGAGCGAAACCGCGGGAACGAGCTAGTCCTGCAAGCCGGGCGTGCGTCGTCACGGGATATTCGCTGTTTACTTATATGTGCGAAATGCCACACGGCTGGAGAAAGTACGGGCCAGAATATTACTCCGAAACGTGCTCGAAAGTTCCTAATTATTTATCTCTTTTACTCTTAGGTTAGGAGAGGAGCGAGTGGATGTGATATTATAACCGTGCTATAACGTGTGGCTTCAGGCACTAACTTTAATATTTTGCAGAGTAGACGAAGGTTTCCGTTTCTGTGTAGGGGGGGGGGGGCTTTGGACAAAATACGTCATTATCAAATGTATGTCTTTTGACCGTCACTTCGGACATTTTTATTTTACATAACTTCCTAGTAGGGATGCAACGATATGTCTATTACGATACCGATACGAATGACGAATGCATCGTAATAGCGAATACGATAACGAATGCCATAACGATTGCATTACGATTTTTTAATTTACTTGTAATAAAACAAGACAATTAAGTAAAATCAACATTTATTTAAATTTTACTGTGGTCGTGCCTTTCTGGCATGGTTTTCCATTAAACACAACACTAGACGTACAAAAACAATAAATACTACAACACAACCTTATTATTATTATTTATTTATTTTAATGGCATCTACAAGTCATCATCATCATCATCATCAACACAACCTTCCTCGCGCGAAAAACAAATGTCACAAATTAATAGTCAGTGTCAGTTTCAAACGTCAAAAATATGAAAGATGGCTGTCATTAGTGTTGCCAGGGCAAACATCGATGCTGTCTTGCACGATTTCACTTTTTTTTTTCATGAAACTAGTTTTAAGAATCGTTATAAATCGTAATACTTTTTACGATACGGATGATCGTCAAAAAAAACGATAACCTGCGGTTTACGATTATCGGCATCGGTATCGTTGCATACCTACTTCCTACATGTCTCACGGACATGCAAACTCACTAAAACACATACTTAAAGACAATTCACTCTACTACCCTCCGATAAAATAAAAAAGATACTTACCTAGGACATTAACCCGCATAATAATATAACCAAACAATACTTACCTAAGTAACGCAATAATTTCACATCTTGTCACAGGTAAACAAACGGTATCGACCTATGTACCTACAGTTTTCATCCATACAAATAATGAAGACGCAGTAGGTTCCTATCACCATTACTATTTTACTGAGCTTCTCGTTACCGGTAACATAGGTGTAAATTTAGAGCCTTAATGTATTGTATGGTAACTTTTCCTTCCCTGGAAATACCTTTTAATAGCCTCAGCCCGTAGCATACGCAACCGCAAATGCTTATTAGAATAATACCTACCTGCCTATTTACTGGAAGGAATGAACAATCGACTGTGGGGCAAGGTAAACGCCTCGACTTATCTTTGACTGTTATTTATTATTAAAGTATTAGTTCCTTCGTGCAAGAATAAACTGTATACCTAGGTATTTCAATGGTTTTCGAAACAAAGTAAAAAGAAGTAGGGACAGATCATATTTTTATACCATATTAAGAAACTAATTTCACTAATTTTGCATTCAGTGACGTTTATTGTGTTATCTAGTATCTAAGTATTTCACAATATTGGCTTGGCACGCGTTGTTCGTTTTCGTAGTAGAGTAGCAACACGCCCTCACTCATAATTATAGTAAAATTAATTTATTAATTTCCGTGAAAAATTACTTATCTAATTCATGGTGAAAACTGCAAGAAAATCCGACAGACAGACGAGGTGGGGGACTTTGATTTAAGTATAGGTAATATGAAGTAACATCAATCTCTTAAAAAAATATCGAAAAATGTATTTTACATTTTACGATATGTTTTAAGAGATTATATTATATTAAAAAAATACCTATACGATTGAATGTAGGTCAGTGACAGTAGGTACCTATTTTTGAATGTTCATACAATGTAAAAATATGGTGTATTCCAATCCTCAGCATCAGTACTTTCGTCCTCCCTCCCACAGGCCTCTAATGGTACGTGACAGCGGTGATGGATCGGACATCCCCTTTCCCCCCGCGCCTTTCCCCTCGTCCCTCCGAAGGGCGAATTAACGCAGTTTTTTTTTACCTAAGACCGTACTAATTTAGGAAATGGGTTGTATGGTTTTGCAAATTGATTAGGTTTTATACTTTTTTACCAGTCTGTCAATGGGTCTAATCGAGAATGGACTCTAAATATTGACGCGTCAGATATTTATTATCTATTCTTCGATTTTGGCTTATCCCATCTTGCATCGATATCGTAAGACAATCACACTGTTAACGTTGACTTATGACAGCCGTTGCTGGCAAGTGAATACCTATAATAACTGTCATAAGGTCACAGGGGCTCTGTTCTCCGCGGTAAAATCATGTCTTTTTTCGATGTGTTATCGTATTGTTGTTAACTCGGCCGTTATAAAGAGTTATTAATGTTATTACAACGTTTTCGATACGATAACATGTCAAAAGCATATCGTCGCTGGAAAGGCAAAACTACTAAAGCGCCATTTTGGTCAAAATGAGTTATATATACAGTACGACTGCTTTTTTTTTTCTGCGTCGTTTGGTCTGGGTCTCGTAGCGATCGGAGCATGTTTTTGGCGCTTTAGTAGTGAAAATTGGGTCAAAATTTCAATAATTTCTTAGGATTTTTTACTAACATCCGACTCATTTAGACATATTTTTGAATAGTTGGCGGTTAAGTATTGTGCTTGCTGTATCTAGCCGTTTCAAGCTTTATTAGTAATTTTAGATAACATAACTGAGGATACTCGGTGGTGATTATGTAAATTTCGCTTGTAGTACATACTAAATGAAATGTCTTTTAGTCAATAACGTTTACGCAATAACCGTCAGTTGTAGTAATTTAGTATTTTTTCTCTTTTGAAATCATGTGAAGTCATGTTTGTTAGTAAATAATCTTATAGCAGGAATCGACGATTGTGGCGCTTTAGTATTTTTACCTTACTCAATAAACAAAGTAAAAAGGATATTAGTATATTTCAATGCGGGACTTCTATCTGTTACATCTGTTAAGAAACTTTGAACTACATACTTAAAGAATATTACGAGATATTAGTAATTATTAAGTTATAAAATAAATTAGAAAAGTATAGGTAAGGCGTTATGCGATTCATAAATTTGTAACAAATTCGACCTTTAGTCTATTTCTCAAATTGTTTTCGGGTGACATCAAGCGTATTAGACGCGCAAGCAATGTCAAAACAATATCTTTTGACATTATGCGCGCCAGTTTATAATTATTATTTATGCTAGTTACCTCAGAACTCCGTCATTTATTAACCGATCTGGAAAATTCGTTTTTGGTTTGATAGGGCATACTTCTGGAGTAGGCTTACTGTCATCAGGTTAGAATCTGATGATGGGGTCCTGGAGAAATTGAGGGAAATCTTCAAATATTTTAGGTACACCTATAGCGATTTGGGTATTTTGTATGTATAAATAGCATATGGTAACTCGTACATTTGCTCTTGAAAAGCACCATTTGGTGAAGTAGAACTGATGATAATTAATAAAGATCACAGATTCACCAGAACTACCTACTTACTCAATAATTTAATAATTTCATGGGTTGGGATTTAATGAATATTATTTAATGCCAATTTATTTAATATTAATACTATTTATTTATTTATGGAAACGCATACCTATTTATTTGATAAAAAAGAATGATGTCCCGTCAAAAACATAAATGTGAAAATGGGAGCCAAGTTCAATATTTTAAGAATATGCGATGCATGGTTATCGCCTTCACCGACATAAGAATTGAGATTTAAATGGGTGCCAAGTTCCGTAGATAATCCTGATATTTATTTATTAAGAACGTACAACATTCTAAAATTAATTAAATAGGTACACAATTTCTTATTTTTTCTCATACGATAATGTATGCTTGATCTGGCCGTTGGTCCAGACATCTAGCGAGAGTCTCCTGAGGTGTTGGTCGAGCCTCTTCGCTATATGACCGTTTGCCGAAACAACTATCGGGACAATGATCATCGACTCAATATCCCACATGGCGGTCACCTCGTGAGACAAGTCAAGGTACTTGCTTGTCCTTATCGGCCTTCACGAGGTTCTCGTCATGCGGGATGGTGACGTCGACGAGCACTGCCCGTCGTTGAGATCGATCTGTCAATACGATATCAGGCTTATTGGCGACAATAGTCCTGTCCGTGATGACAGATCGATCCCAATAGAGCGTAGCACGACCATTTTCGAGAACTGGCGCCGGTGTGTACTTATAGTACGGCACTTCAGACTCAACAAGACCATATTGAAGAGCAAGTTGCTGATGGATGATCCTGGCCACGAGGTGATACTCGTATCTGTGCAAGTACTCGTCGTTGGCCAAATGCGAACAACCGGAAATTATATGACTGAGGGACTCGCCGGGCAACGGCATGCTCGACAAATGTCGACCGTGCCATCCCTCAGAATATATTTCCGGTAATTATTCGTCATTATGACCATGCCAGCAATTGCACAGACAAAACCTTCGGTTTCCCCAAAGAGGTCACCAAATCGCAGCCAGTTCACGGACGCTAAAAAGTCTACCTCGGGTCTTGTTAGGGCCCCGTAGAAGCGTCCGTGTAGCTCGTTGCTCTTCCACACCTTCTTGCGGTCTTCAGTGCTCAACACCGTTGGTCTGTGCCAGTTCTCGTTTGCCAAGGAGAGAGGCGTGAGGCTCTTGTCTAATGCAACCACATCTCGATGCATCCCACACTCATTGCTAAGGAAATAATCCCTGAGATTGCACACCTCGCGGTTGTGGAGATTCTTAGCATTTAAAATGCCTCGACCACCACATTTCCTCGGGATGTACAATCTCATAACAGATGAGCGTGGGTGCAACATGCGATTTGATTTAAGCAGTAGACGGACCCTCCTACCCAGGGCGTTCAGCTCAGTCTGAGTCCACCTTAGTATGCCAAAGAAATATGTGAGCAGCGGTATCACCCAGCCATTGAAGGCGCGCACCTTATTGCCACCCGACAAAAGACTGCTAAGAACTTTTGTCAAGCGGCAGAAGAAGCGCTCTTTCACTGACTGCTTGACATTGCCGTCCACAATACCCAAAGACTGTGACATACCAAGATATTTGTAGGTTTCAATTTCGGAGAGAGATCTGAGAGTCATCGTCTCAGAAAGCTGCAAATTCGACCGCACACTTATCTACACCGAATTCCATCTTGATCGCATTACTGAACTCTTGTGTGATTTTCAATAATGCGATAAGATCTTGGCGCTTCGATACAAACAGTGAAAAATGACTTCAGCTTCTCTACGAAGTCAATAGCCAAGCCCAGAATCCGTCAGCAAAGATCTGAGAGGATTCAAGGCTAGGCAAAACCACAAAGGACTACTGTCACAGAAAGCTGCAAATTCGACCGCACACTTATCTACACCGAATTCCATCTTGATCGCATTACTGAACTCTTGTGTGATTTTCAATAATGCGATAAGATCTTGGCGCTTCGATGCAAACAGTGAGAAATGACTTCAGCTTCTCTACGAAGTCAATCCAAGCCCAGAATCCGTCAGGAAAGATCTGAGAGGATTCAAGGCTAGGCAAAACCACAAAGGACTACTGTCACCCTGGAAGATGCCTCTTTCAATCCTTAGGCGAATCAAAGGGGACTTCTCGACCACCTGGTTGACGAAGGACTGTGACCCACTGCCTCATACACACACCTAAAAAGGACCTCAAAGTTGCATCAACTTTATACAACTCTAAGATCCTTTCGAGCCATGAGTGAGGCACCGAGTCGTAAGCCTTCTTGTAGTCAATCCAAGCAGCCAAAAGGGCCGCCTTGCTATGCCTGACTAGCTGACAAATCGTTATGTCTATGAGGAGGAGCTCCTTAGTACCTACCCCGGGACCCAACCTTACATCCGTTTTGAGCAGAGGCCAAAACATTATTTGCAATAAAATGTACATTTAATTTTGTGCTCAAAATGGATGTAAGGAGCTTGTAGATGGTAGGCAAGCATGTAATGGGTCGGTAGGTAGTTCTTTGGATCCGCGGTACTACGGGACTTGTGGAGCAGAAAGGTGACACCAGTTGTTAATAGGTAAAGGTGGCAAGGAACCTATCTCAAGGGAATTTCAAAGTAATTCATGTTTTATTTATTTCTTGGTCTATTAATTTCAACTGACATTCATGCGTAAGTAATATTGTTAAGGCTGAAACAAGAAAAAAGTCCTACAAAAGGTAAATCATCAGGATGGTTAATTGATCATTCTGCCCTTTAAGTAACATACATTTGAAATTTAACTTATCTTAAATGCTAAATTCCTATTTGCTTTATGGCTTTGCAAAGTATTTTTGACAATAAGTCATTTCCGCTTATGATTAACATATTTTTTATACATGTAAGTATTTTTTTCTAGAGAGTAAGTAAAAGGAGACAAGTCCTTAGTATTTATTGACTCCTTACCTAAAACTTTAATGTGGAGGTTAGTAATTTTATCTTACCAGCATTTTTTTAGGATTGAGAGCATTAATGCTAAAGCGACACGTAACTCCGTAAATACTGAACACACGTACAATACGATAAATGAATCGTGCAGATAAAAAAAAAACATGATATGTCACCCTTTACAGCCTCCATTTTCATTCAAAAGAAAAAAAGTTATGACATTGTAAAGACAAAAAAAACATAAAAAATGCTTTTTCTCGAAATGACCCTTTTGGATGTTAGTAGTTTTGCCTTTCCAGCGACGATATGGTTTTGCAGAGTTACCTATTATTTTACCGAAACACCTTTCAACGAACGTATCATTACGCAGAATTATCATTTATCATTTCATCGAATGACATTTCTTACCGCATGAGTGATTTTTTTTTGGCAGTCACATGTCTAACGTTACCTAACTTACATATGTAATTAATATTTATGATGTCCTGAAAAACATCATGGTTTCAGCAGAAAATAGCGTTCTATGAAATGACACAATCGTTGAAGTAAAATTCGGTAAATTGATGGGTTACCGGTTTTACATACTTAGTAGAATAGAGTCCCAGTATGATTACGATATCGTAGCAAGGTAGGGTAACAAAAGAAGAACTGAATCTTATCTGAGATGACGGTCGCTGTTTTTGGTTTATAAAAACAGTGAGCCTTCATACATAAAGTGCAGACAACGATTAAAGCTATAGGTATTTCTTGTTATCAGCAAAGATATCCTGCCGTTAAAAAAACCAACCGGCACCAGTAAATCGTCAAAATGCCGTGGCTTGCCTTGACAGTACTTATCAGTGCTAAGTGCTTACTTAGTACGTGAGATAATTGTTAAGATCAAAGGATGTTTAAATGACTCGTGTAGTTATGTATCTAGTACAACTTAGTTTTACTTACTGGGGTCACTTGTACGAAAAAGATAAATGTATCCTAAGATTTAAGACAGTTACATACATTTTGACATAACTAAACCGAACTAAAGCTTAAATCTGTTTTTTAGTCCTCCTCCTCAGTATAGTTAGGTTTATAACTTTGTATTTGCGTCCTAACATGTATCTATATAGACACCTGAGGGTTGGAGACAGGGTGACCTGACATACAGTTCCCCCTAGTTCGGGCACCAGCCTCCACCACACAAATTCTGTCCCTATTCTCGAGTTAATTATTTTTAAGTTACTGCATAATTTGTATATTTATTTTGTGGTGGAGATAATAATATTGTTTTACTTCACTTTACTTCATGTGTTTGCTGCAAGAGGCCATAGGCTCTTACGCTATGGAGAACAGGAAAACATATTTACTAAGATTACTAAGTGACAAAGAAGTCACAGTTTCTATTTTAAATATTTTTATTCTAGAACTTTAAATACCTACTAGCTATAAGCGTAATTATCTCTTGTTTACTCATGATAGAACCTAATTATTGCACCATCGTTCTGTGACCATTTGTGAGTGAGAAGTAAGTACTTACTCAACCGAAGTTGGCTTTTTTAATCACATCCGAATATTTATCCTTGTCCTTTGGGAGACGGATCAGCTCTGCTGGACGGGTACTTATTATTTTATAGAAGCACTTTTCAACGAAAACATGCATCGAATGGCATTTCTTACATGAACCAATTTCTTTTGGCAGTCACAAGTCTAACCTAACCTACGTGATAATTTTTAACGTATCCTGAAAACATCACGGTTTCAGCAGAAAATAGCGTTCGATGAAATGAAATTCTATGAAATAATATAATCGATGAATTGAAATTCGATAATTTTATAGGTTACTCTGCAGCACTTGTGACTTCTGGTCCTCTCGCGGAAGTTGCTTGACAGGATTTCTTGGACAATTACTATGACAGGATGAAGTTAAGATGGATATTTTTCTAACACGGATAAACTTCAAGTATCTTAAAATCAAGTCACTTAAGTCACACCAATCCTAGCCTTAAACGCACAGATCATAATTAACTCTCGCAAAACAATTAAAACTAACCAATTGACAACAATTTGTTAATTATTCTGTATGTCACGACAACACGAAGATGAAGGTTACGCGTGAGAAACAGACTTGGTAAGGATTAAGGTTGAAGACTGCAAATTGTCGGGTGTCTGCTGTTTGACAAATGCCCCTAATCTTCTTTTGGTAAAAGTGCTCCGAAGAATTATTCGCATTAAATACCTTGGGGGGCCTACAAAAACGAGTCTACTCTTTTCTCAAAGGGCGGCAGCGCACCTACTAACTATCCTCTGGTGTTGCAGGTGCTAATTAGTCGCGATGATGACTTACCATCAGGTGACTCGCTTGCTCGTATGCCTCCCTTTTCACATAAAAAAAAAGTTATTTGAGCACAAATAATAAATCATTATTACTTGAAACGAGATTAGGGAGAGACCAAAAAGTTGGACCACAGTTAAGCGCAGGAAAAAAGTTCCGTTGTGCGACGAAAAGTATCTCTACAACTGTATGGCTAATTTTCGTGTCACAACGGAAAAGTTTCATAGAAAATTTTATTGAGTTAGCGTGCCCAACTTTTTGGTCCTTAGCCATGAGGTACCTGAATTGATAAATTGACACATAACAATCTTTGAGTGTAAGTATTAAAAGAGTCGAAGATGTACATTTTATTCTTCTTTCTTCTTTTCCAGTTCCTGTCTCACGCCAAAACCACACACGGACGCAAGGAAACCTTCAAACAACGCAATGCGGTAATGCCCATTGCCCTTGCTAACAATCTTAATTATTCTATGGTAGTCTATGGTACCCATAAATTAAAGCAACGAAATGTCTTCCTCATTCACGTCAGTGCTCTACAAAGCATAACCATTTTGAATCCGCGACCTTTAAAAATCATAGATAAAGCGGCGGTTCCGGGTGGGCGAAACCAAATCCTGGTACTTGTGGAGAATGTTATTAGAGTAAGTACCCGGATTTTGTAAAGGATATGCATTAACAAAGTAGGATAACACAGAGGCTCTATTTAAACTCGGTCTAAACCTCTGCTTTTGTATTTTTAACGTTATGATAGCTCTTACTTACTTGACAGTAAGTACCTAACAGCGGCCAAGTTAAAAACAATACGATAGCAATGTGTAGAGACAAAGTATAATAAGGCGCCTGGACTGAGGCCGGCTGTTTTAGTCTGACAAGTTCTGGAGAGTGAAAAGGATGGCCATATATGACTTATCACTGACTGAAACTTGGCAGGTTTGTGCAAAATGCAGCGGTTTCATGGCCTCAATGAAGATACCTATGTTCAACAATGATATCATTCGGTTGACCAGCTGATAATGATGTTTGTGGTTCAAAAAACCATTTCGACGAATGAGTTTATTGACCCACAGTCTAATAAAACTTTAGAAGCTTTGTCCTTTGACTGGTTATAGACTCTAACTCAATATAGCCCAAATTGGAAGAAGCTTGGAGTCTATATGATGCCCAACAGAGGGCGTTAAAATAAAATGATGAAGATCAAAATCAATAAATGAAATGATTTTTTGGAATAATATTTTAAACATTTTTAGTCCAATAATTACAATCGGTAAATAAATAAATAAATATTAGGGGACAATCTCACACCAACTACTCCCGAACTAAGCTCTAGGCTTGTACTACGGGTACTAGACAACGATATAAATACTTATATAGAGAAATATATACTTAAATACATATAAAACATCCATGACTCAGGGACAAATATTCGCGCTCATCAGTCTCATCACACAAATATCTGTCCTTGCCGGGATTTGAACCCAGGACCGCTGGCTTCGTAGGCAGTCACTACCAACTAGGACAGCGCGTCGTCAAATAAGTCAAATTAAATTGCAAATTCCACATACATAAGGACTTCAGGAGTCCTTCGTCCTTTCGCCTTCTTCATGTCTAATTTCTTTTTTAATATGTTTTATTCAACCAAATACATTTTTTAGGTGATGGATATCCTAATTGAAAGCTGCTCTATTTGAAAGACAGCCTCTTACACCAAGCGTGACTCTTATTTAATCAATGGCTAATCTACTACTAAAAGCATCACAACACAACCAATATACCTATTTGTCAAACGACATTTGAGTGAAGTGCCACTTGGACAAAGGACCGTTACTCCAATGGCTAATCAAACATCGATTTAGCCGTCAGTCGATCGATTTGGACGTCAGTCGGTCGATTTGTTTGCCGATTGTTATCTAGAATGCCGCAACTGCCAATTTCCATAATGGTGGAATGTTGTAACAGGGCTCGGTTAAATAAGATTAAGTATATAGTAAAATCATTGAAGGATTGCAGTGTTTGTGTGTTTGTTTTATGGCATAATGAAGGCACACACACGGGCCAACTGATGGTAAGTGGGATCTGTGACCCATATATAGACACATGCATTCTCAAGACTGCAATCTTAAGACTGCAATCTTTACACTTAGATATATAGAACATAACGTTTGTATCACGACTGTATCATTGAAGTTGCCGTGTCTATAGACGAGCAATTTGTATATGCATCGCTGCTTAAAGTCGTGCGTAAAGCACATGGGTTCTACTGGGTAAAACCATATTGCTTTTGTCATGTTACCGTATTGTTTTTATTCGGCCGCCGTTACTGTCAAGTGTCAAGCTGTCGTAACGTTGAAAATACGATAACATGACATAAGCAAGAAGGTATTACCGAGAAGAATAGAACCATCAGAACCACAGGTAGACAGAATATATAATTAATAAATAATTACAGAAGCATAAAGTCGCCTTGTGTAACCGCTCTTGCACACACATATCAGCGGAAAGCCCTATTTAGCCCTAGCGATTTAGAGGCTTGATAAATAGGACCTTGATATTCTATTGTGCTAAATTGTTCACTTAGATGTGCAAATATATAAAACAATAGTGCGAAAATTAATCACGTTAATTAGCTACTGTATTTTATTGTTGCAACATATATATAAACATACCTTTAGAAATCGGTCTATGAGTTACAATATACTTCCCACGCGGAATACTGACTTGTAGGATCGAGTAGAAAGATAATTTTTCAACCTTTCTTGCACAATTTTTTACCTTAATCCAATGAAATAAGGTGTAAAAATGTTTGAGGTAAGGTGGGGCAATTGCGTCTACGGGGCAAGTGCGTCTACTGTGCAAGTCCAACTAAAGAACAATATCTCCTAAAAAATATACGGTTTGTCGCACTTACCCCGTTGCCGCTCTTACCCCACCTGACGGGGCAAGTGCGTGTCTACGGGGCAAGTCCGTCTAACCAACAATATCTCCTAAAAAATATATGGTTTGTCGCACTTAGGTACCCCGTTGGTTCTCTTACCCCACCTGACCTTAAATATATTTGTACTCGACTGTACCAGTCTGTAAGATTAAGAAGGGCCGTGACTTCGTACGCGTAGAATTAGTTTCCCCTACTCCCCGTATTCTAACCCCTTAGGGAATTAATTTCCAAAAATCTCTTAGTGCATCCCTAATAGGACATTCAAGGAAAATCCCCTTCCAATTTCAAGTGCCTAGGTCCAGCGGTTTCGGCTGTGCGTTTATGGATCCGTCAGCCGTCAGTTTCTTCTTTTATACATATAGAAGACCATAATACGAATAAAAAAACTGATCATAAGCGAGATCTCTCAAGACGTCACAGAAATCACCTTTTTATATTACTTTAGAGGATTGTGAAGCGACGACGCTTAAATCATGTAGCTGTCAATTTTTTTCCATACAAAGCTCCGGGCGATAATGTTTGTCACCCCCTAAATCACGACCGATTTAGTTAGATTTAGTTATTATGAAAAACTAAGCCTGTACATTCCGATTTCCGCCATCTCCGTCTGTGCCTGCCTCGTCTACGTCGCCAAATAAATAATAACTAAAAATAGCATTGAAAATAACATTACACATTACAATCAGCTACAAAATCCTCAACAGAGTAGAAATACTTTTTCAACAAAAAAACACTTTTTTTTAAAGATGTTGCTACCTATTTGAAATATACTTTAACTCTATTGGGAGTTTATTGAACAGGTACGGTCCCTGATATCCAGCGGAGTGCTTCACTAGATGGTCCAGAACCTTGCGGCTGGTCTTTGCGTCTCGTCAGCAGTCGCTGCTAGCTCTTCCGGAGTCGCAATCATATTAACGTGCTTCACTAAAGGATGATGGGGGATTTTGTATGGAACTCGTTCCCACCACTCGACCCAAAAAAAACAAAATGCCTATTTTAGTTGCAAAATCGATGGAGTTTTTATAATGAAAAAAAACTTTACAAAAGCAAGCAAGTCTAGAAAGTGTTTATTTTGAAACAAATTCCACGTGATACGATTATGATTTTCCAAGAAAACCCCATAATATATAGTATATGTATTTATTTTTTATAGTTAGTATTTATTGCTTATTAGATTAATTTTTTATGCTCTTTTCCTAAATACGAGTAAAGTTGTACACTTGTCTAGTCGATGCACAACCTCTCACTTTTCTCAATCTCTCAAGGGTTAGCTGGAAGAGATCCCTTAAACGGATAAGTTCGCCTTTGTACATTTTTTATATTTTTCATCTTCATCGTATTGTTTTTGTTTTTATTTTGTACAATAAAGTGTTTACATATACATATATAGGGTGATCATTGTCATAGTAAAAATACATCATGTTGTCCAGATCTGTAAACTGAGATATGATTCATTTCTGTTGATGGGTGGGGACATTTTTGCCCATCATCCTTTGTGAGCACTAAAAGTATACGAGTAAAGGCATGGGACAGTAAGAATTTTAAGATCCTTGAAATAAAATAGAGGTACCTTCACCATAGTTATTTTAACCCTTTTTTGCGCAACGAAAGCCGACTTCATATTGTACTGGTAGCGCAGTGGATTTCAAATACCTACTCGATAAAAAAACACCATAAAAATCAATTAAAATGATAAGAGGGTCTTCGTAGAAGTAATGTAATTTTTTTCAAAATTTCTTTTTTTTGTTCTATCGTCAAAACGGTAACATACAATTAGTTCTCGGTTATTCAAACACTAGTAATTAAAACTATACAAATCTAAACAATGAGTACTACTGCGTCAACTGTTTCTTTTAAAACACAAATGTTTGTAAACCCTTACTGGTAAAGGTTTTGATTGTGTTTGTAAAACTAGATACGAGATAGGTATTACAGATTACACGATTCATGAATTCACGTTATTATTAAAGACAAAATTGTTTGCCTGTTTTACTGCTAATCCGATTTTATGGGTTCCGTGGCCGATATCAGAGACGGAACCCGTATATAGGTATAGTTTCCTCATGTCCGTCTTTTTATATATCCGTATGTCACAAATAGTTTTAAATATAGCGCGGTCCTTGCGTTGATGTATTGTCTAAAGCTAACTATAGGGTCGAGGACTATATAACAATTAAAAAACACTAGGCCCAAGCCAAACGCCTAAGTAACTTAATAATAACTGATTCATAAAAATATGTAAACATTGTATCTTCTAGGAGATACGGTTTCTGTAGGAGAACGTATTGAACCTTTTTTTTAACTATTTTAATGTGGTTGTCTTGCACGGTCACAGGTAAGCATATTTTTTTAATATTGAAGCACATAGCCGGATTTCTCGGGTATACCGCTGGAAAATTCATAACTTATCATCTAAGATGTGAATTAAATGATTCTATCGCTTCCTTAGGTCATAGTATCAAGGAAATAGTAACTGAACTTGTACTCAGTCCCTTCAATTTATATCGGCATGGTGTATACCGCTTTTTATGATTTTTTTACGATTATTCGAATATTATTCGATTTATTCGAATATGTGTAAATTAAAAGTCGAATATTCGAATATCTGAATATCCTGAATCTATAAATCCAATATTTGCAACCCAACTATTGTTTGTTTTTTAGTTTAAGGTTAAGATGATTATTAGCTGCAGTCTTATGTGACCGAGATTTAATATCAACAAAAAAAACCCGCCAAGTGCGAGTCAGATTCGCGCACCGAGGGTTCCGTACCGCCGCACAGTAGGTATTATTATATTTCCACTAAAATTCGACTTCGATTAGAATCAGCGCGAGCCCAACTCACACTTGACCGTTTTTAGTACTTGTTGCTTTTCTTCAGGGTTCGTACTATGTTTTACAATTTTTAAGGATAGATACAACTAAAATAAAAATAATTTTTGAATAAATACGTTTCTTGTATGGGGCCCCCCTTCATTATTTCGGGAACACCTTAAAATTCCGAATAACTTTTTCCGAATATTCTTTTGTCCGAATTTTCATTTTTCTGAATTTTTTTTCATTTTTCATTTTCATGTTACGCTGGAGCTATTCTAGATTATATTTATGCATAATTTTAGCCTCAAGGAACGTCGGACTATATGAGTATGGAAGCGTTTAAACTTAATATTTTTAATATTACTACTTTTATTTAAAGAAAGTTATATGATGTGATTTTAGTCATTGGGTAACGTACTTTCGATATCATTTTACAGTTGTCTGACATGTGTTATATATACGGAATAATCGCCAGGCACTTGACTCTTGACTTGACGATTACACCCTGTATTATATATTAAAATTACGCCCATAAAGTTGTTAAATAAAATCGTTATTTTTTTCAGATTCCTCCCATATAAGTACGTAAAGCAAAGGTTTTTTTTAATAACATCAAATAAGGTATATTTTTTACATTCTTACAATTAAGGGACCGTTTAGTAATATTGACCTCGAAAAGTATAATTTTCGCTAGTGTTGCGTGTCCCCTCCCACCCACAGCCAAAATTACAATTAATAAAAATATGGCGCACATTTAGCGAATTTAAAAGGAAACTCACGACTAAAACGGCGAAAGTGAGTGAAAGGGCCGGAAGGGGCCGCCCTAGGAGTAGGTACTTTTTCGACTCAAATCCAAGGCCGAATCGTAGGTAGCTGAAACCGGAGTGCATGCATGACTCGATGTATGAATGTGGAAGAAGTGAAAGAGATTTGTCAGGATCGTAGCAGGTGGAGAGAAGTGGTGTCTGCCTGCCCCTCTGGGAAAGATTAATGTACGTATGTAGTATCACGACTAAATAGACTTGATTGGGACCTGAGATACATGTGACTAAAGTTTTTATACCTACTAAAAATCGTCTAAGACCCGAAGTAACTTTAAATAGAAAATTCGTTCATGTTTTTACTTACTTGGGATTTTTTGTATTTGTAGTACCTAGCGGCGTGAGAACCCTACACTGAGCATGGTCTGACGTGCTCTTGCCCGGTGTTTTTTTATTACTTCTAATTTATGTCTGTATACAAAATCTTAGCTACCTATTTGACTTGGAAAAAGTAATAGTTTCTGAGAAAATGTGACATGCGTAAATACATTAAGACAGACAGACAAACACAGGACGACGGGCAAAGAAAAACTATAAGATATCTGAGTTTGATTACGGAACCCTAAAAAGGGTCTTGACAATCAGAAGACTGCCAAGTCAAAATAATTAAATCGTTAGTTTTAGGATTTGAAACGGAACTCTACAAACCCATTTAATAATTATGTCAAGAAATACTATCGCATACTTCTAATTATCAATCCGGACTTCCGATCTTCATAAGTTTATAACGTAACCGCCACGGCCGCGGCGGTCAACACTGCCCACTGGCATTCTGCAACGGTCGGTCGCCTCCAGTGCGTTCTTAATTCGAAATTTAAAAAGTTTCGTTATCGGTCACGTTCGACTAGTGTTTTTTTCTTTTTAATTTAGTGGCTGTGAATTGTGTTGTTTTCGCCCAAAATGATTGTGTTTATGGTAATTTATTTTTTTATTGATTAACTAGAAATGATAATGACCTAAAAGTTTTTGCTTAATTAACCCGGTGTAACCTTTATTATTTAGTAGGAATAAAAACATAATCATCATGTTTATATTTTTTAAATGCTATTTAATACGAAAACCAATTAATTTCAATAAGAAAGTTAAAAAAGGTTTTAGTGCGTGGGTACTTTTATCGCGATTTGAGTCACATGACATGTCTTGTTTAAGCATAAGTAGAGCGTAATATCATTCATTTTACAAGCTCATAAGTCGTTTGTGCAAAAAGTGAACTTAATTTCCTACACACATGGTTGCATTTACAACTTCCCGATTGGTTGTGATACGAGATTGAGAAATTAAGTAACATTTTATAACTCATGTTACTTTGTATTATGTAATGAAACCTTAATTCGGTGATTGTTTGGACTAGTTTAAAAATTAACCGCAGAGGATTTTGTCGCTGTAACATGTGGAAAGGTGTTTCGTTAAAGGGATAGGTATCCAATCAATGCATATGAAAAAAAAAAGGTTAGGTATGCACTGGGATAAAAGTTATGAGGGTGGGAAAAAGGGACTGAATGGGTTCTTCTAAATATATCGCTCAGCATTTTCTTCAAACTTGTCCCGTGACTGACAAAGACAACGCACAGCCGAAACCGCTGGACCTACAGACTTGAAATTTGGAGGGAATATTCAATAGGTACTTTAAGGGTGCGCTAAGAAGGGCTTTTCCGAATATCAACCCCCAACGGGAATAAATACGTGACATGAAGACGACGCTGCGTTAGTCTAATTGGTAACGAAGCCTACGAAGCTAGGTTTGATTCCCGGTATGGGCAAATAGGTATTTGTGTGATGAGTGCAATTATTTAGTGCAGTTTTGGATATTCTCTATGTATTCAAGTATTTATTTCTGTATAACGACTTGAGTTGTCGTGCAAATTTGATTGACCTTATTTATATTAGTGTGTTTATCGTTGTCTAGTTCCCCCAATAGTACTCTTACGAGCCTAGAGCTTAGTTTAAGACTAGGTCAATTTGTTTGAAACCGTCCCCTGATATTTATTTGTTCATATTATGTAATAAATAGGGTAGGGCGTACCTACTTCTTTGCGTACGAAAGCCCCAGCGTCCTCTAGTTTGATATACATACTTAGTTGTTAATCCTATCGTAGTTGTATTAAACAACTTAATAGGGGATTTCGGTGCTATAAGTAACCATATACACCGAAATCACGCATTAAGTTGTTGCTCGTAAGCCTTATCTTATAACTTTAAAATAAATATTTAAGAGGTTAGATGCTACAGGTTAAGCAGATGTCGCATAAATAACTCGCAGCCGATTAAAATATCTGCATTGAATATAACTTTTTTAAACTTTCCTTGACTCTACTGACATAAATCCTTGACGATTTTATACATAAATTACATAAAAGTCTAATATAAGCCTAAGGTATCAAGTAAACGATATGCATGTCATTAGCATTTGATTTGCTAATCAAATTCGTAAAGGTTGCCATGTAATAACTACCAACCGTTGGACAGTCCATGGACACCATTGTATCCAACGCAATGCGACTGGTTTTTAACAAGTGTGTTTTATTGACATTGTGCATAAGGTTCAAAGTTAAAGAAGTTTTGATAATACTCCTGCACAAATAAATAAAAACCCCTTATTGAATGGCGACCCGTTCTTCCAAAGCTAATGTCTCTTAAACAGCGCGACCGATTTTTGTAAAACAGTTTACATATCTGATTAGAAAGAGAACCATCCTGATTAAACTAACTTTCATAAAAAAACGTGTCCTCTCATCTTTTATAATTTAATAACTAAATAAGAATCAAGGTTTAAAAACCCGAGTGCATTTATCGATACTGTCGTCGATATATGTTTAAAAACATTAAAACACATAAAATCAGATTGAAAATGTTTCTTTTAAGAATTGTATGTACCCAGTGACACTGGCGCCACCAAGACGAATTTAATGACGTATCCTTTTTCATATGGAGTATATGATATGAAGTATTATAAAACAGTACCTAACTAACCTTTGTTAAGTAGTTGTATTGTATTCTATGTACAGGTGTTTAAACATCCAGCTGGCTGGATATTGAATGGTGAGCACGTTTACACGTCGCGGGCCGGTTCAAACCAAACCACTTTCCCTATTATTATCAAGGAGGCATCGTTACTGCGATTCTTTATATTGTTGACACTTGTCGGGTTCTGACTGTAACATATACATAGCCAAGCCTCTTCGAGAACAAATACACACTTATATTTATTTATTTATTTATTTATTTGATTTGCACTCATCGGAAAACACTTCCAAGCTTCCAAATAGGCTAAACGTAAAAACATGTGTTTAAAAAAATATGTAACCCGATATGTAAACTGTGTAAACTTTATGGTAGTGTAATATATTATGATGTAATAAGATCTGATCCGATGATGGACCAGGAAGGTTACCATAGAACCATTGCTGTACCTAGTGTAGACCCACCAAGTTTGATCTCATTTAATTCATCTTAAACAGATAGTGAATGGTGCCATCATAACATTAAATAAAACATAATATTTAGAAATATATTTATTTGACATGACAGATAGGTATTTCATTGCATCCTAAAGTAACTTCTAGACTTCAACACTTCGACAGTGTTGAAGCCAGTCAGCCTGGTTATATTATGTAGTTATTTCAATATTCCAACTAAAGTAGAACAGTTTTAATCGATCAGTATTACAAAACGGAACAGGAATTGCAGCAGTAGTGCATATGCAAAGATATTCAAAAACTTTTTACGTTTTAATAATCTTAAGTGTAGTGCATAATCATACGACATGTGTAATTTCAACAAAAATATGAAATAATTTATAGATGTTTTAAACTTACTAATAAAATAAATAGTAAATAGTTAAATTCGTGGTCCAGTTACTATGCACTGACAATAAAATAAAGACCACTTATTATAAAAACAATACTCACGTAACTCGCAATACTTATTACTAAATATGTAAAGTACCTACCGCCGTAAAACTTTTTTTTTTAAATAGCTCACAATGCACAGAGCAAAACAGAAAACTTTTAGAATTCTCAAAACTTTTTCATGAATTTAAATGACGCGACTATAAAAATCAGAATGCACAATAAAAAATATCCTTTGTAGTACCCAAGCACTCCAGGAATATTCCCTCCTAAGTTCAAGTCCCTGGGTTCAGCGGTTTATTATCATAATCATTTTAGTCTGTTTGTCTGTCAGTCCGTCATGGATGAGCTGTAGGTATTAATTATTATGTACACTTACATTACTTTACTAACTACGCACTCGTAACAGTTATTAATACTCGTAATAACCGGTATTAATCAGATGTAACCGGTCGGAAAACTAGTGAAAAGTGAAATTAGCATGATGGCCGACAAACACACATCTTCGTTACGTAAGAGTTGCTTCAAGAGGTACTGGGTCGATTAGAAAAATCGGTTTAGCGTAGCGGATTATTTAACGTGCTAAAGTCACGAGGTCACAGATTTTGCCGGCAACTTCGTTTATAACACTTAACCCCTCGTAGGTATGTCATGACATTGATCTGGTTGGATTTAATTGGATATTACATACATACGCATATATCCTGTCTCCCAATGGGGTAGGCAGAGACTGTGGAACGCCAGGTGCACCGGTCTAGACATATAACTTTTGCTTCCTCTACATTCATCAACCTCTTCATCACACTTAAGTCTTATTCAAAGATCTTAGGAGGTTAGCCCAGTTGGTAGTGACCTAGTGACCCTGCCTACAAAAGTACGAAGCTAGCGGTCCGGTTCGATTCTCAGTATGGTCTAATATTTCTGGTAAGTGTGTTTCCTGAGTCTAGGAAGTTTTCTACGTAAAGTAAATGTCTAAGTATGTATTTCTCTATAACAGTTTGTTTATTGTTGGTTTGAATATATGTTTCTTTATTTAATTTATACGGTTATAAACTGACTGCTGCAAAACAAATGAATAACCCTTTTCTTCTTCAAAATAAGAATCAAGTGTCCAACATTGGTGTTTGTCCATTACTGGTGCCGTTATCGTGGAGGCTCTTATAGAAGCTAACGTAACGTTAGCAATATAAATACGATCATAAGTTCATAACTATAATGGCATTATGCGAATGGTAACAAATGTATAGATCAAGTTCGCTTTGGTACATCCTTTTTACCTTCATTGCATTATTTTTCTTTTTTTATATACAACAAAGTGTTAACATACATACCTACAAACTGATAAGGATGGAGGCTCCTGTATTAAAGATTAAAGATTTTTATTGAACATAATAATAACTTGCATATTACACGCACTTGCATATTATTAGCACGTCAAAAGCAATATTTTATAACATCATAGAATAGCCCAGGGCCTCTATTCTAGGCGGTGAAAACCATTTTGCGTCGTTCGGCGTTCAGTACCGCGAATGTTAAATTGCGACCCAATTTGACATTCGCGGTACTGAACGCCGAACGTCGTTTGTCTTAGACGTGTTATGGTATTGTTTTTAACTCGGCCGCCATTACTGTCAAGTAAATAAGAGCAATCAAAACGTTGATAATACGATAACAGGTCAAAGACAGTATGGTTATACTCGGCCCTGGCCGTCTTTTAACAAACCTAACCAGACAACGTTGTTCACAGGTAATCCTGTCTCTAGCAGCCAGTAGCAGCGCTCAGTACTACAAAACAGCAGCGTCCGACGCGCAAATCCGCTTCGCCGTAGAAAACAACTATGACGGCACAGGCCCCGGCGCAAAAACGCGCGAATACGCCTACAAAACCTATAAAACACTAGACGATGCTCTACTAGCCTTCGCAAACGACCCAGACACAATCCTACCAGAGTATGAAAAAAGTAGAGTCCTGCAACATCTCGTTAAACCAGTGCCAAACGAAATCCAAAACACTTATTTACTACCAAGACATCAGCCAAAAACTGTCGATGAATACACAGGGTATAAGCCACCAAAGATGCACAATCACGTGTTCTATCCTTTACAACAGGCGTCTCATGAAGAATTTGGAGCGAATGGATATATATGGAATGAAAGGCCTAAGGAAGCTGTCCCAATTAAACTGCACAGGTTCAATTATCTTAAAGAGAGTCCGCTGAGCGTTGCTCAGTGGAAGCCCAAACCTGTTGTGCAAGACAGTTTTGACTACAATCCGCAATACACATTCTCTTACGGAGTACATGTAAGTATTTAAAATATGTACATTTACAAATTTTTTCAGAGCCACGTTTAACGTTTAGTTTAGCAGTGTTCACTTAAATCTTGTGTTTCTTCTTCTGAAAGTTGATCCCACTTGCACACTGCAAGTTGAATCAACTTTCAGCCACAATATCCATTTCAATTTAGTATATTACAGGTTGGACATTACCATACAAAATAGTTTTAAAAGTACGTGTTTTAGCGATTAAGAAATTAACCTTCAACCATATGATTTGATTATGAGCCTTGCGTGAGTGAGTAATAATAGCAGACTGGCTGAGTACCACGCATCACGCGGTTTGATTCCCCGCAAATGCCTGTTCTCTTTTGTCTCCTGATATCGCCAATCTATTAAATACCTAATGCTCCGTATTAATGTTATGCCTATGCCCTTTGTTCGCGAAGAATTTGTATTAAAAATAATCTTTGCCCGTTTCGTGTTTTTTTATGACGTGGAGAAGGCGAAGGAGCACACAGGCCAACTGATGGTATGTGGGATCTGTGCATTCTCAAGACTACAATCTTAAGACTACAATCCTAAAACCACAAATGCGGAAATCGTTCGTCACTTTTGCCTTGGGGACTAAATTTTTCCTGGGATGAAAAGTGTTCTATTGTAAATCCGTTGGATGAAAGCGGCGCAGGACCGGTACTTGTGGCAAAGCTGGAGCGCTATGTCCAGAATGGAAGTCTTTCGGCTGAAATGATGATGATGATAATAATGTAATTCCAGGATAAGGACTATCTGTGCCTCATTGCTATTCATTTAGCCGTTTATGCATGATTGAGGAACAAAAGGCCAAACATCCTTAAAGGATAGGATAGTAGTATCATCACTTAGTTTTATAATAGCAATTGTGATACTACTTTAAAAACATATTTTTAATACGTTAAGAAATAAGACAATAGCATTGCGTAAATACTACAACTAAATACTTGAATAACAATCAAACGATAATGTTTATTCGATCATTATGATACAATAAAAAAACAATAGAGCGTATAGTATAGTATAATATATATAATATAGTACGGCATTATTACCTAATGATTACTCACGTCTCCTCTTTAATCATGTCTCCTCAGTCATGCATGAGCTCGGAGCCGAGACGTGAACATTGACTAATAACGTTCACAAATTAAAACAAATAATCAACGTACTGCGTATAAAAGTTATGCAGTTGTTTTGTCTCGCGAAAGCGGGTGGGCCATACTTGTGTGTGTGTTGCGAGCACGTTGTCTCTGAGTGCGTAGCTGTCGTCGCCAAACTACGCCGTAATGTGCATTTCTATACGTGTTACCTTTACAAGTATGGCCTTCCCGCTTTCATGAGATAAAACAACTATACATTAGCTCTTAGGTGCTTCAGGTTTGTACTTGACTCTCACTCGCTCGCACAGCTCGTATAAGAATACTAGTCTAACCGACTTTGCCCGAACCCGAAAGACTTTCTTAGACCCTTGCAATTTATAGCCGACCAAGAAAGTCCTGGAGCAGTTTTGGACTTTAACGTCTTACAAATAGAGTCAAAAGGTGGTACAAAGGACTTACTTGGTAGCTCTACACCCTGGGCCCATATTATGGTGACCTTTATCGCGGTGGGTAAAGCATCCGTCACTTTCACACTTACGTTCAGGTCAACACGACCATAATAGGCCCACTGAGAATATATTTAATACAATATATATCCGTACAACACATTCAGTTCATCTTCATTCGTCGTAAAACTCTTGGATGGTTTATAAATCAATGATAATTACAAACTTTTCTATTTTCTCCAACGAACGTGTTTATCACAAAAATCATAGGTGTAAGTATCTATTTTCTATGCGCAATGTATAACAGAGACAGACGCGGATATTTTAACTTACGAGGAACAGTTACAGTTTAAAGATAACGTCTATCAATATTCCGCGCAAGCGCAAACGTGAAAGCGATTTAACACGACTATATGCCACGAACTGTCGTCTACTTAGATATCGACTTCATTTCTTATAGAAATCTAGCAACTCGGTACTGAACGTGGTGGCGTGAAAGTGTTCGGTAGCAAACTAACAAAAAAACATAATACAGCGCCATCTGGCGGAGTAAATTGATACTTCACGGTCGTGTATACAAAAAGTTCGATTGATTTAAAAACCGGTCAAGAGCGAATCGGACGCCGCATTCTGTTATGCTATGTGAACATTTTTTATCAGTAATAAAGAATTTGTTTCTTCTTAACAAGTATGCTTAATTTAAAAAGAAAGAAATGATTCATTTTGCACAATTAATTTTAGCGATAAAATGGTTATAAGCATGATTAATACGATATATAATTCGATATGTATATGTATATGTATATAAATCTCTAATGCCTGGTTTATACTTTGAGAAGTAAAAGTCCGAAGTTCATTTGCTGTCAAGTAGCAAATAGCGAATGTACCTATGGACTTCGCACTTGCACTTCGCAAATCAAGCATAACATACTGTCAATGTATATAAATTTTGACAACTTAAGTAACGTCTTGTTTATTCTTCTTCTTGATGTGCCACAGAGCATACATATAATCGATAAAAACAAAGAATTCGTACAAACGATCATTTTAAGATTCTCTATTTTTACCATCACGGAACCTTAAGAAGCCGTAAGTATTAAAAAAAAGTAGTTATTATTGCTGATTTTGTAACTGTCCCTGCTTGATGTATATACCTTGTTCGAGATGATCGATCTTGGCTTGGTTACCGACTATCCGAGAAGGGAGGTAATATCTGTGTTCGCGTACAGTTCCGTCAAGCCAAAAATAAAAGAAGTTATTTCTTGCGTTTTTGAAAGCTGTTTTTTACACCATTTTTTTATTTCAATATTTCTAGTGATAACAATGTGCTGTTATGTAGTCCCACAACGCAATTAATAAGAGAGTATGGGACATTTCAAGCTCGCGTAAGCAACGCTGCGGGAAAGTCATAGTCATATATTTAAACTATTCAAATGTGCTTCGTCATAGTCTCTCGGTTTCACAAATACACTGAAAGGTACCAGAGAGACCGATAGCGATAGAAAAGCAAGTAATATTATTAGATAGGTACGAGAAACACAAAAACTAATAAAAAGTTCCTTATCTGTAAAATACAATAAGTATTTAGTTTAAAACTTCAAGCCTAAAATGGTAGTACATAGTTAACTTATAAGGCACATTATTGACCTGTGTCGCCATTTTTGGTTAACACAATCATAACTCTTAGAATCGAACCAAATACCCTTGTCGGTCATTCTCCAGACAGCCATTTCTGTATGTCCTCGGGCTTAAAAAATATAAAACTATTGAATTTGGTATAATTTATATTTTTTGTTCGTAGAAGGTACTCGTATTGAGGTGTACATGAATTTTCAAGTAAATATTCAATACCTTTCTAGGAGAAAAAAAAAATCAATACCCCATTCTCCTAATTAACACCGCGCGTCCCACTTCCGAAATCACTAATATAACTATTTTCCCCGATCATATACAAGAGGAAAGATGAATGAAAGTATTTTTATTTATTGAAAGATAAGATATCCAAATTACAAAAAAAATACCAAATTTATTTAGTAATATATCACTAAGATATAAAATAAAGAAACTTTGTCCCGATACGTGTAGTAATTCACGCGCCGCTTTCATTCTTATCCGTGCAAGGCCATTGAAGAAATAGACAGATGTCTGTAATGCATTTTGCGTGAGCAGACACTCATGTCAAGACCCTCTTGAGATAAAGACGTGTTAATGTTATGTGGATCGCACACTACGAATGTAAGTATCTAATTCGCATGTTTTGGTTCTCGTAAATGCTAATTAACACGTTCACGTTTTTAAAATCAGCCAATAACTCTATAGCTCTGTAAATTATTGTATACATTAAGAACCTCAGTATTTAACAGTTACTGGATTATGTAGTTTATCACATGTACCTAAAAGAAGTTATATTTTTTTTATCAAGAATCCCTAATACACACGTCTAATTCACGGGTCAAAAATGAACGCGTTAATTAGTTTAAGAGTAGTAAAAAAGGTTTTTGGTACATAAAAGTATTTTATTTCTAATTGCTCGCTTAAGCTAAACCAGTTTAAATTAATTTACAGGAATAATCTTTTTACAAAAATGTAATTCCCGGATGAATGATGGCATGATTAGAATGACATATATTATGTCAAACTGATGTTATTAGAGGGGCCCTAACCTTAAAATCATCCTGATGATCGTATCTGTGTGCTTAAGTGTTTGGACAATATGTTTTTTAGAGGTTATTTTATTTTTCCTAGCATATTTCTCTTGGAAAACATGAAAATTTTGCTGACCTCATTAAAAAGTTGCATTTTGACAAAAAGTGATAACTGTAATTCTAATCATGTAAGGAAAATCCTAGGGACCCGGCATCATTCTTCATATTTGTATAAATTATGTATTAAAACTACCCGCAATAATTAAACTACATACTTAAAGTTGAATGTCTGTATGTTATGTTACATAACTTATGTATGTAAAGCTTAAACGGCTCGACGGATTTTAGCATCATGAATTATGAGGTGTCCTTAGATTCAATAAAATTAACTAGTTTATTTATATCTTTTTAGTACATCGGGTTTTTAAATTTTAAATTACTTTTTTTAAAGATAGATAGGGAATGTAAAAAGTAGGAGGAAGAAGTATTATTTTTTCTTTAGCAGATACGGCAATTTATTTGTTATCGTTTGTTCATAATACCTAAGGTTTATACCTTAGTTATTATGTTAGTAAAGTTATTAATTCTGATTTTTTTTTATCGTTTTCATTGTTGATTATAGAACGATTATTTCAGTGAAATATTAGTTAGCTTATTATGTATGGATATTTTATGTTCCTAATAGTTTCAACGTTGCAATATAATAAATATGATAAAGTTAATAGACAGTCTGACAGTTTTTGTCTTATTTCCTAAAAATATATATATTTGGCATGAACATTTATCTAATAAACGCGTAGTTTTTTTGATTCGCAAGCAAGTAAACCTAATTAACGCATCGCTTTTCTAATTCGCGCGTCACGCAAATATTAAAACCCTTCTAGTTAATTAACCGCTAATAATAATTAAGTGCCCAATAAATATTAAAGTTTGAATGGTCGATATGTTACTACATTTTGCATACATTTTATCAAAAACCAAGTGGAAAAAAAGGGCGGTGTTAATTAGACTGAGAACACAATTCTGGAGAATGACCGTTGTAGAGTATCTTTAGATGGCGACTTCGGGGTCAAATTTTTCGGAATTTATAGCCCATAAAACATCGTCTTTTTCGCTCACTCTGACTTTGAAAGGGACAGATGCTTCATATAATAATTTACTAAAGTTTTCAAGGGTAATAAATCACCTGCGAGTTGTGGCATGGCCTCAAAGCTCGTGATGAATAATTTTATAAGTGATTCTAGTTTAACTAAAACAGCTTTAAAAAAAAACGCTACCCTGACCTTTATTTATTCCCGATAAAGTAAACTTAAATTCTTAACCTGCCGACTAGCAGCAGTCATCGTTGTTAATGAAGTGGTGAGAGGTAAATTACAATTAAATTAATTAGCATAGAGGTGAGTATTCCACCTTAGTATTCAATTTTGGCAGCACCCACTTACCATCAGTTGGCCTGCATGCTCGTTCGCTTCTTCAGACCAAAACAAAATTAATCAAAAAAAAACGGAGTGGATGAGGACGACACCTTTCCGAAAATACAATAGTTCGGCTTTTCATGACAAGTATTGTAAAAAAAATATGATAATATTTAATAGTAATGTCAACCCTAGGGCATAATAGTACATTACTTAACAAGGGCTGTAAAAGAAAGAAAGCCCGAAATCGCAGGTATTTGAGACCCGAGCCGTAGGCGAGGGTTGTAAATATGCGATAGAGGGCTTTCTTTTTTACTGCCCGTGATGAGTACACAATTTTACGTCTTCACCTGGCCACAATGCGAGTTTTACCGTGCGCGCAGCGTGCGATAAAACTCACATTATGGCCAGGTGTTACGTAAACATTGTTTTTAGTACGATCGAGTTTCAGCCATTGACCCTATCATCTACAATGAGGCTTAAGGGTTGAAACGATAAGTTTTTTGTATTAAACATTTAAGCCGTTGCTCGAAAACGGTTACAAATATTAACATAAATTCTTGGCGAAAAATAAATTAATAATGATCTCCCATTTTCGGGTTGGGCCTTTGTCCTTTTCCAACCTGTAGGCTTCAGAGCCCAATCACCATCGGGAATGCAACGTTACATGAAATAAGTTTCTGTCAAAAAAACATTTTTGGGACAAGTTGCCGAGTGTATTTTTTTTTATCTGTTTATCAAAACTAAAGTCCCGATAATTTACATACTTACATACGAACAGTGGGTCTACGTCAAGTATAGCGGAGATCCTGTCGCCACCTTCCGATTCCATCTTTAGATAAGCTCTTTCATACCATTATTTTGCATTCTCATCGGGTTTACATATGTAATCCAAATTTCAGCCCATTCCATTAACAAGAACTGGTTCACTGGCTTGGTGAACTTCACACACGCTCTTGCGTCACTAGCAATGTCAATGAGAAACTGACCAGCTCTAGTAACACTCACGGTCGCCTCAATTATTTAATCTATGCCGCAGTTCTTTTTTTGAGCATCGTTTAATCATTGGAGTCGTTAATGATCTGAAACGTTACGCTATTGTGCTTAACTGCTTACCTACTCCAATTTATTGTTATATCATCATCGTAAGTAGTTGAGATTGCCAAAGAGATAAACTTTTACAGGTATAACTTTAAACATGTTTTAATACTTTAATAAAGATTTTTGGAGAGGCCTTAAAAGTTCCCCTCGTCTTTACTTACAAGCTAGTATGTGTAGTAGTCTTGCAAAAACAAAAGTCCAAGACCGTTAAAGACGGAAGATGGTCGATTGAACAATGATCGGCTTTTACTTTTGATTAATTTTATTTGTTATTCTCTCAATCACTTGATACTGGCAAAATCGTTACGGAACCGCCATTAATAAAAAAAAGAACAATAATTCGTGCAATTTATTTTATTTTCCTGTTATTCTAAAGTGACTTAGTAGCAAAAATTGCAACAATTGCCCGTCAAAACTATGGACCCGTATGAGAGGTGGCAATTATTGTTAAAAAAAATAGCCGTGTACGTGCACCTTTAGAGGTGATCTGATGATGAATGAAAACAAGGTCAGCGCTGTACGAAACTCAGTTATATACTTTCAGTTATATTTTATATGGAATAGGGTGGGCTTTTACATTATTCCCGCTAATATTATAAATGTGCAACTTTGTGTGTGTGTGTGTGTGTGTGTGTGTTAGTTTGTTACTCCTTCACGCTGCCACGGCTGAACGGAATTGGATAAAATTTGAAACGAAGATAGCTTATATCCTAGATTAACACATAGGTTAATTCCATCCCGAATTTTTCCCGACAAACCCCGAGAGAATAACGATAATCGAAATGAATGCGGATGAAGTCACGGGCAAAAGCTAGTTAGGAAATAAATCCGCTAGTTGCTTTCGTAGAGCTGGTAGAGCTAATTTACTACTGGTATACTACTCGTCATTCAGAATTGTTTGTTTACATTAATAAATATTAAGGCATCCCATCTTAATCCTCAGGGTCGGCAATGCTCAATGCATTGGTACATATACGGTTTAAAAATTGTAGTCTGGAGAATGCAAATGTCTATGGGTTTCAGATCCCCTTACTGGCCATGGCCTGTGTTCTCGTTTGCATTATCTATACCATTAAAACCCCTGACTTACATGGTAATTATCATAAAAGGTATGTCAGGCTAACGTGACCAAATTCAGTCCACTAAATTATATGCCATACTGACCTTAAACCATAGCTACGGGCTAACGATACATGTTTAATCACTGTCATAACATGCCCAAGCGCAGACGCGGGTATTTTCTAATGAACAAGTTGATAAAGCCTTTGTTCGATCGATTCGGCCGTGAGCTGCGCACGAGTGCATGGGCGACGCGTCTTGGGCATTGTTTTATCAAATCAACATTGCTATTATGTTGTCAATAAGTAATGATTGGCGGATAAAGGTCAAATTGGTTAATGAAATAGATATTATTAATGTATATTGGTAATGACAAATTATATTGGTGAATGACTAGGAAACTACGAAAAATGAAACAAAATATTTTATAGGCCTTTTATGATCGTGTTTATTGATGTAGGTAAATGTGGATAAAACATCTGTCCCTTTCTGACCAATATGTAAGTGCGAGAGTGACGGATGCTTTATTCACCGCGATAATGCGATCCTAATTATTTAGAAAAAAAATTAAAAGCATCCAAGACTCAGAATCTAATACTCGCGCTCATCGTACGAATATTTCCCTATTACCGGTAATCGAACCCGGGATCGCTAGCTTTCTAGGCAGTGTCACTACCAGTACCAACTACGCTAAACGCGTCGTCAAAATATACTTAAATAACATAAATACAGAGTAATGGAGAACATCCTTCTTTTTTGAAGGCGGTTAATATTTATATACTCAATTGTCCTAATTACGTAATCGAAGCAACCTACTTGCTCCTCGACTCGGCCTTTCGCCGAGTCCTCGAGTCCACGTGAAGTCAGTGACTTCATAACTACGATTTCACGCTAAGGTCGTTACTCGAAATAAAATGATCATTATACACTAAGGGCCACTTGCACCGAAAATTGAACACTGGGTTTAGACACTTACTCGAGTTAGTGTCAAAACCCAGTGTTCAATTTTCGGTGCAAGTGGCCCTAAAGCCCGCTTGCACGTAAATTTAACCCTAGGTTAACCCCAGGTTAAATTATTAAAGAATGTCAGATTCATATAAGAACTGACAATTTTAACAAATAACCTGTTAACCCTGGGTCAACCTAGGGTTATCATTCACGTGCAAAACTTTAGAGCGGGGAAAATGTGAATGTTTGTTAGAAATATCTAAAAATAGTTTTATAGAGAATAAGTAGAATGATACGTATAAATATTACTATCATAAATATCAGGGGACAATTTTACACAAATCGGCCTAATCCCACACTGAGCTCTAGCAGGGTGTCCACTTTCTGGAAAGTCAGAGAAAGTCAGGGAAAAGTCAGGGAATCTAAGGGTGGTCAGGGAAAGTCAGGGAAAGTCAGGGAAGCTTTGGGGAAGTCAGGGAAAAAAGTTTGAAAAGAAACGAAATACTTTCCATCCATATCAATTCCAACCAACATCAATTCTGTCCCAGTGATTGGTAATCTAAAATCTTAGGGATATTAGGTACGGCACTCGTATGAAAGTTGTTCTAAATTCGTAATTTTAATAGTTCTCAAAAATACTGTGGGACAGTTTGATTTTTTACGAATTCCTTAATGATAATATATTACTTGCATATTTTTTGTAATATAATTGCTAAAAAAATATTTTGAATAACAACTTCCCTTGAAATATGTTTCGAATGTTTGTTTCTTTTTAAGGAACTTGTACCTTCATTTATTTTTCTTAATAAATAAAAGCTAATCATGTACATGTATAATATTATAATGAAAACACTCAACACACTTCCCAATTTCTTATTCAAACAATGATGTTTTAAATTTGAAAAATCGAATAAAACTATTTTTATTTCAGCATTATCTCTTATGACGATGTTACGTATAGTAAGATCTTTACGTAATTTCTCTATCAGAGAAACAAAATAAAAATAACATGAACATTATTCAGATTTTTTATATTCAGGGTGACAGGTAACTCGACCTATTCCTTGAAAGGGGATATACTGGAGCTAATTACTTATTCTTATTTTATTTATTCAGCTACTATCTAAAATAAGCCCAGCCTAGCTTATAATTCTACCAAACGTATCAGAGATTGTATAAGACGCTACCGGAGTTTGTGGTCCTTGCGGTTCTTGCCACTTCTGTAGAGGGGACCTTCATGTTCAGAACCAATCGATACAAATCTCGGGACTAAATTACAACAAGGGGTTATCTTATCAATCAACCAACCGATTTATAAAATATTGTATCATGACAGATATATCCATCGATGTCGGTAACTGAGACACGACGGATAGAAGCTAATGCTAATACCAAACTAAATCGAGTTAGCAGCTTAACACGGTAATTTAGTCATCGAAGCAAAATTAGCGTGCGCCGGCGACCTTCTCAAAAATGCGCTAATTGTCGATCGGTTATGACACTGCGCATGACTTTCGAAGGAATTTCGGCTGGAGGCTGCTGCGGAGGTCATAGGCCTACCTGTAACACAAACATACATCGATTATAGTGTGAGAAATCTTTTGCCAATAAAGGGAACTCCGAAACTAAAAGAGATAAGATAATTTATCCTTAGGAACTAGGTTTTAGGCAGAATTAACGCTGATGAAATGAGAGTTCTGAGAGTATAGGCATGTGTGGAGTTAGGATGATAGAGTAAGAAATAGCGAGATCCGAGAACGATGTGGATTGAAAGAAGATGTAGTGACAAAGATCGAAAAGGGTATGCTTAGATAGTTTGGTCATTTAGATGGACGAAAGAAGAGTTGTTATACGAAAGGGTATGGCGAGAATGAATTATGAGGAACTAGCTTTTGCCCGCGACTTCGTCTGCGTAGAATTAGTAATTTGGGTAGCTTATTTTTTATCCAAGCTGATTTTTTATCATTGCTTACTTTTAAATAATAAAAGAAAATGATGGTTTTGATTTGTAATCATCAATAATGCGTACAACCAGAATGTAAAGAACAGATAAATAAATTATTAGTAACTGCGACATATTATTTAGTTTATCACGTTTCTGTAAACTACGTTTTTTTGTTTTCCCGTCCTTTGCTAACACGTGAAGATTTTGTGGACTTGACTCTCGTGAGCACGCCACATATATTTGTCCATGAGAAAAACAGTTTTTAACTAAATGTACACCTGCAACTTTCAGTGTTTGTCCTTGTGCTTTATTTATTGTCATTGCGAATGCTCATTTTAGGGGGAACTGGACTCTCTTAAACTGGAATGGTAAATCGGTCGGGATTATTGGAATACGGGGAATTCGTACACCTTCTTCCTGTCATAATGATTGCTTTTACAATATTGCGTCCCAGGTGTGTAATTTGCAGTCGTGTGCCATTAAGTCTCGGTGCGTCATGATTTCGCATCAACAGGACTCGAACGCCAACTTTAAGTCTCAACTTATGGGAAGGCACTAACCAGCTTGAATAAATATTACTGTAGTAGGTTTGATGGACATTTATGAATAAGGGGGTATATATTTAAAATGTTGATTCCATCTTAAAAACTTCCTATAAGTGATGAAAACGGAATTACGGATTCAAAATATCTCTAGACAAAATTTTATTTTATTTTTATAGGGAGTGATGATTTCCCGGATAAAGACTGCCCTATCATGTTCCATGGGCCACAAACTATCTCTATACCAAATTTCATGAAAGTAAATCGGAAAAAGTAGACCATAAAAAAATTATTGAACCCCCCTCCCCTCCACCCATCACTCACCAAGTCACCAGTAAGGGGGTGATATTCGGGATAAAAATTATCGTATGCCCCTCCTCGGAACTACATATAAATATCCCTATATCAAATTTCATTTAAATCGGCTCAGCGGTTTTAATAGCTCTATGCAAATTTTAATCCTCCATTTCAACCCCTTAGGGGATTAATATCGGAAAAAAACTATCCTTTATCCTTTCCCGGGATTCAAACTATCTTTGCACCAAATTTCATCTAAATCGGTTCAGAGGTTTAAGTAGCTCCATACAAATTTTAACCCCCCATTTAACCCCTTAGGAAATGAATTTCATCCATCTCAATCGGTTCAGCGGTTGAGGTATCTCCATACAAATTTGAACCCCCCATCTCACCCCCTTAGGGGATGAATTTCGGGAAAACTACTATCCTATGTCCTTTCCCAGGATTCAAACTATCTCTGCACCAAATTTCATCTCAATTGGTTCAGCGGTTTAAGTATTTCCATACAAATTTTAACCCCCCATTTCACCCCCTTAGGGGATGAATTTTGGGGAAGAAAACTATCCTATGTCCTTTCCCAGGATTCAAACTATCTCTGCACTAAATTTCACCTAAATCGGTTCAGCGGTTTAAGCGTGAAGAGGTAACAGACAGACAGACAGACAGACAGACAGACAGACAGACAGACAGATAGTAATAGTAATAGTAATAGCAATAGTATGGATAGGCTTACTAAGTTTATCAACTCGTAATAGTATAATAATATACATCATATTCTTACTGTCCAACATTTTTATCATAATGTGCGAGGAAAATGGCTCTGACATACAAACAACAGTGCAATTCCATTTTGCATAAGTATTTGGACGAGAAACTCTTAACAAACCGCACTTCATACAACATTACACAACTTCTGTCGACTGTCAAGATACAATCCAATTACTCCCACAAACAATTACCTAAATACGATAGGTACACACAACACATATTTACTTATCTTTATACTGCCTACCCATTTTTTAAATTCCATAATTTCCAAACCAACCTTGCCCTCAAACTATCGTCTTCATTGCAAAACGAACTAGAGCAATGCCACGCGTTTAAAAAAGTCCCACACCATCCAATACCAACTCCCCAACACACCGTGAGAACAACCTTAGTAAAACCAGCGATGTATATCAAATACTGTGAAATGTTGGACATCCGTTGCCCTGAAGTGGTGAGTTTACTTTCAATCTTGTACCGAAGGTCGTAAGGTTCATTAGAGTTCGACGGTGATGCAGGAAGTGTGGAATGGAGGTGTGGTCGTTACGCAATGCGTATGGTGCTACCTGTCAAGGCGAATCAGTTAAATAATCTCGGTTAATTTATAAAAGTAGTTTGTTGTTAACTTTAATACGGTTTTGTTGGAACTTACAAATGATAATAAGTAGTTACAGCTTATAATTTATAATTTGTGTAAGTCATATTTATCGCTATTGATAATCCATACTAATATTATAAATGTGAGTGTGTATGTTTATCCGTCTTTCACGCTGCAACGGCTGGACGGATAGGGATGAAACTTGGCACACATAGATTAAGCCCTGGAATAGGATATAGGATTTTATCCCGGAAAATTGGACCGTTCCTGAGGGAGCAAATGCTATTCTATTATCAACTAATCCTATTAATGCGAGTATCCTACCAATCCTACTAATGCGACTTATCTTTATACGTAATGACTAACGTTTGACGTTAAAGTGACATAAAATGCTACCGGTCGCCGATCATTAAATATTATAAATGCAAGAGTTTGTGTATTAGTTTGTTACTTCTTCACGATGCAACGAATGGATGGATTTGAATAAAGTTTGAAATGGAGATAGCTTATGTATACCCCGAATTGAGCCCGGATAAATACATCATCGCAATCTACGTGGAAGAAGTCGCGGGCAGAAGCTATTTACAAATAAAAAATATAACTTTTTGCGATTTTGGAAAAACTACCCCTAAGGGATAAAGAAGGGTGTAGAATTTTGTAAGACCATACAAACACTCATGAGTTTCGTCATTTTTGAAGTTAGAAACGTGAAAATTGTTATAAAGCCTGCTATTTACAACTTTCAGCGATTCTGAAAAAATATACCTAAGGGGGTGAAATGGGGGGGTAGAAGTAGTATATCGAAGTTAAATAAACTCATACCTATGATCTATGATAATAGCTGTAATGTACTGGGGGTAAGTACAGTTGGTTAGGTTAAGTTTTTTTGACCGAAATAAAGTACACTAACTATTATTTATTCTTTAAAAACGAATTGGGCACTTACACCTACTATAATACTTTACACACTAACATCTAAATCATATAATTCGTTCAGTGTGAAATTGTGCGACTTTAGTTTATACATGAAATTACAGCAACCAAGCTCTTCGCAGCGTCGCGGACGCCGGGAGTTTGAATAGGAGCGGCAAAGCCCGCTCGCGCTCAATGCGCTCATTCATCGGAGAACTTCGTCCTTATTGCTTTGTTTGGGATATTGTCAGATTGTATTATTGAAATACAAAATAGGGATAAAAAAATCTGCAAACCATTTTTCTTTCTGTTGTATCGTAAAAAAATGGTATGATTATACATATATAGTACAAATCCTAAAAAAGCAACAAATACTGAAAACTGGTCAGGTGCGAGTCGGACTCACATACCACATGCCGAGGGTATTTTTATCGACTACGATTTCGGCCAGAGCGATTCTGTGCGCTGGATGTTACTACCTATTTACATCCTATACGACATATATTATAAATGCGAAAGGTTATGCGTGCGAGAGTTTGTTACTTCTTTGCTAAAAAGTATGGACGAATTTGGGTTACATACAAATTAGGAGTAGAGTTTGCTTATACACTGGTTTAACACACAGGGCTACCTTGCACCCCGAAATAAATCACTGTACTAGTGAGATGGCAAAATTACAAATTCTTCGCGGACGAAGTCGCGGGCAGAAGCTAGTTAAATTATAAAGGGATTTTTTGATGAAACCGTAATTAAAATAAACAACCTTTTATCTACACTTTTATCTTAGCTTTTTTTAATGTTAAAAATTCAGCGATGTCAAAAATATGATTCGTGATAATTATTATGGACGCAAATACATATTGCCAAAAAAAACAACGTGCCTTTAAAAAAAAAGATGCGAGAGGTAAGTAGCTTGCGATTTTATTTTATTCATATTTTAGTACGTGTCTAATATCCTATGACACAGACTTATAGAGATTGCCCTAAATAGACCTAGGTATAATAAAAACTTGTGACACTACGACTTTGCCATAGTCGTCTATCCCTTTCACAAATATATAATTTTATTGAGATAGAGCATAAAGAAGAAGACTTTCAGTTATAGATAATGTAACGCCTCCATAATATCTAAGTTTTTAATTAAATTTGGAAGAAGGAGGTTTTTATCTTGGATAGCAAGCAAAACCTTTGCAATAGGTTTAGCGATGGTTTTTTGACGGAGAGCGAAAAAAAGGAGGATGGAAAAAAAAAACAAGAAGAATGGGGAACAGAAAAACATGAAAAAGATTATTTAAAAGAATTAGTAAATAAAGTGTACACGAATCTGTTTTCGCGCTACGAAATCGGATAATGTTAGCCAGTATAGCATGCGGTAGAGGCAGAAGTTCAGGGAAGTAATCATCTGTATCAGTTTTTGTGAACCAGTATAAATTATTCTCGTGCGGATACCACTAATTTGGTTTATGTTTTTAATCATTTATTTTCAGCTTTTATCGTAGAGTACAGTACATCCTTTCAACTTCTGGATCTGTTCATCTTGCAATTAAGAAATTCATGTAATAAAGAAAATCAAACTGATATATTTATCTGGGGTAAAGTCCCATTGACATGAACGTTCTAGTGTTCAGGATCTCATACATCGATTGATGAATCGAAGTTCAGATGAAGATCAAGGTCTCGCTGAACGCTGTCCCTGAGAAACTGATATAAGAAAATGATCATTCAAGTCTACGGACAATACAGTAATTTAAACTTCCTACGGAAATACAAGAGAGGCGAAAGTAATGCCCAAAGCTTGAATTAATTGCTTGATGTAACTGTTTTCCAAGGATATACTACTTAAGCTATCTTTTCCACCTTTCATTCATTCATATATCAAGTCCTTCATAATATTTTCTCTTTGGCTATTTAAAGTATTGCCCTATCAGAGTGCTTGTATTCTTAAATAAAAGTTAAGAAAAGAAACAAAATCACAAACTACGCACTCTATAGAGGGTTTCCTCTTGACCCCTAGCTTGACAGAGACTACTGATCGACAGACATACAATAAATAGGGAATTCCTTTAGTATCATCTTAGCATCTTAGATCGCGCTAGAGGGATACCCAGTCTGGTGACGAGTCTCATAGGTCTGACGATAGCCAGGGGGCACTACCAGCTCCAGAGCGGGTGTGGGGCTCTACCGTTAGCGCAAACCTTACATGTTTTCCAAACATGTACTCAGTTTTTAGTTATTTTTCACTCCCATAATCTCATTCTACAAACAGCTCGATAGTTTCCTTTCCTCAGTGTTAATTAGATTTCCAAATTGTTTGAGTTATATTTTCCTTTGGTTGGTTCAGGAGATCCTACCATGTTTTTTCTAGCTTTTGTAGGATTGTTCTCAGTAGCCACTTCTCAAAAGTATTTGGGTTACATTTCGGGTTATGACGTAGGTTTCTAGTTCCTTTATCCCTAGACAGATCACTTGGCCATTACAATTCCGTATTTGCTACAATCTAGATCAATTCTAAAAGTTTTCTTAGGGAATAGCGAGGCAGAGTAGGGTATGACGTCGGTTTTTGATGCTTAAGTTTAGTTAGGTAGCTTGGGAGATTACAAACTATACAGAATTTTGTAATTTAGAAAAACGTTATTCTTTAATGCATATATGTTTGTATTATTATGTTATAAAAAATACAACAAAACTTGAATTGAAACGCATAGTAACGCGTGTTGTTTAAATAAATGCACAAAGTCCAATTTTATTACCACTTTAGTCCAACACTTTAATGAAAACGGGTGCTAATACTTTAACGATGCAATTAGAGAACAAACGATAAGCCGTTCCATTCATCGGTGCAACTCAAATGTCCCGGGGCTCTATTCTACTCGTGAAAACGATACTGCTGTTGATTTTGTTTGTAATAGCCGTCATTATTGTCAAGTAAATAAAAGCTATCATAACGCTGACAAAACGATAACATGTCGACAGCAATATGGTATTATGCCAAGTAAATTAGAGCTCCTGAACGATGTAGTATTCAGCCCAAAGAGTCATGATAGTTAACAGTTATCTTTCTTTCTCAAATGGCTTCATCACCCATCCATAAGCTTATTGAGAACGCATGATAAATGCAAACATATTTAACAAAATACGGTGTCTTTCTGATTGTGCACAACATCTACGTTCTATTTTACTTGGTGAAAACAACTTGCGCTGGCCGCCTATCATTGCTACGTATCCTCCGGACGTCGACAGGGTTTTCAACAATTCAAAAAAACTGTGTCTGGGTGATATGTAGTGCAAGGTTTAGTGATAGCTGTACCCCACTGTTCGCAAATCTGCACATTCTACCAGTTCTGCCTCTACCATGTTTGTACATTAGAAGCATATCTATTTTTGTTAATTCCCACCAATTCTATTTCAAAAAACGCAGTGAGATTTTTCAAAGGTCAACGAGGAAAAGTATTTTGTGTCTAATGTATAAACCTCCTTAGTTGTAACAAGGCGATGTATGTATTCCTAACATACATCGCCTTGTTACAACATATGTATAGAATTTTACAGCCATTTACCAGAAAGTATGAAGTCGCTTACAGGAAACCTTTTCAAGCGCATATTGACAAAATGGCTTTTGGATAAAATAATTATAGTGTTCAAGTTTATTTTAAATTTAATGTAAATGTATTATAACACATATTATATTGATTTTTTTTTGACGAGTTAAATACCTAGATAAACCAGCAAAATATTTGCACGCTTGCATGTGGGCTGAATACACTGCGAACATTATTAGGTACCTATGTACCACCTTAATTTATTACTGTACTAGCCCGCGACTTCTGCCCGCGACTTCGTCTGCGTTATTCCCTCGGGATTCTTTTAATTTTCCGGGAATAAAAGTAGCCTATGTGATAATTCAGAATGTAAGCTATCATCATTCTAAACTCCGTAGCCAAAACGGCAAAAAAGAAACCCTTACACCTAGTTTCGTCATGTCCATCCGTCCGTATATCACAGGCATTTTACTCGAAAACTCCAAGAGGTAAATGAAGGACATAGGTGTCTTGTAGAAACTGCTACCTACTTAGTTTGGTAGTTAAAAAACAAAAATAAATATTTCTAGGGGGGGCACTAATGTAAAAGAAGATAAAAAAAATCACCTTAAGTCATCGTCTGGCACATATTTCAACAGTTCTTTTGAAAACACTAAGTTTTTTTTGATGGTACGTAAGGTGAATATTTCCGGGAAGAATCGCTCCGCAAGTTGCATACATTGTGTATCCCCCCACCCTTTATCTTTTAACCCGTATCTGTCTAAAAATAATGATAAAAATCACAAAGGTAACGCCTAATAAAATTAATACTTTCAAAGAAAAATAGTTTCAATATGATCGGATATACCATTTTTGAGTAAGGTACCTACCTTTTCTGAAAAGGACGTAATTGCCATGAAGTTTCTTTTACTGGTGCACTTTTTTGAGATACTTAGTTTTTGTGAAGTAACAACTTCGAAACCCTACACTGAGCATGGTCAGACATGCTCTTGCCCGCTTTTTATCAATTTTGACGTTAATCAAGTTCAAAATCAATTCGACGACTGAAAGGGACAAAACTTCCACCACGATATTTGCGACACTGGTTTTAAATCGAAACTCAATAACTTTAAAACAGCAAAGCCGATATGCTATCAAGCATCAGAACAATAAATATGAAATGGAAACCACTCTTAACGCCGTTTATCGATTCCAACGCTAAACAGGCGACCTAACAATCGGCGGTCGGATTAACCCAGACAGGCCCCTATAATATTTTTAAGTTCATATCTCGAATATACAGATGTTTTCCCTTCTACAACATTATTATATGTAGGTACATATAGATAAACCTGGACACCGTTTATTGAAACCTTTTAGTGAAAACCGCATTAACATTTCCCTTCTACAACTTTATTGTATGTACTTCTACAACTTTATTATTTATTATATGTATGTATGTATAATTATAGTAGATTGCGATATACTTAAAACTTTTAAAAGATACTGATGTTTCTTCTGCTTTTTACTATTCGTAGGTAAGTACCTAATAATGCATGCAGTCAATGTCAAATGAAAAAGACAAAGTTCGAGGCACTGTAAAACTTTGACAGACTGACAATGACTGACGGAATTCTAATTGTGATACTGACCACGCCGCGTATCTAAATGATAATTAAAATGAGAACTATTTATCGTTCAAAAC
Organism: Acleris literana; assembly: GCA_946894065.1. Classification (NCBI taxonomy): domain Eukaryota; kingdom Metazoa; phylum Arthropoda; class Insecta; order Lepidoptera; family Tortricidae; genus Acleris; species Acleris literana. Next base: position 24,682,075 of record OX335669.1, read on the forward strand.
ATAAAAATAAAAATAAGAATAAGAATAAATAATATTTATTCACGTATTAAAACATGCACGATGAAACCTGCCGTATTTTTATTTTAAATGTTGAGTGTGATTTATGGACAATGTTAAAACTCAAGCGCCCCACAGACAAACAGTTCGACGGCCGATTTTAGCTTGACAGTTCATCGTGTTAGAACACAAACTGTCAGGCGGCAGACCATGTTGGAACTACCTGGCAAACTGATAATCTGTGGGCGCCTTAAGTGCGAAAATAGTAAATGGGCAACTAAACAGTAAAAGAGACAGAGAGAGTAAGAGAATTTTAATGATCAAATCAAAATTGTAAAATAAAATAGGATATTGGTTATCGAAATATTATCTTAAACATGTATACGAACTTGCGTATGCAATATTGCGCATAAAACAATGTTTTCAAACAACAACGTGACACCTTTAGTTTCTATTGCAACGTCGCTTGTGACGTTAATCTATGATCGCGTGCTTTTTTGTCTTGATCGCTCCAGTTATGGGAGGGATATGGTATGTCCTTATCTATGATGTCAAATAACATGGCGTCACATTTTTTACAACAACAAATTTGAATTATTTATTTTGCCTCTTTATACCATTTTGTACACTGATTTTTAAAAAAAACCTTAAATTTAGTTGCAATGTAATAAACGGAGAGCAAAACTTTGATATCTGTAATCACGTAATTTAATCGACGGCCCCCGAATAGGGTTTTAAAGAAATACCTATAATTGGACTAATTTGATAATTTCTTATTTGTTTTAACATTAAACGAGAAATTCTGAAATATGTACAGTTTAATTTGTTACGAAGGGTAAATATACAAAGTTTCAAGTGACCAGCTCAATCCGGTAACTTTTTTCCATACTAACTTTGACCCCTCTTTTCCCCCATTCTATAATCATATCTTATTTTTTTTATATATTAACCTGGTCACCGTTTATTGAAACCTTTTAGTGAAAATCACATTAAAATTGGTTCAGTGGTTTCCAATTGATGCGAGGAGAAACAAAATTAAACAGACAAACAGACACCAATTCTAAAAATTGTAGAAAGGTGTTCTGCTGCTCATTTTGAGGGCCTCTATAGTATTTTTAATTTTTTATCTCGAATGTACAGATTTTTGCCTACAACTTTATTATTATGTATATTTAGATTCTAATTCTAGAAAATAAACTTAGGTATTTGATTTGATTTGATTGTCTTATGACATGTTATCGTACCTAAAATCAACGTTATGATAGCCTTTATTAGGTAGAGTTATAAAACAATACCATTACATGCCAAAAGTAATATGGTTTTACCGAGTAGAATAAACCCTCGTATCAACAAGGCTAAACGCATCGCCAAAAAAATAACATACGATTATTATAATAACCAATAACCTACTAAAACAGTTTAATTCCACGCAAATGTTGCGTAATGGATTACTTTGTTTGCAGAAAACACTGACAGTTTTATCCGTTGCCAACTTTTTTCCAAGCATCCGATTTCCGATTTTTTGTACAACTCGTTAGCCTAGTTGGTTTGGTACACTGAAAAAAATAATTGATCGCTTGTAACAAGATTTTGATTGTTGTGCATAAGCGTCTTGATCCTATACGAGCCTAACAAGACGATAGATACATCAACTAAGACGTTAGATACATCAACTATGATGTTAGTTGAATTACTAAAGAAATTGCTGTAGTTAACTATCAGCTTTGGTTGATATAACTAATATCTTAACTATTGTAATATTTTTTTGTCAACTAAGTGAAAATCTCTCTTTGTAGACTCTCATTTTTTTGAGTGTAGGGCTCCTGCCTACGGAGCTAGCGGTCTCGGGTTTAAATTAGGGATGCAACGATATGTCTATTACGATACCGATACGGATGACGAATGCATCGTAATAGCGAAAACCATAACGAATGCGATAACGAATGCATTACGATTTTTAATTTACATCTAATAAAACAAGGAAATTTAGTAAAATCAACATTTATTTAAATTTTAGACAATTTACCACCTAAATGTCATACTTAAAATCAATTTCTTTCAAATTCTTATTAAGATTTTTTTTTTTCAATTATCAGGTTCTACCTACTTATAAACCAGCTATGGAAAACAATCTTTCTGAATCTACAGTAGCTGGTTTGATGGACAAATACTTATGGGCCAATTTTTTCAGGTTAGGAAATACAGTATTTTTTCTCCAATAACTTGAATAGTTTGTATCAACGTCAAAAATATGAAAGATGGCTGTCATTAGTGTTGCCAGCGCAAACATCGATGCTGTTTTGCATTCATTTTTACGTTTTTTTTACATCAAACTAGTTTTAAGAATCGTTATAAATCGTAATACGTTTTACGATACGGATAATTGTCAAAAATAACGATAACCGTATCGTATCGTTGCATCCCTAGTTTAAATATATAAGGGCCGATTTTGTGTGATGAGCGGGAGCATTGGTTTCTGAGTCTTGGATGTAAGTATTATATGTATTTATTTCTCTATATAAATGTTTATATCGTTGCTAGTTTGGGACTACGTCAATTAGTGTGATATTATCACTTGTTGATATTTATTTATTTATTTATTATTTATTTGCTAAAAAACGATTCACAAACTGATCGATTTCACAAACATAATATCATTTTGCAAAACGCTTTTTGTTCCGGAAAGCATTATTTCAGGATTTTATAAAACTAACCTAACCTAATCTAGTCGTACAAGATAGCCCTGAAATAAATCCCGAAATATTTACAGTATCGGAAATAAAAAGTGTTTTGCAAAATGATACGTTTGTGAAATCTTGTGTATGATTGGATACATTTTTACCACTAGTAAAATTATGGCAGTTCCGCGCACGTTGAAGTCTATTGTTGTATTTTTTTTAATCAAAGATAAACTTCATGCATAACGCTGTAATTTATTGTACTACACTATGTATAAATTATAAAGAGGAAAGATTTGTGACGAATAAATTCAAAAATTAATGGAATGATTTCAAAAATTCTTTCACCGTTACTATGCTAATTTATTCTTGGCTATGTTTTATTTTTCTACGCGGACGGAGTCGCGGGCAACAGCTATTCTAACAATATAAATATACAAATCACAGTCTTTACCAATCACGGGACTATGGGACTCCGGACCTTTGGAAGGCGTACATGGAGCCGAAGCCAACACGCAGAGGCCCTTTACACAAGATTTATTTAATAAAGTGATGGGACACCAACCGGCGATTGTCCCTGAGTTCACACTATAGAAGTATGCTCCCACGGACAACCATCCGGTTAATGTGGGACGAAGGATGGGAACTTATATTATAATTAGGGAAATAATAAATAAAATAAATATCAGGAGACAATGTCACACAAATTATACCTAGTCCCAAGCTAACTTCTAGGCTTGTACTATGGGGACTAGACAACGATAAAGTCACTTATATAGAGAAATACATACTTAAATACAGAGAAAACATCCAAGACGGAGGAACAAAATATTCGCGCTCATTATACAAATAGCTGCCCTTACCGGGATATGAACCCGGGACCGCTAGCTTCGTAGGCAGGGTCATTGCACTACCAACCAGGCCATCGCGTCGTCATCAAATGTTTGACCCTAGGACATTTTTGATGTGTGTAGTTGAAACAAAGAGTTTTACAAAACTGGATTCCTGCAAACTGGCTCACAAACACGGTACCAAACCGCCTTAGTCGGGCCGCGACGTCACCGCGCGGTTGGTTGCGTGCGTATTAAGTATCGAGCGACGCGCATCGAAGCAACCCTAACGCCAGAGCAAAATTCAAAATTCAAAATTCAACATATTTATTCAGTAAATTGGTCACATGAGGGCTCTTTTACACGTCGGTAATATGGAGTGAATCTACCAGCACTTCGGACAAGAGCATCATTGCGGAGAACAAGCGCCGCAAGAAACTCCAGCAGAAGGGCATTGTCAGAGCAGCAGCGGCAATATTTAAATTGTGTCACAAATCAGAATTTTGAATGTAGGCGAGCTAGTTTCTTTGGCAATATCAGTATTCTTTCGTGTAAATACTTAGTTAGGACCGAAAAATATACAATAAGCATTTAATGCCGTATTCATTTTTAGGGTTCCATAGTCAAACTAGGAACCCTTATAGGTACATAGTTTCGCCATGCCCGTCCATCCGCAGCTTAGCCCAGAGACTCTTTGTTCTAGGGTACCTCCCCTACACGTAACGTGGATATGTATTTTTTTTCCTCGTCTACCCCATGGTTTGGGGTGACGTTGTATTGGTTTATCAAAAATATTGCGGCTTTGTGAAAACAATTAATCGATTAAGGGATCCGTTTGTGAAATATTAAGATTTAGAGTGCGATTTTTTGTTAGAGTCAAGTGTTCCCCCAGTCCCCTACAGCCAAAACTACAAATACTAAAAATCTGATAAATATCTTATTATCCGGAGATACAGGCGACTAAAATCAAATGACTTTAAATAGAGAATTAGTTCATACTTGTTGTTTTTTGAGATAGTTTTTGTGTAGTAACGGCTTTGGAACCCTACACTGAGCATGGTCAGACATGTTCTTGCCCAGTTTTTAGGGTTCCGTAGTCAAACTACGAACCCTTATAGTTTCGCCATGTCCGTCCGTCCGTCCGTCCGTCCGCAGCCTAGCTCAGAGACTCGTAGTACTAGAAAGCTGTAATTTGGCATGAATATACATATTAGTCACGCCAACATGTTGAAAAAAAATGTTTTTTACTGTACCGGGGAGGTAACGTGTAACGTAACGTGGGGATGTTTTTTTTTTCTCGTCTACCCCATAGTGAGGGGTGTCGTTGGATAGGTCTTTCAAAAATATTGCGGGTTTGTGCAAACAATTTTTCGATTAAGGTATCAGTTTATGAAATATTAAGCTTTAAAGCGCTCATTTTTGTTAGAGTCAAGTGTCCCCCCGACTACAGCCAAAACTACAAATACTAAAAGTCTGAAAAATATCTTAAATGAAAGCACATATAATGAATTTAATAAGAAAACTATCAAGATTAAGTAGACCTCATTGGTTTTTGAGTTACAAACGAATTAAATGTTTATACATACCTAAAACTTATTTGCGGTGTTGGTAAACTGACCGCGACCTATGTCGATGTATCGGGATAATAGTTTTCCAACGGCAAAGTTAAGTTTGTCGCGAAGTCTTATTTGTTTGTAGTAACGGCTTCGGAACCCTACACTGAGCGTGGTCCGACATGCTCTTGCCCGGTTTATTATTAAATTGTCGTGCATAAATCATTTCCTGTTCATATTTAAAAAGCAATTCGCATTCATAAATGAAAAAGCAATTAATTTGTATGTTACCTAGAAGTCAAGATAAAAAATACATTACAATTAAATTCTATGGTCGACCAAAAATCTACTTTACCGCTTTTCGACTCTATTTGTAGCGTATTAAAGTCCGAAATTGATAAAGCAGTTCGGTCGACTAATACTTAATTAATTAAAGATAATGTTTAACTATCTATTACTTCAATGTACATAAATGTTGTTAATTATATTTGCATTTTTTTATTCACTAGAATACAAATTAATGCTAATTTGTTACCGTTAACACTGTATTTTATTAGAATAAGGAAGAATAAGTGATGTAGCTTTAAATCATTCAAATTGACAGAGTGAATATAGTTTTTAATAGGGTTGTCACGTAACTCACGTAAAATTCTCACGTTTAACTCACGTATAAATTTAATAAAACCAGCTAAAATAGAGGAGTATGTACATACAATTATTTAAAGATATTTACACCTTTAAGCGCAAGCTTAAGGGCTATTTGTTGACACTCCAGAAATCCTAGCTCTCATCCAGCACTTAACTACACACATTAATATTACAACCAGCTTTGAAAATTTAGTATATCGGTATTTATGTATGCGCTTTATTTTTATTATTATTTTCCCATTTATATTTCCGCTATATTAGTATTATATAAGTAGTTTACTCGTATAATATAGTATGTTTGTACAGCGTTCCGTGAGTCACAGCCGGTACTGACTGAAAATAAGCGCTGTAGATGTCTGACACCTCAGCATTTTGCTGAGCCAGTGTCCGTTTCACCGCCGCGAGGACACACATTGCGTGCTTTCACTGTTTTCTTAAAAAACTTTTGTATATGTGTGTCTTATGGTTGGTGAATAAATATATTTCTTCTTCTTCTTCTTCTTCTTTTACGTATGTAACTATAATATAATGTCAAAGGATGTGTCTATATTGAACCGTTTTAGAGTTCTTACCCAAAAAGTTGCCAAAGGGGCCCTATTAGTAACTCTCATCTGTCCGTTCGTGTGTCGCCATTGCCGCTATAATACAAATAATAAAAAATAAATTAAAATTAAAGTTATATAAAATTAGTAAGGGGCATACAAGAATGTTACGGGTCCAATCATTTGCGAGTCCTGCTTCTGGCTATTTATTATTTATGATGATCTAATAGATAACTAGAAGAAATTGCTAGTGAAATAAAGTTTTCAAAGAAAAACATTAAAAACAAAATGCGTGCACAGACGACCTTGTGCTAAGTTTGCACAGCCCTAGGCGTTACACTACAATAGGTATATGGTCATTGCAAAATGTCCCTTATTGCCTTTACATTACACCGCTTTGCTCAAAGAGAGCGGAAAGGGAAATTGCTAATAATTTGCAACTGATTTCAATTTTTATGCTCTAATGGGAGTGGCTATTGATTATTAAGTGGCAATTATTTAGGGTTCCATCGTGGTATTAGAAATTTTAAAGAACCAGTTGTAAAGAATGGTTTCTTAGCCGTTTTGAAATCGGAATATTTATCATGATCACATCATTTATCATCATCATACATCCATAATAAATAACATTATTGGTGCTTACCTCTCCCAAAGGATTCCAGAGAGGTAGGTAATGCAGCCAGTGTCATGGGGACCATGCCGCCGCTATGACCTGCTAGAGGGGGTGTTCTTTTTATAGTGGTGATTATTATTTATATCTTTAATATTTGAGTAGCTTAGTTTAATTTTAATTTAAATACGTTTAGTTTTAATTTTAAATTGTATTAATGTTGAATTCTGTACTTAGTTGGATGTAAATAAAGTCTTTATTTTATAAAATAAAATTATAAATGCAAAAGTAACTACGAGTAAACACCTGTTTGATTACCATGTTTTCATTTGTTTCAAATTGTAACTTGCTCTGGTGTGCAATGAAGGCTATAATGTATTGTATTTTATTATTAACATTATTATTTATTTTGCAGTAAAATGAAAACGTAACAAACAGACAGACAAAGTTGCACATTTATAATATTAGTATAAATTGAATGTTTTAAGAGGAAATATCTTATACTTACCCTGGATTACCTAACACATAGGCTACTTTTAATCCCCGAAAAATTAAAAAAAAACCGAGGCAATAACGATAATCGAAATCTACGTCGTCGAAGTCGCGGGCAGAAGCTACCAATAATTAAAAAAGAGAGTAGCACAAGGTCGATCTTAGTGGAGATCTTTGAGGAAGGTGTGTTACGCAAGACGTGTTCCGACTGACATGATGATTTTATCAAGATTCTAAGTACAGTTGCCAAAAATATTAAACAGGTTTGTAATCTTGAGATTGTAGTCTTGAGATTGAAAATTTATATGCAGCTCCCACTTTCCATCAGGTCTGTGTGCTCGTTTATCTTGTCAATGCCGTAAAAAAAGGATTAGTTTGAAGTTAATTATGAAAACACTACAAGTTGGAGTACCGTACTTAAGGTATAGTTTACGGCTCGATTTGCTGACCTGGACCTCTATTCTAGGCAGGAAAACCATATCTCCGCCATTAAATAAATAAGAGCCATCAAAACAATTACAATACGATAAGAGGTCAAAGAAGATATGGTTTTTACAGCCTAGAATACCGGCCCAGAGATGGTTATTCTTTAAAAACGGCCCTCTGTCGAACAGTCGATTCAACGAGTTTTAATGAAAAAATGCACTCCCTAAAAGCTAAAATATTGTTTGTACGTTTCGATGGGACAACTTAAACTCGCTGGTTAATACGTCCGCCGAGTTCCAGAGAGAGTTGTTTAAGACAATCACCTACCAGACTATTACTTTAACGAAAGCGAAAATGCGAACCATCCACCAATTGTTTCGGTTCCGGTACATTTATTTACTTAATTAACAATCGAGGTGTTTGTATTCACATCGTTCCAGTCGTAAAACACTTGACTTGCTCTAATTATTATGCAATCAGAACACTCCACAAGACAGCTGCTATCTGCATCAGATAACATTGGGTGCATTGACGCGTGGGACTGACACGACTTTGTAGTGTCTATGGTGTACGGTGCAAGTTAATAAGCGAGTAGGTGTTATAAGTAACTACAGCACAGCTACTTTCACGTTATAAATGTGTTTTAATAAGAAAATATCAGGGATATCTCTTAAAAACTTACCTACTTACAAAGTAAGCTATTGTACTATTTAAGGCACCAGCCAACCAGTGTCGTCAGATTAAATAAGTAAATATCAGTGCCCATTTACACAAATACATACTGATAGAGTGATAGGCGATATTCCATCCATCCACAGTCATTGAGGATGTCATCCCTTAGTGTGGATCAATGTAGCAATTGTAGGTTGACAGTTTATTGGAAAGTAATTATTTAAGCATATTAAATTGAACTAGTTCCAACGCACTAGTACGTCTTGTCGCTTATTGATACATTTTTAGTGGTTTCTCCTTGCGGATTCTTGTGTAACTAACCTAGATCAGCCGAGATACTGACGTGCTAGTATGCCAATGGCAGAAGCTGTCCTTTGTCAGGACAGCAGCTCGCACCGTGTGACCTAGGCTTAATGTGGACATATAATATGTAAAAAGCATTGTTATTCAAATATGAGAGCTGATAAATTTCGAAAATACACGCTGGAGAGTTGTTGCTTATGATAAAACATCGTGTAAGCACATTTTAGAGACATCTTTCAGAAAGTCTCGTGAGTGAGACTCGTCGGAGATGACAGTTTCTATAACTTAGTTTGTACATACCTACATACACAGGTACATACCTTGACACCCTTCTCCTAATGGGGTAGGCTGAGACTTTGAAACGCCAGGTGTACCAGTCTTAACATACAACTTTCACTTACCGCTAACCGGGTGCTTTTGTTTTCGCCCTTATTCAGTACATCGCGAATCTGATCACTGTATGTGCGCCTGGGCCGTCCCCTACCAACATTTGCCCTCAGACTCGGTCGCCATACTTGTACCGCTTTCGTAACTCTTCTTTCATCCATCATTTGTACAAGTAAATGACCAAACCATCGAAGCATACCCTTTTCGATCTTTGTCACTACATCTTCTTTCAATCCACATCGTTTTCGGATCTCGCTATTTCTTACTCTATCTATCATCCTAACTCCACACATAGTTCTCGAAGCTTTCGTTCCAACAGCGGTAATCCTGCTTTCATTCTTCTTCTGCCTTAGGTTGTAATTTGATGCTGATGATGGAGTCGGAACGTGGCCACAAAATCTCGCCAAAACCCGTAGTTTGATCTTGACTCGATAAGCAGAAGATGTAAGACCTCTGGTTCAAAAAAAAATACAGTCATTAACAAAATGCTTATTAAAAAAAGTTTAGTTATTAATTAATTCCCTTAAATATGTCTGTGATCAATTTGAAGTTAATATTTGAAGTATTTTGTGACTATAATATCCGTATCTATTGAGAAATTAGACTGTTTGAAGGTTAACAAAAGCGAAATTTGAGACCTTTGTAAAATAATAGCAGGAGTAATTTAAGACACGTTTAGATATTTTATACGTCACTTAAGGTAATGATTTTGTAACAATCATTGTGCCTGCTGAGTGAAAGGTAACTGGTTCGGTTCTGCACAGATGCCATAAGGCAAAGGACAGGGTTCTGTCCTTCGTTTACAACTAGTTTATAATTATACTTTTATGTCTAGAATTGAATTTTTGGAATGGTTGAGGAGTAGGCGTAGCTTTACCTTTTGTATTCATAAACAGCAATCAATAATGGTATTAATCGCTGATTTATTAATAATATTTAATTGTAAATTCGGTCTATAATTGTTTCTGTAACAAACTCCAATTAGGTAAACTGTATGAAAAAAGATACCATCATGCAAAAAGTCCTGTATCCGCCATTTTAGCTCCAAGCCGCTAGAGGTTCTTGCGGCGCTTTTCCGCAATAATGGTTTTGTCCGAAGCACTGCACACTGGTAGAATCACTTCTCTCCATATTACCGACGTGTAAGAGAGCCCTGATGTGGCCAATTTACTAAATAAATTATTTCATGTGAATTTGTTATACAGCCTTTTTAAACCTGGATTTTGACTAAAGGCCTCTTGAAGACCAGGTCTGGCCTCAAAACCCGTAACATGCTGGATAATAGAACCCTTTGTATGATCTACAATAGGTCATTATAATGTGTCATGTTTTATTGGTTGGTTCGTTAGAAAATGATGGATGTTTTAGCCGCATTTGTTTACAGCAACTAATGTCACCATAAAAGACACGCTGAAATATGCAGTGAACCATTTTTAAACCCCTACGTAAAAAGAAGGATGTTATAAGTTTGACGCCTATGTCTGTGGCATCGTAGCTCCCAAACAAATGAACCGATTTGGACGCGCTTTTTTTAATAGAAAGCTAGTTAAACTAGGGTGGGTCTTTGCTAGGTCTAATGAAAATCAGTTGAGCCGCTTAAGAGATATCATGTCTGAAAGTAGCGGTCGCTATATTATATCGGGGGTTTTTACTCGACTGCCGAAGATGGAGGGTTATATTTTTGAGCTGACCTGTATGGATGTATGTGTTTGTATTGTTACGCCGATGGCATAAGGCGTCTCATCTTTTATCGTTAATTTTGGTGCTTTAGAAGCGTTTTCAGCAGGCTGAAATATCGTTTCAGTCCGTTTCAGAGGTAGCTCTATCACATACCAAATTATTAGATTTTCGACCAACTTGCCGTTGTTTTCAGGCGCCTGAAACATGTTTTCAGTCCGTTTCAGGCCACCCTCCATCAGATGACGCCATAACCTGAAAACCCATTTTCAGGCATTTTCAGGACCCCTTATGGGCCTTTGAAGTACATTTCAGTATATGGCAATTTTCCACTAAGAGTGAAAGAGATAGCATGATTAGAAAGAGACAGCAATACTGAGAACCTTCGAGAAGTGTGTGAAAGAGAAAACACGACTAGAAAGAGACAGCAATACTGAGAACCTTCGAGAAGTGTGTGAAAAAGATAACACGATTAGAAAGAGACGGCGATACTGAGAACCTTCCAGAAGTGTGTGAAAGAGATAACACGAAATGAGACAGCAACACGCGGAACATTCCAGACTCATCCAGACCCGTGAGTCAAGGTCATTGCGATCGTAAAAACAACAAGGTAGCAAGGTGTAGAACATTCCAGCAACAGTCTCGATCGACCTTGGCGGGGCGAAGTACATCGAACATTCCGGAAGGCGTTCTAGAATAATCGGACTCGGGAACTATAAAACGGCGGACACCGGTTGCGACGAGTCAGTCTTTACTTGGAAAGCGATCAGTGCGAATAAGAGCGACCCGAGCGATCATCTGAGTATTCGAAGTTTATTGTGCGATAATTGTTTTGTAACGGTTTAAGTGAGTGCGTAATTAAAGTCTACTTTTGATTATCGGTGTATTCGTGCATTTCTATCAGTTACCTACCCCCACGTATGTAACATTTGGTGTCAGAAGTGGGATAGAAAATGCCAGTAACTCCGCGAGATCAAGAGCAGGAGGGGGTCAAAACCCGAAGCCATACTGCAGCTGCCGCCGGTCCGTCCACCGCTACTGCACCGGGTACTACAGCAGCGTCAGCCAAGCCGGAATTTGACCTGAACGCAATCTTAATCCTCTTGAAGGAACAATCAAAAGCACAAGAGGAACAATCGAGAGCCATCCGTGATAGTTCATCACGGATGGCTCTCGATTGTTCCTCTCGGAGTCAGAAGAAATTCCAGGAAGTACAAGCCAGAGCCCGAAAGGAACAAGCCAGAGTCCAAGAGGAACAGTCGCGAATTCTCCTAGAAGTACGAGAGGCCACTTCGGAATGGAAGAAGGAGATGACTGAGGTTCAAGGGAAACTTGCTGAAATGGACCTTAAGTTTGAGAACCGTATCCATGGAGTTCATGATAAAGTTGAGGACCATGAAAATCGTCTCCACGACTTCAAGGACAAAGTTGAGGACCACGAAAATCGCCTACAGACCATAAGAAACGAAGTGAAAAAGCTAGAAATAAAAGTGGTCAACGGTACCTGTGGTCCTGAGACATCTATCCCGGTTGCTGGAAGATTTAAAGTGCCACCGTTTGATGGGACTTCGTCATGGACAGCCTATAAACTCCAATTTGAGTCCGTTTCCCAGGCGAATGGCTGGAACAAAGACCAGGCAAAAACGGCTCTAATTTTGGCACTTCGAGATGAAGCCCTCACCGTGCTGGAAGCTCTGGGAAAAGACAGGACATACGACCGCCTTCTTGAAGCTTTAGAGGCACGTTATGGTGACAGCCATCTCGAGCACGTCTTTAGAGCTCAGCTTAAGGATCGAGCCCAGGGACGTAATGAGTCATTACAACAGTGGGCCCTGGAAATAGAAAAGTTGGTCAGGAAAGCGTACCAAAGTGCATCGGCTTCATTTGTGGACAGCATGCTAGTACAGGCCTTCATCGATGGAATCCGTGATTTAGAAGTCAGAGCTGCTGTGCGACTAGGGCATCATGGGAGCGTGAAGGATGCAGTTGCCCACGCCTTGGAGGTCGAAGCTGTACGCCAGGACTCGAGGCCTTTTAGGGTGCGAGAGGTTTCGGCCAGGGAGCCAACTGCTCCTCGCCGTGAATTTGGGCCAAGGTGTTATTGGTGTGGAGAACGCGGGCACATACAATCTAGTTGCCCAAAACGAAATAGAACACAACGAGATACAACAGGCCCAACGGAGAGGTCAGCAGGCTCTGATGCATTAGAGCCGCATCAGGGAAACGAGTAGAAGCCAGGACTAAGGGACGAGTGCTGGCTGGTGGTCAAAATGTCCCAGTTATGATCTCACAGGTGAATGATGGGAACAGTCTGGTCGTCAAAGGAGAAATTGGTGGAATACCTTGTCACCTTACTATAGACACCGGAGCTTCTCGGACTGTGATCAGTTCTCGGCTACTGAAACATTTAACCAGAGATCATCTAGTCCGATCCAAGCATCTTCAGCTGCAAACGGCTACCGGCCAGTATATTTCCGTCCTGGGGGAGCAAGGAGTGGCGGTGCAAATTGGGGAAAAGAACTACTGGCACAAAGTAATCGTTGCTAACATCATCGACGATTGCATTATTGGATTGGATTTTATGAGAAAACATGGCTGCAAAATCGACTTGAAAGGCGGAGTCCTGAAATTCGGAGTTGATGAAGTGCCTATCGAAGGTGGCGTAAGTGGACAAGTCTACTGCGCCAGAAGGACCATACTTCAACCAAGATCGCAAGCCCTAGTTCCTGTAAAATTACCACACTATGCAGGACGAGGACGAGGATCTCATCGCTGCGTATTAGAAGAAAAAAATGATGGTAGTCAACCGTGGATAACAGCTCGCACGGTTGTGACAACGTCATCTGCAGCGTTTATAAGGGTCCTAAACCTCAGCGACTCTAAACATGCCCTTAGTAAAGGAAGCCTTATCGGGACTTGCGAAGAAATTTCTTGGATACGAAGTTGCCAGGGATCGAATGGAAGCGGACAACCTGCAAGTAGAGGAGTGGATATTACAGGATTATTGGATGGTTGCCAAAACAATCTCACGAAGGAAGAACTCCTGAAGGCGCGTAATTTACTGCTGCGTTACAGCAATGTTTTCTCTGCGCATGACGGTGATATTGGAAGAACTGGAGTTGTACAACATGAGATCAACACTGGCGGAACCATGCCTATCCGACAACGTCCTCGGCGAGTTCCAGTAGCTCGCGAAAAGGAAGTGGAAGAAATGATTGAAGAGATGAAGAAGAACAGAGTTATTGAGCCATCAACAAGTCCTTGGTGTTCACCGGTAGTTTTGGTAAAGAAGAAGGACGGCACCATGAGATTTTGTGTTGACTATCGCCGACTTAACGATGTAACCAAAAAGGATTGTTATCCACTGCCACGAATCGACGACACGTTAGACACTTTAAATGGAATGAAATGGTTTTCCACGTTGGATTTAAAAAGTGGCTACTGGCAAGTGGAAATCAAGGACCACGATAAGGAGAAAACCGCCTTCTCGACCGGAAAGGGACTGTGGCAGTTCAATGTTATGCCGTTTGGATTGTGTAATGCACCAGCAACCTTTGAGAGATTGATGGAACAAATACTTGCTGGTCTACTTGGAGATACTTGCCTGGTATATCTGGATGACATTATAATTGTTGGTAGAGACTTCGACGATCACCTTAGAAAATTGGAGCAAGTTTTGGCTATGCTGCGAGATGCGAACCTGAAACTCAGCCCGAAAAAATGCTCACTTTTCAAGCGCAAGGTGAATTATTTAGGACACGTGGTGTCAACAGACGGTATCCAGACAGATCCTGAGAAGATAAGTGCCGTTAAGGATTGGCCTATACCGAGGGACAAGACCGCAGTTTGTGCCTTTTTGGGACTTTGCTCATATTATCGACGTTTCGTGAAAAACTTTTCAGATATAGCGAAGCCGTTGCACCAGCTTACGGAAGAGAAACGAAGATTTGACTGGAATGATCAGTGTGCAGCAGCTTTTGCCGATCTCAAACAAAGGCTTTGTGAAACTCCGATATTGGGATACCCAGACCCTGAGAATGATTTTATTGTTGACACAGACGCAAGTAATACTGGTGTCGGAGGAGTTTTGTCACAAAAGAAAGGAGATCAGGAAGTGGTTATCGCCTACTTTAGTAAGTCACTATCCAAACCAGAGAGGAATTACTGCTTCACTCGGAGAGAATTGCTAGCAGTTGTCAAGACGTTACAGCATTTCAGTAAATATCTGCTTGGGCGCAAATTTCGTATCAGAACTGACCATGCTGCTTTGAAATGGTTATTGGAGTTTAAAAATCCTGAGGGTCAAGTAGCACGATGGATTGAACAACTACAGGAATATGACTTTATCATTGAACATCGCAGTGGAAAATCACACGGCAACGCAGACGCGCTTTCCCGAAGACCTTGTCCGGATGACTGTAAACATTGTGTAAGGCAAGAGGGCAAAGATTGTGTGAGAATGTTGCGGACTGATACTGTAAGTGACGAATGGAGTAATGAAGTCATGCAACAAGCGCAGCAAGAAGATCAGGACATTAAACCCATTTTCGATTGGATCAAAGCAGGCGTTCCCAAACCGAAATGGTGTGAAGAAGCCCCAATGAGTACTGTAACAAAAAGCTACTGGGCCCAATGGGAAAGTCTGGTCATGCATAATGGCGTACTGTGCAGAAAATGGGAGACGGAAAATGGAAAGGATGCTCACCTACAGGTAGTTGTTCCAAGAAAAAGGGTAAGTGATGTGTTGGGATCCTTCCATGACGGAATTTCCGGTGGGCACCTTGGAGTGAAGAGGACCTTAATGAAAGTTCGGCAACGCTTCTACTGGATTCACTGCCGTGAAGATGTGGAAGACTGGTGCAGGAAGTGTACAAACTGCTCATCAGTTAAGGGGCCGCAAACACGCAGTAGAGGTGCGCTCAAGTTGTACAACGTTGGAGCACCTTGGGAAAGGATTGCTTTGGACGTCGCAGGCCCGTTTCCAACATCCGAATCCGGGAACAAGTACATCCTCGTTGTAATGGATTACTTCACCAAATGGCCTGAAGCATTTGCGATCCCTAACCAAGAAGCAGTCACAGTCGCGGAGAAATTAGTGATGGAAGTGTGTTGTCGATTTGGGGTACCTCTCGAAATTCACAGTGATCAAGGCAGGAACTTTGAGTCCCAGGTGTTCCAGGAGACTTGCCGAATTATGGGTATTCATAAGACCAGGACAACGCCATATCACCCACAATCGGACGGAATGGTCGAGAGATTCAACCAGACGCTGGAAAGACATTTGGCCAAGGTGGTTGAAAGTCACCAAAAGGATTGGGATAGGCATATTCCTCTCTTCCTGATGTCATACAGGTCGGCAACTCACGAAAGTACGGCTGTCACTCCAGCTTACGTGAACTTCGCTTACCTGCAGACCTTTTAACCGGACGTCCTCCAGATTCGCCGAAATCGATCACCGAGTATGCCAGTGATTTGCGAAACCGGATAGACGATGTTCACAGTCATGTTCGTGAACACGGACTTCAAGCCAGTGCGAAGATGAAAACACGTTATGACCGAAAATCTAACCAAGTAGGGTTCGAGGAAGGTTCATTGGTATGGCTGCATAACCCCATGCGAAGAAAAGGGAAATCCCCGAAACTATCACCGAATTGGGAAGGGCCATACAAAGTAGTCACAAAGATCAACGACGTTACGTATCGGATACAGCGGAGCCAGAGAAGTCCCTGCAAGGTTGTCCACGTTGACCGACTGGCGAGATACTACGGAACTAATAATGCTCGGGACGAGCATGTCTTAGGAGGGGGTAGTGTTACGCCGATGGCATAAGGCGTCTCATCTTTTATCGTTAATTTTGGTGCTTTAGAAGCGTTTTCAGCAGGCTGAAATATCGTTTCAGTCCGTTTCAGAGGTAGCTCTATCACATACCAAATTATTAGATTTTCGACCAACTTGCCGTTGTTTTCAGGCGCCTGAAACATGTTTTCAGTCCGTTTCAGGCCACCCTCTATCAGATGACGCCATAACCTGAAAACCCATTTTCAGGCATTTTCAGGACCCCTTATGGGCCTTTGAAGTACATTTCAGTATATGGCAATTTTCCACTAAGAGTGAAAGAGATAGCATGATTAGAAAGAGACAGCAATACTGAGAACCTTCGAGAAGTGTGTGAAAGAGAAAACACGACTAGAAAGAGACAGCAATACTGAGAACCTTCGAGAAGTGTGTGAAAAAGATAACACGATTAGAAAGAGACGGCGATACTGAGAACCTTCCAGAAGTGTGTGAAAGAGATAACACGAAATGAGACAGCAACACGCGGAACATTCCAGACTCATCCAGACCCGTGAGTCAAGGTCATTGCGATCGTAAAAACAACAAGGTAGCAAGGCGTAGAACATTCCAGCAACAGTCTCGATCGACCTTGGCGGGGCGAAGTACATCGAACATTCCGGAAGGCGTTCTAGAATAATCGGACTCGGGAACTATGAAACGGCGGACACCGGTTGCGACGAGTCAGTCTTTACTTGGAAAGCGATCAGTGCGAATAAGAGCGACCCGAGCGATCATCTGAGTATTCGAAGTTTATTGTGCGATAATTGTTTTGTAACGGTTTAAGTGAGTGCGTAATTAAAGTCTACTTTTGATTATCGGTGTATTCGTGCATTTCTATCAGTTACCTACCCCCACGTACGTAACAGTATGTATGGTACTTTGTTTCCTCGTAGAAGCTGAACGAGTTGCCCGATTTCGTAAAACAAGGTGTCGTTAGATTCGTCTCAGCGTCGCGATTATCACTGGGTTTAACACACTTGTTGCGACCTAGCGACATCTAGCGACACCTTGTATCAACCAACTCGCCAGCGCCACCAGCGTCATACAGCGCAACTAAAGTGTTCTACATCGCGCCAACGAAGTTTCTCAAGTCTGTTGACCTATATACCACTTCCAACTTCATCCCTTCGAATTCGGGTGCCCAGGCATAACACCCGCCTGGAGAGAGATCTCTCTATTGAACCCTCTTCGCTACTTGGTGACCCCCACGTGTTCATCATCCTACACACTAATGCAAAAGCTTGTCTCTATATATGAAAGAAGAAATTAACTGGCTGACTGATAGATCAATGCTGAGCCAAAACCGTTGGACCTATGGACTAGAAATTTGGAAGGACTATTCCTTGGATATCCTATAGGGGTGCACTAAAAAGGTTTTTTTCCGGAAATTTATCCCCTAAGGGATAAGGGATGTCCCTTGTGGTTGCCGAGTTAGAATAGTGCCACTCCATGTCTTCCCGTGATTTTCGTATGAGGCGACTAAGGGAATAAAGGCTTGTAGTACTGTTAGGCGATGGCCTTGCAACCTGTCACTTGGAAACATCTTAGCCTAATTGTGCAAAATGTGGTTACTGGTTACAGAATTATCAGCAAATTTTTAGAGTTGTTGGTAATTCTGTAGCTCTGCCTACCCCACTCTGTAATGTTAAAATGGGGGGAGTAGCGGGAAACTAATTCTACGCGTTTGAAATTGCGGGCGTCCTCAAGTTTAATATAAAGGCAGAATGGTGTACCGCGTGCAATCAGTGCAGACTAGTTTTATTTCATAGTTTTTTTTTCCTATTCCAGGACCGCGGAACAGGGGACTCCAAGTCTGCGCACGAGTCCCGCGACGGCGGCACCGTGCATGGTTTCTACACGTTCTTGGACTCTGATGGAAAACAACGCACCGTGCGGTACACGGCGGACGACAAACACGGGTTCAGGGCGGACGTGCAACGGACACACACCAACACGCATTAACTCTCAATAATAGGTAGATAATAGCGCCCCCCCGTAAGGCCCGCAATATTAGAAACAGGGATTTTTTTGTGAAAAAGACTTTGAATCTACCTATTATTATGTCGAAACTCCTTTCAACGAATGTATCATTACGTAAAATTTTCATTTCACCGTAAGGCAATTCTCGCCGTAAGAGTATATATTTTTTTGTTGTCACAAGTTTAACCTAACCTGACCTACATAGTTAAAGTTTAAGGTATCATGAAAACATCAAAGTTTCAGCAGAAAATAGCGTCCGATGAAATGAAATTCGATATGATGATGGGTTAGCATCAGCAAGGCAACAAAGTTCAATTACGTTTGTCCGATAATGCCATTTTCAATTTATGAATATATGAAAATAACCTTTATTGCCATTGCTATACAGTTCAAAAAAAATTGCCTTACACACTGGGCCTTACGAGGATAGATAGATCAATTGATGTCCAGTAGTGTTAATGGATCATCAGAAAACCGATTTTAACTGGAAAATGTAAAACTCGGTTTTAAAGATACGCTTTCAATTGTTTGTTTTGTTCACATCACACTGCCCTTTATTGGGTTACACCATGAAAATTAAATAGTTTTTCTAAAAGTATTTTATAATAAGTACTAACTTTTTGAGAAAAACATATATATAAATCGGACAAGTGCCAGTCAGATTCGCACATATAGTGTTTCGAAATGTTACCTATATGCCCCCTTTAATTTTTTGTTTCATTTTTGTTGTTATAGCGGCAATAGAAATACACACTCTGTGAAATTTTCAACTGCATACTTATTGCGCTTTGTGAGATACCTACAGCCCGCTGACAGTTAGATGGACAGAATAGCCCTAGCATATCCCTAGTAATAGGGTCCAGTTGGTACCGGGTGGATACGGAACCCTAAAAATCTGACAGTTGATTGTAAATCCTACGCCTATAAAGTAAAAATGTGGTGTCTTCCAAATAGTCTAGCTAGACAATAGAAGCAGGGATAACAAAGAAAACGTTAGAAAGTAAACTAGTTCTCCCGAGATGTATAAACCAGTTTAAGGATGTTTTATGTAGTTATGCTTTTTTATGTAGTTTCGTTTACCGTTATTTGTTAGATTGCCGAGTACGAGTACTTATAGTTCGTTAAACCATTAACTAACTATACTCGAAAATCTAATAAAAGACCAAAATTTGACAGTTTCCATCTTGATTATTTCGTTATTTTAACGTTATGTCATAAAAATATGAATGAGAACTCTCGTGTAAACAGTAATATTAGGGTAAGTTTTATTGATAAAAATACCTACACTTAAACCAAAATGCAGTAATCACAGCGAATGTGCGCCCGTTGAGGTTAAGATTTTGATGTTAAATTAGATTTTCGAGTATAGTGTAGTAACTAAATTTCTAATATTTTAGTATTTTTACCCGACTGCCAAGAAAGGTAATGTTTTTCGCGCGTATCTATGTATGTATGTATGTATGTATGTATGTAATATTCTTTTCATCACACTTGCTCGTAAATAATGTCCTAATATGCTAGAAAAATCGACCTTAAATCCAAAATAATACCCACGGGGCTTTTTTTACCATTACGCCCCATTGTGTATAATAGCTTTTTTTTAAATATAATACGTGGTCTCAAACTATCATAAATCATAATACGTCAGGACCCCAATTGTTGTGCCATTCGATATGAAGTTTCATTCGAGATGAAATGTCAGTTGCATACAATTTTCAAAAAATCTCGCATATAAACTATTGATCTCGACTGTCACTAGAATCGGACTGCCGGAATCGGAGTAGTCTGCCGGTAATTTATAAATACTGATTATAAACTGTGTGATTCCAAAATAATAATCAAAAGGGTGTATTTGTGCACATATTAAAATTTATATATCAATAAAAAACATGTCGTCATCAGAAGAAATGGATATTTCGACTCTACCGGACATCGCCAACGCGGCTAAAATTATTAGTGAGAATCGTAAGTTAAAAATATGATCTTTTGTCTGATTTTATTTCATTTCCTCGCAATTGTGATGAAAAACATTTTATGTTACACGGGTAGTAAAGGAAATACAAAGCTCGAGTCATTAAAGCCTTCTAACAGACTCTCGTTTGTAATTCTGTCTTTACCACCCTTAATACACAATGTACTATTATTACCTCGTATCATGCAAACGGCTGGACGGATTTCTAAAATTAAGGTGTCGTTGGATTTTTGTCTCGGCAACCCAAAGGTCCTAGGATAAGAAACGTCAAAAAAAAATCAACATGGCGGATTTTAGGTGCCATAATGTGTGGTTCGGAAAAAAAGTTTTATAAAATGAATCCAATAGGGTATCAAAATGAAGAATATTAAAAGGCAATTACAAAAATATATAATTTAAATGTAATTTTATAAAGCAAATTACAAATCAAATTGAAATTATACTTTAACCTTTAAAGTGTCGAAACTCAAACTATTGGGCATATACAAAAAGTTACTAATAAAACTTGAACAAAAAAATACATGTAAATGTACATACTTATTGATATTTATAACAATTTAAATGTAACTTGAATATTGGAAAAGGTATTGCCGGCGGGGACAAGCAATGAATTACAAAACCTATTTTTCTCAAACATGTAATGAAATATTGATGTTATGTTCCTTATAATAGGCAGGCCGCCAAGTATGACGTTTCAGGTGCAGCTAGGACATGAGGTCGGTACTGCAGGCCTAGGCCGGCAAAGTCCTCTTTTTTAAGATCCATTCCACATAAATTTGTGGCACAGGCATCATGACATTCTGCCACTATGCGTATTAAAAAAAACAATAATAGTGTGCTGTATATTAAAGTGTAAATAAGACATGTTGTTATTATTCCAGTCCAAAATATTCATTGGCGTGGTACCTATTATATTTCCGTATAAAATGGACTTTCTACGGAGCTGGCCGCATTGTTACAACGTGTCAAGTTCCAAGTAAGAAAAGGCTATTATTTTATCAAAACACCTTCCAACGATCGTTCGAAAATGTTTAGTTCATTGAAAGGCATTTCTTGCATATGTTTTTTTTTGGCAGTCACAAGTCTAAGCTAACCTAACCTACATAATTAACATGTCCTGAAAACATCATGGTTTCAGCAGAAAATAGCGTTCGATGAATTGAAATTCGATGAACTGATACCATCGATGAAGCGAAATTCGATAAAATGAAGGTTTACCGATATAGTATGTATGTAACTATCTATGTATGTATGTAGGTATGTATGTATATACTCGTATATGTACCTACGAGATTAAAAAAGAAATACAGATCTAGTGAATAATCCTTTCACATCGTGAAAACACGGAGCTCACGTCTACTTCCGAATGATACCGACGTGTCTATGAATTATTGAATAATTAAGTGACATGTTTGTATTAAATAAATAGAGTACTTTAGTTATCAGTGTCAAATGTCAATCTACGAACTTGAAGTATATCACACCGAGATGTTAAAACCACCACGATCAAATATACAGAAATTAGGTACTGTTAAACAAGAAGAAATATAAATAAATGTTGAAAATAATTTCACAGGCTTGTCGATCTAAATGTTTCCCAGGTCTTAATGCTTTCGGCATGACTATTAAAAATAACTGGAAACAAACTTATTCTTAATTAACAAAAAAATACTCTGATATTATCCACTCTATATCGATTATCACTCTCGCGATGCGACATACCCTCAAGTTGCCTTAATGGGTACTGAGTCAGACTGAAGTAGCGTGACAAATACGAACATTTCCGAGAAAAGACGATGTGAAAGGATATTTCACTACATCAGCGCCTCTATTCAACACGGTAAAAACAATATCGCATTTGATCAGTTATCGTATTGTCAACGTTTTGATAGCTCTTATTTTCTTGACGGTAATGGCGGTTGACGTCATAACAATACCATAACAGGCAAACTACGATATCGTTTTGACCGCCTAGAATAGAGGCGCTGTACAAAACACAGAGAGGCAATTATAACAAAACAAAAACTAGTTCAAATGCAAACTTATCCCTTAAAGGGATATAGCTGTAAGGGTTATAGCCTTATAGCTGTGTCCCTTTTGCTGCATGGGACAAAACTAATTCAGGGAGCCTAATATGGCTTATCGCGTGGCAAAATGTGGATAAAACATCCGTCACTTTCTGACACTAGTATAAGTACGAGAGTGACGGGTGCTTTATCTACATATTGTCACGCGATAAACGCAACCATACTAGGCCTGCATGCATGATATAGCAGTTTATATCGGCCTCTGAACGTGTAAATCAAAACGCCTATAGAAAATATTACACCAACAAAACACAATGGTGAATTATGACTACGATAATTATTTTGTTTAGGTGTTTTACAGAGCGGTCGAGTAGTAGTAGTAGTAGTGGGTTAACACAGAGTTTCAAACAGTCTAAGAACATACATTTAAATATGGACTACCATGGTACTTCTGGTAGAATTCGTAATGACTACCCTTAATCCAACAACCGGTTGCATTACTATTGTTAGTTATGCTCCAGCATATTTTTTCCTATAATTTCATTTTTCACGTAACACAAGTAGATAGTGTTTTTTTTATATGGTAGCGGGCTGGTTCGAGCTAGCACCTTTATGCATGCGGAAAAAATTAAAAAAAAACGTAAATGGTAAGAAGTATATTTTCCGGACATTCAATTTTTATATCTTTGATATTTTCCCAATTAAGGTGCATTAGGTAGGTACATTTCAATGATTGTCATTTGTTAAGAAATATTTTTTAGTTTTATAAAATAATCGATAGATAAGGGCAGATGATAAAGTGTTCTAGTTAGTTAACGTCGGAAATGTACATTGATGACACAAATAAATAATTGGAGGTGTATCATTCCCATTGCAATTCGTACTTTTTTGCATAGATACAACTAGTAGTTAATAGCATTTTTTTGGATGTGTAATGATTGGTATAAAATAATTAATATAATTTCATTTTATATAATTTTAAAGGATATAATCACTCATTTTATATAATAAACGATTGGTATCATATCAAAATATCTATTTATATTTACTATAATTATCATTTGGCATATCACTTATTTATTATAAACATCATTTGGTATAGTCATCATTTGATATAAAAATCATATTGTATTATTTACCTAACATAAACTATTGTTTCTGGAAGCTTTTTATTTTGTGCAGGGGTCGCAGTTCTACCCTAACCTAACCTACATTTCTGGTAGCACTTAGTTTTGAGCACGGGCATGGGGTTCAAGGGCGAGTCGTCGAAGCCCCGCTACTGCGGGGCTTCTATTACCGCTCTGTGGGGTCACAAGGTAACTAACGAACCTACCCAATTGGTTGTACGAGCTAATATAGACGTGTTTTTAATGCGGGTTCCTTGTGCCCCCCTCTCCTCCCTTTGTCCTTTTGCCTAAGTAAATTTTGTGGGGTAGTAAATTTATGATTATATCTCATACATTTTATCAAAAATGGTTATACCAACTGTACTTTAGATTAAATTAACTTTATATCATAAGTTAATTATAGTAAATATGCATTATACTTAAAGTATGTTATATAAAATATTATTAGATCAAATGATCATTACATAAAATGATAATTATATTATATTTAAATAAATTTAATGTTGTTATATGATTCAATAATTATATCAAATGAGCGTTATGGCGAATAATATTATAGGAAATATTTTTATATCGATCGTTACGCATCTATTTCTTTTATCCAACACCATCAAGTGAGAGGAGGAGGAGGAGGAGTAGAGAGACTGGGCGAGGATCGTGCGCTCAAGAGATTTCTTGGGACTGGGCGCCAGTAGCTGCACATTTTAGTGCTTTGTCACTTTAAAGTTATGTTTGAACTGCTGCTGTGCACTAATCTGTCAAAGGCATTAATGCGACAAGGTACCAAAGTCTACTTATAAGGCTGAGTGTACCGCTGGAGAGATGAGGTCCAGAACGACCTGAGAAGCCTAGCTATTGAGGATTGATGAAAGCGGACGCAAGACCAGAAGGCATGGCACATGTGTGTTGCAGTGTGTTTTAGTCCAATAAATGTTGCGAGTTGGTTTGAGTTTGAGTTTCTTATATTTATACAGGTCGACTTCATATTGGTTATACAAAATCAATGTTTTACGCACATCTTTTGTAAACAAAGCCCCTCTTCTAAGTTTGATGCTACTAATTTAATTTAAAGTATTTTTTATTTATCTCATTTTTTGTCTTAATGCTGCTACCCTAATACTATGTTTAAATTAGGAGGGATTCGACCAAACGAGAATAAATCGTAAGTTAATCGAGAGTAAATCAGTTTTACGTTTTACCAACGATAATTCAGAGAATAGTGAACCTATTTAGAGTTATTCCAAGAATAATTTAATGGCGTCCACATTTTTTTTTGTGCTGTCTGTGCTGTCAAATCGACTTAACAGTCATTTTCTAATGACAGTTATTTTCCAATCCTATAAGTAAAAGTAAGTTGACATGACTTACATGACTGAAGGTTTGAAATCGTTCCAATGTAGGTACTTACAGCAATATTTTTTTGCCGGGTAATACATTCGTTCATCATTCACTGTACTAATTCGAGCTTAATAATTCCATGTGTAGCTAGCTATACCTTGGAGTGCGAGGAAAAAGGACCAGTAGTTTACTCAAAAATAAAATTGTGGAATAGATATATTCCTAGTAGGTATACCTAGTTGTTCGCGTATTTATTCAAGTTTGGTCGAATCCGCCCTTTGTAAACATCGAGTTTCAGATGACAGTTAGGTAAGTGTAGGGTAACCACACTTCAGGACTTTATTATTATTAGTTTTATTAGAAAATTAACGATAATAGGCTATTTTATACAACGGAGTTACTGTAAGACGCTATTCGTCATTAACAATGCTACAATCTAGTGTTTTGTATTAACAACAGGGAAAATTCATGATTTATTTTCACAGCTTCAATAAATGCTGATTCATGCAACAATCTCCCCGTCTCATCGCTGACTAATCAGCAGTTTAAAATGCTTGTATCATCCTTATTTCTTGTTCGATTTTAATTTTAATTTCACCTTTGGTGATCTCCTTTACGGTATTTCTATATTTTATTGAGAAACGCGATTTAAATGCATATTTCCTATTTGAAGTCACCCTGTATAAGAACGACACACTAGTCGACTAGTTGAGTTTTAGTTTATAACTTTTTAATTAGGTATTCTGTAAATACTTCTCTGTTATAACTTAAATGACGCTTAAAACCGCTCATAATAATTGGTCCTAATATGATTTGCTCACGACAATAAAAATAAATATTCCCATATTAATTGGCCTTGGTTTTGATCCCTTCCTTTTATAGCTGTACCTTACTGAATATTTCTAACGTTTGCCATATTTTTAAGGTAATGTTACCCAAAACCACTATACCTAGCAATAATATTGTTAATACTTATAATGTTAAAAATAATTTAAGGGTTTTTGTTAGCATATTTTTTTTATGTTGTCGAGTTGTCGACATGAATCATATATTAAAGTGTAAATAAGACATGTTGTTATTATTCCAGTCCAAAATATTCATTGGCGTGGTACCTATTATATTTCCGTATAAAATGGACTTTCTACGGAGCTGGCCGCATTGTTACAACGTGTCAAGTTCCAAGTAAGAAAAGGCTATTATTTTATCAAAACACCTTCCAACGATCGTTCGAAAATGTTTAGTTCATTGAAAGGCATTTCTTGCATATGTTTTTTTTTGGCAGTCACAAGTCTAAGCTAACCTAACCTACATAATTAACATGTCCTGAAAACATCATGGTTTCAGCAGAAAATAGCGTTCGATGAATTGAAATTCGATGAACTGATACCATCGATGAAGCGAAATTCGATAAAATGAAGGTTTACCGATATAGTATGTATGTAACTATCTATGTATGTATGTAGGTATGTATGTATATACTCGTATATGTACCTACGAGATTAAAAAAGAAATACAGATCTAGTGAATAATCCTTTCACATCGTGAAAACACGGAGCTCACGTCTACTTCCGAATGATACCGACGTGTCTATGAATTATTGAATAATTAAGTGACATGTTTGTATTAAATAAATAGAGTACTTTAGTTATCAGTGTCAAATGTCAATCTACGAACTTGAAGTATATCACACCGAGATGTTAAAACCACCACGATCAAATATACAGAAATTAGGTACTGTTAAACAAGAAGAAATATAAATAAATGTTGAAAATAATTTCACAGGCTTGTCGATCTAAATGTTTCCCAGGTCTTAATGCTTTCGGCATGACTATTAAAAATAACTGGAAACAAACTTATTCTTAATTAACAAAAAAATACTCTGATATTATCCACTCTATATCGATTATCACTCTCGCGATGCGACATACCCTCAAGTTGCCTTAATGGGTACTGAGTCAGACTGAAGTAGCGTGACAAATACGAACATTTCCGAGAAAAGACGATGTGAAAGGATATTTCACTACATCAGCGCCTCTATTCAACACGGTAAAAACAATATCGCATTTGATCAGTTATCGTATTGTCAACGTTTTGATAGCTCTTATTTTCTTGACGGTAATGGCGGTTGACGTCATAACAATACCATAACAGGCAAACTACGATATCGTTTTGACCGCCTAGAATAGAGGCGCTGTACAAAACACAGAGAGGCAATTATAACAAAACAAAAACTAGTTCAAATGCAAACTTATCCCTTAAAGGGATATAGCTGTAAGGGTTATAGCCTTATAGCTGTGTCCCTTTTGCTGCATGGGACAAAACTAATTCAGGGAGCCTAATATGGCTTATCGCGTGGCAAAATGTGGATAAAACATCCGTCACTTTCTGACACTAGTATAAGTACGAGAGTGACGGGTGCTTTATCTACATATTGTCACGCGATAAACGCAACCATACTAGGCCTGCATGCATGATATAGCAGTTTATATCGGCCTCTGAACGTGTAAATCAAAACGCCTATAGAAAATATTACACCAACAAAACACAATGGTGAATTATGACTACGATAATTATTTTGTTTAGGTGTTTTACAGAGCGGTCGAGTAGTAGTAGTAGTAGTGGGTTAACACAGAGTTTCAAACAGTCTAAGAACATACATTTAAATATGGACTACCATGGTACTTCTGGTAGAATTCGTAATGACTACCCTTAATCCAACAACCGGTTGCATTACTATTGTTAGTTATGCTCCAGCATATTTTTTCCTATAATTTCATTTTTCACGTAACACAAGTAGATAGTGTTTTTTTTATATGGTAGCGGGCTGGTTCGAGCTAGCACCTTTATGCATGCGGAAAAAATTAAAAAAAAACGTAAATGGTAAGAAGTATATTTTCCGGACATTCAATTTTTATATCTTTGATATTTTCCCAATTAAGGTGCATTAGGTAGGTACATTTCAATGATTGTCATTTGTTAAGAAATATTTTTTAGTTTTATAAAATAATCGATAGATAAGGGCAGATGATAAAGTGTTCTAGTTAGTTAACGTCGGAAATGTACATTGATGACACAAATAAATAATTGGAGGTGTATCATTCCCATTGCAATTCGTACTTTTTTGCATAGATACAACTAGTAGTTAATAGCATTTTTTTGGATGTGTAATGATTGGTATAAAATAATTAATATAATTTCATTTTATATAATTTTAAAGGATATAATCACTCATTTTATATAATAAACGATTGGTATCATATCAAAATATCTATTTATATTTACTATAATTATCATTTGGCATATCACTTATTTATTATAAACATCATTTGGTATAGTCATCATTTGATATAAAAATCATATTGTATTATTTACCTAACATAAACTATTGTTTCTGGAAGCTTTTTATTTTGTGCAGGGGTCGCAGTTCTACCCTAACCTAACCTACATTTCTGGTAGCACTTAGTTTTGAGCACGGGCATGGGGTTCAAGGGCGAGTCGTCGAAGCCCCGCTACTGCGGGGCTTCTATTACCGCTCTGTGGGGTCACAAGGTAACTAACGAACCTACCCAATTGGTTGTACGAGCTAATATAGACGTGTTTTTAATGCGGGTTCCTTGTGCCCCCCTCTCCTCCCTTTGTCCTTTTGCCTAAGTAAATTTTGTGGGGTAGTAAATTTATGATTATATCTCATACATTTTATCAAAAATGGTTATACCAACTGTACTTTAGATTAAATTAACTTTATATCATAAGTTAATTATAGTAAATATGCATTATACTTAAAGTATGTTATATAAAATATTATTAGATCAAATGATCATTACATAAAATGATAATTATATTATATTTAAATAAATTTAATGTTGTTATATGATTCAATAATTATATCAAATGAGCGTTATGGCGAATAATATTATAGGAAATATTTTTATATCGATCGTTACGCATCTATTTCTTTTATCCAACACCATCAAGTGAGAGGAGGAGGAGGAGGAGTAGAGAGACTGGGCGAGGATCGTGCGCTCAAGAGATTTCTTGGGACTGGGCGCCAGTAGCTGCACATTTTAGTGCTTTGTCACTTTAAAGTTATGTTTGAACTGCTGCTGTGCACTAATCTGTCAAAGGCATTAATGCGACAAGGTACCAAAGTCTACTTATAAGGCTGAGTGTACCGCTGGAGAGATGAGGTCCAGAACGACCTGAGAAGCCTAGCTATTGAGGATTGATGAAAGCGGACGCAAGACCAGAAGGCATGGCAATCTGCAGGCCTACTGCACTCGTAATCGCAATTGACTTCAAAGTGGAACCATTGTTTTCATTTTGAAAGCAAACTCGCCTTTGTACTGTCAAAAGAATAAATTATTATTATTATTATTATTATTTTGTAATTTTGTTTTCTGTGTTGCCATTGTTTGTTTTATGTTCAATTTTTTTTTTCTTGTGATCGTCGAATAAATGTTTCTATTTCTATTTCTATATTTCTAAAATGAAAACGATTGCGATAGCGAGTGCGGTAGGCAATGAGCCTGAAGCTCTTGGATGACACGATCCACTTTGGGTTTCTACACTGCAATAAGTAAGTACCAAATGACGTTGGGCTCTGTGTCAGGTCTATCTTAAGGTAACAAATGCTTTGGCAATCCTGAGGACTAGGATAAAATGCCTCTATGCTTATAATTACACCGTCTGTCTTACCACCACATCGTAAAACAATAGTGCGATCACGGCATGGCGGCAGGTAACGCAAAAATGGTGG
Organism: Acleris literana; assembly: GCA_946894065.1. Lineage (NCBI taxonomy): Eukaryota > Metazoa > Arthropoda > Insecta > Lepidoptera > Tortricidae > Acleris > Acleris literana. The sequence goes on from OX335669.1 coordinate 24,711,925, forward strand.
TGCCGATCCGGACTAAGGCGGCAGGAGGTCCTGCCACTCGCATAGTATACACACAGCTTAAACCTAAATAAATATCAAGCGACTGAAGACAATCCTACACAAACTTAACGAGACACCAAAACTAAGCTCTAGTTCGCCCTAATCATACTTATATTTATCGAGAAATATATAATTAAATAAAAATAAAATAATGAAGACTCAGGAACAAATACTCGCACTCACCACACAAATGTATACCGTGGCCGGGACTCGAACCCGGGACCGCTATGTACCAATTAGACTATTAACCACAGTCACCTCGATTTTTGGCTCTATTTAACCCCCCTCGCAAGAAGAGGAGTTTTATATGTTTAACGTGTAAAACTGTGTATCTTTGTGTCTGTGGCTCTGAAGCTCAAAAACGAATGACCCGATTCGGAGGTGTGGTTTTTGGGTTAGTATCATCTCGTCTAAAACGCAGCTGGTCTAAGTAGCAAAGTGGTCTAAAACGCAGCTAGTGTTATGTAGCAAGAGGTCAAAGTTCTCAACTGCCCTAAGTATATTCAAAGTTCCTCTCTTATACAAGTTGACGGAGCCCCGCTATCCGGGGCTCCTATTTCTTGGCGGTTTGCCAATTCTGGTATCCAAAGCTACCTAAAGAACTTAACCTACCTACTTTGCGCTTGTCTGTGTTTTGAACTGCACATCAGGCCTCTTGTAATTACATACATACATACATAAACTCACGCCTTAATTCCCAGTTTGGGGTAGGCAGAGCTACAGAATTGCCAACAACTCTAAAAGCTTGTTGTTAATTCTGTAACCACATTTTGCATAATCAGGCTAAGATGTTTATCAGTGTATTAGAGACAGGTTGCAAGCCCATCGCCTAACAGTACTACAAGCCTTTATTCCCTTAGTCGACTCTTACGACATCCACGGGAAGGCATGGAGTGGTACTATTCTAAGCCGGCAACCACACAGCTCTTGTAATTATTTTAGACTTAATGATACTTAGACCAGATAGGTTTTAGACGAGTTGCGTTTTAGACGACATGATACTACCCGGTTTTTGTTTTTTTTATAGAAAGCTCGTTTAATCGGTTTATTCATTAGCTAGGTTTGATGAAAATCGGTTATAGGCTGTTAACGAGTCACTGTTGGGCAGGACATTAATTTAAAACGAGTTTGAAGGAGTAACTCGTTTCGTGAATTGAGGTGGTACAATAGACCTCAAATGAGGCGAGGTAACCCTACGTATGCCTTCTCTCTCACAGTCGAAGTTACTCGATTTTACTACTCTATCATTTATTTCACTCGTTTTCTCATGGTGTGACATTTGTACGAAGTGAACTGTGTGACATTCTAAATATTCTAATAAAGTGAGCATGAGGACTTGACAGAAGCGCGTGGAGCTAACCCCATGTGCTTCTGTTTAGTCCACCAGAGTAAATCTCTTTAACCGAACAATTGTCCGCGCGTGTGATATCCATGGACTTGTTTCTCTAATAAGTCCATGGTGATTGTCTAAAACTCGATACTGGCGAAATACACAAGGAGTGAAAGCCATTAATTAAGAAAAAAATAAAGTGAGCATGACATTTGAGGTGCCTCTCATGTGGGATAGAAGCTTCAGATCCACATTTCGATAGGACTAGGTAGCAAATATGACCCGGTTGTTTTTTTTAATCTTCTGTTTGTCTTACCAATGTCGACGGAGCCCCACATGGCGGGGCTGCTATTCCTGGGCAATCTGGGGCACGTTTTATAAAGCTACAAGTAACAATATTACTGGTCTAAACTGGCAACACTGCTCAAATGGCTGGTCGTCCTTGGTCGAGGTTGCGGCAAATGGAAACTTGTAACCTGTAAATTATAATTTGTAGCTTTATAAAACAGGCCCCTGAAGTTACCTAACGAACCTAACCTACCTACCTAGTAACGAAAACGAAGTGGTCTTTTACAACTCGGACTTATTGAGATATAGTCGCTAAGCGATCTGGTCGTACTAGCGTTGAAAATTGCAGAAAAAATCAAATGTTTTTTAAGAAGTTTATGAAATGTTCGATTTATTCCGTTTTTTATCGGGTTTTTTAGGAAAAATAACAATTGAATATGACAATTTATTCACAGTCAATCACTGTCACTCTCGCCACCTATTTCAATTGCTTCTGCCTCCAAGTCGTCGATGTCGCCCTTTTGTAGGTGCTAATAAGACCGAATAAAGATTAAAATAAGAGCAGAAAATTTAATTGTATTTTTCCATAAAAATCCGAAAGAAACGATTATTATGTACTGAGATCGAGTTGTAGTCGCAAAGCAATCTGGTCGTATTTGCTACCTAGTCCTAGCGAGATGTGGACCTGAAGCTTCAATATTCCGCATGTATTAGTGGCTCAGCACTATCATGACATAGGCATTTTTATCTATTAAATTCTACTTACAAAGCAAAACCGGTATCCTATATAATACTGAACGTACTAAGATCCCTATCGCTTTAGAAATCAGGACTGGGACGATAATAAAAATCATTGCAACCTTATCTGACTGCCGATAAATGGCTATCGTCGGAATAATACTTAATCCGTTTATTTTATCAGATAATAAGTGTCACAATTATCATTATTAATTACCCGTGAATCTAACACTTGGACAGTTATTTTTATTGTTATCTTAGGGCTTTCATGGTTAAAGTGTCAAGAAAACATTTGGTTTTTACGTGTAGGTACAGATCTATTTGATTGTTTTATTAGGTTTTAAAATGATGTTTATACTAAGTGTTACAATTAAATAGTAATACAGAATTAATTGTCTGCCGGTTCCTTACATAAAAAAATCACGTCCAATTATTATTTTTACAAATAACAAAACAAAACAAAAAGCAGGTAAGGGCAGATATTTGTGTGATGAGCGCGAGTATTTGTTCCGGAGTCTTGGATGTTGTCTATGTATTTCTCTATATCAGTCAGTATGCTTATCGATGCCTAGTACTTGGGAATGTACTATGCGTACATTCGACTACAAAGATATATGTATCCACGTTGTCACCTTATTGTATTGTAATAAGGTTCAAAAGTGGATACATCTCTTTATAGTGCCCATTGGGTACAGTCGACTATAAACCCATAGTAGGTACATATCTAGAACTTAGTTCGGGACTAGGTCAATTTGTGTGTGATTGTCCCCCGATTTGTTTACTTAACTATATCAAAAATACTTTTTTAATTTGATAAGTATTAAAATGAAGTAATCATCCACATGAGAGCTGTTACGGACAGACGGACAAACAATAGACTTCCTGATACCTTTATTTTGACAGCACTCGTAAAATAATCATAAGGTCGTAAACATTCATCCACACGTTCTTTTCTAGAATGAAACGAAACAAAAAAATGTTGTAAAGGAAATCATTGAAAATGTTTGTTTATTTTGTATCCATAACTATTAAAAACAAACAAACAAACAATCCCAGGGGACGGACAAACCTGCCAATGTCTGCCTGAACCCGTCACTCACACCTGATCTGTACAAGGAACGTGAGAGAAACAAACAGACAAAGTCGCGACATGACGTTATTGTTAAGGTAAATCAGTTAAGGGTTGCAGTGTTCGTGTGCAGTAGTAAAGCTGACACAATGATTCAGAACATACTCATAAATGCTTTTCCTCTTTTTCTTTCTTTCTTTCTTTTTACTTACCTATTAAATAGACAATAACAGAAGTGCCTTTTCGATATTCAGTGACAGAATGTTTGATTTTTAAACAAAATCAAACAGATTTAGGGTTGTTGGCACTGTCATTTTTAATTTAAGTAGCTTGTGGGCCCAGTTCGAAACTTTACGAAGCATTAAATTATCGAGGCAATCAATGGAGCTGACGACGTTGTTAGTAACGTCCATTTTAAAGTAGGACTCGCGTCAACTCTATTTATAACTATTAAATATAATGTCAACTCATTAGCGAGCCCTTCTCTCAGAGCTGATATCGCTCAAACGACCAAACCGATTCACATGAAACCTTGCTAACTAAAACTAAAACTAGCTCTCTTTTGACTAAATCGCGTCCAATATATTTGGGAGCTACAATTTTAGAGTTAGACATATAGATGCACAGACACACAGATAGTCAAATTCACACTTTAAACTTATAAACTCCCTCTTTTTTGCCGGGGGTAAAAATAAACGCACAGGTCTCGGTGGTTGTGAACTTGTGAGATTCAGTTGCAATTTTTTTTGTGATCTTTTTGTACACGTACGTTACACACTCATACAACTGCAAGGATTAAATGATTTAGGTATAATACTTACAGTGCCCAGCGTTACGATTTTTATAAAGAAAGGACTCGGTGCGGAGTAGCTGGGACTGAACGTGCTAATAAAAGATGGCGTCCTGGCGCGCTGTCACAACACAACCTGTCGCGCGCCTCAGCGGATGTGCGCTGATGCTCAAAGTTTTAGGACTCATCCTTTTTTTACTAAGAACACGTACACAATTATGTTACAAAATTAGTCTTAGTAATCACATACCCTTCATAGTTTTGTATGTAAGTAGGTATGTGTTTGTATATATATATATATATATATATATATAAGTAAGTTTATCGTTGTCCTAGCACCCATAATACAAACCTAGAGCTTAGTTTGGGACTAGGTCAATTTGAATGACACTGTCCACTGATATTTATTTATATTTTTATTCAGTCATTTTCTGTGATTAGCACAAATATTTTTGTGTCTTGGATGCATTCTATAGATTTTAGCAGTAATTTCTCTATGCAAGTTAGTATTTATCTTAGTACAACCCTAGAGCTTATAGTTTAGGAGTTTCTATGTACATCAAATAATGTATGATATTTATTGTTCTGGTGTGTATTCCACAAAGTTTGAGCACCACAAACGTTGCCGTCAATCGCTCAATGATTCGGAACGGCGCGCGTTTTTTGTGCGCCCGCGCAGGTACGACGCGAATGAGCGCTAATTAATGACTCACTAGTCATCTCGGGCTCATGCCGGGCCTTAGGGGATAAAAGGACGCGTATATTTCTCCCGTGCACAAAAAAAAACAAAGGTTTTCTAATTTTAAGGTTCCGATTTTGTCAAACATAGCTTTTATCCGCGACTTTGTCCGCGTAGATTTCGATTAAGTTCGAGGGTTGATCAATAAGTTTTTAGAATCGGTATAAAAAATGGGAGATATGTAAATCGTTATATTTTAATTGGAATGTGCACACTTTCTATATTTAGAAACATTTATTAACGTCATTGAAATGTTGTACCTTCACTAAGTCATCATAAGCTTGTGATTTTTATGTAGTTGTTTTTGAACATTGGTGAGTGAGAAGTAGTAGTCAAAAGTTAGGGCTAAATAACAGAGGGAGCGGTTTTTTTTCCTTAACTATACGGCAGAATAATTTTATATAACTCTCCTAGGTTATTTGATAATTGCTAAAAGCTAATATCACAGTATTATTGGAGGTTGCATATGTGTAAGCTGGTAAGCTGGCTACTAGTAATCATAATTATGACATATCTAACACCGATTTGAATATAGTCTTAGTAACGGCTTGTTTATGTTTTTGTACTGTCACTTGCAATATATTATTCACCACATAAACTCTTGTTTGTATGTGCTCTCTGAATCTACTGACTCTGCTGTATCCCTCCATCCTGTATTTGGTTATGGGCAGCGCACAGAGAGTGCTTTAATTTAAAAATAAGAGTGGTTTATATGTAATTTTTTGAGTAGTTGTAAAACTTGTGAAAATAATTATGTCACAAGAAAACGGCATAAGTGGTATAAAAAAGCTAAAAGGATCGTCGGATTACCCGAATTGGAAATTCCTGGTACGTAACTACCTAGAAAATAAAAACTGGTGGGGCGTAATTTCAAAAGAAGACGTCAATGCTGATGCAGATAGAAAAGCACGAACGAAAATATGTTTATTGTTAGAGCCAGAGTGTTTTAACCATGTCTACAATGCAAAGACTGCCAAAGAAGCCTGGAACAACTTACAGAAAGCCTACGAAGACAAAGGTTGGGGTAGACGAATCCACATACAGCGAGAGCTCTTCAACTGTAAGTTAGAGAACTTCAGCTCTATGGAGACCTACATTTCTAAAGTCACATTCCTTGCACAGCAATTGAATGATATTGACGCGAAAATCCCTGAAGATTGGTTAATATCCATTTTGCTTGGTGGTTTGACTCCTGATTACAGCCCTCTCATAATGGCTGTAGATAACAGTGGCCAAGAGATCACGTTGGAGCAAATAAAGACAAAATTGTTGCAAGAAGGAGGTAGACAGAGCAAGTTGAATATAGACTACGAGCAAGCCCTAGTGACACACAAAAAGTCAAATGATGCCAGATCTGCACCTAAAATCGGCGATCGTAAGCAGAAGTTTGTATATAAATGTTTTAAGTGCCACAAGCAAGGTCATAAGGCGTCTGAATGTAAGGAGCGAGCAAAAACTGCAAATATTTGCCTGAACACCAAGGAGGCGATAGATAAAGATAAGTGGTATCTTGATAGCGGATGCTCCAGGCATCTTACCCACGACAAGAGCAAGTTGGTGTCTTATAAACCTGAGAAGGAACACATCAAGATATCTGTAGCTAACGGTGAGAAGATGTCGGTAAAAGGACGAGGGAATGCTGAGCCCCAAGTCAGCGAAAGCGGAAAATTATTTTTAGAAAAGGTTTCGCATGTTCCCGACCTAGCTATGAACTTAATTTCGGCAAGCGATTTAACCAAGAAGAAATGTACGATTATTTTTGACGAAAAAGGTTGCATCATTCAAAAACAGAACAGAATTATTGCAAGTTGTCAAGAAGTCGATGGCATTTACGAGTTGTGAGAAAAGAAAAACAACGTCGTAAATTTGACATTGTCAAAACAAAATGAAAACATTTCGAACATTTGGCACGGATTCTCTTTGGGTATTGGACACGATGGTGTCGCTTTCTTAATTGTTTTTATTTTTTTGCATATTTTGTTGTTTAATGGATAGTAATGATGTATTAATATGCAGTAAATTAACATTCAAATGTGCAGTATAATAAATGCATGAATTCAAGTTTGAACACGTATCGCCTTTGAAAGGATTGCTCCAAGAAAATCCCATCTGGTCTTCGTAAAGTTCTACCTACATCGCTTCACGGAGGCTAGAGGATCACCGTACAACGTTGCACTATGTTTTTTTTTGATATGTAAATGTAAAATATACACTTGGCATTGGCAGAAATGGTTGCTCGATATTGCGACCGGTTGCCATTAAATAAATAAATAATAATAATAATAACATTTGGCACAAAAGTTTATCACATTTAAGTCGAAATTATATGTTGAAAATGAAAAACATCGTGACTGGTATGGAATTTAAGAGCACAGATTTGTGCGAACCGTGCATTCCGTGTATTGAAGGAAAGACGTCCAAGAGTCCTTTTAAAAACAAAGGTACGAGAGCCAAGGATGTTTTGCAAATCGTGCATAGCGATGTATGTGGTCCTATGGAAGAGTCGTCGTTCGGAGGTTCAAGGTATGTTTTGCTTTTCATCGACGATTATACTCGAAAAACTCATGTATATTTTCTGAAAAATAAAAGTCAAACTTTTGATAAGTTCTGCGAGTACAAGGCGGAAGTAGAGAATGAGACGAGTTAATCGATTAAAATTTTAAGATCAGACGGAGGCGGAGAGTACTGTAATGCGAAATTTAATGCTTTTTGAAGTCTGCAGGAATAAAACACCAGATAACTGTACCCTACACGCCTGAAGCCTGAAAGAAAACGTCGAGAAGTCATAGGAAGTTATAATAATAATAATAATAATAATAATAAATTTTATTTCAGGCAACGAGGCCCATAGTTACAAATACCTTATAGACTAACATAGATAACAATATAAAACTTAAAACTAACACCGATGTGACAGAACAGCGGGTATCTGTTTAGCCAAAATTGGCGTGATGGTCGCTGCCGGTAGGTTGCCCCGAAACCGCCGGAACACGACACCTTTCGGCCAGAAGTCAGGACACTCGACGGTTCCCAGCATAAACCGCGGCACGCGCACTACAAACGAACTGAAGTGCACGTAGCGAAGCGACCGCAGTTGAAACACCGTCAGGCTGCATCCAACCTTCTGACGAACGTACTCCACCACGTCGTCTACTGTTGCGGAGTGGTGCAGGCGAGACACGTAGAGCGCCGTGTTCGGTATAGCTGCCCGCAGCTCGGAATTTGAGTCCGTCACTGCAGTACCACACCGAGTCTTATGAGGCTTCCTTCCTACGTGATTTGCTGTGCTGCACCAATGTGAATCCCTCCTTATCCATACCGGTACGAGGGAGCTCCTTCACAGAAGTTGGAGCTCTCTTCTTCGACGCCTTAACAGGCGTGCTAGGCCGCCTAAGTTCAGCGGCCTTGCCGGCTGCGTCAGCGTAGCTGCAGGGAGCCGGCGGGGTGGCGGGGGCGGGGGGGCTAGACCCGCGCGGGGGGACCGCGGGTCGCGGGGCGGCGGCGCGCGGGGCGGCACGCGGCGATCGAGGCGCTGCTGGCTTTTCAAGCTGCGTCAGCGCGGGCGCGAAACTTGAGACCGACGTATCGACACAAGTTTGTTCGTTCACATTGGAATTTGATGCAACAGCCGATGACCTAATTACCGGGAAAGACTTGCGGAAGCAGGTAATTTCATTGCGCATCTCGGTAATAGTCATCTGTGACGCATCAAATTTTTCAGCAATCTCAGCCAGGCTCGCTTTTAGGGCCACAATATCCTTCAACAGTCTGGTGACATCGACATGGTCGAAACTTACTGGAGGCAACTTATCCAACCGCATCGCCACAAACGCAGGCATATCATCCGGAAGGGCCACCCTGAACACCGAGATAATATCCTGCAGACTTTTCGCTCCCCCATCCCTCCTTCGGGACGGCATCTGCTCGGCCTTGCCCGCAGACTGGTAAAGCAGCACCTTGCCACTGCAAATCTCATCTTCTGTGAAGCTGGTTTTGCAGATCTGCACGATGCTAACGTCAGTCATGGCTCCTTGGTTGACGGCATTTAGAACAAACGCCAACAGTTCATTCACTACGAGTTGCTGAGTACCCATAGCAAAAGTCCGCGCAGCGGCTAAAGCCGCGCAATTCACGAATTACGTAATTCAAACTGTGCAATGTGACACGTCCGTCTCCGGTCGCTCATCGCACTGCACTGATGGTTATGATCAACCTGAATACGGAGTCTCTTGATCAGTCAGGTTTACCAAATGGATCCACAACTGTTCCTGAAATATTGGAGGCGCACGGGGATGTGTCCCGTGACGCTGTAGACGAGAACATAGAAGTACCTGAGCCCGAAGTACTCGCAAATGGGGACGTGCCTGATGAGATGGTCACTGATGGTGAAGTGATTTTTCCTGACTTGTCGGAAAGGAGGTATCCTCAGAGAGAACGCAGACAAGTTGATCGGTACGGTTGCAATGTTATGTATGCCAAGGAAAGCAATCTTGACGGAGATTCTGTTACCATAGAGGAAGCATTGGCGAGACCCGACAGCGAGTTATGGCAAAATGCTATAAATGATGAGCTTACGTCACTGAAGGAAAATCAGACCTGGACGTTAGTGGATCTCCCAGCTGATAAGAAGCCAATCCAGTGTAAATGGGTATTTAAAATTAAAAAAGATAGCGACGGCAAGGTAACGAAGTATAAGGCTAGACTCGTAGCAAAAGGGTTTACACAGGTATGTGGTGTAGATTATACGGAGACCTATTCTCCAGTAGTTAGGAGTTCTACTCTACGATTATTGCTCTCGCTAGCTGCTGAGTACGGTTGGTTGACCAACGGGATGTTACGACTGCGTTTTTATACGGTAAAATTAAAGAAGATATTTACATGCTTCAGCCGAAAGGAGAAGTCGCCAAAGGTCAAGAAACCAAGGTGTGTAAGCTGCAGCGATCTCTATATGGTTTAAAACAAGCCTCGAATGCTTGGTTTAAAGAATTGGATAGTGAAATGTTAAATTTAGGCTTTGTACAATCCAAAATAGAACCGTGTTTGTATCAAAAACAGCTTAAAGGTAATAATAAGTTAATTGTCGTAATTTACGTCGACGATTTATTTATATTTGACAATTCTGATCACGAGAAGCAAAAATTATAATCGGGTTTGCTTGACAAGTTTAAAGTAAAACATTTAGGCTCGGCTAGACATTTTCTAGGCATGAGATTGAGACAAGATAAAGGAGTGATATATCTCGATCAGGAGCAGTTTATTTTGGACTGTTTGAGAGACTTTAACATGTCAGACGCCAAGCCAGTCACTACACCAATGGAAGTAGGAATTAAATTAGAGAGATCGAATAATTCTCACTGCCACCTACCGTATCAAAATTTGATAGGTTGTCTGAATTATTTAGCCTGTAATACGCGACCAGACATAGCTCACGTGGTAAGTGTACTTTCTCAATTTAATTCGTGCTACGATGAAATACACTTTAAGTGCGCGAAACGGGTCTTACGCTATTTAAAAGGTACGTCTAATCTGTGTCTCACTTTTCGACAAACAGGAGATTTAGACTTAAGGGGCTATATTGACGCAGACTGGGGTAGTGCGCTCGATCAAAAATCATTTACGGGTTTAATTTTTAAAGTAGGAAAAAATATTGTTTCTTGGGAAAGCCGAAAACAAGCAACAGTCTCGTTGAGCTCTACGGAGAGCGAGTATGTTGGGCTGAGTCAAGCTTCAAAGGAAGCGCTTTATTTGCGTAGTTTACTGAGCAGTTTGATTATTGTAGATAGTAAACCTGTAGTCATTTATAATGACAACCAGTCGGCACATAAAATCGCAGCCAACAAAATGGTTCATAATAGAACAAAGCATATTGACATTAAGTATCATTTTATTCGGGAGTGTGTACTGGCTAGTAAAGTAGAGATAAGGTACATGTCAACCAATACAATGATAGCGGACATTCTAACTAAATGTGTTTCTGGCCCGAAGTTAAAAGATTTTTTGAAGGATTTATCCTTGTCAAATTATTATATTAAGAGGGCGGATTAGAGTTAGATATAGGTGCTTATATGTTTATTGTGTTTTATGTTTTTACGTGTTTTGTGTTAGGTAATAGAATAGTTTACTATTTGTTTTGCTGTTCTTATGTACAGTCGGGCACAAGAGTTTAAAGAGTGAATTGAATTTTTCATGTACCGATTATGTACTGACAAGTACAAATGGGGTAGAGCATGTACGTAATAGATTAAGAGGGCGTATTGGAGGTTGCATATGTGTAAGCTGGTAAGCTGGCTACTAGTAATCATAATGACGACATATCTAACACCGATTTGAATATAGTCTTAGTAACGGCTTGTTTATGTTTTTGTACTGTCACTTGCAATATATTATTCACCACATAAACTCTTGTTTATATGTGCTCTCTGAATCTACTGACTCTGCTGTATCCCTCCATCCTGTATTAAGTATTTATTTGTAGGCCTCAATAATCCCGGAAAAGGCCGAAAAAGCCACCCTAAATGTTGGTGACCGAGCTGGAAATAAAAAAGTCCACTACGAAGATAACTTGTTTATCCTTAAAATCATAATGATAAACCAAGGTTTCATTTTCAATAACATTTTTTTTTTAGAGCATCAGGACTTTCTCCACACCGCTCCAAATAATTACAAAACTAACTCTTATTTTTGCCGTCTTGTAAAATTGTTCATACAGATGTTTTTTGTTTAGCTATCACAGAAAAACAAATGAATATTGTTAAAAAAAAACTCTAATTTAACGTTGATTTGTGCCATGGTATAGTCCACATTAATATAATAAGATTATAGGATGGTTCATACCGATTCTAAAAACTTATTGATCACCCCTCGTATCGTTATTCCCCTGGAAGATATTGAATTTACCCGGAATGAAAAGTTGCCCATGTGTTAAGCCGGGGTATACTCGTAAGCTATCTCCATTTTAAATTTTATTCAAATCTGTGCAGCTGATACACAAACTTTCGTTTTTAAAATATTTATCAACCATAATTATTGCTTCTACTATCTAAATGCATATGGTAGCAGCAGGTGCAACTATTTAACGCATTCTTAGATGTGTAGTTATATTTAAGATGACGTGAAATCGGGCTATTCGATCCGGCTATTGAGCCTTAATGAGGGATACGTAAACGGACAAACACAAATATCCTGAGATCATTAGGTACATACACTTGTCTTTGCACGCACTTCAATTCAATATCTTTTAATTCCAAAAACTTGTTAATCAATATTTTCTGGCCCACTATGTCAAAGGGACATTATCAATCAAATTCTAAGAGACTTTTCATAATTTGACTTACTGCGTCTCTTTGACATGGTTCCTAAGCCCAACATATTGTTGACAACATGGATTGGAAGCTCTTATTCAATTGATAGTAGATAAATACTATAAAGTCATACTCATAACCATATCATTACGATATAGAAGTAAGATTGACTGAACACATTGGAATAGACCTGTAAGAATAAAATTATTTGACTTTGCGTGTAGTTTAGCAAAACAAAACATAATATTGACAATGTGAACTTTTTTAAAGCGTTCTGAAAGAAAATCATGCTTATAGAGGTTGGTCTCAAAAACACACTGTTTTTTTGTTCATTGTTTGTTGAGAAAATAAATAAACAAATTTTTGCTAATGGGTAAAGAACTTAAACGTCACATGGTTATTTGTACGTCACAGCAATACGCAGACAATACGCGGTTGCAAACAAAATGACGTCATTCTGACCATTAGCCCAAAGCGGGCGAAGAAAATTTTCTTTTGTTTCTCAGTAAATAAGTATCAAAAAAATGAAAAAAGACGGCAAATATAAGAGTTTTGTAATCATATAGTATTGAAAAGAAAACCTTGATTTATCATTACGATTTAAAGGATAAATAAGTTAAATACCTGTGCAGTGGATTTTTTTATCTCCAGCTCTGTCACCAAAATGTAGGGTAGTTTTATCAGCCGTTTCCAGGATTATTGAGGCCTACAAATAAATACTGTGACATTTATTTTGGTGCTGAGGCACCGGAATGGGATGTTTTTGCGTGGCGATGGATGGCTGTGTGTCGGGAGTGCTTAAAGTTCTGCGAGAAGACGGACGACAGGCCTTCTAGTGTTCCTCTATGAGGTATACCTCTAACTCTAGTTTTAGTTTTATTTTATATTAGTTTCATAGTGTATTAGTGTAAAACTGTAATGCTGTGTAAATATACTTTTCAATAAAATAAAATAAAAATAGCGTTTAGCAATGGAGTTCAAATAATCTAGGAGAGTTATTAATACTAGCGACCCGCCACCGGCTTCGCCCCGCTGCAAATTTCCGACTTTCCCAGTGGTTTTCTTTTAAATATTCTTGTTTTTTTTTGTTTCATAAGAACCTTCTCCTAACAAACACAACAAAAAAATAATTAGCGAAATCGGTCCAGCCGTTCACGCGTGACGGCGTGACCAAGGGAAATAGGGATTCATTTATACTATATATATATGTATATATATATATATATACATATATATATAATATTAAAAATAAGCTGAAGAGAAAAATTAACGAATTTGGGGCAGGAATTGTGCTTTAGAGCCTTGTCATTGAGAAGTGCTGCTCTTCGACCAAACATCGAAACTGATAACCGCTCTCCCCGTTATTTAGGCCTAAGTTTCGACTACTATTTCTCATTCACGAATGTTAAAAAAAAACAATTAAATGACGTTAATAACTGTTTGCAAATAAAGAAATGGTGCATATTTCAATTAAAATATAAAGATATACCCCTCGTATATCGCTGTTAGAGAAAATCGCTTAACCACCCAGTGACTTGGACCACACCAAGGCTTCGATACAGAGTTTTAAATATCCAGTTCGTATATGGAGAACTAAAAGTGTGCTTATTTAGTTACTTTTGTGTACGCAGTTACGCACACGTCAATTAATACAAATTGAAAGGATTACAGGATGACAAACGTAAATAGAAATAAAAACACACTATCCACGCATGGCTAGATGAGATTTCACCTTTATAATTTTGTTACTCGTCCTTACAAAGTGGCACCACCTTGTGAGCAAATTCACATCTTTTTAACGATTAATTTAATGTCCCGTAGGCATGAGATGTTTTTTCGGAATAACTATCTTGTCCTATTTCAAGACCTAAGCTATATTAAATATGTGTTCCAAGTTGCATCCCGATCCGTTCAGAGGTTGAAGCGTGATTGAGTAACAAACATCCAAACATCCAAACTTTCTTACATAATCTACATACATAATCTCACGCCTTCGTTCCCAGAGTGGGGTAGGCAGAGCTACAGAATTACAAACATCTCTAAAAACTTGTTGATAATTCTATAACCACAATTTCCAAACTTTCTTATTTATAAAATTAGTAATATAACATAAGATAAGATGTATAGAATTATTCTTTTTACAGTTATATTATTTTTTCTTTCTACAGTAATATTATATTGTATCGATGTATAGATTTTTTACGTTTAAGAATTGTCTTGCCTTGAATAGGTAAGTCTTGAAAATGCTCGAAAACATGTTATAATCTGGATATGTCAACGTCAATCCGAAACCGTTACTTTTGACATAGACTAACAAAACAGAATGTACAAAGCCTGTCCCATGTTGTCGCACTGGGTGGCATGGCAGAAGCCATAGGAGGAATAAAAGAATTAATTGAACAATAAAATTTTGTCAAATAATTTCTAATATAAAATAAGATTTAATATTACTAACTATCTATGGAACTCTATGTTTGCGGTATTAGGGTTAGTTTATTTAGTACTGTTTTTTTAACTATTAACAAAATTATTATCTTATTTCAAAATCTAATTGATAAACAACTAACACCCAAATAATTAGGGTGAACTCCTTCTTCATCGCTTTTGTGATGAAGTGGGAATACCTAATGGCCCTGCTGAAAATAAGCTTCGTGACTTGCCTCAGCATTGTTCAGAGGGGGTCCCATTGACGCAACGGCACAGATAAAAATTCTGTCTGAATTCTAGGTTTATTGTAATCCGATACGGATTACATCCATTAGCCATTAGGTATATTTTTGGTTAATGGATATGTTTTCTATGTTTCTTCTTTTCAAACAACATTACGTCATAGAAATATAAACTCCCATAAAATCTAAAATGAATATAATTTTATCGTCAATGTACGGAGGACTCATAGGTACTTACTGCAAATTACAATGTGTAGCAGACTGTGAAATTGTTACCTAAAGTGTTCACAGTTTATAATATTCTTACATTTCAATAAATTAACAGATGAATTGCTCGAAGTGCGACCCTTCGTGCGTATATAATATTATGTCCTTAGTATGTAGACGAAAAACAACATGCCGCCATCTTAAATTCCAAATTTGGCATCATTTTCAGTTTTGCCATCCCCGAAAACATGAAACACGACACCCATGACGATTTATTCGAAAAACATCATGGCCGCCATCTTAAATACCAAATTTGAAAACGTTTTTGAATTTGCCATCCTCGAAAACATGAAACACGAAACCCATGACGACAAAAGATAAGATAAAAGATAAAATAAATTTATTCAGTAAGTAAGCCGCACGGGCACTTTTACACGTCAAGAATCTCTACCAACGCTTCCCAAGAGAAGACCACTGCTGAGAAGAAACGCCGCAAGAAACTCAGCAGTCAGTCATTTTTTAAACATATTTCTTATTACAATGATACTACTTAGTCTAGCATTATATAAAGCTATAAATATTAAATTAAATATAGTATCAAATAACATGCGTAGTTCAGCAGGAAAACATGCCAATTAGGAATCTTACGGGAGAGATAGAGAGAAAAAAAAACACATACTTATGTGTATATAAGATGGTGCGAGACGACCACATAAAAGTTTCGATATGTTTTCCTAATTCAACGGTGTCCCCTGGACAAGATAAAGATTTTGCATTTGAATAAATTATTATTGACTAAGTTTCGGGTTTAGGCCATGGATTTTTGTCTGTAAGATAGTCCTCGATCCTATAATACGCTTTAGACATTAACGACCTTTTCAAGTAATTTTTAAGTGCTGGAAAGGGTAACTTTAAAACTTCGTCAGGTAATTTATTATAGAAATGAATGCATTGACCAACAAATGATTTATATACTTTACGGACGCGGAATTTTCGGATAGCAATTTTATTTTTATTTCTGGTATTTAAATTATGTATATCAGAATTTTTGGTGAAAGAATCTAAATTTCTAATAACGTAAATAATATTCTCGTAAATAAATTGAGACGCTACAGTCAAGATATTAATTTCTTTAAAAAGTTCTCTTAAAGAGTCACGGGAGTTTAAGTTGTAAATAGAACGAATGGCCCTTTTTTGTAACACAAATATAGTTTGTATGTCAGCTGCCTTACCCCAAACCAGAATACCGTACGACATGACACTATGAAAATAACTATAATAGACTAAGCGAGCTGTCTCAACATTGGTTAGTTGTCTATTTTTCCTAACGGCGTAAGCTGCCGAACTTAGTTTACCTGCCAGTACAGCTATATGGGGACTCCATTGCAAATATTTATCTAATGTTATGCCTAAGAATAATGAAATTGCCTTATCTACCATTTGCAAACACTCGTCATTTAGAAAAATACTAGAACGTACCGGTTTAACATTAGGCAAAGCGAACGTAACACATTTCGTTTTCTTAGCATATAGTAGCAAATGGTTGCTAGTAAACCAATTAAGTACTTTAACTAGACTTTTTCGAAAACCATTATGGCCGCCATCATGAATACCAAATATGATATCATTTTCGAAATTGCCATCCCCGAAAACATGAAACACGACACCCATGACGACTTTTTCGAAAACCATCATGGCCGCCATCTTTTAATAAGAATCAGACATCATTTAAAAAAAAACCATCCCAAAAACATGAAACACGAACTCCATGACGACTTTTCGAAAAACATCATGGCCGCCTTCCGAATCTGACATCAGTTTCGAATTCGCCATCCCCGAAAACATGAAACACGATACCCATGACGACTTTTTCGAAAACCACGATGGCTGCCATATTGTTTGAATACCAAATTTGATATCATTTTCGTAATTGCCATCCCCGAAAACGTGAAACACGACACCCATGACGACTTTTTCCACAAACATCACGGCCGCCATCTTTTATTCCAGATCTGACATCGTTTTCGAAATTGTCATCCCCGAAAACATGAAGCACGGCACCCAGGACTACTTTTTCGAAAAACATCATAGCCGCCATCTACAATTCCGAATTTGACATCATTTTCGAATTCGCCATCCCCGAAAACATGAAACACGAAACCCATGACGACTTTTCGAAAAACATCATGGCCGGCATCTTAAATACCAAATTTGATATCATTTTCGTAATTGCCATCCCCGAAAACGTGAAACACGACACCCATGACGACTTTTTCCAAAAACATCACGGCCGCCATCTTTTATTCCCAATCTGACATCGTTTTCGAAATTGTCATCCCCGAAAACATAAAACACGGCACCCATGACGATATATTCGAAAAACATCATGGCCGCCATCTTAAATACCAAATTTGATATGATTTTCGTAATTGCCATCCCCGAAAACATGAAACACGACACCCAGGACTACTTTTTCGAAATGCATCACGGCCGCCATCTTTTATCCCAAATTCAGACATCGTTTTCGAAATTGTCATCCCCGAAAACATGAACCACGGCACCCAGGACTACTTTTTCGAAAAACATCATAGCCGCCATCTTTAATTCCGAATCTGACATCATTTTCGAATTCGCCATCCCCGAAAACATGAAACACGACACCCATTACGACTTTTTCCAAAAACATCACGTCCGCCATCTTTTATTCCCAATCTCACATCGTTTTCGAAATTGTCATCCCCGAAATCATGAAACACGACACCCAGGACGACTTTTTCGAAAACCGTCATGGGCGCCGTCTTAAATACCAAATTTGATATGATTTTCGTAATTGCCATCCCCGAAAACATGAAACACGACACCCAGGACTACTTTTTCGAAATGCATCACGGCCGCCATCTTTTATTCCCAATCTGACATCGTTTTCGAAATTGTCATCTCCGAAAACATGAAACATGGCATCCATGACGATTTATTCGAAAAACATCATGGCCGCCATCTTAAATAACAAATTTGATATGATTTTCGTAATTGCCATCCCCGAAAACATGAAACACGACACCCAGGACTACTTTTTCGAAATGCATCACGGCCGCCATCTTTTATTCCCAATCTGACATCGTTTTCGAAATTGTCATCTCCGAAAACATGAAACATGGCACCCATGACGATTTATTCGAAAAACATCATGGCCGCCATCTTAAATAACAAATTTGATATGATTTTCGTAATTGCCATCCCCGAAAAAGTGAAACACGACACCCATGACGATTTTTTCCAAAAACATCACGGCCGCCATCCTTTATTCCCAATCTCACATCGTTTTTGAAATTGTCATCCCCGAAAACATGAAACACGGCACCCATGATGATTTATTCGAAAAACATCATGGCCGCCATCTTAAATGCCAAATTTGATATCTTTTTCGTAATTGCCATCCCCGAAAACATGAAACGCGACACCCAGGCCTTCTTTTTCGAAAAACATCCCATCTTAAATATACCAAATTTGATATCATTTTCGTAATTGCCATCCCCGAAAACGTGAAACACGACACCCATGACGACTTTTTCCACAAACATCACGGCCGCCATCTTGAATTCCGAATCTGAAATCATTTTCGAATTCGCCATCCTCGAAAACATGAAACACGAAAACCATGACGACTTTCTCGAAAAACATCATGGCCGCCATCTTAAATACCAAATTTGATATCATTTTCGTAATTGCCATCCCCGAAAACGTGAAACACGACACCCATGACGACTTTTTCGAAAACCGTCATGGGCGCCATCTTAAATGCCAAATTTGATATCTTTTTCGTAATTGCCATCCCCGAAAACATGAAAGGCGACACCCAGGCCTTCTTTTTCGAAAAACATCATGGCCGCCATCTTAAATACCAAATTTAATATCATTTTCGTAATTGCCATCCCCGAAAACTCGAAACACGACACCCATGACGACTTTTTCCACAAACATCACGGCCGCCATCTTGAATTCCGAATCTGAAATCATTTTCGAATTCGCCATCCTCGAAAACATGAAACACGAAAACCATGACGACTTTCTCGAAAAACATCATGGCCGCCATCTTAAATACCAAATTTGATATCATTTTCGTAATTGCCATCCCCGAAAACGTGAAACACGACACCCTTGACGACTTTTTCGAAAATCGTCATGGGCGCCATCTTAAATGCCAAATTTGATATCTTTTTCGTCATTGCCATCCCCGAAAACATGAAACGCGACACCCAGGCCTTCTTTTTCGAAAAACATCATGGCCGCCATCTTAAATACCAAATTTAATATCATTTTCGTAATTGCCATCCCCGAAAACGTGAAACACGACACCCATGACGACTTTTTCCACAAACATCACGGCCGCCATCTTGAATTCCGAATCTGAAATCATTTTCGAATTCGCCATCCCCGAAAACATGAAACACGAAAACCATGACGACTTTTTCGAAAAACATCATGGCCGTCATCTTAAATACCAAATTTGATATCATTTTCGTAATTGCCATCCGCGAAAACGTGAAACACGACACCCATGACGACTTTTTCCATAAACATCACGGCCGCCATCTTTTATTCCAAATCTGACGTCATTTTCGAATTCGCCATCCCCGAAAACATGAAACACGAAACCCATGACGACTTTTTCGAAAAACACCATGGCCGCCATCTTAAATACCAAATTTGATATCATTTTCGTAAGTACCATCCCCGAAAACGTGAAACACGACACCCATGACGACTTTTTCCAATAACATCACGGCTGCATCTTTCATTCCCAATCTGACATCGTTTTCGAAATTGTCATCCCCGAAAACATGAAACACGGCACCCATGACGACATATTCGAAAAACATCATGGCCGCCATCTTAAATAACAAATTTGAAATAATTTTCGTAAGCGCCATCCCCGAAAACGTGAAACGCGACACCCATGACGACTTTTTCCAAAAACATCACGGCCGCCATATTTTATTACAAATCTGCCATCGTTTTCGAAATTGTCATCCCCGAAAACTTGAAACGCGACACCCAGGACTACTTTTTCACACTACTACTGTTACTACTACTGTTTTATGAAACATCATGGCCGCCATCTTGAATTCCGAATTTGTCATTTGTAACAGTCATACATTGTCACTTCTCATGCTCCAAAAGTTCGTCTTTATGTCCTGCGTAAAGTAAAATCTTCGTCGAAGGCCAAGGCAATCGGTCCAACAGCCATACGAACAACTTTAACTTCATAGAATAACCTCTTTATTTTATTTCGTTTCGGTAGACCCATTTAAAACTCGGTCGAAAATTTTAAGTTTTAATTGTATTGACGTCGAATTCTGTCCCTATTATGTCGATTAAAATCAAAAGGAATTATCATTTTAATTTAATGGTATCATTTTAATAGACAAAAGAAGTTTGCACCCTCGGTACCTCAACCCTCGGTGGGCGAGTCCGACTCGCACTTGGCCGGTTTTTTAGATATAGGTAAAAGTCCAAGAGTGCTACATTTACTTGATACACTATTGTTACTATCAGGTGGTAAAGCCAGGAATCGAAGTGGTGACCTTGCACGCGATCCCCGCCCAGGCAGGCCGATAAGCCGGACTGACGGCGCAGGAAATTGCACGGGGCGTCAACGCGTACGGGGCGCGGGTTCGAGTCCCACGCATATACTTATCTGCCTGAGAGGTGTAAGTTTTACCACGTGAGAATTTAAAGAAATGTAATCACGGCTCGACTGGTCCACCAGTTCGAAGTCGCTCAGCGTGGTATGGAAAGGGCTATGCATGGAGTGTCCCTGAAGGATCGTATTATAAATTCAAAAAAAATCAAAATTCAAAATATTTATTCAGTAAATTGGCCACATGAGGGCTCTTTTACACGTCGGTAACATGGAGTGAAGCTACTAGCGCTTCGGACAAGACCATCATTGCGGAGAAGAAGCGCCGCAAGAAACTCCAGCAGAAGGTCATTTTTTCCAATCATAAAATACAATAATACTTAAAAGTAACATTACAAGGTAATACAGTAATAAATCATTATTTTAAAACTAACACAAATAAAATCATTACAAATGTAAGCTAAATTACTTAAATTAAAAATAGTGACTAGGAGAACAACATGACGAGGTCTCTACAAAAGAGGTCTCTAAATGATGTGATCCAACAGAGAACCAAAGTAAACGACAGACATAGCCCGCCGAATTAGCAAGTTGAAGATCGGGAGCAGTGGCGTGCAGTGGGAGAGGCCTCTGTCCAGCAGTAGACTAATGCGGGCTGATAATGATGATCATGATGATGATGTAGGGAGTAATTGTAAAACCACTAGCTCTTCTTTTTAAAGTTTCGTTTTCATTAAAATTTATTTAAAACAGGCCGTTACAGACAATATTTCATCCAATATTACATTAAATTATTAATTGTCTATTAAATTTACAAAACTAACTCACTTTTAAAAGTAACTCATCTTCGACCCACCCCCACCTCTTCATGCCCCTCTACCTAAACTTCCGAATCCTTATACAAACCCAAAAATACAATACATGTAAAAAAAACTCAAAAACCGCTTGCTGTGAAAGCAAACATAACATTTTTTTACTCAAAAGTACCTTTACCTGACAATTTCACATTTGAAATTCAACATTGGGAGTTAAACCTCTAGGGAGTAAAGACATGCCTTTCGATTCCTAATCCAAACTAATAACAATGTTCTTTACTCCTACTGTGGATGGCAATCAATCATACACTCGGTAGCCGGTGTGTGGTATGTTCACGGTTAATTTGTATCCAGATGTCTTTGACAGTTCGGGCTGTCAATTGCTGGTTGTTTAGATCATATGGACAGATGTCAGATGTAGGATAAAATAGTGAAGTGACTATAGTATGGTGAATGAATGATACTGATATGTCAACGTGTGGAGGTCTCACTTTGAATTTTGATTGGTCTCCCAACATACAGGCTAAACAGGCTTCGCTTACGAGTAGTTTGGAGGTCTCTGTTTTGTTTTGTGTATTTCTACAACTATCCCTGTCTTAGTCAATAGGTTGACTAATCGAAGTATCTGTTAAACGATTTTTGTGATTGTGTACGCATTTAAATAAAGTAACTATTATTACTTTTATCTTAACGAAGGTTTTAAATAGCGTGATCTTCTTTCGAAGCAGCAGTATTTAAAAAAAAAAAAAAAAAAAATCGCTGCACCGAAACACGAGTAGGTACATTTACAATAGTAGTTTTCACAATCGTGTTATAATAGACAGCTTTTTAGTCGAGTACCATGTTTAGGCCACGAAGCTTGCTGAGTGGCCTAAGTAAGGTACGAGATTAAAAAGCTTGATTATCAGTATTATCACACTATTGTGAACAATACTTTTTGTACGAGTTCATTAAAATTAATAATTTAAGTCATTAATACGAGTATATAAGAAAACTAAATATCGTCTGTACTATATTGTAAAGGTTCTTTAGCTTTTCAGGTAGCAAGGTAAGTGTGGCTTCCTCTGCCATATTAGTTATTTCTTGAGGAGTTAAAGATGTTTCGTCACTGTCACTACTCATTTTCTTCGTTTTTATTTTAACTTTTTAAGCTTAGCTTTGAAAAGAAAAGTTATCACACCACCGGCGTCCGTAATGTTGCAGTACTGCGCTGTGATTGGCTAAATACTTTGTAATTATTATGGCAATTTTTCTCTGTTCAAATTTTTTCGGTTGTGTAGAGCGTAACCATAGCGTATCGAAACAGTTATTTCGGTTGTTTCGGAAGTAACATAGACTTTTCAACGATGAAAAGAGTGACGTTGCAGTAGGTATTCTCTATGAAATCTTAATACACAGATTTTAATCGACGAGTACAAAAAGTAATTTTGTAAACTGCCGTCCATGGTTCCAGGGCCTCTAATGAACTCGGTAAAACCATATTGTTGTTTACGTGTTTGCGTAGTGTCACAAGGAAGAGGTTCTCAATTCGATTTTTTTTTATGTTTGGTGTTATGTTGAACCGATTTTCATGATTATTTTTTGTTTGAAAGCTGGTCCTTCCCGTGTGGTTCCATTCCTATCAAAATGAAGATCTGATGATGGAGTCCATGAGGAATCGACGGAAGTCTTCAAAATTTATAGGCACACCTATATCGATTTTGTCATTTTTCATTGTAACTCATGTATTTGCTCTTGGAAAGCACTATTTGGTGAAGTGGAACTGATGATCAAGACCACAAATGGCCACCGGAACTCCTATACGGTATAGGTATATATTTCAAGGGTGGCGACAAGATATTTCGATTAAGATAGTTGAACGACTATGACGAAGCATATTTAGGTTTCAATATATGACTTTGACTTCCCCACGGTGTTGCTTGCGGCGAGATTGATGATTGGTGAAGTTTTTACGATGTTGGAAGATCTGACCGTGTCGATTTTTATTTTCTGTCCACACTTCGACGGCTAATTTTTTTTTTATTTGTTACTACATGAATAAATGTAACATTTCATTAAAAAACGCATACCTAAATTAGAGATAAAAAAATTAAAAATACTTTTGTGCGATTACATTTAAAAAATATATATGTAAACAAAATGGTTAACTTTTGGAAGATACCGAGATTTAAAAAAAATAATTATAAACTCCGTGGGTAGGATGAGTGTTAATTGGCCCAAAATGTGTTGCAAGTGACCCTAGCTACCCACCCTATTCATTTGGCACGCGACTTGCAATACAACCTGTATAAAAAAATGTTTAAAAAACAAAAACCCACCTTCAAAAGCAAAAAATAAGTTCTTTTAAAATGGTAGGTAAGTAGGCAGTCCAACTGAAGTCGGCGTACTACAATATTTTTAACCAAAACCAGACTTCAGTTGGACTGACCTATTACCTACGATTTTAAAAGAAGTTAATTTTTGCTTTTTGAAGGCGGGTTTTTGTTTTTTTAAACATGTATATTTCTTGATAATAATGGAGGCCGAGTTAAAAACAATAAGGTAACATGTCAAAGATAATATAGTTTTACCGTGTGGAATAGAGGCCCAGCAGCGGAGTTTGCAGTATAGTCACTAGGGCTTGCAATTCGAATATTCGAATAATGCGGTGATTGAAATTCGAATATTCGAATATTTTTGATTACTCCAAATTTATTGATGTAACGTCATCTAGGTACTACTCGGAAACTATCTGGGACTGTCTGTCTCATTCCCACTATCCCCCCACCCACCATGACCATGTCGTGCGAATAGTAGCGATATTAACATAATATATTTTGATGGTAATCTTCAAATACCGACTACGAGGAACAAGGATGATGATACTTCCTTTAATTTCCGTAGTCACCTACGTACTAGGGCGCGTGCATACCGAAATCCCGGTATTTTCGGACCTATTTCTCTGATAAGTATTACAATTTTATTACTATTCCGGAATTGAATGTCAATCAAAATTATTTTATTTTTATTTCTTTCAAAACGATAAAAATACCACCGAAACTATCGAGAACTGAGTAAGGACTGAATTAGAATTAAACTTTTTTGTTACGTGAATACTGGTTCCCTATATAATTGTTATGAATTAAAAGATGATTCTATCGCTTTCTTGGGTCATACTATCAAAGAAATAGTAATTGAAATTATACTCAGTCACTGCAATTTATATCAGTATGGTTTATACCGTTTTTTATTAAATTTTTAGGACTATTCGAATATTATTCGAATTATTCGAATACCTGTAAATTTAAAGTTGAATATTCGAATATCTGAATCTATCGAATATTTGCAAGCCCTAGTAGTCACGGATTGGGGGTATGACATAGAGGTATTCTCTCCTGAAAGTTATAATAAATAATAATAAATAAATATCGGGGGATAATGTCACACCAATTGACCTAGTCCCAAACTAAGCTCTAGGCTTGTGCTGCAGGTACTAGACAACGATATAAATACTTACATAGAGAAATATATACTTAAATACATAGAAAACATTGGATGACTCAGGAACAAATATTAGCGCTCATCACACAAATATTTGCCTTTACCGGGAGTTGGCAACGCATTTGCAAACTTGAGATTACAGATGTCAGAGCCCTGTTAACATCCGGTGGCCTGTGTGCTTATTTGCCTTCTCCATGCCATTGACGTTCTAAATTACAAGAATTAAAACGAGATTCTCTGCTTCGCGCATCCTAGGTACAAGGTCCTTACCTTGAAATAGTTTTTGAATTGCCATATTTATAACAAACTAGCTGTTCCCGTGCCCACTTCGTTGGGCAATTTTTTTTGGGGGCCTATGACACTCACAAATAACGTGGCTTTCTATTGGTAAAAGAACTTTCAAAATCGGTTCAGTAGATCCAGAGATCCCCCTCACAACGTCACAAACTTTACCTCTTTATAATATTAGTATAGATAGGGATCACTCTTATACAATTTTTTAGGCCCAAAACTAAGCTCTAGGTTTATACTAAATGGGCACTAGACAATGTCAACATACTTTACTTATATGTATAGAGTACATGCATATACATTGAAAACATCCAAGACTTGCGCTTCACATACATCGCACCTTCAGAACAAAAGTGACCTAATTCAAAATTTCAGCATTCAAACTTCAAGTCATAAAGGGGTTTGGGTAAAAATGTTGTCATTTGTAAAAGTCATACATTTTCAAGGTGAGCGGCCATTCGTAAAAGTGATAAATTATGGTCGAATTATAAAAAATAAACATATTTTGTCATGTAAGTAATACTCTTAAGTGCATCGGAGCCGAGATATTTAAATATTCATACTTGGGCGTACTTTTGAACTAAAAACTGAATACTTAAATCTTTAAAATCTCCGCTCCGCTATTATTTAACGCCATTAATTATATATATGTATGTGTATTTAGAGGTCCTCTAAATAACTATGTAAAAATCATCCGTGGCCGCTGAAAAATAAAATGACTATATTCTTCAAACAAATTTACCCAATGCCCTTTATTATTATAGAGACCTAACTCGAAATTTTAAATTTCTGAATTAGGTCACTATTGCTCTGAAGGTGCGACATATTTTCCCTATGAGGGGTGTTATTCTCCTAAAAACGGCGTTTGGTCGTTGGAACGAGTGAACGAGTGAGCCTTATACATTCGACACGACAGAAGCCCTGCTTTCTAATTGAGAATGCACGCGCTAAAATGTGTTTTGAACACTCTGACAGGACTACTTAGACTCGCCGCTGCGCCGCGTTCACTCGTTCACTCCTTCGAGCGACCGAACGCCGCCGTTACGTTTTTAGGGGAAGAACACCCCAGGGGGGTTATTATGACATAGCTTTGCAGTTCATTTTACGGTGAGCGTAAAGGACAGAGCTATAGCAGTTATATTGCTCTGTCCTTTTCTGTAAGCGTAAACTGAATTGCAAGGCAATGTCGTAATAACCCCCCAGGACTACCAACTAGGCTAATCGCGTCGTCGAAACTTACATTGTAAGAATGTGGCGTATCCCAATTTCCATGTCCAAAAGAGACAATTAAAAAAAAAAAAATTTAACGTCAACAAAATTTCATTGTCCAAGCTCTAACCCGACACCCCGAGCGCGTGTTGTGGCGCACCGCACCGCTTGTCGTGACAACTCCAAAAACGACCCGATCAGGTTACCTACCCTCAAAACATCAACACTTCTACACGGAATTAGTGGGTGATTGGTTTGAATTTAGGGTTCTTTTGGGAAGAAGCAAATTTGGAAATAATATAAAAATCTAAAATAATTATAAGGGGGTGGCAGTAAGTGACAGTAATGGCGACAAAGTTAAAAACAATGCAATATCAGCGCTAAACAGAATACGTATACGTCATACGTTTTCGTTTTTCTTAATCTTTAATGCGAAATAAAGAAAAAATCTCAAGCGTACAATTTCTCTACAATTATTTAAGCAACGATGAACCCTTCCCCTCATATCTTAATGATCCACTTGGACATTTGCTGGTTACTGACGTTGAAAAAAAAACACGTTTCCTTTTATAAATTCCTACAGAACTCTGTCTGTTGTTGAGGCAGCACTAGGAAGCGTCCGTAGTTCCCTGCTCGCGCCGGATCGATTTCACACAACAAACCATGCATTGGCGCCTGACCCTTCACCAAGGTATTGCTTTGATTTTAATAATTAGTTCCGAGTAATTTGAAAAGATGATACTCTTCGAATGTTAAACCTTGTATGAAATAACAACAAAAAGCAAGCTTTAAAAAACCTGACTGTTGTTGCTAACCAACTTTAAACCGTTATTTATCCTAAATGATCGTTCAAAATGAAAAATGATGAAAAAACATAAAGATAAATTTTAAATACCTATTCAATGATACCCCATTTGTCATAGTTTGTCGACTTTCTTTTTTTCTTTTTTACAATATGGCGTCTAGTTGCCGCCATATTGAATTTTAATTACTTTTATATCTTTAGTGCCACTCACAAGGTTAAGGAAAAACGATTGCCATAAGAATCATCAAAATTGTAGTTTAGTTTCTAGAGTAGGTACCACAAAGGTACAAACATACATATATAGGCTGATAAACACATTACCCTCCTCCTTCGGCAGTCGGGTAAATAAAATAGGGCGGACCATTTTACACAAATTGAATCCTAGATTAAACCTCTTATTTATAAACAAGCGATAGCTTAAAAGTGTGTAAAGTTTAACTAAAATAGGTTTATTGTACGTTTATAAATAAATGGGTAAGGCTCTTGGCTGATACTGTGGTCACAAGACAACGATAAACATACTTTTACTGAGAAAGAAATACTGAAACATAGAAAATATTCAATATTCGGAAACAAATAGCTAATTGCGCTTATCACACAAATATTTAGCTTTAAAATAGAACCCCGAAACTGCTTAGCTTTGTAAGCAGGATCCCTACCAACTTAGTTAACTGCGTCGACAATAAATAATTGACCGTCACAACTGATAGGTCATCTTACACGAGCGCCACCGCAATTTCGGAGTCATTTTCGTTCAGAATCATACCGATATTTTCAAATTTTGAGCCATCATATCGTGGTAGCGGCCAAAAAACCGAAAGCCCATAACCCAAATCTTGATAAAACGGTGACACTGTGCGTTTTTTTTTTACGACCGGAAAGTATCATCTTATATCTCGGCGGTCCGTCGACAGGCCCATCACTACGTAATTAGAAAGACAAGACGGTTTTTTCGTAATAATTGAGTGGACAGCAAAATTAAAGCCAGTTAAACGTAAACCTTATTCAAAAATGACTTACGATTACTTTTTCGATGACAGCCTTATAAGATTTGATAGTGACTTATAGTGCCTTTTGACATAGCTGTCATGTTTTCGTTTTTTGAAATATTGTCGTTCGGTGACACCGCCATTTTTGTTTTGTGAATATCGTCGATGCCCTTTTGTTTTGTTTATGGTCGAGCATTAATTTAATGTGATCGAACTTTTTGGTTTTATATCTTAGGAATTTTAGAGTTAAGTATGATATTATACCTACATACTTTGCTTTGTCGGTTTGTAAATTGATTTGTTATTTTGTTAATGTTTTTAAGAGGGACCGACGACCGAGGTTAGTTAAAGTAGGTTTTAAGCATGTAGACTGCGTTAATAAAAAATGATTTCTTAAATTCCCAATCATGCTCTTTATTAATGTTTGTATTAAAACCTTTTTTTCTCATTGACAACTTTACAAATGATTTTTCTTTCATTTCATTTATTAGAAGATTGAAATAATGGATACAATAGGGGTTACTGAACAGGAAATAAGACTGCAATACGAAGACCACAAATGCTGCCAACCCCGAGGACTAAGATGGAATGCCTCCGTGCTAGTAATTTCACCGGTTGTTTTAGCCCCACACCGAAACAACAATGCAAACGCTGCTGCTTGGCGGTAGGGTAAAGTAAATCAAACTAGTCCCCTCAATTTTAGATTCAGATTTAGTTATATTAAGCTGTGATTATGATAATCCAACCAAATAACGCTAATAATGAGTCAAGGTAAACTTAACATTGTGTAATTTAGATTGTGGAAATAGTGTCTAAACTAGGTATATAGATATTTTATGTCGTGACATTATTAGCTTCTTGCGTTGGTAATGTGTGTATAAATGATAACAGTTATCAATAAATCTGATTAACTACGGTAGCATGTTTGTGTATAAAGTAGATATGCACGTGTTTGGAATTAATCTAGTACAGTCGGACTTATAAGTAGCTGCACGCTTTGGTATCTTGTCGCTTTAACACCTGTGACAGATTAATACAGTCCCCAGCAATAATATATTGTTCAAAATTAGGCTCAAAAATGTCTGACACGCTCTTATGCTTCTAGTAGTAGAGAGGTGTCAGATATTTTTTGAGCCCAATGTTGAATAATGTACTATTGCTGGCGACTATAACAGTTCAAACATGACGTTAAAGTGACAGAGGTTGGCTGTCAGCTCCGCAAATTTTGTCTCGGTCTTTGGCGAGGTTGAATAGCAACAACAGCCAACCTTCACTAGTTGGAGAGGCACTATGAGAATAAGAAGAAGTTAAAGTCATAAAACACTAAAGTGAGCAGTTTCTTATAAGGTCCACAGGAAATATTAATTGGCTGTCTGTAATCTTCACTAAGATCTTTTTTTAATATCAAACAAAAGGTTATCGCAAAACTGCCCGCGTTCTTAAAAACAGCACAGTGGGTTGAATGGTTAAGGTTAAGGTTAGATTCGGTAAGTCTTAAAGCAGATTAAAAGATCGCAAAGTAGATAGCAGACGGCCAAATCATATTTCCTGAAGTATACATAAATACCCAAAAGAAAGAAATTATAAAAAATATGATACCCTAGCAAGCTGCCATCTCAGTCATAGGGTGATGGCACCAGTGTTGGACACTTTTAGCTGACAGGCACCAGTAATGATCACTTCACTTTTAATTCAAAGGACCCCGGACCTAAAGTATGTTAAATGTGGTTTCAGTTAAATATCCTGAGATTTTGATATGTTATAGATTTCAGAGTCCTGAACAAAAGTCTCTAGGGGTGCTACCACTGCTTCCGAGTCCCTTTCAGAATTTCGACTGATTTTATTCCTAGGTTCATCCATATAAGCAATCTTCAAGATCCCTTTATGTTGATGAATACATCAACAACATCATTAGTCGTCAGTGGCGCTGTGGGCTTGAAGACTTGTGGCCACATTAGGCGTTGTTGGCGCTCAAAGGGTCCATTTGATAATAGCTCACAGAAAAACCTTAGAAAACCAAAAGTGCGAAGTAAAAAAGACAAAACAAAAGCTTTTATTTATTTTTATTTCTCTTGAACCAATTTTGATTGAAAATATGTGTTTTTTCTAATAGATAGGTATTTTTTCTATCGTAAGGAACACCGTAGAGTTGTTTTCACTTCTGGGCAGCGTTTGGTCCAAACTTGTCAATCTCCTTTATCAGTTCTTTATAGTGTTTGCTATCTGGTATAAAACAAGTCAAAACTCTGAAATGGACTCGGAAACAGTGGTAGCACCCCTAGAGACTTTTGTTCAGGACTCTGAAATCTAAAACATATCAAAATCTCAGGATATTTAACTGAAACCACATTTAACATACTTTAGGTCCGGGGTCCTTTCATACGGTCCTAAATTGATTGTTCCAAAACAAATGAATAGGTAACCCTTATCTTGTGTATAATAAGAATCAAGTGTTTATCGTTGGTCCTTGTCCATTGCTGGTTCCGTCAAGCTACAACCTCTGCGACTGAGATGACAGCTTACTAGGGTTGATTTTTTTTATTCCTATTTGTTTTTTTGTATTTTGTAACACGTTGTATATTCAAACGCATACTAAACCTGCTGCTTACAAGGATAACTATTATAGATAGATAAAAGCCCCCGATATAAAGGTGACTCCTTCTGTCAGAGCTGATATCTCTTACGCGGCCGGACCGATTTACATGACTTCTAAAAAACCTGCTTTTAAATAAAGAAAACCGCATCCAAATCGGTTCACCCGTTTAAGAGCTAGGGTGCCACAGACAGACATAGCGTTCAAACTTATAACACCCCCCTTTTCGCGTCGAGGGTTAAAAATAATAATCGGTATCCACAATTAGTGGGTCTTCGTTAAGTAAGAAGAGATCATGTTGTGTCAGCTTGCCACCTTCCTACTGATACTAGATCAGCTCTTACCGCCGTACTCAGAGATATTTTAGAAACAATCAACTCATTCCTTTTTTAAATTCTTGTATGCAAAATCTTCACTAAGAAACGACATAACTGACATTAACTGTCACTGAGTGCGGCCGATAGACACTAGAGTATAATAAAGCATTGTCATCATGTTACATAGTATTCCATAATTTCTAGTGAAAAAGGGTTATAACTCTCCTGAAGATCAAGTGAAAAAGGGTTTAAGTCTAGTATACTCCGTTTATATAATATACAGTGCAACCATTTTCTTAATAGCGATCGGCAATCTTCGTTTTTCTATGACACACGAGTGACAAATATACTGTCAGTTGCGAGTGCAAGCGTGATAGCGATAGCCTGCCGAGAGCTACTAAGAAGCTGGGAATACTGTACCCTGTTTAGTACGAGTTAAGTCGACTTATACCCTTTTTCACTAGGACCCCAGAGCCCTTCCCAATACCTAACGGGAATTGATTCAAAGTTAACTTGCAAGACTAATTAAAAGTAGGTACTTAGGTACTGAATAACTATTAAATAAGAAGATAGATAAACCCGATATAATGGCCACTTTTACTTTCATGGCTGATAAGTAGAGCTGATTTTTATGAAATTTGATTTTTAGTTAATTGTAACTACTGTAAGAACAATTTAACTAACTTTCTTTAAAAAATACGTCCATACGACGCGACATGACGGCGGCGATTGGTCTAGTGGATGTCGACCCTGCTTACGAAGTCTGCGGTTCCGGGTTCGATCCCCGGTCGGGGCAAGTATTTTTCTGTGATGAGCACGGATATTTGTACCCAAGTCTTGGATGTTTTCTATGTATTTAAGAATTTATTACTCTATTTAAGTAGGTTTATCGTTGACTAGTACCCATAACACAAGCCTTCTTGAGCTTATTTTGGGATTAAGTAGATCAATTTGTGTAAAATGTTGATATTTATTTATTTATCCATGCGTTTGGGAGCTAAGTACAATGCCACAAACAGACACACGGATACACACGTTAAACTTATATCCCTCTCTTTGCTTCAGGTGTAAAAAATACCCAAAAAAATAAGGCAATTCAACTATTTTTATCTATTAACAGGATTAGTCATATAAATTGTGTAGCTGAGACGCTTAACAACTTACACTGGCTAAAATACCCGTCAGATATCGCGAGGGGTCGCTAATCCCGCGGAGTGACGGGTTACCGGACATATTAACCGGACATCTGGCGCTTATTAATTTAGTGTATACTAGAGGATACCGGGGATACGCGCTCGAAAATAGACAAATGAAATATTTTATAAATAAACAAATAACTAAATAAATAATCAATTTAATGAGCCTACATATTCACGTATGTGTACTAAAACCTCAATAAAACAATCTTCTTCTTCTTAATTAAGAGCTATGCTCTTGTCGGTGTAGCTCAAAGCAAGCTGTCCATGTTGCTCGATCCCAGGCCGCCTCCTTGATGTTTTGATACGACATGACCTTTACATTTTTACATTCTTTTTAATTTGTAGATTTAAAAAAAATGACCTAAAAACCTATCACTTGGGCCGAGATTCTACACGGTAAAACCTTATTATTTTCGGCGTGTTACGGTATTTTTTTAAATCGGCTGCCTGTAAAGTAAATAAGAGCTATCAAAACGTTGTCAATACGGAAACACGGCAAAGGTATTTTAGCAATCGTTAATATTTTTTAATTAACAAATACTATAAAAAGTAGGGATTTTAGTAGCACGGCCAAGTAGCGTCACGTTTATTATGTTATGTTATATTAAGATGTAAAATGTTGTTATATTTTATGAGACGCACCCAAGTTTTACACAATCACAAAACAACAAATTTTATTGCATATGTGTGTGTATACTAAGAAAATAATTCCATCTACATAGGTTTCATAAAGTCTTCACGGAAAATCATATGGTCAAGATCCGAATAGAAGAAGATTTGGACCGGGATGTTTATTCGATGAAAGTATTTTATATCAAAGGGCATTGGGTAAATTTGTTTGAAGAATATTGTCACTTTTTTTTTCAGCGGCCACGGATGGTTTTTACATAGTTATGTAGAGGACCTTTAAATACACATGGATATATATAATTTATGGCGTTAAATGATATCGGAGCGGAGATTTTAAAGATTTAAGTATTCAGTTTTTAGTACAAAAGTACGCCCAAGTATGAATATTTAAATATCTCCGCTCCGATGCACTTAAGAGTAAATATTACATTACATAACAAAATATGTTTATCTTTAATAATTCTATCATAATTTACCACTTTTACGAATGGCCGCTCACCTTGAAAATGTATGAATTTTACAAATGACAACACTTTTACCCAAACCCCTTTACCTAATACGCTAAATAATATGTGGCGCTAAATAATAGGTAGGGTGAAAAATTTCAGTCCAGTACTTATATCATTAAAAAAAAAAAAAACTTTTTTTAAAATTGCAAATGTTTGTTTAATAGACAAATTACATACTAATCGAAAGTATTAAGTCTATAGAATATGCAAACGTTAGGTTTGGTGCAAATTACTAGTACCGACTTACCTGTTTATACCTGCCTACCCAATACCTTGACGAGAAAAAAAATGTCAAACTAACGTTTGCATATTCTATAGGCTTCATACTTTCGATTGGTATGTAATTTGTCCATTAAACAAGCTAGTGTAATTTTTTAAAACGAAGTTAATTTTTAATTTATTTATTAATTATAAATACAGGACTGAAATTTTTCAGCCTACCTATTCGCCATATATTACTTAGCATATTAAATTTGGTATAAAATACTTTTTATCGAATAAACAGCCCGGTCCAAATCGTCTCCTATTCGGATCTCCTACTTATAAATGAGAAAGTCGAATTTATAATACGGAGGTTGGACGTTCTCGCCATTTTCCTACGGAACTCTTAAACGACTCAAAACTTTACTATCAAAAATAAACATTGTGACGTCACGATAAGGGGTTTTTCCTTACTGTAGATACGGTATCGAACTGATTGAAAGTTATTTCAGTAGAGATAATAATAGACTTGGCGTCGCAACAAGCATTCAAGATTTATATTTCGCGATTTGTTGTAAGTTTAATAAGTATTTATTTCGTTGACACCAAATATAAAAAATACACTCGTGGTTACAAAATAGGAAAAATTAACGACTGTTATAAATATCTTAAAATTTATTTAAAACTATATGTATATGCTCATTTATGTGACATCGAAACGTGTAGTTAACATCTATACTTCTATACTTATAATATTATAAAGAGGAAAGATTTGTATTTTTGTGTGTGTGTATGTTTGTAACGAATAAACTCAAAAACTACTGGACCGATTTCAAAAATTCTTTCACGATTAAGATGCTACATTAACCCTGAGTAATATAGGCTATGTTTTACTTTTTCGCGCGTCCGGAGTCGCGGGCAACAGCTAGTATAATATAACTTTATCTTTATTTGTATTTTAGAATAATAATTTGAACGAAATTTTCCTATTTCGTTACAAAAGGAAGTTTCTATACGTAGCTGAGTGTTTGACCAATTCTTTATTCAAAATCGGTTTTCGCCCTAGGGATGGAAATGTTATTTTCAGCCCGCTAATAAGATATGGAAATCCTTACTTTCCGAACAGGAGAGATGAAAAGTTCTGACCAGGCTTCTTCGATTGATTTTTGAAGTGATATAACTTCTTTACGGAAGGTAAACCATTTCGTTACGTAACGCGCGTTACTAGACAGCCTGTCTGGCTTCCCTGTCTCTCACGCATACGGCAGAGCTACTGCTAAAACTGCTACTGCTATTAAATTTTTAAACATATTTTAAATACAAAATGATACTGGAATCGGATGGGATTTGAGCCGCGGCACCAATGGCGTCCCTACCTCTCAGCCGCTAGGCCGATCGTAACTTACAAGTACGGACGAAAATGGTAAACTTTATTTGATCATACCTGCTGACGTCACCCCGTATTGCGTTTCTAAGCATAAATACTGTTGACAGTGAGCATAATTATAACCTAAAACTATCACCGTTTTTGAAAGTGATTAGTTTAAGTTATTTGTTACTGGTTCGTTTGTCTTGAAAATCGATATCTGAGGGCCCCTTGGGACTACAAATGCGAACCAGTAATCAGATTTAAAAAAAGTGGCCGTCGTTTTGAACTTTTTTGTTACTGCTTCGATTGCCTTGAAAATCGATATCTGAGGATCCGTGGGGACTAAAAATGCGAACCCGTAATCAGATTTAAAAAAAGTGGCGGCAATTTTGAACTCTTTTGTAACTGGTTCGATTCTCTTGAAAATCGATATCTGAGGGCCCGTTGGGACTACAAATGCGAACCAGTAATCAGAATTATAAAAGCGGCCGCTATTTTGAACTTTTTGAAGTGATAACTTCTTATTATTATGGGAGGGCGAACCGCTTCATTACGTAACGCGTTACGGTGCCAGTCTGTCTGGCTTCCCTTTCTCTCACGCATATAGGCAGGCTCCTCGTCTCTCACTCTAACCCAGAAATTTAGATTAGTTATCACTTCTGTCGGGCGTCCCGAGACGCACACGATTTTTCTTTAATGACATACCTTAGCGAGCACAAAAATGGGTAATTTTGTAGAGAATACAGTACAACATGACTCCGTTATTTTTGCACGTGAGAATGCTACTCAAGTGCAATACAGACAAGCCAAAGTAAAGCTTTTTATCAGATGAAGGACTGATCCTTTATTGATTTATATATCTTTAACATGATAAACCAAAAACACGCCTAAATCCGTAATATTTTTAACATTTGACACCTCACTGATTTCACGTATCTGTGAAGATTTAAGCAGAATTCACGACCAAGAACTCGGATGACAATGCCGATTAGATAATACTGTTATTGAAATCTGGTAACAAGCGATCTGTCGTGTTGTTACTACCTATAACAGATGTACTTGGTTGCATCTCGGTTATCTTTGTATAAATCAATATAGTTCTCATATATCGTGTTATAGCACCATCGATACTATCGACGAATTTGCCAACGTCAAAGTTAAAGAAAACTGTTTTTGATTTATTCAGTATTTGGCAGGTGAATTCCGATTCTAACCTTTATTATGTTAAAAATCTATAAGATAGAGCCTGCATGATGGCAGAGGAGACTGCTACCCACGTCATCATGGAATGTCCTGAGGTGACAACATACCAGACGCGACACCTCAGACTAGAGCCGAGGTTGCTACCAGAAGTCGTCGCCTCGTCGGCAACATCAAGGCTTTGCTATGCTTCTTGGTGGAACTGGGTTGGCAGGAGTAGTGACGCCAACTCCCTACGCAAAATAGGCGCACATCTAAGTCGTCGAGTTGCGGAAAAGACCCGCCATAACCTATAACCTAGAACCTTAAAAATCATGTGGGAAAACATGAATTAAACACCGGTCACTTTCTGATCAGTAAGTAAGTAAGTGCGAGAGTGATGGATACTCATCCACTGCGAATACTGCGATAAAGGTGACTATACTTTTCTAAATTTTAGTAATCTCTTTAATACATGCTACTGGTTGTCAAAGTTCAAGTTCATTACACCTTGTCTATGGTTCAGTCACAAACAGGAAGCGGAAGTGCGTCACACGATAGTGTTCAGAGCGATAGTGCAGGCGCACACGAGTCGATAAACAGATTATCATCAAAGCAATCATATTCTGTAACACGTAGGGTTGATTTTGTTTAGGAATCAGGGATCCTGGCAGTAATATAATCTTCTGAACACTAAGCGTAAGATGTCATTTTGACCATGGTTTCCGATCTTTTACTATATTGTTGCCGTTCGACCGGCACATATTTTGTATCTTTCTCGCTTTCCCTTTCTAGCCAGGAAAATAGCGTTATAGGCCCAGCCACACCGGATGCGTGCGCGTAGACGTGACGTGCGCATTGGCTGTCCACTGCGTTGTATGGTGACATGTCGTATGAGAATTCATACTATTCACCGCAGTGGAAAGCGAACGCGAACGTCACGTCGACGCGCACGCATCCGGTGTGGCTCGGCCTTATACAAACGAAAAGCAACATTAATATAATATGAATCTATATTCTGTAACTTTAATACTAAATAACGTCACCGGTGACAGTTCAAAATAGGTATGGGTTTCAAAGTAAAATACTAGAAATAAATAGGGTTCTACACTATAACTAAGTTTGAGGAGGTTCTCCCACCTCTGTAGAAATTATGGTTGGTCAAACTTACTCAATACATTTCAAAAGTAAATTGCCTCATTGCCTCTGTAAATGTATAGTTAAAGTCTATTTTACCACAATTTAGTAATCTAGTAGTAACAAAATAGACCTACTAACTTTTTAAACAATTAAAATAAAATATATGTTTTTTCTTTTTGTATTAATTTATCTCCTTAAAAAAGTGTGTAGGTACCGTGTAGTTAATACATTACAAGTTGCGGTAGGATCAAAACGATCAATCTAAACTAAGCAACCAAAACCAAGCTACCAAGTTCACACGGCAACATAAATCTAGTTTTATAACTGTTTTATAGCGCTTTATAGCTGCTGTGTAGAGGAAGCCGCGACCACCGACGTGGAGGGGACTGATAACTTGATAACGGGGACAATATTGGCCTACTTGGGACAAAGGGGGTAAACAGAGGCGCTTGGTGACTAAACACAGTTAATCTTGGGATCTTTTTAAGATTTACCTTAATATAAGTACGTATCGAACTGAATCGTATTAGTATTAAAATCTTGCTGAACATATGAATGCTACAGCTTTTTATTAGAAGCGCGGCGTTAAATATGTCAGCAATTCGGCGTTTTATAATACCGACATAAAGACATGGCATGACATGTTCTTGTATAAAGTTTTACAAGTATAAATAAGTACCTAATATAATTCCGGGTGTAAAATAGAACACATTATAAAATTTATTAATTAGCGTTCATAAACCACTTACTTAATTATATTTAATTGAAAGATTTTGAATCTTTATGAGAGTTCAAAGGAAAAAATAGTTCCCAGTTTCAAAGATTGTTTCATGCACAAATACAAATAAATAAGTGAGGGTTAAATATTGCATAGGCGTATAAAGAAATAGAGTAAATGCAGATGCCTGGTTTGGTATACCCTATGATTGGTTATCATTAGCAATAATATTATTCAGTATCAGACTGAATGACAACATGTAAGATTCTTCTATATTAATATAAAGGTGTGGATTTTTTATCTGTAACGGAAAAAAGAAGAGGGAAAAGAGGAAAGCAAGTCCTACGATGACGTAGCAGTCAGTATTATTTAGTAATATAATATGTCTATTTACTTGTATATCACGTACAAATTCAACACGTTCAATATTCACATGCAGTCCCAAAATCCGGGGAAGATATCGGAATAACCGGGCAAGTTTGTACAACAAGATGGATGGCCCAGTCTGTCCCTGGGGCCCGCTGCTTGCCCGAGTGGGACGCTGCCATTGTTTACAAGGCGGTGTTTCGGGATTTAATCATTTGATGTGTTTCGTGTGTGACGTGTAAATGGTCTTTAAAGATGGAGGTTATGTGCAGAATTGAAGTTGAAATTACGTTTTTCGGTTTTTTATGTACAGTCAAAAGCATAAATATCTATACAGCTATCGCGATAAAGTACATATGGACCCTTATTGTCAGTGATGTAGAGGCGTGTAAATATTTTTGTCATCTTAGGAACGTGTATATTTTTGAGTCTGACCAGTCACAGTCTTAAATATGTACGTTCCCAAGGCGCCAAAACCACTTCTTTCCACCTACTACGATCCTGACTGAAATCCTACTTAGTAAATAAATATCTTCACACAAATTGACTTATCTAGTCCCAAACTAAACTCTTGGCTTCTCCTATCTTTATCCTTAGCTTTACTATATAGTATAAAACAAAGTCGCTTTCCGCGTCTGTCTGTCTGTATAACGGTTTACTCCTTCTAATCCACGCAACAGATTTTTCGGCTTTCACCATGAGTTAGATTCTTATTTTTTCAATGAAAGATGGAAGTTTTTATGTATAATAAATGCTGTTTTATATACGGGTTTTACAGAAAAGTCACACAAACCAAAGCGAAGCGAGGGCCGGTTGCTAGGAATGGGAAAAGCAGAAAGCAAACTGTACGCAGACGTAGCAGAGGGCATCCTTTCATAATACTACTAGTGCTTCGGTTTATGTGAGTTTTCTATAACACCCGTATTTAAACCAGAATGTATTATAAAAAACAATATTTCTGTAAGAATTGTCTAACTGTGAAACCCGCCTCAAAATCCGTTGAGTGATTTAGGAGTGGCAGATATGTAGACAGACAGACGCGGCAAGTGACTTTGTTTCATATTGTGTAGTAAAAATAATGTAAAGAAATATTGAAAGCTATTTTCCGTGCTAAAAAAATTATATCGCCAAAGGATTACTCCTCAATATTTTTTTAATATAGCTACTTACTTACTCATTATTTTCATTTATAAATATTGCAAGCAAATTAAATCAACTTTGCTGTCGTCAATTTAAATCCGCTGAAAAGCGGTATAAGCAGCTAACTTTTTCAAAAGTATTGCTCTAACAGAATTCATTAAATTAGACAACTTCTATAAATCTTAAAAGTAATAAAGGAAGTAAAACAAAATCCGCTTCAACCACCTTGAACCAGCGCAGCCTTGAGCTGTCAAATCTGACATATTTGTCAAAGTGACACCTGCCACACTGACAGCTGACGACGTGATGGAGTGGGGCGGTGATTAATTGGTGGAACTAATTGATTTTAAACTGTGTTTAACAATTAGTTAATTCAATAGTTAATTTGGCTTTCAACGGTTTAGCTGGGGGCCGTGAATAGGTATTAAATAATCATGTTTGGCGGTGGGTGGCCAATTTAGTAGAACTTTAAAATACTTATAATAAGGCTTGTGAAGCAACGCCTAAATCGCGTAGCTATCGATATAACGTTTCTCACCCCCTGAACCAAGACCGATTTCCACGATTTTTGAATATGTTGTAGTTATTATGAAAACATACGTTTGTACGTTTCCGTTTTGTTTCTTTTTATTTATTTTTTACCAGAAATATTTTCTTGGAAAAGAAAACGTAGATACAATCCTAGTTTTTCATAATATCTACCTACACATACTATGTTTATGGGGAGTGGTTGGAGTGAAACGTTATCGCATTTTGTAGGGAAAATGTTAGGTTCACCATTATCTCAAGCACGCAAATGGACTCTCAGCTCATTTTAAGTCGGTACTACGAAGGTTGAAGACCTTCACGTCACCTCTATGGCCTGATATTTTAAAATAAAAACTACGGAGAATAACATATCGTTGTCATATTCCGGTAGGTCAGAACCTCTCAAGCTTTTGATATAAAAACATTATAAATAAACAACCACTACTATAATATTTTAAATAAATGTATGAACGTATGTTTCAAGGTTTAATTGAATAGCACCCCATCACACCCACAGTAATTTGGTATATCTAGCTATGGAAAGTTTTGTATGACCTATGTGAGAGCTCTTAAAGTATCGTGAGGCGTGGCTATATTGTTTAAATGAAAATTAAGTTTTTTTTACTATAATAATGATTAAACAATTCTAGTCTGCGTGGGGCAACAATGTGAAGAAATGTAAGGGAAAATCTCACACCAGTTGACCTAGTCTCAAACAAAGCTCTAGGCTTGTACGAAGGGTTCTAGACAATAATCGACATACTTAAATAGAGATATCCATAATTAAATACAAAATAAACATCCAAGATTCTAAAAATTCACTCGCACTTATCAAAAAAAAATTACCCTCGCCGGGAATCGAACTCGTGACTGCTGGCTTCGAAGGAAGGAGACACTTTTCCAACTAAATAGGCTAACGGCGGCGTCGCGTCGTCACACAAATGAACACGGAACGTTTCTTAAATTACATAAGTGCATTTATAATAATACTATTTACAATTTCAATATATTCCTACTTACTTTAACTCATCAGCAAACCCTCAAGTTATAAAACTCCAATTCAAAATCAAACGTAACCTAAAAATGTCAAGTGAAAGAACCCTACTCATAAAAATTATACAAACCCAAAATATAAAATATTTTTAAATTCTCGCGTACCGTGAAACAATGAGACTCTCGACAGCGATGACTTTATTCACCACAAAAACAATACACTATCGAGTTACAAGCTAAAATTCCAGGTAACAAAACAACGGAAATTCCATTTTGTTACCGGGATATTAAGTCTATTTTAAATTAACTTAATAAAGCAATATTCAATATAAAAAAGACATAAGTCACAATTTAGTTTGCTGAGTGTCAGATTTTGTTACTTTTTTACAAGGTCTGAATTTGCATGATGCTGAGGTTTTAAGTAGATATGAAAGGGTTATTGAATGACAGTATCACAGTGTTGTGACGGGCCCAGTGATTAATAATGGTTAAAGCTTGTCCACTCGGTTTTTATGAGAAGGAAACATGTACGGGGAGATTTTAAATTTTAATTGATTTTTATAAGTGGTTTTTTGTTGCTAAGGTAACATTACATAAGGGTGAGGTAGGTATTGCCTTGTAAACAGGTCATAGAATAAATAGCAAAAATTGATGCAGGATAGGAACCTTTGGCTATAGAATAACTTTTTAACCATTCAATAATCGATATTGTAACATTTATTTTATTAGTTGATGTTTATGCTGATTTTTAATGAGATCGTTCCTCACCGTTACCCAGTAGAATACATCGTTAATACGTTTTGAGCCCAGCATAATACCCTTGTCTGGCATAGTAACATAAACAGACACTTCACAAGATGTCCAAGTACACAATCTCTGTTCTCTTTGAAAATCTACTATCCCTTATATCGTCATAAATAAATAATGTCCACTTTTACACAATAACCCCCTTGCCGAATAGCTCCCCATCATTAATCATTTGATCAGTGGACGGCTTCCGTTACGGTAGTGCAAGCGAGACAGCTATATACAACGAGAGCAAGAGCAAGCAAGAAGGTAGGCAGAGCTCGACAACTTAATTGAATGTGAAGGGTTGGGAAGGGTCGAGTGAAAGTATCGTTACGATAAAGAATTATCCCTGTATTTATTAATTTATAAGCGTAATAAACAGACGAGTAAGCGTCGAATGATAGTAATATCCTTTAGATTCTTAAAAATCACGGTTTCATTAGCAAACAGGTAATGTGGATAAAACATAATAAGAGCAGGGAAGTTTGAGAACATGAAGTGTTTTAGTGTTCTATGGCATTACTAATTCAAATAGATTTTCCGTTGAGAGCAATGTATCTACATCACCTATCCACCTGGGCTATTAACTAGCCCATCATTCGATAAATCAGGGAAAGTAGAAAGACATTGGTGTTATGTGACTTAACACAACTTTTATTTATAAGTATCGATACCATTGTGCCCCATCCCTAGCACTATCAGTTCCATCCGTTACAGGCATTATCTATTTGGTCTGGTGCATTAACACGTACAAGCTCGTTATAATACGTCTACTAACACTGCAGAATGTTCGTATGTTTATTGATATATCATTAATATTGTTGATTAAACATGATATTGGTCTGTTATGAATGAGAGCAGGAAACAAGGCACTAAGTTAACAGTTCTCTTTTGCTAATGAAAAAGATAGGAATTGTGTTTAAAAAAGATAGGAATTGTGTTTGAAAAGACGTTCTGTTTTTGCTAAAACAGACATTTTCAGAATTATTAGAGTGATACATAATTTTGATATTTTAGTATTCTAATGATAAAATTGATTTTTAGTAGTGATTAAAAAGGACAGAAATATCAAAGCTTATCTTGACGGAATTACAATTCTTTGTCTTACAGTTTGTTCATCTTTATGCAATGCGAGTTTAAAATATAAATTCTCCTACATATATTTTCTGCCCTTAGTTTATTGTCCTTTATAATATAATAACAGCCTCTTATCGCTCTACATAGTTACTATCCTCACATGCTGGTATGGTCATTTT
Source organism: Acleris literana (assembly GCA_946894065.1). Classification (NCBI taxonomy): domain Eukaryota; kingdom Metazoa; phylum Arthropoda; class Insecta; order Lepidoptera; family Tortricidae; genus Acleris; species Acleris literana. The sequence continues at coordinate 24,755,252 of OX335669.1, forward strand.
TCCTTAATGTACTTACTTGTCCACTGATTTTCAATCACAACACTGAAATGTTAAATGATACAGGAGGAAATTTCTTAAGATGAAACGTTACACTTCAATCACTCTTTTTAGACGCTTTTTTGACCTAAGCTTTGCCGTAAATTGCCAAACAAACAAATAAAAAAATATGAATCCAAAGTTAGGCAGTAAAATTAAGTACCTATATCGAAAACTACCATTAAGTGAATTACACAAAGTGACAGAAAAATATGAACGGAATTTAAATAAGTTTAGAACCATTACGACCCATTAATAAAAAAAAAACATTCGAATTGAAAAGTTTTTTCTTAAACTCGGTTAAAAATTAACAGCTGTAGGGTAAGGCGACGTCGTGTTATCAAACTAGCTAGAGTATCTCAAGTATGTCCCAAACTGCTACTTGGTATAAAGAACCAAGGAGATAAGGGTTCGCGCTGAGCCCACGCTTTGGGCTGACAAATTGGTAGCGTTATTTTTTATCATAGAATAGTAATTTATGCAACTGATACATAATGTGACGCCTTAAAATACGAGTGTGGTTTTTATGAAACGAGCGTCAGCGAGAGACAAACGAATGAAGACCCTATTCTCATGTCACTCGAGATCAAATGTCGTGCGGTTTATTTAAAAAACATACTGAATTGACGTTTCGTATCGATAACTGTTTTAATATCTATGGATACCAGAATAGAGACCCTCTTGAATTTTGAAGCTGTTCCAAATGTCACATAACGTTACAAAAATTGATACTGTAAAAATAATTGATATGGAACCTCGTTGGTGATATTAACTTTTTGGATTAACTTGTATCGTAATGGTAAAAAAATACTTTATAACATTATTTTGTTAGAGAAATAATGTTATAAAGTGTTTTTTTTGTTTAATTTCGGTATTGTGTTTAAAAAGTATGCTAATATAAATTCGTTTTGAAGTTTATAATTCGAACTTTACGATAGGAGAGTAGATAAAAGGGTGTTATGACTTATTAGATGAGAGCTACTTTTTAAATAATGTACTTACTTATGTAACAAAATATGCAAATGTAGGAGTTTTATTACAAATAACTTAAATGGGTACATTTGTTTTTACTAACCTAAACATATTTCAGTGCACGCAGTCTTTGCAAAGGACACCGCACGAAAAGTATGGAAAAAAAACTTCGGTGAATTTTGATAAAAAAAATATATGTTACGTGTCTTGGTCAATATATAAAAATACTTGTTGCGCAATTAAATCCTATGACTAGTCTCTGAGAAAAAAATTGTAAAAAATTATGTAGATATTGGTTCCATAGATATATGGAGGAAAAAAAGTATAATAGTAAATATTTTTTAAACGGTCCATAGAATATGTTTGAATTTGAATCATTTATGTTAACAATAAAACAAGTTATGAAATATTCATTTTTTTTTTAAAAAAACATGAAAAACCAAGTATTCTTCGTTAAAATTCATTTCTAATCTAAATACTGTGACACTAAACTTATATTAATAAAAAAATATGCACAAAGTATCTCTTTAGTTATTTTTACTATTGCAGAAAACAGAAATATCACGATTATATAAAAAACGAATAAAATGCAGACCAATTTTACTTATTTTTATGAAACACTACAATTTAAAAACTAAACACTTTTTCATATCAGTTTTTCGATGCAGTTGATTAATAAAATGGTCCCTAAAACATATTTTTTTTGTTCAAAACTGGCCTCTTTTTTTTCTTTCATACATTTTTCTATGGGACCAATATCCATATGATTTTTTACTAAATATTTTTTTTCTCAATAACTAGTTATAGGATTTTATTGCCCACCAAGTATTTTTATATATTGACCAAGGCACGTAACATATTTTTCTTATCAAAATTCACCGAAGTTTTTTTTCCATACTTTTCGTGCGGTGTCTTTTACCGATTGTTTGATTTTAAATATGTAAAACTTAAAATTTCGTTAGGTACATGGTAATTATTTTTATACCAAGCTCCTTCGAAATTTCACCGTTCTTTTCTTTTCTACCTTATCATAAGACTTCAATGCCATTTTATTGACGGTAATATAACACAGTTTAATCTGTGCAGCTGTGGGTAGATTTTTATAAATAAATCTCATGCGAAGAAACGTCACAAACAACTTTAACTTTCAACTTCTTTACTTTCATATCGAATAATATTTCTATTGTTCAATTCTCGACGAGATCGAGATCGTTGCACAACGGGCGCTTACTAATCGATAACCGTGTAAATAAAAAAATGTAAAAGGGTAGCCTAATTTGGTATCACACTGTCACTTTGCGTCGGTCTAGATGTGACACCTCGTAACTAACATTTTTTGGTAAAATGAGATTTAGGCCAAGCTAATTAGATCCAGTTAGTTTTGAGGAATTAACTCCCAGCAAGCTGGAAATCGTTTTAATACCTTCATTTGGTCTTAAATGCGTGTAATCCGAGTTTGCCCTATCTCATGAGGTGTGTGTAACTTTTGGGAGCCCAATAACCGCGAAAGGGTCTAGCAGGCTAAGCTAACAAGATTGCCTCCCACAAGTGGTTTGGTTAGACTTTTAGGTGGAGTAGTGGCAGGAACTAAGAACACTGTATGCTTAATATCAGCCTTCGATTTTCGTGATTAAATAATGCATATTTTTCTGGACCTTCGTGTCCTTAAACTTAGATTAAAAAAAAACTAGTTTATTTTTCGCTTAATTTTTGACCACATGACGCACCATGATATTTGAAAATATTTTTTAAATGTATACACAAATAACAATTGTGGCTTGTCACGTTTTTTTTTTGGAAGTTGTGCCTCCGCGGGAAGTGCCAAAAACAATGAAGCGAATAATAAACTAGTTTTTTTTTTTCATCTAAGTTTAAGGACATGAAGGTCCGGAAAAATATGCATTATTAACCCCATTCTATCTTCCTCAATTCTGAATTTATTTGGTTTCACTCGCATGCTTGGTTTAGCTAAAATAAAATTTTAAAAAATACCTTGGTTACCAGAAACAAAAGAAAATCGAAGGCTGATATTAAGCATACAGTGTTGTTAGGTCCTGCCACTGCTCCACCTAAAAGTATAACCAAATCCCTCGTGGGGGGCAATCTTGTTAGCTTAGCCTGCTAGACCCTTTCGCGGTTATTGGGCTCCCAAAAGTTATGCACACCTCCTGAGATTGAGAAAACTCGGATTACCTACACGCATTTAGGACCAAATGAAGGTAATAAAACGTTTTCCAGCTTGCCGGGTATTAATTCTTCGAAAAATTCGTATTAGCTTGGCCTAATTTTGATACAGAAAGTTACAAATAGTAGGTACTTCCGGTGTTAACTCGTAAATGTCTCTTGCATTACTATTCACTTTGACGGTAAAGAACGACTAGAAGTCAGAAGTGACTTCTCGTAACAAGCATTTAATTAGTGTAACCTAGTAAGATCTACGTGACATGTACGTGACATCTCGTAACAAGCATTCAATTAGTGTAGGTACCTAACCTCGTAAGATCTATGTGACATGTACGTGACATCTAGTAATTATTATCACGGAACAACTTTGGTAAGGATGGAACTCGTAGTGAGTAAGCAGTTTTTTGTCTCTCCTGAAAAGTTTGTCAGTTTGCATATACTCGTACGAGTGTCACATCTAGACCGACGTTTGGTTTTTGACACATTTAAGATTTTTCAAAAAGGTTATGAAAGATTGATGTTTGGATATTTATTTTGTAGTTTGTATTTGTAATTCATTAAAATTACGAGCAAGGACTGCCTTATTTTGGGAATTTATTTATTTATTTATTTATTTATTTATTACCAATTAGCACGAACAGTTAAACCTTACGTGCTAATCGTTACACATTTAATTACACTATTATGTCAAGACGGTATGAGACTAATTCTTAATACAATATTATTTACGTCAACTTACATACTATCATTCAATTTAACATGCCCCGATAGCAAAGTAAACAAGAAAATATACTATAATTAAGAACCTGTCCGCTTAAGCTATACAATACTATACTACAAATAAAAACAACTAGGTACTTAAATACTATGCTATGCTGACTACCTAAATAGAGCTCGGAGTTACTCTTGCCTCTAGAAAACGACATGATGCGGTCAAAAATCTAGACTCTGGGGTGAAGAAAATGTCGAGCTGGCGATCACTATCCAGGATAGCATTGAGAAGTGATAGGGCTTGGTGTAAGGGGGACGAGGCGAGAGCACGCGTCCTGGCCAGGGTGATGGCGAAAAAGCTGCGGCGGCGGTCACGCAGGGTGGAAACACGAGGAACCCGCATACGTATTTGTGCCAGAAACTGCGGATTGGGTATAAGACCTCGTATAAGTTGGAAGAAATATTTAATTAAATAAATAGTCCTCCGAGCCTCCAAGGACGTGTACTCCACCATACCTAGCAAGAAGAGAGACGGGTACATGAAAGGGTAGAAACCGTAGATTATTCTGAATAGGAATCGGACAAACGATTTCTGGACCCTCTCCAAGAGTAGCGTGTACCGCTGCTCATGGGGATTCCATATGGCGGCATTGGTCTCAAGCCTGCTACGGACATATGCATTGTACAGGACACTAATTGCGTGCCGGCGAGTAAACAATTTGGCCTGGCGAATGACAAATCCTAGACATCTCCTAGCTTCATTACAGATCCTGGTTATTTGCTGATTGAACGAGAGTTGCGGATCAAAGTACGTGCCAAGATCTTTTACTTCACTTACACGCTTTAATGGTTCGTCCAGCAGCAAGTATGTGGAGTCTATAGGGCGGCGTGAACGTGTATACGTCATTACCGCGCATTTATCCTTATTAAAGGAGAGACTATTATTAGAGGCCCACATGCCAACAGCATCTATATCTAGTTGAAGTAAAACTGAGTCACTAGGGCTGCTAACAGGCAGTGCCAATTTTACATCATCAGCAAATAAAAGGCATGTTGAGAACTTTATTGCTGTAGGTAGGTCATTGATTAATATCAAAAATAATAGGGGTCCAAGATTGCTTCCCTGCCCGATCCCAGAAGTTACTAAGAACCTATTTGACCTGGATCCTTCATACTGCACGAATTGGTACCTATCGGAGAGGTAGCTGGCTAAAAACTCCAGCATATGTGTATTAAAACCAGCCATAGACAGCTTCTTAAGTAAGACATCGCTGTCGACTCTATCAAAAGCCTTTTTAAAATCAAAATAGGCGACGTCAACTTGCCTCCCTTGATCCAAATTATTAGCAACCAGGGTTACAATGTTGAGGAGGTTGGACGTTGTTGATCGCTTAGGCAAAAAACCATGCTGTTCATCACAAAACCAACCTCTCATTTGCTTAAAAACTTGTGCATATATAACTGATTCGAAGATTTTTCCGAAAATTGGCAGTACAGCAATCGGTCTATAATTCTGAATATCAGATTTAGACCCGGACTTATGGATGGGTAGAACTTTACTGGTTTTCCACTCTGAGGGATACGTTTTGGTCTTTAAAGCCAAATTAAACAGATATTGCAGTGGTTGCACGAATGCCTCACGACAATCCTTAACTATAATATATTGCGGTATCCCATCGGGTCCCTGGGTGTGCTTGAAACGCAATCGGTTAATGGCTGTTCGCACATCAGCTTCACTGATGTACTCTAGTGATATGCGGCGATCACTTGAACCCGCAAATTCCGCTGCAGCCTTTGCACAGGCAGCCTCTACATCTAGCGTAGGAGCGTTAGAAAGGAACACGCTCCTGAAGAAGTCAGCAAATGCGTCCGCGACCTCTTGGGATGACATGCTGCCAAATGTGGCAGGTTGACTAGACCCACAAAGGCGTTTAACATAAGACCAGAACGAGGTAGGATCCTTTATGATATTATTTTGTAAATCCTGGATAAAATTCCGCATAGCTACGTCCGATTGCAAGTTAATCATCCTCCGATAATACGAATTAAAAAGAATGAATGAAATTGGACAAACAGAATAATCAAATTAGGTATTAGTTTAAATACTTTAAAAATAAAGGAAAATACCGCGAATATTTTTTATAATTAAGGTAGGTAACGATTGTCCTACGATTTTCATTCAAAACATTTAGAAATAGGTTTAAAAAATGTAGATTTACCAAAAGACAGATGTCTCCATTCACTGCACCTATTGTTGGATTTAACACAAGTGCATCGCGTCGATGCATCATGCGAGACAGCCTCGCGACGTAAGTGGCACTTGGTGGAATTGTCCACTGATTGTTCTCTGTCTTTATGTCGACCACGATGGATGGCTCAATTATGCTCTGTAACAAAAATGTTGAAGTTGTTGCATTTTTGAGGAAGTGGATGGAGTATTGAGAAAAGTTTATTTTACTCACTTTTTTTTAATGCACGTCAATAGGTTAACGAAACAGAGTTTAATAATAAAATCTCAAAAAAATAATGTGTTCCGTTATGTTACTATAATGTTTTAATGGTGGTAAAAAAGTGGAACCTATATGTAAATGTTAACCTGTATTATTTACTATTAATAATAATACTGCTAACTTAATTATTACTTAACTCAATCAGGTTATGCGTGATTAATTAATTTCTCCCTAAATTAAGTAGGTCGATCAAAACAAAAACTAAAGGTGGATTTTTGCATAAGTTCAATAATAATTGAGGAAGCAGTGTTACTTGTATTTTATTACTTAAAAACTTAAAACAAACCAGAGCGGAGTGATTCTTGATGAAAACTTTAGTTGGGTTAAATTTGTTGTTATAGGAGATACCTATCATTTATTTATTTATTGGACTTAGTCAATATTTATACCTACTCTAAATAGAGTGATTTTTGTCGTTAGGTAGATACTTATCTACCTACGTAAGGCATCTTGACTGGTGCAGCATTAGCTTATAAATAAAGCGGGTCTAGTACTATGTTCCTAAGGGAATATTCAGACGAAGATAAGAAGCAATAGCTACTCGTAGGTACATATAACTGGTTTATGACAAAAAAATGTGTTGGTCAAAACGTGTTAAATAAGTAAATTACGATTAGTATTTTCAGCATTAATAAAGACACCTACTAGGTATAGGGGTATATGTAATTTTTCTCAATATATTTGACTACCTATAATTCCTTATTCCTTATTCGCTAGGAATAAGGTATAGATTACATAGGGACCGACGACGCTAGCTTAATATTAGAATATTACACAATAAATTATCGTTTAGTCACAAAGTGGACGCTTCACGATTTCTATAAGTAAATCCTACCGTGGATGTCACAAATTTCATAAGGCAATATTACAAAAACTGCATTAGCTTCCAGCTTCACTGGGTAGGTATTTCTATTCATGAGATTGAGTATTCAATACATAGCCACGCCATTGTGTGAAGTAAATAGCAGCTGCCATTAAAGCAGCCGACAAAAACCCTGTTCACACCTTGAAATCGATTTACGTCACAGATATAAATGAGAGCGTTTCGGAGGGAGCAACACAACACAAAGTAAATAGAAAAACATCCGTTACATCCAGCTTCCAAGATTCGCACTATTATCTCGCGGGGACCAATCCAAAATGGAGAATACAACCGAGCTCCCCCATTGGCCGCCGCGCGCCGACCCGGCCTCCGCATCCCGACGCTCCGCCTACCGCAAAGAAAAAACTTTCCAGAATAACGCACTACCTCCCGGCGAGAACACATGCCCAGACGCATCTCTTATCCCGAAACTAACATAAAGAAAGCAGTTTCAAATATATTTTCTTGACACTAAAACGTCATAAATTCTTATCACTGATTTAGTAACGCTTTACGATAAAGATAATTCTCTCTCGCTTAGTCGTTAAAGTTTCAACCGTGTTAGAGAAGGATAGGGCGAGTCAGTTTTGAGTGTGGTTAGGAAAAAATATGTGTTCGCGCTTAGTATTCGTCGGTTCACCTGGCGAGCGGGCGCGCGGTCGATAGAGCACGGCGCGGCTCTAGCCCGTTTTAAAATTCGAACGCAGCGAATATCGGGACGCCAATCGCCGGCGCGGAAACTCTCTCACCCGTCGACGTAGTGATGTGTGTGTAAATATCGACATCTATAGCGGTGATCGTGACAAACATGATGACTATGGACGTCGGGATGTACAACAACCAGCAGAATTATGGCAGCGCCGAGTTTTACCAGCAGGGGGCAGCGTACCAGCCGCCGTACGAGGGATACCACGAGGGGTATTACGAGCCTCCGGCTCACTACTACGAGCCTTTGCTTCATACCCAACAGGGACACGAGCCTCCTCCTCCGGTGATCAGTACTGACACGGGACTGTGCTATACTAACCTGGACTATGGAGAGCTTCAGCAGAATTACCAACTGCACCCAATCCAACCACACCCCGAGCCCTTCAAGCACAGAGAAGAAGTGCGCCACGAAGATATGCATTTGCACGAGCATAAGTTGGACAACCATTACTTGGAAACGAAGTATAACATGCACTTTGTAGACGAGGGTTCCATGGCTTTTAACCCGGCTTCTCCTTTAGCTTGCGGGGAGTTCGATTACCAGCCGAAGGACGAGTTCGGGGGGCTGAGGGAGTTCCGCGAGGATTGCGGGGGGCACAGCCTCCCGCCGGCGGGCATGCAGCATGGGGCCGCGCATGCCGCCGTGCCGACCTACAAGTGGATGCAGGTCAAGAGGAATGTACCCAAACCATCAGGTAAGAATTTATTTACTTTAAGTAAACTAGACTTTCGGCATTATTTACCTTAAAAAAATTAGTAATATAGTTTAAAAAAAATAGAGATGAAATAAATGCCCGCTTCTTAGGAACCTACCCATGAGAAATCCAAAAACTAAGATCGTCCAAAACCTCTATTTGTTATTCGCTACGAAATTTTCTTTTTAAGTCAGTGTTTTATTCAAAGTAGCTATTTCGTCAACATTATTATTCCACTGGCTGTTTCAAAGCAGCGGTAATGAACCCCGGCCCCCGCGAGTGCGTGGCCCGTCGAGATAAACGACACGGCAGGGAAAGTTTCCTGAGCGTTTGGGCCTTTGCCCTGCCCTTGAAGTATTTTTGAACATCAGTTTTTTCAAACGCATGAAAAGTTAAGAAGCTATTTTTATCGTCTTAAATGGATGTTCAATGTCCAAGGTGCGATACAATGTATGAATTACGGGAGGTACAGTGAACGTCAAAAGTAGACACACACTTTTGTAATTTGTCGCAATACTTATCTACAGCCACGTAAGTAATGTTAAATATAATAATTATAAAATAAAGTACAAAAGTGAGTACCTATGTTTGACGGTGAGTTGGTATACAAAATAGTCACTATTAAAAAAACCATTATTCAGTACATATAATCATTATTTAAAGTCCTTGATGATACAAACGAACTTACGGAAACCGCCCTCTCTTTTAATAGGTAGTATTAGTATAGATAGTATATAAGTAATAAACTATTTACGTCACTGTACTTGTACCTACTTATTACATACATTTTAATATCTAAGTACAGTATTTTTTATGTATTATTAAAATCATTACATTAAAAGTAAATACAACAAAAAAAAAAACATTTTCACTAGAAAACAACATCAATTTTTTTTTCAGAAAATACCGTACCACTAATATATAAAAATAACGCAAATAAATCAACACTAGGTACTATCGACATTCCTTTTTTATCTTTATCTATATTATTAAAACTTTGGGCAAAGCCAAAGAGTACCTACATCTTAACTGACATTAATTATTACTGTACATACCTACTTCTACTCCGTTTCAATAACGAAGTTTTATCTCTGTCTTTAAATAAAATCATAATAAAGCTACTTGCGTATATGGGAACTAATTTCAATATTGTTAGGAAAAGTTGAATGTTTTATCAAAAATATTTGTAATATTAATATTATAAATATGGTAAGGTGGGATAAGGGGAACTACTGGGAAAGAGAAACAGTACTTTGTAAATAAACAATTACAGGTCGCAGCTCCACGATCTATCTAAATTCCTGTTTTATCTATCGAGTAATCATAGACCTGCAGTTTAGTATACGACAAACTACTTCCCAGTAGGCTCCCCTTACCCCCACTTGACCTGAAACAAAGATAAAAAAAATAACAATGTTTGCCCGTATGCCTCGCGGAGTCCATAAATTAGTAGTTTACAGACGATTTTATTTTTTTAATTATATGGTTTAGTAAAGTTAATCCGTTTTCTAACGTGGGAACCAAGCTTTAAGATATAATCTTACTCCTTACTTATTATAATATTATAAATGGGACGGTTTGAATGTTTGTAACTTAATCAAGCCAAAACGGCTGAACAGATCTAGATAAAATTTGGCACAGAGATAGATTTTACTCTAGAATAGCACATAGGCACAGAAAATAAGAATCTGGACCATCTGTGACATTGCGTTTTGGGGAAGATACGAAGATACGGTGCCTTCATGTACCTAAATTTTTTTATTTCAAAAAGGATTACGCATCTAAATTCATTGCAACGTTATGTTACACATATACAATGTCAGGTAAAATTTAGTTGGAGTAACAAAAAAAGACAGAACCCTTTTAATATTGACACTGTATTTAATAGATTGAATTAATTTGCAGAATTTTCATTTTATCGTTAGGCATTTCTCACCACGGCAATTTGTACTAACCTAGCCTAACCTAACCTTCATAATCCGTCGATTCAGGATTCATTGACAACAATATGACCTCAGCAGAAAATAGCTACCGGAAAATTATTTTCTCTAAGTCATTCTTCGTTAATTGGAGCAGTCTCGCAGTCTCCATAAAACGGTCATCCGCGGGGAAGTAAGAATCTTTCCCGCCTATCGTTTTAACTAAACGATATATTGATCTTTAATTAGACTTATATTTCTTGTTAAAAATGGCATAACATGAGGTCAAATGAGCACCAATGACTCATATCAATATATTTGAATAGGCTAAGAGCGAGCCGGTAGCAAATTCATGTTATGATGAGTTACTAACATCGGACTATATGATTTATTGTATTCTAGCGACCCGCCCTTGCTGCGCTTGGGTTTTAGTGAATTTTCTGTAACACCCGTACATAAACTAGAGCCGTACATAAAAACCTTCCGTGGAAATGGTAGGTATCTAGAACTGATGGTGAAAACCGTATAAAAATCTGTTGCAGAGTTAGCGGATGTGCAGATAGACAGAAGGAACTTTGTTTTATACTAGGTATGTAATAAAAATAAAGATAATGACCAACAGAATATCTAACTTTTGCCGTCATTTAATATTTAACAGATGAGTAACAGCTAGTTAATTCACACAAAGCATTTTGCGTCAAAACCTTTTTTTACATTTTACATTTAGTTAAGAATGAATGAACTTATTCATTAATTTTTACTGCTGACCTGATAGTAAACGACGTTAGTTTAGTATCAGTCAACTCTCAGTCTACAAAATTAAATTTAATTCTTTCAACCGTTACCCAAAAAACAAAACAATGTGTCTATGGAACGTTTTAATAGACAGCCAGCAACGTCCATCTTTGGACTGGAGTGTTTTGACGTTTGACGTAAGCGGTGTCAAAGGTTCCTTGACCTGCTGTCAGACCGACGCTAGGAGCAAATAATTTGACGTTTTAAACGTCAGAGATGAAACTAAATAGTAGCGGGAGGCTCTCTTGACGGATGATTTGATTATCTGGAGTCTCGGTTTAATGGGCAGCGTTCGATACAAAAAGCGACCGTTATGTCGTTGTATTTTAATTTTGTTCGTATGTTGGTGATAAAGTGGCTATCTGGGTGTGCACTCAGGATTACATTAGGCCGCAAGTTACGTATTTCAAATAAAAATGAAGTTTAAAAACGCTATATAGCATTGATGTCCTCTTTTGTTACCAAAATGATGCCAAATGTATATGTTTGGTAACAAAAAAGGAAGCTGTAGTAGGTACAGTTTCTTTTACAATACCCTGGATTTTTTTAACTACCCTACCCTATCCGCTAAGTTTTTTTCCTTGTCCCAATTTACGTGAATTGGACAATATATTGAAGATATTTGGTGAAACTCAAATACCGAAATTTCTTCATTGCCTTATCGCTAGCTAAGTTATAAGAAGATTGAATGGATTCGTGGGTGAGAGAACCCCTTGTGCAAGAAGTAATAACTCTGTGGTGCAGGGGCCATCCGGATCGTTACCACACCTGTTTAAATTATTGCTGTGTTCCGGTGTATGGGAGTACGACAGTCCTAGCATAGAGGTATTCCATCTTAGTCGTCAAACCTCAGAGTAGTATTGTATGCCACATGTTTGACTTTTGTATGTTGTGTTTGCGATGTGATAATAATGTGATTGTGACTTTTTATTAATAAGCACAGCCTGTGCGCTTGTTCTAATAAATTATGCAGTGTATCATCATTTCTCATGTAAGTGAATTTTGTAAATTCTTTATGAGAATAAAGTTCTTAAACCATGAAAAAGTAGACTTCAACAAAATATCCAAGCTAAACTTCAAAATCTACCCTTTACGTAGTAAACAAAAATTAACCTCGAATTTTATTCGGAAACAAAAATAAAATATAATTTGCATACCAAGTCGCGGGTTAGCTAGTAATATCAAGTATTTTCTAAACAAGACTTCGTAATAAAATTTAACGCCATTCCAATGGTTGGTTAGTAACATGAAATTTCCTTACGTCAGAAAAAACCCGCAACAGACTGACATAAGATCTTGAACATAGATAGCGGTGACAGCCACGCAGTCACTTTAATAGTTAATTTTCTGTTTGAACACCTGACTTTAATTAAGTTGAAAAAAACGCATTCAGATTTGCGCAAAAACATTAATAACCTTTTCACACCAACGGCGAGGTGTGTGGGAACCGATTCAAGGAGTAGCTTAATCTGGGTTTAATTCGAGGTTTTGTCTATGAATTAAGCTCTATACCTACTTTTCTCTTTACTTTACCTTATAGACAATTTTAGTGTTAGCCCACAAGTCATTTTAACCGACTTTGAAAAAAGAGGTTCTGTGTTCCACTGTAGGCATTTATTCTTGTTTACTTCAATGAACAATGCGTGACCACAAGAAGCTGATCAGAGAAGTTAAAAAAGGACATAGGTACTCGTATAGTTATAATTTAAAAATATTACGTAAAACCCATAAAGCAATATTATTATTTTAATTATGAAATATTCATATATCCATTTAAGCACACTTAAAGCTAGAAGTTTAGCTAAACTTAGCTTGGTCAAAAAAGTGACACCACCAACAAAAATTTCTCGTAACCTTGTTGCGAATACCACTTTAAATTCTTCGAAAATCCACGATGTCAGAGCGCAATTGAACCTTTGACTATGACGTCTACGACCCTCTCCTTAAAAACTTAATTAACGAAAATCCCTTCCAAATATTACTAAAGCAAAGAAAAGGAATCAAAATCCGCTTGACCGGAACACAGCCGGGACTTGCGTGCAATCACTAAAACACAACTCAAACTAAAGAGTAACAAGTCGCTATACAAAGCATTTCAATTTTTAACCTTATTGGTATAAGTCTAAGTTCAACATGGAATGGTTTATGGAAGGACTTATGTATGTTAAGATTTTGTAATGGGAAAAAGATACAGCAACAAGGGGATTAGTGAAACGTGGGGCTAAAAAAGGATTTTAATAATAATGCGAGTATTTTAGTAAGAAAGTGAATTGTTGTGGTATGTTTGAATTACGACGCGCTGGCCTAGTTGGTAGTGTCTCTGCCTACGAAGCCAGCGGTCCTGGGTTCAAATCCCGGTAAGGGCAGATATTTGTGTGACAAGCGCGAATGCTTGTTCCTGAGTCATGGATTTTTTCTATGTAATTAAGCATATATTTCTCTATATATTTATTTCGTTGTTTAGGTACCCATAGTACAAGCCTAGAGCTTAGTTTAGGCCTAGGTCAATTGGTGTCATATTGTCCCCTAATTATTATTTATTTAGTATGTCAAAATATATTTTATAATGGCATGGAATATTTAGCCCATTTGCGGGTTCCAGAGCCCATCGACATTAAGCAACCTTAAAATTGCAGATATATTTGGTAACAATTACTGCGAGAATTGCCGCAAGAAAAATGCGACCAACCCCGAGGACTAAGGTCAGATCAGTGACCCTAGACTCTTGGCTTATCACTAACGTAGACAGACTACTGTCAAAATTTTCGACCGAAAACTGTCAAAATATAATATGTAGAATGGGCATGAGTGCTCGACGCGACCGTCCGGCAGCTTACATAAATTCTATACATTTTCTATAACGGTAAAATTCTAAGGCCGCAGGACGGTTAGCATAAGATTTTCGCGACTTGTTTGTTGTTTGAATGTCCCATTTTAGTTACTAATGACATAGACGCACTGAGAGATCAGCGAAATAATACGGTAAACATGCAGAAAATAAGTATGTAAAACATTTTCTTAAAGTGTTCTAAAATAAACTGTCTGAAAACTTCCTTTTTTGTTACCAAAACTTGAAAGTTTCGGTAGCAAAAAAGGACATTATTTTGAGCAAAGATTCCAACCCTCTATGCTAGTAATTTCTGCGGCTGTGTTATCCCCACAGTGGAACACAACACGGCGCGGCGCTGTAAGTACTTCTTCCAAGAAGTGTGATTTAAAGTAACGTTTCTTTGTAAATTACACGTTCTTTGTGACGTTTTCACTTCACTATTTTTTATTAAGGATTATTTTATAAGAATATTTTCACTTTAAATTACTTTTTCCTAAATTAACAGCTAGCCAATTGAATAATATTCTCTATTAACTATGAATTTAGCTGGATTTATGAGGTACCTACCACAAAGCTGCATTTTCGTTCCCAACTGTTTCATACTTATGTCACAATTTTCACAAGTTAGTAATGCATTTAGTCATTCACTTATTAGGAATTCACCCCTCGTATGTCCGAGCTGAAAAAGTACTAAATTTTGGTGTCTTTAGATTATGATATTATTCTATCTATTTTTCTATTTTTATTCTATCGATTATGATATTTCCTAAAAAATAAGCTTAAAAATGTACAAATTTTGAGCACAGATCTGTGTAAAGACGAACAACGGGGTTAAGCCCCCTATTTTATATACGTTTTACGTGTTTTTTTTTATTGTATTGTGCAAAGAAATAAGTTTAAATTACAAAAAAAGTTGTTCACATAAGTTAGGAGATACAGTGGAACATCCGATTTCTACTCACATAATAGATGTATTTATATAAACTTAAACTCAAAACCTACTTTTCCTTTGCGTATACGGTGAAAAACATAAAACGTTTGGCACAATGCATCCAAATTCCAGACGTCATCCGACATCCAACAAGAAATCACAAAATCCTGCTGTCGTAAACCTTAAAAGAGTTCTAGCGTTGCAGATGTAGAGTTTATTTTTGGGTGCATTTTATTTCGAGTCCCCCGAGACTTGTCCTGGCATGGGTCGCATTATGGTGCATAGAATTGATAGCATCGAGATCTGTCCCGTGACAGCTCTCGTGTGGTCTCCTGATTTTTTGTGCGATATTTGGTTTAAGGTCAGCAAAAAATGTGCGAAATCTTCAAATCATTTTGTAAAGAACTTAATTTCTTAGAGCCAGTTCCTACTAGATTTAAGTGTGTTTATTTCATACATTTTGACATAACTTAAGTAAACTTAAGCATAAATGTAAAATATTTTGCTTTAATTTTATCTTATAAATAAAACGACTTATATAACAGTAAAAAATAAATTAGTCACTTCCAACAAGATTGTGATTGTTGTGCGTAAGCATCTTGAATCTTGATTCCATACAAGCCTAACAAGGCGATAGATGCATCAACTAAGATGATATTTGGATCACGAAAGACCTTGCTTAATTAAGTCTTCGTAAGAACACACGTCTCCTAAGTTTCAAATTTGAGTACCTACGACTTTGGCCTTTGGATTGGATTGGATTTACTGGTTACAAACAATAAGAATTTCTTACATACATACATACATAATCTCACGCCTTCGTTCCCAGAGTAGGGTAGGTAGAGCTACAGAATTACAAACATCTCTAAAAACTTGTTGATAATTCTATAACCACAATTTGCACAATTAGGCTAAGATGTTTTCCAGCGTATTAGTGACAGGTTGCAAGCCCATCGCCTAACAGTACTACAAGCCTTTATTCCCTTAGTCGTCTCTTACGACATCCACGGGAAGACATGGAGTGGCACTATTCTAACTCGGCAACCACACGAGGAATTTCTTAACTTTCGTAAATACAATTTTTAAATTAAAGCTAAAATGGTATTCATTCAACTTAATGTCACAGAATGTACTGCTGTGTACGATCTATAGAATATTATTTTGCTTTTTGCTTTGTGTTAAAGGAACTAAGAACGCTTCGAAAAGGTCGATTAGGAATTTAGGACCTCTTTTGTGGAATTTCTCGAAAAACCTGATCTTACCTCACTGTATGGACCGACCCTGATTTTAGGTCAAAAAAGTCGTATAATATTATTAATTATTCCAAATGTCGCGTCAATGTTTTTTTAATGACCTGGGAGTAAGGGAGCTGGGACATGTTCAAATATGTTTCCAACCTTGAGGACTAAGATTGGATGTATCTTTGCTAATCATTTTACCGCTTGGTGGTCTTACCCCATACCAGAACAACCATACAAACATTACTTATTTCATACGAATGTTAATGGGTAAGAAGGTGGTAACGATTAAGACGGACAGTAAAACAGTGTTTAGGTAAGTCGAAACGTTCGCACGTTGGTATTCATACACACGCAACTCAATCCATACAAAAGTCACATCAAGAGATGCAAGCTGATTTACTGGTAGTTTTGCGCGTAAAGGGCGAAACAGACTAGCAATAAAAATTGCTCGTTTAAGCTGCGGAGTGAGCCGGCCTTAAGGCCCTAGACAAGATGCATTCGGCGTTATCGAAAGTGTATAGGATTGTCGTATTCATATTCATGTTCATTTATTCATTGTTATCACATGGCACAAAAGTTGTACATAAGCTGTCAGATGGTCGTGTCAAGCGCTTATGTGTGTTCCATACACTGTCAATTTTCAAAAATCGCTTTCGATAGCTTTAAGCGTATATCTAGGGCCTGTGGGTGGACCTACCACCACTAAAGAAGTTCAAAAAAGTGTTTCTTTAGTAATTAATCTTCTGCTACTTTACTTATTCTTTAATTATGCTGCAGTTCTTTACACTTTACAAAGTCTACGAATACTTCTTTTATCAAGATCTGAGTCCGCAAAATGTCACGCCACGGGAATTAATATCAATAAAGCAATAAAGTGTAGTGATGAGTCACGGCGTAAGCCACAATGTTCGGGCAACTAGTGCACCTTAGTACCTTCCTTCCCTAATTCCATACAAAAGTGACCCTATATGTAGTTATCGGTACTGAATCTGTTACATGTTAAGTACCAGTGACGCGTTTGGGGGTCAAAATTTCCTGCCTTTGCCTGGTGGCGGCGTTTACGATGAATCTGTTAGTCAGCATGACTTGAGATTCTCGCGAGCCACTGGGAGGCCCAGAATGCCGTGATTTGCACTGTATGTTTTGAATGTAGTTTTTTGTACTGTAAACATTTAATTTAATTAATAAATACAAAAGATAACCGTTTTGTATAGTATTCTTCTAATTCTTCTGGATTTAATTTATTTGTTCGTGTTTTTGGGGTTTGACTAGAAGTTTTGTATGAGTGTTACTATAGACCTCTATTCTTCATAGTCTTTAATCCTATTGGTATCGTTTTGTTAACGATATTATAGCTCTTACTAACTTGATAGTAAAAGGACCGATTCGTGAACTGTACGATTACAATATGGGTAAAAACAAACCCAGGCCAGCCAAGCAAAGCCCTGACGTATTTATACAAAGTGTGGATAAAAAAGTGTGAAATTAAATAATGTGTGGTAATAATGTTCTCTTATAGTGTTCAATAATACATTTATTCATTATGACGTAGAGACATTATCATTTAGCAATGTATTCTTTGTCTAGTATCCCAAAGTACAAGTTTAGAGCTTCGTTTATTTATTTATTAACCTTTATATATTTTTTACCTTTTTTCCGTATAATAATAACCGGGCGATAGTTTGCTTTTTTCAGAAACAAGTTTTTATGGTAATAATCATTTAAGCGCCTTATAAAGTTGTTGAAGTTTCAGCACCTCACGTTTTATGACTGCCACAGTGTAATAGAATTGGTTCACGTTTTACGTGGCTAGCGATTAAATGTTGTTATTTTACTAAAGTGCTACATTATCATATTAATTTTCTCATTTCTTAACATATTTGACATTATTTTACCATATATGAATTGCTTAAATTACTTATGAATTATAAAATGGTGTCATTTTATAGAGACCCTGTCCACGTCATTCATTATATCTATACATTATACAACGTGTTACAGATATACCCAAAAAAAATAAGTCTACCGTAGTATTTCACTCAATTTAATTTCGATAATCAAGAAAAACATAAAAAACTACGATGTCAAAGCATTAGAATACCTACTTACTGCTCTTAAATTACTATTAAAAGGGTAAAACTTCTAACCACCTAACTTAACATGACTTAACCTCGAATTTAATATGTCTAAATTATTTACAGCCGTTCCCAAAGTTGCTACATTATAGAGGTGGCACGTCACCCAAACCAACCAACAAGACCTCTCACTCTGTCACCTAGCCATTTAAAATATTATTGATATTCAAAAAGGTCATTACCACCTTCCGTCCCGTTCTTTATAAACTAATCTAAGCGGGACAGCGGTGTAAGGTGCTACAAGGGGTGCTATTCCAGTTCTCTATCGTTCGATGTTTAATTCAACCGGCAATTATATCTTGACCCTCGTCTTAGTAAACCAGTGTGTAGATACTTATCATAATTTTCTCTTGAATTCGTTGAAAAAATATTAACCGGCAAATTAAGGTTACCCCGCGCGTTCATAAGCACTAGGTTAGCTTTACACCAACTGCTTCTTCGAGGAGAGCTGCGACTAAAATAAAAATACCCGCACTAAAATGTTAATAGGTAATGCCCTGACGGGACAACTTAGATTCCCCGGTTAATAATTTGTTCAACGAATTTAACAGTTAGTTGTTAAAGAGAATCAATCACCTTACAGAACGGCTAACCCAAGTTGTTGATTTTGGCTCGGATAACCTTTTCTTACTATCATGATAGAGACGCACTGAGTGATAGATATGATAAGTAAGAAAATACTAAGTAATTGCCCCTTTGGAACGCACGGTCGATGATTTCGTCGATCAAAAGCCGCCAGATTACGGATAACGGATTACGGACTCTGCCTAATATGCTTACGGGTGCGCGGGGCAACTTAACTTTGCCGGTTTATACTTTATCGTCGAATTGTAAAGGGAGGTTGTAAGAGCACCTTACAGAATACCACCCCAGCTACAGCCGAATATTGGAAAGCGTCGTCACGCGGTACAGTGCGGGCGCGTTGCGTGCGAGATGGCGCGATAGCTGCCCTCGCTGGACGGTTGTAATCGGTTTAGGGCCTGCCGGCTTTGACGCGTGCCTTAAGACAGAAGAGCCCGTCCATTTCCATCACAACAGTATAGTACTTAGCGACAGTCAGTGAAACCAAATGTATAGAGATGTATGAAGCACGCCACGAGTTGCACGATTTCCTTCCGCCGCTCACTGCCTGGCACAGTTCCCGCCGTTCACGATCATGGTATGAGTGGTATGAGGTTAAGCTAGTAAAGCATAAAGTCCGCAAATATAATATTTTCTTTTTCATATTTTTTCTTGACTCTAGGTAAATTGTAATGATGCTGCTTTTGAGTGTAGAGATTGAATACATACATATAATTACGATTTTGTTTTACTTTTACCTACGTAACCGCACATATATATATATGAACTGGGTAAAGCCACAATAATTTGGCGTAAATTTAGACTTTTAACCCATGCATGGTTAAGGCAATTACCTATTGATGATAATATTGATAATTGAATATAAACTTTTTCAAAACACTATCAAATATGTTTTTTTTGCAATGTCAATATCGACGAATTACTCTGTCGTTGCTAATGGCGTTAAAAAGAATACCGCCAAATATATCCAAGAAGTTGCAGAACAAAGCAATATCAACCTTACAGCCCACTTATCCTTAAGATAAGATAAGATAAGATAAGATAATCATTTATTGCCAAAACTGTGTACATAATATTGTAAAGGGTGAGTACTATTAAATTGTCGCCAACATTTCCCGTATTTTTTTTTCGGCCACGCAACCTTTTTCATTAAACTTATAATATTTCAAATTTAGAACGTATTTGCATGTCTTACTGTTTAAAAGAACATTCAGTTGTTTTTATCAGTCAAGATGTCGTCAAACGAAAAAAGCGTTCGTGAATTAATTTTGCGAGAATTTTCAATAAATCCCAATATGTCCACTTTGGATCTTGCGAAATCGTGCAATACAAGTCGGAGAACAGTGCAAAGGACCCTAAAAAAACTAAAACAAGGTGGAAATATTGAAAGAAAGCAGCGAGAGGGCCATCCTACAAGGAAACGGAACAAAAAATTGGATTTAAAAGTGTGTAAGCTGTTTGATCAGAATCCGGCAATCTCTTCTCGAGATGTGTCCAAAAAAGTTGGTACTTGTCAAAGAAATGTACAAAAAATAAAAATAAAGTATGGTATTTCTACTTACAAGAAGCAAAAAGCCCCCAAAAGAACTGTAGAACAGTATAATCGAGCAATTAGACGGTCTAGATTTCTGTACACCTTGTTAGTTCAAAAAACAGGTTGCTTAATTATTGATGACGAAACGTATGTGAAAGCTGATTTCAAATCAATACCTGGAAACCAGTACTTTTCTTCTCGCAACGTCTCGGGTCTACATGAATCAGAAAAAGTGATTCCAGTAGAGAAATTCGCCAAGAAGTTCCTCGTGTGGCAAGCGATATGCCAGTGCGGCATGAGAAGTTCGCCTTTTGTAACCACTGGCACAATAAACACGGATATTTATATTTCCGAATGCTTAAAAAAACGGTTATTACCACTTGTAAAAAAACATACTTTTTCTACATTGTTTTGGCCAGATTTGGCAAGTTGTCACTATTCGTCGCGAGCTTTGGATTGGTATAATCAGAATTCTGTCGATGTAGTGCCGAAGAATATGAATCCGCCAAATTGCCCAGAACTACGGCCGATTGAAAAATACTGGGCTAATATTAAAACAAAGTTGCGGAAAACATGCCAACCGGCCACATCATTGCCCGATTTTAAAAGAAAGTGGATGAAATGTACAAAACTGATCACTAATGAATCCGTGCAAAATTCTATGTGTGCGTGAAGAGTAAAGTCCGCGAATTCTCTCGTCGTGCTCTGGAGAAACCTTAATTGTGTTAGCTGATCTATTTTACGTCTTGAACTTTCTTATAATAAAAAAAAAAGAGTTATTATAACATTATTTCATTTTGTAAACGTTAATTCAAAAGGCGACAATTTAATAGTACTCACCCTTTAATAGGATATCATGCATTACAATAGTTCCATCAGTTTATCCATTTCGGACGTACAATATAATAGCTTTAAATAATTTTACAAAGTGTCAGAGAAATATTAATTTATATCATAAAAGTTAACTCCTTTTTTAGTACAATAAAGTGTTTATATACGCATATAGGTACATACATAAAAAAACCGCTACCCGCCTGCCTCTTGCACCACCCGCACTTCTCGGCTAATGCAAGTGACTTGCAGGCCCAGGCTAATAGCCTAGCACTTTCTGAACCCCTAATGACGCCAATTGACCCGTCTCATAGCCGAAGCTTCCTTAAAAGCTCTAAAAGCTGAATTCAATTGAGCCTCATTAACATGGGCTTTGCCACCTCGTTTTAATTAAGATTAAGATAGGAATTGTTCAGAAAATGTCGTGGGTTTTTCCCTGGAAAGCTACATGGTGATACCATGGTGATGGTGGTATGGTGGTGGTATTATGGTATTGTTAATAGAGGCATAGAAGTTAATGAACGTGTTTCCTTTTTTAGGTTTCATACCCAAACGGGACCTTTTTTAGTTTAAAAAACAAAAGCCGGCGTAATCCAATTCGTACATCTTTTAACCCTATTGTCCAAGAAGGGAGGTATAATGTATGTGTGTATCCATGATTTTTATGACCAGTAGGCTCAATGGCTTGAAGAATTTAGGAATACGAGGTATTCGTTACTACTCTTTATCCAAGGAGTGTCATAGATTATACTATCCCTGTATCATTTGATTCTCAAATTCTTATGTCATTTTAACGGTGTTTTGTCATGTCTGAAACTTTGAACTGCTGCACTAATCTGTCATAGGTGTTAAAGCGAGAAGTTACTTAATAGTGCAGTTAATTTTAAGGCCGACCTTACACTGCTTATTTCAACCGCTGGGATTTAAGCTTTTTCATCCGTTTTGCGTGTTCTATATCAAACAAAGACTTATCTACCAAATTTCAAGTTTCAATTCCCAAATAATGATACTGCAGATGCAAATATATGTGTTCGACAAAAGCAGTCGATTGTCAAAATTTGCTTACGTTTCTCTTGTCCATTTTCTACATTCGTGGCTAGCGACAGAATGCAACTACTTGAGGGAGCTTAATCAAGATGCATTTAACGCTAAGTTAGCGATTTTCGAAAATCGACAAAATGTGAGTGACACCGACGCGCCGAGGATTAGAAGTTATTAGCTACTGACTTACGCACGCACTGCTGCCAAAAGAAAAAGGCGGTATAGAGCATGAGATTTATATGCGCACACTGACTCTTTGCTTTGGACGGCTTTGTTCAATGAAATTCCATTTGTTAAGGAGAAGGCAACATGTACACATAGATATAATAATTTTAATCGTTCGTTAAAATCATAATTTTGGGTTCCGTATAAAAATAGTAAAACAGGAACCCGTATGATAACGTCTGAGTTCTGACTGTATGTTCTTGACATGAAGAAAGAATGAAAGAAAAACATTTATTCACAACTACCTATGAAGCACGTACAACGAAACTTAAAAAAGGAAATGAGACGACATTATTATTATTTGCCTATTTATTTAGTGCTAATTGTTGCGAAACGGTCCCAACTCAGCGTGTGCTGGCTGCGAAGCCAACGCTGGTCTACCGTTGGGATCACTCGATGACAACACGGAAGGTGACACAGACATAAAGGCAAGCACGCAAGCTTTCTGATGATAAACGGACTCTAAAGCCCATGGACATTTGCCGTCTTTATATTGCAAACGTCGATGCATGCATCATCTTTTGGTGAAGCTTATAAGTACCATGCTATGTCAATTTACTTTACCGTTTTATTTTAAGCACAATTCCTTTTGTCATATATCATATCCCTGGGTACAACACTTAGATTTCTCTGTGCAAAATATAAACCTCTTTGTGGGTCCCAATATACAGGCTCAGCCTAGTTTGGGATCCACCGGATACTACTTGTGTATTTGTAAAAGTGTGTTTTGTTTAAATAAAATTATTCTATTCTATTCTATTATATGTACGAGCACCTAAGGTTAGTCCACAAACTACGATCTTTTTCCTTTTTGAACTTATTGCGGTACACCAACACGTCTGGATCGCTACCACCATCTTATCCTTTAACCTACCGCCAAGCAGCTGGGTTCGCATCGTTGTGCTCCGGGGTTAGGGATAAGACCGGTGACATTACACGCATAGAGGCATTCCGTCTTAAGGTACGCCCACACCAATGCTTAAAAAACGGTGACGGTACGGAATCGCAGTGACGCATCGTATGCGTACCGTTTTTGACGCACGCTCCCCACACCGCCGCTTAACGGTCCGTATATTACGGTGCGTCAAAAACGGCGCCATGTTGTTACAATGACCCCGTCTTTTGTTTACGCAACGACACCGTATTTTAAGCAGCCGTGTGGAGGGCATGCGGTAAAAACGGTACGAATACGATGCGTCACTGCGATTCCGTACCGTCGCCATATTTTAAGCAGCGTTGGGGTCGCACCTTTAGTCCTAAAGTTTGGCAATGCATTTGTAGTCATAGGCTTCCAGTCTTGAGAATGAGTCTTAAGAATTCGAGTATCTACGGGTCTCATTTACCATTAGGTGGCCGTGTGCTGTGCCTTCTCCTTGCTAGGTATAAAAAAACACTGTCGTGATTTAACATCATCTTACTGGGGCCACCCATTGAACGCTTACAGCAAAAAGTGACCTGCAGGTCATAAAACAAAAACAAACACAACTTGCAAAAACAACCATAGCATGACCTGGCCTAGTTTTTTCTGTGACCTGCCTCAATCTATTTGTCTACTATGATGTACAGGGTACTTTTAGTTTTTAAACATTTGGCTTACATTCTTACATACATTTTTTGTTATATTTATGTATAAAAATTTCGATATTCTGTTAGCGTAATGCGTTGGAGATTTTTAAAAGCTCTATTAGCAAAATGAAAATCTGGAATTGGCCAATGTTCTGTTTAACCTAAAACTTGTCAAATTACGCTGTAATTTGTGCTGTGGATTTATTGTGTAATAAATAAATAAATAAATAAATACATACACATACATACCTTCACGCCTGTAATCCCAGAGTGGGGTAGGCAGAGCTACAGAATTACCTGCAACTTTAAAAACTCGTTGGAAATTCAGTAACCACAATTTGCACAAATAGCCTTCTTCATGTATAAATAAAATATTTGAAAAAAAAGATTATGACAACCGATTCTGAAACCAATGAAGCATTTTTTAATTAATAAAAATAAAAATATCAACCGTAAAAAAAATATAGTTTAAAGTTATTGCCCTTAACTTAGAATAGGCCGTGGGTGCTTGCCTATGACAGGAATGCGCACTTATCTAATGAAG
This sequence comes from Acleris literana, assembly GCA_946894065.1. Classification (NCBI taxonomy): domain Eukaryota; kingdom Metazoa; phylum Arthropoda; class Insecta; order Lepidoptera; family Tortricidae; genus Acleris; species Acleris literana. The sequence goes on from OX335669.1 coordinate 24,780,104, forward strand.
TAACGATGCTTAAGACGGGAGCACAGACGCTTTCATACACTTTAACTTTCGTCAATCAGACGGTTCTGTCATCTATGATGCGGAACGAACTTGTCTACAAATCTTTAAGTCACTAAATTATAAATAAGTTACGAGTACATTAGTTTTTTTATGCATAAGTAAAGTAAGAGTATTTATTGATTACTTATATCAATACCCCAGCGACCCGCGCTCGCTTCGGTGTATGTGAGTTTTCCGTAACACCTGTACATACACCAGAATTTATTATACATATGAACCTTCCGTGAAAAATTATCTACTGATGGTGAAAATCGCATTAAAATCCGTTGCGTGGTTTAGAGGGAGTTACCAGATATACAGACAGACAGACACGGAGAGGGATTTTGTTTTAAACTATGTAAATATCATAATCATAATCATAATCAATTTATTGCATCCATGGTATTTACAGAGGTCTTGTACAGTGAATTATGTGCTAAACATGGACCCTATCAGGGTATAGCAATCTTAAAAACTAAATAGGTAATAAGATAAAATAAGAGATAACAATTTTTTTACAAAGTTAGTACTTACTTATTACACTAAAAAGTTACTTATTACACTAAAATATTAAATCAAACTCTTTCTAGGTATATACATCTGCAATTTTAATATATTTACTTTAACACAAAAAAGGAGACGTTGAATACTTTCTTGCATATTTATTTACTTAATTAATTTTCTAGGTATTCTGACAAAGTGTAGTAACAATTGTTGATTAAAAATATTTTTAATTGAAGACGGCTAGGGGCTCCACATTTGCAAATGTGTAGCCTCATTGCAAATAAGTTGCCAACCCTGAAAACGGAAATGGAATGCTATACCTCTCTTTCATTTTACCGGTTGTCTTTTCGCAACACCGGAACATAACAATGCGAATACTAAAGCTATAGGTTAAAGGATGAGATGGTGGCAGCGAAAGATCCTGCACGATGTCATACCACTAAACTATTAACTACGTATTGAAGAAAAATGACATAAAAAATCAGTCAAATGACTCCAACTCCAACCCAACTGTCGGTATGTATACCCGTTTCAGCATTATATTTCGTAAAATATGTGCAAAAAGAATCAAAAACCAACTTTATTACATATTGTCAATTAGTTATAAGATAAGCCCATATAATATCTTCACAACATTTCTGGGGATCTAATGATATAGTAGTTTACGCGACGGTTGCGTTATGACAGGCATTACAACATGAGTGTGGTTTATGAAACGAGCCGCAAGCCGCCACTCATGTTGTAATGCTAATTACGCAAAGTCTCGTACAATACTTTATCTACACACATATTATAAGTACTCTAAGATGGGTTCAGAAGCCGAAAGGCAAATGACCAGCATTACATTACTCGTACCAGTAGGTGACAGCGATGACAGCTGTAACGTAATTTTGAAATTACGTTAACGAATATTGTAAGGTAATGAGATCCATACATACATACACATACATAAACTCACGCCTTCGTTCCCAGAGTGGGGTAGGCAGAGCTACAGAATTACCAACAACTCTAAAAACTTGTTGATAATTCTGTAACCACATTTTGCACAATCAAGGCTAAGATGTTTACCAGCGTATTAGTGACAGGTTGCAAGCCCATCGCCTAACAGTACTACAAGCCTTTATTCCCTTAGTCGACTCTTACGACATCCACGGGAAGACATGGAGTGGCACTATTCTAATCCGGGAACCACACGGGCAAATGGGGCACGGGTAATGAGATCCAAATTTGGAATATCTTCCAAAATTAACAGCTGTCATCGCTGTCACCTACTACCACAGGTAATTTTTATTTTTTTATTTTATAGGAGGCAAACGAGCAGACGGATCGCCTGATGGTCATTGCCTACGGGTTTTGAACGCATAATAGAGATGTGTGTAAAAAAAACCATGAATACATGGTGCCTCTGACCTTGGGGCTTTAAATGCATGGATCGTTTCTACTCCTGAAACTGAACTTCTTTTGTTCTGTAAGTTGTTAAAAATATGTCTAATTTAAATTTCATTTTTTACATACAAGTTAAATGTAATTTTCAATGTACGCGTTCCAATTCTCCATTTTCCTTTAGCCCTCGTACCAAGGAAATGTCGCCCCCGTACCATGAGATCGTGATTTTATGGACACTATACTTTTACTTTACTTTTTTACAACTATACTTTAACACCAATTAGTTATCTAAATTTAAGTTATTTTTTAATGTGTGAACAAAATTAGTTCAGTTTAGCGAGTAGAATCGATGGTTGCATTTAAAGCCCCAAGGTCAGAGGCACCCTGTAGATTGCGAAAACATTTATTTGAATGTAAGATTAATAGCGGTCCACACAATGGGTAATGGAGGACTGAATTCGGTAATATATGGCATGTCATCACCGCAGATTATATGATTAATCAAAACGTTACTAAATACAAGGCCAGGAATAACTGCCGCACTCAGAGACAATTATACTTAATAAATAATAAGTTTTATTATCAAGTTTCCTTTTCATAGTCAACATGAAAAGTAGGGTTTAACTCGGGTGAAAATCTTCTTCTCCTTCTCTTTAATTAATGGCGGTCTACCCCAGGTCTGAGGCCCTAGCCAAGATGCATTACGGTAACTGGCGTTTCTGTTCGATTCGTTTTTTAAACCAATAGCTTCACTGGTAGATCACGTGACTCTTCGTATCACGTCATCTACCAGTGACGCGATTGGTTTAAAAACAAAACGAATAGAAACGCTAGTTAACGTAATGCACCCTAAGGGCCCTGCCAAGATGCACTACGCTAACTAACGTTTCTATTCGATTCGTTTTTAAACCAATCGCGTCACTGGTAGATGACGTGATACGAAAAGTCACGTGGTCTACCAGTGACGCGATTGGTTTAAAAACGAATCGAATAGAAACGGTAGTTAGCGTAGTGCACCTTGGCAAGGCCCCTCTGCAATGATTTCGCCATGTGTCAAGTTAGTGAGAGTATACTTTATCAGTAAATTAATGTTTTTTTTTATGATGGGTAGTTTTCGATTTATGACGAAGAATGAAACAAGTACCTACCAATTTGTACGGAACCCTCGGTGGGCGAGTCCAACCCGCACTTGTCCAGTATTTCTTCTTCATGTCGTTAAAAAAAACAACTACCGTTCGTTAAAAGCCTTCTATTAACTAACAAACAAGCCCACAAGCCCACATGCTCCTATCAGCCCGATAAGCCCCCATTGTCTCCGGAGCATTACGTGGGCGATGTCTAAATCATCATACCTAATCATCCCGGTCAATTTACCGTGCCATTATCGGATTAAATGTAATGGGTTTTAAAACCAAAAACCATATTTAGAATCAATTATGAAGCTTAAATTTTGATTTGAACTGTTTAGGGTCACGTCGGGTTTGGTTTTAAGTCTGAAACATTAAAATGAACTTTACTGTGTGTACAGTCGGCTTTATAAGTAGCTGCACACTTTGTTACCTTGTCGCTTTAACGCCTTTGACAGATTAGTGCCACAGTTCAACATAACTTTAAAAAGTGACAAAACATAAAAGTATGTAGCTACATGGTAGCTACTTATAAGGCCGATCCTATAGGTGAAAAACTTAAGTAAATGACCTCTTGTATGTAATTGTGTATAAAACTTATATGGAATTTACGTCAAATTTCAAATATAGAATGTCGAACGATGTATACAGATGTGTTACTACTACATGCAAGAGGTCATTTAAATAAGTCGTTCGTTAGTGACGACTCAAGTTTGAAAAAGGAACGAGTTAATTGTCTCTAAAATGTAAGTACTTGATACTTAACAAACTGATACTCAGATACGTCAAAAAGTGTTAGGTTAAACAATACCCCCTTATTCATAAAAAAAGATAAGATAAAAGACTATAAACCTATGTTAGATGAAGTGTTCATTGTCCCTTTCTGTCCAATACAGATAAGGACATAGTATATTTCAAGCCTACTTTAGCTATTTCGCGTTTATGAATAAGAAAGTTATTAAATAACACTTAAACACCGCCTCAATGGATAGGTACTTTTTGGGAGAAATGCTGACCTAACTATTGCTTTTAACGTTGTTCGTTACCTGATTAAATGAGGTTCAACATGGTATATAATAAATGTTTGTACATATCTTAGTGTTCACGATGGAAGCACTTAAAAAAACCATCGCTGACGCGTTCATAGAAAAAATAAATGTTTTAAAAAACAAAAAACCGCCTTCAAAAACGCAAAAAATAACTTCTTTAAAATTGTAGGCACCTAATAGCGTCCAACTGATGTCGGCTTTTTGTTGATTTTTTTTTTTTTTTAAATTTATTTTATTTTATACTTTTTAGTGATCATAATACGCTGTTACGTAGTCCCACTTCTTAGTTGAAATGGAACTTTAATTTATATCAAGCGCGCCGCAAGCAACGCCGCGGGAAAGTCATAGTCATATTTTAACAAGTAAATATTCTTCGTTGTAGTCGCTCAACTATCTTAATCGAGATATCTTATCGCCACCCTTAAAATCGGTACCGTTAAGGAGTTCCGGTGGCCATCTGTGGTCTTCATCATCAGTTCCACTTCACCAAATGATACTTTCTGAATGCAAATGCTGGACTTGTTACTAAAAATACTAAAATCGCTATATATTTGCCTACAATATTTGAGGAGTTCCCTCAATTCCTCACGGATCCTCTCATCGGATTCAGATTTGGTGACAATGGGACCACTTCGAAAGTATACTCTATCAAACTAAAAAAAAAAATTGAAATCGGTCGACAATTGACGGAGTAATCGGTGAACATACATAAAAAAAAAACATACGGTGGAACGTATAACCTCCTCCTTTTTTGAAGTCGGTTAATTAGTATGAACGCGTCGGTAATGGTTTTTTAAGTGCTTCCTCCGTGAAAACTACGATATGTACAAACATTTATTATATACCATGTTGAATCTCATTTAATCAGCTAACGAACAACGATAAAAGCAATACAATTGGTCTATTGGTTCTTAATTGGTTGACCATTTTGGTAAGTCATATTTGTATGGAATCGTATGCGACGTAAGTACGAAGGCGATATATTAGTGGCCGGTACCTGAAGCTACAGCTTGAAAGCCGTCGATCCTACAAAAATAATACATATAACCTTCTATTTTTTGACTTTAATATGGAACATTTTTGTCCTTGACACTTTTTTCGGATCTATTATAGTTGTCCCAAGAAAGTTAAAAAACCGTTTACGGGGACACATTTCATCGTGGGCGGGGGGAGTGAAGCGGCCGGGAGAGGGGGGGGGGGGGGGTGGGGGGGAGAGTAGTGAACTTTAAACACCACACCCAAATGTATCATGTCACACAAGTTTTAAAACTTTATTAATTTGTTTGATAATCCCATACATTGAATACATAGAATAACTCAGCTACGGGGAACGAATTCAGACTCGCCAGCTAATACTTCGCTAACGCTTAATACCTCGCGGGTCATTTCGTCGACGAAAACGCCAGCGAATTGTTGAAAATCAACGCCAAGCCTTATCAATTCGGGACTTAATCAATATGCGTTAGTCCGGTTATTTAGAGCGTTGGCATTGCCACAAGTGAGATGTACACTTTAATTGATTTATTGTGTGTTGACGGCGTCCGGAAGCCATAATATATTATGTGGCTATAGATTACAGAGGCAACACGTGATACGCGGGATGATCGATCGCGCTGGCTAATCGATGGATCGATGTCAGCTGACGACTTCATTGTTGGTATTGTTACCGTTACTGGCGCGTTTACGTTATCTAGATGATATTTTGAAATTTAAATTAGATTTTATAAAGATGTTTTGGGATTGGCTTGTGAGTGGAATTGACCATGCGTTAGTTTGACATTTTTAAGAGTTCCGCATCCAAACTGGACCTTATAATGCTAAGCCTTCGTTGTCCGTACGTCCGTCTGCCGGTCCATCTGTCCGTACTAACTTCAAAAAGCTTTAGGTATCTTATGAACCAAAATACTTAGGAAGCTGGTTGTATTTTTTTCGTTATAAGGGCGGATTTCCTAAAAAAATATGAACAAACTTAAAATATTTATATACTACCTTACAAGTAACGTTTTGTTTTCAATGTTTTTTTTTATTCCATCGTCAAAACGGTAAATAAAACATACCGACATCAAAGGACATATTATGGCTTTTTGCCATGTCCAAGATTGTTACTTTAACATTGATTCTAAAACAAACTACAAAAGTTTATTAAAGATTGTGAGACACATCTTATAGCGAAACTAATTAGTAATAGTTACCTATCAATAAATAATATAAAACTAAACTGTTGAAATGGCATAAAAAATCTAAAATCAGATGCGAAATATCTTAATTTCAGTAAGTTACGATTATCTCGAAAACTTTACTGGACTCATGTTAGGCTGTTTTGATAGTGCAAAAACTCGTCTACATACAGGTTGATCTTGGACCTCTAAATAGAGGACACCCTGTGTAAGGAATAATTATTCAATTATTTTTCACATGTTTTATCCATTTCTTACCTGTCTTATGTCATGTCTTGACAGTCTGGGCAGAAACGGGACATGTCATTTGGTGTAAATCCACCTCAAGAAAATAGTGATAAACACTAAGCAGATAAAGTTCCAACTTGAAGTAAATCATCTAATTACCAACGTTACTTATCATGAATACGTTACCACATATATAAAGCACTTTACTTTTAAATCTAACGTCAATACAACGCCATCTTTGAACATGACATGATAAAGAATGACAAATTACGTCTTGTCTCTACTCTTTCTTCTTCTCCTTTCACAATGAATGAATAATACAACACACTACTTAAAATACCTACGTAATATAGTGTCCAATGTAACAAATGTCGGGAAGATGAAATCAAGCAATATTCTTAACCGGCTAAGATTAACTTAATGCGAAAACCGACATTGTTACTCAATTGTTACTAACTACCAAGCACTAAATTCGAAACTTCTTAGGTCTCTTGTCATTCGAGACTTAAAATCGGGAGAAAGAATAATAAGAAAAGTATAATGTAGGTAACTAACTACAACCTTTTAAACATATTATTTTCTCCTTTTGGGCTGTATGTATAATGGCCGTGTAACTTCCAAAAGTTGCGTTTTTCATTTTGTGGCTGGTCGACTAATATTCCCTACTGTACAAGTGCCGCTCTGAAGCGTAGTTTGAACTTAAACCAAAAACCTGGAGTCCTGCTTTGAAATTCGTAGTTCGAAGTTACGTTAGCTCCCATCGCCTTTTCTCAATTGTCTCGAATGACGAGTAAAAGAGATGGGGCATCCGAAGTTTCGAATAGAGTCCTTTATGTAACCACCCTTTGTTTTTTAACACATAAAATATAATCACATTCGTTCCATTCACGGAAGCTCTGATGAAGCGACCTATATATTATAAATCACAAACATGTCCGTATTTATGTGATTCGCCCCACTTATCGTGTGCAGTGATAACAAAATCCAAAATACTATGTTTTATTTGATACAGCATACACCACACTACTCTGCTACATAAAACTCCGTTTAACTTGTTCTACACGTTTAATTCGAGGAGTGGCTTTTCCGATTACGATAGCATTGTTGCCTTACTGATAAATAAATCTACAGTGAGTTATGATTTATAAAATCATTGAGGAAGATTTCCAGTATAGTACGTGAACCACTCGTCTGTAGGTCTAAGCTTAGAATAAGGCGTTTCTCGAGTATTCTCGAACAACGCTTCTTTTGTAAGGAAAATTTGAAGAATTCCTGAGAAGTCTCGAGAACGCGGTACTATCAGTAACAATAGTAACGTTTTTGTAAATTGGCTCGACGAGTATAGTTACCCAGACAGTACAAACCTGAAAATGCATGGAATTGATGATACATTACCGAACGCACTACAACTACAACTATAACTACAAAAAAACAATTAGATAATTATTGCTAGAAGAGATCCCTTAAAGGGATAACTTTGCCTTTGTACACCCTTCTTTTATAATCTTCATTGAATTGTTTTTGCATTTTTTTTGTACAATAAAGTGTTTAAATACTAAATATTTGCAGAATGCAATATGTCAGTCCTACTTCTTTTGTTTTGAAATTTAAAAAATATACAAATAATAGATGTTGCCCGCGACGCTGTCCGCGTATAGAAGGCGTTTATCGCTGTAAAATACACCCTTTGCCCTTTCTAGGGTTTCAACCCATCTGCATACCAAATTTCATCGTAATCTATCTATCTCCACACCAAGGTTCACCGGTTTACCCGGGAAAGCGTTACAAAGCATACATTCAAAGTTTCTTTGACATTTATAATATTAGTATGGATTAAATTAGGCTATAAAGTTAACTTGAAAACATCTAAAGGCTTCATGCCCCCCCCCTTTGTACCTTCCTGCATTATGCAAGTAAGTAAATACATATTACACGGTTCTAACACGAACATATTATTAACATTAACCACATAACCATAACCGTTGAATTTTGACCTGGTATCCTAAAAAGTATTTGAAATTGGAATTGGATATTTTACATATACCAAAGATTATCCCAGGGTTTGTCGTAAACGTGCCACAATTTCGCAAAAGTCTTGTCTTCGAACTGGCACACGAATTTCCGTATCGTTCTTGTATGGTGGAACTTTTTTTTAAATTATTAGTTTTTATAGCGGCAATAGAAATTAGATACTAAAAATTTCGACTGGCTACCGGACAACTATTCTGTTCATGAAATCCTTTGGGTACGGAACCCTAAAAATCTAGTAATTGAGTTGACTGGCTGGTCAACCAGATTTATTTATGTTTTTTTGATAGTACGGGATCCGAATAGGACCTTCACCGGGCTGTTTATTCGATATATTTTTTTATATGTATATCAAATTTAATATCCTAATAAGTAATGTATGGCGAACAGGTTGACTGAAAAATTTCAGTCCAGTCCTTATATCATTAAAAAAAAACTGAAAATGAACTTGTTTTTTAAATTGCTATTGCTTGTTAAATAGACCAATTACATACTAATCGAAAGCATGAAGCCTATAGAATATGCAAACGTTAGGTTGACTATTTTTTCCCGTCATAACTATAGGGTAGGTAGGTAAGTCGGTACTAATAATTTGCACTAAACCTAACGTTTGCATTTTCTATAGGCTTCATGCTTTCGATTAGTATGTAATTGGTCTATTTAACAAGCAATAGCAATTAAAAAAAAAGTTCAGTTACAGTTTTTTTTTACCATATAAGGACTGGACTGAAATTTTTCAGTCAACCTATTCGCCACATACGAGTATTACTTAGCGTATTAAATTTGATATAAAATACTTTTTATCTAATAAACAGCCCGGTGAAGGTCGTCTCCTATTCGGATCTTAGACCATGACAATGCGTTGGCCTGGTTGGTAGTGAGCCTGCCTACGAAGCTAGCAGACCCGGATTCGATTCCCTGTATGAGCAAATATTTATGTCATAAGCACGTGTGTTTGTTTCTGAGTCTTAGATATTTTCTTTATATTTAAGTATTTATCTCTCTATAAAAGTATTTCACTATTATATTCTAGAAATAGCTTTACACTGACGGTACAATGTAAAAACATGGTGTACATCCGTTGCCAAAACATACTGACTTTATAAAACTGGTAATATATCTAAATATAAATAAAGCCGGTTACATACAATCCGAAGGCCGACAATTTATGATCGGGCCCCTCTGGTGTTAATTCTAAAGCAAACACAGTGTTGACTCTTCGCTTCCGCGTCAATACGATTAATTTGTCGGCTCATATCGGTGGGCAAATAACACGATTGTTAAATATTAACCACGGTGACTGATTTATGAGGTTCGATAAGTTCTACTCCACGGATACGAAAGTTTTGGTTGGTTGTCTTTTTCGTTATAGGTTAGATAGAGAGGAACGCAATGAGAGAGTTAGAGTCGACATTGAGATAATAATATGGTAGTTCTCTATTTGTGTTATTCGCTAACCGAACAGCGTCGACCATTACATTGAAATCATATTTTTTACCTCATTGTTTTTAATTTACACGATTACGCGCGCCTATGCCACTTCTTTTTTACTAGCCTATAGAATAGAATAGAATTGAAAAAACTTTATTCCCCTTAATAAGTAGGTATTGCCATGGACATGAAAACACAATAAAATCACAAAAAATACTATATGAGTGTGCCACTGCTGGGCGAAGGCCTCTACCCCCTGGATCTCCACGAGTCCCTGTTTGGTGTTTCTTCTTGTTATTCGCGGAGGAACGCGTCCGTGCTTTTATTTAATTTATCTATGCAATTGTGCTACATGATTCGTCGAATTAAGTACAGTGCGAGAGGTCTTAAAGGCTTTCGGGTTCGGATAAGTAGTAGATTTGCAATGCCCTGACAGGGTTGTATTTATGTATAATTGCAACAAATAAATAATGTTCATTAAACAATCATATTAGCGGTTATCTATCAAAACACGAATTTTGGTTCCCAACTGTTATACTTTTCCGAATATTCATAAGTAACAAATGCATTTTCAAAAAGTGAATAGGTTTACTTATTAAAATAATAAAAAGCAAGCTCGAGAACCTGACTGGAGTTTTCGAAATTGTCGTCTATCGGTCTAACAATCAAGGAATTGCAATAATTATCAATGTGGACAAAAGCTTAAGCTTAGTTTAGCTAAGCTCTAAAGTTTCCTGTCTACTGCACTTTGAAACAATATTACTTGCTAGTGTTTATTGCGGTGCTTCTTGTCCGTAATGTTGTCCCAAGCACTTGTAGATGCACTCTATATTACCAAGTGCCCAGGTGTATTTAGTAGAGACCTAATTTACTGGAAAAACATTGTTTTCAATTGCACCAGGTGGCTTAAGGGGGTCTATATTGTCTGCCATAATTTGTTTTTAGTCACAATGTGCTTTAGGTCAAAATCATCGCAAGTCATAACGTATTTTTTAAACAAACTGTTACTTTTTCAGGATATTTATAAATCAAACCTAACCTTTAATTAATTATGAAAAGATTACAGTTTCGGCGATAAAAAAAATTATGACTATCAATAATTATGTCAACAATGACATTATGACCAATAAAATTATGGAAAACAAAGGGCTCCCGACTTATGGGCATTTAGAAAAAGCCACGACTTACTATAAATGGCTACACTTTGAGAAAGTTCTTGAATCATCAATGTCAAGATGTAAATTGTTTGTTACATCGCCTTTATTTCAAAATACATTGACGGTAATTTTAACAAGTAGGTATTTTTCACACGGTCCTCCTCAATAAAGTGAAGAATTCATTTGTCACTTGCTACAAGAAATTTTAAATTAATAGAATCAGTAACAGTTACTTATAACTTATGTAGTCATATAGTTCTAATTTCAGCTAAATCCTTTTAGCGGTTGATTGAGTTTCAATTTCCTTTTTAACATTTACAACGTGATACCGACACACTCAGTGGCCTTAACTAGGATTTCACATATCACAAATCGTTGAAGAACAGACACAAGCGCGTTCCAGCCTTAGCCTCCTTAGAATCACGTTCAGAGCCTGAAACTCCATTTCGTGTCCATTTTATATAGGACCGACTATAACATCGAGATTATCGAGCATAGCATCACTAAACCTCCATATACTTTCTGATAGCGTATCTGTAACTAATAAGGGATAGTAAATTCAACTTTCTAATTCTATAAATAAAGTTGCATATGCAATAAAAAAATATGATAGTTGTGCCTTTTTTGTGAAGAGTGTGGAATCAAGTGTCGATATCGTAGAGTATTATCATGTATCAAGCGATAATGGCCATTTGGACTGTCGTATCGCTACCACTAGAGCATATCTTATCGCTATTTAGACTACTTCATCGACAGATTTCGACGAGTTTTAAAGTGCCCAGACTGGTTACCACAAAGAATTAAATTCAAACCTTCATCCTTTTCACTCGTCATTCAAGGCCAAATAGAGAGAAAGGGATGGAGTCTGTGCTCTTGTTTTTTAGAAATCTCATAGCACACTTCTTTCGTCTCTAATCTCTCTCAACAATCCTAACGAAACCCAAGAATTAAATTTTCTGTATAGGCATTATTATTTATTGAGAAGTTTTTCTTTGTAAAACTATACAATTTTGTCGTCATGTAGGTATATAACTAGTACAGTGCAATAGCTCTTAGAAGGTACTTCGGGTTTGTACTTGTCTCTCACTCCCTCTCATACGCTCTTATTAAGAGCGAGTGAGAGAGAAGTACAAACCCGAAGCACCTTCTAAGTGCTCACGGGCTGTATTCAGCTGACTTGTTATTGATATGCACAGACCGCACTCAAACCGACCGACCGAAACTCAAAATTGTATTAAGATACACGAGTTTCTACCATCCGTGCTTTGTAATCTTATTCGTAAATCAAGCAGGTTAGAAGTTAACCAAAACTTGAAAAAATATAGAAGTGACTAGACTAATGGTAGGTAGCTCATGAAAATCTGGTCTTATGAGCAGTTTCTGCATTTTTTCTTAAAGTAAAACAGAACAAATCCTTTCCAACCAAACCAGATCGCATCTCAATCCTCGATAAGCGCATAAAGCCTGTAATTTTCGTTGAAAAATTACCTATTTGTGTTACAACCGACGGTATCTCCAGATAGCTTATCAGCGACAAAATTACCGCAGATAAGGTGATTGATGGTGTCCTATAGTACACGAATTATACGCAGGTTAGCGGACCATCAGCGCTTCACGGTGATAAAGATTGGGTTGATGGGAAATATAATTGGGATAAACCATTTTTTTTACAGTTGCTCTAAAAGTGGTGCAGAAAGTTGGATTTTTCGAACTAGTGCTTTTTACTTTTCCATTATTTTACCCTTAATTGTTTTATCAGGCTAAGATTAAGTAAAATTGTCTCTTTTAGCTACTATTTTATTTTTGTAAAACAAAGCACAACGTTCAAAATGTATTTTAAGCGGCCAACGCACTGTGAGGCGGCGCGATGCGGCGCGTGCACATACTAAAGAGCGTTTCAAAAGCATTACGGAGGCGTTTTAGGATAGAAACCGCGCCGACTCAGCTTTCAGTAAGTTTGCGGCTTACCCAGCGTCTCCAGGCACGACATCTGCGTGTGAAGAATTGACGCTTCCACTTATACATTTATGTTGCTTCGGGTGAAATGAGGTTCAACTCTCTCGAACTCCCTTGTCGACAATTCAATCATGAAGCGCTGTACCAGGAATAAGGTATTTTTCATCTCACTAGCTCGGAAAGCCCTTTTTGTTTGTTTGATATCTATTGAGAAAATCGCTTTTTATCCACATGTGAAGAAAGAGTTTTGACATTTGAAGGCAGCTTAAGTGGTATTTGACAGCTAACAAAACGTAAAACGTTAAAAGTGCTGAATTTTTAACATCACAATTAATGAATTGCATCGAGTAAATAACACTAAATACAGTCTTACAACTTTATTTTAATTCATAAATATCAGCATTCAACATTAACCTTCATTCTTGTTGTAAAAACGGATAAAATGTTCTGACAGTCCAAGTAAGTCAATGTGAGAACAAAACGCATCCGAACTAATAAAAAAAAAACTTAAGTCAAAACTGTTCAATTAAGCCGTTAACGTTAAATATTCGCATGTTTTTCTAGTTTGTTTTGTTATTAAAAATGAGTGATTCGAGTGACGAAGACGTATTATTAACATCTGTGGAATTACAGGAAACCGTGCAAAATGCGGAATTGCGCTTAATGCCTGAAAAATCCCGTTCATAGTACAAACCCTTTTTCTTATTTTCCTCGCTGTAGTGAGGTGAAAAGTCTTGTGTTATACACGGGTGAAAAGTTATTTTACGTCTCGGGTGTTGAAACACTCGCTACGCTCAGGAATCTATTTTTGAACCACTCGCTTCGCTCGTGGTCAATCATAGAATCCTTTCGCTAGCTCGTGTTTCAAATGAACACCCGCAGGTAAAATACAACTTTCTCCCCTTGTATAACAAATAACTATTAAATATCTTGTCCAACAAGAACGAACTAATTTGCCTGTTAGATAGAGTTCCATCGATCTTGTCGTTTCATTAGTTCTAAAATAAGCTTTTTCCGTGTCAATTATTAAACAAACCCTATTTTAGCATAACAATCGGAACATAACTTTACCATAAAATACCTACGCAGCTATCGTCCGATCTAAAACACTCCACTAAGTCACAAAGATTCGGTCTTTATCGCGCCAAAATAGATTTGATTTCGAGATTTTCATAAATTTTCGTCAAATATGCATTCAGCGTGTAGATATTATCGTCGGCCTTGCGCTTATCTGTTTTGAAAGCATTGAATTAAGTACCTATAGATATTATCTTGCATCGAACTGTGGTGTTGACTCGATTTTGAGCGAATGTTGTAGGCCGTGGTAAAGGGCCAGATTTAGTGATAAAAAATACTTTGACCCGTATTTTGTAAGTGACGGTGATACTTAAAGTATATAAATGCATAATTATTTCATTAAACATGATATAAGTACTCACGGATTAATAATTTACATCAATTTTCGAACAATTTTAAACAAAGATTGAGACAGTTTATGAGTCCATCAATGTAGAGGTCACAATAATTGTCACATATACTTAAACACTATTCGTTTAATAAATTTCGAAACTGTCTTACACCAAGTTAAATATTCTCGGAGATACTCTTGTGTCGGACTGTATAAATACTATCGTATTATCAAATAACCGTGAAGGTCTTATATGTGATATAAAAAGAGAATAGAACCGAGGATGTTTCCTTTAGAAACACCTAAATTATTAATTCCTTAAACAGATAAAGTATTCCTTATGGGAATTTTTTGTTTGTAATCAAAATTTTAACGTAGTGTCTTCTGTTTATATGTTTTCATTTAAACCAATCATGTGCTTTACTTCGAATACCGATAGATATTATTCTGATTCAAACTTTGAGGTAATAAATAAATTTAGGGCAAGTATTATAGCCGTGGTAAAGGAACTGATATGATAAGTGTAGTTATATGACAGGTATTTAAAATTATTTACATTAAAAGTTATAATATAAATAATCGAACATGCACTTGCTTTATTAACCTATAAGATTATAGTTAGGCATTGTGTAAATTAGATTAAGTCAAAAATGAAGTTCACTAGGTCTGTAGCATGGCAACCTACGTTGATCAGATATTTCAATCGTTTCGCGTATCCAACAGCTAATTCACTGAAATTTTCAAGTGGATACCGTGAATTGAGAACTGTCATTCAACTAATCATACAATCATAGGTTTTCCCGAGTCTATTATCAATTCAAAGGCGGCTTCGGCATGACCAACACAAACTAAATACCTACATATAATCTTTTTTTTTCCGCGTCTGCCTGTCTTTCTGTCTGTCTGTAGCTCCGCATCCGCTAACTCCTCCTAAACCACGCAACGGATTTTGCTTCGGTTTTCAGCATCATTCAGATATTTTTGACGGAAGTAGTTCAGGTTATTTAGAAGACTTTCCCGAAACTAGTCCAGCAGTATACAAATCCTTTAGACTTTGCCAGGTCCTTAGCTAAGAAGCGAAGGCGGGCCGCTTTAGCCGTCAATTGCTCCGAGACGTAGATAGGGGTGTTCTCATGCCTCCTGAGTCCAAGGTGCTTGGCAGAGAGTTTATCTGTAGAGGTGCTTTGTGCTCCTTACATTTCTGTAAAAGATCAGATTTCACTATGGTGGAGACCAGCTCCACAATAATTGGTGTATTCGGTTTGTCCTAGAGAAGAATTAATCGTTCGTTTTTTGCGACAAGGTTCTATAGTAGTTCATCAATATAGAACCTTGTGGCAATAAAGTCCATGACCGTACCATGGATATTAGGCAACGATCAAAATATTGATATTTACATACTTAAATAGTACATAGAAAACGCAAAAGGCTCAGGACCGCCAGCTTCGCGAGGCAGGGTCACTACGTACTAGGCTAAACGCGTCGTCGATACATTCTTTCTCGCATTTCTTATACTTTTTAACAAATAGATCAGTGATCCTCAAAGTGGTCTATATCGACCACCAGGGGACGACGACGACCAGCAAGGGGTCCATGTGAGCGGAAAAAAGATAGGGGTCAATGAGATGAAAATAAGGATCCGCGATAGTGGATCCCATTTACGCAGGTCGTCAATGTAACATTGGCTTTCCATTAATGGAATAATTCATATTCATACACACATAGTAGGTTCGTAACACTTTCTTATAAATATAATAAACGCATGTCTATCTATATTTAATTTCTATCTTGTTTTGTAAGCTGTTGAATCTCCAATAAATCATAAATAAAAAAATAAAAAAATACGTTTTTGTTTTCAGTACGTGTAAGTTTTTATTTCGTAAATATATTTTTTCCGCGCTAAGTTTTAACTGTGACCTATGTCATTTTTTAGCCGGCTATACCTCACGCTTTATGCTCGCAGAAAAATGATATTAGGTAAGCAAGGAGTCTACTCAAAACCGAAAAAATTTGCTAAGTTGTCTTCGAGACAAAGTTTGAGGACCTCTGAAATAGAGCAATGGCAAGCGAGTTTAAGTTTGTTTTCCGACGTGAGTTTTCTTTCCGAATCTGAAACAAAAAATATTCAAGAATTAAGACTGCACCAAGCGTTCAGTGGCGCCCTCATTACTATTATTTCTTGAAACCGAAGGATGGTTTAATGTTGTACAAATAAATAGGTACACAAACAAATGTATGACGTAAAGGACAAAGTTTAAATAAATAACATTTAACCTTCGTGTAGTCGACTTAACGGAGTATTTAGTTCAGTTGTTATTAAGTTATGTCCCTATAAATTGTGTACCCATTGCAAGACAATCAGATCAGGTTATTAGAAAACTCAAAAATAGTAATGAGAGCGTCACTGGACGCTCGGTTCACCAAAAGCATGCCATTAGAAGTACATCGAAGAGTTGGTTTTCACGTTTGAGACCAGAGCTACTGTAACGACGCAATGTACTTCTGCTAGCATGTTTTGCTGGACCAATGTAAATCAGCCATTAGATAAGTAATTATTACGAGCAAGTCAAGCGCACAACCGCTTTCAGTATGATCCTCTTCTAATCATGAAATAAATGTTTAAAAAAATAAAAAAACGCCTTCGCTTAGGTCAGTCAAACTGAAGGTCTTTTTGTTTTTTAAAACATTGATTTTATTTTATACTTTTTAGTGATCATAATATTATTACGCTGTTATGTAGTCCCACTTCTCAATTAATTACGATCTACATATGTATAAGACATTTCAAGCTCCCCGCAAGCAACGCCGCGGGAAAGTCATAGTAATATATTTAAACTATTTATTTGTGCTACGTCATAGACGCTCAGCTATCTTAATCGAGATATCTTATCGCCACATGTCAGATTTTGTCCTTGCTTTATAGGTGTTCAAAATTTGGAGCCTGTGGGTCCTTAGAATTTTGATGATCGGTGAGTCAGTCGGTGACAAAGTTAAGGAACTTTGACTTGCAATAATTCTTAGACTACTGGTTCAAATTTAATGTAATTTGGAAATATATCTAATCATGTCATGCCCTCCTGGGTCACTGAAAATTAAGGCTTCTAGTTTTTCCCACAACGAAGTTATAGGGGGACAGTGTCACGTTTATCGATTACCTCCTACGCTGTCCCTACAGAAGTAGAAATGTGGAGGCAAAAATCGTTCAATATAATTTTAATGACGGCTAAAGGCCAACTCAGGAGGTCAAACAAAGTTCGGGGTCCGGGCAATACGTAACCACTGATAATTTCTTATTCTCCCCGGTTAAATTACTATCCTGGGATCGTAGGTGGACGCCGGGCGCTCGTAGGGACGCCCTCCAGGATGTACGTAAGGCTGCTCGCTGCAAGTCCGATGACATAGACAGCGCGGAAGCGAAGCAGGATATTGAGAAGGCAAGGTAGAAGAAACCCGAACTTTGGAACCCAAGTCTAGGGTCTAACTTAAACACTTACAATAATGTTTTTTTAGCGAATATAAGATGCGCAAGGAACGTTTAGGGACGAGCACTTTACAACGGTAACGTGTTAAAGGACGTAGCAAGAGACACCGGTAAGAAAAGTGACGAGCGTTCAATTCGAGCGTTGACGGGGCGTCTCGGCTATTGATGATACCGAAGATTCTACGAGTATAAGAAGCAAATGTTACTATATTGTGTTGTGACACTTAAAAATATTTAGCAAAGTTATAATTTCATCAAGAGTCAACAAACGGAAACTATTTCCGCACCTAATCTGTGACGTCACAGAGTTGACAGCAACATTGTTTTTAAAACATTTTTATCAGTCGCGTAGAGATTTGGAACGCATAGATAAAGGTTATCTTTGAGACATCGACAAGAGAATTGTGTTCTACAATCACCGACAATCTATGTATTATCTGCATAAAAACGCATAAAGCAATCGGTTATAATTATAAAACCTCCGATGAAATGGGGAAACCCTACCTTCAGATGCTAATAACTTTTCAATGTCCTTACCTATTTTTATCAAGCCTAATTAAGTGAGAACTACTATGATTAAACTAGTTTTCTATTTAATAACAATACGCAAGCTCTAAATAACCAAACTGCTGTTTGGATAATGTCGTCAAAATAATGGTAGTTATCACGTATATATTATTTCAAACAAAATAAAGTACCGAGTTATACGCACAGCACATTTATTTTATAGAGACCCTTTATTTATGGCGGGGATAAACAAGAATAAAAAAGTAAGTCTGTTGTTTACTATTACGTAAATAAATACTACCTACCCGTATCTAACATTCTAACAGTCTTTGCAATACTTAACGATAGTCTAAAAGAAGTAGGACAAGGTAATCAATAGAAAATGCAAAAAAAATATGGATATGAGTGAGAAATTCATTAAAATATTTAAGCTTGTATGTATTATCGCTTTCACGATAAAACGAAAACAAGGAAAACATCGTTTAAACATACAAGTTGTTTGTTTTCTTAAAAAAATACTTTCTTCTTCGATATTATTGATAGCCATAACCTACGACTTACTAGCTACGAGTATATTATGTCAAAACTCCAACCGGCTACATATTACAGATCAAATCAAAAGAAAACAGACGGGCAGGGTAAAAATGTAAGCCTATAGAAATGCAAAACCTACGAATAGATACTTCCATACAGTAAAACAAGGTTTAAGAGCGAGAGATTGTTTGCGTTCAAAAGGTAACGATCATTCCTTAAGCTCAGCAAAAGAGTCTGACGTTATGACAAGTTAATTAAAAATGTTTTCTAGTGGCAATCCATAATTAAATTGCAATTTCTAAGCAAAAATGGGAATTTCTCACCGAACGACGCCATCTTTCGTTCAAGCTATTTTTGCCAAGCTATATAAAATTGAATTTATATGCAATCGAAGGCTATTGTTATTATAGGATGAAAAATACACAATCCCATTTCAATCAAGCCTATCGCCCTCAGAAGGGGAGGGAAAGAGGGCCCGGGGGAGCCGATCCATCCTCACTGGCTGATGAAACAGCGGACTGTCACAGTACAGTAGGTATAAGGTGTTTGTAGAAACGACATGTATGATACAAATTTTAAGCTGGTAGTTGACCGCGGTTCGTTCTTTTCGAAACTTAATTTAAGCAAGGTCATTATACATATTTTGTTTTTTAATATAAATGATAATTTTCCTACGTTCCGTTCCTTTGTTCATACTCTCTTTCATGGTAAGGAAGTTTATGAGTCATGGCGATATCCTCGTGCAAAGATACCACTTGGAATCAGATATAAGCATTTCACACACATTTTAAAAATCTAAATATAATATTCTCTTCAATATAAAGGCATGCCGCACCATAGACCTACTATAATTATTGACACAACGAGTATAATAATTAAATAGCATTAGGTACTTTAATTGTGAAAAAAGTTCTCAAGCCATTGTAGAGTCCAATACAGTCTGTCAATATGTTTAAAAGTGCCATCATCACATAGAACTGACTTATCCACTCATCCCTTTATACAAATAACACTATTACACCATCAACTTTAAAGCTTTTAAGCTCACTTCCAAAGCTCCCCCTGGGTGTTTGCTCGGCAAATTTGCGTAGCGCCGCAATTTCAGACATCAACGCATCGAGTTTCTGCCCTGTTGAGCTTTTTATCAGTTGTTTGAGCTTTTTATGACCCGTGAATGTGCAATGTTCGTATTTTGTTTTGGAAACTTTTGGGATTAAATTTTAGCGTGGTGGTTTGTTTATTTTCGATTTTTTTAGATCGATGCATGCATCTGATTGGCTAAGAAACCTTTTCAGCTACCTTAGAACTTTTAAGTGTTAAACCGTGCATCCGGAGTAAATTTTGATTCTTTAGCGTGGTAAATAGTTCGCCAAATATTTCTTCTTAACGTGGTATTTTTTATTGCAGTTCTGTCGTCCCCACTTCAAACTCGTTTTTACCTTCTATAAAGCTAGCCGTTTTTCAAACCTTAACTATTGCTAGATAGGTTATCCAAAAATCCTTCCACATAAAAAGGCAAATATTTTATTTGGCTACCCTCTGGTTGTTAATAATTTCATACAAGCCCCGCGCATTACAGCTGTGACGGATCACCGGCGGAGGGACGGATAATGGGACTCTGGGAGAAAACATATCGGTTTCGTTATAATCAGACAATAATATGACTTTACTAAAATAATTTTGGTTTATAATTTAAAAGTTGAACACTTAAATACTAAGTAGGTACCTCTATAGCCTGGTAAACCAAATCATTATTGGCAAGTTACTTGAGTTTATATTTAAAATTCTTTAATAAGCTAGTTTATCTCAGATTTTTATTATATCCGGAAGTTGTTATGCTGGAGCATACTTTATTCGCTATTGTAGGTTCTACAGGAGTTCTGACCCATCTAGGTAATATGAGAAATATCCAAAAAAAATACGTTCATTAAGTATTTACGAATCATACGAGTATGAACTAATTTGATTAAAATTTGTCCATTAGTTTAGGAGCTAAAGTGGAACGTCCATTTTTTTGTTCATCGATCTCATTCACTTTTTATGACTTGAGTATTACATCTTATACAGACACCAATCTCAAAATTAATGAAAGATAACAATTTTATTAAAATTCTCTGTAACTAGTAATTTGGAAAGCAAGGCAAACACGGGTGCGATACTGGCTAAGCCGGTAAGCCTCCAATATCTCTGATATCTATCACACAATATGTTGACTATCGCTACTGGTGTTTTTGGATAAGTATGATAAATTCTTTAATTTTGGTACAGGCACTAATAATATTGTTACTGACTACCATTGCGCACAGGCTAGGCTAAACTAGGCGAAGAAACCAAGTGAGGCAAGCTTTTTTAGTGTAGTTACGCTTTTAGATTTTTAGTGGAATACGCACTTTTCGAAAAAGTAATGTGTTTATTGAAATTAAGGAGGTACAGAGCAAGATATCTGAAAAAAATATTGATTTGGATAAAGTCGGTAAGACTCTCATTTGAAAGCGTACGCGATCGATTGAGAGAGAAGTACAAAATGCCAAGGACTTTTCAGAGCTATCGCACTTGTAATAGGGAACAAATTGTAATGGCCTCACTTAGAGTCAGTGTATGACGATTAAGTCGACCCGAAACTTAGTCAATAATAATTTATTCAAATGCAAAATCTTTATCTTGTCTAGGGGACACCGTTGATATAGGAAAACATATCGAAACTTTTATGTGGTCGTCTCGCACCATCTTATATACACATAAGTATGTGTTTTTTTTTCTCTATCTCTCCCGTAAGATTCTTAATTGGCATGTTTTCCTGCTGAACTACGCATGTTATTTGATACTATATTTAATTTAATATTTATAACTTTATATAATGCTAGACTAAGTAGTACCATTGTAATAAGAAATATGTTTAAAAAATGACTGACTGCTGAGTTTCTTGCGGCGTTTCTTCTCGGCAGTGGTCTTCACTTGGGAAGCGCTGGTAGATTCTTGACGTGTAAAAGTGCCCGTGCGGCCTACTTACTGAATAAATTTCTTTTATCTTTTATCTTTTATCTTTATGATCCTTAGTAGATTTTGAATACAAGTTTGAAAAAGGAACGAGTTACGAGTCTTAAAATGTCTCTGAGTACGGTGGTAAGCCACAAATAACATAATAGGTGTAAATAGTGCCGGGGATTCTCTATACTCGAAAATCTAATTAAATACCAAAATCTGACAGTTCCCATCTTGATTATTTCGTTATTTTAACATTATTTCATGAAAATATGGATGAGAACTCGTCTAACCAGTAATATTAGAGTAATTTTTATTGATACAAACACCTACACTTAAACCAAAATGCATTAATCACAGCGAATGTGCGCCGGTTGAGGTTAGGATTTTGGTCTTAAATTAGATTTTTGAGTCTATACTCATAGACTATTCTCAGGGACTATTCCCTGATGAAATAAATACAGCTTTAAGATTCGTGAAAAATAATGTATCATTTTCGAATAATACGTTTCATATTTGAAAAACTAGCAGTAATAAAACATAATTGTCAAAGTGGTAAGTAATGGATGACAGTTTATTTTTATGAAAGATCCCAACAGATGTTACAAAAGAAACTATAAAGACTTTAAGAACTCGTAATTAAATTAATCATGTAGACATCGCATATGTAATTCCAATGCTTACGTATAAAATACAAAGTAATTCATCATACACATCCACGCAACCGTATCTCGCCATCGGAATACTACGATATTTACATTTCTATGAAGCTTTTAATCGCTGCATCTCCTGTCAGCTAGCGTAAATTAAAATGTCAGCTGCAACTTTTATTGTATGTATTTTTCAGTAAAGAATTCTAGCAAACATGGCCTATACATAAAAAGTATTGTGAACGCATCTGCCGCTTTGTCAAATTTTCGACCAATCCCGACCGCTCCCGCTCCCCTTGCTGTCAGTTGAGTGTCAATCTGAATTGTTCGAATTTCAAATGTTTTTTTCCTGGACGTAGGGCGTTGACGCTGTACATGGCCAGTCGTGTTCTACAATTGAATTGATTGAATTATCGTTAATTTGGAACGTTATGGATCGCCACCCGCATTGTCGGATGGTAAATAAGGGTAAAATTGTTTGTTTTAAAAGCATTTTGTAATGTTTCTCTTTGGCATTTATTTATGACGGTTCCAAACCAGGCGTACCTATTCATGTATTTTGTTTGTGTCTTAATAAATATTTACTTCGGCTTAATTTGATTTTTTTAATTAATGTAAGTAATAAAGTAAAAACTAAAATTGTTTTATATTCAAAGTTTTCTTTAGCTGTCAACAAAACATTGGTTTACTTGCATTATGCAATATGCCCACTATTTTGCTAACAGTGCTTTTCACGAATCTTTTAAAAAGTATTTAAGTACGTAACTAAATATTCTCAAGTGCGGTGTCATGACACACTCATTAGGTAAGCATTAGACGTTACCCAAAATGAAAATTTCGCACAAAATGCGCCCTCATTTATTCCTAAGTCTTTTTCGCCTAATAATGCAAAAAAGGCCCGCAATAATGTTTTCGGCCTGTTTCATTTAAGTGCTGATTTGTACTGTTTTGTAACTGGGAATCAGACTTCTTTGGCAATATTTCTGAGCAATGTTGTGAAATTAACAAATGTTATAATATAGGTATTAATCAATTTATGCCTCCTCTCTCCTAGTGGACAAAACTCCAAACTCTCTCCAAAATACGCTTTTGATAAACATTTAGTGTTTTTACTGTGCAGTTCATTTTTTTAGGTTCCGGGTCTTTTTTATTGATGCGCGTTTAAATATCACCTTTTATAAACTAACCCAGGGAACTATCAAAACTTCATAATCCAAAACTCACCTTGGTTCACATCATACACGAAGCGCAATCGACGCATAGACAATCCCGAAGTTTTTAAAAGCCGCGGCTTGCGCAAACATTTGCCCGCCGTAATGGATTAGCGATGTCGCCGGGTAGCGTTACAGCGTTTGACTAGTCCGATTGGGTATTGTTTGCTCTGGATGTGGTCTTGCGAAACGTGTCGGTCGACGGTGCAACTGCGTTTTGGATTTAGAACGTTGCACGAGTTATTTAGATATAAATGGGGAAATTATAATCTATGGCAGATAGTGTATGTGGTGTAAGCATAGGTATATTATGACATACATAATTCGTTTTTAGGGGTCCGTACAAAACATAAAAAGACGGAAACCATCGTTCGTCTGTCTGCCCGTCCGTCTGTCACAGCCAATTTGCTCCGAAACCACTGGACCGATTGAGTTGAAATTTGGTACACATATGTAAATTGATGACCCAAACACAGATGTGCAAAGTAAAAAAAAAATAGGGTAATTTTCGGGAGACAATTTTTTATTATCATTATTATTTTAGATATTTATTTAATTTTCTGTACATTAGGTTTTTTATAACAAATATTCAAATATAAAAGTGAAATAACAATACAAATACAAAAAAATAGACATTATAAAAAACCTAACCTACGAGTGCCGCCGGCAGCGGGGCAGGGCTCAAGCTACCGGTGGTTAGGGCTGCAGAGAGAGGAACCTCCTCACAATACGTGCCGTGTCGAGGAGTACTGCCTTCTGTATCTGGCCCTTGATCCAGCCATCTAGAGAGAGTCTCTTGAGGTGTTGGTCGAGACTCTTCGCTATAAGACCGTTTGCCGAAACAACTATCGGGACAATGATAGTCGAGTCAACATCCCACATGGCGGTCACCTCGTGAGCCAAGTCAAGGTACTTGCTGAGTTTGTCCTTCTCGGCCTTCACAAGGTTCTCGTCATGCGGGATGGTGATGTCGACGAGCACTGCCCGGCGTTGAGATCGATCTGTCAACACGATATCAGGCTTATTGGCAACAATAGTCCTGTCCGTGATGACAGGTCGATCCCAATAGAGCGTAGCACGACCATTTTCGAGAACTGGCGCTATTATTATGAGCCCATAATGTCCCACTGCTGGGCAAAGGCCTCTCTCCCAAATTAGGAAATTAAAAAACCTTACTGTGTCATATATCAAATAAAAGGGCTTGTTATGAGGATCTCAAATGTATTTTTGTTATTATTGTAAATAAATAGTTTTGATTTTATTCATGAAAGAAGACGAAAATTGACCATTCCCTTCATTCGGAGATCAGGGAAGCCTGATCTCCGAAACTACTGAGCCTAACATTTTGAAAACGAACTATTCATTGCTTGTGGATAACAGGAAAACCTATAGGAATTCTATAAAAAAAACGTATATACGGAACCCTCTCCACGCGAGTTGAACTCGCAATTAGCCGGTTTTTATATGTTGATGATCTCAATTGCTTTGAAGCCAAATTATCTGTCATTACAAAAACAGGGACATGGGATTTTTATATTTTCATAGTTTTGTAGCCAAAATGGAAACGATACAGACGTCGTGTATAAATATAAATATGAAAAGTTGCTTTGTATTTAGGGTTCCGTACCCGAAGAGAGCCCAACGGGACCCTATTAATATGCCTACGCTATCCGTCCGTCCGTCCTAACTTTAAAGAGCTGTATCTTTTGAGACCGTAATATCTAGCGGGTTTTTTTTTTCGGAATATATGTTATTACGGCGGATTTACTAGCAATTTTTTTTAAAGAGCGTGTAATAATAAATAGAGTTCCCATACATGAAACTCTTTTTTTCAACATAATTTAACTTTTGTTGTATCGTAAAAATGGTAAAACATACAAGCGTCAAATTTCAATAAATACATGGTCGTGTGTGGTTTGGGGTCGCGCTGATTCGATTCGAAATCGAATTCGAATCGGAATATACCCACTGTGCAGCACGGGACTATCGGAACATGAGATCGATTCGCACTTGACCGGCTTTTAAAATACGATGATTGTAGATATTCGGTCTGCAATTAAAATAAACATCGCTCACCCCAAATTGTAATTGGTAATTTATGAATGGCGGATCGCAATTACATAATATGCGCATAAAAAGTCCAATTTGCTCCAAATTTCGAAATCATTTTATTTTTATGAAGATCATTAAGTATACTGTGGTATGTTGATTTATGTATCTTTGTAAAGAAGAACATCCCCACTATCATGTTGTAATACTTAAATGACATCGAAATATTGTTTTGATATAAATAAGTATATAAACTTGATTTTAGGAGCAATGTTACCCAGTGTTTGGGAAACTTTGCCCCTGAATTAAATTTGCTTTAAAACTTGTATTAGAAAGCGTTTGGTGCAGTTTCACACTGTCGTCAATCAAAGTATGCTCCAGTAACAATCATGTTAGCCTAAGTTTGAGTACGTTTGGAGCAAAGTAAAAAATGAATTAAGTGTTTTGAACAAAAATATATTGGTTTTTACTTAAAGTTTTTTATTTTTAATATAATCACAATATTGTTAAATCTTAGTATTGCTTCGCTTAGAAAATAAAATAAAATTCTTCTGAAAAAGGGTACGTACCTACGTAGGTAGGTACCTACCTATTATCCTGTTCATCACTTTACTTAAGCAATATTCAACAAAAGATAAAAATGATTGTGTGAGAGGATATCATAACCCTGTTAATTAACATTATAGGATATAAATAATCTCATGCTGTAAGTTATTTTATCCCCTATCCCCAAATTTGGTCCAGGTAGTCCAGGAACTGCAAAAATTTCACGTCGACCATTTCTTTTTAGTGGACTTATGGACTCTAAAATTTTGATTGAGAACTGATTGTAATTTATGTGGATGACATTCGTGTCAAATTACCTATACCATTAACTAAGGTCTGTTCATTCTTACTTGTCTTATATAGTAAACAACTTTCTAACGTCAAAATGAACCATTTTTGGCTAAAACAGCTATTTTAAACAAAATAAAGCAATCACAGACAAAACATTGGCCAAGTGATGTCCAAAATGTTTATTCAGTTTACTTTATTTACGATAAAAGAGCTGTTTTAGCCAAAAAAAAGATTCATTTTGAGGTTAGAAAGTTGTTTACTATATAAGACAAGTAAGAATGAACAGACCTTATCTAATTTTATTCATCGACAACCTCTTTATTCGCTGACACTCTTTACTTAATTACACCAATAATATTTTATAAAGTACGTCATCTGCGCGCAAAAACGTTCCGCAAAAAGGAAGGCAAATTGCCTTACTTTTTATCTATTTATCTCTTTCTAACAATAGCGTTCGCTATGAATTGCCGTGTTTGTCTCTGTCAGTAATTGGTCACAGGTTTTGAATGCGTTTAGTATGAGCATAACGTATCTTAATATAATAATAATATAATATAAAATATCATCTTAGCCTAATTGTGCAAATTGCGGTTATAGAATTATCAACAAGTTTTTAGAGATGTTTGTAATTCTGTAGCTCTGCCTACCCCACTCTGGGAACGAAGGCGTGAGATTATGTATGTATGTGTATTGAATTACACCATATATTCAATAGTTACCAAAACCTTTTTGAGAACAGTGGGCCTAGATACGTTGCAATCCGCAAACGTCAGCGACTGCAGAAATCAAAGATGTATTGTCCGGGACTGACAAACCAACCCTGCACCAAGGGAACAGTTTAAATTTTCGAGTTTGTAAAAGTTATATTAGTTTTATAGATTTTATTATGTCATAGAGTAGAACTAGCATATATGCCACTGACTCATAGTCATACTCATTTATTTATTGCATTACGTGTAAACATGGTCTTAATAACATATTTAATCCAAACATACACCCTGTAAGGGCGCTGCAATCAAATCAATCAAACTACGATGTAACAAACACGAAACTTGATGGTAATAATAGGGCCCTGATGTACATCGGTAATTTAAATCTCAAGATAACATCCTCGAAAGTACAAATTCAATGTAATTCCATGTATAGGTACCGTTACGTTGAATAGGATAAAACTGTAACCACTATCGAAAAACTAACCCCCCCTATACATAAACGCACTATAAACTTATTTTAGTTATAGTATGCGTTGTCCCTTTCTGTCTAATGGAAATGTCACATTGAAAAATAAGGATAAAGCATATTTTAAGCACACATTAGCTATTGTGCGTTGTTGAATAAGAGGGCTATGACTTCTAACAAAAACTACCGTTCAGAATTAATTTTATTTTTAATTTTAAGCTTTTCAGTATCAGGTACGTCCCTATTATGAAGTGTCGCCCTTTTGTACGACGGGAAACGTTGGTTATAAGCCGATAATTCTCAACGGAAAAAGGGGCAGGAGGCCTACATACCCACTAAAAACCCCTCAACGTTCCCTCACTTAGCTTTATGATTTACTGTCATTTGAGTGAAGGGGACAATCGGCAACTCGTAATTTTACGTCAAACCAGAAAAATTACAATTTGAAATACGACAAGAAAAATTTACCAACCAAAGAACGTCTAACATGGAACCATGTCCCATGTTAAAATTGTCCAAAGAAATATGTCCATTCGTATTACCTACTAACACTCAAAATGTCCTACCGGAAATCCTATCCCATATTTTTAAGCCCACTTACATTTCGACTAAATTCAATTTGGATAATTTTACTTTTAATCCAAAACAGAATGGTATTTCAAGTGGATGATTTTCTTTTTAACCTAAATGACAGTAAATCGTCTTTATGACCACCGTTGGAAGGTCCCTGCACCACTCAAATTTAACTGACGTAACACTCGTGACGTAACGCTCCCCCAATCGTAACGTCCCCGTATCGCCGCATATTGCCTGCGCGAGCGACGGTGCATCCAGCGAGCAAACACACCAGTTTAAATGCGCAGTCGATCGTCGCTTGGTCAATATTGGACTGCGTCCGCGCTGGATGCTGTGGATTTGTTCCCATTTCACAGCACGACACGATATTTTTTTATGGTTCCCCTTGTTTACGCATAATCATAAATTGTATGATTTCGCAGAATACTAATTTCGCATAATTGTTATTCAACTGATACCTTTTTACTTTTTTGAAAAGATATAAAATAAACCTAACCTAACCTACTCTATTCTAGCAGGATTAAAAAAACATTTAAAAAAATATTTTCCGTTTAAGCTGGAGAAAAATTATGCGAAAACAAAATTCGGCGTAACCACAGGCGTAACTATACATTCGGCGAAATAGAGGGAACCCTTTTTTATATCAGCATGCCCACCTGCAGGCTAATTATGATCGTGTTTATGGATGTGGATAAACGTGGATGAAGTATTTGTCGCTGTCTGATCAGTACCTACGTAACTGCGAGAGTCAGATGTATTCACATTTGTCCACTGTGATAAAGGCGACCAAAAAACGGACGGGTAAGCGGTTCCCTAAACTGTGCGTTTCCCCTTACATCAGAATACAGTTATCAATTAGTAGAATAGAGATGTTATCAACGAGTTCTTTCTACAGCGAGAGTATTTTTTGTGGTAATCACAAGCCTAACCTAACCTATCCTACAATATAAAGACTTCAGTAGTAAATAACATTCGGTAAAATGAAAATCGGGAAAATGATACATGATATATGAAACATTTCTCGATTAATCAAGCGGTCCCCAACCAGTGCGTTTCTGACATACAAGCGACGCGCATTGCCAAACGTGAAGAAATCATGAGATTGCAATTGTCTATGGACTTTAGAACTCATCACTATGTGGCTTGAGAGATCACCTATTACATGATTAAAAAAAAACAAGGTTGTATACAAAGTACGGTGACAGGCTGGCCTGATACGAGGGATTGTTCGGGGCAGAAAGTAGCAGAAAGAAGACGGCAGAGGCCTATCAATAAAACCAAATCAAATATAATTTTATTTTAATTATCTTTGGATCATAATGCTATATCATGTTATAAAAATAAAAAATAAACTTAATGTTAGTAATGTTGTCACGGAGCACATAACTAATCTAACCTACTTGGATTGATGTGTCAGTATGTGAACCAAACAATGATTCACATACCGACAATCGAACCTCTGGATGTGCTGCGTTTTCGCATGGTGGTGTAAAAGGCAGTCCACTCTTGCATCCGCGAACAGAATTGAGGCAGCCCCAGCAATCAGCACCCTAAACGCGTTATTGAACTGCACGCCTGCCTACCTATATCGTTACTTCTTCACGCTGAAACGGCTGGATTTAACTTTTAATCTTACACTGTGAATTAACCTCATGTGACTTGGTGTTCCATAGGAGTGTACATTATTAAGGCTATTTAATTTTAACTTTATGTTAACGACTAAGTAAGTGTTAAGCATTAATATTACGAAATGTCTTAAATCATCCGCGGTTGAAGCTCAATCATTACTTAGCACTAATATCAGTAAATGTAATATAAACTTTGATTTCAGCCCTGTAAATTCAGATTCAATAGTCAAGATATTTAAATCACTTAGTTTAAAAAAGACTGAAGATTTGTGGGGCACATCAGTTAAGGTACTCTTTCATATCATAGATGTAATTGCACCCCATCTAGCATTAATCTACAATAATTGCATATCAGAAGGGGTCTTTCCAGATCTCATGAAATATAGTAAAGTAATACCTCTTTTTAAATCGGGCGAGATGAGTGATATAACGAACTTCCGTCCCATTTCCATACTACCAGTTTTAAGTAAAGTCTTTGAGAAAGTAATGCTGAAGGATATGTTAGGTCACTTTAACAGAAATAAACTACTTAACAATAACCAGTTTGGCTTTACCAGAGGTCGATCAACAATTGATGCGGCATCTGTACTCATTAAACATATATATAACAGTTGGGAGAAATCTTGCGATGCAGTAGGAATATTTTGTGATCTTTCTAAAGCTTTTGATTGCGTGGATCATACGACCCTTATTTTAAAATTAGAACATTATGGATTGTCCAATAAAGCTAAGTGATAGAACTCAAACAGTTGTTGTAAACAAAACGCAATCTGTTGGAGCTACAGTGAAAATAGGTGTGCCTCAAGGCTCTATTTTAGGTCCTTTTTTATTTTTGGTTTACATAAATGACTTGCCACCAACAGTAGATAAACTTTGTGATATTGTACTTTTTGCTGATGATACTTCACTCATTTTCAAGGTAGATAGAAAATCCGTAGACTACAGTAGGATTAACACCACACTAGTTAAAGTACTTAATTGGTTTACTAGCAACAATTTGCTACTAAATGCTGAGAAAACGAAATGTGTTAGGTTCGCTTTGCCTAATGTTAATTCGGTACATTCTAGTATTTTTCTAAATGACGAGTGTTTGCAAATGGTAGATAAGGCAATTTTGTTAGGCATAACATTAGATAAATATTTGCAATAGAGTCCCCATATAGCTGTACTAGCAGGTAAACTAAGTTCGGCAGCTTACGCCGTTAGGAAAATTAGACAACTAACCAATGTTGAGACAGCTCGCTTAGTCTATTATAGTTATTTCCATAGTGTCATGTCGTACGGTACTCTGGTTTGGGGTAAGGCAGCTGACATACAAACTATATTTGTGTTTCAAAAAAGAGCCATTCGTTCTATTTACAATTAAAATTCCCGTGACTCATTAAGAGAACTTTTTAAAGAAATTAATATCTTGACTGTAGCGTCTCAATTTATTTATGAGAATATTATTTACGTTATTAGAAATTTAGATTCTTTCACCAAAAATTCTGATATACATAATTTAAATACCAGAAATAAAAATAAAATCGCTATCCGAAAATTCCGCGTCCGTAAAGTATATAAATCATTTGTTGGTCAATGCATTCATTTTTATTATAAATTACCTGACGAAGTTTTAAAGTTACCCTTTCCAGCACTTAAAAATTACTTGAAAAGGTCGTTAATGTCTAAAGCGTAATTATAGGATTGAGGACTAGGTATCTAACAGACAAAAAATGCATGGCATAAACCCGAAACTTAGTCAATAATAATTTATTCAAATGCAAAATCTTTATCTTGTCTAGGGGACACCGTTGATGTAGGAAAATATATCGAAACTTTTATGTGGTCGTCTCGCACCATCACACACATAAGTATGTGTTTTTTTTTCTCTCTATCTCTCCCGTAAGATTCTTAATTGGCATGTTTTCCTGCTGAACTACGCATGTTATTTGATACTATATTTAATTTAATATTTATAGCTTTATATAATGCTAGACTAAGTAGTACCATTGTAATAAGAAATATGTTTAAAAAATGACTGACTGCTGAGTTTCTTGCGGCGTTTCTTCTCAGCAGTGGTCTTCTCTTGGGAAGCGCTGGTAGATTCTTGACGTGTAAAAGTGCCCGTGCGGCCTACTTACTGAATAAATTTATTTTATCTTTTATCTTTTTAAGTTCATTTGTATTTGTTTCAATATCGAAAGCATAAGTAGCTGAACTTTATTTACTTGCTTATAAATTCAAATTCTTACAAAAATCTCCCTCTTTACAGTAGGTATACTAGTATGGTGGGCTTTACGACGTTAACACATCAATGTTTCCGTGGAATGGTCAACGAAATGCGGTGTAGCAAATTGCTGATTCCTCACGGATGGAGTGGCGGCCAGAAGCTAATGAAATAATTACCTAAATCTCTCTTCTCAACTTATTACGTTCCTAATATCTTTAAAACTTTCATCACCTTTCAAATAGATTTTCAAATCGTGTCGTTTATAAAAACGAGCACGCGCATTGTTTGCCCTCTAAATGTGGGTTGCGGGCATTGCGCAAACAGACAAACAGACAGACACAGCTGTTTGATCTGCCGACGGGTTGATGCTGACGGCTTTTGTTCTAAAGACGAATAATATTCAGAGTGGGTCTTATTTATTTATAAGTTTTAAACGTATTAATCCGTAGCATATACCGTCAATAACTTTAATTGTTGAGCACCTGTAGAACCCTGTCGCAGAATGACAATCGTTAATTTTGACGAAATTTATTTCTTTAGACTTGACGCTGTCATTATGACTGTGTTCTATAGGTGCTCAACAATTAAAGTTGTTTACTATACGAGTAAGTCACGCAAAAGGGGATTTTTATACGGCATGCGGAACCGAGCACACAGGCCACCTGATGGGAAGTGGGAACTGTGACCCATAGACATTTGCATTCTCAAGACTACAATCTCAAAACTACAATCTTAAGACCCCAAATCGGTTCCCCACCCTGAGAACTGAGAATGTCTGAGGTCGTCTTATCCCCACACTGGAACACAACAATGCGAATGCTTGCTTGGCGGTTAGTGCTAGCGGTACACCACGATTTTTCAGTGAAATGCTGCAAATGGTGTTAAAGGCATGAAAATTGAAACGATTGATCTTTAGGCCATAAGAATCAATTTGAACCGTAGCACGGAAAAAAAAACAAAAAAGGAGACGAGTTATGACGTCATCTTTATTTAGAATGGGAAATGAAACTGCTTACTAAGCCGATCCTAAAAATATATCACATCTTTATATTTCAGTCACTTGTTTTAAATTAAAATAAAAACCATTTTCAAAACATACCAAGTTTGGGCTCCTCCAGATATGATACGGTTGAATCATAATAGTTGTTTCAAATTGCGTACCCGAATGACGCGGCGTGCCCGCTCATGGCTGCCATATAGCTACCCGTCTTTATCGCACTCATGCGATATCTAATTGTGTATCTCATGTTTCACAGGTGACAGTGACGCCACCGGTGCAAATTAAACAAAGTATAGCGATGTAAAACAAAATGTAAAAAATATTTACGGTCTTTACGAATGAAATGAGACATCCTTTCTTCCTTTTTTAGTTACCGTATAATTTCGGCAGCCTCGAAAAACATAAGACTGCAATT
The DNA here is from genome assembly GCA_946894065.1 of Acleris literana. Taxonomy (NCBI): domain Eukaryota; kingdom Metazoa; phylum Arthropoda; class Insecta; order Lepidoptera; family Tortricidae; genus Acleris; species Acleris literana. The sequence continues at coordinate 24,813,855 of OX335669.1, forward strand.
TTTATGACCTATATTTGTTGCATTTCGGTAATAAAACTTTACTGTTTTTGACGCGTGCGTGTCAGCGGCCACGGCGCGACTGAACGATAGTAAGGTAATTACCTTCCTTTTCGAGGAACGCGTTTGCGCGCAGACGACGAATCTTAATATAAAATATCATTGGTTTCGCCCGCGTTAATCTAACAACACGCTCAAATAGTTTTGAGTTAAAAAACCGTCTCCTTTCGCGCGCTTTTTACTTGCGCTCTGTCACTATTTTTTAAATTCTGGTCTCTTATTGGGCGAAACGTCCAGAATGTGATTGGTAGATCGACGCGCATTGAGTAGCTCAATCCAATGACATTTAAATGTTGAAACCGCTAATTTCCAACTTGAGCGGTGTTACATACCATCAGTTTTAACTGCACAGTTGAACTGTTCAGTTAAAACGTATGTGTGTAGGCACTGCGAACTGTGCAGTTAAACTGAAGATCTAAGAAATATCTAATCGAAATTTCATTAGATAAAACTGTACAATTGAAACTGTGCAGTTAAAACTGATGGTTTGTAGCCCGCTTTAGATAAGCGACGAATTAAAATCTACTTTTGGCTTTGGCAATACTACTTACTTAATGTTATAAATGGCAGCGCGAGCCACAAGCGACACGCAGCGGAAACAAAAGCATACAAATCGCCTTGTAGCGTCTTACGACAAGTTTCATACATCTCTACGCCCCGCTTGTCGCTTCCGCACAAAGTTGTAGATCGGCAGGATCAAACAGGCGGTTCATCAGTTCACAGCAGAGTGCAGCGTCACGAATGCAATTGATAGAGCGTTAGGTTAGGGAGCTGTTGTGAGAGGATTAGCCGGACAGTGGACGGGTTGGACTGAGCGAGGAGAACTACGGAGATGTATGGGTATAATTAGATATTTTTGTGTAAAATTACGTGATACGTTTTCTATAGTAAATAAATTCGTTTAAATTGTGACGTTTTTCGTGCACTTACTCGACTTTGAGAGCATTTCATAAACTATGCTACAATCCGTCAAGTAGGTAAATGGGTACGCTATCGCAAAGTTAGAAATGCTCTTATTTTCTACACAGCACAACAAAATATACCTAGGTACTTAACTTGTTTGCATACGGTGTGTATATAAACGAATTTATTATTCATAACTATACCTAGAGATTTTACTAGCATGAACGTCGTGTTGTTAGTGCTTGACATAATAAAAACATCGACAATCCTGTTATCGATAAGTACCACTTCAACCACAACCACAGAAATATATTGTCAGATGCCGCAAACACACCCACTTTCCTTGCCACCGATCATGTAGAAATGGACATAATCCGTACATTTTTGGTCCTCAACAATTTTTTGTTTTATAACACACCGCGTTGTTATATGAATCATAATGACATATGATTAGCATTTTTTCCTTGATGGAAGGATTTCGCTGTTTTCTTATCAGGTACTTCAATGAGTTCCAGAGGGCCCTGCCAAGATGCATTGCGCTAACTAGCGTTTCTATTCGATTCGTTTTTAAACCAATCGCGTCGCTGGAAGATGACGTGGTACGAAAAGTCACGTCGATCTACCAGTGACGCGATTGGATTAAAAACGAATCGAATAGAAACGCTAGTTAGCGCAATGCATCTTGGCTAGGCCCTCAGGACATTGTGAATATTTTCTTAATAACTATATAATGACGTACGAGTATTTTCTCGATGAGGTTGAAGTAGTGGTTATCGATAACAGGTTTGTCGATATTTTAATTACCTATGTCAAGCATTAACCACATGTTGTTCCTGATAGAAAAATATCTAGGTATATACATAACCTTCCTCTTGAACCACTCTATATATTGATAACTTAGTTTGATAGATCTAAGCGTACATGTAAAGGGACAGACGGCGGCTTTACTATGTAAAGATGTACTAGTAGTAATATTTTTGATCCTTGGAAATTTTGATGTGTGTATTTGTCTCTTCCGCTACATTCACATCTCCGTGAGAGACTACATCTAAACCCTTCTTATGTCCAAGACACGTGGACTGCCCGGTGACGGACAACAGTTGCTGCTTATTGGATTTGTTACTTAATTGAATTAATACCGTTTAGGGGAAACTTCTAATATAGGAATAATTGGTTTAATACGTTTATCTACTCTGTGAGTTTTCTTTGAGAAAAAACAGGTCTTTTTAAGCTTGTGATGCTTGACGTGATTAAAATATACGTGAGAGTGCGTACAGCCAAGTTCACTCGTAAACAACGGCGTTCTATTTCTTTACACTTTATTACGACGATAGGTAGTAATAATTTTATAACCTAACTTACTTGGCAGTTTTCTATACAATATGTTACAATAGTATGTGATTAGTTAGGTATTTAAAAAATCTGCCAAGTTAGAGCTCAACATGCATTAGTCTCAATTAATTGGCTTGACTGTCAAACATCCAGTTCCCGACATAACCTTCTGAGACACAGCTCAGCTAAACCAAATAATGCAACTGAATTTAAAAAAAAGAATCTACTGCCAAACTTGGCACCTCTTCATATACCTACCACTACATATATCTTTAAGAGAACTTACCATTTTTTACATTTAAGTTATTGGTGGGATAATCAATTAGCATTAACACCACCTTATGAATTCGATCAAAATCACGGTATGAGATAAACCTGTGTGGGATTTGTACACTTTTTTTTTGTGCTAATTTTTTTTATGTCCACATTCTTGAACATCCGTATCTTTACTATTAAGAAGCAGGAATACAAACAATCCTTAACAAACCACAACACGTAATGTTTACTAAAGCATTATCCGCACAATAAACCTTGGTCCACTCCCGCGCAGCGGGGCGCCATATTGAAATATCTTTTTTTTTTAAGTTAAAAAGATGACACCTGTCAAATTTCTGAGTGGCTTTGAGAACGGGATAAACAGGGTCCGTTAGCGGAAATAGGTTCCTACCTGTCATTTGACTACTCTACTCTCTAAAAACTGTCTATTTACAAAGACATTAACCTTTTAATAAAAAACTTTGGCAGAGTTAAAACCAGGAACCCAGTCATGAAAATTTTATACGTTTAATAACACGCTTAATAAACACAAATCGAGTAGTTTTTACATATTTTTGAAATATAAAAATAAATTACATTACTGTACCATTACCATCGTAAGGGCTAGTTTTTGTTCTATTTCTGACGACACAATTCAAAAATATTTCATTTTTAGACCCCCACACCTTTTTTCTTTAAAATAACCGGCACACATCGATCAGCCAAGTTGTGTTCTTTGTCACGGGTTTGAACAAAAAATTAACTTTTAATATGAAATTTAAACACCCGTGACCCTGACACATTTTAACGGTTGTACCTTTCTTAAGTTAAGATAAACCTGGTAATTTATTGAAAACGTCTCTATCACTCGTGCTAAGCCAGATAAAAGTATAAGCAGAAGAGTCATAACTATTTAGAAAGACATTAAAACCTGAAAATGGCTTCATCCCTTGTCTCAACGAAGCCTAATCTTACCTCCAACACAATCTCACCACTCTCTTCCTTTTCAGCGCCGAAGCTGATGATTCCTCCGGCGGAGTTCGTGGCGCAGGGAGTCATGGGCAGTCCTCAGGAGGGCATGCGCACTCCCACCGGCTCCATGCTGGCCAACCCACTCCTCAACCTCAACAACACCGGCCGGACCAACTTCACCAACAAACAGCTCACAGAACTAGAGAAAGAATTCCACTTCAACAAGTACCTAACAAGAGCGCGAAGGATAGAGATAGCCTCTGCCCTCCAACTAAACGAAACCCAAGTCAAAATCTGGTTCCAGAACCGACGAATGAAGCAGAAGAAACGAATCAAAGAAGGTCTCATAGTAGCTCCTGAAGTGCAAGCCGTCTCGCAGGCTGAAGTGGTCGGTTCCAGTGAGAACAGCCGCGAGTCCAGTTAAATTTGAACCTTGTGCGGTAAAGACGATTTTCGTAGTTTTGTTAGTGTTAAAGTGGAGAAATTTTATCTATTTAGGACTTTGGATTTGTACATTTGGAGCTTCCTTATCACTTCTTCAGTTTGAATTAGGTTTGTTAAAAATTATGTTACGCTGTCCTGTCAGTCTTTAGCCGGTAGTGCTTTGGCCTTCAAAAAATATTTTTTACAAAGATTGTGCCACGGAACATTGAACGTATAAACGACTAAGTAGGGTCTATTTTGAGGTCCCAATATTTCCCATATATGTATGATAATATAAGACCGTGAAGATCAAATACAAATATAATCACCGTGTGAATCATTTTAAATTTCTTAAATTGAAACGTACTTTAGGCGGCCTTTACACTGAAACTTACGACTTACATAAGTAGGGACGCAGCTATCTGTTAGAATGAGAAAAAAATATTTCTATCTACTTCTAACCAATAGCTGCGTCCCGTCTTAGGTAAGTCGTAAGTTTCAGTGTAAAGGCCGCCTTACTGGATAAATTATAACTATTGTTCGAAGTATTTTGTAGAATCAAATGTAATATAAAATATATTATTTCTTGAGAGGAAAAGCTATATTACGAGCCTTACACAACATAAGGGGATTACACAAAATTATCGTAATACTTTATCGAAATACGTATTTTAAAACCATAATAGGTACAATCCTTTTTATTCTTCCTTGCAAAACATAATTAGATGAATACAGAAACTTGTTAAGCTTAGCTTATATTCCATCATAATTATTTGTTAAAAGTGTGTGCCATCCAATTCCAATATAGACAAGGACTTAACTTAAGACTGCGCTGAGCATACGCCGCATGTAGGCGCCTAATATTGTTGTGTTATCTAATTGACTAAAGTATTTTCTTTAATTCGAAGAGTGATTATTGGTTGTACATATGAATCAATATGAATACACAATACATAATAATAATTAGGGCGCCAAACGGTCGGCGTTTGCTGCGTGCAGTCTTAAAGTTATTGGGCCGGTTACAGTCATATTTTTATGACCAATAATTTTGAATAACACAACTGGCGCCGACTACCCTGGCAAGCTGGCAACTAAATGGTGTTAAGTAATTTATTTGTACATTTTGAGATTATTGTGTAGTTATAATGGCGTAACAAAGGAACGAGAGATACCCAGTAATTCCCATTATTCCCATTATTTTATCGAAACACCTTTCAAAGGACGTATCATACACTGAAAAAAAAAACTAAACTAGTTCGGCTACTTGACGTTTAGCCAAAATTTAATACTTAGGAACCAAAACTATGTTATTATTGCAAAACTGATTTAGAAGACATCACGAACTAGTTTTGTTAGGTATTTAACTTATTTTACTGAAGTGGTTTTAGCTACTAGTAGGCCTTAGTTTTGTAGTCACTCACGTTATGATACAAGCAGCTAAAAAATTTGCTACTGTTAGCAAATCTTTTTTTTCAGTGTACCGCAGAATTTTCATTAGGAAAAGTCATGATTTCAGCAGAAAATAGCGGAAGAAAATGAAATTCTATGAAGTGAAATTCGATAAAATGATGAGTTACCACCTATTAAATATACAGTCAAACAATTCCATACAAGGAACACTATTTATACGTAAAAACACAAGAGAGAAATGTGTACGTAGTAATATACTCAGTTGTAGGAAAGTTATTGGTCATTTCAAATGTGGAGTGTCTATACATCTATCTACAAACATGTTACTGCCACATACACATTTTTCTCTCTTCAGTTTTTACCTTATTAGAATTGAGGTGTCAATATAATACCTAATCTGTACATTATAGGTCTTATTCATTAATATAATGCACTAAGTATTGCTATCCTGTAACTTATTAAATTTAGTATAATTATTCCTCTAATTTAGAAATTGATGTGTTTTAAGAATTAATTGAACTGGAACGCTTTATACGTTAGGTACTTCAAAATTACCAGGTTTTTTCAATAAAATACATACTATTTCGAAAATATTAGAAGAGAGAATTACTTTCGTGTTCTATAATATATTTTTGAGTAAGACCGTGCATAATTAAGGGTAGAGTAATTCTTCAAAAAATCGTATATGGAACGGATCATAAAGTTAGTTCTTGTTAAGGGCGCCATAGCAATTGGCACTGTACGATAGTGAAATGTCATTAGATACCTACTTCCTTTTTAGAAATGACGTTTTTGTTAATTTGCGTGGCTTACTCTTGATAATTAAATGGATATTATGTTTTCTTCTGGCTTTCGAAATATAAGATGGATTTTGAAAGTTTAAAGTTTACATCACACTTGGTATACCTATATGTAAATGAAAGATGGATGTCAACAAGTTGGTGATGTATTTACTGCAGTGCCACCCGGATATCCATTAACTTATCGAAATAAAAAATTTAATACTTTTTATATCTATTTTTTATTTAACTTTACTTAAGACCAAAGCTCATATTTTGTTTTAATTTTAATTTATTTATTAAGTGCTGCTTCTTCGTCACGAACTGTACAGTCTTGGTAATAAAATAAACATTTAATATAACATAATAGTATGTGTTAGGTCGGTTTGTGTGTACATTTGTTAAGCTAGTACCTACTTCTTTATCAATAAATTAATTATATCTATTTTCATACTGAAGTTTTATTGTACAAACTAAACTAAGTTTCTTAAGGACCAATTTACAACGATACCGTTTCAAATTGGCACCAAGTGCATCTTGTCTTGTCAGCACGCCCTAGAGTAGAGATGGGTAGAGCGAGAGGTGCATCACTCTAGGCCCCAGGTGGCAAAAGGCGCAAAAATGCCAAATTATATATAACATAAAATGAAATACATCACAACAGTGATGAGAAAGCGTCAACCAAAGGTCGCTGAAAGACTATCTCGCTATCTGTATGTTAAAATATGTATGTATTGTAATACAATACCTATTATGTCTTAATGCAAAACTTTACTCAAAATGAGTCGCTACCAACAGAAAAACGCGTAAATACCTGTTTGAACACAACGTTAAAGCGACAACTTTTAGTATCTACATGGTAAAACAAATCTTAAATAATTAGGAGGCAGTAAAATAAGAACAAGTTTTACTGCAAAATGGTTTAAGTAGCGGCCTCTCTCTAGGAAGCATTGGCCAAACTAAAATTCGTGTGGGATAAGTAAACTACTGCAGAATTTGGGTAACAGACCTTCAAAGGAATACACTTTTCAGGAAGTATTTTTGGTCATTACAGCTACTTAATTAAAAAGGTTAGATTTAAAAATATACTTCATTTGAAGGGATCTTTTGATACAAGAAGCGACGACATCTAGGAAGCACCTTGCTGAAATTTATAGGTAAGGAATAAATAAACGATCGGTAAATTAAGAAGTTGTACACTTTTTAGGGCCGAGTTCACCAATAATTAAACGGACGATTAAATCTTAATCAGCTGTTAATCAATACATTTGACACCCGTTAAACCGCTAATCGTCCGTTTAATTGTTGGTGAACTCGGCCCTTAAGAAGCATTATCTGACATTCCAAACAATTGGTTAATAAGATTAGATTTAAAAATATACTTAATTTCAGGCGATCTTTTGATACAAGTAGCGACATCTATGAAGCTTCTTCCAAACTTAAATGTATACGGAAAAAATTAACTATCATTAAATTAGGGTAATCAGACCTTCAAAGAAATGCACATTTAAGAAGATAATTTTGGTCAATACTGCCAGTTGGTTTCTGATGATAGATTTAAAAATACACTTAATTTCAAGCGATCTTTAGATACAAGTAGCGACATCTATGATGCATCTACCAAACTAAAATTCATATGGAACAAATATACTATCGAAGGTAATCAGACTTTCAAAGAAATGCATATTTTAAAAGATAATTTTGGTCATTACTGTACTGCCCATTGGTTAACGAGGTAAGATTTAAAAATACACTTAATTTCAAGCGATCTTTAGATACTAGTAGCGACATCTATGATGCATCTACCAAACTAAAATTCATATGTAACAAATAAACTGTCGAAGGTAATCAGAGTTACAAAAAAATGCATATTTTAAAAGATAATTTTGGTCATTACTGTACTGCCCATTGGTTAACAAGGTAAGATTTAAAAATACACTTAATTTCAAGCGATCTTTAGATACAAGTAGCGACATCTATGATGCATCTACCAAACTAAAATTCATATGGAACAAATATACTATCGAAGGTAATCAGACTTTCAAAGAAATGCATATTTTAAAAGATAATTTTGGTCATTACTTTACTGCCCATTGGTTAACAAGGTAAGATTTAAAAATACACTTAATTTCAAGCGATCTTTAGATACTAGTAGCGACATCTATGATGCATCTACCAAACTAAAATTCATATGGAACAAATAAACTGTCGAAGGTAATCAGACTTACAAAAAAATGCATATTTTAAAAGATAATTTTGGTCATTACTGTACTGCCCATTGGTTAACAAGGTAAGATTTAAAAATACACTTAAATTCAGGCGATCTTTTGAAACAAGTAGCAATATCTAGGAAGCATCTGCCGAACTAAAACTTATATGGAATAAAATAATAACGCAACATTAAATTAAGGTAATCAGACTTTCAATACGCACTTTATAGTAGGGGAGCCCAAGAGGGTATTTCGGGATTTACTCGAGCGCGGCAGATTAACATAAGGGGGCATCCTTGTTCCCTGTTGAGTACCTCCAGCATATATGAGCACTTTATCCTGGAACGTGCGTCCAGGATAGCCGATCATAATAGTAAAAAATAATCGATAGCTTGAAATACTCGAGCGCGTCAGATTAAGGTAAGGTAGGTTAATTACGTGCAACAAGTATATATTTCAATAATCTGACGATTAAGAGCCCAGCCACAACGGATGCGCTGTGGCTGGGCCCTTAATCGTCCGAAGCGAACGCGCATGTCACGTCTACGCGCGTAGACGTGACATGCGCGTTCGCTTTCCACTGCGGTGTATAGTATGAATTCTCATACGACATGTCACTATACAACGCAGTGGAAAGCGAACGCACGCGTCACGACTACGCGCACGCATCCGGGGTAGCTCGGCCTTTAAGCGTAACGCAAGGGTTGGGAGGGTCACAAATTTGCAAAAAAAAACGTTACCTTGACTTTCTCGAGCGCTTTCGTTTTTTATTTTATTTTGAAGGAATTAGTTCAAGAATGATAGAAAATTATATTCTGACGATTTCCATCAGCCAAAGTATCGAAAATTATCATTAAAGTTTAGCGGTCATTTTAGCCTTTATCCAACTTAAATTATAAGAATAGAGGCTGTGATAGCTAAAATCTCTTATAGACAACTCTTACAAGGGGAATTCTTATTGTGGTCTCATATTACTCGGCCATATTAGCCTTTATCCAACCTAAATTATAAGAATAGAGGCTGTGATAGCTAAAATCTCTTATAAACAACTCTTACAAGGGGAATTCTTATTGTGGTCATATTAGGTACTCGGCCACAGATTATATACAAGTTATGACTCGGCCATATTAGCCTTTATTCAACCTAAATTATAAGAATATTAGCTGTTTTACCCAAAATCTCTTATAATGAGCTATTATACCTAAAGACATTGGAACAACTTTATGCTTTTATAAAACAATTACAAGGGTTTTGGCCATATAAGCTTGATGTTATAAGGTTATTTTGCTAGTTGGGCTATCAATGCTACAAGCCTTCGACGGGAAGACGGGAACTTGGCTAGTTTTCACTAACAAGTTATGTTACATTTGGCTAATCAACTTATCTACTTTATGTTTTACGATAGTAGTCATATCTTACTCTTGGTGGTAAAAACTAGGCGAGTCAAATTTTGAGCTTCAGTTTATCCTAAGTTATCTGCTTTGTGCAAATAATTCGAGTGTTCAAATTTAAGAAGTTTTAAATAGCATACATTGTTGTGGCAGAAGAAATAAGAAATTGTGTTTTTAATTTATTTTAGAATGTCGTATGTTCTTAATAAATAAATATCAGAATTATCTACGGAACTTGGCACCTATTTAGATCTCAATTCTTTTGTCGGTGAAGTCGATAACCATGCATCGCATAATCTTAAAATATTGAACTTGGCTCCCGTTTTCACATTTATGTTTTTGATGGGATAAATACTACTAGTATTCGTTTTTTATGTATAAATTAAGTTTCCCTTACAAGTTAAACTACGTAACGTAAGCTTAACTTTTCATAAATAGGTAATCACTAATAAGTCTTACGAATTATCATATTGCATTGCATGCTAGATACATGCAGATTGTGACAGATCAATACATTTTATGTAGGTAACATCTTCTTTGTGCCCACTTGCTCGCAATAAACTATTAAAACTTGAACATGATGAAGTCAACTTTAAGTGCACATCACTAACGAATATTTTTGGCAAAATATACTTTAACAAAATACTGATACTGTAATGTAGCTAGTGGTAACTTTTCGATTTGGGATGGTTCAAATTGCTAACCAAAGTCGCTTTAAAATATGAATTAATATTGCAACTAATAATCGTTTGAAATTTTGTGCAATTAATTCTGACTGCCCATAGGTTGAAGTGACGTGTCTCAGTAACCATTAGCCCCCTTACTAATAAACGTTGAGTAATGGTGGTATAGCTATACAATGTTTTGTCCTTATCTATCAAATTCAAATGTCACAATGACGGATAAGGACAAAACATTGTATAGCTATACCACCGTTACTCAACGTTTATTAGTAAAGGGGGTAGATGTATAGAATTAATACTAAGACCAAATGTAGCTAGCGCATTAAGTCTTGTAATTCCTTTGTTGTAAAACCCAAAGTTTAGAAAGTATTATTAAAAACTGAATAAAACTGCAACATTTTTGTAGTTTTATGGACATGGCAGAGCCCACTGCAGCACCCAAGGTCAAAAACTTGACATTTGAAAGCCTTACGTCAAATACAGAATGTGTCAATCACACACTGTACCAATTTCACCAAACGATGTTAACCACTTAACAGACGATTAGAGCGTTGACAGCTGTCAGAATGTATGAACTAACAGTCGATTAACATTGATGAAATTTAACATCGTATGCAATGATATTTTATATTAAGATACGTCATCTGCGCGCAAAAGCGTTCCTCGAAAAGGAAGGTAATTACCTTACTATCGTTCAGTCGCGCCGTGGCCGCTGACACGCACGCGTCAAAAACAGTAAAGTTTTATTACCGAAATGCAACAAATATAAGTCATAAAAAGTGCCGTCTTGTGTTATTAGAGGCTTCCGAAATTATACTGTAACTATAAAAGGACGAAAGGATGTCTCATTTCATTCGTAACTACCGTAAATATTTTTTACATTTTTTTTTTACATCGCCATATTTTGTGGCAGCCATCACGCGGCCATGGCGGGCACGCCACGTCATTCGGGTAAGCAATTTGAAACAACTATTTATCTCTTTCTAACAATAGCGTTCGCTACGGATTGCCGTCTTTGTCTGTAGGAATCTGGCAACGAAGCCACTGTCAGTAATTGGCGACGGATTTTATGTGCGTTTAGTATGAGCATAACGTATCTAAATATAAAATATCATTGATCGTATGGTGAAATTGGTACTAAAGATGTTTGTTATGCAAATTACAATTTAATTCATGCGATACAGTCTCTTTTACAAGCTTTAATTCAACTTGCAATGTATGTATGCATGTAAGTATGTATGCATATACGGGTCAAATCTGTTTCCGATGAAGCTGAAAACTTGCATACACCTTTAGTTCTGATGACAATACAATAATATAGTACCATCGAGCTGGTCTGATGATGGAGACTCAGGATGGCCATAGGAACTCCTAATTTACACATGATAAACCCGTCGTGCTAGGGCTCGTTAGAATCGTCTTGACGAGTAGATTACGACTGTGCAAAAAAAGGACAGTCTGCAACAAAAGCTTGTCGCAAAATGATTTTTTTGACAGAATCTTTTAATCAACTTGTATCGGCTGTCATGTGGCCGACCGTGGCATCAGTACACGACTTTCAGTTGTCAGCCAGAGCCGAACGTGGCTTTCAAAAGGTTAAAAAATGCCTTTACCCGTAGAACTTATTAGTGGTTACTTGTACTTGCGGTGTTAATTAATTTCGAAGATGATGCTTTGGCAGTGTGCAATTTTCTACGCTACGCTTTGCTGTATGTGCGCCGGCCCTAAGGCCCCTGTCCGCTAGTTGTCCGTCTGTCCGACCTTATTGACAGATGTACATCTCCGTGATCTATAAAATAGCAGATAATAGTTATAATGTGTTGGATATATAATGAAAAACACGGTTACGTATATTTATATTTATTAAATAAATGCTCTTTACCTTACAACAATGGTTTTAAAAATAAGCAGAATATAAGAATATTAGTATTAAATCCCACACCTTTCTAAGGTAAAATGTAAAGGATCAAAGGCACTATCTGCATTAAACTTGTAAACATACATTGTGGCAAATAAATATGTCAATTTCATTTCATAAACACGTCATTATAACCACTGTAAAATCTTTCCTTTTGGTTAGTTTTATTACAACATAGTTATATTAAATGCATCAGTGTGCTATGTATTTATTAAGTGCAAAAATTTTAAGCTAAATATTACAAATAGATACAGAGTTCAAACTTTGCCGAGCATACGTCGGATGTACAGTGGCGCCCTCATTGCTATTATCATGTTCTCTACTAAGTTACCTATTTTCTTGAAATCGAAGAGTGGTCATTTGTTATACAAATGAATATACAATTTATGGGATATATGACATAGTTAATGACCTTTGTGTAACTTAACGGAAAAAGATAGCCCACTACTTATTTTTAAAGTACCCCAGCCCCACAACTTAAGTGGTGGGAAACACCATCGTAGATTTAAAAGACTATATTATTATGAAAAGTACCTAGACTTGAAATTCATGTGACGCATAGAGCTGTATTTATAAACAGTTCTGGACTGAGATACCCATGTGTGAGAAATTACAGTTTTCCGTGACTTTGGAGTAGGTATCTTATGACGTATATCTCTGCCAAGATTAGTTTAGTAATTTCGGAGCTTCGGATAGTATGACATCAAAACGCGAGCCCTCGTTGATAAAGTAAGATGAAACCCTCCGAATGCCAAGAACTTAAGAATAATATAAGTGAATGTTTTGATTAATTGACGTAAAATTACCGGCAGCGGCCATAGGGTGCCGTTTAACTACGTTCGAAAAGCATAATAAACGTTTACCATAAAAACTAGACTAAAAGAAGAAAGTATGCATTTGGTTGTTATGCATTGTAATTGTTAATGGTTTATTATACAGATCAAAATTTATGCAAAATGAAAATTAGTACAATACACGCCCGCGGCCACGACGTCCAGGGTGACAAATCAGGACCACGTTATTTTGTGACCTCGGCGTTAGTTTTAAGATATATTTTTTTTAATATTAGCGGTCCACCGCGGTATTTCGCAGTGATTTCGCCAGTGTCACGTGAGTAGAGTAAATCAGTAAATAGAATAAATCAAAAACTGTATTAAACAGTATAAAAAGTACAAAGCCGGACATGTTTCGACCGGCCATCTTCCCTCCCCGAAGGTTACCGGAAGACTCACGTTTTAAGTTTAATATTGTTATATATTTTAGTCCGTCAGGCGTGGGCGTTGTTGCCTGAAATATTTTTGGTCCTTTTTGTTATTGTTTAGACATTGCCTTATATCTCCCGTGTTGATATTCGAAGGGAGGGGGTACGCGTTGTATTTAGCTGTGCTCGATTTGGAAAGTGAGGTTGTTTTCGTTGAGGTTCTTGATGAGATCTGTTTTGGCGAAAGCTGCTCCTGTAGTGAGGACGCCGCCGCTGCAAATAATCATAATAAATCAGGGGACAATCAGACACTGGCCTAGTCCCAAAGTAAGTTCCAGGCTTGTACTATGGGCACTAGACCACTATAAATCAACTTAAGACAAATACATAGAAAACATACAAGACGCAGAAACAAACACACTTACTCATCAGACTAATATTCGCCCCTACTGACGATCAAACCTGGGAAAGCTATTTTCGTAAAAAAAAAACTGTCACAACCAGCTAACTGCGTCATGAAAACATAGTTACACATAAACAAAGCATTTGGACTGCTAGCCAGCTGCAAAATAGCAGTTTAGATGAGGTATTTGTAAAGTTGATATGACTTCGTGACTGTAACAACTAGATGGCGCTAGTAGTGCCAAATATTAGTCTAAAATAATAATAATAGGCAAGTAATTATAATAACCGTAGATAAATAAACATGCATTTAATACTAGCTAGTATTAAATTTTTCTTTTAAATTTATCTCTATTTCCTCGGGGACAGTTCCTTTAACATTTAGAATATTGGTATATGGATTGGACATGGACAGCATGGATAGCAGGTCGGTCGGTTTAGTAAATAAAATATAAAGTCCACTTCAATTCAATATTCAAGTTAGGAATGAGGACGACTTGGTAATGTGGACTAATTAAAAATGCGGACGAGTTGGGAATATGGACGGGATAGGAAGTGGACAATTTGGATTGGTATGTGGACGAGTTGCTAATGTGGCCGAGATGAGAATGTGGAGAGTGAACCTGAGCGAAATAATTAAGTATTCAATAAATTGGCCGTATGACGGCTCTTTCACACGTCGGTAACTTGGAGTGAATCTGAGAGTGAAAGCGCTTCGGACAAGACGCTCATTGCGGAGAAGCGCCGCAGGAAACTACAGAAACAACACATAACACGCAAGCGGAACAGCAGCGGAAACACGAAACTTTAGGTAAAAGAGCTCCCGATAATTCGATCTTTACCTATTTATTTATTTATTTATTTATTTATTCATCGCTCACAAAACAAGTTACAATCAGAAATAATCAAATATCATGATAAAAATATATGAATCTAGACTATAACTCTAAACTATGTGTCCACAAAATGATTAAAGTGTATGTAAATGTTTGATGGTTAGGTTAGGTTAGGTTAGGTTAGGTTAGGTATCCGTGTGGAGTTGCCAGACTCCCATCGGACGCGTCCCCAGGTGGCGGATAGGGGAACGCCTCCCAGATATGGGGGGTATCGGTTAGCCGGCGCGGACCAAAACTGGCACGGAGGGCCTCATTCTAACAAAGAGTGAGGCGGCGTCGTCCTACTTTAGGATGACGCAAGGCTTGAGGCTCTCTTTACGTCCCTCTGTTAAGCAGATGGCGTTGGAGACGGGCCGGGACCATTGAGGTCCAGGAGCGGCGGTTGGTTAAGGCCACCGCCGGTCGACTCGCAATCCGGACCCGTAGGTGTCTGGGGCGAGGGCCGTTACGAGGGCCGCGAGGACGGAAAACCTCCATAAAAAACCCTGGAGATGGTACGTGCGCGGCGTCTCCAGTATAGTAGCTGTCTGCGACTGGTTTAGGGAATTCCCCTTGCCTTTCGGCGGCAGTACCGCAAACTTTAGGATGGATATCCTTGAAATATCCGCTATGCAGTCCGAAAAAAATAATCTACCCCAGGAGGGTACCCTAACGGGAGAATCCCTCCCCGTGTCTACGGACACGGGCTGCCCCTTGTATTCTGGGGGGGGCAACGACTGTACCGTAGGTCGGCTTTCGGCCGACCTCCGTGAACACGACCCTGGCACGTATATAATGGATTCCGATGATGATTGTATGGACGATGAAAATAGGCAAGCTCTGACTGTGGGGGAAGGGGATGGCGGCAATATGTCGGACTCTTCTTTTCCTGCAGTCTTTATGACTGAGACAAGCAGGACCCTGAGAAAGCGGGCCTACGACAGGGACACCGAAGTCGTTGAAGTGGCAAAAGTAGCAACTGCCCGCAGGGGCAAAGCTGTAGTGGCAGGGCTTTCTAGAGCCGTCGCCGAGCTTCAGCACCGCGAAGATGCTGCCCGGTTGGCATCAATCGAGAAGGAGGCTCAGAGCCGAACTTTCCGGAAGGAAGCCCGTGCACAGGCCACGGACGAAGAGGGCGCACTCCCAAATTCGCCGGAGCCCTCATCTTTTGCCCCGACTGAGGAGCTGAGGACTGTGGCAAACAACGCCATGGCGAGTGTTCTCGAGGTGGCTAAGAAATCCGGCAACCTAAAAGGCGGGTACGTTAAGAAGTTGAAGGATGCAGTTTCATCCCTGCGGGACGTGGTAGAGTCTCTCGCGTCACGAACTGAGGTTGATGAAACTCGCAACCTACGAGTGGACAACGCCCGTCTTCGCCGGGAGGTGGGCAACCTGCGGGCAGAGGTCCGATCTTACAGGAGGGAGTTTGCAGAAATGCGAGCCTCCATGTCCTCGGTGACAAAACGGGCACCCTCGCCGGCCCGTGACGTGCCCCCCCCGGTTGCCCTGGATGCGAATGCACTGGAGGAGCTGAAGCGGGCCATCATCATTTCAGTAGGGGATATGGTTAATGCCCGCTTCGCAGGTATTGAGGAGCGTTTACTCCCGGCCGTTAGGCATCGCCCACCTCTGGCGGCGGATGCCGGGAGAAGCGCTCCTTCTACGTCAGAACCGAGTGCCATGGGTACTTTGGGGGCTCAGATGGCAGCGGCGAGGGCTCCGCCGCCACCTCCCACTCCAAAGGGGAAGAAAAAGAAAGCCAAGGCTTCTTCGCAGGTCCCCGCAGCTGTTCAGCAGACGGCGCGGCCGGCACCCAGTCCTGGTATCAAGAAGGGGGCTGTAACGCCCATGCAACCTAAATCAGCCCCCCAACAGCAAGGAGTGGCTCCGCCGCCAACCGCAGGTCCACCAGGAGATCGAGGCGCCACCGGCGACTCTTGGGCCACTGTTGTACGCAAGCGCAAGGGACGTAAGGGGAAGAAACCAGATGTTAAGGCTTCCAAGTGGCCAAAGCCTAACCTCTCCGCCCCGAACTCGGTAGTGGTAGTGATTACCCTGCTGCCGGAGGCTGAGAGCAACGGGGTCACTTACGCCAGTGTTCTCGACCAGGCGGAATCTAAAATCAGCCTTGCGGAGTTTGGTGTAAGCCGCATTAGATTCCGCCAGGCGATCACCGGAGGGAGGGTGCTGGAGTTGCCAGCTGACACGCCTGCGGAGGCAGCGGATCGGCTGGCGGAGAAGCTTCGCACAGTTTGTGAAGGGGTGGCAAACGTCGTCCGGCCCACAAAGTGTGTTGAAATCCGCATCTCTGGGTTAGACGACTCTGCCACGACCCAGAAAGTGGCTCGAGCGGTAGTAGAAGTGGGCAGGTGCTCCCAAGAACTTGTTAAGGTCCGGGACATACAGCCTGGCCCCAGGGGCTTGGGCATGGCCGTAATCTCGTGCCCAGTCCCAGTGGCTAAGGTTCTGGCCGATGCTGGGACGCTCCAGGTTGGCTGGAGTTCAGCTAAGGTTGAGCCTTTACCCCAGAAGCGCCTTCGGTGCTACAGGTGCCTCGCACTGGGGCACACCAAGTCCAAGTGCCCTTCGTCGGTTGACCGCAGCAATGCGTGTTACCGCTGTGGCCATGAGGGGCACATGGCGAGGGGCTGTGATCAGCCAGTGCGCTGCGCCATATGTGCAGCTGCAGGAAAACCCTCACAGCATCATATGGGGGGGAGGGATTGCAATCCCCCCATTAAGAGGGCTACAGCGGCCGTTGACCGGGCGACCTTCAGAGCAACAAGCCCTGTTATTGTACCCCGCCGTGCTGGCTCACGAGCCACTAGCCCGCGTCTTGCCGCTCACCGCGGCCGGGAGGAGGATAACATGTCTGAATAATAATGTCCAGACATGTTAGCTTCCTCCAAGGGAACCTTAACCACTGCGCTGGAGCCCAGGACCAGGATGCAGTCCCTGGCGCAGTGGAAAATAGACGTGGCCGTGGCCTGCGAACCGTACTTTGTCCCTCCTCAGTCAAACTGGGTAGGGGACTTAGAGGGTACGGTCGCAGTCCTGACACGAGCCGGCACGGGTCCCCCTCTCACGGTTATCGAGAGGGGATCGGGGTTTGTGGTGGTCGGATGGGGAGAATACACGATTGTGGGCGTGTATTTCTCTCCCAACCGTACCCTGGCGGAATTCGAGTTATTTCTCGATTCCGTCAGGACGGCTGTGGCGAAGAGGTCGCCGGGAGCCATTCTTGTTCTCGGCGACTTCAATGCCAAGTCGCAAGCATGGGGGTGTCCCGCTACGGATCCCAAGGGGAGGGCAGTCCAGACGTGGGCCCTGATCTCGGACCTGGACCTCCTGAATAGAGGGGAGATACACACGTGCGTACGGTGGCAAGGCGGGTCCGTGGTGGACCTATCGTTCGCCACGCCTACTGTCGCTCGCCGGGTTGTTAGATGGAGGGTAGAGGAGGGGGTGGAGACCTTGTCTGACCACAGATACGTCAGATTTGAGGTCTCCTCCCTACTCACGGGTCCAACGCTGCCCCCCAGGGGCCCAAGCCGCTTCCCCCGCTGGGCAATTGGCCGGTTCAACCGGGAGCTGGCCGAAGAGGCGGCCATAGTTGAGAAATGGTCAGCCTCCGGCGTCCAGGGAGCGGAAGTAGACGCAGAAGAGCTCGCCGGCCGCATGCGCAGCTCCCTTACCCGAATTTGCGATGCGGCTATGCCGCGAGCACGTCGAAGGCCGGGGCGGCCCCAAGTATATTGGTGGTCGCCCGCAATCGCTGGTCTTCGAACGGAGTGTGTCCGGGCGCGGCGAGCCTACACCCGGTCTCGCAGGCGCAACGGGCTGAACCCAGACCTGGAGAACCGTCTGCGGGTCGCCTACCGTCAGGCAAAAAAGAACCTGCAGCTAGCTATTAGCCAGGCCAAGGCCCAGGCGCGGGAGGAGATGCTGGCTGGTCTAGACAGGGATCCGTGGGGGCGCCCTTATCGCGCGGCTCGGAGTAAGCTCCGCGCCCAATGCGCCCCGATTACGGAGACCATGTCGCCACTGCTCCTCGGCCGGGTAATGGGTGAGTTGTTCCCTGACCATCCGGAACACACTCCCCCTAGGATGGCTTTTCCCTCAGCAGGTAGTGAGCCTGAGGAGTTAGACGTCCCCTCGATAAGGGGGGGTGAACTGGGGATGGCGCTCGATAAGCTTCGTGGCAAGAAGACCGCGCCCGGACCCGACGGAGTTCCCGGCCGAATCCTGGTCCTAGCCGCGGAGTACCTGGAGGAGCAGCTTCGGGCACTCTTTGACGCGTGCCTACGTGTCGGACAGTTTCCGAAGCTGTGGAAGAGTGGCAGGGTGTGCCTTCTTCCGAAGGCAGGCCGCCCCCTTGACGAGCCGTCAGGGTACAGGCCCATCGTGCTGCTGGATGAGACAGCCAAGCTCTTTGAGCGTATCATCGCTGCCCGTCTCATCCGACACCTTGAAGAAGTGGGCCCAGGCCTCTCGGAGGCCCAGTATGGCTTCAGGGCGCGTCGATCTACAATCGATGCCCTGAACGAGCTAAAGGGCCTTACGACGGAGGCGGTCAGGGCAGGCGATTGTGTCCTGGCTGTCTCCCTGGATGTGAGGAACGCCTTCAACACCATCCCGTTTGAGACGTTGGAGGAGGCTCTGCGTTATCACAGAGTGCCTCTCTACCTCAGGCTGGTGTTGGGGGCATATCTCCAGGACCGAGAGGTCCTGTGGGACGGTGCCGACGGCGGAGTCTACCGGCGACGTGTCAGCTGCGGTGTTCCACAGGGATCGGTTCTCGGTCCCGTCCTGTGGAACATCGGCTTCGACTGGCTGCTGCGGCAGCCGCTTCTCCCCGGGATGAGTATCATCTGCTACGCAGATGACACGCTCGTGACTTCCCGGGGACGAACGTTCGAGGCGGCCTCACGACTGGCCTCGGTTGGCACGTCATTGGTAGTGGAGAGGGTGGAACAGTTGGGCCTCACAGTTGCACTCCCCAAAACGGAGGACCTTCTGTTTCACGGACCGCGGAAGGGGCCCCCTAGGGGAGCTGCTATCACCATCCGAGGGACGGTGATTGCGGTAGGGGCCCAGATGCGGTATCTCGGCTTGGTACTCGATGGGAGATGGAGCTTTGGGGCCCACTTCAAACATCTCGCCCCGAAGCTGGTGAGCGCCGCTGCCGCCTTGGGCAGGCTACTGCCCAATCTTGGGGGGCCCGCTAACACCTGCAGACGCCTATACTCCGGAATAATCCGAAGTATGGCCCTGTACGGGGCACCTGTCTGGTCGGATGCTCTCACTGCCCAGAACAAGACCCTCTTGCGTCGCCCGCAGAGGGTTATATCAGTGAGAGTGGCCAGGGGCTACCGGACGGTGTCCTTTACAGCGGCGACGCTGTTGGCGGCTGACCCCCCTTGGGAGCTTGCGGCGGTGGTGCTCACCAGGGTGCACGAATGCCGGGCCGAGAGGAGGAGGCGGGGTGACTTCCCTGACGCCCTGGAGGTTCAGAGCGTCAGGGAATTAGCCCAGGAGGAGGAAGTGAGAAGGTGGGCGGAGGCGTTAGAGGCCCCAGTAGCCGGCTATCTCACAGTTGGGGCGATTCGGCCACACCTTGAGAGATGGGTGGCAAGGAGGTATGGCGTGCTTTCCTTCAGGCTGGTGCAGGTGTTAACCGGGCATGGCTGCTTCGGAAAGTACCTGCACCAGGTTGCCATTAGAGAGAGCACGCCTAGGTGCCATGAGTGTGGTGCACTGGTTGACGATGTGTGCCACACCGTGGAGGAGTGCACCGCATGGGGGCCTCAGAGAGTCCTGCTCACCAACATCGTGGGCGGGGACCTCTCGCTGCCGAGCCTCATAAATGCCATGCTCAGCAGCAGAGAGGGGTGGAGTGCGGTAGCCTCCTTCTGTGAAACAGTCATCTCGCAGAAGGAGGAAGCGGAGCGGGCTAGAGAGACCAGTGCCCTCGCTGATCCGCTCCGCAGACGACGGAGGGGAAGGGCAAGGCGGCGCTACGCGCACCTCCTTCCCCCACCGTAACAGTGCGCCGGCTGAAGGGGTCAGGGGACCCCTCCGCCTACCGTGACGCACCGGAGGTTTGAGGGTGTCTTAGCAAATCAAGGCACCCTCCAAAAGTCGTTAGCGTCGAGGTGCCACAGCCGAATGCGCCAGCTCGTGATCGCGTGGCCCTCTTTTAAAGACGCAGATGGTTTGCCGCTGGGGTTTTAGTGGGTATTCCGGCCACTCGTGGTTGGGGAGTCCCACATAACCACCCCGGGTCCCCCCTGGACTTGGGTGGTATGCGTAAACGCATTTCCCCAGCGAAAAAAAAAAAAAAAAAAAAAAAGGTTAGGTTAGGTAGGTTGTCTGGAAGAGATCGCTATTAAGCGGTAAGACCGCCTGTTGTATACCTGTAGTTAAAATGTACTGTTCCGTGTTTTGTTTTTTTGGTGTTCAATAAAGAGTATTTGTATTTGTATTGTATTGTATTGTATTGTACTGTAGGTATAAAATAAGAAACGGACTGGCCGACTGATCGATCAACGCAGAGGCAAATCACTGCACCTAGGGATTTCAAATTTGGAGGGAATATTCCTTGGATACCCTAGAGGTGCACTGAGAAGGGATTTATAGAAATTCATCCCCTAAGAGGTTAAAGTAGAGTAAATAGAGTAGTTAAATACAGGAACTTTTTCGAAAAGAGTTCTGAAAAAATCATGCTTATAAAGATTTGTCTCAAAAACAAACAGAAAATGACGACACGCTGGCCTAGTTGGTAGTGACCCTGCCTACGAAGCTAGAAAGGGCAGATATTTGTGTGGTGAGCGCGAATATTTTGTTCCCGAGTCATGGATGTTTTCTATGTAATTTAAGTATTTATTTCTCTATATAAGTTTAGTATTTATCTCTTTGCCTAGTACCCATAGTACAAGCCTAGAGCTTAGTTTGGGACTAGGTCAATTGGTGTGACATTGTCCCCCTGATATTTATTTATTTATTTAAATAAACAAATTTCTGCTAATGGCTAAAGAGCTTAAGCGCCGCATGGACTTTTCTACGTCACAGCTAGTGCAAGACTTAAAAAACAAAACGCGGCCACAAACAAAATGACGTCGTCCCGTCCACTAGTCCAGAGCTAGCGTCGCAAACACTTATAATATTTTATTTTTTTCTCAGTAAATAAATAATAATCAAAAACAAAATTGTATCCTTTTAAGACAAACCAAATCTATAAGCATAGTTCTTTCAGAACACCTTTTAATAAAGCCTGTTGTCAATTCTATGCGTAAAGACAAGGAAAATGATTCCTAGACCACTTTGGGCAACGTGGAGATGACAGTAAATAAAATCATAAGTAGTCTCTTACGTTTTCATTAATTACGTCACTTTGACATAGTCCAAAGTGGTCAAGGAATAATTTTCCTTTACTGTACGAAGACGCAGGCGTCCTCTAGTTATTGTATAATTCGATCACTCACGATCCAGGCATCTTGTCGCTCTCCTTGAGGCACGTGATCGCGGAGAAGATGAGCGCCGTGACCGTCGCGCCGTAGCCTGGGTTCACTCCGCGTACCTGCAATATACAAACAACTCAATTATGATTTAATATCCCACTAATATTATAAATTCGAAAGATTGTGTATGTGTATGTGTGTGTTAGTCTGTTACTCCTTCACGCTGCAACGGCTGGACGGAATTGGATGAAATTTGGAGTGGAGATAGCTAATACCCTGGATTATAGCACATAGGCTGCCTTTCATCCCGAAAAAATTAAAAGTTCCCGAGGGAATAACGATAATCGAAATCTATGCGGACGAAGTCGCGGGCAGAAGCTAGTTTATTAATAAATATCAGGGTACAATCTTGAACAAATTGACTTAGTCCCAAACTAAGCTCTAGATTTACTCAGATTTAGAATCCTAATTAAGAAAGCAAGACGAATACATCCTTAACCGACAAAACAATATATCGGCTGATAGATGCTTTACATTATATGTGATAAAATGTTATGCAATGCAATATGGGTCCACTTAGTTGTTATTTTTATACCAACATTCGGATACTAGTAACGCCATCTATCCATAGTTACTGGACCTACAAGTTTTCCCACATTTGTGTTAGATGACGCTAGTAACCTGTTCTGTATTCAGGAGTCTTCGAGTTTTCAGGGGTTCTAGAATGGGGAAAAAAGGAATAAGTAAATAATGCGTAAAATGAAATAAAGGCTAAACGTTACCAAAAACATACAGTTCCACTTTAATTTATATACCCCTTACGCTATCTATCGTTGATTTGACAGTAAGGTAGTAGTAACCTGCTCTGTGTTCAGGAGTCTTAAGTTTTTCGGGGTTTCTAGTATTGGGGATTATGGGAATAACAATATTAAAATGTAGGGCAAAAAAGTTATGAGAAACCATTTACGGTCCCATCTTAATTCGGATACAACTTACGCCATCTATTTGTTTACTGAACTTATGAGTTTTCCCACGGAATACGTAAGATGGCGCTAGTAACCTATTCTGTGTTTAATTTTAGGAGTCAAAGTACTTGGCTGTTTTACTATTTTACTGAAATAGTAATAATAATATTAATAAGAATCTCCACAACCGCGAGGTGTGCAATCTCAGGGATTATTTCCTTAGCAATGAGTGTGCGATGCATCGTGATGTGGTTGCGGTAGACAAGAGCCTCACGCGTCTCTCCTTGGCAAACGAGAACTGGCGCAAGCCAACGGTGTTGAGCACTGAAGACCGCAAGAACGTTTGGAAGAGCAAGGAGCTACACGGACGCTTCTACCGGGCCCTAACAAGGCCCGACGTAGACTTTTTAGCGTCCGTGAACTGGCTACGATTGGGTGACCTCTTTGGGGAAACCGAAGGTTTTGTCTGTGCAATTGCTGACAAGGTCATAATGACGAACAATTACCGGAAATATATTCTGAGGGATGGCACGGTCGACATTTGTCGAGCATGCCGTTGCCCCGGCGAGTCCCTCAGACATATAATTTCCGGTTGTTCGCATTTGGCCAACGGCGAGTACTTGCACAGACATACCCTCGTAGCCATCCTCGGATCCTCGGATCATCCATCAGCAACTTGCTCTTCAATATCGTCTTGTTGAGTCTGAAGTGCCGTACTATAAGTATACGCACCGGCGCCAATTCTCGAAAATGGTCGTGATACGCTCTATTGGGATCGATCTGTCATCACGGACAGGACTATAGTTGCCAATAAGCCTGATATCGTGTTGACAGATCGATCTCAACGCCGGGCAGTGCTCGTCAACGTCGCTATCCCGCATGACGAGAATCTCGTGAAGGCCGAGAAGGACAAGCTCAGCAAGTACCTTGATTAGGCTCACGAGGTGACCGCCATGTGGGATGTTGACTCGACGATCATTGTTCCGATAGTTGGTCTCATAGCGAAGAGTCTCGACCAACACCTCAAGAGACTCTCGCTAGATGGCTGGATCAAGGGCCAGATACAGAAGGCAGTACTCCTCGACACGGCACGTATTGTGAGGAGGTTCCTCTCTCTGCAGCCCTAACCACCTAGCTTGAGCCCTGCCACGCAGCCGGCGGCACTCGTAGGTAAGGTTTATTTTTTGTATTAGTATTATTATTTTACTTTTATATTTAATACTTAATGCAAAAAAACTAATTTACAGAAATTTTAATAAATATCTATGAATAATAATTATATTTATTTGCTCCCACAATGGTTTGCCTATGATCTAGTTATTGCTATGAAATTTGAAGTTTGTTAACCATATGATGATGACCGGCTGATATGATGATGATAATGATAGTTTATTTATAAACCAGATAGTGCCAAAAAATGAGAAAAAAACGGTTGATTGTAGGCCACATCTACCTTTTTTCAGAACAGACTTAAAAAACCGTAAAATCCTACCGTAACCACAGCCTTCTTGTTAGGCTTAGTGGCGTCCACATCGGCACTCCTCTCCCACCCTTCTCCATAGAGCACGAACTGGAACTTCGAGTTGTTCATTACGTTCTCCGTAGGGCCTTCCCGGGTGACCATGCCGAAGGAGAACAGTCTTGGATAGCGAAGGAGTAAGTTCCTCGTGATGGAGGTGCAGGTCATGAAGTAAATGAGAGCTCCGGCGAGGGTGGTGAGAAGGGTGGTGGCGAGGGAGGGGAGTTTCACGTAGGGCTTGAACTGCACGGGACGCTTGTGCTCGGCCTCGTAGAAGTAGCGCTGGGTGCGGTACACGATGGATGCGTCGGAGCCAGGGAAGGGCAGGCACCAGCGGCCGTCATGTTTGTGGATTGTTGACCTGACGATATTAAATAAGAGCGTTAAATATTCAGTTGAAAAAAGCCTTTTGCTGGATGGTTTTGTTATGGTGGAATAAAATAAAATAAAAACAGTCATGTGCGTTTCAGACTTAGACAATTGATGATTTCCATGCCATTATTGTATGCCGTCAAACCACTTTTTCTGACAAATTTGTAAATTAATTACACATGCAACACATTAATTGTGTAATGGTTAAACTATGGCATAAGTATTTATTGTAGTAAAATCATTTTACAAAATAAAGTTATTTCAATTTCCATATCAATGCTTGTCAAGTAATAGTAGTTTAGGTGACTCAAATACTCAAATACTCAAACGTTTATTGCATTCCACAATGTGTTGGCAGATGACAGGCTAACTTAAGCTATTACAGTAATAAATATAATTATTATAACTTAATTATGGACCCTGTTGGGCACAGCAACATTAACGGTGACGGTTGCGTAATGCTAATTACGCCGAGTCGCGTACAATACTTTATCTACACACATACTATAAGTACTCTAAGATGGGTTCGGAAGCCGAAAGGCACATGACCAGCATCTGTGGTAGTAGGTGACAGCGATGACAGCAGTCACGTAATTTGGAAATTACGTTATCGAATATTGTAAGGTAATGAGATCCAAATTTGGAACATCTTCCAAAATTAACAGCTGTCATCGCTGTCACCTACTACCACAGGTAATGCTGGTCATTGCCTACGGGTTTTGAACGCATAATAGAGAACTTATGATATGTGTGTAGATAAAAACCTTTATTGAACAGGGTTATGTAAAATTGTAGGTACAATTTTTCATATTTTTTTACAATTACGGTATTGTCATTTTTAATTTTTACTGATCAGAAATATGTAGAAATGTAAAATATGGATTTTAATTAGAAATTGTACCTAACACCATATACTGGGTGTCCCTAAAACCAACGTCAAAACTGAAAGGGCTAATAGAGCAGCTAAAAAGCTAACGATTTAACCCCTATGTATGTTCAGCGATTGTTACTAGTTTCGGAGATATTGATCATTTTAATCAGAATTTTTGTTATTTTTCCTTATATCCATGTCACGAAACATCAATAATTTCATGTTTTATTTCATAAGTTTTTAGTCGTATCATACATAATTAGAATCATTACGAATCAGAGAAGTTTTTAAACCTATTTGCCCGTTTTTTTTACAGTTTTTTTTTCAGTGATCGCATAAAGTTGTTTTTTCCATACAAAGTGCGAAGCAAATACCTAATGCGGAGAAAAAACTTTGGTACTTTAAAAAAAAACTGGAAAAAAACGGGCAAATAGGTTTAAATACTTTGCGTGGACATAAGGGAAAATTACAAAAAAATCAGATTAAAATGATCAATATCTCCGAAATTAGTAACAATCGCTGAACATACATAGGGGTTAAATCGATAGCTTTGTAGCTGCTCTATCAGCCCTCTCAGTTTTTGCGTTGGTTTTAGGGACACCCTGTATGTATGCTCAAAAATATGATCCTCCTTCTTTGGCGATCAGGTAAGGATAGAAACAATCTTCAGCGAGTACATACCGCGGCTGCAGTTTAGGCTTGAAGCTCGGCAGCCGGCCGGGGTACAGCTTCTTCCTCAGCGGCGGGAGCTCGTTGGAGTGAGAGATCCTGTTTGAAATAAAAATTACCAAGAGCTGGAAAACCTGGGTAAATATCATTACTAAACCTTTAATTTACAGCCGAAATAAATAAATAAACTAAATCCCTAGTGGTGAGAATGACGCACCCGTTTTTTTAAGTTTCAAGTTCTAGATATCATAAATTGTGACAATACATTGATCAATATTGGTTTATGAGATACATCGAGATGAGTAATATGGAGTAAATTTACTAGCGCTTTGGCCGAGACCATAATTTTGATCACATACACACATACACAGACTAAATTAATTACCTAAGCGTCCTCGTAAGCCCTTCGTAAGAAACTAATTTTAAAGTAATTATACAATTTGATACAATATTCCTTTTTAAAGTAGGTAAATAAATTTGATGTGGGCATTATTTTAAAATTTAAATGTTTGTAAACATAGTTACCCATGAACCAGGGACTCCCATGTGCCGTAGTGTATGACACCGTTCGATGCAATTTCGCTCCTGAATTCGGTCGGCACTTCAGAGCTCATGTAAGACTCCACAGAATTCAATGTACCTGTAATACAGTGTCAATTTCATTAAAACCACGTGAATAGCCAGTCCACCAGTTTGTAAGTGGGATCTGAGACCCAAGACATTCGCATCCTAAAACTGCAAATGCGTAGCTAAACATAAGGACTAAGTTGGAATGCCTCTGTGCTAGTTTACTTGATCTTTAAAGTTGGCAACGCGCAACCTGAGATTTACTTTACTTAGTAATGTAGTTATTTTTTTGTTCTTGCACATTTTTCTTGTGTATATCGCCCATCGTGTCCACTGACCTTCAAAGTGCTGCTGCATGTAGACCAGCCCCATGTCGTTCGGGATGCTATCGAAGCCGCAGGCGCTGACAACGTAGATACCCGCGTCCTTGGCCGCCTGGTCGTACTTTAACTGCATCGTTTCGATGTACTGAAATATATTATTTCATGTAAACGAGCGGAGAAGATAATATAAGAATCAATTTTTCTCCTCTGCGAATGTAAGGATTTTCTTATCTTAACACATTGCCAACCTATGAAATAAATTCCAAACCACACTCCAGCGTAGCAGCGGCAAATAATACCATGGTACCCGACACGAGATGCCCGTACTGATGACGTGAATCATTGCTCAAAAATTGCCATTGTGAGTGCACCATGATTATTCCATAAATTTCGTTTTTTCCAGCCTCGGCCATAATGTAGTCAGGGGCATTCCCGGTAGCCCACCTCTAGGGTGATATTCGTTTGCGCGTTCGACGCGTAACTACCTAAGCGCTGCACGCTGTAGGATTAGCTAGCTGCAATGAACAAGCCAAAATGTTCTTAAGTGGACGACCGCGAATATCCCTGACTATACTATTTGAATTCATAGAAATTCGAATCGTTTTAAGATTAAGAGTAATTCATTCGATTCTATATCGTTAGTTTACACAATAAAATAAATAGGTAAAATGATCTTATTAAGTTTTTCAAAAAATACGGTTCGTCGCGAATTGCATCACAAAAATTGGATACCTAGCAAACATTGCAGGATTTGCTGCATCCATTTTGATGAATCGTATTATGTCATCTCAAAAAGTGAAAGACATTATTTAAAAGTCATAGCAGTCCCGGATTGTACAGTACGTTGTCAACATTTATTTACAATAATATGGATAATATTTTAATGACGTCGATTATCAGGCGTCGAGTGGTTTATCAGTTTTATCACACATCTATTAGATCCCTGAGCCTGCTTAAATGATCGATATTGATCGATATAACCAATTGCAGATTTTTGTCTCAGCTTGGTCTCAGCCTATGGTTGGAGTTGGATAATACGGTGTTTTTGCTTAACGAAATCGGGCTAATGGTTAAAATGTTTCAATATTTGACTAATTGGAAGTATATAGTAGTGGTGGTAAGACCTTGTGCAGGGTCCATCCGGATGGCTACCATCATCTTATCCAGTAACCCAACGCCAAGCAACAGTGTTCGAATTGCTGTGTTCCGGTGCGGGGATAAGACAACCGATGAAATTACTAGCATAGAGGCATTCCATCTTAAACCTCAGTATTGCAGTTTTGTTATTGTAGTCTTGTGATTTCAAATGTATATGGGTCTCTGATCCCACTTACCATCAGGTGGCCTGAGTGCTCGCGTGCCTTCTATTTGCCATAAAAAAAAATATGCATGGAAATAGTTGGCCTAAATCTTAAATTGATAGTCTCAAAATGCCCATATTTCAAATAAGACTCATATACCAAAAAGTTCGTAATGACTTTGACCCAATACCTCTGTTTCCCAAAATACCTGAATACTGATACGATTAAATCCTAGAATTACTTGAAACTAAATACATTTTGGGATAAACGTGTTATGAGTTTTAGTCATATTAGAATTTCTGAATTTAGTCAAAAATGGTACAAAGTCGTTATGAGATTTAGATGTATTGGTAACAGGATATTATGAAATAAAGTCGAAATGAAACCTACTCCTTTAGATTCTTTTATCATTAAAGTAATCTCATACAAATATTTCTGTCAAATCTGTGTCTAAACGATACTTCCGATTAGGTTTTAGTAAGAGGCATCTAATGGAGCATTATCCATACATGTCCATACTAATATTAAAAATAGTAACTCTGTCCGTCTGTTTCTCATGCTACCTTGAGGACATAGGATACATAGCGCTTGTTTCACAATCAACAAGTAAAGCATATTTGACAGATAAATATACCCCTTTCGCTTTCTTACACTTGAAAATATTCAGGGAGAGAGCCAACTTTAAAAGGCAGATAAATTTACTCGTAGATAGTAAAACAGGCCCTCAATAAAACAAAAGACGGAATATTTAATATACTTGGGAGCAAAGAACTCGAGCCACTTTCTACGGAAATTCAGTATAAGTGGCTCGATTTCTTTACACCCAAGTGTAGCTCATGCATGAGGAGTAAAGTAAAGTAAACAGACTTTTTAATGCGTTTACATAATTAATTAATGAAATATTAATCTAACATTAAACTCAATTAATGACTAAGGTCTTTACTAACCAACTTCATTTGACAAAGTACTTCTGTAGGTATTGATCGGACTATTAGGTAGCCGATCAACAACCTTTCTAGATAAATCTTTTTTCCTTAAAAACACACGTCTTATATAAATCAAACAAACGCAGTGCTAAGAAATGCTTAGTAAACGCCGGGGAAACAAACGGTTGTGCGATCTAAAGCCCCCCATACATGTACAGGCCGATGTGTTCGGGCCGAACTGCGTCAGTTCCGCCTGACCGGATCGAGTCGCCATACATGTAAAGACCGATGTGTTCAGGCCGAACTGCGTCATTTCCGCCTGACCGGATCGAGTGGCCATACATGTAGAGGCCGATTGGTTCAGGCCGAATTGCGTCAGTTCCGCCTGACCGGATCGAGTGGGTTAGGTTCGTAAGGACTAGATTGCAAAACGACTATGTAAGCAAAACGTCATTGTTGCATAACAACCAACTAAGCAAAACGCCTTTTTTGTACAATGCCCTAGTAAGCAAAATGTCTAGGTTGTAAGTAATGCCTAATTAAGCATAATCCAAATTGTAGGTACATGGCCTTAGTTGTAATATGATATGACTCATTAAGCAAAGTGTCTGGATAGTATAAGGTCTTGGTTTTAAATCGTCTAGGTAGCAAAACATCGTGATTGCATAATAATATATTCGATTAATTTTAATATAAGTAGCCATTTTTTTATGAATAGGTATATAAAGAGTTCCTTTACAAACCACGGTTTGTGATTTCCTTGTCATACAAACATCTAGTCGTTTTGCCACTTAGACGTTATGCATTTTTGACGATATGCCTACCTAGTCGTTTTACTATCAGTACGTTCTGCATACGTTGGCGTTTTGCAACTGGGACATTTTGTTATTTTGGGCGTTATACAAACAAAACGTTATAGAACTAAGTCCAATCTTCAACCCAGGCATTGCATTCTTATGAAACTACGTCGTTTTGCTTACATGGTCGTTTTGCAATCTAGTCTTTACGAACCTAACCCGATCGAGTGGCCATACATGATCAGTTTTTGTAACGGGCAATCGTTCAGGCGGACGGATGCGATTTGCCTTCAGGTCAAATTACACATACACGATGCTATTTTGCATCCGGTCAGTTAGACCTGAAGGTAAAACTGATCATGTATGGAGTTGTCCGGTCAGGTAAATCGTTCAGGCGGACGGATGCGATTTGCCTTCAGGCCAAATTACACATACATGATGCTTTTTTGCATCCGGTCATGGAGTTCTGTACACGATTTTTTTGAATTTGTTTGTTTCATATATTTTTTTATCCAAGAACGTACCGACCTTGTAACTTCAAACTATGTACATAGGTAATTTTAAATATAAAGCATCAAAATCAATATCGTAAAAATCGGACTAGGCTTAAGGGGAGAGAAACGTTACAGCATTTTGTATGAAAATTGTCAGGTAAGTACAGTACAAGTTCCATTATTATGGCTGAAGTAAAATGGTATCTATTATCTGTAAATAATTTTTGATTTATTTCTTCGCAGTATTTGTGAAAAGCACTATGTAGGCCTCGGTGGAAAGGGCTTTGGACTAGAACAAGAGTCTAAAGTCTAAAGGTATACTTACACAGGATTTTTTTGAGCAATAATTAATTGCTAGTCAATGATAGGAGTCTTACACTAATTTGGTGTAATTTGACGTTTTTGTTACATAAAATGGCGGTTATAGTGACGACCTAGTGGTAGTAATCATGTTTATCGATAAACCAGATTACGAACTGCATAGAGGTTTATTTTGACGTTATAGTAATTAACAGTAACGAT
Organism: Acleris literana; assembly: GCA_946894065.1. NCBI lineage: Eukaryota > Metazoa > Arthropoda > Insecta > Lepidoptera > Tortricidae > Acleris > Acleris literana. The sequence continues at coordinate 24,845,452 of OX335669.1, forward strand.
TTAATTGCGAATATCTGAATTACGGTTTAAGGCTTAGGGCCGAGTTCACCAACAATTAAACGGACGGTTAGCGGTTTAACGGGTGTCAAATTTATTGATTAACAGCTGATTAAGAATTAACCGTCCGTTTAATTGTTGGTGAACTCGGCCTTAGTGTTTTATTTTTATGATAACCATACATCGAGGCCTCGTGGCATTTAGGTAGCATTTGACGTTTCTGACAGACTTCTACCTTTCAACCATATATGTATGTAAACTCTTTATTTCACATAAACAATTACAAAACATTTTGCATCACTATAGATAATGTATATAGGCGAACTTACCCCATATGGGATCTCTACCAGTTAACCTTGGAGTAGAATAAGCCAGGATAATGCAAGAGGATAGAAAATTTACAAAATAATAGATAAAAGAAAAAAATGGGTACATACATCTGAAAAACAGACATTATAAATGTTTTAAAAAACAAAAAGTTATTTTTTGCGTTTTTTGTTTTTTAAAACATTTATTTTATTTTATACTTTTTAGTGATCATAATACGCTGTTATGTAGTCCCACTTCTAAGTTGAAATGAAACTTTAAGTTATTTCAAGCGCGCCGCAAGCAACGCCGCGGGAATGTCATAGTCATATTTCAATAACCTCCTTTTTTGAAGTCGGTTAACAAGTGTTACCGTTTCCTGTCACCGGGGGCGCCACCAGGCCCGGCAATGCTCCCGCGCACCGACAGATATTCGTACTCGTACAATTATTTATTAATAACTGTTCGATTATATATAAATTATTTAATGTTAAATTTATAGACTGATTTATTATACGTTATCGATTATTTGATGCATTGTATTATAAGTGGATGGTACTTTGACTCGATCAGGCCTATTGCTATTGTATAAGATTAATATAAAAAGAGTGGCGGGTCGTTTTAAAACGTTCTTACTGATTCTGGCTTGCTGTTGTAACGCTGTCCAAATACGTTAAAATATACGGTGTGGAACGAGCTGAATTTTGTATTCGTCAAAACCCCTGTCTTCCATCCTGACCCAATAAGTGTCTTAATACTTCAGAAGTGGGATGAAACATGTTCGGCCCATAATTATATCAGCGGGTTGGGCTGCCGAAAAAGAACGCGAATCGACTCGGCAACATCTGAAGACGCCAAAGTGAAAAAAAAAAATTTTTTGCCATCCTCCGTACACGCCTGCGGCCTCCCACCATACAAGAAGCGCCGCATTTCTCCGACTAAAGCTGATGTAATTCTGAAGTTCCGTCCAGATGACCAGACAAGCAATGTTGTTGGTTGACTTCATAAGATCGATCGTCTCGGCGACGTTTACGCATGGGATCACAAGGATCGCAAGTTCGTTATGCAAATCTGCCTTCGCGGATTCGCCAAAGGTATGAAAATCTGAAAGACGACAAGCTCACGTAGGACAAGTGGAAGAAAGCACTAAAAACTGCTTTTCCACATTCAACCAATTATGTGAAACGCCTCGAGCAAATGTTGTCACGGAGTAAACAGATTTGGAGACTATGACCAAGTACCTATTACCACGAAAAATTGTCCTTGGTCAAGAAATGCAACATTTAAGGAAAAAAAACGCCATATCATGCATCATAAAAGGATTGCCGCACGAGTTTCGGGCAATCGCTAATGCTTGCAACTGCGATACACCGGAGCAGTTTCACTATGGCTATCCGTCATCATTAGAAAATTTCAACACGCGTAGAAGCAGCGTACAATGCTAGAAAGTCTACATGGAAGAAAGAAGCCGGCGCATCAAGCACAGGCGGGACCCAACAACTACTACTGAAGATCTGTTACACCTGCCGGAAACGGATTTAAAAATAATCAGGTCAGTAATGTCTGTTCTATTACCTATAATATTTACTATGATATTTACAAAAGAAAAGTCTGTGTGAATTGAAAAACCTCCGTTAGCGTATATCGATACTATTATTAGAAACTCAAGATCTAAACCTCGTTATAAACTCATCGTCTGTGGTTATGAGAGGTTTCGGAGGTAACCATTCACGCTCTCTTGGTTCATGTGATATAACTGTGTGTATACACCACTGCTGTGTGCTTGCTGTGTGCTTCCTGTGTGATTGCTGTGTGCCTACGCTAAAAGGTGCTATGGAAATTACAGGGTACAAATTAGTCGACATAGATATTTAATTTGGTTAAACAATGATTAACAAGCCAAATATTAGTTAGATTACTACAGCAACTTCAGCGAGCTTCGTTGAGTCTTGTGCATTAAGTAAAGTACTAGCGGACATCCAGTTAGACAGGCGCGATGTTGTTACAAAATTTCCCGTTTGTTTAAAACGTGACTGTGTAATACCGAAACGAAGTTATGTTTACGTCGAGGTAAACGTAGACTACCCTCATTGTGATGGGAATACTTATACAACATGCATTTTTATCGCGAGCAGTGTCCGTTCAGTTTGGGGGTACTTTGTACGGTATAACATTTCGGATGCGATAATAAACAAGGATCATTGCTATTTGAAGGTTTTAAGGTTGGCAGTGAAGATATTTGTTGGAAAGCCGATAAGTTACTTTGCTAGGGTTCAATTTATACCGGTAGAAAAGTGTAATTTACTCGGTATGTGGAAAATTACTCTGCTGACGATATAATAAGGTTGTGTGATATCGACGTAGGCCAACTTAGTGAAATAGAATGTGATCGGTTGATAACAATGCTCAATGTATATTCCAAATCATTTGCTAGGAGCACTAAAGACCTTGGCTGCACGAGCCTGATTTTGATGAGTATTAAGACTTCGCTAGCCCTGTGGTGCAAGTTTAAAAAAAAAAGGGGGTGACTATAGGCTTTGCGTAGATTATAGGGCATTGAATACGCGAACTGTTAAAGACCGTTACCCACTACCTCACGTCGAAGATCATGTTACGAAACTGTCTGGAAAGTCATTCTTTACGAGCCTTGACCTAGCTCAGGTTTATCTAACGCCCCGGCAGCATTCTCACGGCTAATTCAAATGACTTTGTGTAACGTTAGCCAGGATATTGCTCTTTATTAGATGACGTCATGATTCCTACCGTATCTGTTGAAAAGGGACTCTATTTGTTAGAACTGGTTTTACAGTTTTTGACAGAAGCCAATTTAAAGCTGAACTGCCATGAGATTACTGCAGGAACTACAACCAGGACAGGCTAAAGTATATTGCGTAGCACAGTACAGACGTCCTCGTATTGCACGTTGGTGGCTCACCATTCAAGATTTTGATTTAGAAATCGAGTACAGATCCGGAGATCGAATGAAATATGCAGACGTACTAAGTAGGAACCCCGTGTCATGCGCTGTGCTTATGATCGACAGTTCTGATTGTTGTCTCTCCAAATGCATGATGAGGGTATTCCAAATACCTATGTCAGCTTAGCGAAAATACCGATAACCCGGATATTGTGCAAAACAACACCGCAAAAGACGGTGTACTTTATAGGAAAACGGTTGCGAGAACGTTTCGTGATAAGTACCTAAATTAGCAAAATACTGCTTAATGCAAAAACTGCACGATAAAGCGGGTTACTTAGGGTTTGAAAGTGTGAACAGAACATTTATTCATATTCATATTCATTTATTCATTGTCATCACATGGCACAGAAGTTGTACAGATTATTGTTAGTATCTTTTAAACTTAAGAATAGGTTAGCCCATGCGATACCCTCCAAGGGCACCACAATGCAAGGGCACTGCACTTATGTACTTAAATCTAAACTAAAAATAATGTCAAATACGTTCAATTAATTAATTAAATTTTCATGGCATAGAAGAGATTTACCTAAGGCGCAATTTTGGTTCCCAAAAACGACAAGATTTATACGTAAGTAATTATATCAATTCTGTTTACACTGTGCATTCGGTAAAGGTAATTATGGCATGTCAAAAGGCGAGTTGCACCCTATAGGTATATACCGCGGTGCCCATGCATACTTCACATGCCGACCATTCAGGGCCGTTCGTAAAAACTCGCAAAGAGAATGCCTACATTTTAGTTGTTATAGATTCATTAACACAATTTGCCTTTGTAAAACCTGCTCGCTCGGTAGAAAGTTTTAAATTATTAAAAGAAACAATCACTCCACCACTGTGCCACTCCATGTCTTCCCGTGGATGTCGTAAGAGACGACTAAGGGAATAAAGGCTTGTAGTACTGTTAGGCGATGGGCTTGCAACCTGTCACTAATACGCTGGTAAACATCTTAGCCTAATTTGTGCAAATTGTGGTTATAGAATTATCAACAAGTTTTTAGAGATGTTTGTAATTCTGTAGCTCTGCCTACCCCACTCTGGGAACGAAGGCGTGAGATTATGTACGGTCAGCTGCAAAATTGCATGGACACCTTAACGTCTATAATGCTGTGAACACGTGATGCCACGTTCGTAAGAAACAACCTAGATGGCGTTGTTAATTGAACAAGTTATATTGTTGTTTGCTTCAACTATATGACGTTTTAGTATTAGAATCGATAATTTCACCACTTAACTAGAAGGGCCGTTGGCTTAGTTAGTTGGCACTTCGATTTCGCGGAGTCAGTCCGTGGGTCGGGAGATCGATTCTGCTTACAATATCTTTTTTAATTTATCTTGTTTCACATAGTAATTAATAAACGAATGTATTATCTTTTGAAATAATAGTTTCAAGAAATAATACAACTTTTGTTATTTGAAATGAAAAATCTTTATTCCTTGTATAACATTTTAATTCAGTGAACTGTTTAGATAGTTTTTTTTTACAAATTACCTTTGTAACAATGAAACGACTACCTACTACTTAACTTTTATTACTGAGGTAATAGCTTAAGTTTCGTTTCCGAAATCAGAAAGAAGATTGAAGCTATTAAACCACAATAACATATAGTAATTATTAACACATATTTAGAGACCGGGTTACCTTAACTGTCAAATGCATTATGTTTAACTATGTTATACAGTTAGGATCACTTATATAAGGATAATAACTGAAATTTCGTGTATAAATGGTGTGTGATTTGTTTGACTTTAAATATTTAAAATAAGATAATTAACTGCTATAAAATAGTATAGACACGTAAAAAAAGCGAAAATAATTGTCACTTTTGTATTAATTACTTACGTTAACCCGATCTCCACTTGACCACTGTATTACTATATACTAAACTTTAATACCTAGTATAACCCCCCCTCTGTTCGATTACCGCTTGCATTCGGGAACGCATTGAATCGATAAGATTCTGACACAGATTGGAACCTCGAATACTATCCCAAATTTTTGAACAATGTTCTTCCAAGGCGTTCGGAGTTCGCTCATTCTGGTGATCCCAACGTTGGACAATAATACCCCATAAATTTTCGATAGGATTTAAATCCGGTGACCTGGAAGGCCAGGGAATAACCCTTATATTATTGTGCTGACTAAACCACTCCCGCACACTACGTGAACGGTGTATTGGGCAGTTATCTTGCACAAACGTTATCACCGGCAACTCCTCCTCTGGATACACGTTGCGAACGGTGGGCAACATGGTGTCCTCCAGCATTTCCACATAATGAACACTGTTCGCTCGACTGGGAAGTTTAACCAGTTCTCCTGGGTCAGCCGCACTCATCCATCCCCACATATTTACGGTTATTCGACCAGATTCCATGTTGGGCACTACATGGTTGTCATTATACCGGGTATTGTTTCGGCGCCACAAGCTTAATCGTCCGTGTTGGCTGGATTTAAAAGTCTTTTCATCCGTAAAGATGACATTGCTCCAGTCGAAATCTAGATACTCCAAAGCGAACTCTAACCTTGCTCTTTTATGGCTTTCTGTTAGCAAGGGTTTGACAGCGTGCCTACGATGATGCAGACCCTCACTATGTAAAACACGGCGAATAGTATCCGCACTTGTATTGAATAAACCAGCGTAGTGGGTTGTTGGTTTGAATCCGTCTTCCTCATAATCCCTCACCATGGCTTGACGCTGGGATGTGCTTATGAGTAGTGGTCTTCCCGTTCTTTGCCGGGGTAGCAAAGATCCCTCCTCTTCGAACCGCCGTACCCATAAAACAACAGTTTTCCTCTGTAAAAAAAAACGGAAACTTCTAATAACCATTAAAGATATAAAAAAGATGAAATAGAAAATATTTTTGTACAAATCTGAGTACTTAAATAAATTACTACTTACGTTCACACCGGTTTCTCTTGCAATTTCTGACAAATTTCTGCCTTCACTGTGCAAGGCAATTATTTGCGATCTTTTGACCAGGTCAATATTGCAACGAGAAGTCATTTTTTAAGAAAAATTTAACGAAAGTAAAATCTACACAAAAAAGGCAATCGATTAAGCAGCTAACGAACGAACGAGCAAAGTCTTTGTAATAATCAGTGTGGTATTTATAAATCTTTAGTCTACCCTCCTTATAGTAATATTAACCGTGTTTCTATTTCATTGAATGCGAAAATAACCAAATCATAATAAACTATTAATTTCGACTTCATATTCAAATGTGTGATGGTCCAATGGCGTATAACGCCGCTCTCACTCACGACTCCGAGTATCGCGGGTTCGATTCCACGCAATGGAAAAAGTGTTTTTGGTAATTTAACCTCTTAGTTTGGAATTGACTAACATTTCATACTTCTAAAATCTTCTCTATACTAAAATATAATAAACGATAAAATAAAGAAAAAGTGTTTGGCTCTGGTGTCAGTATGAGGAATAAAGTATTTTTTAATTTTGTTTTTTTACAACAACGCCATCTAGTACGATCTTATTGAACCACTACGAGCGTGAGGCGTCAGTTTGCACCTCAAAGCATTATCTTTATGAACTGTCCATGCACTTTTGCAGCCCACTGTATGTGTATGTATGTAGAAATAATTACTCAGTTTGGAGATCCCGTACGAGTAATTACGGATTGGGTTAAAGCTTTTACCAGTCGTTACTTTAAGAAATGCAATTTAAACACATATTATATATGTCCGCGTTCAAACGGCAAGGTCGAGCGAGTTAACCGTACACTGTTAAACAGTTTAAACACTAGGTATGTCGGAGACCAAGTGTAGTGGGACCACAAGCTTGCCGGCGTCATGTGGGGCATCAACACAGTCCACATTCAACCACTGCAGTCGGCCCGTTCCAATCGATGTTCGGTCATAATAACTCTCGTTTCCTTCGTACCCGTCAACTGCTCCTAAAGACCACGAGTCCCCACAAAAGTCCTTACCGGCTAGAAGGGAAACTGCTAAGTTGCGCATTGATAGGAACATGACACTTATGAAAAGTAGGTTTGATCGAAAACACAATAAGTGCCTTAAGTATAAAGTAGGGCAATTAGTTATGTTGAAAGGTCGACTTCTTAAGATCAATCTGCCAATGTTACAAAGAAACTTGACGGTCGTTATAAGGCTCCGTATAAAGTTTGTAAAGCAGATCAGTCGCTGGATCGTTGCACCATAGTTATTATTAAAGTTATAAAGGGTTACAGGCGGTTTAGTGCTATATACGTGCCGAAACCTTACGACCTTATAAAACTAACATTTCAGATGACGATAGTTCAGGCAGCATCACCAGGTAGACAGAGACGACCTGATAGACCTTTTGGAAAGCTAAGTAGTTCCAAACGAGAATAATTGACTGACTATATTGTAATATAAATTTCTGTATCCATTTTTATATTTTTGTTGTTCGTAATAAATTAAGATATGAAATGCGAACAATTATAAAAAAAACAAAAAACCGCCTTCAAAAAGCAAAAAATAACTTCTTTAAAATGGTAGGTAAATAGGTCAGTCCAACTGAAGTCTGCTTTTGGTTAAAATATTGTTGGACGCCGACTTCAGTTGGACTGACCTATTTACCTACCATTTTAAAGAAGTTATTTTTTGCTTTTTGAAGGCGGTTTTTTGTTTTTTTAAACATTTATTTTATTTTATACTTTTTAGTGATCCTATTTATCCTGTTACGTAGCTCCACTTCTAAATATTAATAAGAAACTATAGAACATTTCAAGCTCGCCGCAGACAACGCCGCGGGAATGTCATAGTCATATTTAAACCTAAATGTGCTTCGTCATAGTTGCTCAACTTCCTTTATCGAAATATCTTATCGCCACACTTGAAATAGGTACCGTTAAGGAGTTCCGGTGGCCATCTATGGTCTTCATCATCAGTTCCACTTCACCATATAGTACTTTTCAAAAGCAAATGCATGAGTTACAGTGAAAAATACTAAAATCGCTATAGGTGTGCCTATAATATTTGAGGAGTTCTCTTGATTTCTCCATGATCCCATCATCAGATCCTGACGCGGTGACAATGGGACCAACTAGAAAGTATACCCATTCGAACAACGAAAAAATTTTTCAAATCGGTCCAGTGGTCTTCGAGTAATCGGGGAACATACATATATAAAAAAAAAAAAAAAAAACCCGACGAATTGAGAACCTCCTCCTTTTTTTGAAGTCGGTTAAAAAATAGGCAATTAATCAATGATGATGTTGAGATAATTATTATTTATTTATTTATTTAATCTTTCTTGCACAAAATAATTCACTTTATAGACAAAAGGCGAACTTAATGCCGGAAGGCATTTTCTACCAGTTATAGATTCTATATTGTCATAGATTGGGAAATAAAAGAATATAATGGAACTGGATTGTAGGTATTTACTTTAATTTCACTGTTTAACAAAGTATAAAAGCAATCTGACTACGTGAACTGATCAGTAACAACTTAGCTGAACTGCAGAACTGTGTGAATAGGTACCTAAAAAAAACTGTGTGATTAATGTACCTACTCGTGTCTACTGTGTGACTAAATGCACTGTGTGACTAAATGCACTGTGTGACCAATGCACTGTGTGACCGATGCACTGTGTGACCAATGCACTGTGTGACCAATGCACTGTGTGACCAATGCACTGTGTGACCAATGCACTGTGTGACCAATGCACTGTGTGACCAATGCACTGTGTGACCAATGCACTGTGTGACCAATGCACTGTGTGACCAATGCACTGTGTGACCAATGCACTGTGTGACCAATGCACTGTGTGACCAATACACTGAGTGAATAATGCACTGCGTGAACAATGTACTGTGTGAATAATTAACTGTGTGAATAATTATCTGTGTGAATAATTAACTGTGTGAATAATTATCTGTGTGAATAATTAACTGTGTGAATAATAAACTGTGTGAATAATAAACTGTGTGAATAATAAACTGTGTGAATAATAAACTGTGTGAATAATTTACTGTGTGAAGAATTTACTACGTGAATAATTTACTGTGTGAATAATTGACTGAGTGAATAATTTGCTCAGTGAATGGTTCGCTTAGTGAATGATTTACTAAGTGAATAATTGGGTGAATAATCACATAGTAACGTCACTTAGACTGTGTGACACCAGCTTATCAAAAGTGTTGAAGGTCTCACTCTGACACACTGCCAACTGTCTAGAACATTATTACTGCGATTCAATTATTCTTTTTAGGGAGCTGCCTTGAAAGATGTCCGAGAGTCTTCAAGCCGTGGGTCACGGCCGCTCCAGGATGGCCGAGTGTTACCGTTTCCTGTCACCGGGGGCGCCACCAGGCCCGGCAATGCTCCCGCGCACCGATAGATATTCGTACTCATACAATTATTTATTAATAACTGTTCGATTATATATAAATTATTTAATGTTAAATTTATAGACTGATTTATTATACGTTATCGATTATTTGATGCATTGTATTATAAGTGGATGGTACTTTGACTCGATCAGGCCTATTGCTATTGTATAAGATTAATATAAAAAGAGTGGCGGGTCGTTTTAAAACGTTCTTACTGATTCTGGCTTGCTGTTGTAACGCTGTCCAAATACGTTAAAATATACGGTGTGGAACGAGCTGAATTTTGTATTCGATCAAAACCCCTGTCTTCCATCCTGACCCAATAAGTGTCTTAATACAAGTAAATATTCTTCGTTGTAGTCGCTCAACTATCTTAATCGAGATATCTTATCGCCATCCTTGAAATCGGTACCGTTAAGGAGTTCCGGTGGCCATCTGTGGTCTTCATCATCAGTTCCACTTCACCAAATGATACTTTCTGAATGCAAATGCTAGACTCGTTACTAAAAATACTAAAATCGCTATATGTTTGCCTACAATATTTGAGGAGTTCCCTCAATTCCTCACGGATCCTCTCATCAAATTCAGATTTGGTGACAATGGGACCACCTCGAAAGTATACCCTATCAAACCAAAAAAAAAAATTTGAAATCGGTCAACAATTGACGGAGTAATCGGTGAACATACATAAAAAAAAAAAACACATACAGTGGAACGTATAACCTCCTCCTTTTTTGAAGTCGGTTAAAAAGTAATAAAATCTGCTTTAATAAAATAAATACATAGGTAATAAAATATACTAATATATACTACCACATAATTATGTAAACAGCAATTAAAATCGAAAACAGAGCAAAGGAACAACACTCACGACTCATTTTGTTCATTTAACCACAACTTCTTTAACTTTTCCTTAAATGAACCGACAGATCTAGATTGCCTCAAGCACTGTGAAAGCCCATTCGATAATTGGACAGAGTGTACTGTGAAAGATTTAGCATAGGTACGAGTCTTGTTGGATGGAACGGTAAGGGAAAGGTTAGCACTAGACCGAAGGCGGTGTCCACTACCATCGGCCAAAAACTAAACTTTTCGGAGAGATAAAAAGGAGAGGAAGAAGTGAAAAGTACATTGAAAAGGAGCGACAGAACATGCACATCCCTACGACGACGGATGGGCAACCACTCGAGTTGCACGCGGTATTGGGATACATGGTTATATTTCCGCAAACCATAAATGTATCTTATGCAAACATTTTGGAGACGCTCAAGCTTGTCAAGCAGTTCCTCCCTGAGGTCAAGAAACGCAATGTCCCCACAATCTAGGAGAGGAAGTAGTAAGGAACGAGCAAGAGTAAGCTGTGTGTTAAAAGGCAGAAAATTTAATAATATAATATATGATATTCGTGATACACAATTAATATTTGTTCTAAATTGTAAGAAGTTATTTTACGTCTTCTCTCTGTAAAAATCCACTTGGTGTACGAAAATGATCCTTCAACTTCGACGTAAGTGATCGGTAAGAAAAGCATTCTTCTGTAATGTTGCAGCGTGTTTTTGTTGGTGTTCCCTATGATTTCCACTTCTTTGTTTTGTAACAAGTTAAGCCAGAAGAATCGTCAGTCACACAGATACACTAGGTAAGACAACGCGCCTAGCCACAGCATGAGTGACAGGTTACGTGTGTGCGTGTGCACGCACATAGACGGCCATTTTGCATGTTTCACTCATGATTAACCGAGGTTACATCCATATTTTTTTAAGGTCCATGACTTAAATACCTACATAGAAAACATCCATGACTCAGGAACAATTTTAACCCAGGACCGCTAGCTTCGTAAGCAGGGACACTATCAACTAGGCCAGCGCGTCGTCAATATCTTGTTATCGTTATGACAATCTTAAACAAATTGACCTTAGTCAAAATTTAAAATATTTATTCGTTAAATTGGCCACATGAGGGTTCGTTTATACGTCGGTAATATGGATTGAATCTACTAGCGCTTTGGACAAGGAAGAAGATCATTGCGGAGAAGAAGCGCCGCAAGACAAACATTTTGAAACCCTTAAACAAATATTAGGAAACTATTTCCCTCTTAATTTATATTTTCCACTATAAATTAACAAAAAAAACCCGTTTCATTAAGGGTTAAGAATAGGCCGAAAGTATCTATCGTACCGTAAAACTACACAACAAACTAAACAATTTATTTATCGATATTTCAATTACGAACAACCCTATCTGTCTAAAGTACTGGTTAATTACGTACGAAAATATCTAAAATAAAACACAATCCTATTATAACGCATGATTAATCCTGGTCTATAGTTTAATAATTATATTATTACATACTGTAAACACGCAATATTGTTAAAACTGACCGATATTTCAATAAAAACTTGCAACTTACCGATGCAATGTTAAACTTTTTGACTTTTACTTTTCCTTGCTACGCTAAATCATTTTAATTACAATGTTCCTCACACCTGTGTGTATTTTAATGTTGGAATTTCGGATCGAAACTCCACTTATTTAAAAAAATTAACAAAAAACCCGACTGCAATTAAAAAAAATACTGAAAAGCGAAAAACAAGCTCTATAATCTAAAGAAAATTGCAAGAGCATGTACTTATTCATATTTATAACAATTTAAATTTAACTTGAATATTGGAAAAGGTGTTCCAGGCGGGGACAGAGCTTGTTTTTCGCTTTTCAGTTTTTTTTTTTATTGCAGTCGGGTTTTTTGTTTATTTTTAATAATTGAATATATTTAACTCTTTTTAGTTTTTATTAATAAAATAGTGGTTTAATTAATTATTACTAAGCAATATATGAGCTCTGGAGCTTAAATTTTTAATGTCGCGAAGCTACAAGTGACAAATTACAAGCGAAACTCTCTTTCTAGCGAAACGAGTTTATTACTTAACATTAGGGAATGCAAAATAACCGGTTACAACCGGTTTTAACCAGTTATTTTCATACAAAAACTTCCAATAACCGGTTAAATTGCATATTTTTTTGACTTTCCTGTCAACATAGTAGCATAAAAGTATTATAATGTATATGTATTTGGAATGGGCTATTTAATAGCTTTCATTTGATACCCATATTGTTATAATAATAAAATAAAAAAATCATGGCAAGGGTAGAACTGAAAACTTCACCTGACAACAAGTTTTACAGTTCTATCACAACCATGACAAAAAATATATCAACTAAAAGCTTATGATTACTTTGTCCCAAATAGCCCCGTGATTCCCAAATAGCCCCGTTTTACGGTAAGTATTTTTATGCCCGATCCTTTAGTTTCTTTAATCATTGGTTTTTTCTTTGCAATAATATTATGACTATGAAAGTGACAAGTTTTTACCTTAGCGATAATTAGATCTCACAGAAACTTTTGTCAAAACTGGTACGAGTAGACCACTATCTTGGCCGACCGTACTATTTGAATTCATTAAATAATTAATTCGATTATTGATAAAAGTTTAGTTTATCATGGCGTACAAAGTTTGTACTCCGAGACAGTTTTACCACTTATTACCACCCAAAATGAAATATCAAATAACATTGTTTGATTTTTCATTTTGGGTGGACTCAAGCGGTAAAATAGTGTGCTTGTTTTTAGTATAGACATTGTTGAATTTAGCTGTCTCGGAGTACCAACTAGTACGCCCACAGAGTCACATTCAACATAATCATAAAGATTTACTAATCTAGGTATTGGTCAAGAACCTCAAGGGGACGGCGCGTACGCAGTCCCCACTACCAAAAATAACGCGTCCGAGTTATCCACATTAGGGATAATCGCAAGGGTCAACCCAACCGCAGTGCAATGGGAGAGTCTCGCCCTGGGGGAACCGCCTATTTGATCACGGTGTCCCCTACGCCAGGTAAGTATGCTTTCCGCCGCTCTAAGGCGAGAAGGTCTATCTTTCTGGGGAAATCTTAACAGCGCGATGTAGCATTTACGCAGAACGTAACACCATCTGTCGGCAGATAAGAGAACTAAATACTAACGCCGAACGCTACCAAATCAAACATGGCTGTACAGACGAAACCAGTACAAACTTATTTGACCCGGTGGTGGCGGCGCTGTCGTCGACTGCATTGTATGAATGCGACGTATGTTTGTAGGATAGCAGCATTAGTTCCAGCCTCTACCACCGAGCCAGGTAAGTTTGTAGCATTCTATAATAAAAACAATTATATTGCTGTCCCTGACAATGCTACGTAGCCTGAAACTTATAATAGTTATAATCAACCATTATACAATTTGTAGTCGTTGATTTATTGAGAAAGTAAAAGATTTACAATGCATTATTAGCTGTAAGAATAAAGCAAGGCTTTGTCTTAATGACAACAGATGGCAACACGGATTGCAAATTAATAAGAGTGTCTTCACAGAATGCTTCTGCAAATATTTAAAATACTTAATGCTTAAGAATAATCGTGCAACATTAATATAAAAGTCTAAAAGCGACGACCCTTTTCATTCCGCGTTTGCACACAATAATTAGCAAAAAGCCTGTAATTGCAGATGCTAACCCAAATTCTACTAATAAGGACAAATGTGACGTTCCGCGGGTAAAGGTACCTTATGGCGGGTTTTAGTTTCGGAGATACGAAGTGTTTTATAAAATGGTACGAAAATAACTTGGTCTTTTTTGCTTATTCTCGAAGTATAGAAGGCTTAAAGTTTGATTATAAATATTTTTCAATGTATGATTTATGTTATTCAGCTAAAAATATAGCCAAGAATTTATTTTAAAATGTCATTTTTTTCAGAATGTATTTTGAAGAATATTTTCAAAAAAAAAACTCCGTAACTGCACAACTTAGGGAGTTGGTTGTTTTTGTTATTGATTGCTTATGAATTGTAGATTACAGGGATATTCTTAACTCCATACCGACCATAAGGTACCTTTACCCGTGGAACGTCCCAAATAGACTAATTACTATTAACATAAGAATAAATACACGTAAAAGCGAATCTCCTTTGACCAGGCCCCAAATGCCGCGCTTTAAATACCTAATTCCCCTTTCGCCCCGCTACGCCCCTCCTCTGTCGTCCGCGCCCAAAGTTAGGGCTGTCACTTGCGAAATATTTTATTCGGTTTATGGATGTGGTATAGAAGTTTAGTCACGAATTATTATTAATGTTTTACACGTGGAAACATTGTTGCAAAACGAGTTTTTTACATTTACGATAAATTAGGTAATAATACTTTTAGATGATATTAAGATTATCTCATAAAACTCCTTCATTCAATAAACTATTTCTAATGATTTTGCCGTAAATAGTCGTTCACTTTTTAAAACACTATCTTAGTTCAACCATAAACACTAAAATTAACACAAATACGAAACCCAATTCAAGACACAATATCAATATCTTGGTTAATATATATTCCGTGTGTGACGCTCCTGACTGACTAGACACCTCAGGTGTCGCCAGGCGGTAGGTATCTAACGCGCCGAGCGCGCGTCGGGAGCCGGGAGTTTCGCTTCTACGTGTTGTTATTATTTATTCTTATTTATTTATTTATTTCCACAATAATAGGCTTACAGTTTTATCCAAATCGCCTATCATGTTACATTGTAACATATTACAGAATATAAATAAATTACAAAATATTATACACACAATTCAGATATAAAATAATTAAAATGTATAACTAAAGAAACTAAAATAGTAGACGAGCACACAGATAGGTTTATTACAATTACAAAGCCAAGAAAGAAACACTACACAAGAATGTACATATGCTGAGTTTTAAGATGTGCCAGCGGTCGGCTAGCACGTCGGTATCCTGGAGCTCGGCAAGTAGCGCGTTTAACAGCTGTACCGCGCGGGCGGTCGGGGAGTTCCGGGCGCGGCGCGTCTGGAGCCCCGGCAGCGCCGCGAACAGCGGGTGCCGGCGGCGCGCCCCCGCGCGCACGTACTGCTCCGGGACGAACAAGCGAAGCTGCTCAAGAGCAGTTAGATTGTCTACCTGGTTACGCAGAAGAAGACAATAGTGCACTAACAAATGCGTTTTCCGTCTGTGCGTCTGTGCTTATAGCCCGACCATGCCCAGCACGAAGAGAGAGGGATATAGAAACGGGTAATACCCGTACATCCTCTTAAATAGGTACCTAGCAAATCTCCGTTGCACCCTTTCCAGCATAAGAGTGTACTTTGCTTCCATAGGGTCCCAGACGATACAATTAAATTCAAGCTTAGTACGGACGAAAGCATTGAATAGCAACTTTGCAACCTTGACACTTTTGAATTGCGCAGCTGCTCGCATAATAAAACCTAGAGATTTACATGCGTCTTTACATGTTTTAATGACGTGCTCATGAAAATCTAGCCTAGAGTCGAGATGCAAGCCAAGATCACGGATGCTATTTACACGACTTAGGAGAGTATTTCCTAAAAAGTATATCACTTCCACTGGCATACGGGATCGAGTAAATCTAATTACGTTACATTTGCTATTATTGAAATACAGTTTATTGATATGTGCCTAGTTCATCACAGAGTTTATGTCACACTGTAGAGCTGTACAGTCATCAGGTCCATATATAGCTGAGAACAGCTTTAAGTCATCCGCAAACAGTAGGCACTTAGCATAACGGACGACTGCCGGCAGATCGTCGACCATAATCAAAAATAGGGTTGGCCTAAGCGAACTGCCCTGACTTACACCAGATCGAGTATAGAAGTTTTCTGATGTAAAGCCCGATATTTGGACATATTGCCTTCGATCGGTAAGATAATTTGCAAATAACTTCACTAGGTCGAAGGAAAATCCGAAAATGGAGAGTTTGCGTAGGAGGACATCGTTATCAACTTGATCGAAGGCTTTTTGGAAGTCAAAGTACGCCGCATCCACTTGCCTAGACTTATCCATATGTTGAAGCACATAGTCCACATAGTTGATGTTATTAGTACAGGTAGACCTGCATGCTCGAAAACCGTGCTGGGAGTCGTCAAAGTAAGATGATGCTTGCAACGTGATGCGGCGATTGATGACATTTACAAAAACCTTCCCAAAGACAGACAAGATGGCAATGGGTCTGAAATCGGTGATATCCGCAGACGACGACGTTTTTGGGACAGGTGTAACCCTTGAAACTTTCCACGAAGATGGGTAAATACCCTTTGCAATTGAGAGGTTGAATATGAACAGCAAGGGCTTTTCTAATACAGACAAACAGTCTTTGACTATGAAACTAGGTACACCATCTGGCCCCGGAGATGAACTAGCTTTTAGCCTACGCACTGAACGACGCAGGTCATCTGAAGATATATGCGTTAAACGAATATCAGTGGGGCTCTGATGGGCTGCAGTACTCTGCATCGCTTCCTCAGTATCAAGTGTCGGCACATTAGGTTGAAACACAGAGCTGAAATGCCTGGCAAACGCCTCAGCGGCCTCCAATCCCACAACTTCTCTACCTTGGTATACATACATTCCTTGCGCTTGTCTCTTACTTCGCTTATTTTTTATGTATTTCCAGAAATGTGTTGGTTCGTGACATATATCTTGCTAAACATTCGCAACGTGCCGCTCATACCCGCTCCTAATAAGTAGCTTCACTTCGGATCTGTAGTAACGAAACAACTCGCGATTAAACTCTAGGCCTAAGCATTTATATTTTACCAAGTGAAAGTGCTTAAGTTTTATCGTCCTTATCACTTCCGGCGTATACCATTGGGGATACTGGTAACGACCAGAACGTTGGGATTGTGTTCACAATGGTACATGGGAATCGATAGCACCATTTAAGAGCCCATAAAATATTTCTGTAGCCTCATTAATGTCGCTTACTGTATACAATTGTGACCAGTCCAATATAGCTAAATCATGGTAAAGTGCGACTAAGTTAGCTTTACTAAAATTCCAACGGAACGCATGTGGAACAGACGCGGAAGTGTCAGACAAACATTTATCCGGTTGACTTGAGGTGGATATGGAAACATCTAGCGCAGGATGATAAGCGTCTAAGGGAACTAGAAAGTCGATGTTACGCATCACAGAAACTTCATCTTTCGGCATATTAGTTAACACAAGGTCCAGGATACCGCCGTAGGAGTTACATATATTATTACGCTGGCGCAATAGGCTATTTGACTAATTTTAGAAAACCTTTTTAAATGATTCTTTATGACATAAAAAGCACACTACATCGATATTTCCTTGAAATTCTACTGAATTATCAATAAAAATATATGTTAAAGTTTAAATCATCAAAACCGCGCTAAAAACGCAGTTTCTATCATGGCGCTGGCCATATGACAAGTGTGATGTCACACGTCAGTAAACAATAAACAATCATTTGAAGAGATACGCCGTTATGATGTGGTTACTAACCTGTGACGTCACCAGCATGTAACCACAGCTGCAAACCAATTCATAGCGTTTCTGCCACAGATAAGGTTTCAAAAAATATTACAATTTCTTTCGTGCAATTTCCAAAAAAGTATACTGGATTTAGTTTAAAATAAAGTTAAATATATTGTTTTACGCTATTATCTAATACGATGACCACAATTTGTAGTATATTTTCAATGTTGTCAAATAGCCTGTTGGCAAAAGCTCTTGAAATCTTCAAATTGGCAAACAATGTTTGAACTAAAAGAATTAAGGTTAAAATCACCTATAATTAACACATTTAGCAAAGAGAATCTACATACTGCATTTTCAATACATTCAAGTACATGCAAAAATTGGTTGTCGTTATAACCAGGAGGGATATAGACTACACAGAGTAATAACTTAATTGTTTTCCCAGACAACGTTGCAAATAAGACCTCGTCATTTCTGGATAAGCCGTCTATATTATCAACAACACTTACGCTATAAGTACTTTTTACTGCCAGTAACACACCTCCCCAGCCAGCATCACCGGCGCGGTCCCTTCGCAGCACAACGTAGTTTGGTGGAAATAGTTCGGCACTTTCTATTGAGGATGTTAAAAATGTTTCCGCTAATGCAATGATGTCTGGCTGGATTATTTCGACATTAGAAAGGAATACCGATGTTTTAGACCGCAGACCTCTGACATTTTGGTAATACAACTGTACCTTCTTGACTTTAGTTCCCATCTTGCTTTTGGACACGAAAATTCTGGCGCCAGGGTTTGACGCAGATATCCTCCGCCCAGTTTGCAGGATCTAACACCTGGTCTACCGATTTTGCAGGAACAGTTAATTTGAACGATGCGTAATTCCCTTTAGCTTTCAACGATTCTACTGAGAAAATGCCGTCACCGCAGATGGCTGTTAAATGGGCCCGCACTTGGATATCAGTAGTTCCTATTTTTACATAGAATAGGTGAACACTACGCTGTCTCTCCGATGCTTCCAGTTGCCCGTGGTGCCGGGGACCTCGCTTTACGTCGAGTGGTTTGCGCTGCCGTCTCTGGACGGTAGTATAGCCAGCTTGGTCATCCTGCGAGTGGTTGCCTGTGGCTGCCTCTACATTCTGTGAGGAGGCGTCATGCATAGAGAGGCTCCGCTCTACAGTAGATGGCGATTTAGTAGGGACTAGGTTCTCGTTTTTTTGCGATTTAGCCTGGCTCGTTACTTTTGCTATATCGCGGTAAGTAGGGGCTGTTTCTTTTTTTTGAGGTTCCTTAGGTGGCTCATTTGGCGTTACGGCAGAGTAGCTCGTCGAGAGAGTGTTGGGTTTGTGCTGACTATCCGTGGAACTAAGCTTTCCCTCAAGTGCATTGACTCTGGATTCCAAATGCGACATCGTTTGTGTTAATGCCGCCAGTTGCCCTGTGACCGCATTGCCAATTAAGATCGGCAGGCGCTCTTCTAAACACACTAGGAGTTCCTCTCTTATTAAGGTACGGATATTGTCTAGGCATACGGAATCGTCGACAAGTACGCTCCGATTAAGAATTTGCTGCTGTCGACGGTATGTGACGTATTCTGACGCATCCCTTGCAGATGTAGAGATTGATTGGTTGAGGTAGCTAACGTCCATAGACTCATCGCGCACCGTGTCTGCCGTAGTTACGTCCAACGAAACATCATGCACGGCGTGAACGGCGTTAACAGCGTCACTAAGCATCAGGCCTCGGACAGGTGTGTTTGTATTGTCTTCCTTGGGTTGCTCACATACATACAACTGACACTTCCATTGGGGCTTTTGCTCGCTCGACACGATACGGGCAAAGCGCTGTTCCGAAACATTGGCACATTGCAGGTCATAATTCGCCTTACACAAACAACAGTTCAAGAAAAATTGGCTATCTATTGAGCTTAAGCATCCAGCACAAGTAGTTAATGTAGCCGCCATCTAGCGGATATTTGCTGTACTTTTAAGGAAGCGAGCAATAGTGAAGGTTGCAAAGCGGTGTTTCGGCGTGACGCGTCACTGCTGGCGTGGATTAGCGGAAAGTTGGATGACTTACGGTAATATGCTATTACCCCTATCTAATACAAGCCTAGAGCTGGTTTGGAACTATTTCAACTTGTTTGAGATTGTCCCCTGTAATTTCTGATAATTTATTTACGTACTAACCAAATTACAAAAAAATTATTGAGAATTTTATATTGTGATATTTTTTTACACTCGTTAACTGCTCAATGATAAGATAGATTAAATGTTTGAGTACTAAGTATACTACAAATTACACATACGATTGGCATAAACATAACATAACACCAAGAAACTGTGTGATCGTCTGTCGAGCCGGAAAAATGAAACATATTCAAACGAAATGCATCTACGATAAGAGGCCTTTTACAAAAGCTGTGGTTGCAACGTCGCATAAAGTCTGTTCCTATTCGTTCCGTCACTCTTATTAACAAATCAATTTACCATTATAACTCCATATTCGCGTGCTTTTGAAGGTTGAGCCTAGTCATATTATTTATTTATACACTTTATCATTGTCTTCATGTCCATTTTAAGGTAGTAATCTCTATTTCATATTGTATTTTTTGATAAAAAGCACATTCGCTGAAAACACCATTACACTGACAGAGTCTTTTCATAAAGATATTTTTTTTCGAACTATTTCTGACATTGAAAATGTAGTGAGGTCAGATAGATTTGATTGATAAGTGAGGTTTTCGTCTCTGTCGCACCCAGCATAATAATACGATGATGATGATGAATATATATATTCATACTTTTTAATAAACTAATTAGAGGCAACATTAATCTCATGACTATTTCATCCTCAATCTAAAGACAATTACAGTCAGGTATACCTACTTGTTATTGTCATTGGCAGTCTGAATAGGATCAGACTTTAGGTATTTTCATTTTCCTTATTTTTGATGTGAAACACAAAGCTTCGAAAATTATTCTAGACACGCCTATATGAATTATCATTTACGGATTTACCTAATAAACACGTGTTCCGTTCATTGTTTAAGTTTTTGCCGTACCACGGGTATTGTTTTGTTTTAGCATTAATTTCCTACAACTCGTGTGTAGGCTATTCAGGTCGTGTACTAAAAATAGCCGCCGCGTCAATATTTTACTTAAATTTTATATAACCCTAGGAAATAGGGTTTCCACCCGTAATATAATGTAATAATTATAGTAAATATTGTACCTACTTTATGTGAGTTGTTCGTACTTTATATTACGAAACATTGAAAGTACGCTAAAATACAGTATTTTCGAAACAATAAAAATAAACTGAAATGCAAAAGTTACCTAGAACTAAAAAAAATATTCCAGACGCAGCCATGAATAAGTGTCAGGACAGAAACTTGTCTGTGGACTGGACAATTAAATACTCAAAAACCCCTTGAAAAAGATAATACTTTCTTACTCTACTGTGTGTAAAAAAAAATTATTTTTATTAAACCAAGACATAGGTCTGTTCATTCTTACTTCTCTTATATAGTAAACAACTTTCTAACCTCAAAATGAACCTTTTTAGGCTAAAACCGCTATTATAAACAAAATAAAGCAATCACAGAAAATATGTTGGCCAAATGATGTCCAAAATGTTTACTCAGTTTACTTTATTTACGACAAAAGAGCTTTTTTGAAAGTTGTTTACTATCCCCCTTACTAATAAACATTGAGTAACGGTGGTATAGCTATACAATGTTTTGTCCTTATCTGTCATTGTGTCATTTGAATTTGACAGATAAGGACAAAACACTGTATAGCTATACCACCGTTACTCAACGTTTATTAGTAAGGGGGTATATGTATAAGACAAGTAAGAATGAACAGACCTTACATACCTTACACATTTTTTCAAAAAACCTTGTAGTAACCCTAATGGTAACCAGCAAAGAAGCAGGATGTTCATTCAAAACAAATAAACGCATTTTTATAGACAAATAAAGTTTAACTACTGCTGTAATGACGTGCCATCGATAATATTTATAGTTCAAAAATATGGCATCGTTATAAACGCTAGGCTGTGTATTATCTTCTTTTTCTTTTTCAGCAATTTATTTAAATGCCCACCGTTAAGTATATGCCTCTCCAAGCCTCCTCCATTGGAAGAATCCAATTTACCTCATATAATAGTGTAATATATAATTATGATCACTAAAAAGTATAAAATAAAAAAAAAGTTTAAGAAAACAAAAACCCGCCTTCAAAAAGCAAAAAATTACTTCTTTAAAATGGTAGGTAAATAGGTCAGTCCAACTGAAGTCTGCTTTTGGTTAAAATATTGTTGGACGCCGACTTCAGTTGGACTGACCTATTTACCTACCATTTTAAAGAAGTTATTTTTTGCTTTTTGAAGGCGGGTTTTTGTTTTTTTAAACTTTTTTTTTATTTTATACTTTTTAGTGATCATAATTATGCTGTTATTCTCCCATTTTTCTCCCATTTCTCAAGAAACAATAGAACATTTCAATCTCGCCGCAAGCAACGCCGTGGGAAAGTCATAGTCATATATTTAAACCTAAATATGCTTCGTCATAGTCGCTCAACTATCTTAATCGAAATATCTTGTCGCCACCCTCGAAATATATACCGTTTAGGAGATCCAGGGGTCATCTGTGGTCTTCATCATCAGTTCCACTTCACCAAATAGTGGTTTCCAAAACCAAATACACGAGTTACAATGAAAAATACCAAAATCGCTATAGGTGTGCCTATAAATTTTGAAGAGTTCCGTCGATTCCTCATGGATTCCACCATCAGATCTTCATTTTGAAAAAAATGGGACCAATCTGGAAGCACCAGCTTTCAAATAAAAAAGAATCTTCAAAATCGGTTCACCCAGTCGAAAGTTCTGAGGTAACAAACATTAAAAAAAAAAACAGACGAATTGAGAACCTCCTTTTTTTGAAGTCGGTTAAAAAGGTAATAACTAGGGTGCCACGGTTTGCCGCCTCCTAGGTGGCAAACCGTGGTTTTAGGATCCATGGAGTCGCTGTTTCCTGATTATTATAAAACATACCACCTTGATTTTGACCTTCAGTATTGTCATATTTCAAAATTCAATCCTTCATTAAATCTTTAAACGAGTTTAAATTAATTTTGGTACGGAGGATATCTCCGCTGTGTAAACGTAACAAACAACCAAATATTAGTAGGTATGGATAAACTGAACTAAAAATGTATTTAGTGTATTTAGAAATTATGACAAAACTAAAGGCCAAAATTAAAGTGATATTTGTAATAATAATTAGGAAATAGCGACTCCATGGATTCTAGAACCACGTTTTGCCACCAAAATCCTAACCCTAGTAATAACACTTATAACCCAACGTGGGTCTTAGCCTCCGACACGACGTCATGCCCAAGCCAAAGTTACCAACTTTATTTTGGATTTTTTTGTGGATTTTCGACTCTGGGCAGCTATCACTACTCATCAACACAAAGATTTAAACTAAACATAACATAACCAACAAACATAATCATCATCATCATCATTTGAATAAGAACTTGTAAAAGAAACTTAGGTAAATAGGACTAAGTGAATTTAGACTTTAAATTCTAAACTTTAGAGTATTAAGTGCATGAAGTAGGAATTAGTTTTACCAAAATAAAGTTAAATATATTTATACTAATCCACATTTAATACTTATTAGTCTTATTACTTATGTTAATATAATAAATGAAAGTAACTCCGTTTGTTCTTGTTTGTCAGCTGTTGTTGAATGGAATAGGAGATATATTGTATCCTGGGGAACATAGAATACTTTATACTCCACAAAAATTGTAAGTTTCGACGGAATAGCTGAAGACGACTTCTACGCGGACAAAAGCTAGTTATATTCTAAATCCTTGAACAAAAGGTAGAGGTATAAATAATATGTTAACCCACAAAATATGTATTAAAGTAATTATAACGTCCAGACATGACCTTCACAACACAAGTGACGTCATTCCAACTTAATCATTGAGCAACATGTACTGTGGCCACCGTATCACTAATACAACGATGTATCGGTCATCGCGTCGTGCATCCCTTTCTGCATCCTTAGTAATAGTAAGAGTGAGACGGTATGTTGTGCTAATAAAGATATAGGAATAAAAATGATGGCGTTGCATTCGAACATTCTCGATCGACCCACGCTGCCATAATGACGAGGCGATAAACGTTCATTTTGCTAGGTTTCTTTTAATACGAACTGTTGGACCAATCTAAGATGATCCCTGTGATATTTGATATAAAAAAGTAATTACAATTCTACCTTTGACTTTCTATAAATACAAAGTCTTGCGACGTTCGCTAATTGAATAATGCATTGATCAAATTATAATAAAACTAGTGACCCGCCCTGGCTTCGCTGTTTATGCGAGTTTTCTGCAACACCCATACATAAACCAGAATTTATTATACATAAAAACCTTCCCTGAAAATTTTCCTAATTGATGGTGAAAACTGCATCAAAATCCGTTACGTGCTTTAGCTTAAACTAAAGTATACTGCAGCCTGTGACAAACAGACAGACGGACAATTATCCAACATCGGGCTAACAAATAAACTCAGACCCATAGCGGTATTTATCATAATCCATAACGATATAATAACGTTATACGACACCTGTTTTACTGCACTTAATTTCGCTGGTTCGTACAATACCGCGTGGTATACATCATCTATCTATATCTATCTATATATACGAGGGGCGGCTGAAAAGTAATCTACCTAACAATGAAACAAAAGACTGTCGTGGCTAAATTTTTTTATTTTTCTATATAGTCCCCTGCTAGTAAAATGCACTTATTAAATTTTTCAAATATTGAATTTAAACCATTAAAAAAAAAATCTTTCGGTTTGTCGTCAAAAAAGTCAGTAACCGCAGCCTTCATTTCGTCATCGGTCATAAACCTTCGTCCCCTGAGGTCTTTCTTGAGAAGTCTAAACAGAAAATAGTCACAGGGGGCTAAATCTGGACTATAAGGGGGGTGGTCAATGGTTTCGAAGCCATTGTCTTTAATTGCTAGCTTCGTTGTGCGGGCGGTATGCACTGGTGCGTTATCGTGCAAAATCAGAATACCTTTGTTTAGTTTACCTCGCCGTTTTTCTTTTATTGTCTCTCTTAGTTGGTATAGTAAGTTTGAGTAATAATCAGCATTCATTGTAGTTTTCTTCGGTAAATAATCTATGAGCAAAATCCCTTCTGTGTCCCAAAAGATTGTAGCCATAAGTTTACCTGCCGATGGACAGACCTTGAATTTCCGAGGCGGCTTCTCATCCTTAAATTTCCACTGTAACGACTCTTGCTTACTTTCCGGGTCCCATTGTCGAATCCAAGTCTCATCACATGTTACAATTCTAGAAATTATTTCTTCCTCTTTCCCTCGACTCATCTCCAAAAACTCTTCGCAACATTTGACACGCCTCTCCATGTCAAATGCAGTCAACATTCTGGGGACCCAACGTGCACTAACCTTGGACATGTTCAAATGCTCATGAATTATTTCATTGACTCGCTCTTTACTGACGCCCACATCTCTAGCTATCTCCCACTGCTTCACTCGTCGGTCCTCTAATATAATTTTTTTCACCCTGGCTACATTTTCATCGGTGACGGCCGAAACTGGTCTTCCGCTACGAGGATCATCTTCCAGACTCTCACGACCTAACTTAAACTGCTTTGACCAAAACTTTATAACAAATTCGGAAGAACACAAACTGCCAAACACACGTAACATACGCTGTCTGATCTCCGAAGGCGTATTCCCTTCTTTAGTCAAAAACTTAATCACCGCACGCTGCTCGATTTTATCCATTTTCACTTTTTCTACCGACATGTTTGAAACAATTGTAGGAGACAAATAAACGTGATGCAATAAACAAATGAATGTAATACATTTTGAAAATAGAATAACAAACGAATATAAATCCATACCAGCCAGCATTATTTTTGTATATATTTCTGACCAAGGAGATTACTTATCAGCCGCCCCTCGTATAAGAGGGAAACCTGACTCACTGACTTAGATATCAACGCACAGCCGAAACTACTGTATCTAGAAACTTGAAATTTGGTACAGGGGTTCCTTTCATGATGTAAGTGAGCACTAAGAAAGGATTTTCCGAAAATCGACCCCCAACGGGAAGAAATAGGGGGAGTAGTGGGAAACTAATTCTACGCGTACGAAGTCGCGGGCGTCCTCTAGTAATTCATATGAGGCTCGATTCTATGATTTAGGGCATTAAAAGTATAAACTGGCAACAGCGCGCAATTCATAAGGTCATTAAAACGTTATTCTGGTAATGTAGCATAACTTTATGAAAAAATATCAATATAGGAATTTAAACAAAAAAACCGGCCAAGTGCGAGTTCGACTCACGTGGAGAGGGTTCCGTCTCCACACCATAGGCCTGTCTGTCTATCTGTCCATCTGTCACAGCATATTTGCTCCAAAACTACTGGACTGATCAAGTTGAAATTTGGTACAAATATGTAAGTCGTCGACTCAAAGATGGATGCGTAACGTAAATAAATGAATTTTGAACAAGGAGGCTACTTTTGGAGCCACAATATTTTGAAAAAAATACGGAAAATAATTCTTCACCTATTCATTACAAGAAAACCTATAACAAGTTTCAGTAGGTGAAGAACTATTTTCCATATTTTTTCCAAAATGTTAGGCCCAGCAGTTTCGGAGATAAGGGGAATGGTCAATTTTTGCCTATTTTCTTAAATAACTTAAAAACTGTTTATATTAAAATTATAAAAAATATATTTGAGATGCTCACAACAGGCCCTTTCATTTGACATGTCACACAATAAGGTTTGCAAAACTTTTTTTTTAATTTCCTAATTTACCCCCCAAAAGTGGCCCCCTTGTCCAAAATTCATTTATTTACGTCCGTCTTTGGGTCACCTTACATATGTGTACCAAATTTAAACTCGATCGGTACAGTAGTTTTGGAGCAATTCGGCTGTGACAGACGGACAGACAAACAGACGCACGAGTGATCCTATAAGGGTTCCTTTTTTCCTTTTGAGGTACGAAACCCTAATAACGAAATATAGCGTTAATTATAAGTATTCATAACTCAAAAGTCTTACTTCTTAAACTTCTATACACAAACCGACGGTATACTCCTAAGTGTATGCACGCAACGACTGCCCTTGAACCGCGCTCAAATGAATTCCAGAGTGTAATTACGCTATTTTGAGTGCGGCTATGGAAATAATTGCGAACACTAGTCTGTTAATTTACTTAGTACGTAGAATAATATTAATACGTGGAAGAAAATAATGGATACCTAACCTATCAAGAACAGAGTTAACTAGAGGCTGTCTTAGGATTATTAGTTAAATGTTTGTCATTTAAAAAGAAATAAGGGATAACAGCACTAAATCACTACATATTATAAAACAAAGTTCCCCACCGCGTCTGTCTGTCTGTATGTATTTTCATGCGGTTATCTCATATGTAGTTAGACAATTTTTCACGGAAGGTTTTTATGTAAAATAAATTGTTTTATGTACGTCATACCATACATAAGCATCTGTCAAAAAAATATTTTTGGGACAAAGTTTTGTAGCCGACTCTAGTTTTTTTTTTGCCAAGTCATTATCTGCTTATCAAAACCAATCGAATGAGTCCCAACACGGTGGGTCTCCCCTCCCTTAAGTATAGCGGTGATCCTGTCACCACCTTCCGACTCCATCAGCAGACCAGCTCGATGGTGCCATATCATATTATTGTATTGTCATCGAACTTACGTAGGTACTTATACCAAGTTTCAACTCAATCGGTCCCTGGGAAGTGGTTCAAATCTTCTTTGCAAGGTTTGACCCGAACATACTCGTACATACTTACTGCCGCACTCATAGACGTCAATTAAATTTAATTCTTGATTAGAGACGTGTTGTCTTATTCTATTGCTATAGCAAAGAAAGTGACAGCAGCAACTTCAATCATTAAATTTAATTGACGTCTCGCGAGTGCTGCAGTTACATACATACATTGCAAGTTAATTAATAAAAAGCTTGTAAAATCACATAAACCGAAGCGAAGCGAGGGCGTGTCGCTAGTTTAATAATATAAAGAGTACACAGGAATAACAGGTCTAGACTACCTTAGTAACTTCTTGAGATATAGGGATTTGAAATTTATATCATAAGAATAAATACTATTAGAAGGGCATCTTCGGCGTCGTTGTATGGATTTGACAGCAAAGCCGTCAAATAATTACCTACAGCGCCCCACGCCCCGCCTTACCCCCCTCTCTCGCCTGTCGCAAAATGAGGGTTGTCACAAGAATATAATACTAACTGAGCCCGTAACCTCGTTCGCGTAGAAATAGTTTATTTACCTGTAAAACTATACGTTAAAATAAAAAATAATAAAACTAAAATGTCCGTAAAATTTCAAATCCGTAAAACTTTCCAATAGTTCCACTGACGTATGAGTGTGACAGCGGCACAAGTTTGCGCTAACTAGTCTATGTAAAAATTAAAGTACTTTTATTACAATTAAATCAGATATAAAGTTGTAAGAACAAACGCAAAGCCAATAAAACTAATTTATATATGTAGAACGTATTTGTCCATTTTTTTATTAATTTAGCAACTCCTTCTTTTATAACATTACCACTGAAATAATACTTACTTACTTAGACTTACTTAATTAATATTGGATAAAACATAAAGTGCATAGGTAAATAATGTATTTATTTAATTCTTTCACTTTACTTAATGTGTTTATGTTACAAATAATAAATAAAGATTCAAACTTCGTTGATATCGTCCTACAATTATTATCGTAAAGCACGTGGTCAAATACGGAACTAACAATTTCGTATGGAAAAACCACAGTTAGCGTAGACAGTGGTGCCTTTGAGAGCTTCATTTGAAATATTGTCGCATGTTCCAAGCGCCGATTCTGGGTGGCATGGCAACCCGCTAGTGTTTGCTGCGATAAGTAGTCCTGGACTGTTGACAGGCCACGCGAGAGCGCGCGTGGCGGGGATGAAGTTACCCTTCTAATAGTATTTATTCTTATGGTTATATACCTAGGAACAATGTAATTTCCCATGTGATTTTCGTTTACTGTTCATATGCACATATTTGTGAGCGCTGGGGCCGTATTATGGTCGCCTTTATCGCGTTGGATAAATCATCCGTCACTCTCGCACTTACGGACAGGTCAGAACGTGACAGAT
Organism: Acleris literana; assembly: GCA_946894065.1. Classification (NCBI taxonomy): domain Eukaryota; kingdom Metazoa; phylum Arthropoda; class Insecta; order Lepidoptera; family Tortricidae; genus Acleris; species Acleris literana. The sequence goes on from OX335669.1 coordinate 24,874,640, forward strand.
GTTCTATCCACGACTATCCACACCTATAAACACGACCATAATAGGCCCGCAGGTGAAATGGAGTGCTACCAGAGTGCTTTCTGTGGTAAAAAATGCTGGGTCCTACATGGTGGAAGTGTGTCCGATGAGGCCTATTTACACAATATAATAAAAGATGAATAAATGGATATCAATCAATATGATGATGTTGTATGTATGTCACGGTAAGCTAATCAGTGTATTACGACCTAGGTTCACGTCGACAGGTTATCACAACGCTTAAGTCTGTTATTAATGTAAAATATGTAAATTATTACACAAAAACATAGTTGCACAGTCACAAAGTATTGTTTTATGTAAAGGACATCATCATTTTTGGTCCAAATATGAAAGTGCCAACCAAAAAGAAATAATGCTATATTTTACTATAGCTTGTCCACCTGAACATTTATTATTAAGCTACCACAGCTGTAGTACCAATATCCATGGTTTTATGAGGACCTTTTGTTGAGTTCATTTAGGGATTTGTCATAATTTAAAAAAAAGTGCCGGCGTATCTTCGTTTAATTCAATGATAAAGAATCACCATCTTCTGGAACAACAATAATATTCCCAAGCCATAAACTGAGTGTGTTATTCCTGGAAAATGCATCGCATGGCTACTATGCACTAATACCATTCAGACACAATACACGATTCTCATCATAAAAAACTTAAAAATAGGTTTGGAGCCACCTTATCTTACCAAAATCAGTTCAAATATCAAGTTATGGTAGAAACATTCATTTGATTTTGTTAGTTTAATTTTGGTTTAATTTCAGAACTAAAATAAAACCAAGGTCATTGACCCTAAAACTTTAGTGCCATAATAATAAATGCTCAGATAGACAAGTTCTAACATAATATAGCATTATATCTCTTTGGCTGGCACTTCCACATTTGGACCAAAAATGTATGAAACCCCGATGATGTCCTTATATTTATACATATGTACTTAACCACAATACCTCTCGTCATGTCTCACGTGAAGGTAACTTAAACTGCTTGATAATATTATGTACAGTCGAATGCACTAATATAATATATATACACCTATCGCGTTAAATACATGTATACATAAACCTTATTGCCAGTGGCATAGAGGTGTGTAAATATTTTTGACGTCTTGGAAACGGATGTATCCTCGTCTTACCCTTTTTTTTTTTGGCGGTTAGGATATGTCTTTACGCATCGTCCCCCCTCGGCCGGGTAGCCATATGGGGGGGGGTATGACGGACTCTCGACCACCCCAGTCTCCTGCGAGAGCTGAGGTGGAAGCATAGCGTCTAAAACCTCTCCGGTGTTAACCTCCAAGGGCTGTTAGCGGGGGCACCGTGGGCTGATGACTATTCACCACTGGCCTCCTCCACCCCCATCCTCGTCTTACCCAAGCATTTTTAAGAAATTTCTGATTGTTCGAAATTGAATTACCGAGCAGAACGTACTAAATCTATTTGTTCTTAAAAAATAACATTGGGCAGGATATATATTATGATATATATATTTATGACTTTGAATGTACAACAAACACATACAAAATCAATATATAACCAAAATTCTAGAATAAAACAATGTATGCTAAAAATTACATAACGCTAACTTATTGTTGCACTAGCACAGCACCTCAACCGGTGGAACATGCATCTGTGTAAATATTTTAAGCAAAACAGGACTTTTTCGCCGAAACGGATCTAACTTTTTTTATTCGTGAGTCGCAGTGAATTTATTACTAACCAGTTATTTTAGGAATGCTCTTAATTTTATTTGGATTTTTATCAGACTTCGGAATTTTTAGAACAAACCTAATAACAACCTATAAGTTAATGAGTTTGTAAATCAATAAACTCACATTTCGATACTTACCCGTTTCCTTAACTAGTAATAGCTCCTATTTGTGTGTTATGCTAAAACAACAATATGTAAATTTAAACTTACAATGAATAGTTGTCTATACAGTTCCGAACATGTATGATTTGTAACAAAATTTTATGATCATCCCTACAAATTATGCGGTAAAAAACCTTGTCCGTCCGTCCGTGATCTTAGCTAACCTCTATAAAGCTACTTATTTTTAGATATGTAAGTGAAGACAAGAATAATATCGTATTCTCTACTTCCTACATTCGACAGGTGTCCTAAGGGAAGCCATCCACTAGCTTTCGTCTCGCCACCCCCTTGTTTGACTTTTTTATTTAACGAGTTAGCAGGTCTGATGTAAATGATAATCACCACCACTAGGTATAGACACCTGTAACACCAGGAGAGGAATGGCAGTGTTGCCGGCCTTTGAGAAAACAGTATGCTCGTCTCTTGAAGGTACCCAAGTCGTATTGGTCGCATAAAGCTGACGAAATTTACATATATACATACGTTCACGCCTGTCTCCTAATGGGGTAGGCAGAGACTGTGGAACGCCAGGTGCACCGGTCCAAACACACAACTTTCGCTTCCTCTACATTCATCAACCTCTTCATGCACGTACGTCGGTTTCGGGTGCTTCTGATTTTATTTGGCCCTTATTCAGTACATCGCGAATCTGATCTCTGTATGTGCGTCTAGGGCGTCCCCTGCCTGCCGACACTTCCAAGCATTCTCGCCCGCTCGCCATACCTCTTTCGTTACTCTTCTTTCATCCATCCTTTAAATAATAAATTGATGATTAATCTATCTTACCTGTGGCTCCCCACTGACGTCCACGACGTGGGTCTTAGTCTCCACAGCTGCCTTCACCACGGGCTCTCCGTACAGACGGTACGGGCCGCAGCAGTTGGCGATCACCTTCGCTTGGGAGCACATGTCCTTGATCGAATTCTCGTCAGTCACCTCTGCCACGATGATCTTGACGCTTGAGAGGTCTTCGCCTGTTTGAAATTATATATCTTTAGCATGTGTTTTTACAACATATCTGACTGGTCCTTGAGGGAAACAATGATGATGATCCAAAAAAAAGAGAGCGTTTGTTATGTTTTTTTATTTGAAACTTGGCGGATTCGCATGTTAATTTGGAATCAATTTAAAAGAGGTCTGTTGAAAGTTGAATATATACATACATACATAATCTCACGCCTTCGTTCCCAGAGTGGGGTAGGCAGAGCTACAGAATGACAAACATCTCTAAAAACTTGTTGATAATTCTATAACCACAATAATAATATGAATATATTTTTGTTATTTATCGGGTTCTAGTATTGGAAAAAGGAAAAAAGGGCTTTTAGACTTGGTGTTGACCTTGATTCCGTACTCCTTGTCTAACGATTTGCTATTTTTATTTTAGTGTGATTCTAACCACAGTTAAGAATGGTTTCAAAATCAGCCTTTATATATATATATATTCATCGTTAATATCTAACCGAGCGCCAGACAAAAGGCCTTTTGTATTCCTTAGGGACATACCGGTCGACCGACTCCCAAAAAACAGGTCTTAATTTAGGCCGTGGTCCGTATGGTTCTGAGAAAAACTGGACGCAGCCCTAATTGAGGTCCTTGAGTTTAAAATAGGGGAATATAAACTAGGTTGGTTTATTACAGAACATATTGTTTGTACAATGTGCGTGCTATCTCAAAAGAGCATATGAACGTTTGGACGATAAATTTTTCAAAGTCGATTCGGTTGTTTGCGATTTATTTTAAACATATTGCTCCGAACTATAAATAAACTCCACTGCGTCGGAAAACTTCCTTCCATCGATACGTGACGAGACCAGTAAAGTTATAGGTACTCTTTAAGACTACGCCGAGCGTCCAGTTGCGCCCTCATTACTATTATTGTGCTTTCTAATAAACTAAAGTATTGTCTTGAAATCGAAGGATCGTTTTTTGTTTTACTTTTGTTTTACAATTGAATACACAATTTATAGTATCATTAGTACTTAATAACAATCTCATCCTAGTGTTTTGTAGATAAGGAATTAAGGATACATAAAAAAAAACGGTAGGGAAATGAGAAATATAAAACTACCGACGGTTTTTTTTCATAGAATAAAGAAATGGTGGTCACCACACCGACAAGCGCGTAGCTCTCATGTCAGATGATTACGATGCTGGTAATTTTAGTGGCATGCGGGGTTCATATTGTTGCATAACATCGCACAAAACTCGTCGACTGTGAACAAAACATCTCAATATAAATCGCTTTCACGGTGCTTATTGACAGACGGCAGCATTGCTTTATTGACGTCGATATCGCTATCGATAATTGTGAAGATATTTTTAAATTTGGTTGTTTATAGCTTTTGACGCGAGTCCGTCCGCGTCAGGCTATTTATCGTTTTTCCTTCAAAATCGCCACAAACACGGTGGAGTATCTGTCCTAACTCCTTATTAATTTCCTACAGGGACTTATTTTAAAGGTGTTCTGAAAAAAAAACATGCTTATAGACATAGATATAGAGGTTTGTCTCAATTTTCCCACATTTTTTTAAATTTAATCAATGAGAAAAATATATTGAATATTATCAGTGTTTGCTGCGCCCGCTTTGGACTAGGTAGTGGTCGGAATGACGACATTTTGTTTGTTACCGTGTTTTGTTTTTTTAAGTCTAGTAAACACAAGTTACAATATTTTTGAAAGACCTATCCCATCCCCAAGGTACGTGCAGGGGAGGTGCCCAAAAGAAAAACACGATTTCTTTTACCACTTGGCGTGTCTAATATGTACATATATATTAATGCCAAATAACCAATGATATTTTATATTAAGATACGTCATCTGCGCGCAAAAGCGTTCCTCGAACAGGAAGGTAATTGCCTTACTATCGTTCAGTCGCGCCGTGGCCGCTGACACGCACGCGTCAAAAACAGTTTTATTTATAAAAAAAATACCCTTCAAAGTTATATACTTCTTACCGAAGATACACTTTCTTTGGTATTTTTTTTAAATATGAGTTTTAGCCGATATAACAAAACACGTGCTCATTATTTTTTCATGTTCTTAAACATATAATCAAAAATAGTAAAAAAATTGCATTTTTTTTTTTAAATTCCTCTATAGTAGTTAGAGGGTTTAGTCACTTTTCAGTACTTTGGAGGTCAATTTCCCCGAACCGGTTGAGTTTGGGCCGCTAAAAAAAATTACGTGTCTGTTATTTTAGACTAGTCTTGAACATATATGAAAATAAACCAAATCGGAGCCGGACAGTTGGGTACCTTTCCTTAGTTTTAAATTCGCTATAAAATTAAGATCCGTTTTAACATACGTTCATTTTACAGTCGAAAGCATTAATATATACACAGCCATTTCGTCAAGTAGGTATATGTAGGTACATAGATAGACCTTATTGTTAGTGGCATAGGGGCGTGTAGATATTTTTGGCGTCTCGGGAACGTGTGGGAAATTTATGACATTGACTGTACATCAGTTTAGACCTTAGTTGATGATCTAAATTAAATTGTAACTAGCAATATTTGTCAATTACTTTTTGATAGGCGGTCAAATTCGGTAATGCGATAGGTATTTGTAGACAATTTAAAAAACGCAAGTGTGTAATTATATGACCTGACCACCTATTTGTATGTTTATTATTTATTTTATTTATTTATTTAACATGATTTTATGTGTGTATCCCATCCATGTCTGTTCCTTTGTGACCTCCTGTAGTCTCTAAACAGGCTTGACACATTTTGAACAGAATGGTATCATTGGATGGGCTTTATCAAAACTGTGGAATGGATACTAATTCATATATCCATACTAATATTACTTATAAAATAAATAGCGAAAGTAACTTGGTTTGTTTGTGTCATGTGGTACACTTTCACAGTTAAACCGCTAAACCGATTTTAATAAAATTTAGTACCAAGATAGCATACATCTTATCGCGGGCAACAGCTAGAAGGCTATACATACATACATAAACTCACACCTTCATTCCCAGAGGTAAGCAGGGCTACAGAATTACCAAAAACACCACATTTTGCCCAATTAGGCTAACATACCAGGTTGACCCTGAAATTCTGATGCTGAGAGGAACTGAGTTCTCTAAGAAAAAAGCAAACAAATTCTAAGAAAGTATTCGCGAACAAAGGTGAGTTAATCATAAATAATTATCTATTCGGATCAACACTATCTTCAATTTCAAGTTTAGGTAAAATAATGATAAGACACATAATGCTGCAGTATTTATAGATTATGAGATAAGTAATAGGATCTCTCTAGACTGCCTTTATGTAATGCGTTTATGTAATTTTTGTTTGCATTATTATAGACTTCAATTGTTAAGAGGCCACATAATATGATATGTAGTAGGTAGTGTTCCGCGATCTGGACCATAATAACAATAACGCCTATAGGTATTTGTCTGTTCTTTGGATAAATTAAACTTGATCATATTTCCTTACTGTTAAGACTGTTAAACTTGAAAGTACGATTAGAAACAAAATGCTTAGGTTTCAATAAATCTAAATAATATAATGCCTTATTCTCTAATTTGACGAAATTTTGAATTGCCATGGTCCCTGTAAAAAGTTAATATCAAAATGCCTCACTCTTAAAATGATGGAAAGTCATAATGACTTTTACCTAAAAACTTTAATTCCCGAAATACCTAAATATTGAAATGTACATTTATTTCGAACTGCGGCCACTCTAGGGCTAAATGATACTCTTACTGCTGAAGTTTAATTGACTAGTGTACTTTTTTGCAAAGTTATTAACTGCTTTTCGAGCGAGACCCATTTAATAAATTAACATGTTACGTCTATGTTAAGTACAGTGGAAATTTCATCTTCAGACTCCATCAACAGATCAGCTCTTAAATTTAAAATGCTTATACATTGGCATGGAGTTAGACGCCTTATTTGGTAGGACGGCAAAATAACTCACCAGTCTTCTTGCTGACGCTGCCCATGAGGGTCTCCAGTTTGGACTGAGAGCGGCCGGCAATTCCCCAGGTAAGCCCAGGATACTTCTTTGCGACCCGTACGGTCTCTTCTACTGCTTTAGCACCAGTAAAGCCAGTGGCGCCAAAAATTACCAGGTCTAAACGTGACATCTGAAAGAAATCAATGTTTTAATACATAATAATTTACTAAAAAGACACTTTTCTAAACTATTTTTCATGACTCTAATGCATATAGGTTCTTCTGTGGTTACAATTTATTGGAAAATTTCTGATATTTTGTCATTTTCCTCCAAAATGCAGCAAGAACCCATTATTTAATGTCTAATATACTCACACTGAAATGACTGAAGTGTTTAAGATAAAATTTGCCCTGCAGATAAAGCATAATCCGAGTTCAAAAATAATTATTATATTATATTATTATTTTATCATACAAGTCATTACAAGTTACATTGGATACACAAAAAAACAACACAAAAAGTAATTATGTATTTCAGTATTTAAAGGTTTTAAGGATTTTATTTCAGATTATCTGTTTAACTTTAAAATCACCAAATGTTGTTAAGTTGTCCACTGGTACAGAACTTTTAGTTTAACCTTCTACCAAATATCTAATTTCCACTTTGGTTGGACAGTTTCAAAGTAAAGAGGATCTGAGATTTGGAAAAAACATGTCAAAATGATGATATTGTAATATTGTACTAGTTATTATTTATTACATTAGAATATGATAAAAGAGTATTCAATTTTTTTTTTTAATTAATGGCCGATATGAATGTGACCTTTGATTGAAAATTGGAAAGATAGAAGCCTTATGTAATCCAAACCGTATGCAGTTGAATGCACATGTATTAGAGAAATATTTGTCCAACCTAAATTTATGTCAAAACGCAATTTTGAATCAGTTGAAGTAAAACAAGTATTAATAATAATATGAAGTTATTCAATTTAAAATTATAATAATTTAAACACTCAGAACTCATTGAACTGCACCAAACAAAAAAATTTGAACAAGTACTTATAAATTTTGAATTTTTTTTAATACAATTTAACAATCGTAGTTAGTTTACCGACAGGAACCTAAATAATAATACGCAACAAAACATTAACTTTAACTCTGATAGATTACACCTCATACCAGTTTCAACAGTAGTTTTTAAAATAAGAATAGGTACCTTGGATTTTTCACGAAAACTGCACAAATAAAAACTATTTCAAACAAAATTGAATTTGTTATTTTCTAGTTCCCAACGAATGCAACAACCGCGCAGTACGTACGCACACTAAACAACTAAACTAAACGAAACGAATCAAATATGCCGGTCAAAGATCGTTCATCTACTTACAGATAATATTATTAATAAAAAGCAAACTCACCGTATTTTAACAAGGGAATGTTTAGGAAAACCTTGAGGAATAAAATCTATTATTCACGACGATGTCTTTTGGGACTAACGTCAAAAAATCCAACTAAAATATAACAAACACATGAAACAGATTGAACAAAAAAAAGGTGTGTCGGTGAGGTGAGGTTTGGTTTTTGAACGTGGTGTGTTTTGATCAATAGTGTTGCACGAAACGATTTTGACCGATAAAATATTATATATATATCATTCGGGACTAGATTGAGAAACGGGGATGGAGCTAACGTAACTTTGAACCACCTTTGAACTTCGATTTTCAAAGAACTTTAATGACAAATTTAATAAAAAGTATTGAAGTTGAACGATTTTTATATGGCAATGTAGCCCCTTACCCAAGTCAATCAAAATTGTACGGAATGTCAGTTTGTTATTTTTACTTAAATAAAGCGTTATTTATCTGGAAAATGCAGGAATATACAAAGTCATATTGTCATTGAAATTGATTGTTCTTTATCGTTTTAATTTTATTAAAATACTAGCCATTAATAGGTAATGAACAGGGATCGGAATAGATACCGTAAAATGTGCCTAGTACTTTGCTCCTTACTGGGTAACTTTGCTCCAATTCTGTATTTAGTTTCATTGCCCTGCAAGTCGAAGTCTGGGTCAATTCGTCAAAATTGCTGAAAGCATTCGATACATTTGCAAATTAAAAGGCAAAAATTAACGTGAATTGTTCGCTTCGCCATTTCCGTTTCCTGTCAGGCGTCAGATAGTGCCAAGAAGAAAATTTACTAAAAACTTATTATGAGAAAAAGCCACTTCCATCTAAGCAATTTTTCATCGAATCACGGTTAGAATGTTTTGATGTGTTCCTGTATATAATCAGCTATTCCATGTTAACAATAGTTCTAGGAGTTTTTAGCTTTTTCAAATCTTAAAAAAATATATACTTATCTACTTTGCTCCACGTGTTGGGGTAACTTTGATCCAGGAACATATATCTTTCATGAAAAGTGTTGGAAGTGGCAAAAACCGAAAGACGAAATTAATTATCATTGGAATAAAATTTTAGAGTCCTTAAATGCACGAAAAAAAATATGGTCGCCGTGAAATTTTTGCAGTTCCTGAACTAAACCAAATTTTGGGGGTAGGGTATACGATAACATTACAGCATGAGATTATTTATATCCTATAATGTTAATTAACAGGGTTATGATACCCTTTCAGACGATCGTTTTTATTTTTTGTTGAATATTGCTTAAGTAAATAAATAAAAACCAATATATTTTTGTTCCTAACACTTAACTCATTTCTTACTTTGCTCCAAACCTACTCAAACTTAGGCTTACATGATTGTTACTGGAGCATACTTTGACTGACGATAGTGTGAAACTGCACCAAACGCTTTCTAATACAAGTTTTAAAGCAAATTTAATTCAGGGGCAAAGTTTCCCAAACACTGGGTAACTCTAACTTGCTCCTAAATTCAAGTTTATATATTTATATCAAAACAATATTTCGATGTCATTTAAATATTACAACATGATAGTGGGGGATGTTCTTCTTTACAAAGATACATAAATCAATATACCCCAGTATAATGATTTTCAAAAAAATAAAATGATTTCGAAATTTGGAGCAAATTTTGGAGCAAAGTAGGCACATTTTACGGTACTGTTTATTATGTTCTTACCAAAGAAATAAAAGGCTTCTACACGGACAGTCTTGGACGAAACGTGACAGACGTAGAAGTGGACGTAAACTTAACTTCATATAAGCATCATACTCTTATTGAATCGGCGTAACATCAAATATCAAGACCTGTAAATCCTATTACCCCAAAGTTGCTACCTATAAATCATTTCGCCCAAACCGTCGAAGATTTAATCTCCGGCACTGTGAATCTACTACTGTATTCTTAAGTGGCAACCTCTAAATTATAGAATAGAATAGAATAGAACAGAAATACATTTATTGCCACACAAAAAATAGTACACAAAAAAACATGCTCTATGCATGCTCCTCTTAACTTAACTAATAGACTTAGAGTATAGTATGAATTAAAGCTAACAGAGAACAAAACATAATATGTGGCATAATAAACATAAACATAATAAGTTGGACCATGGTGTCATTTTTATTTCAACAGCATTCTCATTTTTTCCAAGCTAAACCCGGAGCTTCTTGCTTCGTAGGGTCACTGACGACTAGGAAAACCACGTCATCATAACATAAAATGACATATTATATGTATGCAATAAAGAGGTTATTTTGTTCACATATAAAATTATTTAATGAAATACCTACTTTCGGAAATACAAGATCAACTTTCCTTCCTCCATCCTTAATATTTATATTTGGTACTAGTAATGAAGTCGTGTTAACCACTTCATTATCTTATCAATAACAAAACACTTTTATCTAGGCGATCTTAGTATGTACGGTATTTACTACTTTAAGTTGGTTTTACCTCGATAGTGGCGTCATATAATGATCCGTGTCCGATCGGCCGTAACAAAGTCACTCGTAGCGTACGAAAATTGTGTTTTTAACTTGTAATTCTGCACAATATATCAAGCTAAAAGCAATTCTTAAACACGTTTAACATTTTTAAACGGTTACAAAATAGACAACTTCTGGACATATGGACTGGACCGATGACCAGTGTACCTTTTTTGAATAGAGTTACTTATTCGGTAATCATGAAGGTACTTAAACCTATCAGTCTATTGGAGAATACTTTAAGGCGATCGTCGAATACCATAAAAATGATTAATATAAGAAAAATAATGGATTTTTTTCGGAGTCGCTTTGAATTCCATAGTGTTTTATCAAGAGAGTAAGTACACCTTGAATGTTTTACAATAGTGATACAATACTAGAAATAGAATCTAGTCATTAAGAGAAGTTTTTCAGTGGTAATATGGTACAAAGTGAAAAGCAAACACTGAGACACCTGATATGGTAAAACAAACTTTATATCATTAGGTAGGTACTTCAAAAGTTGATTATAAAAAAACGAGCAAAAGAATGTAAATACTTGGTAGATTCGTAATGATTCTAATAATGTAAGATACCACTGAAAAACGTTTGAAATAAAACATGAAATTAAGGATTTTTAGTGACAAGGACATAAAGGAAAATTACAAAAATTCAGATTATAATTCTCAATCTCCGAAATTAGTAAACATCGCTGAACATAAATAGAGGTTAAATCGATAGCTTTTTAGCTGCTCTATCGGCCTAAGGCGGGTTGACGTCGATTTATGGGACACCCTGTATATAGGAAATATCCAAGTCTCGGGATAAAATATGTGCGCTCGGGATAAACCCGGAACGTGCAACTTAATACGTTCGGGGTTTTTTTTATGGGACCTATTATTCGACATTGAGGCTAATTTATAGTTGTAAGTAAACATAATTTGTTTTCTATTTTAGGCAACGTTACTTCCATATAAGGAGCATCGGGGAAACGGCTACTCAATATGTCTATTGATTTTTTTTATTGTTATTACAACTATAAATAATAAAACTTTCTGTTATCAGAATTTATATCATCTACGTATTAATCGTTATATGATTAAATAAATAATAACTTCATAATTTGTTTTTATTTTGCTCTAGTGCACGATGCAAATATATTTTTCTCATTATTTTTTTTAAGCTAAGACTAATTCATCCACTGCAGAACACAGGCCTCCTCCTATTCATAGCTAGGCAAAAAAACGGGTCAAGTGCGAGTCGGACTCGCGCACCGAGTGTTCTGTATTGAAGATGAAGAAAAATACGCAAAAGAAAACACTCATTTTGTTATTTACTTTATTTTCTATGCAATAAAGTCCATTTTCAGTAGCCTAAATTTTAATACAGATATTTAAAGATTTTTGCAATTTTTTCCAACACTATATCCTGGACATTAGATTTAATTTTCCGCGTAAAACGCAAAGAATTATGTTTAAGTCACGCATTTTCCAGATTTTCTAAACATCGGAGATAAGGGGGGAGGGAACGTTTATTTTTTGAACATTTTTGGCTATAAATCAAAAAATACGACAAGGAATATCCACTATTCAATATTTTTTTAAAGTTTTGAAATGTGCCGATTAAGCACTTTGATATTACATCTCGTTTGCTATTATTAAATCACTTTAATTTTTCAACCCCCCATTCTAGACCCCTTTTCAAATAGTCTGGCCATCCAAACGTGATACTGAAAATGACCGTGAAATTTAAAATTGTAGCTATGGTATGCCTGTATGGGCTAGAAATAAACAATGTTGATGCTTTTGTCATTAAGTAATAAGTTATAAGTTAATGCCAAAGCATTTTAAAAAAAAATAAGCTCATTCAGGCATACTATAGCTACATTTAAATTTTTGCGGTAAGTTTCAGTATCACGTTTCGATGGCCAGAGTCTAGTTAGAAAAATATTTTTCTCAAAAATGTCCGGAAATGTGGACATTCCTATCTACATATTGAGACGCGAAATACATAGCTTACTGACAGTTCTCAAATTAAAAAAAAAAAACATTGCGTGCTCGCTACACAAGCCCGCAATGTTGCATACAAATTCCATTACTATCTAGCTTGTAACTTTTTAAAAAGTGAAAAAGGCCATAATAAAATGAGGGCACAAGTCTTATACATCCAAATTTTATTCGAAACATAACTTTTTTATCTGTGTCTGGAATAGCTTATGTTTTTTTTAAAAAAAAGTTTGCTTTCTCCTTGTCATAAACAAAAAGGTGGTAAAGAGTGATGGTTTTTTCACATGAAGTTTCTGTTTGTATGCAATTCAAAAAATGAGTTCAAGCGATGAAGATTTTACTCCAACACAAATTATTTCTTGCGATTTTTGAGAAAAGTACTATATTTGCCTCGGCAGGAACAGCAATTGCGGGCTTCGTATTTTTAAACGGACTCGCAAGCTCGTCCGTTTAAACCAATACTCGGCCCGCAATTGCCTACTTCCATGCCTAGGCAATAATGTACTATTTTTTTGCTAAAAATAGATGCGGGCAAGCAAGTTATACAATTATGCCAATTCTAGTTAATAGTTTCTTAAGTTTCATAGAAACACCGCTGAGATGTATATCTAGACAGACATACACCGAAGTCTCATCATAAGGCTTCCTTTTTTGCCATTTACGTACGGAACCCAAAAAAGTGTTGACTTTGACGTGGTGACAAGTGGATTTACAATGTTTTAAGTCGCAACCACCACATTGCCAGTGGCATTCCAAACAAAGCATAATTGCCAACCTATAAATAATAGTGTTATATTGTTAAAGCAAGCAGAGGCCCTACTTTGAAAATCGAAGTTCGAAGTTACGTTAGCTTCATCTCTTTCTCTCGATTTAGTCTCTAATGACGAGTGACAGGGATAAAGCTAATGTAAATTCGAACTTCGATTTTCAAAGTAGGGGCCCAGTTGTCGTGTTGCCCAAAAAGCGAAGCTTGAGCAGTACTTGTTATATTTCAAAAAAATAATAATAATAATAATTTACATACATACATACATACATATGATTACAACTCTAAAACTTATTGATTTTGCAAAATTAGGCTTAGATGTTTACAAGCGTAATTATTTCTTAATTAAATTTCTTTTTAGGTAAGGAAAGAGTTAGATTGTGTTTTTTTACCATTTTATTACGAAACTGTTAATGTTTCATCGATGAAAACTGATAACTGAAATCACTAAGCCGTATTTGACAAGTCAGAGAGCTGTCAAATTTTGACATTGACACATTGCATGTTGGCTGTGGCCATAAGCTGTGACCGGCCGTGATTTCGTGGTACAAGTGGGCAACTATTTTAGTATAGCGTAACCTAAAATTACAAATTGTAACACAAAATGGAATTGAATGAAAGGATTCTGCATTACCTAGAGAAGAGTGATAAAGTTGACACTCTTAAATTGGCCAGCGAGTTCAGTGAAGATCACCAGAAAATTGTGGGCGCAGTGAAAAGTTTGGAAGCGTTGGAGATGGTGGTTTCTGAAACTGCTAAGAGTACAAAATGGGAGTTGACTGAGGAAGGACAGCTGGTTGCGGATAAAGGAAGCCATGAAGCTGTTTTGTACAGGAGTGTTCCGGAGAATGGTATAGCACAAGCCGAATTAATGAAGGTATGACGATTATGTGGTTACCTACTGTAAAAATGATAAGAAATATCTAGAGCGCTTTTTCGCTGGTCCTTATCGGATTGTTTTGATAGGTATTTTCAGAATAACAACAGTGTTAAGTACATACATACATAATCTCACGCCTTCGTTCCCAGAGTGGGGTAGGCAGAGCTACAGAATTACAAACATCTCTAAAAACTTGTTGATAATTCTATAACCACAATTTGCACAATTCTTCAAGTAATTCAAGTATTCTTTATTAATTAATTGCTTTTTCTGTCTGCAAAACATAAAAACCGTTTAAATAAATAAATAATAAATATCAAGGGACGATCTCACACAAATTGACCTAGTCCCAAACTAAGCTCTAGGCTTGTACTATGGGTACTAGACAACGATATATATACTTATATAGAGAAATATATACTTAAATACATAGAAAACATCCACGACTCGGGAACAAATACTCGTGCTCATCACACAAATATCTGCCCTTACCGGGATTTGAACCCAGGACCGCTAGCTTCGTAGGCAGGGTCACTACCAACTAGGCTAGCACGTCGTCTATGTTTTAACTTTTAATTTAAATATTTCATTCTTCTTATTCTCATTCTTAATAGTAATGTCTGACTGATCTGTACCCTAAAATTGATGTTCTAATTTTTTTTATTACGATAATTTTTGCCTGTATCTTTTGTAACTAATCAAAATGAAAACATGTCTATTTTGTAACAAAATATGGAAAAATATGTAAATCAAGCATTTTTGTATTAATATGGTAAATTGACGACAGTTAAAAACAAAACAGCTTGGCTTTAATTTAAGCATTTTAAATCTCAGGTTGTGCCAAATGCTAAAGTTGGCTTCAGCAAAGCAATGTCATCAGGCTGGATATTAATAGACAAATCTGGGGGACCTCCACTAGTTAAACGCAAAGTTGAACACATCACAGACGCTGTACAAGACCACCTGAACGAAATAAAGAAAGGCATAGACAACTTAACGGACAATGTCCGGAATGATTACAAAAAACGGAAGTTACTTCAAGAGATTACTGTAAAAAGTTTCCTTCTGTCCAAAGGGCCTCAGTTCGCTACAAGTATAAGGAAGTTAGAGACGGACTTGACAACTGAAATGTTGCTCAGCGGTTCTTGGAAGAATTTGGATTTCAAACCATACAACTTTGATGCCTTAGGTACGTACCTAATTGAAAAGTGTAGTGTCCTTTTATGAATGTATCGCTAATACAAACTATTTTCTAAGCAATGTTTATGTCTCACAAGCTAATGTGACAGAAGTAGTCCAATTAATTTTGAACATTAAAAAAAATTGCCAAGTCTGTCAAGCCAATCTATAGTGATGCTGATATATTATATAGATTATCATACTATGACCATGCTTTATGTGGTAAATTATGTCTGCTACTTTATTAACCCAAATTACTATACCAACTAAGGCATGTAATTCTGGGATTGGTTCGAATGCTACGCCAGAACTGGTACCGGTATTACACACAAACAAATCCCAGGATTGCATGCCCTATTACCAAACAATATACTGCAAAAACGATGGTATCCATTAATTGTAAAATAATAAAATCAAATTATTCCAAAAAAAAATCAGATTTAGTTAAAAGGAAAAGATTGTCATTTTATTGCACCTACTATTTGATTTTTGGTTACCCTTAGGTTGACTGGTAGAGAATGCTTGTATTAATTACGCCTGTTGTACACTATAATAATTTTGTCCAATAAAGTATTTTGATAAATAAATAACTAAATGTTCTGTTATCAGGTCAACCCCCAGAATGTGGCCACCTCCATCCTCTTCTCAAAGTTCGGTCCGAGTTCCGAGAGATCTTCCTTGAAATGGGATTCTCAGAGATGACAACCAATATGTACGTAGAGAGCTCCTTCTGGAACTTTGATGCACTGTTTCAACCTCAGCAGCATCCAGCGAGAGACGCTCATGACACCTTCTTTATATCGTCTCCGGCAAACAGTACTGAGTTCCCTATGGATTATTTGGAGAGGGTCAAGAAAGTCCACAGTAAAGGCGGCTATGGATCACAGGTTAGTTGTGAAAATAAGATTTTAGGAATAATTTACAGCTTAAAAATGGATCAAAAATATATATTTCTCTAGTGAGTATATTTATTTATACATATGACATAAATTATGTGTTGTAAAGTTTTCCGACTGTCAACTTAGCCAAATTACTAGAGTCGTTGTGGTTTTTTTTCCTTAATTAATGGCTTTCACTCCTTTTTTTAACAAGGTCTATTTCGCCAATGTGGAGTTTTAGACAATCACCATGAACTTATTAGAGAAATGAGTCCATGGATATCACGTGCGAGGACAATTGTTTGCGTAAAGAGTATTTACTCTGGTGGACTTAACAGAAGCACATGGGGTTAGCGCCACGCGCTTCTGTCAAGTCCGGCTTTGTGGATTTTAAAGAATTTTTAGTAGTTTTCTATGGCTTGACATTTTATTTGATGTCTTGAGGTGAGTACTCACTCGAGAGCAGTATATTAATACAACAAACATCTTCAACCCCTGCCCTGTTTCGGACCCACTTTCATAACTGCTCAATCAACCCATAAATTGTGCTGTTGTCAAAAGTCATTGGCAGTAATGGTTGCAACCCGTAGCGACCGATTGCCATAAATAAAAAAATAAAATTGATATTAATATGGCTCTGTTCCTTATTATGAGAGTAAACATGGCAATACAGGAAACCAACATGCATGCATAACTCGATGTACGAATGTGGAAGAAGAAAAAGAGATTTGTCAGGATCATAGCAGGTGGAAAGAAGTGGTCTCAGCCTACCCTCAGGGAACCAGGCGTGATGTAATGTATCTATGCCTCTAGGGTTACCGCTACGACTGGAAGATCGAGGAGGCGCAAAAGAACCTGCTTCGCACGCACACAACAGCTGTGAGCGCGCGCATGCTGTACAAACTAGCGCAGCAGGAGGACTTCACTCCGCAGAAGTATTTCAGCATCGACAAGGTATGAACATTGACGACATTTAAAAATATATTAAATTAAATATAACAGATAACAAATTAAAAAAAAAACAAGTGGCCATCATAGATTTAAGATTTTTAGTAACTAGATTTTATTTTTTAGTTTCACTAAATCATTTTTTTGGCATATTAAGAACCCACTAGATACTAAGTTTGCACGGCATGAGGGACGGACTGAGAACCAGCGCTGTGAGAGTGCGATCCGGCCGGAGCGCGCCTCCAGCAAACACTGAGTCTGATCCTTTGCCACATATTTTCTTTTTGTTCTGTTTTAGCTTTTTTTCATACTATACTCTAACCCCCTTACTAATAAACGTTGAGTAACGGTAGTATAGCTATACAATGTTTTGTCCTTATCTGTCATTGTGACATTTGAATTTGACAGATAAGGACAAAACATTGTATAGCTATACCACCATTACTCAACGTTTATTAGTAAGGGGGTATGTCTATTAGTTTTATTGTACAGCTGCATTTTTTTTTGCGTACTATTTTTTGTGTGGCATTAATTGTTCTTCAAAAGTCTTACCTAACTTATTTAACAAGTCCGTGTAACCAATGTAATATGTAGTGGTTTAAGCACAAATGAGTCTTTGACTGAAAGTTTGTAAAATGATACGTTAGAGCTTTGAGTAAGTATGACGCTGTTCACATTGGTCGGATTTCGGGGCCGACACCGCCCCGCCCGCACCCCTTGTTTCGCCCGCCCGTGGCTGCCATAGTGGCCGACAGCCGACTAGTGTGAACAGAGGCGCCGACACCCGATTAAAATCGGAATCCGACATCGGACATAGTGGGAACAGAGGCGCCGACACCCGATTAAAATCGGAATCCGACACACGACATAGTGGGAACGAGCTCTTAGTCAAACATACTTTTAGTCAAATGAACGGACCCCAGGATAGACTTTTATATCGCGCTTTTGAAGTGAATCAGTCGCTGATCGTCCATAGACAAGGCGACTGCGATACAATCGCAGTGCAATACGATACAGTATGGTTGTATGCTTGAGCTACTTTTTCGCGGTGCTTGATCGATTCAATAGGCGCGTTTGCATTGATACAGATCTCGTCACGTAAAAAGGCCGCCCAATAGCGTGCGCATAAGTATACCGGCGGAGTGTTCCCCCACACCGCCGCCTTCATACCACCAATTTCGTCAATAAATTCGCGACTACGCAGGTACATCGCCAGCGGCCTTTTTACGTGACGGGACGGAAACTATACATGTAGGATTTAATTTATTAATTTTATATTGTCCATATGTCATATTTAGGAAGTAAGGTTTCAAATCGATAGTGCTTATAATTGCTGAGATATGCTGCTGTAACACACACAGAAACTAAAGTCTCATCATAAGTTCCTTTTTAGGGTTCCGTACGGGAGCCTATTAATATGCTTACGCGGACCGTCCGTCCGTCCTTCCGTCCTTCCGTCCTAACTTTAAAGAGCTGTATCTTTTGTACCGTTATCGATAGCGGGTGGTTTTTTTTTCAACTTATTTTTATTTTTGTTATATTGTAAAAACGGTAAAATCATACAAGCGTAAAACTTGGTATGGTTGATGAACAACAAAAAACCCGCCTTCAAAAAGCAAAAAATAACTTCTTTAAAATGGTAGGTAAATAGGTCAGTCCAACTGAAGTCTGCTTTTGGTTCAAATATTGTTGGACGCCGACTTCAGTTGGACTGACCTATTTACCTACCATTTTAAAGAAGTTATTTTTTGCTTTTTGAAGTCGGGTTTTTGATTTTTTATACTTTATTTTTATTTTATACTTTTTAGTGATCATAATTATGCTGTTATTCTCCCACTTCTCAATTAATAAGAAACGATAGAACATTTCAATCTCGCCGCAAGCAACGCCGTGGGAAAGTCATAGTCATATATTTAAACCTAAATATGCTTCGTCATAGTCGCTCAACTATCTTAATCGAAATATCATGTCGCCACCCTCGAAATATATACCGTTTAGGAGTTACGGTGGCCATCTGTGGTCTTCATCATCAGTTTCACTTCACCAAATAGTGCTTTCCAAGACCAAATACACGAGTTACAATGAAAAATACCAAAATCGCTATAGGTATGCCTATACATTTTGAAGAGTTCCGTCGATTCCTCATGGATTCCACCATCAGATCTTCATTTTGATAAGAATGGGACCAATCGGGAAGACCCAGCTTTCAAATAAAAAAAGAATCATCAAAATCGGTTCACCTAGTCGAAAGTTCTGAGGTAACAAACATTGTAAAAAAAAACAGACGAATTGAGAACCTCCTCCTTTTTTTGAAGTCGGTTAAAAAGTACAAAAAAATCGTCAAGTGTGAGTTGTTCTCGCGCTGATTCGATTCCAAATCGAATTCAAATTGGAATATCTTAATACCTACTCTGCGGCGATGCGAAACCCTCGGTGCGCGAGTCCGGCTCGCACTGGACCGGTGTTTTTTATATTTCTTTGTAAGAAACTCTTATAATCAAATACCTGCTTTCTCTGCCTCCAGGTGTTCCGCAACGAGACCC
Source organism: Acleris literana (assembly GCA_946894065.1). Taxonomy (NCBI): domain Eukaryota; kingdom Metazoa; phylum Arthropoda; class Insecta; order Lepidoptera; family Tortricidae; genus Acleris; species Acleris literana. The sequence continues at coordinate 24,894,545 of OX335669.1, forward strand.
TAGACGCCACGCACCTGGCAGAGTTCCACCAGGTGGAGGGCGTTGTGGCCGACCGCGGCCTGGGGCTGGCCGACCTGATAGGCGTGCTGGACGCCTTCTTCCAGCGGCTGGGCTTCAAGCGCCTGCAGTTCAAGCCCGCGTACAACCCTTACACCGAGCCTAGCATGGAAATCTTCGCGTTCCATGAAGGTTAGTAGGTTTAATAACCCATTTATTGGCACCAAATGCACTTATTAGTTACCTATTACATACATTACATTAAATTACGCCTGTTTCCCAGTGGGAGGCAGAGACCACTTCTTTCCAACTGCTACGATCCTGACAAATCTCTTTCGCTTCTTTCACGTTCATACATCTAGTCAAACATGCACGTCGGTTTCGGGTACTTAAAATTCGGCTCTTTTCCAGTATATGTCCGATTTGATTCGAAAAAGTACGCCTAGGGCGGGCCCTTGCGACCTTTCACTCAAGTTCGCTCTGTATATCTCTTATACGTCAATCTTCTTTCATCCATCCTTTCCAAATGACCGAACCATCGAAGCATATCTATTACCTATTGACACCTATGTTATCACCCCGGAATTTATCAATGAACGTGCCCACAATTGACAACATTTCAAAAAAAAAAAAGCATTTTTGTTTTTTCGCGTTTATAATAGCTGGTTAAAAATTAGACTACCCGTGTTTCTCGGTTTTTCTTTATTTAACTTAAATTCGTCGTTAATAATTTATTAAAGAAATAGTCATTAAAAATACCGTATATACAAAGTTAGGAATACTGATGTCGTGATCTTAGCGTGATAAAAAAAGTAACCAGAAACAGAACTGACTGTCATGTCATGTCACTTGTCAACCATAACAACTGTAAACAACATAAATTCGTCGACTTTGGGCAGATTGCGGCTATCCGCTTTTACAAATCCGTTAGTCACTTTCATTTTAAACAGCGTATATCAAAACAATAGTATTACGAGAATCGAAAGCGTGTCGTTAGAATCAAGTAATCCGTCAGACAGATGAAAAATGGACATGACAGTTGTATATTTTTTCAATTCCTATGGTAATAAATGGACTAAGGGCATTATAACTGTATTCCTAACATTCACAATCCAACTTTTTAAACTGTTTTTCCTAAATATAAAAAAACTATTGCATAAAAAAATCCAAAAATATTTTTACTGTAATCAGAAGTGTAAAATCTACAAACGGTATTTTATTTTACTACCTTAGCACATATGAATTGTTGTCAATTAGACTGTTCAGATGCTTAATTTTGATGTTAGTATAGGACCTTAGACTGGCTGAAGAACCGTCATATAGCTAATTTACTCAAAAAATATTTAAAATTTCGTTCAAAAAAAAACTATAGCTGCTGTAGTGCAACCATCAAAATATCAAATATAATAGGAACAGACAAGGTGCTCAAACATTATCAGCGCCTCTATTCTAGGCTGTAACAACCATATCGTCTTTGATCTGTGGTATTGTTTCTAACTCGGTTACCATTACTGTCAAGTAAATAAGAGCTATCAAAACGATGACAATACGATAACAGGTCAAACACGATATGGTTTTTTACTGCATACAATCTCGACCCTGGCCGTTTGCGCAAAACTGGACACCACAATAATCCCCTTCTAACTTGAAAAAAATCTTTTTAGGGCTCGGGAAGTGGATTGAAATAGGGAATTCCGGCGTGTTCCGCCCAGAGATGCTCCTACCCATGGGTCTCCCTGAAGACGTCAACGTGATCGCCTGGGGGTTGTCCCTGGAAAGACCCACCATGATCAAGTACGGGCTCAACAATATCCGGGACCTCGTCGGACCCCGCGTTGACCTACAGATGGTCCAAAACAACCCCATATGTAGGCTGGATAAGTGAATCAATCAATAAATTATTTATGTTATTATTTGTTTTATTTTAGGCAATTACAGTCACTTCAACAAAATTGTTATAATTTACATTTGTTTTATGGTTTGGCAAAAGAGGGCGCTGGTAGGAGTGAAATTGGCAACATGGTCCAATTTTTAACCCAAATTGCTATCATTATGTAATAGTTGCCATTTGAAAATGTTGTTTCTTCAGCGGACGGGAATACTCTTGGAATACTGTCAAAATGTATGCGCTCTAATGGCCTGTTGTTTGATCGGTAGTTAAACTAACTAATAGTCAAAAAACGTTACTAATGGTTAAAATCTCATGGAAATGTGTCAAATTTTCCATTCCTTATTAGAATTTTAACAATTATTAGTTTAACTACTGATCAAACAACAGGGCCTAAATGCATTCTTAAATTATAATAAATTATTACATTTCTGCTACTCGTTTAAATCAAAACAACTTTATTAAATCAAATTAAATCAATTAAAAAAATCGAAGTGTTTAAAAAAATATATCACGCCCACCTACCACTAATTTACCTAATGCATCATGAGATATTCATCCATATTAATATTATAAATGTGAAAGTAACTTTGTCTGTTTGTTACGCTTTCACGGCTAAACCGCTGAAGAGATTTCTGTAAAATTTGATATGCAGATAGCTTAAAACCCGAGAAAGGACCCCCCGGGTACCCGTGACTCTCGATAAACGACGGTAACCCATCATTTTATCGAATTGTTGTACGGTTGTTTCATTTCATCGAATTTCATTTTATCGAATACTATTTTCTGCTGAACCATGATGTTTTTCGGATATCTTAAACGTAGGTTAAGTCAGCCTTGTGACTACCAAAAAACTAAACACATGCGGCGAGCAATGCCTTTCGGTGAAATGAAAATTGTTTCAATAAAATATAAAATAAATGTTGAAAAAAAAAAACAAAACCTCGCCTTCAAGAACATAATTAGGATAACCTTCACGCAAAAAATACTTATAAAATAGTAGTCAATTGGTCAGTACAACTGAAGTCGGCGTCCTACAATTTTTTTAACCAAAAGCTGATTCAGTGGGAGTGGGACTGACTTATTAACTTAAAAGAAGTTATTTTTTGCGTTTTTGAAGGCGGGTTTTTATAAATATTATTTTTAGTGATCCGAATTGTGCTGTCTCAATCTCAATTTCAAAGCATCGCCGCAAGCAACGCCGCGGGAAAGTCATAGTCATAATATTTAAACTTAAATGTGCTTCGTCATAGTTGCTCAACTACTCGTATCTTAATCGAGATATCTTATCGCTACTCGTATCTTAATCGAGATACCTATTTCAAGAGTTCCGGTGGCCATTTGTGGTCTTCATTATCAGTTTCACTTCATAAAATGGTGCATTCCAAGAGCAAATGCACGAGTTACAATGAAAAATACCGAAATCACTGTTGGTGTGCCTATAATATTTGAGGTCTCTTGATTTCTCCAAGATCCCATCATCAGATCCTGACGTGCTGACAATGGGACCAACTAGAAAGTAGACCCTTTAAAAAAAAAAGAAAATCCAAATCGGTCCAGTGGTCTTTGAGTAGGTAATCGGGGAACATACATAAACAAAAAATAGCCCGACGAATTGAGAACCTCCTTTTTTTGAAGTCGCTTAAAATGACAGCTAGTTTAACTCTGGTTTAACTTTATAAATTTAGCTTTATAAATTGCAACCCTTTTTCCGTTGTCACCTCTTAGACCATAGGTATAGCGTGAAGTCATGGCCACAAATAATAAAATACCGTAACCACAACGATTACATACTTTGACATTTAGTTAAAAAAACATACGTCAAAAATATAATTGTTAACGCGATTTTTTCTTTTGATATATTATATATTTACAAATAAGGTTAATAGGTATATCAAAATGTCCTCTGTGCTAACTGGAATTGGGCGTAAGAAATGGAATATAATTATTTTCCAGCCAAATGTCAGATTTTACGAGATTCCTTCACGCTTGGAATCGGTAGGGAAAGACAAGAATCCCAGCTTTTTTAAAATGGTTGAATATTTCTATCACTATGCAGTGAAAGTAGCGGAGCCCGCGCTTGTAGAATATCTGAAGAAACACACGCATTTATCGGATAAAAAAAGGGGGCAACGCGTTGCTGGTATCTTGAAGGTAAGGTAGGGGGGGACAGTATCACAAACTAAATTCTAGGCTTGTACTATGAGTACTAGACAACGATAAGTTTATCTACTTATATAGAGATAAGAATACTTTTACACAGAAATCATCCAAGACTCAGGATCGAATACTAGTAGGTACTCATCACACAAACATCCATAACGGAAATCAAACTGGGGCCTCTAACTTCGTAAAGAGATAGGTACTCAAATATTACATTGCACTTTAATCATTCGCATGTTTTTCTGTGTTTAACTGTGTGCACGTCTTATGGTGCTACAAAACGCTAATGGCAGGAAATATTCCAGCGAATTCTGTTCTCAAGTAAATGCTTAAGTCTATCAGCACCTACGCAGCTTCGTACCTCTCAAACAGATGGACAGATTTCAATGCTGGTTTTTAAAAAATTAAATATCTTCTGGTTGGTTTTTAGCTAGGCTGGATTTAATGGAAATCGGTTGCACCATTGATTATCTGCGTAAGATTACCTAAAGTTATTCGTATACAGGTTATGGGTTCGAGTAACGCCTCGATAATGTTCGAGTTTCCCTTACAACGCAAGAACGGCGACTATGAGATTGTCCAGGGGTACCGCTCGCAGCATAGCGTCCATCGGCTGCCTTGCAAAGGAGGTTTGAACGTTATGCCTTGATAGCTAGCAATGCTTATGTACCTACCTAAATATCGCTTCAATCGTGACACCTAGTCACCTAGTGACCTTAGTAGTTATATGACTAAAACTACGGAATGCGTTAGGTACGTTATCTTTTCCAGAACCGGGACTAAGATTTCCGGTACTTTTATGTCCCACTGCCTAAGAAAAACATGAGCACGTTTTCGGTTTGAACAGCGACATCTACTTAACGGATCCTAACAAAAGCGCCATCTACTGTCGAGTAGCATCACTCATTAGTCGATTATTTATAAGATTAAAAAAAACTTTGGAAGTTATCTGGATGAAAGTATCCTATTCCCCTGTCCGTCAATTTTCGTACGCCTTCCAAACGGGTTACCTGTGTTTCGGCGAAATATGTTTGCCAAATGTATCGTTTCCCAACCGTTTCATTTACCAACCCGCTTTGTTTTCTGTAACCGTAAATATTTCAGGATTTTATAAAAACTAACCTAACCTAACCTATAGGGTTCTACGCGATGGTACCTACTGAAATAAATCCTAAAATATTTACAGTTAGGTACAGGAAAACAATTTGGTTGGCAATTGGCAAATGAAACGGTTGAGAAACGATACATTTGGCAAACCTATTTCGGCCAAACGGCAGGCTCCCCTTCCAAACACCCGAATCAATTTTGATGATCACTACATAATATTATAAAACAATATCCATCGCCGCGTCTGTCTGTCTGTATGTTCACAATAATCTCAAAAATTACGTAATTTTTTGACGAAACGTTTTATGTATATTCAATTCTGTTTTATGTGTAGGTGTTACAAAATCTCACATACATAAACTTTACAGATAATTTAATTATATCTACTGACTAAAATTTAAGTTAAAGGTACTTAGGTATGGTTTACTGCTTCACATGTTGTTGCTTGCTACTGTGGAACATTTTCAGGGACCAGGTTTTCACAAGGAGTGAACTTAGAAGAGGTTAAAGCTCTTGCTGCTTTGATGACCTACAAGTGTGCCTGTTCTAATATACCTTTTGGCGGAGCTAAAGGAGGTAAGGCTTTGAAGAAGGAAGGTGTTTTTGGACTCAATTCAAAATTCCTCCTCGTAGGAATATGTATTAAGATTAAGCAGTAATTCCTATTCATCATGTCAGCCATAGCTAAACGCGGCTTAGCCAAAGATCTCCAGAACCAGATCTACAAAACCGACGAACAACAAAGTCCTTATAAGGGTCCCGTATTTGGAACAGAACCCTAAAAAAATAATTTTAGACATATATTTGTAAGTTTTTATTAGTTTAGTTTAATTTTTGGCTGTTTCAGGGGTGGCAATTGATCCGAAAAAATATACAGTGTCCGAATTACAGCGGATTACCAGGCGTTATACATTGGAATTGGCAAAGAAGAATTTTATTGGTTGGTAAAAATCGGCATTGCTATAAGTTAAACAACTTTTTGTCAAACACGCGGAATTGGTGGCTTTTCTTTTAAGCCTTAAGACGGTTGGCATGAGTTCCCGACGGATCCTGTACGAGGTCCTACTCACGTCCTACGTTTATATATACGTTGTATGTAGGAATAATACAATTTAATCCTTGATCTAGGCGCGGGAATAGACTGTTGGGCCCCCGACGTCAACACCTCCGGCAGGGAGATGTCTTGGATTGTGGACACTTTCGTCAAAACCTTGGGTGAGTATCGAGGGATTAACCAGGATAAAGGCGACCATAATAAGGGCCTTGGTAGAATTTGTTTGGTTAATTCTAGGTTATTCCGATATTAACGCGGCGGCGTGTGTGACCGGGAAGCCGATCAACGGCGGTGGCATCCACGGCCGCGTCGAGGCGACCGGCCGCGGAGTGTTCATGACCATTGAACACTACATTCACAACGAAGAGTGGATGAAGAGAATCGGACTGACGCCCGGTTTCAAGGTTTGATTATCCTGTTTATCCTGCGGCTGCCTCTTAGCACAGGTACCTATATTTCATACTTAAAAAGAGGTAGCCAACTACTGTAATTACTATGTACTTATGAAAACGGAATAAATGATTTAATTTAATTTGTTTTCTCGTTAAACAATGACAAATATGTGGCGTTCCAAAAAGGGTTTATTACTTCGCAGCTTCAAGTATAGCAGACTGTAAAAAAACTAGCACTTTTTGGTTCTACAGCGACATCTATCGGATAATAGGGTAGCATTTCTCATATCAGTATTTCATGGCCGTTGACTGTGAAAATGGAACAAACATGATCGCTTTTTTATTTATAATCTGAATAGTAATATGCCACTAGGCCAAAGAGTAGTGTAATTCAAAAACAGTGTTTGCGCCGGCATAACGTTTCAGCTAAATTTTAATTCTTAACTTTGATTTACAGGATAAGACTGCCATTATACAAGGGTATGGCAACGTAGGGAGCTATGCAGCGCTATACCTCCAAGGGCAAGGTGTCAAGATCATTGGAGTTGTGGAGTTCGACTGTAACCTGAAGAGTGAAAATGGAATCGACGCGAAGGTGAGGATCGAGACACGCAAATACGTGCAATTTATACGCACTTACGGGGGAAGGTAGCCTCGCTACGCATGTGGCTAATTGTTGAAAAACTCATAATATGTTATTTATTTTGTTTTTATGTCTTCTTAAGATGTTTTTCTTTCGGTGAGGCGAGGTGAGACAAGTCGAAGCAAGAAGTGAGATGAGGAATAAAATATATATTGGAAATGTGTTTTGATGCTGAATTTATAAACACTATGTATTAGTAATACGCAGTTAGGCCCCCTTGTACGTAAATTGAACCCTAGTTTAACCCCAGGTTAAATTATTCAAGAATGTCAGATTAATAAAAGAACTGTCAATTTTAATTAATTAATTATTGTACTAAAGACGCTCTAGAAGAGAATATAAATTTTGCCATTCAAATTTCAATTCAATCCCATCCAATCCTCTCTTTGTGTCATCGGTGGAAAATCACATTTAAAAATGCTATGCTGGTCAAACGAATAGACCGAACTTCTTGAATCGGAGTAGTTCGTAGTTAGGTTTCACGAGAATCGGTTGTGCTGCAGCTAGCAGTAGGCAGCCCTTTATACGGTTAAGGTCAGATTCGGTTCACGACAGATTCTGTTCAAATTCAAAATATTTTTTCAGTAAATAGTCCACATGAGGGCTCTTTTACACGTCGGTAATATACAGTCTACAATGTGAGTGTTCGCACGACAGATTCTGTTTACGACAGATTCGGTTAAAGACAGATTCTGTTTACGACAGATTCGGTTAAAGACAGATTCTGTTTACGACTGAATTTGTTTCGCCGAGTACAAAGTTCAGTCACAGAATAATAATTTCCATGAGTTATCCGATCGTGACGTGATAATATCCTATTGTAGGAGCGGCACGTAAGTCTAGGGACCGCCCGTCCCGTATAGGCGCGCCCCTTTCACTCCCCCAAGGTCAGCGCTAGACTAACTTGCCGCTACCTATATTAATTGTAACTGTTTTTCTTGTACAATAGGGGCTAGGTAGGTATAGGTTATGTTAGTTCTGCAGCTAGGGCAGTAGCTACCTTAATTGTTTACCGTCTAAATAAATACTATAATATGTGTACGCGCGTCCAATCAACTCTTTTGCAGGAGCTGATGCTGTATAAGCAGAAGAACCGGGGCAGCGTGAAGGGCTTCCCTGGGTGCGCGGAGGGCCCGCCCGACCTGTTGTACGAGAAGTGCGACATCTTGGTGCTGGCTGCTCTGGAGAAGGCCATCAACCACGAGAACGCGGTCAAGATGCAATGCAAGGTAAGTTCGGTATACGTCGTCCACATCATGGTGCAATCTTCGCATGATAATCTTTGCCCAAAGGTACTGAATAATATACCAACAATAGAACAGTGCATTTAGCTCTTAGGGTGAAGCCACATGAGCGTTATTTTGTGAGTTGTGAGCGCGTAATTTCTGCTACATTCGGTTTCATACAAAACTCCTGAGGGCCCTGCCAAGATGCATTGCGCTAACTAGCGTTTCTATTCGATTCGTTTCTAAACCAATCGCGTCACTGATGAATGACGTGATACGAAAAGTCACGTGATCTATCAGTGACGTGATTGGTTTAAAAATGAAACGAATAGAAACGTTAGTTAGCGCAATGCATCTTGGCAGGGCCCTCTGTCTGGTTCACACGGCGACGCAAAATCAGCTGGCCTTTTTTATGCAAGTTTTTTAACCACAGATCGTATTAAATCGTAGGCTGTTCCATGTTTTTTTTGTAGCATAAAGGCGTTTCGTCTTAGATCTCAATGTTGCCAATGCAGTCTTTAGATTGTAAAAATGTATATGTGCCTCAGGGCTAAAATCTATCAGGCCGCATGTTCATTTGACTTCTTTAGACCAGATAAAAACATTGATAGTTTTGATGTGTCAGATAATCGCGGAAGGCGCGAATGGTCCTACGACGCCGGCGGCAGACGTGGTCCTCCGGGAGAAGGGCATCCTGGTGCTGCCTGACCTCCTGACCAACGCGGGCGGCGTTACCGTCTCCTACTTCGAGTTCCTGAAAAACCTCAATCACGTCAGCTTCGGCAAACTTAGCATTAAGTTCTGGAAGGACTCTAACAGCGCGCTTTTAGGTGAGACTCGGGTCATTTATTTATGTACGTTTTATAGGGTTATCAGTAGGGATCGGAAATTCGGATGTTTTTATACCTACAATTAGCAAATTCCCGGAAAAAGCTCAGCAAGTATGAAGTCGGCCTCTTAAAAATATTATTTTAATTATTTAAGTTCCGGGATTCCGGGATTGTATAAAACATCAGGAAATAGTGATAACTGTCAAAATATTTAGGTTATGAGTATTTTCAGCAATTTTGATAACGTTGGTAAACAGTTTTAACTACAAACAGGGTGTAACAGGGTGTTGACTACATATTTAATTTTGTATGACTATGTATATTTGTTTTAATTTGGTGATTTAACAAAAATACTAACGTTAGTACCATTCGTTTTTATAAGAATTATATGTAACTTAACAAATTTAATTTAGTTTGATGTTAAAGAATAGGTGTAGGTACTGTTAGTTAAACAAACCACATATTTTGTAAAAAGAAACAACTAAAATATGTTATTTAAATACTTTAATACGTATGCGTATATGTATCCTAATTTCCGGTATTCCGGGCAATCCCGGGAAATTTATTAGCAAAATTAAATTGAGTCCGCCTCCATACTACTTGAAATCAACGCGGTGTAGGCACTGAGGCCGAAGTTTAGGTATAAAAGCGTCCGAATTTCCGATCCCTAGTTATCAGATACAAAGAAATGACTAAAATCCTGTCAATTTTACTGCGTCACCGCATAAACGTGTGTACAAACAGTTATAAAAGACCCATTATTGCAAAAGTTCCTGACTTCTATAATAACTGTCCAACCTTTCAGATTCCGTGGAGCAGTCACTGAAGTCGGCGTGTGTGAACGCGAAGATTATGCCTACACCGGAGTTCCAGTCCATGATCTCAGGCGCCAGCGAGGAGCATATCGTGGGCTCCGGGCTGCAGTACTCCATGTCCAAAGCCTGCGATGTAAGCTTCTACATAAGCTAACAGCACTAGCGACATTTTTCGATGATTAGGACACATCTAAGACATCTCCTATAGTGGCAGATAGCAAATTAATCTCAAATCGTAATAGTCGCGCTCACGATATTTTCCCATCCCAATATCCCATACCTATCCCAACTTCCACCTTGCCCATTGGTAGGTTTATAAGAAGACCTCTCAATTAATTAATTTTCTCACAAAACCATATTAACGACGTTGTATATGGTATATTTTGGATATTTTGCTGGGAATGATTAAGTGGCTGCGTAGCGAGAATGCGAAGCGCGCGCAACGTAGTACAGACGGCGTAGACAGTCGAAGAGCTCAAAATGTCTACACGATTCTATCGCCAGGAGAATAAGAGCTTGAGATCTTCGACTTAACTACTGCTGCCGACCGTACGTGACGTGTAGACTCCCAATGATAAACAGCTGCCAAGATCCCTAAATAATAAATAATGATGGTATGGCCGGTTATAGAATTTCAAGGCTCTATAAATTGCAACCCTTTTTCTGTGGCCAGCTATGTAGCTAATTTACTAGTAATTAACGTTTAAAATTATGAAAGTAAATCTCTGTTAAAAAGGTAGCTTTAATTTGAAAAAAACCGAGGCGTTCTGGCGTTCATACACAAAATTCACAAATAATTGCATGGACGCGTTAGCACTTTGTTTGTTTAAAACTTTAAATCCAAATAAAATAAAAGTTCCTTTTTCAATAAAGGTTAATTGTACTTCAGTTTAAAAAATTGTTAATGATGAGCTAAAGTAAATTCGAGTCAGATTTGTAGATAATCGTATGAAAAAAAAAACCAAAAGCAAGGTTTAAAAAACCCGACTGTCGCTAACCAATTTTAAATCGTTATAAATATTATAAATCCTAAATGATCATTCAAAATGAACAATATGAAAGAAACCTACAGATGATTTTTAAATATCTATTCAATTATACCCCGCTTGTCATAGATAGGTAGTCAACTTTTTTTTTTCTCCTGTTTACAATATGGTGTCTGGTTGCCGCCATATAGAATTTTGATTACTTTCATATCGTTAGTACCAATTTCACCAAACGATGTTAAATTTAATTAAAGTTAATCGACTGTTAGTTCATACATTGTGACAGCTGAGGCCCGTTTCATGAAGCTACAAGTTACAAATTACAAGCGGAAGTCTCTTTCTAATTCCTTTTGCTAGAAAGAGACTTCCGCTTGTAATTTGTAACTTGTAGATTCGGAAACGGGCCACTGTTAACGCTCTAATCGTCTGTTAAGTGGTTTATGTCATATGAGACTGTATGGCCTTCAGCCTTTGCCATAACTGTGTGTGTTTTTAAAAAAGAATATACGCGGGTCATGTCCTCTTGTGGAATTTAGAATGTGCATTTTTATTTATCGCTATGTCCTGTATAATACAGGTTAATATCGTTTGGTGAGATTGGTACTTAGTGACACTCCCAAGATTAAGACAAATCGATTGACATAAGAATCACCAAAATCGGTCCACGCGTTTAGTTTCTAGAGCGCCACAAAGGAACAAACATATATATATAGGCTGATAAACACATTACTCTCCTCCTCCGGAAGTCGTGTAAAAAACGGAAGGGGTTCTAATAATATACAGGGTGTTTGGCGCATGGTTAGACAACAAAATGGCGAATACTACTTATTCGGGCCTAAAATAAAGAGGTCCAGGATTCCAGGATTAAAAATTTTTTTTTTTGCTTTTTCTCGAAAATGCCAGAATTCATTGTGTAAAATCAAATAATTAAAAAGAAACATCAGTAAAGCCACCAATTTTTTATTTATTTGTATCTTGGCTGTTGCTATGTTCTGTGATAGTTGATATCTTGTGCAAATAAATACTAAAAAAAAGCCCGGGCCACAGTTAACTTTTAAAAAGACGTAAATAAAAACTAAAAGAGGTGAAGCCCTTCAAGTTCTTTGAAAACTTCTCTGATTAATGCTCTTTCCAACAATGTATCATATGCGTAGATTTTATTTCATTAACAGGGGCCTGTTTTATAAAGCTACAATTTACAATTTACAGGTTACAAGTTCCAATTTGACATAACCTCAACCAATGACGACCAGCCATTTGAGCATTGTTGCCAGTTTAGACCAGTAAAATTGTAACTTGTAGCTTTATAAAACGTGCCCCAGGAGTTATTTGTCAATTTAGTTGGACACTTGGCATAATTCTTTGGCATTGATCCTAACATGCTTGAAAGTAAATAGTAGAATTTTGTCGAGTGTCCAGCTAAATTGGCAAATAATTCCTGTGAATAAAATAACATCTATGCATATGATACATCGTTGGAAAGAGCATGAATCAGAGAAGTTTTCAAAGGATTTGAAGTGCTTGACCTCTTTTAGTTTTTTTTTAAGCGATTCTTTTCTGGGCTTTTTTTAGTAATTATTTTATTGGCGGTTTTATTTATGTTTATTTTTAATTATTTGATTTTAAACAATGAATTCTAGGCATCTTTTTGAAAAAGCAAAAAAGCTATATTTTTTTAATCCTGGGGTCCTGCACCTCCTTATTAGGCCTGAGTAAGTACTACATGGCACCTCTTATTCGCCATTTTTTTTTCAATTCAGGTGCCGAACACCCTGTATATTTCGTTTTTTGCAACATGCAAGCTCGTAGGTATTTAACAATAAATGCAGCACTTGGGAAAACACCGGGGCAAAGGAACGGCGACAAATAATAAAGATATAATAGTAAATGGACACAGTGCAACGTGCAAAATAATGAAAAATATCATAAAACAAATATGTATCTACATCTTAAAGTATTTTTTATTTACATTTTTTTATTTGATCCGCAGATTTTTTTGCAGCAAATCATTTGGTCAGCAGGAAATGTTGTTGTCAGCAATAAATAAATAACCGGCCGCAACACTTGGTCGGCACAAAAAAAAATACTATAGTTAGATGAAAAATAATCAAGATGCAAAATAATCAATTGATCAGCAAAATTATTCTATCGTGAGCAAAATTACACGGTTAGCAGACAAATTAGATTGGCCAGCAGAACAATAATTTGGTTCGCAATTGAATTGATTGAGTAGAGTTTGTGTTGAAAACTCAGCAATATTTGCGAAGCACTAGTGAGCAGCCAATATTCTAGTGAGCGAAGGAAGACTCGCGTGTGCGAGGGGCGCGAAGAAGCGACGAGAGTTCTGCCGGGTTCTGTTTCCAGATCCAGATTCTTGGCTCCATAATATTGCATCATCTTGTCATCGGGTATCGGCACAACGCAAGTGCAGTTAAATAAATAAGGGGCGAGTTCACCAACAATTAAACGGACGGTTAGCGGTTTAACGGTTGTCAAATGTCTTGACTAACAGCTGATTAACACATAACCGTCTGTTTAATTGGTTGGTAAACTCGGCCCTAAGTGTATTATGTAAAAAAAAATAGCGCTCCTTTACTGCACTAAGATGGAAGCAGTTATTTTAGCCTAAAACAAATAAAACTCTATTTGCTGACCGAAAAAACATTTCTAACTAACCGAAATTTTATAAAACTTAATTGAGTCATAAAAATATGCTTAAATATTTGACTGGCTAAACCTTAGAGCATTTAACCAACCGGAGTGGCTACTGACAGGCGTTTCTAGTCCAGACGGGTAGTCAGTCATTTAACCTTGCATTAATTAGGGACCGCAATTTTATTGTTCTAACCTTTAGGGTGGCGGGGGGGGTCAATAGTAGTGTAAATTCCACATTTGATTTGACCGAGTCTTGATTCAGGCTGGAGATTTTTAAATATCTGAATGCAGGTTATCATTGGAAATTTTATTGTTCTAACTTTTAGGGGGCGTCAATATTATAGTAGTGTAAGTTCAGAATCGCGACTGAATTCCGTTCCTGCGTCAGCCGTCATCTTGAATTTTAAGGGGGAAGCGTTTTTGCTCAATATCTCGGCCATTTTCAACTTTACAACAAAAATAGTAAGGACTTAAGTTGTTGCAAATGCGATTTCCTACAACTTCTTCCTTGCAAATGTCATCGTGCGATCGATATTTTTCAAATTAAGGCGGAGAAGACTTTGTCACTATTTTCCCCGTTAACTTGAAAAATATCGATCGTACGATCTATTGCAACGGCCCACGCAGGAACGGAATTCAGTGGCGATTCTGAACTTACACTACTATAATATCCCTCCTCCCCATTGAAGTCGCCAAATTCGCCATACGGATCATTTTAAATTGTGACCAGTCATATTTTTCCAGTCCAAGTCAAGAAATAAAAAGGCCCATAGAAACTCCCCCATAATAAGTAGAAAGCTACTTCTTCTTTCTTTATAATGCCTACGCAGATCATATTTCTTTGTAATCAGGACCCTATATACCAATTTTCATACTGCTAAGTCCAGAATTGAGAAATTTTTCATACGAACTTTACCCCCCATTTTACCCCTTTAGGGGGGAATTTTGTCCATTTTAACTACACAGATCATTTTTAATTGTAATCGAGAAATTATATACCTATTTTTATACTTCTAAGTCCAGAAATGAGAAAATTTCCATACAAACTCTACTCCTCAATTTTACCCCTTTAGGGAGGAATTTTGTCCGTTTCACCTACACAGATCATTTTAATTGTAATCGAGAACTTATATACCTATTTTCATACTTGTAAGTCCAGAATTGAGAAATTTTCCATACAAACTTTACCCCCTTTAGGGGGAATTTTGTCCATTTTACCTACACAGATCATTTTTAATTGTAATCAGGACCCTATATACCAATTTTCATACTGCTAAATCCAGAATTGAGAAAATTTCTATACAAACTTTACCCCCATTTTAACCCCTTTAGGGGGGAATTTTGTCCATTTTAGCTACACAGATCATTTTTAATTGTAATCGAGAACTTATATACCTATTTTCATACTTGTAAGTCCAGAATTGAGAAATTTTCCATACAAACTTTACCCCTTTAGGGCCTTTAGGGGGGAATTTTGTCCATTTTACCTACACAGATCATTTTTAATTGTAATCAGGACCCTATATACCAATTTTCATACCGCTAAATCCAGAATTGAGAAAATTTCCATACAAACTTTACCCCCATTTTACCCCTTTAGGGGGGAATTTTGTCCATTTTAGCTACACAGATCATTTTTAATGGTAATCGAGAACTTATATACCTATTTTTATACTTCTAAGTCCAGAAATGAGAAAATTCCATATAAACGTCACCCCCCTATTTCACCCCCTTAGGGGTTGAATTTCTAAAAATCCTTTCTATAAGAAATTGCTCACTTACTTTATGAAAGGAACCCCTGTACCAAATTTCAAGTTTCTATGTATAATAGTTTCGGCTGTGCGTTGATATCTAAGTCAGTCAGTCAGTTTTGCCTTTTATATATATAGATTAATATAGATTGATTGCTGATCAAGTTTTGCTATTTTAACTGACAATAAGTAGCATACCAATTTTTCTGCTGACCAAAACGTCAATATTTTCGGACCATTCAAATGATAACCATTTTAAATATGGTCGGAGAAGCAGTTACTGAAGAACGTGAAGATTACGCCCACTCCGGCGTTCCAGTCCATGATCTCAGGCGCCAGCGAGGAGCATATCGTGGGCTCCGGGCTGCAGTACTCCATGACCAAAGCCTGCGATGTAAGCTTCTACCCAATCCAAACACGTCAAACTATCCAAACACGTCTGCCGCTTCGATGAGCAACTTGGTCTTGCCGAAGGTACAGTCGAAGCGCTATTTACACTGGGCCATCAGCCACCTGCGGTGAGCGACTCCACCGTGCCCCTTCGGCTTGTCGTCTGTCGCCTTCGTTCAAGGCGCTTGGCGAACTTTTCTCAGTGCATTCGAATTGGGACATTCATTGTCAGTGTGCTAAGGGAGGTGTTTGCGATAAAACTCAGCAAAAGTTTAATGGAGATGTTTAATGGGATATGGGTGTTAAATAAACCGAAGACCTGGTCACTATTAAATAGAATATATATAATATAAAAAAATTAAGAATAATGATGAGGGTGTCGATTTTCACAATTTTTTAAAGCGGCATTTAAAACCTTTTCGACACGAGTCGATCCGTCTTAATGAAATAGGTAATTCGCGGCAACATCAAAAAAACTTACCTACGTTGGCGTCCTTTGATTTCGGAGAGACGTCTTTTTTCTATGAAATGCATTCGCGTACTACCGTAGAAGTACATTCTGCAACGAGTGGGTTCTACGGTGGTACACAAATACATTTCCTAGACCTAGGTACTAGCGGCAAGTGCGGCTAGTCACCACTGGATAAGTTAGAGAAATAGCATTCACGACAATTAGTCGTAAAAGAGACGAAAATACCTTGTCCGTCAACGGCGACATTCCTTACAAAAACGTTACTCCAGCGTGGCATCCTTCGCGGGCCTCGCGCGCATACACGTTGAAACGAGTTTGGACGACCGTCGTCGCTGGCCGAAGGCGTTGGATTAGTCCGACTTTTCTGTCGTCAAATTCCTAGGTGAAACAGGGTAGGTTGCCGACTTTGGCTGGCAAGCGAATTTGACTTGACGACCTTGTGCATACGCGCCTTAACGACACTAGCGACATCTTGCGACAAGTAGAAAACGTCTACGACATCTCCTACAGCGTCAGTTAGCTCAACTAAATCTGCCAGCGTAATGCTTAACTGACCAGGAATTAAATTGCCCTTATTGGGAACAATTTTTCATTAAAAATATAGCTGATATTAATAAAGTAATAATACCTAGTTGTCAAAAGTATGTAGTCATCGTTAAGCCAGGGATACACTAGGGGACAAATGTCCTGCAACACGTGTCGCCAGCGACGTCGGGTGAAGTAGCGCGACGTTGCCGGACTTCGCTTGACATGTCTGGCAACATCGCGCGACACGTGTCGCCAGCGACGTCGGGTGAAATGGCGCGACGTTGCCGGATTTCGCTCGACATGTGTGGCAACATCGCGCGACACGTGTAGCCAACGACGTCATAAGTCGCGCGATGTCGCCAGATGTGCCAGGCAAAGTTTCGCGAAGTCGCACGACTTCGCCTGATGTCGCTACGGACATATGTTTACGGTTTACGGTTTAAGATATTTATTTTCTCAAAAGAATACAATTCACTTAGAGAGAAAATACAAGTTTAGATCATTAACAATGCGTACTTATTTCGCGCGATATGTCAGGCGAAATCGGCCGGCTTCGCTAGACATGTCGCCGATACATGTCGTGGAACATTTGTCGCGTAGTGTATCCCTGGCTTTAGCCGTTCCTATTGTATTTTTTTTTGTAAAATACCGCATTTGAGTTCAGACCAATAGCGGTCGCATGCCTATCCCTAAGTTACTAAAGCTTAAAATTTAATTTATTTTCAGAACGTAATGATGGCTTCCAAGGAATACGACCTGGGGCTGGACGTCCGCACAGCTGCCTACATCACGGCGATTCAGAAGATATTCCTGACGTATGATGAACAGGGATTGGCCATATGAAACATATGGCACATATTTTTATATTGGTGTTAGATGAAACTGCCTATCATAACTGTAAGATGTTAAGTAACTATTTTGTTATATAAAAGGGTTCAAAAGAATCCATAGAGTCTGTTCATAGCAACAAGGGAGCAATGGGTATATATCGCCACGCGTTCGCGTTACAGGAATAAAGATGCAACAGTTTTGGTAAAACAGTTCCGGCAACACCATCTAGTGTTGAGTAGCGGAACTGAACTAAAAAAGATACTCCAGCTTGCCATTATGTTAATATCATACTGACTAAGATTAAAATTGCATAACATGTAACTTGGGTTTTTCTTGAGATTTAAAATGTAACTTGGGTTTTTCTTGAGATTTTATACTGTGGGTGTTGATAAGATTTACGGTTAGGAAATTGACGTCGATGCTAATGATATTCTTCTGAGAGTGCGATTTGTTTAGTCATGTATAGGGGTCGCACTTTTGGTGCCGATGACGTCATAATGACGAAATTTTACACACAGTGTGCTCTGCTTTCATTTAGCAGGTGTTTAGGTATTAACTAGTTAATAAATGTTTTATTTACATCAAACTTAGTACACAATTCAACATTAATACAATTAAAAATTAAAACTAAACGTATTTAAATTAAAATTAAACTAAGCTACTCAAATATTAAAGTTATAAATAATAATCACCACTATAAAAAGAACACCCCCTCTAGCAGGTCCGCTCGCGGCATGGTCCCCATGACATTACCTCTCTGGATAGCTAGCCCAATCCTTTGGGAGAGGTAAGCACCAGCTCTAGGATCTCATTCAGCTGACCAAGGTCCCATGGTTTCCACTGCAAGCGCCACAAATTCGTAATTATTTAATAATGAAGAATATTTGCGGCGCTTGAGTGTTTGGGCCTGATCAGCTGCGAATGTGTCAACACAACGCACGTCGCGTCCCACACCAGTGCCCTAAAAGGTATTAACTGGTACAAATAAATAAATAATGAAACATATAAAGCGGTAAAATTACTATAGTTAAATAGCTTAATCGCAATCAAAAGACGGATCACGGCAGCAGTATTATTTTTTCGCCATTTATTACCTACTAAAAACCCGTCTTCAAAAAGCAAAAAATAACTTCTTTAAAATGGTAGGTAAATAGGTCAGTCCAACTGAAGTCTGCTTTTGGTTAAAATATTGTTGGACGCCGACTTCAGACTTCAGACATTTATTTTATTTTATACTTTTTAGTGATCCTATTTATGCTGTTACGTAGCTCCACTTCTAAATATTAATGAGAAACTATAGAACATTTCAAGCTCGCCGCAGACAACGCCGCGGGAATGTCATAGTCATATTTAAACCTAAATGTGCTTCGTCATAGTCGCTCAACTACCTTTATCGAAATATCTTATCGCCACCCTTGAAATAGGTACCGTTAAGGAGTTCCGGTGGCCATCTGTGGTCTTCATCATCAGTTTTTCAAATTATGTTACACTCTATGTATGTTTCTGTGTTATCTCCTAAATAAATAAATAAATAAATAAGTTCCACTTCACCATATAGTACTTTTCAAAAGCAAATGCATGAGTTACAGTGAAAAATACCAAAATCGCTATAGGTGTGCCTATAATATTTGAGGAGTTCTCTTGATTTCTCCATGATCCCATCATCAGATCCCGACGTGGTGACAATGGGACCAACTAGAAAGTATAACCATTCGAACAACGAAAAAATTTTTCAAATCGGTCCAGCGGTCTTCGAGTAATCGGGGAACATACATTTAAAAAAAAACCCGACGAATTGAGAACCTCCTCCTTTTTTTGAAGTCGGTTAAAAATGGCAAATTGAGTTAATTTTCTTTTAATAATGCCAATGCCAGAAAAGTAGTAACGACTATTAATTAATACTATTTTTTAACACAACATAGAAATAGTTTTTGAATGATAATGTTACTCGATGATTTTTGCTACTATCTCGATGGATAGTAGCAAAAATCATCGATGAATCTCTCTATCGATGACCTCAGAAAGTTTAATAAGCGTTTATAAGGAACTTCTTCGGCGATACTCGAACCAAATAATAACTTTTCAATACTATTCATTCATTTGTAATCACCCTGTATGCAAATTGACGTCATCGGCACCAAAAGTGCGACTTCTGGTCATATAACTTATTCTCGCTTGTTGCGTCATTCCTCCCCTTTGTTATAGACTATGATTCGGTCAGTTGTGGTGCGTGTGACAGCCGTACTTCGTGATTTCAAACACTTTACTATAGTCGGAAACAAGATACCTATAAAGAAAATACATTATCGCACGCAAAGATATTTCCAATTTTGAAAACAATTTTGTAAGATTAGTGTCGTAATACCATGACCGTTGCTTGGAGTTGGAGAATATAGATCGACAGGCATTGCTTAGCCGTTCTGCTACTGATGTGCGTGAACAGTTGAATACATTATATGTAATATTATAATGTATATGCCTAAAATTATATTTTCATGAATAAATAAATATTTTTACTATTTTAGCGACAAAGCAAATAATTTCTAGCAGTAGCATGGCATGATCCCACCTCCTCCCTCGTTTCTTATAACCGCTATATTAACTTGTAAAATCAATCTTTAGATTTTTTAATATACAGGTTGTAAACCACAGAACTATATATAGTTCTGTGTTGTAAACCCTAGACGAACGAATGTCATCAACGGATCTTTCCTAACTTTTGGCAATTAGTTATGTACATAAAATTGTTAATTTATTTTAATTTTAGATTTGCGAATTTCGTTTGAAACTACGGTTAACCTAAAAAATACATTTCCGGCTTAAATTTTCTTAAAAAAAGGTCTTTATTTCGTATTCGTATGTAATAAGCGCCATTTTGTTTTGTTTTCTATAGTTTTAAATTTTTTGTTAATTTCATAAAAAACTGTGTCACTGTACTGAATTTAACTTTTTTGTTTTTCCTGTAACTAGGTATAGTTTAAATAAATAGGTGTCGATAAGTATGTTATTTTCTGATTTTTTTCCCTTATGAACTTTGGATATAATAAGACCTTCCCTATCTGGCGGTTTTTTGATATAAATCAAAAAGTACATAATCTATAAAATAAAATGTTTTTTGAAATGTGCAGAGCCCTTTCATATCACACTTCATTTGTTATGCTATGTTAATAGAGTAACTTAGATTTTTCAAACCCCTATTTTAACCTCATTTAAAATATCTTTTCAATAAAAAAAATATTACATCATAAAGGTTCCTTTTTTAACATATTAAAAGTTTTTCTAACTGCCGGATGACTATTTAAATGTAAAGTTAAAAATTCACTGTGCCTTACCTTTATGTGTGTTGAATTGTTATATTATACCAAGCAGGAAACTATCCTTCAACACCCTGTATTGTGCCGTCCAGTTTTTTTCATGTTGATTTGTTTTAAGAAGATTGTAAATAAAGAGAACGTGAACTTGGCGTTTTATTCATTAAAGCCGGGTTCACACTTGTATAAATTTAGCGTATCCATTAAAAAGCGTTGGAACTCACCTGGCAACTAGTATCGCACAGAGCAAGTTGCGTTTGCGACAAAGTCGCAACCCTTGCGCAAAGCAAGTGAAGCACGAAACGACGTATCAGATACGTCGTGATCCATGATCGCGTATCTTTTCGCGTCCCCACTAACGATCATAAGCCACATCGGTGCTATGCAACGGAGAAACGATACGCTGAGATGATACAAGAGTGGACCCGGCAAACGAACGTACTACGGGCATTGTTACGTTTTTTGTTTCTCTGTTTTGTATAAAGCTCGCATAGTGTAGAAACGCACATGTATACGCCAGGAGAATGCTTAGGCAGCGGCTCCACTGAGGCGGAGACGAGCGGAGCGGTGCGGAGCTGTGCCAATATTAACCAATAGAAGGCGCATGCGGTCACGTGGAGCTCGCCTTGCGCACGTTAGTTAAGATTCTATTGGTTAATATTGGCACAGCTCCGCACCGCTCCGCTCGTCTCCGCCTCAGTGGAGCCGCAGCCTTATACGCATATCTGGCAGTGAATGTTGTTTTCCTAAGGGTGTTTTTTTTTGTAAAACTTTGACTAAGCAGTAAGATGATCGAACTACCAGTGAGACTAGTCCGACTAAATGAAATAAACTTAAACTATTACGGTTTCAAAGTTTTCCTGACGCACATGTGCGTCTTATATTAGCAATATGTGAGGTTCGTAGAAAACAAGATGCGGCCTGGGGAAAGATAAAGGGGTTAGGCTCGTAAAACACACTTTCCCAGAATGTGCACTTTCTCTAAAGGTGCAATTCTTTAGAAGGGTCATTTTCTCGGAAGGTACACTGTCTCTAAAAGTGCACTTCCCGATATGTACACTTTGTCAATAGGTGCACTTTCCCAGAATGTGCACTTTCGCAGAAGGTATATTTTCCTGGAAAGTACACTTTAGGGGTAGGGGTGTCACTGTTTATAGTACTAACGGTTTCTATGAATTAGTGCAAATGCAAACAGACGGACGGACAGTCGTACGGACAGACGGGCAGAAAGAAACTATAAGCGTTCCGTTTTTGCAATTTTGACTACGGGACTTTAAAAAATATATAAATGTACCTATAAGTACACCTTGTAGTAAGTAGACTTCGATTTAGGTGATATTTAATATAAGACAAAATGCGTGTGGATTTTAAAAAAATGTGTGAAGCGTGTGTGTTTGTGTGTGTATGTGAAGAAAGTGTGTAAATAATAAATTTGTACCTTTTGCTGGGGGCGGGGGCCTGGGGGGGGAATCCTCTCCCCTCTCTCTCGCTGCCCCTAAAAGGGAAAGTGTACATTTCGGGAAAGTTTCCAAATTGAGAAAGTGTACATTTTGGGAATGTACATTTTGCAGAAAGTGCACCTTTGCAGAATGTGCCCATTTCGGGAAAGTGTGTTTTACGAGCCTAACCCAGATAAAGTAACGGCAGCAAACCGGTTAAAGATAAAAGAGCATAAGTAACAGTCCAAATTAATGTTGAATAAACTTTATTATATTATAATGATTATAAAACAAATAAGCCCATTTTATATATTTTATCCATTTTACGTCCTAGCAATTTCTCTGTTCTCCCTGAACCATTTGACAGTGTCTTCAACAGCTTTCTCAAAGGGCGTGAATGTGAAGTCCTTGTATAAGTTGCGAAGTTTCTTGTTTGAGGCAGTTTTTTTGTACTGGCCGTCAGCTTTGGTCGTGTCGTACTCTAGGGCTCCTTGGAAGCCGTGGGCCTTCTTTATAGCCTCCGCTACGTCGCTGATCGTTACTTCGTCTTGCTCGTCCACTGTAAAGACACAATAACGTATTGATGGCTGTGATGGACAAAAAGTAGAGGAAATGTCTTAGTAATGATAATTTCAAGAAATAAAGTTGACTGTATGTTATGCAAAGCATTTAAATGGAAACGAAACAATCAAAACAAACGAACTTACAAACTTACTTCAACTACACTAATCTTACAAACCATTACCAGAGGGCATTGTTCCCAAAATGCTGGCAGCATTGCCACGTTGAATGGCAATGCTTAATATTTGTGCCAAGTAAAGGCTATTAGTAAAGTAAATGAATTACAAATTAACAATTGGGACACACCTGTTGTTGAAATTTTTAAAACTATTTCGAAAAATAGGTCCGCGCAATGAAATAAAAAAAACCACAGTGAATTAATTTTATTAGTATATACATAATGATTTTTTAAGAGATAGAGATTTATTTATTGATACCTCACTCGATGTTATAAATGTTATAATAATGTAAAAAAATGCCTTTGCTTTACAAGTTATAAGCAGAGACCGGAATTTTCATAGCATTTTTGAACTGTCATAGTGACTTCTCATTTATCAACTTTCAAGTATATCGATATACTAAACATTAATCTACTGTTAGTAGCTTTTCTTAAACTAAATATGGAAAAATATGATGATATTTTTTTTAAATAAATAAATAGCCTAAGAAAAACTTAACTGCTAATAACCATTAACATAAAATTTGAACATTAAATTGAAAAAGCTGCATTAATTATTAAATAATATTGTTTTCCAAGTAATTTTTAAATTTAATTGCACATGTCAATTTCAAATGTTCACCTTTCAGGGTTTGCACACTTTGACCACTCTTAAATTTTTATTGAATGCCTTTATCCGGAGCCGCAACAGACAAAAAAAATCGATTAGGGGACCGCTCGTCCCGCGAAATAAGTTATATCTGGTCACACCTTTGAATAAATAAAATGTAAAAAAAAAATTGTTTCTATTCGTCACGCTAATGTAGGTAGGTTTAGGTTATGTTAGTTTTGCAGCAGGCCCGGAGGGCCAAACCACCCAGAAATAGGAGCTCCGTCGACACTGTCTTATTGATTTGAAATTTAATTAATTAATTAATTAACTAACACTATGTAGTGGTCGTGACGAAATGAAACTAATTATCTCTACAAATTAGGTGTGACCAATTAGAACTTATTTCGCGTGACGAGCGGTCCCCTAATTCACCTGATGATGGTCGATATTATTAGTTTTTGACATAACTTGACTGGAAAATTAGTTAATTTTTCTTGCTTTGCAAACTCTAAATGTTGTGCTTTCACCTTGAAACTAGACATTTTCATTCTTTACATTATAAAGACTTCGGGCGTAAGCAAAGTCTGCAAAAAATATAAGTAACTTTTTTTTCCATACATATGTGAAATACCGAACCAAGAGTCTTTGAGTTAAACCGTGGACAGAAGGACAGATGGACATGGCGAAACTATAAGGTTCCTTGTTGACTACGGAACCCTAAAAATGACTTATAAGATAGCGTTGCTTGTCATTTGCTAGGCAGATTAGAAGTCGAGTTTTTGCCTCCGAGTATATTTACCTGATAAAATGATCGGCTCCGCGCTGTCATAGTTCCGGAGCACCCAGAGGAACAGCTTGGCCAAGTCCAGGGAGTAGATGAACTGGCGCAGAGGCTTGCCGCTGCCCATCACCGTGAATGTGGAGTCGCCTGCAAACCAGGGTTTAACCTTTTGGATGGTTTACGTTGAATGCTAAATGTGTCACTCACTCACTCACACGCCAAACACGTTTGCTATGCAAATTATATTACAAAAAGTCTTTTTCAATCTTGAGCTTCTGACGGCTGTAGCCGTCGTAGCGTCAGTGACAAGACTTTCAGTTGACGGCCAGAGCCGTCTGTGGCGTTCAAAAGGTATACTCATGGTAAATTTTTTTTTTTACTTGTCTGACTTACAGCTTAAAGCCAAAAAGACACGGAATTACACATAGAAGTCCTTAAAAAGCTACACAATATTATAGAGAATTTTTATGGCATGAAGGCAAACAAGCAGGCTACCAGGGACTCCATTCTACTCGGTAAATCAATATCGCTTTTGACATGTGTGTCTTTAACCCGCCCGTCATTGCTGCAATGTAAATAAAAGCTTTCAAAACGTTTACAATATGATAAAATGTTAAAAACAATATCGTTTTACCGAGTAGAATAGAGCCCATGATAGTAAGCAGACTCAGAGGCCCTGACATTTGCGTTGCTAACCCTTAAGACTAAGGGCCGTACTAAACTGATCTTGGCTGAGATATCCATCTTAAGACGCATCAAGTCATTTTGTTGTTGGTCACATGTCTAACCTAACCTACGTAATTAATGTTTAAGCTATCCTGAAAACGTCATCGGTTCTATGTCTTGAGAACACTCTGTACCAACTGTGTACGCACCGTGTTGCATAGCGTCGTCCATCCTCCGTATGAGCGCGGGGATGACATGGCTGGACTGTAGGCTGTAGTTGTCTCGTGGACCGAACACGTTGCACGGGATCACAGACGTGAACACTCGGTTATGCTGCTCATGGTACCCTCTGGAACAAGAACAAAGCATGTAAACTTAAACCTACCTGTCTATCTACTGAGAGTGCCATTCTGGTTCTAAAGCACACCGCCAGGTACTACACTGACAGGAGGACCCCCGTGTGCGCTGCTTTTTTAGATTTATCAAAAGCCTTTGACCTAGTGTCCTATGAAAAACTATGGGAAAAGTTGCGTAAGACGGGTCTTGCTCATGAACTAATAAGGTTGTTAAAATATTGGTACACCAATCAGCATAATTTTGTTAAGTGGGGGACGGTTATAGGGCTGAGTGTGGTGTAAGGCAAGGGGGACTTACATCTCCATTATTGTTTAATATGTATGTTAATCAGCTGATCGTCGAGCTCAGTAACACCATGTTGGCTGTTCGATCGGTGGTAAAATGGTACACAATATTAGTTACGCCGACGATATGGTGTTGCTGAGCCCTTCGATCAGTGCAATGAATAAGCTGTTGAAGGTGTGCGACACTTACGCGGAGTCTCATGGGCTCATCTATAATATTAAAAAAAGTGAGATACTTGTCTTTCGTGCTTGTAACAAGACCTTACCAATAGTTGAGCCGGTGATACTTGGCGGTAGTGCCTTAAAAAGAGTGTCCAGTTTCAAATACCTGGGACATGTAATGACTGAAAGGCTGACGATGCGGATATTGAAACGGAAAGCAGAGCACTGGCAGTAAGAGCTAATATGTTGATTCGCAGGTTTGCACGCTGTACAGTGGAGGTCAAGAAAACATTGTTCATGTCGTATTGCCAATCATTCTACGCGTGCAGTCTGTGGACTACACGAAACAACTATACGAAGCGCGCTTACAGTGCTTTGCGTGTCCAATTCAATAATGGGTTCAGAATGCTGATGGGGCTGCCATGCTTTTGCAGTGCGTCAGGCATGTTTGCGGAAGCACGCATGAATGATTTCCATGCCATAATGCGAAACAGAATCGCCTGCGGGCCAGCACCAACAGCCTTCTGACCGATGTAGCAGAGAGATGGGACTCTCCGTTTTTCAGTCACTGGGCGTCGTTCCATCGCCCTGTGTACCAAGACCCCAAATAAAAAACCGTGTGACCTAGGTTAAGATGTACTAACTTTAGAAACGTAAGTCTGTAACTAACAAACTATGGGCAAATTGGCCTGAAATAAATAATTGAATTGAATTGAATTAAACCAAGTGTATGTTGAGTCACTGGGATTTAATCGTAATTTTGTTGTATTAAGTGTATTTTGCAAAGTGTTTGAATTATTATTTTTCCAACCTGGTCATGAGACTCATAACCAAGTCTTTGCTCTTTTGAATATATGTCCCCTAAACCCCTAATTCAGTTCGTATATTGTCTGTTTGCCAACTTTGGTCCAGATCCGTAAAGTGTCTAATATAATGCCTAACAAACTTATCTATAATAGTAGACATTGAATGTCTAGATTAAATACATACATACATGAAATCACGCCTGTTTCCCAGAGGGGTAGGCACAGACCATTTTTTTCCACATTTTTGTCTAGACTATCTTTTAAATAACTTTCATCCAGATCTATTTCGTTGTTTATGCGTGATTGACTTATTCGAAAAATACTATTTCCTTTTTAATATTATTATTATTCACCTGTTTAAGACGTCAATCATGCGCTTCGCATAACTATATCCATAGTTAGATGAATGAGGAGGTCCATTGTGAACCTGAAATTATCCAAGGTCATGTTTATTATAAGGTCAATTTATTTCAAGTTCAAGGTCAAATTACACTTGACAGTCTAGGGCTACTATTCCATCCAAATCAATGCGGTTGGAAAATTAAATAAATTTCTAATTTTACCTTTGCACACCTATGCTAGTTGAACTAACAATCGTAAAGGATGATACATTAGATTAAATGCCCTGTAAGACTTCTACAGAGTGTTAGAATTGTGTGTTACTTCCCAGGTGGGCGGTCTGCTTGTTTGCCCGTCGATGGTAATTTTTTTTTGTGGTATAGTGGCAGTAGGGCCTTCTGCAGGATCTTTCGAATCACTACCACTATGTTTTCCTTTCACGTTCTGCTAAGCAGTGGTCGCATTGTCGTGTTTAGGTGTGGGGGTAAGACAAGACAACTGATAAAAGATAAGCATAGTCATTCCATTTTCTCCAGGTCCACAGGGTTGGCAATGTATTTGCAGTCTTGGGAATTGGGATGCTGTTTAATTTGCATAAAGACTTTTAGCATAATTTATTTTAACTATGTTCGTAAACCATAAAAAACATTTGGCATACAAGCAAAAGCATATTGTCATTGCTTTGAAATAACCTCGTATCTCATATTTTGTGACGTAGGATTTTAAACTTAACTTGAAGAAGATTAAGTTCAAACTCATACTTCTCGAAATATCATATAGGTAAGAGTTTTTTCTAAAGTAGGTAGTAACGATATGTCTTATCTATCAGGCATACAGTTAAATAACATAACATAACACTCATTTCACAATCATTTTCTTGTTTTTATGCATTTTAATTCTACTTATTAAGTTAGGTTAGGTTAGAACTGTTACAAAATAAGAAAAGACAATTGTAACATCATTCACCTATATACCATTATGTTATAAGAAATTATACATTTCATTATAATCTACACTAATATTATAAAGAGGAAAGATTTGATTTTTTGTTTGTTTGTTTGAATTGAATAGGCTCCGAAACTAATGGACCGATTTGAAAAATTCTTAGAACATTCGACGGAGTCGTGGGCAACAGCTATGCATTATAATTGTTGTATCCGTGGTTTACATATACATATCAATGGCCTCTCACCGTCACCTCGTACTAATAGAGAAGTGTCGTCTGCAAAAATGATACAGTCTTGTTTCCTGGACTTTGGTAAATCATTAATCGCAATCAAAAACAACAAAGGTCCAAGAATGCTGCCTTGTGGAACACCGGTTCCATTTACCAAGAATTTAGACCTGAATTTGCATTTTCTTAAACTATTTTTAGAGTTAACGTTGTTTTTTCGGATAATTTTTTCAATTTCTACACACTGCATCCTTTTTCCTAAATAACTTTCCACTCAATCGTATGCTTTGCCTCTTATGCTATAAAGTTCTATTTTTTTCAAAAGAGTTGCGTGATCCACAAAATCGAATGCCTTACTTAAATCTAGAAAAACTGCCATGATTGGGTTCCCATGATTCAAGCTCTCTGAGACACTCTTGACCAAATTAAAACCAGCTAGGGTTGTCGACTTTCCCTTGCGAAAGCCAAATTGCTCTGAAGTTAGTATGTCATGCTTGCTCAGGAATTCATTTGACCTGTGAAGTATAGCCTTTTCTAGTACTTTTGATAATACTGGAATTTTTGTTATTGGTCTATAATTGTTTCTGGATCTGACTTGTCTCCGTTTTTGAACAGAGGTTTAATTATAAACATCTTTAGTTCATCAGGAAACACTCCCTCACTAAAAGAAATGTTTACAATGTGTAACAGAGGACGGCTTATTAAAGGAGCACATAGTTTTATCACCATTGTTATGAGCTCATCGTATCCATATTCTTTAGTATTATTTAAGGACATAATTATTTTGTAGATTTCACTTTCATCTGTAGGTGTTAGAAAAATAGTATGTGTATTATAAAGTGATCTATACAGTATCATGTCTAGTGTATGTGATTGATTCGTATTGGTCAAAGCTATCAAATATTCATTAAAAAATTGCATATGTCATAGGGATCAGAGTAAGAATTGTTTTCAAAATGTATGATGTTTATATAACTTTTGCAATAATCGTGTGATACAGTAGTTGATATTGTATTCCATGTAGCTTTACATTTGTTTTTGTTGTTTTTTATGTATTTATTATTATTAATTTGCTGAGCCTTACGTAAACAAGACTTAAATAATGTATTGTATTGTCCATTCGCTTAGATAGTGTCGCTGCACTCACACATACGTGTGGTAATTGTAATATAATACGAAGATAATTCGATGTAAACTGCTAAATTCACTTGCGGGTGTGACGCATCAAGTGAATTTCGCAGTATACTTAGAATTATATTCGTATTATATTACAATAACCACAAGTACGTGCGAATGTAGCGACACTATCAAAGCGAATGGACTATACTGCTAGGAATTTAATTTATGTCTGTCTTTGTTCGATTTAGAAGTCCTATATTTGGAATACAAATCACGCTTTCTTTTGCTTGATTTTTTTAAGCCGTTTTATTTTCTTTGTACGATTGCTGATTTTAACTTTAACCACAGGAAAACATAATTTATAATTTATAAAGTAAGCTAAAGATGTCATGAAAGTCACTAAATGCTTCTGCAGTTGTGTTCGCAGTTAAAACATCATTAAAAGATAGTTCTGAGATACATTTACAGAACTTGAGTATATTATCATTGCTATAATCCCTCTTGTATTCAAACCAAGTAGAAAATGAATGCCTTTTGTTTATTTCCTTCAATTTCTATCATCTGAGCTGACTCATGATCTGAAAGTGTCAAATACACCAATGCAGACCATACACTTTTAATATAACTAGCGATTTGGTCTATGCAAGAGTTTAGTCTAGTTGGGGATTTTATGTGCATGTTAAAGTTATAGTTGTGTAGACCCATAGACTTTTGCTATCTTACGACTGTAGCACGGCTAGCACATGTTTTTTTATTTTATTATTATTATTATTATTTTGTCCATCTGCCAGCAGCCAACAGGCTATAATCAGATAGGTGAAATGTGAATGACTTTGGGGGATGTCACATCCAGTGATGTATCATCCTTGTTTGGGTGTCAAATAGAAGCAAGACGCTTCCTTCTTAGCCGAAATTTGGATTTTGTAGTATCAGTGAGCTCAGTGGCTAATTTATTGGTATGGTGTTCCAGTCGCGTTTTGTACTTTCTACAAAAGGTTTCTATTTCTTCTTTAACCATTGGCATTTCCAGGTGTTCGTGGACTTCTGTATTCTTTATGAACCATGGTGCATTACTTATTACTTTAAGTGCATTATTCTGAAAACGTTGTAATATCTCAATATTTGAATGACTTGCTGATCCCCACAGCTGGATTCCATAAGTCCAGATCGGTTTAATTATGGATTTGTAGATGAGTAGTTTGTTTGTAGTGCTTAGAGATGACTGTCTTCCTATAAGCCAATAAATATCTTTTAGTTTTCTATTTGCTTGATCTCTCTTAGCTTTGATGTGGTCCTTCCATATAAGTCTTCTATCTAGATGAACTCCAAGATACTTTATGGTGGTTTGGTGCGGTAGGATTGTTTCACCCAATTTAACTGGTGGGCAGTTTCCTTTTCGGAGTGTAAAGGTTATGTGGTTCGACTTCGCAGCACTTACTCTGATCCTCCCACAGACCTTAATCTAACTAGATAACGTAAACACCTCAATTTGTATGAAAACCAACCGTGTCACTTTTTTTCTACCTGCTGTGAAATTCTCCGGACGGAATTCCCCGTTATCCGCGCGAAATCGATACAAAGGCGCCGCCGCCCGCGCCGTGCGGCTCGTATCAATCAGTCAGTATGAGGTCAGTCTTTGTAGTAAGAGGTCGCGCGCGTGTTGCGCCTTGTCGCCGTGTCTGCGTGGCTTGGAAGTTGATAATTTCACCGCTCTTCAGGTAAGTTATGATGTCACATATACGTAAAAAAGATGTGTATAGTTAATAGATCTTTTCGATTACAAGAAAATGGCCGTAAGTACGTAATTGTTTGACAACAAAGAGATAGATAGATATACAGACTATTGCCATAGAAATATTTACTAGAACACTTACAAAATTGTCGCAAGCGATCGAAGCAATTACAAGCGCGAATTTATGTGTCCGTGAATTTCACATATCGATTTTTCAATCGATTTGCCAGAGGAATGATAAAAGGACAGAAAAATGATAAATCTTATCTTACTCTTAGGTAATGGCAGTCATTTTCAGTTGGATTTAATCAAAATGCTTTCTTATGGTTTGTAATGATTCTCGTTACTTTGTTGTAGGTAAATTATGTCTAGCCAAATAAAAAAACCAGAGAAGAAATTTTATCTGCGAAAAGAAAAGCTAGTAAATTACGTTATGATAAAATAAAATCAGATCCAGAACTCAGTCAACTTAGAAAAGAAAAAGATAAGGAAAATTACTTAAAGAAAAAGAAAAATAAGCAGGTGACGGATATAAGGATGAAAAGCGTTATAGAACAGCAAAATTTACCTACGTGTCACAAAATACCTAAGCGTATTATCATTCCTGTTTCAAGAATCGGTTAGAATCGTAAACAATCGGAAGGTGTACATCACTATTTGCTTAATTTGACAGAAAAATGATAATAGTACTCGTACCAAGAAGCCAAGCGACACAAGCTAAAGATCGACCGTTAAATTTCCATTGCGCGTTAATATAGACAGGGCCTACAACTTTGCAAGTAAAGCAGGCAATGTATTATAAACATGAAGTAATCCCACACAGTATTATTTTTCATAGTAAAACCACGACAAACCTAAAATAAATTATCTTTAAATAGATAAACGTAATTTTAGAAGAAATTTACGTACTTATGGAAGGAAACATGTCCATTATTTGGGTCAGCTTTTCCTGTACAGTTTTTATAACTTAATACGGAACAACCAGTCATTTTTCTAGATATCGGTGACGTCTGGAGGCGGTAACGGTCGAACGCGTACTAAATGAAGCCGCGTAGAAAGCAGACATTTAGACTGGTTTTTGACACGCGAAGTACGTACACTCGCGGCATCTAGTTAGATTAAGGTCTGTGGATCCTCCATTTGTTAAGCCAATTTTGGACTTGGTCAAGGTGTTTTTGTAGCTTTGTAGTGGCTTCCTCTGAAAAGACACTAGAAGCAATAAGTGCGGTATCATCGGCGTATGTGGCAGTCATGATCTCCTCTGACTGCGGCATGTCTGCAGTGAAAATTGTGTAAAGAATAGGGCCAAGGACGGATCCTTGAGGGACTACTGCATGTATTTCTTTAAAAGGTGATCGGCAGTCCTTAAATTGTACCTGAAATACCCTTTCACTGATGTAAGATTTGAGCAACATAAATATACTGTTTGGCAGGTTGTTCTTAAGCTTAAATAATAGCCCTTCGTGCCAGACACGGTCAAATGCCTGTTGTACATCCAGGAACACTGCCGAGGCGTATTCTTTTCTTTCCAGCGACTGCCGCACTTTTTGAGCTACTCTATGTACTTGCTCAATGGTAGAGTGATTTGCGC
Source organism: Acleris literana (assembly GCA_946894065.1). NCBI lineage: Eukaryota > Metazoa > Arthropoda > Insecta > Lepidoptera > Tortricidae > Acleris > Acleris literana. The sequence goes on from OX335669.1 coordinate 24,927,365, forward strand.
GGAAGCCAAACTGATGGTCTGGAATAATGTTATTGTCTTTTAGGATCGGTAGGATACGTATTAATAGTATTTTCTCGAGCAGCTTTGCGAATACCGGCAGCAGGCTGATCGGTCGATACGATGTAACTTCATTCAGAGGTTTTCCTGGTTTAGCCACCATGTTTATAAAGCACATGTTGTCTGCGACTTGTTTGTCGCTCGTATCTTCCTTTCTATCTAGTTTATAACGACAGAGACACACTGAGCGACAAGCGAGAAAATATAACTTGTGCTACCCGTGCAGAGCAAACTTACCATCAGGTGCCCCATGTGTGTTTATTTACCTTTTCTAAGTCTTAAAAAAAATTGAACTAACCATTGTCTCATCAACTGGGTATGTGGTTTTATCCGGGAAGATGCATGTTGACAGGCAGGAGACCACTTTCTTCACATTCGTTTTGTGGCAGGCTGAAAGGACATTGTCGTTAATCGCCATGTTTTCCCTCTGAAATAAATGTGCTTCCAAATAATACATGTACAGTCAGTTGAATAAGTGGTCAATTGTCAGTTTGAGTTCTTTTGGTACATCGTAAAATAATGAGGTTGATAAATTTCTTACTTTAAAGGGTTTTCCATTTCATAGGAGGTTGTATCAAAATTGTAATAACGCTTATTTTCTGTAGAATACATGGAAAAGTTTTCACCCGGTTAAAGGTATCATTGTATGCTCAGCCTCAATGCAAACCCGCAATACATCAACCACATAACATAAAAGAAGTAAATGATATTACAATAAAGAAAACAAAAATTAAAACATTTCAAGCCTTGTTACATTGCAGAAGATATGGAGACGTTTTTTTTACCATTTTTCGTTTTCCGTAAATTTCAATTAAAATTAAATTAAAGAGTATTTTTTTAATTTAATTTAATCATGCCATCTTGTTTGATTCAATTATTATTTTGAGTTTTTGACATAGGTTACTGCTCCAAGTATATTGGTAAGATTATTAATGCGGTAACCAAAACATGCCCACTTAAAAATATATCAAGTTACATATTTTATCATGTCAAACATTTTTTTGCCAAGTAGTGTATTAAAAATCAGTACAATGTCACATGAATTATTTAAAAAGTACTTACAAAGAAATCTAAGTTATAAGCCATGTTGTGGAATAGCCCTCCAACCATGGCAGCTAAGTGTATAACAAGTGTCGGCCTGTGTTTTTCAAACAGGGCATCTGTTTGTTGCTTATCTCTGAAGGAAAAACAAAAGGATTGTAAAATATGTTTAGTTACAATACTATCTTACTTTTAACGCAACTGTAAATTTTACTGTCATTGCAATGGCATTGGTTCTCTATCGTTTGACCGAATTTCATATGCAATAATTTCATTTACCCAAATTTCATATGACATAATTTTATATGCCATAACGAATCATGTGCCATAATGATCATTTGGTATATTTTCACTTGACATAATTGTTAGGTGCCATAATGATATGTATGCCATATTTTTCATTTTCCCTATTATAAAAAGTGTTATAAAATTGTATGCTATAAATTTTAAACGCCATAACAATTATTTGCCATAAAACAGTAGCAGTAAGTATAGCACTATAAAAAAAATTGTGTCTGCAAGGTCGCAGTTTTTTACGTAACACTCCTCCGCTTCGCTCGTCGTCGTACCTAACAGAGGTAGGTTAGAATAGGTAAGTTATTATAATAGTAGTACGTAATCCAAATTGTACCAGTACTTCATTATACCCACTGAAACAGTTTGAGTCAGCTTTTTCCGAAATTATGGCAAATGAAGTGTTATGACATATAATATTAGGGATTATGAACATTATGGAAAGTAAATATTATGGAAAGTGTTATTATGGTATCTGATATTAGGGCGGTTGAACATTATGACACTAGAGTATTATTATTATTTATTTATTTTAATGGCGTCTACAAAGAGTATTATGGCATACAAAAATTATGTTATCTAACATTAGGGAATATGAAGGTTTTAGCCAGTGACCATTATGGCAAATGATATTAGTGCAAATGAAAATATGAAAAATGAAGGGATACCAATTGCCTAAAGGTTAACTGGTAGAGAATGCCTTACGGCATTAAGTTCGTCTTTTGTATATTAAGACAATTATTTTGTGCAATAAAGATTGAGAAAAAAAAGGCATTGACTGCAGTGACGACTACAAAAAATAATAACTAACAGATTAATAAGAAACATGCCTGAGATCAGCATCTTTAGAGCCACAGAATAGCCATGTTTCGTTTGGTGCTTTTTCTCCTAGTTGATGCTTTTCTTCTTCAATTACTGTTTTAATGGCCTGACCCACAAGTCCTGAACCCCCGGTTACAAGAATTACACTCGACACTTCACTCATCTGCAAACAAGAACAATAAATCTCTTTATGTCAACACGTACACACAAAACAATTCGCTTTAGATAAAGCAGAAATGTAATTTAGCAAAGTCTAATTATTGTATTTTTCCTACCATACTTTGTGGAATGATATTAAGTATACATAAATAAATTCAACTGTAAAGTGGATATGTGGCAAGAATTATTTCCTGCCGGGTGCGATAAGAAATTTGATTAGATTGAATACCACATTTACCATTTACCGTCGTATCGTACGTCAAATTGACAGTTGCAGTTATTTATAAGGTTCGAGTTTTAGTTAAAACGGTCGAATTTTGCATATTGCGCAGAACATTTTGGTGAAAACATTTTGGATACAACTATATCGGCAATTTTTCCATCAATAATGTTCAACAAACACCTAAAAATATAAAGTGCATAATAATTTGATGGATTCTGAAGTATTTATTGTTAAAATAAACAAACCTAAGTTTGGGCTTCTTGAGTGAATTCATGACCAACCCTTCTAAAAAAGAAAAAAATGTCTATGCTTTTCTTTGATTGGTCAATGAGTTTTCGACGAGCGTTCGTTCTTGCTTCGCAAACGCCAAATACGCTTTCAATCCAAAATGGAGGATTTGTCGGTCGAGGTGTACGGTGAAAATGGTGCTTATTATAAGGTTTGTAAACTGTGAAGTACGCTAAATTTCTCGTCATATTACAGTAATTTGATCAGTGTTACATGTATTTAATCATTTCCAACTAGTATTTTCACTTTAAAACGTTAACTTTCAAAAATATTTTTCCGGGAAGATCATCACGGCTGGAATGGACGCCATGTCCGTCTGTCAGGGCGTGAATTTTCCATGTGCTGTAATTTGTGCCGATTTTATATATTTTTAGCTCTGGACGTGAAGTGAAATTGGGGCGGCCCACACCGGACTATCGTTGTAGCTCATTCTGCATTTCTGACCTATATTATTCTTTATTTCTAACGCGTTACCAAGTTATGGGATGACCGTAATGTTCTAAAATTCCCTTATATTTATAGGCCACTGTCACCGACGTACTCGACAACGAGGTTCTCGTAGCCTTTGAAAATGAGTAAGTGTTCTCAAAGATTAAGTTTTATATATTTATTTATGTAGTTTCATTTATTTATCCAAATGATTTTGTTTAAGCTGGCAGCCTGAGTCAAAGTTCCCTTTCTCGCAAGTATTCTTACCGCCCAAAGACACAGGCAAACATACAGAGTTTGTGGAGAACCAAGAGGTGGAGGTGTTTGCCAGGTCCAATGAGAAGGAAGCATGCGGCTGGTGGACTGCTAATATCAAGGTAAACCAACTTTATTATGCCTTGCTAATGGAATGGACTGCCTCTTGTAGTTTTTAGTATGTATATTTATAATTTGTTCATTGTTAATTATTAGAAACAATCTATTTGTTGCGCTTACTAATTAGGGAAGTCATTTACTATAATCACATTGTTAACCTTAGTTACTACTGGTTTTTATTCAGAGAAATGAACAACAGATTAATTGTGTGTATACTTTGGTATTCTTTGATTGTAGAATCCAATGTATGTAAGGCCTTGTCCACTTTTTGGTTACAATTCTTAATTTTCTTTTACTTGCTGCATTTATAATTAATTTGTTTACAACACTAATGATCTTTACTTATTTAATTAAGTAAAATTTATTATTGTTTTCCCTGAGCAATCAAAAGAAAAAAAATGATATTTAAAAGGTCTTCCATTATTACATTATAAAATTTTACTAAAAACTTTGGTTTTAATTAAGTTTATTTAAACTAGCTCAACAGTGTACACTTTTTACATAGAAATAACTGCCATTCTGGTGTTCATTCTATGGCTACCCCTATTTTGAATAACATTAGACATATGCTATTTTGAAATATGAATAAATGTATATTAACAATGCTAAGTTAAGATTGAATGCAGTGAAGGCCATACTTGAATACTCCAAGGACAAGCTTTATGTTGAATAACAGGGTTGGGGACTTATCTTGATAGGGGACCGATGTTTAGTCTTTTAATTTATAGATCTGGCTGGTAAAGTATTTATTAAACATCAGTAATAAATTGTATAGGTTATTAAGCTGTATTTTGTAATTTGTAAGTATAGTTGGGTTGATAACTGAATCAGGTATATTATTTGAAACTTTTCATTGTAATTGTCATTGTAATCCTTGTTTTCCTATGTTCAGATTAAAGTTTTATAATTATGTCACTAAAGTGCCTACTAAACATTTTTGAGGGCATAGATAAGGGGTCGGCAAGTAGTTTTAGGTGGGGTCCGGATACTGCGGGAAAATTTCAACGAGGTCCAGATAAAAACAAAAGTATTAAGTTAGATTCTATGTGGCTTAAAAATATTATTTCAATTAATAAAGGTTTAGTATACCTTATCTATGTATTAATTTATACTTGGTATGCAATACATAACAATATTTGGCGGTCCAAGGTTCGACCTTTCGCGGTCCGCAAACGGACCGCGGTCCGCCTGTTGCTGACCGTTGGCATAGATGTTTATTTATTTGATGCCTCAGAACCCCACTGTGGCCTTAATTTTAGAAAAAATAAATATCAATTAACCCAATTTAAAAATAATAGGAAAATGTGTAGAACAAAAACCTACCTAAGAATCACAAGAAATATTTCCATAATTTTACCCACAAACTAGAAAATCATGGCTTGTTAGTGATACATTGATAAAGTTAAAATATTATAAATCAATTTGCTATGTTATCAGCCCTTTGGACAGTCTTGACATGAATTAATGCTATTCAAAGTAATAAATAAGGTAAATAAAATAAATAAATACCAGGGTACAATCTCACACAATTAGTAAACATCCAAGACTCAGTGTGCCAAACAAAATACTCACAATCACACAAAATATAGTCTGCCATTATAAATTGGGCTGTAAAACCTAATGAACCAATATGATACAAACTCCTATTAAAATTAGGAAGTCAATATTTCATATACAGTTATCAAATTACAGTATAGTTTGAATGAAGTTCTACTTTACATTCCTTCACGCTTGTCTCCCAATGGTGTAGGCACATTTATGAAATGCCAGATGCTCCGGTTCAATCATACCTCTTTCACTTATATCCTATGTTATCCTTTTCTATCCTAATAATATGAAAGGTGAGAATGTTTGGATGTTTGTCTTACAATCTCGCATAAATAGATTCGGATGAAACTTTACAAACAGGTGGTTCATTAAGTAGGTGAAAATTAGGATTTACGGTCTTTTATTTGATTCCTTGAAATTGAGTAATATTTTCGAAACTATGTCTGTTTCTTCAGTATCTGTAGGCATGTAATTGGTTAATATTATCAAGTGTGGCTGCATTGTTAATTTAAATTAATGTACATTTGAAAATGCAAGTATCGAGCTCTGTGTTTTGTTTTAAGTTCCAATTCCCTAGTCCTGATGCAGCAAAGACTCGCTAAACTTCAAGTCCAATGAAACATGTAAGCCACACTTTATTCAATTACGTATACTGATCCTACCATGTCTGTACATTATGAAATTGCAAACTATGTAAACCGTAACAAGAGCCAGTTCCCTGTCTTCAACAGTATACGCCAACACGGCAAGATTAACACGAGACCGTTTAAAACAGTATTACTCGCTAAAAGCGTTTTTGGAATGGCACCTAAAATATTTAAAACTACTTTTTCATTTTTAGCAGATAAGGCCTACTACAGTGTGCAAGAATATTTACGTGAAACCAATTGACAAATTAGATTAATGTTAAAGCATGACGCATGTTAAACATATAAGATATTTGGGACCCGTTTGAAACGCATAATTGTTTTACGCATAATGTATCATTCATTTCGCATAAAAGAGGGTTTTTTAGGCTGAAATTGCAGAATTTAATAGACATCTATCTATCTATTAGGTTAGTTTTTTATAATAATTAAAATAAAACTTACTAAAATTAATTAAAATAAATTTAGATATCCTGAACATTAAGCCCGTGATATCACACAATCAAGACAGGTATTTCCCAATAGAAAAAAAAAACTTGCCAGCACTTAACTCCATTGTGTCCAAACGTATTTTTTACTAATTTTATGGCATCTGTTTTGCCGTCGAATACCTATTGACTCTGCTGCCTAACTAGAAAATGTAGGAACATAGGTAGGTATTTCATATTTATTTATTACGTATCAACAATTCACAACGTACCACTTATAAAGTCTTGAAAGAATAAATATATCAACAGGCCTACTTGCATATTTATAATTTGAGAACTGAGTCATTGTTGTCCCTTACTTATAGTTTAATATTTTTCGCTTACGAATCTTACGATTACATAGTTGCGTATGGAAATAACCCCGCATTTATGGTAGGGGAATCCCCTGTGCTTATAGTTGGCAACGTCTGTCTAATATTATCAGAGGTCACTGACCGTGGATGTATGGTTAGTAATTTTTAACCTACAAAAGAGGATGAGGTTCTCAATTTGTCTGCTTTTTTCGTGTTTGTTACTCGAGTTTTCGGCGAATTGCCAATCGATTTTAATGATTGTGTTTTAATGTACACGATATATCTCAAGGGTGGTCCCATTTAAATCTTTATTTGACAAAAATGAAAAGGCCATGAATTCAAACCCTTTTTAATTTTGAATTAGCCCTAAAAAATGCAACAAAAAAAATAACATTTATGGTGTGTTCACTGTGATGACTGATGGATGATACATGGAACCCCAACAGATTAGAACTCCTCAATGATTCGGTGTCGATTCTTTTTTTTTCACATTCAATGATACAGCATACAGTTATGAGGTTAATTCGCGAACAGTTTAATATTTTACGTCTCGCACAAAATGGTAATAAAAAGTTTAAAAAAAACCGGACAAGTGCGAGTCGGACTCGCCCACCGAGGGTTCCGCACATGACACGGTTAACTCAATTCAAAATTTGCACTGTGTTTTAATTTAAAATGTTGAGTTTTCATATTTTTTCCTATACTTGTAGTATAAGATGGTAATACTTGCCAAATTTAATAGTTCTAGGTCAACGGAAAATACCCTATAAATTTTGATTCCCTTAAGAGTGTCGATATACGTTTTTGGCGGCATGAACGGCCGTATCTTTTTTTCACTTTAACTTAGAAGTTTGTTTTTTTCACATCTTCAAGGGACTGTTTCCTTTAGATTGAAATTACAGAATCGTTGATACTAGTTATTTAATTAAACTTAGGCCCAGACACACCGCTTGCGTGACGTGCACGTGTGCTCTCGCTTTCCACTGCGTTGTATAGTATGAATTCTCATTACGACATGTTAGTATACAACGCAGTGGAAAGCGAACGCGCACGTGCACGTGCACGTCACGCAACCGGTGTGGCTCGGCCTTTAGGTGGCTATCTCAGAACAACGCGAAGACCAAGAGTTAAGCTTCCTATCTACACTCACCGGCAAAAAACGCGCCCACCCGTCAATTGTTCATACAGTTGTTAACAAGTATAACTTCTTAAATCAAAGAGTAACTTCAAAGATACTACCGAATTTAGATGTTGCTTGTACAGGGTTGGGCAGTTAAGTGTCCTAGTTTTGTATCGGCATTTTACTTCAATATAACGGAACTTTTTTTCACATTATTATGTTATTTTCAATTGAGAATTTATTCGTCTTTATGATTTCTAGACATCAGCTTGATATCATTTGTTTTTATATTGTTTTCAACTGTGGACACGCAACGCCAGCTCATTGTTAATTTATACAAGCAAAAATTCCGACCGTGCGAGATATTTAAGAAGCTAAAACTTTTAGATATCATTGTAAGGTTCATATCGCGGACCATTAAGCGATTCAAAGAAACGGGATCTTCACGAATCAGGCCTAAACCTGGTCAAAAACCGTCTGTTCGCGTCAAAAATATAATAAATAAAAAAGGTTCGTGAGCGTATTAGGCGAAATCCAGCCCAAAGTGCAAGTAAACTCGCTGTCATGGTAAGGGGTGCAATATCACCTAGAGGCAAGCTACTGCTGCTTTTCATTGATCGGGGAGTCAAAATCAATCAAGACTACTATATTCAGAACGTGTTGCAGGGTCATATGCTAGAAAATGACCTAAAATTGTAAGGAAACGACTATTATTACTTTCAACAAGACAGTGCCCCATCTCACAAGGTTAAACGTACTCCAGACTGGTGTCGAACAAATTTGACGGGTTTTATACCTTGGCAAGATTGGCTTCGCTAGACTTGAGTGCATTGGACTTTTCGATATGAGGATATATGCTTAGCAAGATTGGAAGCACTGGGTACGAGTTTAAATTCATTCAAGGATCGGTTGGTCAAGATATAGTATGACATACCCGATAAAGTAGTGCGTACCGCGTGTAATTTATTAGGTTTTTATTTATTTAAGGCTATTACACTTAATCTCCCCAACCCTGTAGTACCTATTTTGTTGCTAATTAACCTAGGTCCAAAATGGCCAACAAATATTCTTATTAAAGGTTGTTACTCTTTCCAAAGAAACAAAAGATCCACAAATAACCTGTTCATAGTAAATTGAGTTTTGTACGACTTTCAAATTTATGGATCCTTTGGTTTCCGTTGGTAAGAATATGTGTTGGACATTGTGGACCTAGTTTAATTAGCAACAAAACACTACAAGCTAAATTTAAATTTGTTGAGTATTTCTGAAGTAATTTTCTGGTTCAAGCAGTGATAGTTAACAATTGTATGAACAAAAGACGGGTGGGCGGGTATTTTTGCCGGTGAGTGTATGTTACCAAAGAGTGTTAGATGAAAAACTGCTTAGTTCTACATCAACTTAAAATTTAACCCCCTACTCATAAACACACATTCTGTCATTGTGATACATATTTGCATCTGACTGAAAGTGACAAAGCATACTTTGTCACTTTCAGTCAGATACTAACTAAAATATTTTCAAGCATACTAACTAAAATAGGTTTGTAATGCGTCATCAATAAGGAAATAAAAGTTTTAGTAACTTGAGAATGGGGAGTTCGTGGGCCGTTTCCTGGCCCTTTTCTTCAACCTGATCTTCGATGCATTTATTAAAGCCCACTGGGTGTATGCCTCCTAGCTTCCTCTATTTATTAAAAGTTAATCTGGGTCCTCAAATTGTTTATTTCATCAATGATGAAGCGGAGTTACATTTAGATAAATTTCCGCTGTGCACAACAACTTCTGGCATCCTGCAATTTCTTCCTAATACCTATTAAGCCGCAAACGCTCTGAGGGCGGAGGCGGCGTCTTCCTTTACTAAAAAGCTTTCCTGGCGTGACGGAGGCGTTATTCAACGCGCCGCTTCCGCTCTCGGTTTGTTTGCAGCTTTGATGTGTACTAATCTGTAAGTTGTTAAAGATTTTTGAATATCTGTCTTGCTATGAATCAGTGAATTGATGTTAAATTTCGCACACATGTTCTGGATTAAAACAAAACTGTTTGCTGAAAAATTATAAAATTCCTGTTGTAGGAATAACGTTAAACAAATTCTACACCGGCGAAGTCGTGGGCAAACGCTGGCACAATTCCGCATTTTTTCATTTTATTCGGTAACTCAAAAAAAATGCATTTCACACGCATTTTTGCACAAGGCAATAATTAGGTCGGAATGGGTAATAATGACACTAATTTCATTTTATTTATCTACTTGTTTAGTAAGATAAATTTAGGGCGGTTTTACTCGTAAATAAGTAGGTAAATGTTTTGTATTTAGAAAAGGGACAACTTCATAAATAAGTTTTGTTTAGCCACTAAACGAAGTTCGAATAAAAAATAATGAATTATCCGGTTCTCCCAGTTAGATCAACGTGTGCGATTTTGAGCGTTATCCTTAACTAAACTAAACTGAAAAATTTAAAGAAAATCTATGGATAATAATTTAATCCTACTTATATGTGTGTTAATTTGTTACTCCTTCACGTTGCACCGGCTGGACGGATTTGTATGAAATTTGAAGTGGATATCGCTTATTTATACCCTGCATTAACGAAGTCGCGAGTAGAAGCTATAGTAGTACAATATATGCAACTTACCTACTGGCTATTTCGGCGTTTGTATTCGTGCCTATGTGCGTTGCGTGAGCTCCCCGCTCCGGTCATTTGTCTTGGACTGCTTTCGCGACGTTAACAGGTTTTTAAATCAACAATTTCGTTTTCGTTACAGTTATTTTACACAACTTACATTTTATTAAATAAATAAGGTATTTTTTCTATTCCTTTGAAACTTCCAATTGCAATCCCTCCAAGGTTGGCAACTCGGGTTTATTTAAAGTACAAACATAATTACATCTTTTATAAACGAACTTCGCCCGAGGGGTTCGCTCAGGTTTTCTCTAATTTCATAAGGTTTATAAAAGGTTTAAGGTTTAAGGTTAAAAAATATCGCGAACGAAAGTGAAATGAGTTCGCGAGTTAAACATTATACGTCACTCCTGTATATACTTGTATTCGTATAAGAATGTATACAGTTAATTATATTACGTTAAAGAAAGATACTACTAAAGCTTATACAGCCTTGGCCAAAAGTCTTGAGCACCCATGCGTCTTTCATATAAAAGTCAAACTTTAAAAGGTGCATTTATATCTTATAATATAGAAAGTTGTGTATATCTATCGGAAAAAATTGACATATTTATTGACGTTAAGCGTAATTCCGTGGAAAAAAATACAATTAATCATTTTGTTGAAAACCCGAATTTTTCGAGCTTCAGATTTCACACGAAAATAGTTACTTCAAAATGATAATCTACTAATAATTTGCACATGTACAAACACAGATGTTATATTTTATATCTTTGTGTATTTTTGAAATTAGAAAAGAATACTTTATTTATAAGTTACAAAGGAAAAAGTGGGGTGCTCAATACTTTTGGCCAAGGCTGTAATATGGGTACAGTTTTAAATAATCTCTGATCTCTCGGTGATTTTAGAATCTGGAGTATGTAATCTTACAATATACGGGAAACTTAGGCCATTGCGCATTAGTATGGCCTCACTAAACGATGATTTACATATGTACAATTATCTAAAAAAACCGGCCAAGTACAAGTCAGACTAGCACACTAAGGGTTCCGTACCATTCTCATATTATTTGTTGTTATCACGGCAATAGAAATAAACATTGAAACTATCAACCGTCTATCTATTACGGTTCATGAGATACAGTCCGACCACTTTTTTACGGTTTTGGGTTACATAATATTAAAAAAACTTCGGGGTCTTTTGCACGGATAAAATGGGAGGTCTAGCTCATTCAATCTTAGTGCGGAAAATATTATTTATAAATTAAAACGTACACGCACAGAATAGTAAAAACGTACCCAATATCTGTGTATGAATGTGGATTATTCTATTAATCGAAAGCCAAAATTAAAGTAACTACCAGCTTAAATGGGATCCACCATCGCGTACTCCCATTTTCGTTTCATAGACCCCCATTTTATTTTCCTCTCACATGAACTCGTCGACTTCGATATAGACCACTTTGGGGATCACTGCCATAGACGCAATTGCATTGGTTGACTTTTTACATACATAATCCTTACTTTGTCACGTAAAATTAGAATTTCGTCCCTATTTAACCAGTATTACAATACCGTGTATTTTGTCAACAGATGATGAGAGGCGACTTCTTGGTGATAGAATATTTAGAATGGGATAATTGCTACACGGAAATAGTGCCAAAGGATCGCCTTCGAGTCAAGACCACCAAGACGCCCATCGACAAAACCACCTTCCACAAGTTTGAGATACCAGTTCCGGAAGATCTGAAGGACTAGTGAGTCTTTTGTTTATTTTTACCCGACTGCTGAAGGGGGCGGGTTATTTTTTGACCTGTATGCAAGACAAGGGCGATGTCGGTAGATTTTTCTTAGCGTTGCGTATGTCACTGGGTTTGTGAAATATATTAAAAATACATATGTCATAATCATATCATTAAGTAACATTATATTGACTTGACGGCATTATCCAAACAGCAGTTGGGTTTTTAAAGCTTGCTTTTTGGACTTATTTAACTTGCTTTGTTCCTAGTGTAGACCAGGGGCCTCTATAAGTTTGTTATCATATTGTTTTTTAACTTGGCCGCCATTACTGGCAAGTAAATAATAGCTATCGTAACGTTGACAATACGATAACATGACAAAATTAAAATATCGATACCAAATGATCACCCACACATTTTCATCAGATTCAGATTCAGATTTTATTACTCAATATAACACAGTATAAATTACATGACGTGTCAAATTATATGCAGTTACATTGAGGTCGTCAGAAATATAGTTAAATAATAATAGTAAAAAAGACAAAATAAAATAACATTAATATGACCATAGATTTTATTATGCTTCATTCTTGTTTAGTTATGAGTTTATGACATGTATGGCCTAGGGAACACTTTAATTCCGAATCATTTTCTCCAAATATCGCTGTTGAAAACAGTACATGCCTATTATTATGAAAAGGTTTATTGGCATTTACATTTACTTACATTTGCGTAAATATATGGTTCTGTTGAATTGCTTTTTTGATACGACCTTCAGTTACCATGTTTATTCAAGTGTCTAGTTGCTTACTGCAATCCTATCCAACCAGTTGCTGAACCTTTATTTATCGAAATAAGCACGTACAGTCACGAACTTAAATTTGTGTTCCACCTTAGGTCCAAAGACATTCTGACATTCTACAACAATAAGGTTGAGTCTCCTATAAGTTACAAATGATTTGGCATCTCTAATGACATTGACGACTTCAAGCCTGTTTTCTTGAAATGGGTCACAACACAAATTAACGATCGCGATAGTACATTGATTTCAACGGGTTTTCTGTACACTAGCCTAGTTATCCCTCCGTCATTGGATATCATATTCGCAAAACATGATAATCTCATAAATATCATAAAAGCAACGCATCATATTCGCAAAACATGACATTCGCAAATCATCATAGAAGCAAAACATTATTCGTAAGACATGAATTAGATACTGTCGACGGAGCTACGCTACCGCGGAGCTCTTATTTCTGGGTAGTTTGGCCCTCCGGGCCTACCGTAAATGTGACATAACCTAAACCTACCTATGATTCTATAACCAAACCCGACTATTTGTAAATATCATGTTTTGCGAATATCGTGTTTTACTAGTATGATGTTATGCGTATATGATGTTTTGCGAATGTGATATTCTCTATAGTAACAGCTAGTTATAATCTAGTATTCTTCAATGAACGAGCTTGGGTGTTCTTGTAGCTTCTCTCATGATTATATTTTGGCAAAACAGGACCACGCTGTTTTGTTACTTCAGTAGGCCATAAGGTGCTTCACTTTGGTATATTTGTTATCCGCTGTTTGAAGTGTATCTACAAAACATTGTTTTTTATTCGTAATTTATTTACTTGATCACGGTAACAATTATCGCAAAATGGTAAAATTACCATGAACATTAATTTTTGAAGCGTTAAATAGAAAGAAAAGAAGGTTGAATGAAGTTGTATCTGCCTACCCCTCTGGGAAACAGGCGTGATTTAATGTATGTATGTATGTAAAAAAAATATCAGGGGACAATGTCACACCAATTTGACCTGGTCCCAAACTAAGCTCTATGCTTGTACTATGAGTAATAGACAAGGGTATAAATTATAAATACTTACATAGAGAAGTATATACTTAAATACATCAACATCACACACATATCTGTCCTTACTGGGATTTGAACCCAGGACCGCTAGGCAGGGTCACTACAGACTAGGCCAGCGCGTCGTCAATAGTACAAGTCTTACTTATTTCTGCAGAAATGAATAATATTTTTCACTTCTATTGCTATTAAAATGTTACTTTAGTCTCTGCACATCGGGACTATAGGGACCAAAGTCTATTAATTTAATTTGGAAACCCCTAAACAACCAATCACGGGTGTTTGTGAATGGAGGATTATCGCAATTTTCAGTGATTGGTGTATAGACTATTTTTAGGGTGTGGAAATAACTTCAAAATGACAACTATGCAAAAATTTATAATAAACCGATTTAATTTCGTAAAAACGATTAATAATTACGAATATAATCTATTTAATTATAATAGGGATGAATTCATTTTATTTTGCATGGTGCAATTATATTTAAAATAGTTTTCAAATAATATAATCTATAGAAAAATATCTTATGTATGTATCTATGTATCTAAGATATTTTTCAGATTTTTAGTATTTGTAGTTTTGGCTGTGGGGGGGGGGGGGGGGGGGACGACACTTGACTCTAACAAAAATTAGGTCTTTAAAGCTTAATATTTCATAAACGGACCCCTTGATCCCCGCAATATTTTTGAAAGGCCTATCCAACAACACGCCGCACTATTACGTGTAGGGGAGGAACACTAAAAAAATATTTATTTTACCACTTTCTTGGCGTGACTAATATGTATAATGGGTGTAATCTAAGTCGTGAAACAAATGATCACCTCTTTGTTCTACCCACGAATATTAACAACTTTCAATATGGGACCAACTCTGAAATCACGAAAAAAAATCAGCTGTTGCATACAAAAGTTCAATACGTACTCGACCAAAATGTATGAAGCAGCTGAATTTTTCTTCCTAATTTCAGAGTTGATCCCATAGTGAAAGTTGCTCATGTTAGTGGGTAGAACACAGATGTGATCATTTGTTTAACGACTTAGATTTCACCCTGTATTCATGTCAAATTACAGCTTTCTAGTACTAAGAGTCTCTAAGCCAGGCTGCGGAGGGACGGACATGACGAAACTGTAAGGGTTCCTAGTTTGACTACGGAACCCTAAAAAGGCTTTGTAGAAGTATGAACGAAGCCCATAATATCCTGCCTGTTCGCCTTAAGTCGGCAATTCTATAGCTAGCATATTGACGAGCGTTATTCGTTCGTCCTCAGCCTGCACGAGATCCACAGCGCGAAGGTAGAGAATGCGCACAAGGAGTTCCAGAAGGCGATTGGCGCCGCGCTCGTGTGGTACGTGCCCGAGCGCGGCGCGCTGGCCGTGCTGGCGCGCGGCGACAGCAGTCAGCGCCGCGCCAACATGCTGCAGGAGATGCACTTCCGGTGAGCTCACACACAATACGCGGCACCCCTATGACAGCCGTATTTTTTTATTAACAGTGGACGCCAGCGACTTCGTAAAATTAGTTTCCCGCTGCTTACCCTATTTCTTCCCCTTGGATGTCGATTTCCGGAAAATCATTACTGAGTGCACCCCTAGGGTGTACCCAAGGAATACCCCCTCTAAATTCCAAGTCCCTAGGTCCAGCGGTTTAGGCTGTGCGTGGTCTGTCAGTCAGTCACTCGGGCGGTACTGTTCTTATATGAGGGGTGCCTTTTAAGTTCTGTCGTTTGAAAAAACTAAAGACAATTTAAGTGTTAAATGGTATTTATTGTTTTTCAAAGTAATCACCGTGATATGTAATACACTTTTTCATTCGATCGGACCAGTTTTCGAAACACTTATTCCATTCCGAAGTCGGGGTCTCCAAAATGTCCGTTTTGTATGCCTCAACCGCTTCTTCAGGCGTCCGGTACCGTTGACCACGACGTCGTTGCTTGATTTTTGGAAAAGTGAAGAAGTCATTAGGGTTTAAGTCTGGACTGTACGGCGGGTGATCCAAATTTTCGATGTTTTGTTCTTTTAAAAACGCAATTTTATGCCGGGCGGTGTGCGAGCTAGCATTATCGTGGTGCAGTACTATACGACGTCTTGGGTTATTTTTTCGGAACTCGCCGATAACTTCTGGTAAACAAACAGTGGTATACCAGTCAGCATTAACTGTTTTACGATCTTCGAGCACGATGGTCGCAACATGGCTACTTTTCGCTACAAACGTGGCGACCATTTTTTTCCAAGTGCTTCGTGAGCGTATTACTTTGGTCGGTTTTGGCTCATCTTGAAACACCCAAACAGTCGACTGCTGTTTAGAATCCGGATCGTAGGCATATATCCAAGATTTGTCACCACTGATAATGTCATAAACGTGTTTAGAGTCTCCTCGGTTGAATTGCCGCAGAGTTTTGCGGCACCATCTAACGCGAGCCGTTTTTTGGTCTTCACTAAGTAAATGTGGTATCCAGCGTGAGATCAATTTTTTTACACCTAAGTGATCATGCAATATATTTTGAACACTGGTCCCTGAAATGCTTAATGAAGCTTCTATCTCGCGGTATGTCGCATGGCGATCTTCGACGATCAGTTGCCGTACAGCATCAATGTTTTCCTGGGTTACAGCTGTTTTTGGTCGGCCTTCACGATGCCTATCACTAAGACTAGAGCAACCACGTTGAAATTCCAAATACCAACGTTCCACAGTCCGGATGCATGGTGCTTCATTTTTAAAAACCGTAGTCAGCTCTTCAAAGCACTGAAGACGCGTTAAACCCCTTTTAAAGTTGTAAAATATTATCGCACGTAAATTTTCCTTCGAAATTTCCATTTTCACAACCGACTTGTCTACTTTGAACCGACGCTGTACTAAAACGAATCGGCAGATTTCGAGACATTCTTTTGTTTTTGAATTCTAAATTCAAATATTTTAAGATGATACTAGTTTTTTTTTAAATAATCACTGGAGTTTTGCAAACGACAGAACTTAAAAGGCAGCCCTCGTACATTTAGATAATATAATATAGTAGTTTATGCAACCGATGCATAATGAGAGGCCTTAATATAGGAGTGTGGTTTTATGAAACGAACGTCAGCGAGTTTCATAATAGTATCACACGAGTGTTTTAAGGCTTTATTATGTACAGTTGCATACACTACTTTATCTACACACATATTATAATTACTCTTAGAGGCTCCGGCACGTAATGACCACCTTCCTTAAATGTCCATTTCCTATAAAGACCACAATCAATACAACCACAACCTAAAATGACTAGATCCCATATTGGCTACATTGTATAACGACCACATTTTTAAAATTACTAGTTTATACAAAGACCACATTTCAAACAATCCGCTTCTTAAAATTACCACATCTCAAAAGGACCACTTCCCTCAATGACCACCTCCCAAATTTACCACATTCCTAAAATAACCACTCCTAACATACGACCTGTACGACTAGCCTCCTGGTACCTATAAGGGTCACATGTATAGATAATGGGATCTCACAATCTTTTCGTACTTATATTTATTTTATTAACGGCAAACTTGAAGTGAACGGGGTAGTAAGTTGTCAACCATGACATAGGCTCTGTTACGAAATATATGACTCTAACCTAAATATTGTACTTACTGACGCTGATGATGATGGTAAATTAAAATTTGATAAATGATATATGTATTCTATCGTAAATATTTTTCACTCAAACGGCATAGACCCAGTCTTTTCAGATAGTGGTCATGCTGACATGTGGTCTTTTTAAGTTGTGGTCAATTTGGGAGGTGGTCATTGTGGGAAGTGGTCCTTTTGAGAAGTAGTCTTATTGAATAGTGGTCATTTAGAGAGTTGTCATTATACGATGTGGTCAATGTGAAATGTGATCATTTTAAAACATGGTCTAGGATATAGTCATTCTGGGAAATAGACATTTTAGGAAGTGGTAATTTTAGGAAGGTGGTCATTACGTTCCGGAGCCCTCTAAGATGGGTTCAGAAGCCGATGACTTAACGACAAAAATGGCGGCAAAACAAACTTGTGCTATGTTAGTGTCACGAATATGAAGGTTTTTTTTTAAAATCATAGACAAACGAATGAAGTCCCTATTCTCATGTAACTCGAGATGAAATGTCATGCGGTTTATATTGAAAAAACATACTTAATTGACGTTTCGTATCGATAACTGTTTTAATATCTATGGATACTAGAATAGTGACCCTCGTGTTTTGACAGCTGTTCCAAATTTAAACTCATAACCTTACAAAAATCGATACTATAATAACATTACAGTACAGATTTTACCTACTACCACGGACAAGAAAGTTGTCAAGTAAAATTGGTTGTAATAATGCTTGTCATTTCCTATGGTTTCTGAACGCACAATAGAGGGCTTATGATATGTGCATAGATAAAATTCCTTATTGCAGGCAAAATAAACCATATAAATGTGTTACGGCTAGCTTACTATTACATGTACAAAAACAGTGAAGTAACAAAAAAAAAAACCGGTTCCTATCGTAATGAACGGTTGTTTCAGCTACATTTTCAGTGTCAAAAAGAATAGCCCTAAATAGTGCAATTGCTCTTAAAAATGCCTTCGTGTTGGTACAGTCGAATACCAAAGAGATGTATCTACTTTTGGATCTTGTTACAATGCAATAAGGTACCGCTTGCTCTGGTACTGCTTTTAGGCATTAAGTCCGCCATTTGTACTTTTTACATTTGTATTGTGCAAAAAAGTTTAAATAAAAAATAAATAAGGTGAAAACGTGGATACATCTCATTGTACTCAAATGTACTTCTCTCTTACTTCCTCTCATACGGTGTTACGCGAGACTTACCTTATTTTCCGAATAACCGAAAGTCTTTTGCACAGTCATCATCATCATATTACCCTTTAATTATCCCAATCCTGGACATAGGCCTCCTCTATTCTCTTCCATTCCTGACGGTTTTGCGCCCTCTGCATCCAGTCACGGCCTGCGAGCCGTCTGATGTCATCCACCCAGCGATGGGGTGGCTTCCCGCGCGCTCGTGTGCTTTCGCGTGGTCTCCACTCCACACACATCTGGTCCTACGGCTTGCGTTCATCCGGGCTATATGTTCCGCCCAAGACCACTTTCGCTTTGTAATTGTAGTTACAACATCGCACATTTTTGTTTTGTTTCTGATCCATTCGTTACGTTTTCGGTAACACAGGGTAATTCCAAGAATGGATGTCTCCATAGCCCTCGTGCAACTCTGAACTTTTCAGCAAACTGCTTCGTGATACACAGTACACAGTTTGCACAGTACAGTATTGTTAATTATTGGTAACCTAAAATAAGATGTATTCCACCTAATTATACTGCTTTCAGCACTTACTAAAATCTCATTTGGCGAGTATCACTTGAGGTTTCGTTTGTTTGACCAGTTGACTCACTGGCCAAACAAAACCAGTGCTAATATTATCACCAGAAGCTTCAGGGCTACCGGCCTAAAGACATATGTCGAGATAGTAGTATAAAGCTTCACACAAAACAAATTATAATTTATTACTAAATTTGGTCCAAATTGATTGGGAAAAATATATGCAGTTGTTATTTTATTTCTCACTGTAACAATTTCTTTACACACAAGAATAGAATCATCAAACTCAAAATCATCATCAAACAATCATAGGACAGCGGAAACACCCTTGAATATAAATTTAATTTACCAAAATATTCAAGGTTTTTCCAGCAAAGAACTAGAAATAGGGTTGTTCTTAGATAATGAAAATGTACAAATTATGTGCATTACTGAACATTGGCTTAGACAAGAGCAATTAATTTTTGATTTTTTAAATTTTAAATTAGTTAGTTATTTTGCCAGAAAAAGTGCCATTCATGGTGGCTCTTTTATAATTGTAAAAAGTACTCTTAAATCCAAAGAAAGAAAGGATATTGTAAAGCTATCGATAGAAAGGATTGTAGAAATTTCTTGCGCAGAACTAGAAAGTTATATAATAATATGTGTTTACAGACCACTGTTGGCTGATTTTTGCACATTTGAATCTACTATGGAACATGTGTTAAAATTAGCATGTAATACTCAGAAGCATGTTATAGTTTGTGGAGATTTTAATATTAACTTACTCGAAACGTCAAATAATACCACTAAGTTACTTACTTTATTTAAATCTTTTAATTTAGGTAATCTGTTCTTAGAACCCACACGGATAGGTGTTAGTAGTGCAACCTGCTTAGATAATATTTTTTGTAGTTGCGAATGTTTGGATAAAGAAATATTTAATTGTTTTAATTCTGACCATAGTGGTTAAAAGGCATCTTTCATCTATGATTTTTATCAAAAACCTGATACAATAACATACCGACCTATAACTAGTAATCGTTTGGAATTATTCAAAAATAAAGTTCAGAGTAATCTTACAGTGTTACCGTTTTTACAGAATGAGTGTAATAGTATTTATAAAGACTTCTTCGGCGTAATTCTACATCAATTTAACAACAATTTTAAAATGAAAACTATTTCTAGGTCGAAAACAAAATTTAGTGAATGGGCTACTACAGGCATTCATAAAAGTAGAAATAGGCTTTATGACCTATATAGAGAGAGGGAGGACAATAAGAATGCTGACTTCCTAAATTATGTTAGGAATTATTCAAGGACCTTTAAACAAGTTTGTTTAACTGCCAAGGCAATTTTTCTTAGTCTCAAACTTAAATCATCTGACAACAAGGTAAAAACTGTATGGAATATTATAAATAGAGAAACGGGAAAATCAAAAACTCGTGATAATCAAGTCACTCTGAACACAGGTGACCAACAAATCACGTCAAATAAAGACGTTGCCTTAGCATTCGAAGATTATTTTTCTAACATAGCCATTAATACTACGAAATGTCTTAAATCATCCGCGGTTGAAGCTCAATCATTACTTAGCACTAATGTCAGTAAATGTAATATAAACTTTGATTTCAGCCCTGTAAATTCAGATTCAATAGTCAAGATATTTAAATCACTTAGTTTAAAAAAGACTGAAGATTTGTGGGGCACATCAGTTAAGGTACTCTTTCATATCATAGATGTAATTGCACCCCATCTAGCATTAATCTACAATAATTGCATAGCAGAGGGGGTCTTTCCAGATCTCGTGAAATATAGTAAAGTAATACCTCTTTTTAAATCGGGCGAGATGAGTGATATAACGAACTTCCGTCCCATTTCCATACTACCAGTGTTAAGTAAAGTCTTTGAGAAAGTAATGCTGAAGGATATGTTAGGTCACTTTAACAGAAATAAACTACTTAACAATAACCAGTTTGGCTTTACCAGAGGTCGATCAACAATTGATGCGGCATCTGTACTCATTAAACATATATATAACAGTTGGGAGAAATCTTGCGATGCAGTAGGAATATTTTGTGATCTTTCTAAAGCTTTTGATTGCGTGGATCATACGACCCTTATTTTAAAATTAGAACATTATGGATTGTCCAATAAAGCTTTAAGCCTTATGTCTTCTTATCTAAGTGATAGAACTCAAACAGTTGTTGTAAACAAAACGCAATCTGTTGGAGCAACAGTGAAAATAGGTGTGCCTCAAGGCTCTATTTTAGGTCCTTTTTTATTTTTGGTTTACATAAATGACTTGCCACCAACAGTAGATAAACTTTGTGATATTGTACTTTTTGCTGATGATACTTCACTAATTTTCAAGGTAGATAGAAAATCCGTAGACTACAGTAGGATTAACACCACACTAGTTAAAGTACTTAATTGGTTTACTAGCAACAATTTGCTACTAAATGCTAAGAAAACGAAATGTGTTAGGTTCGCTTTGCCTAATGTTAAACCGGTACATTCTAGTATTTTTCTAAATGACGAGTGTTTGCAAATGGTAGATAAGGCAATTTTCTTAGGCATAACATTAGATAAATATTTGCAATGGAGTCCCCATATAGCTGTACTGGCAGGTAAACTAAGTTCGGCAGCTTACGCCGTTAGGAAAATTAGACAACTAACCAATGTTGAGACAGCTCGCTTAGTCTATTATAGTTATTTCCATAGTGTCATGTCGTACGGTATTCTGGTTTGGGGTAAGGCAGCTGACATACAAACTATATTTGTGTTACAAAAAAGGGCCATTCTTTCTATTTACAACTTAAACTCCCGTGACTCTTTAAGAGAACTTTTTAAAGAAATTAATATCTTGACTGTAGCGTCTCAATTTATTTATGAGAATACTATTTACGTTATTAGAAATTTAGATTCTTTCACCAAAAATTCTGATATACATAATTTAAATACCAGAAATAAAAATAAAATCACTATCCGAAAATTCCGCGTCCGTAAAGTATATAAATCATTTGTTGGTCAATGCATTCATTTCTATAATAAATTACCTGACGAAGTTTTAAAGTTACCCTTTCCAGCACTTAAAAGTTACTTGAAAAGGTCGTTAATGTCTAAAGCGTATTATAGGATCGAGGACTATGTAACAGACAAAAATGCATGGCCTAAATCCGAAACTTAGTCAATAATAATTTATTCAAATGCAAAATCTTTATCTTGTCTAGGGGACACCGTTGATGTAGGGAAACATATCGAAACTTTTATGTGGTCGTCTCGCACCATCTTATATACACATAAGTATGTGTTTTTTTTTTCTCTATCTCTCCCGTAAGATTCTTAATTGGCATGTTTTCCTGCTGAACTACGCATGTTATTTGATACTATATTTAATTTAATATTTATAGCTTTATATAATGCTAGACTAAGTAGTACCATTGTAATAAGAAATATGTTTAAAAAATGACTGACTGCTGAGTTTCTTGCGGCGTTTCTTCTCGGCAGTGGTCTTCTCTTGGGAAGCGCTGGTAGATTCTTGACGTGTAAAAGTGCCCGTGCGGCCTACTTACTGAATAAATTTCTTTTATCTTTTTTAAACATACCAACCATACATGACCATAGTCTTTTTCACCCTTTTTTCATGAACTGGTTCGGCTTATCAATTCTCTGAATATATTTATATTTTCAAGCTGGCCACTCAAACATGTATCTACGCAGTTTTATCGTTTCCGAAGAGTTCTTGGTTTGAATTGTCTTTATAATGTTAGTAATAACTTGTTGTTTACAGGAATCTAACCCAGAAGCTGTTATTACTTAAGAAGACAGAGGAGGCCGCGAGGCAGTTGGAGTCCACCAAAATACATAATCAGGGAGGGTAAGTTACAAAAACGCTATTCTGTGTGGACTTTGTAAGAATTACAAGTTGCGTTTTGATTTTTGCATGCTATTTACAGTAATTAATAATAAATAAATAAATTTGATTGTTGGTTTGTTTGTCAGTGTATTTACTTCAAATCTATTTGTTATTTTTTTTATCTGTTTCTGTTTCAATGGAATGAAGTTTATTACATATGTGTAAACGAGTTGGCATAAGTCAAGAATGTTTTGTTTTACTTTTGACATGATTAAGATCAAGAAATTGCTTGCGTATTTATCGCACGTTGATTTTTGAGTGATTTTGCTGTGAATTCTGGAACGGTACTCTTTGTACAGATTGTTTGAATGGCTACGATCGGCTCCGAGGTCACTGCTGTGCAAATTCTCGGATCCGACTCGGATGTTGTGCAAAAGCATTCTCAGGGTCTGTTCCCATTGAAGCAGAGTTGAGCTTAGTAGAGATTACGAAACATTTTTAAATAATCTGCTGTATTGTGAAACTGTAAATTCAGCTAGGTTCCAGCCTGCGAAAGGGATACTTGAGTTATATATGTATGGCCCTTTCGGGGATGTTGCGCTTACATGTTTAAGTCACATCCGCAGGTAGTTTTAAAATAATAATAATATTATTATTTAGGAAATTTACATATATAAATTTAACAAGATCTAATATATTTTTTAGTAAGTTTTATTATATTCATGAAAATGTTGGCTCAAAACATTACAAATCGAATCGTACTAAAATATCACGCAGCCACACGTAGCACGCGCTCCCACTGGGTTTCGTTCTTGCAGCGACTTGCACAGATCCGCATCAATTTTTGCGGATGTGGATTCTCAAATTAATGCGAAAGTAAGAATATCCGCAACATCCCTGGTTCCTTTCACTGCCAGGCACTCGTCAGTGATCGGTTTAGATCTACTCGGCACAGCTCTGCTTAAGTGGGAATTAACTTAAGACCTAAGTTGATATGAAAGTGAGTAAATATTAATGTTGTGGTCGGCTGTTGACGGTCAGGGCGGTTGGCGGCAGGTACTCGGACGAGTTCAGCGTGCGCGAGGACCTCATGGGGCTCGCCATCGGCACGCACGGCGCGAACATTCAGCTCGCGCGCAAGGTACCCGGCGTCTCCAACATCGAGCTGGAGGAGTGCTCCTGTACCTTCAAGATCTGCGGCGAGGTAACCGGGGAACCCCCCCAACACCGAAACTTGTGCCATCATCATCATCATTATCGGCCCGTATTAGTCCACTGCTGGACAAAGGCACTGCACACCACTGCTCCCGATCTTCAGCTTCTCTCATCCAGCCTCCACCAGCCCATCTGCGCATATAATCGCTCCATCTTGCCCCAGGGCCATACCGTTTTATCCTACATTACTAAAATAGCCGCGTATAGGGTTGCCAGGTCTTAAAACCGAACAGCCGCACAGCCCAGCCCGGGTAAAAAGGCCAGGCAACCTGAATTTTTAGGCTTAGTATAACACGACGATTTTTTTAAAAGTATAAGGAATATAAGTACAAGGATGTTTTAAAATAAAATCTTCTTGGCCAGGCTAGGACCAAAAGGCCTGTGTCCGGCTTTATCCGGACGACTGGCAACGCAGCCGCATACAATAAAAGAAGTACGACAATCCTTTCATTTCAAAGCGCGCTTCAATGAAAAACTATTTATATGGGAATAGACACATACGGCTCCTATTTCGTGTCATACAATTTGTAAATGCCATTACAGTCGCAAGAGGCGGTGCGCGGTGCGCGCGCGCTGCTCGAGTACGCCGAGGAGTCCATCAAGGTGCCGCGCGCGCTCGTGGGCAAGGTCATCGGCAAGAACGGAAAGGTCATCCAGGAGATCGTTGACAAGAGCGGCGTTGTGCGCGTGAGTACTTACACACAACATTACGAGTATGGGGAAATCCGACGACGTATGCTGCCCTCTTTAGAAAAAAAGGGCGCATGTCTCAGACCTTATTTCTTATGGCCTGGCTACGACATTGCGCGAATTGCTGCGCGGCGAGCGATTTTCTAATACATTGCGTGTGATGCCAACTAACCGCAGAACGTTGCGCGTCTCGACCGTGCGATGTATTAAGAAAACGCTCGCCGCGCCGCAATTCGCGCATTGTCGTGGCCAGGCCGTTAAGGTGGGGGTGAAATTTTATTTGGCTATCAAATTACGCATGCGTCCTTTTTATTTAGAAGGGCAGTATGAAAAATATCTTAGGAAATCGCTTTTCAACTTGACGGACGAAACCAACGGAACTGGCGAGTTTAAGTTGTTCGGTCAGAGCGTACATACAAACCACATTTTAAGGCGTGCATTCTCAGTTGACGCGCTCTATCGATGGATAGGTCTTTTTTGTACATACATACATACATTAAATCACGCCTGTTTCCCAGAGGGGTAGGCAGAGACCACTTCTTTCCACCTGCTAAGATCCTGACAAATCTCTTGCGCTTCTTCCACATTCATGCATGCACGTCGGTTTCGGGTACCTACTTAAGATCCAACCCTTTTCCAGTATTTGCCTGACTTGATTCGAAAAAGTACGCCTAGGGCGGCCCCTTCCGACCCACCCGCTCACTTTTGCTCTGTATATCTCTTTCGTCAATCTTCTTGCATCCATTCTTTCCAAATTATCGAACCATCGAAGCATGCCCTTTTCAATCTTAGTAACTACATCTTCTTTTAGTCCACATTTCTCTCTGACCTTTTCATTCCTTACTCTGTCAATCAGTTTCACACCACACATACTACGCAAAGAGCGCATTTAAACTGCATTTATACGACTTGCATGCTTGTCCTGCCACACCCAACATTCACTACCATACAACAGAGTAGCGGTCAACACTCCATTGTGAACAGCCAGTCGCGGTTTTTGTGAAACGCCCCTTCTGCTCACAAAGGAGTATGTTTACAAGAGATGGTAAGGATGGCGAGAGGAGGGTGAATGCGGGAAATCAAATTAATGGGGTCTTTTTTGTGAATACTATTTTAGCATGGTTAGTGTTTAGTTTTAGGTGTTAGTTGTACGTAAAAAATAATAAAATGTACTTTTTCTTTGCTGATCAGTAAGTTTCCTGTAAGGATTATTTTATTGTATGAAATGGAAAAAATGATTTCATTAGTTATAATAATTGCAGAAGTTTACTGATGTCTAACTCAATAGTTTAAGTTAGTAAAAGTCAGTGAAATTAGTTTTTTGTTTGCTTGTCCAGAAGGGTTGTTGTCATAAGGGCTAAAGTAAAATGAATTGGTGTTGAACTATGCGAAGACGAGACTAAGTTTTTTTAAACCCGTAATCATATTCAAAAAGGATCGGCATTTTTTTTTACTAAAAATTATGGAACATTGCTGTGCAAAAATGTCGAAAGAGATACACCAACTCCAGGCCGATCTGATGTCTAAAGAGACATACCAACAGCAGACCGATCTGATGTCGAAAGAGACAGAAGATCTGATAGCGATAGAGACATACCAACGGCAAGTCGTTCTGATACTAAAAAGTCACACTACAAACTAATTGTTCAAAACTTCAAAATCAATGAAGAATGCATACAAAAAGTTACTTCGAAATGTGAATGAACATTTTAAACGTCCGAGGATTCCAGAAAATCGTTTTGAAGTATATATTCGAATTGTAGGGATGAAACTACAAGAGCTACCAATACAGCAAAGAATAATTGCAGAAAAAATTATAAACGAGACATTATTCTTAGCCGAAATGGATAGTTTAAAATCTTTACATACTGTCAAAACCAACGACTTAATTAACCCATATTTGACGATGTGTTATAAGCAGTGATCGGAATAGGTAGAGTATATTTACCTAAAGTTTGCAAAAGGACATAATACAGAGTGTTTACAACTGGGTGAAATATTGATAAATTTTTATTGAATACCGGTATTACCGGATTGCCGGTATTTTTCCGGTACTAGTAAATGTAATCGCAAGGAAATGTCCAGTTTAGTTCTCTGTTCTACGAAGTTTAGGTAAATATACTCCACCTATTATGTGTAGATACTTAAGAAATGAGTTACAGTCCCCTTTTATCACTTAACTAACATAACATATACAATACCGTAAGTAAATATTAAGTATATTTAGCATTAAAAATATCGGAAACCTGGACATCAATAAAAATAAATTAATATTTGACCCGGTTGTAACCACTCTATATTATGTCCTTTTTCGAACTTTAGGTAAATATACTCTACCTATTCCGATCACTGGTTATAACTTATAAGATACATACCAGACATTCACTTTGTGTACCTTTTTTTTTTTGCTGGATTAAAATCTTAAATGGCTTGAATGACCATTTTTCACATTCTCAAACCTTTTCCACTCAGCCACACGACCAAGCATCACCTAATCCACCAAACGCTCAAACCTTTTCCACTCAGCCACACGACCAAGCATCACCTAATCCACTAAACACTCAAACCTTTTCCACTCAGCCACACGACCAAGCATCACCTAATCCACCAAACTCTCAAACCTTTTCCACTCAGCCACACGACCAAGCATCACCTAATCCACCAAACGCTCAAACCTGTTCCAGTCAGCCACACGACCAAGCATCACCTAATCCACCAAACGCTCAAACCTTTTCCACTCAACCACACGACCAAGCATCACCTAATTCACCAAACGCTCAAACCTGTTCCAGTCAGCCACACGACCAAGCATCACCTAATCCACCAAACGCTCAAACCTGTTCCAGTCAGCTACACGACCAAGCATCACCTAATCTACCAATCGCTCAAACCTTTTCCAGTCAGCCACACAACCAAGCATCACCTAATCCACCAAACGCTCAAACCTGTTCCAGTCAGCCACACGACCAAGCATCACCTAATCCACCAAGCGCTCAAACCTTTTCCACTCAGCCACACGACCAAGCATCACCTAATCCACCAAACGCTCAAATCTTTTCCACTCAGCCACACGACCAAGTAGTTTTGATGAGGATTAAATAGTACATTATTGCAGAGGCCGTGAAGTAGGTAACGGATTGCTGGACGAGTGGGGTAGTAGGATAAAACGAGTCCTGCAATCCCTGTTCCAGCCGAGGATGGTATAGTACAGATGGTATATATGGTGATACTTTTCTCAAACATGCAATAGAATGTTGGCGTTATTTTAGTTATTTTAGGCTTCAAAGCATCACGTTTCAGGCGGATCAACTAGAGAGAACTGTAAAGGAACTTCATACAAAATTGAAGGCCTAGGCCGGGAAGTATTTTTTTTTTAATTTTAGTGTAAACATGGCGGCTGTGTTTATGAACAGGCTAAATTGCTGGTTTTTTTTTAATATACTAAGCCGTGCATCCAACCAAAGCGTTTGCATGTTTATATAAAGTACCAGGAGAACAAAGGTAATTAGGGGTGCGTAGCGCAAATTATATCGCAGGCGGTGCACTGCGGGGCACCGGCGGGCGGGCGGGCGCACCCGACACAGCGCGGATGACTGCGTACTATAGGTTACTTTTAATGTTTATGCACTCCTAGTATTTGATATTGTAATTTTTGTTTTATTTTTTTTTAATGAATTATAGTTTTGAGAAAAGCACTATACAAATCTTGGCGTGAAAAGGGGTTGCCAGCCTCGTAACTATCCGGCCTCGCTTCGCTCGGCCGTCTATATGAACTCGGCCGGCAACCCCCTCTGTAGTAATGTACTATTTCTCAAGCAATGTGAGGAGATATTAAAATTAAAATAACTACCAGGTGATCAATTAAATAATAGTTAATAGGAAAGAAATGTTTGAATTTGCCGCTTTTTATTTTTTAAACATCCCATTTGAACAAGCTATTCGAGCACCAAGTTTAACCGCACATAAATATAGTACCATAGTTTTTTTATTGTCGCAAGTATGGTTACAGAGTCTAGTGGTTGTTAGCAGTATGTAATTTTTCCTTTGTCAGTTTTAATGTACTAACATTAAACTGACAAATTACTAAAGCAAATTTAAAAAGTTAGATCAGCGGGCAATAATGGTTTTTCTTAGGTTTTTTTTATACACAAGAAGCCCTAAAAAGGAAACTTCGTCTTCATTTCTTGATATTAACGCATACATTTCCGAGCATGTTTGAGTAATAATTAAATTCCTTGTTACTTCATCATCTCGAAGATCATTTAGCGCCCTACGCGTACAGTATAATGAATGACGCGTTCAGGGTGCTGGTGCGGCTGCCGCGTCGCTGCAGTGCGTCAGGCATGTTCGCGGAGGCGCGCACCCATTTGATTGCTTCTACACCAGTCTGCGCAAGCGGTGCGCGTCTCTACTGAGCAGAGTGCGCGTTATCGGCAACAGCATTCTGGACATGATAGCGAGTAGGTTTGATGGCCCCTAACTACATAGAGGCAATCATACTTATTACTTGCGTTATAGTTTTGAGTTGTGGAAGTTTTGTGTAATTTTAATTTTGATTTTGTGCAGTATGGAAAAATAACTTCTGAAAAAAAAATTTTTTTTTGATTTGGTTATTACCTTAAGATTTAATTATTAAAAACTTAAAGATTACAATTGTGTTAACTTTGCGTATGATATTTTTATTATATTATCGGGTGTACAATCCAAATGGGTCAGTATGGAGAAGTCGGAAACTATGAGAGATAGCGAGATCTGTTCTTAGGAACCATGACGTCGATTTTAGATTTAATAATAATTACTTTCAAACTTTTTTATTAACTCTCATACATAACCGGGAATCGAACCTGGTCAAAATCAATGTGTATAAATTCACGCGGTTACAAAAATATTGACCAGGTTCGATTCCCGGTTATGTATGAGAGTTAATAAAAAAGTTTGAATGTAATTATTATTAAATCTAAAATCGACGTCATGGTTCCTAAGAACAGATCTCGCTATCTCTCACAGTTTCCGACTTCACCATACTGACCCATTTGGATTGTACACCCTGTATAAAACCAGTTATGGCATAATCGATTTAAAAAAGAATCAGATTAAATAATCATTTTTTTTTAAAAGAATCTTAAATCATGAATATCATGATCAACTAAATCTTTATTCCGGATTAAGCACCGTTTCGATTACTTCGATGAAGAACGAGCCCCAATTTAATTATAATGATTTTAAGCTGAGACCCGACTAGCAGGTGGTTGGCACAGTATCTTCTTTTGTACATTATAAAACTTCCAACTGATTGACTTATTGACGCACAACCTAAACCGCTAGACCTAGGGACTTGAAATTTGGAGGGAATAATATTGTATAAATGGCGGTAACTTTTTAACAGTTAACCAGGCTAAGCGATTCATGTTTCCCACATAAAATTTACTCCATAGTACCCACTTGTAGGTTAGTAGGGCTAAAACTCCTCTGTGACATGTGATCTGTCAGCCTGGTTCAGGGTTAAATTATAGACCACGTTAAAGATTTAGGCTATAAGGCGAAAAAATTGAGTATGAAAAAGCAAGCGATAACCATACCCCGCAATCGAACTAGCAAATCAGTAGCAGATTTACGTCAGGGTTGTCACTATTTTCTACGAACAAATAAAAATACAATTTTATTTAAATCATTTTTTTTTTATTTTGTTTTGAAACATTGCGATGTTTATCTGTTGCCAAATGAAGATCAATGTTATGTTTTTTTTTGTAAAATGTAAGTCTTACATGAAATACAGTAAATTTTGTTATCTTTTACCTGGGCCCGTTTTCGCCTATTGGTCGCCTTTATCGCGGTGGATAAAGCTTCCG
The DNA here is from genome assembly GCA_946894065.1 of Acleris literana. NCBI lineage: Eukaryota > Metazoa > Arthropoda > Insecta > Lepidoptera > Tortricidae > Acleris > Acleris literana. The sequence continues at coordinate 24,958,306 of OX335669.1, forward strand.
TCACTCTCGCACTTACATACTGTTCAGAAAGTGACAGATGTTTTATACACGCTTATCTACGTCGATAAACACAACCATAATCGGCCCGCTGTGAACCTGGTTTATCTTTTAAAAGAAAATCTAAATGTGAAGAGAAACCATCTTCCTTTACTTGGTGGGTTCTACTAGCTAAATGTTTGACCATATATTGGTTCTTTGATTTTATATTCACTGCACATACAGTACAAAAAATATTTTGTTCGTTTTTTCCCAGTACACCAATATTTTCAAGCAATAAAGATTCCATTTTAATATTTGAATGAAATACGGAAAATACGTGATTTCATAAACAAAAAGACAGACACATTGAAACGCATTCAACAATGATGACATTAACATTGATAGAAAATTAAATAAGGTTATATCAATAGAAGGTCAGTAAGGTTATCATTAAATTGTATTAATCATACGTACAATAAAGCAAGAAAATGATTCATCGTAATCGCCAACGCTAACATAAAACTGTCATAAATTATGCTACGGTTTTGCTACCTCCGCAGCTCCGTTGCGGGGTCTGGCGATAACTAATTTTGTGGATCTTAAGTAGGGTCTTGGTGGCATAAGTGGCCTGCATCGGCCTGAAGAGCCAGAGGAGATGTAGGTTCGAATCCTACCTAAGACCGACGATTTTTTTTCCGCTTTTATATAGTTTAGAGTTTCGTAACAGACGTTTCTGTTAAATTAAAAATGTTAAGATATAGGCTGTTGATTATAAGGGTCAATCAAGTATTCTTTGTACACTATTTTTTTCAAGTTTGTAAGGCTTTTAAGTATAAAGAAAAACTCAATGGGTTTTCTTTAATTGCGTGTTTTTATTACACAGATAAACAGTGAATTCTATGACCCAGTAGATATATTTATTTAACACGTTCGGCGCCGGCAGAGACTCACTGAGCCCTAAGCTATGCCCGGTGGAAATAATCGTGGTCACGTATTTGTGTCACTGGCATAGGAGTACGAATTACATGGACACAAATACGTGTCAACTGGCATAGTTTTATAGGTAAAATATTAAAATGCGTTTATTTTTATTTTGCGGCGTCAGTCCTCTTCCTAACGTGTAGTCGAATGGTGCTAGTGCTGGAAAAAATACCGCAAAATATTTGAAAACTCACTAAATGGAAGAAAACCGTAAGTAATTAGTTTATCATTCAGTGTTTCTCAAACTTTAGTGCTAATCAACTGAAAATAAATTGTTATACCCGTAAAGCCGAAAGGGGGTTAAATGGTGCCTTATAACAAGTCCATTTACAATATTTGAGAGCCGTACTTTCACTGTATGACTTACCGCCAAAAAAAAAACATTATTTTTTTCATTCATGTGCTAACCCTATTTCAGTAAAATTAAAGAGTAAACTACGCAGAATGTTAAGTACATTTTTACCTAATTCGCGAAATAAACAAAATGAACAGAATTCGATTAGATACATATTACAATTCGAGTTTTGGAAGATTTTAAATGAAGAAACCTAAACTAACACTTTTTCGTAATGAACATCAAATTTACAGGAACGGCTCAAAGTGAGCTCCGCCTTGCTCAATGCACAACCTCGCTCGTCGGGATATGGCTTGTGTGGCATTTCGCACCATCGTTGGTGTTATTGACGCGAACACCGATCTTACACGCTGCTCCATCTCGACAACCGTTGGGCAATCGGAGAAATAGACTCTGTCCTTCACATAACCCCATAAGAAGAAGTCCAAGGGTGTGATGTCCGGAGTACGAGCGGGCCATAGCACCGGTCCTCCACGTCCGATCCATCTTCGTGGAAAGCGAACGTTGAGATACTCTCGCACGTCGCGAGCAAAATGAGCCGGAGCTCCATCGTGTTGAAACACCATGTTCCTTTGGTTGTCAAAGTAATCCCTGTCGGCCACAGGAAAGTCGTCAATCGCCTCTTCGAATTCTTCTTTGTAAAAACGTTAGGTAGTTGCCCCCGTTCAGACGTGATGGCAAAATGACGGGACCAACGACATGCCCGTCATAAATGCCAGCCCACACATTCAGCCGCCACTGATGTTGGAATCTGCCCTGCCGTGAAGCGTGTGGATTCTCGCGAGCCCAAACGTGATCGTTATGCACATTTGAAAGTCCTGACCTCGTGAAAGTTGCCTCATCCGTCCACATAACATAGGTTACGAAATTAGGGTTCTCCTCTAACTGCCTCAGATACCACTCGCAGAAATTCCTCCTGGGAGCAAGATCAGAGGGTATCAGCTCCTGTGTACGGCGATAATGATAAGGGTGACGGTTGTCGTCACGAAGAATTCGCCAAACTGCAACATGGTTCATACCGAATCTTGCTCCGGCTCGTCTCGTACTCGTGGTTGGCTCTTCTTCAAAATGCTCTAACACTAACTCAGCCTGCCTGGCATCGACTGTGCTTGGACGTCCACTTCCAGAAGGCCGATGAAAGGAGCCTATGGAATGTAGGCGTCTTGACATGTTGAGAAAACACTGGTACGAAGGTAGCCGTCGCTGTTCAGCGGGTGGTCTTCCATCGATAAATCGTTGCCGATATAGTTCGCGAGCACGATTTAAATTGCTATCTTCATGGCCTACGCATAACATCATATCGTAATATTCTGAGTTAGAAAACATCGTCATTTTGGAAAAAAATATGGAAAAACACGGAACAATTGTAGAATATCGATAAGAACTTTTGAAATTGACAACATAATTTTTATTCGGTCTTGAAGTTTTTTAAAGCCAGCACTTTAAGCATAATGTCATCATAGTATTGAACCTTTGTGGATGAAAATCAGAAAAACCATTAAAGTTGACAATTATTAAAATTGGTAGGTAGGCCTCTCTGTTAAATAATCTATGCTAACTCCGGTTCCCTGACATGACAGCTTACTAGGGTTGACAATATTTTTGGCTTTGATAATTTATTATATTTTTTACGGGGTATTTTGTAACACGTTGTATAGGTACTAAAGACAAAATAACATATGCCTCCTTAACGGCCTCCGTAGCCCAGTTGGTAGAGACTCTGCCTACGAAGCTGGAGGTCACGGGTTTGAATCCCGGTCAGGGCATTTATTTGTGTATTTATCACGAAAATTTGTTCCTGAGTTTTGCATGTTATATATGTATATAAGTATCTATATGTATTTATCTATTATGTTATGTTAAGAGTAATTAAGATACAACTTTAAAGGTACAATTAAATTGTTATTAGGCTAGATAAATTTTTATTTTGATCAATTTCTTTCTTCTTCTACCAAATTATCTGTTTAAATTTAAACTTATTTTAAAAGTTAAGATTTAATTTAGTTTTTCTAGTCTCATTAGTGAAAATTGTTATTTCTACTGTTTGACCTAGTTCTATGATGAATGTTGTTGCACTCCTGTTATTGAGGTAAGGGTTAGATGTGATCCTTATTCATTAAGTTACAAAATGTATAGCCTTGTACTTTGTTGGTGTGCCAATTATTAAATAAATAAATATTATATATATCGTCGCCTAGTACCCACAACACAAGCCTTATTGAGCTTACCGTGGGCCTAGGTTGATTTGTGTAAGATTGTCCCGGAAACACAAAAAAACAATCCGGAACGCTGGACCTAGAGACTTGAAATTTTGCACATAGATACCTTATATAGTGTAGAGATCCACTAAGGAAGGATTTTTAGAAATTCTACCCCTAAGGGGATAAAATAGGGGAAAAACATTTGTATGAAAGTCCGTCAGTTTTGAAGTTAGACGCTTCAAATTTTGCGTTTAGGTTGGCGATTGAATTTTAACTTATACGTGTCTCAGCGTTTATGATAATTTCAACCCCGAAGGGATGAAAAGGGGTAAAACGGATTGTTGATATATCAACGCACAGCCCAAACCTTAGAACCTAGAGACTTGACATTTTGCACATAGATACCTTATATAGTGTAAAGATCCACTAAGGAAGGATTTTTGGAAATTCCACCCCTAGGGGGATGAAAATTTGTATGAAAGTCCGTCAGTTTTAGTTTAAGTTAGACTATTCAATTTTTGTGTTTAGGTTGAAAATTGAAAATTAATTTATACGTGTTTCAGCGTTTTCGATAATTTCATCCCCGAAGGGATGGAAAGGGGTAAAACTGACTGACTGATCGATCAACGCACAACCTAAACTGCTGTACCTAGGGACGTGAATTTTGAACAGAATATTCCTTGGGTACCCTAAGGGTACAATAAGAAAGGATTTTTGGAAATTCATCCCCTAAAGGGTTAAAATAGGAGGTAGAAATTTGTATAGGAGATTAGTTATTTTTGAAATAAGCAATTTGGAAATTGGTATTTAGGCTACTGTTTATAAATAAAAAATACTTCTTTCAGCGATTTAGAAAAAACTACCCCTAAGGGGGGTAAAAAGGAGTTTTAGTTTGTTCCTCCTTCACGCTGCAATGGCGCTGGATGGATTTGGATGAAATTTAGAATGGAGATAGCTTATACCCTGGATTAACACATAGAAAAGTCCCATCCCAGAAAATTTAAAGGTTCCCGAGGGAATAACGACAATATCTTTGGTGTTTTTTGAAAAAGTCATCATGGTTCTCGTTTTCTTAGGTTGCGTTGACGCAGATTTCGAAAATGATATCAAATTTGGGATTCAAAATGGCCGCCATAATGTTTATTGAAAAAGTGGTCACGGGTAACATTTTCTTAGTTTTTGGGGACGCAAATAATTACTAATATAGAATAAGATTAGTAATTATTTGACAAAATTGCGCAATCGAATAATTTATTTCTCCTATGGCTTTTGCCATCCAGTTTGACAACATCAGACAGGCTTTGTACCTACATTCAGTTTTGTTAGTCTATATCAAAAGGAGCGGTGTCAGCGTTGACATATCCAGATTTTAACATTTTTTCCGCTATTTTCAATACTATTCGCTATTCACGGCGTATTAATTCTACGGCTGTTATTTAATATTAGGGCGGTTATTATGATCACTTGAAAATATTATTACGGACAGGCATTTTAATTTTCGTCGAATTGGTCGGTTATTTAATTCTAAAATGTCATTTCAAACAATACTCAAGGGGTAAAAAAACTATACATCGATAGGTATACATAATATTGCTGTAGAAAGAAAATCCATACTAATATTATAAACGTGAAAGTAATTATGTCTGTCGTCTGTCTGTTTGTTATGCATTCAAGGATAAACCGCGGAACTGAATTAGATTAAATTTGTATCTCGAAAATCACCCCTAAGGGGGTGAGATTTGGGACGGTAGTTTGTATGACAATTTAGTCATTTATGTTAAATTTTTTAGTTGGAAACGTGGTAATTGGTGTTTAATATTGTTTAACATAAAAAAAAACTTTCAGTGATTTCGGTAAAACTCCCCCTAAGGCGATAAATGGGGAGTAGAAATTTGCATGGGAGATATAGAAATGGCTACATTAGGAAATTGATATTTAGGCTACTGTTTATAAATAAAATATACTGCTTTCAGCGATTTAGAAAAAACTACCCCTAAGGGGGTAAAAGGGGGTTTTAGTTTGTTACTCCTTAACGCTGCAACGGCTAGATGGATTAGGATGAAATTTAAAATGGAGGTAGCACCCTGGATTAACACATAGAAAAATTCCATCCCGGAAAATTTAAAAGCTCCCGAGAGAATAACGACAATTTTTGGTGTTTTTTGAAAAAGTCATCATGGGTGTCATTTTCTTAGGTTGCGTTGACGCAGATTTCGAAAATTATATCAAATTTGGGATTCAAAATGGCCGTCGTGATGTTTATTGAAAAAGTCGTCATTGGTATCATTTTCTTACATTTTGTGGACGCAGATTATGAAAATTATGTCAAATTTAGAATTCAAGATGGAGGCCATGATCTTTTTTTAAAAGTGGACATAATTGTCATTTTCTTAGATTTTGAGGACGCAGATTTCGTAAATGATGTGAAAGTATCTATAGGTAGAAATTCAAAATGGCAATTCAATTATGTCTGTCGTCTGTCTGTTTGTTACGCTTTCACGGATTAACCGCGGAACCGAATTAGATTAATGGGCATTGGGTAAATTTGTTTGAAGAATATTGTCTTTTTTGTTTCAGCGGCCACGGATGATGTTTGGGAGTTCCGTCATTTATAATGATAGATACCTATATTATAATTAGTATTAAGACTCATAATATAATATATGTAATATTGAACTATGATGGATATTTTAAGAGCAACCAAACTATCATGGTAGGGATGGTGCTTTGAGACGGCGAATTTAGACAGATCCTCATCTACCGGTGATAACTAGGGGCACACCAGCGGATAAAATAAATGCATTTCGGCATCTACGATATGGGTATATATATAAAAAATATACCTCACTACAAATATGCCAGGAACTACGAGTATACCATGATACACAGTCGGGGCAATATATGCGGCAGCTCTACTAAAAATTGGCGAAGATCGTATGGGGAGAGATAGTAACGATTTGAATACATAAAACCGCGAATTCTGTAATATTGTACAAAACACAGATGATCTAAAAAATAACGTGTACCCCGATCTAAAAAACAATATAAAGAATAGAGAATGTTTGTGCGAGAGGGCGATATTAGCACCGACAAACGAAATTGTCGGGCGGATAAATATAAAAATATGTCTCATGTAGAAGGCGATGTTGTGGAGTATCTCTTGGTAGACAATGTCATAGACACAGAGAAAGTCACGTCCTACCCTTGGAGTTCCTGAACTCTTTCGAGGTATCGGGAGTGCCCTCCCGTAAGAGTTAATGGTTAAAGTTGGTGTCCCGGTAAATTTCGAGCTCAATATTACATGTATTTCAAAGATCATTCTTGCCAGGAAGGACGTCAAACTATAGAATTACTTAATACTATTAATTTACTTAACTGCGATAAACGAGTTCTACGCGGACGAAGTCGCGGGCAAAAGCTAGTCTGTTATAAATTGTGAAAAATAACACGGTCTCCATGATAAGTTAAAAGTGCTAACGGATTTTGTTTGTGCCCTTTTGGTGAGTCAAGTCAATGTCAGTACAACAGAGCTGTCATATGTTATTTAATTACTTGGCAGATCTGTCGTGTGACAGCGACGTCTTTAGAGTTATCTCAAATATAACCTAACAGCCGAAAATAGCAGATTATTTTTTATTAATTACTAACAAAAAACAGTCAGCTGGAATCTGAATGGTAATATATGTATAATAATATGTACATAATATAAAATACGCTACTTGGCGTCTTAGCTTGCCACTGTATAAAAATTGGTAAAGGTGTTGACTATTTCCATAAGGCAGTGGAAAATGCATAGTATTGAAAGTCCTAATGCAAGTTTTGAGAAACGCCGATTTGTGTCGAAAAATGACACAGATTTGTGTCATCGGCATTGTATAAGGGTAACTTTTATGAAATCTAAAAAACTTACAGATTTTAAAACCAAAGCGGAATTCGATTAATATTTCAATAACATAACTGTACATTTAATTTAAAAAAAAAATTGGAAATTTGTCGAGAAAAAGGCTTGAAAATAAAAACACAACACATGTGTCACCGGCATAGGAGTCAGAATTTTTTGATCACAGACGTTGTGTCACCGGCGCCGAATGTGTTAACAAACAAAATTTCTTCTTTCACTGGTAACTTAGTGGACCATGTTATCCACAGTTTTGTATGAAAATAGTGGTTTGTCCCCTAAGTTACCAGTATTTATGGCAAAAATGTTATTCTGATTTGGATAGCTTATTTTCACTTGTACTGACAGTGAATGTATCGATTAAAAAATAAAGTTTATACCGGGCTTTAGTTTAACAGTGTTGTATAATTAAGACATACTTACTCGTAAAAGTACAAAAAATAGTTGATTGACCCATGAATAAAAAAATCTGTTGATGCGTTTCTATTTTTAAATCTATCCTTAAACAGGGGATGAAAGTTTGTATGGAAATGAGGCCATTTTTGAAGTTAGGAATGTTAAGTCATTATTAAGCTTGGGTTTTTTTTATAATTTACCCTTTTACGATTGTTGACAGATGTCATAGCATTCTGAAAGCGAACTATTATGATGGCAAATATGTTGCCGTAACTGTAAAATGGTTTAAATAGTTTTTGATAGTGGGAGAAATGGCCGGTGCAGCGGAAAACGATTTCTACGTGGAGGAAGTCTTGGGCAGAAGCTAGTTATATGTATAGATTGGTTGTTTGCAGGTGAAGGTCGAGGGCGACAACGAGCCCGCGCCCGTCGGCCCGCGTGAGGAGGGCGTCGTGCCCTTCGTGTTCGTCGGGACGCGGGACAACATCGCCAACGCGCAGGTGCTCGTCGAGTACCATGTTGCGCACCTCAAGGTACTATACTATTTAAGCGAGGATATTCGTTTGTCTTAGATTCATTTTTAGATTTCTTTTACTCTTATGGCTGATTTAAATAGGTCCAGCAAAGTACACCAGTAGAAGTACATTGCGTCGTTACAATGGCTCTCGCCTCAAACGGGAAAACCAACTCGTCCATGTACTTCTATTGGCATGCTTTTGCTGGTCTAATGCAAATTAGCCATTATTGTTATTTCACGAGTCATGACTAGCGACTTGCCTTACCTTTGCTTTGGTTTATGTGAGTTTTCGAACATCTTTACCTACCTACCGAAAATTTGAATTTATTATAGGGTGACGGCACCAATGATGGACACTTTTAGCTGACAGGCCACTCCTAATTCAAATTGGATACGGTCCAAAATCGATTGTTATTTATTTGTTGCAAAACAAATGAATAACCCTTATCTTCTGTAAAATAAGAATCAAGTGTCCATTATTGGTGCTTTGTCCATTACTGGTTCCATCATCTACATAAAAACCATTTGTGAGAATTATCCAATTGATGGTGAAAATCGCATCGAAATCCGTTACGCGGTCTAGGAGGAGTTAGTCGATTTTGTTTTATATTATGTAAAGGATAAAATTTAATTAAAAATTATAATTTTTGTTGTAAAATGTTGGTTTTTTTATGTTAATAGTGTTTTTAGGGTTCCGTACCAAAATGATAAAAAAAGAACCCTTACGGTGAGACTTCGTTGCCTGTCTGTCTGTCTTTCTGCATGTCACAGCAGGTTATCTCAGCAACTACAAATGCTATCAACTTGAAATTTGGCATAGTTATACAACATGATTTTCCGCATGTTTTTAATTAAAAAAAAATTTTTTTTTTTTTATAATTGATAAGGGGTCTAGGGTTGAAAAATTAGTGGTTTGATTATAGCAAATGGGGTGTCATGAAAGGGCTCAATCTGTACATTTCAAAACTATTTTTTATTTTATTTTCTGTGATTCTTTTGATTGATAGCCAAAAATGTACAAAAATTACCATTCCCCTCCCCTTATCTCCGAAGTTTATTAATCGAAAAATCTGGAAAAATCCTGTAGTATTATTTACAAGTTTTTGAGAAATAATAAAAAACTTTTGGTATTAAAATGTATTCTAGTCAAAATGGGCCTTATTGCATAGAAAATAAAGTTCATAACACAATGAGTATTTTCTTTTGTGGTTATCAAGCATGTTATCTTAAATACGGAACCCTCGGTGCGCGAGTCCGACTCGAACTTGACCGTTTAAAAAAAATGATAGTTGGGCGGATACTATGGCGGTAATATATAAGTATTGCTTTGAAGTAAGTGCATCTGTTGGCAAATTGGACAAGGGCTTCAAGTCTGTGTTGGTCATCTACATCATTCAATTGTTTACATTCCGGATTTAACAACAAATACTAGTAAATATGGTAGCGGAGGTAGGAGTTGTGATGTTAATACGCCTCCAACCAACCTACTATGCAGCTTGCTGCCGCTAGTAAGCCGTCGTCCTCGCTATGATGGTACCGCGCATGTATCGTAAAGTGACCGCCCCCCGTGTCCGTGTGCAGGAGGTGGAGCAGCTGCGCGCGGAGAAGCAGGAGATCGACCAGCAGCTGCGCGTCGTGATGGGCGGCGCCGCGTCCTCCTACCCGCCCGTGCGCGGACACCCCGCCGCGCGCGCGCGCCGCCGTGCCGCGCCGCCGCGCTACCCGCCAGGTACACCACCATCAACGTCAACTAGTTCGACCGGCAGCCGCGCGTCGTGTTGGGCGGCGCCGCGTCCTCCTACCCGCCAGGTACACCACCATTAACGTCAACTAGTTCGACCGGCAGCCGCGCGTCGTGATGGGCGGCGCCGCGTCCTCCTACCCGCCAGGTACACCACCATTAACGTCAACTAGTTCGACCGGCAGCCGCGCGTCGTGATGGGCGGCGCCGCGTCCTCCTACCCGCCAGGTACACCACCATCAACGTCAACTAGTTCGACCGGCAGCCGCGCGTCGTGATGGGCGGCGCCGCGTCCTCCTACCCGCCAGGTACACCACCATCAACGTCAACTAGTTCGACCGGCAGCCGCGCGTCGTGATGGGCGGCGCCGCGTCCTCCTACCCGCCAGGTACACCACCATCAACGTCAACTAGTTCGACCGGCAGCCGCGCGTCGTGATGGGCGGCGCCGCGTCCTCCTACCCGCCAGGTACACCACCATCAACGTCAACTAGTTCGACCGGCAGCCGCGCGTCGTGATGGGCGGCGCCGCGTCCTCCTACCCGCCAGGTACACCACCATCAACGTCAACTAGTTCGACCGGCAGCCGCGCGTCGTGATGGGCGGCGCCGCGTCCTCCTACCCGCCAGGTACACCACCATCAACGTCAACTAGTTCGACCGGCAGCCGCGCGTCGTGATGGGCGGCGCCGCGTCCTCCTACCCGCCAGGTACACCACCATCAACGTCAACTAGTTCGACCGGCAGCCGCGCGTCGTGATGGGCGGCGCCGCGTCCTCCTACCCGCCAGGTACACCACCATCAACGTCAACTAGTTCGACCGGCAGCCGCGCGTCGTGATGGGCGGCGCCGCGTCCTCCTACCCGCCAGGTACACCACCATCAACGTCAACTAGTTCGACCGGCAGCCGCGCGTCGTGATGGGCGGCGCCGCGTCCTCCTACCCGCCAGGTACACCACCATCAACGTCAACTAGTTCGACCGGCAGCCGCGCGTCGTGATGGGCGGCGCCGCGTCCTCCTACCCGCCAGGTACACCACCATCAACGTCAACTAGTTCGACCGGCAGCCGCGCGTCGTGATGGGCGGCGCCGCGTCCTCCTACCCGCCAGGTACACCACCATCAACGTCAACTAGTTCGACCGGCAGCCGCGCGTCGTGATGGGCGGCGCCGCGTCCTCCTACCCGCCAGGTACACCACCATCAACGTCAACTAGTTCGACCGGCAGCCGCGCGTCGTGATGGGCGGCGCCGCGTCCTCCTACCCGCCAGGTACACCACCATCAACGTCAACTAGTTCGACCGGCAGCCGCGCGTCGTGATGGGCGGCGCCGCGTCCTCCTACCCGCCAGGTACACCACCATCAACGTCAACTAGTTCGACCGGCAGCCGCGCGTCGTGATGGGCGGCGCCGCGTCCTCCTACCCGCCAGGTACACCACCATCAACGTCAACTAGATCGACCGGCAGCCGCGCGTCGTGATGGGCGGCGCCGCGTCCTCCTACCCGCCAGGTACACCACCATCAACGTCAACTAGTTCGACCGGCAGCCGCGCGTCGTGATGGGCGGCGCCGCGTCCTCCTACCCGCCAGGTACACCACCATCAACGTCAACTAGTTCGACCGGCAGCCGCGCGTCGTGATGGGCGGCGCCGCGTCCTCCTACCCGCCAGGTACACCACCATCAACGTCAACTAGATCGACCGGCAGCCGCGCGTCGTGATGGGCGGCGCCGCGTCCTCCTACCCGCCAGGTACACCACCATCAACGTCAACTAGATCGACCGGCAGCCTCGCGTCGTGATGGGCGGCGCCGCGTCCTCCTACCCGCCAGGTACACCACCATCAACGTCAACTAGATCGACCGGCAGCCGCGCGTCGTGATGGGCGGCGCCGCGTCCTCCTACCCGCCAGGTACACCACCATCAACGTCAACTAGATCGACCGGCAGCCGCGCGTCGTGATGGGCGGCGCCGCGTCCTCCTACCCGCCAGGTACACCACCATCAACGTCAACTAGATCGACCGGCAGCCGCGCGTCGTGATGGGCGGCGCCGCGTCCTCCTACCCGCCAGGTACACCACCATCAACGTCAACTAGATCGACCGGCAGCCGCGCGTCGTGATGGGCGGCGCCGCGTCCTCCTACCCGCCAGGTACACCACCATCAACGTCAACTAGATCGACCGGCAGCCGCGCGTCGTGATGGGCGGCGCCGCGTCCTCCTACCCGCCAGGTACACCACCATCAACGTCAACTAGATCGACCGGCAGCCGCGCGTCGTGATGGGCGGCGCCGCGTCCTCCTACCCGCCAGGTACACCACCATCAACGTCAACTAGATCGACCGGCAGCCGCGCGTCGTGATGGGCGGCGCCGCGTCCTCCTACCCGCCAGGTACACCACCATCAACGTCAACTAGATCGACCGGCAGCCGCGCGTCGTGATGGGCGGCGCCGCGTCCTCCTACCCGCCCGTGCGCCGCCGTGCCGCGTCGCCGCGCTTCCCGCCTGGTACAACATTTCAGCCGTCTCCACTCCAGGGTTAACCCCTCACCCAGCCGACTACTGCCTATCCTCGTAAAGCCCTCTACGCACTATTCATCTTGAAGGACAGCAGCGCCCGACCGCCAGGCGCCGATGATGGGGCTGTACGTACTATCGTGCAAAGTATCCATCAGGCTAGACGTTCCTTATGTTGGGACTCGTTGGACAAAAAATCGGTCGTGCGACTCCATCACGGTAATAATAATAATTATTGTTGTCCAGCCAGCCTACGCACTATCATTTTCCGTATATGAATTTGTCAAATTATTCTGTTATACAGTTAAGTGCAAAACTGAGTCAATATTAGCACCTTAGTAGAATGTGAATAAGTTGATGATAATTTAAAGGTAGTTTTAACCTTTAATAATATAAAAATGAAATAAGTCGTGAATTCAAACCCTATTTGATTTTGAATCAGCATAAAAAAAATGGATACAAAAAAAAGTTGGCGTTATGTTATGATGGAAATTTCCATCACCATGCTAAGAATGTTTAATATAGACAAGTATTCCTTGAAATTTGCAACAAATCCGCCTACCGAATGATTTACCCGTCATTTATAGTTTTTAAGTAATTTTAACGTAAACACTGTTATAGTACATTGTGTATTAAGGGTGGTAAAGCCAGAATTACAAACGAGAGTCTGTTAGAAGCCCGAAGCCGAAGGTGTATTTCCTTTACATACAATATTTTTCATCACTATTGCGAGGAAATGAAATAAAATCAGATAAAAGATCATATTTTTAACTTACGATTCTCACTAATAATTTCAGCCGCGTTGGCGATGTCCGGCGGAGTCGCATTATACATTTCTTCTGATGACGACATGTTTTTATTGATTTATAAATTTTAATATGTGCACAAAGACACCCTTTTAATTATTATTTTGGTTTCACACAGTTTATAATCAGTATTTATAAATTTGCGGTAGACTACACCATTGTCTATGACTTACCACAGATAATGTCAAACGTGTTCAGGAGTCCGATTCTAGTGACAGTCGAGATCAATAGTTTATAAGCGAGATTTCAGAAAATTGTATGCTACTGACATTTCATCGTGAATGAAACTTCATATCGAATGGCACAAGTTTGAGTCCACGTATTATATTGAATAAAAAAAGCTATTACGCACGATAAGGCGTAGTGGTAAAAAAAAGGCCCGCGGGTATTATTTTGGATTTACGGACGATTTTTCTATCATATTAGGATACTATTTACGAGCAAGTGTTAAAGTAAAGCACAATAACAATGCTAAACGACCTAACTAAAACTAAAAGAATTAAGTACAATAGTACGTCGTTTAATTTATCGGAAGGACTACTAACTTGGAAACAGCACGAGTGTGCAACTTGCCTCTTGCGTTTTAACTTCAACTACTCTCACCTTCGTATCATTCCCGCTAAAGGTCTGTGTAACTCTACCGAGAGGCCAATGAAGAGATGGGGTATTAGGATTTTTCAATAAAACCACAGAGCCTTCTTGTAAATTAGGAAAACTCTTTGCCCATTTCGTCCGTTCATTAAGAGCAGACAAGTAGTCCTTAGACCAACCCTTCCAGAAATGCTGCTTCACCTGCTCGCAGCATCTCCAGAAATGTAGTCTGTTAATAGGTATGTCAGTTAAGTCTGGGTGTGGAATTGAAGTTAAAGAGCAGCCTATTAAGAAATGACCTGGAGTCAAATAAGAAAAGTCCGAGTAATCCTGAGCGGGAGCGGAGCTAACATGAGCGGGCGTGAATTTAATATACTTTCTATCTCGATCATAATGGTGTTAAACTGCTCGTAGGTAAAAACTTTGCATGACGAGATCCTTCTCAAATAAAATTTTGCGGACTTAACGCCTGCCTCCTACAAGCCACCATGATTGGGACTGTATTTGGGAATGAAATGAAAGCGTATTTCTTTCTGAAGAGCATAATTATGGATCGTACTCTGAAACTCTTCGCTGTTAGGTAACGCATACAAATCCTTTAATTGATTATTTGCGCCCTTAAAGGTGGACGCATTGTCACAGTAAACGTCAGAGGGTACACCCCGGCGAGAGACGAACCTTCTGAACGCGGCCATAAATGTGTTCGTTGACATGTCAGAAACTACCTCCAAATGAATGGCCTTGCAAGCGAAACAAATGAATAAAGCAACATACCCCTTAGTGATGATACTGTTACGTTTTGAAGACTGCTTAATCTCAAATGGTCCGCAGTAGTCCAACCCCACCTTTGCAAATGCTCGAGCGGGAGTGACACGATCCTTAGGTAATGAACCCATTAATTGTTCGGCGGTTTCTGCTTTATGTCTGTGGCAAGTAACACATTTAGAAATTACTCTTTTCACCTCCCGTACGGAGTTTATAATATAATATTTTTGAGATAAATTACCCAAAATAAGCTTAAGACCACCATGCAACATCGACAAATGTTCCTGTCTTATTATTAAAGTAGTAATATGACAATGTTTCGGCAAAATTATAGGAAACTTCTTTGAAAAATCTAGATCGGCGTTATGCAATCTACCAGAAACTCTTAAAATCATATTTATATCTAAAAAGGGACAAGCACGCATAAGCTGGCCCTTGATTGGCCTATTATCTGCCAGGCATTTTAATTCATCAGAAAAATAATAGTGTTGAATACCTTTAATAATTGCAGTGAAGGCTGATCTAAACTCTTCAAGCGAAAGCTTACCAACTTCGGTGTTAAGCCTTTTACACCCTTTGATGAATCTTAACACATATCCCATCACAATTGTAGTCTTGTATAAACTTGAGTATTTCTCGAAAAATTTATGGATAGGCTCCTTACTTGAAACTGCTAAACACGAAACTTCACCATCGTTGCTGCTGGTTGGGAGGACCCTTTCTATTTCAGATAAATATAGATTATAACTATCACATTCATACAAAAAGTCAGGCCCATGCTGCCGTAGTAAATCATTAACAATATCCTGAGGATCGGACCCTCTTGACAGTACGTCAGCTGGATTAAATAAGCTAGTTGTGAAATGCCAATTCATACCTTGCGCTAGTTTAGCTATTTCCTTCACTCGATTGCCTATGTAAGCAGGAACCTTTACAGCAGGGGTTTCCAACCAGGCAAGCACAATTTTTGACTCACAAAACAAGTGCACATCATTAACATGCAGTGTGCAAGCTACATTTGAGCTCCATTGAGCTCCAATTTCGGTATTGTCAGTTTAGAATTTATACCAGCCAGTCTGGATTTAGAGCAAAGCAGGTGAATGTGAGTGGTACCTTTGACTTTGACCTTAATATAAATGCAACAACCATATGCACGGGCCGACGCGTCGCAAAAGCCTACTAGCTGAACTTCGTCTGCATCTGCAATTTGTACATATCGAGAAATGCGAATGATAGGCATGTTGACAAGGTTATCATAGAACAATTGCCATAATCTTGCCAATTCGTTAGGTAATGGTACATCCCATTCAATATTATGTTGCCATATTTCCTGTAGGATAAGTTTGGCTTTCATAGTCACTGGACCAGCAAAACCCATAGGATCGAATAATCGGCTGATTGAACTTAACACATTTCGCTTTGTTGGCACCTCAGTGGGTGCAACCACTCGTCCACTCAGTTGAAACTCATCAACTCTCGCATTATACGACAATCCCAATATCTTGATCACTGATTTGTCTTGATCTATATCTTTAAAATTTTATCCTAAACTAGTTTCAGGCAAATCACTAAGCAGTTCGAAACAGTTTGATACCCATTTGTGAAGTTTAAAATTAGCAAGCTTCATAATTGATATCAACTCGTTTTTTAACTGAATTGCACCCTCAAGTGTATGATGACCCGTTTCAACGTCATCAACAAACGAGCTATTTATTATGGCCGAACTAGCTAGTGGGTAATCCTTTTCGAACCTTTTTGCTAGTTCAATTAGGCATCTGGTAGCCAAATAGGACGAGCTCGTTAAGCCGTATGTAATGGTTTGCAATTGCAAGATGTTCATGACCTCGTCTTCCCGCCATAAAATGTTTTGTAATCGCCTAAAATCAGGATGCGCTTGTATCATTCTATACATGTGGCGGATATCACATTGCAACGTGTATTTAAATGTGCGAAACTGCATAATTATATCAAATAATGACCTCTGAACTACAGGACCCTTACACATTATGTCATTAAGGCTGAGACCATTTTTTGTCTTGGCACTCCCGTCAAAGACCACACGAAGCTTATTGGTCTGTCTTTCTGGACGCAGCACGGCGTGGTGCGGTAAGAAAAATAATGGATCATCAGCAGGATCACAATTG
The DNA here is from genome assembly GCA_946894065.1 of Acleris literana. Taxonomy (NCBI): domain Eukaryota; kingdom Metazoa; phylum Arthropoda; class Insecta; order Lepidoptera; family Tortricidae; genus Acleris; species Acleris literana. Next base: position 24,975,193 of record OX335669.1, read on the forward strand.
TCTGTATTAATAATTTTTGCGTGACCTAGCTCTAGGTACTCATGTATAAATTGCTTGTATAGATCGTGATATACCGGATCCTTTGTAAATCTTTTCACGATATTGTATAAACGTTTCAAAGCAATGGCATAAGAGTTTGAAGGGTCAACATCCTGCAATGCAACCTTGAGCGGAAATTTGACCTGAAATGTATTATTTTGTAAAGTAACCGATTCCTGAAAAACCTTTTCGCTATACTCGTGCTCTGACAGGGATTCCTGAAACACATCAGGAACCTTCTCTGCCTCCCAAAACTGACGTACACAATGATCAAGATCTGGTTCAACTACTGTATGCATAGCGATAGAAGACGTGGAAGCCGCATGGCTGGTGGACGAGACGATGTATCCCAACCGAGTGTTGAGCAGTATGGGGTCCGCTGGTCCACCTTCTATTTTTCCATCTTGTATGATTTTGAAGAAAACATCACTGGCTAGCAGCAATGATATTTCTCCTGGAATGTGAAATTCATTATCAGCTAAAGCAATAAATTTCGGAATTACAAAGCCGCTTAAGTCTATTTGTTTCTGGGGCAACTTTGATGTTATTTTATTTATGACTGAGCAAGTGATATTTAGTTTAAAATCTTGCACCAGTGATTCTATTGTCAAATTTAAACCTTTATTAAGGTTATTACTGTAAACATCCCCTAATGTACCTACATTTTTCTGCAAATGTATTTGTGGCAACCCTAATTGTTTAGCAAATGAAGCAGTGCAGAATGAAGTTTGGCTGCCGCAGTCTAAAAGAGCTCTCACAGTGTATTTTTTGTTATTAGCGCCCGTAACCAAAACCTTGGCGGTGGGAAGAAGCACACATTCATTTATAGGTTGAGCAATGTGCATGTTTACCTGTTTCTCACATTCACCTTCTTGTGTCTTCATCACAGACTGGGCTTCATCTACATGTATCAATGCATTGTGACCGCTGGAATGACAAATGTTACACTTAAAATTGTACCTACACTTTTTGACATGAGCGGTTAAGCAAATTTTGCAAAGTTTGTTTTTAACAACATAATCATTCCTTTTGTCAGGCTTAAGAGCATTAAATTCAGGACATTTAAATAATTTGTGATCTTTTGCACAAAGCGAACACTGCAACTTATTTGTTGTCACAAGATTTACGGACTTATTTACCGGTTTACTGTTTGACTTTTCACTGACAGTGGGACTGGCCTCCAGCGTGGCAGCACGTTTATCTAAAAAGGCTAGCAATTCCTCAACAGTAACAACAGTTGCAGTATCCCTTTCAGAGTGAAACAATCGTGAGGTGAACGTGTCAAGCTTGCGCAATAATATGCATGACAAAATAGCATTCCACTCATCAACATTCCGCTTAAGATTTTTTTAGTGCTGTGACATGCTGTCTTATTGAGGCTACCATTTCTCTTAGTTGCTGGGCTGTTCCTCGAAGCAAACCTGGCAAGTCCAATAGGCTGGTGACATGGCTATTTATTAATAAAGCAGGGTTATCATACCTTTTTTTTAGCAGTGCCAAAGCAGGCTCATAGGACTCACTTACAATAGGTAGACTGTCAATGATATGTAATGGCTCTCCCTTCAGATATTTCTTTAAAAAGCAAAGCCTTTGAATGTTGGATATCCCTGTATCTTGATGTACTACAGCCTGAAACATTTCTATAAATGGCTTGTAGCTGGAAATGTCCTTACCGTCGAACATGGGTATATCCAATGCTGGCAGCTTTGCCTTGCTGTACGAAGGCTCCCTTTGACAATCCTCTTGCACATTGTGTGACTTTAATTTACGTTCAATTAATGCTATTAAGCTTAAGTAACGATCCTCCATGTCGTCATCCTCGTTATCCGACTCATCCAGGGTAATTAAAGTCACAACAAGCTCCTTGTATTTTGAATAAACCTCTTTTACGTTTTGCTTTCTTACTTGTAAATCTTCAATGGTCAGCTTGGTGTCACTAGCTAACAATTTCTCGGCACGGGTAATTGAAGCTTTGCATTGACCTTTAGTTGCTCTCAACTTCTTCTTGTCTAATTCCGACATCTTCGATAGGCAAACGATATCTGATTCGGCACTAGTATATTGAGATTGTCTCGGAATCACTTTGTTTTACAATGGGCGCCGCCAGCGTATCACACATTTAACCATAACAAATTACTCCATATGCAATCGTTGCTTTTTAAAAATGATAGATGTCAAAATAATCAGGAGGATTTCTGTTACAATAATTTGCGTTACGCAGGCCCGCCCGTAAGGTTTTTAGACGGGCGGCACGCGGCACGGGAGCGATTTGAAAATTCTGCTCAACGAAGACAATTTTTTTTGACATTTGCGTATTTGAGCAATATGGCGATTTTTCCTTGTGCCGTTCAAGAAGAAAATTGGGAGATTTGACAACAATTTTTATGAATCCACACGAAATAACTTCACACGCAAGAGTTACCATAAAACTGAATATCTTTTCGGCACCATGTTAAAGTAAAGCACAATAAACGTATTTATAAGATTTATTATATGAGGAGGACAAGCTTTGTACTGTAATAGAAGGAAGGAAGAGAAAGTTGCCAGTAATTAAACTTAAATATAAAATCTTGTGTTACCAACAGCAAATGTGATGAAAAATAACTGATTTTATTTGTCTAATATTCTAATTCTGTATCTCAAATGTGGATAGTCATATTAATATATGTTTTTGTTAATTTGCAGGCGGACGACGCATGACGCCAGAGCTGGGAGACGAGCGCGGCGAAGGCGGCTACCGCGGGCGCGGCGGCCGCGGCCGACCCAACAGGTGACGCTCGTTCATGGAAATATTCCCCATGGAACTTGTTATGTAATTAATGTTAATTTTTAAGGCCACACCGAAAGTAGCATGCTTAGAGGCGAGAGTTTCGGTCGGTTTATTTTGTACTGCTATTATCGAAATTTGTACATGTACGTTAATTAGTATGAGGTGTGGCCAGTGCTACGGACTTGTGTACATCTGTTATTAGGTTATGTCATCTTAGAACTTGAGAGTAACACTTGTTTCTAAGCGTGTCATTTTCGGTGTGGCTTTCGTTTAAGAGTATAATATTTTTTTACTCGTAAGTCAGTTTCTACAAAAAAAAATTTTTTTTCTGGTATAAACTAGTGAGCTGGTATAAAGCAATACATTTTATCTACACTCATATCATAAGTTGTAAGATGTTCCAAATTTGGATCTCATTACCTTACAATATTCGATAACGTAATGTAACGTTGCGTTTTTATCATGACTTGAACAATCCCAAACTTTGAGAACTAGCAACATTCTCGAGTATTTTTAAAGGCTGGTAACTAGATTGACATTTCGTATCTAGTTTTGCATTAGGCTTGTCAGCCTTAGATTTTCTGCTTGATTGTTGGTAAATATAATAAACTTCAAACTTTACTACTTTATTTATTTTTCGATTAATGTATGAAAGTACTTGCTGAAATCAAGTTTTGTAGGAATTTAGGTTTCAGGAAGAACAGTCAAGTTTTCTAGCCTGGAATCATCAGAGGGTAATCGGTCACACTTATTCTGAGCAAAAGTCAGATTATAGAAGAAGCGTTAATGAACCTTTTCAATTCTGGTAGCATCAACCAAGTTGCCTGGATTCCACACTGGGGAACAATACTCGAGGATACTTCTTACTACACAATTGTACAATAATATTATGACTTTAGGGTCTTTGAAGGATTTGAGCTGCTTAATTACGAATCCTGACAGTTTTGAAGCTTTTTTAACTGTGTAGTCTATGTGTTCTCTGAACTTTAAAGAGCTATGACTGCGCAATTAGCATGACAACACTCGTGTGATCTATTATGAAACTCGCCTTGCGGCTCGTTTCATAAACCACACTCATATTCTAATGCCTGACATTACGCAACAGTCTTGTAAAGTACTATTACAAAATTTGTCTTTTATTTCGTTATTTCTCGCCATGTATGAAAAAAAATAGGATTCTGTTCACGCGCATATTATCTGAATCGAGTAAAAAAAGCGCATGAACAACAAAAAATCGAGGGCGGCCACACGGGCGCTTAGTTGGATTTTCGGACTTTCGCCCGTCATGGCACAAAAAAATTAACTCACGACCGGGGCGCGAGTTTTACGGCGCGGTGGAGCTAGCTTAGGCGTACGCGTCTTAATTTGTCATGATTGTGAAATTTGTGGGTTGACGCAGGTCGAGTGAGCGCGGCGACGCGCGACGCGGCGAGCGCGGCGAACGGCCCGAGCGCGGCGAGCGACCCGAGCGCGGCGAGCGACCAGAGCGCGGCGAGCGGCCCGAGCGCGGCGAGCGGCCCGAGCGCGCCGACGAGCGCCGCCCCGTCGAGAACGGCCGCCCGCACCCGCCGCGCGCCACGCACCAGGCGCGCCCGCCCGTGCCCAACGTGAGTCATCACCATCACAACACCACATACTATAGTAGCGCGGCGAGCGGCCCGAGCGCGCCGACGAGCGCCGCCCCGTCGAGAACGGCCGCCCGCACCCGCCGCGCGCCACGCACCAGGCGCGCCCGCCCGTGCCCAACGTGAGTCATCACCATCACAACACCACATACTATAGTAGCGCGGCGAGCGGCCCGAGCGCGCCGACGAGCGCCGCCCCGTCGAGAACGGCCGCCCGCACCCGCCGCGCGCCACGCACCAGGCGCGCCCGCCCGTGCCCAACGTGAGTCATCACCATCACAACACCACATACTATAGTAGCGCGGCGAGCGGCCCGAGCGCGCCGACGAGCGCCGCCCCGTCGAGAACGGCCGCCCGCACCCGCCGCGCGCCACGCACCAGGCGCGCCCGCCCGTGCCCAACGTGAGTCATCACCATCACAACACCACATACTATAGTAGCGCGGCGAGCGGCCCGAGCGCGCCGACGAGCGCCGCCCCGTCGAGAACGGCCGCCCGCACCCGCCGCGCGCCACGCACCAGGCGCGCCCGCCCGTGCCCAACGTGAGTCATCACCATCACAACACCACATACTATAGTAGCGCGGCGAGCGGCCCGAGCGCGCCGACGAGCGCCGCCCCGTCGAGAACGGCCGCCCGCACCCGCCGCGCGCCACGCACCAGGCGCGCCCGCCCGTGCCCAACGTGAGTCATCACCATCACAACACCACATACTATAGTAGCGCGGCGAGCGGCCCGAGCGCGCCGACGAGCGCCGCCCCGTCGAGAACGGCCGCCCGCACCCGCCGCGCGCCACGCACCAGGCGCGCCCGCCCGTGCCCAACGTGAGTCATCACCATCACAACACCACATACTATAGTAGCGCGGCGAGCGGCCCGAGCGCGCCGACGAGCGCCGCCCCGTCGAGAACGGCCGCCCGCACCCGCCGCGCGCCACGCACCAGGCGCGCCCGCCCGTGCCCAACGTGAGTCATCACCATCACAACACCACATACTATAGTAGCGCGGCGAGCGGCCCGAGCGCGCCGACGAGCGCCGCCCCGTCGAGAACGGCCGCCCGCACCCGCCGCGCGCCACGCACCAGGCGCGCCCGCCCGTGCCCAACGTGAGTCATCACCATCACAACACCACATACTATAGTAGCGCGGCGAGCGGCCCGAGCGCGCCGACGAGCGCCGCCCCGTCGAGAACGGCCGCCCGCACCCGCCGCGCGCCACGCACCAGGCGCGCCCGCCCGTGCCCAACGTGAGTCATCACCATCACAACACCACATACTATAGTAGCGCGGCGAGCGGCCCGAGCGCGCCGACGAGCGCCGCCCCGTCGAGAACGGCCGCCCGCACCCGCCGCGCGCCACGCACCAGGCGCGCCCGCCCGTGCCCAACGTGAGTCATCACCATCACAACACCACATACTATAGTAGCGCGGCGAGCGGCCCGAGCGCGCCGACGAGCGCCGCCCCGTCGAGAACGGCCGCCCGCACCCGCCGCGCGCCACGCACCAGGCGCGCCCGCCCGTGCCCAACGTGAGTCATCACCATCACAACACCACATACTATAGTAGCGCGGCGAGCGGCCCGAGCGCGCCGACGAGCGCCGCCCCGTCGAGAACGGCCGCCCGCACCCGCCGCGCGCCACGCACCAGGCGCGCCCGCCCGTGCCCAACGTGAGTCATCACCATCACAACACCACATACTATAGTAGCGCGGCGAGCGGCCCGAGCGCGCCGACGAGCGCCGCCCCGTCGAGAACGGCCGCCCGCACCCGCCGCGCGCCACGCACCAGGCGCGCCCGCCCGTGCCCAACGTGAGTCATCACCATCACAACACCACATACTATAGTAGCGCGGCGAGCGGCCCGAGCGCGCCGACGAGCGCCGCCCCGTCGAGAACGGCCGCCCGCACCCGCCGCGCGCCACGCACCAGGCGCGCCCGCCCGTGCCCAACGTGAGTCATCACCATCACAACACCACATACTATAGTAGCGCGGCGAGCGGCCCGAGCGCGCCGACGAGCGCCGCCCCGTCGAGAACGGCCGCCCGCACCCGCCGCGCGCCACGCACCAGGCGCGCCCGCCCGTGCCCAACGTGAGTCATCACCATCACAACACCACATACTATAGTAGCGCGGCGAGCGGCCCGAGCGCGCCGACGAGCGCCGCCCCGTCGAGAACGGCCGCCCGCACCCGCCGCGCGCCACGCACCAGGCGCGCCCGCCCGTGCCCAACGTGAGTCATCACCATCACAACACCACATACTATAGTAGCGCGGCGAGCGGCCCGAGCGCGCCGACGAGCGCCGCCCCGTCGAGAACGGCCGCCCGCACCCGCCGCGCGCCACGCACCAGGCGCGCCCGCCCGTGCCCAACGTGAGTCATCACCATCACAACACCACATACTATAGTAGCGCGGCGAGCGGCCCGAGCGCGCCGACGAGCGCCGCCCCGTCGAGAACGGCCGCCCGCACCCGCCGCGCGCCACGCACCAGGCGCGCCCGCCCGTGCCCAACGTGAGTCATCACCATCACAACACCACATACTATAGTAGCGCGGCGAGCGGCCCGAGCGCGCCGACGAGCGCCGCCCCGTCGAGAACGGCCGCCCGCACCCGCCGCGCGCCACGCACCAGGCGCGCCCGCCCGTGCCCAACGTGAGTCATCACCATCACAACACCACATACTATAGTAGCGCGGCGAGCGGCCCGAGCGCGCCGACGAGCGCCGCCCCGTCGAGAACGGCCGCCCGCACCCGCCGCGCGCCACGCACCAGGCGCGCCCGCCCGTGCCCAACGTGAGTCATCACCATCACAACACCACATACTATAGTAGCGCGGCGAGCGGCCCGAGCGCGCCGACGAGCGCCGCCCCGTCGAGAACGGCCGCCCGCACCCGCCGCGCGCCACGCACCAGGCGCGCCCGCCCGTGCCCAACGTGAGTCATCACCATCACAACACCACATACTATAGTAGCGCGGCGAGCGGCCCGAGCGCGCCGACGAGCGCCGCCCCGTCGAGAACGGCCGCCCGCACCCGCCGCGCGCCACGCACCAGGCGCGCCCGCCCGTGCCCAACGTGAGTCATCACCATCACAACACCACATACTATAGTAGCGCGGCGAGCGGCCCGAGCGCGCCGACGAGCGCCGCCCCGTCGAGAACGGCCGCCCGCACCCGCCGCGCGCCACGCACCAGGCGCGCCCGCCCGTGCCCAACGTGAGTCATCACCATCACAACACCACATACTATAGTAGCGCGGCGAGCGGCCCGAGCGCGCCGACGAGCGCCGCCCCGTCGAGAACGGCCGCCCGCACCCGCCTATCAAATGTCTAAATCTCTCCTCATCTTGTTTTTCATCCTCTCCCATTACTTAGCAACAATTAAGGAGGCTGCGGCTCCACTGAGGCCGAGACAAGCGGAGCGGAATGGAGTGTTGCAGGGATCGACCAATCATATTAGTTGAAATCCACATCTCTTCTCCACTCCGCTTCAATGGAAACAGTCAAGCGAATATGAGCGGAGCGAAGAAGAGACTTGTAGGAATCGACCAATCATATTAGTTTAACTCGAGTTTTAAACACTCCACCTCACTAATCTGTGATTTTGACACATTTCATTCGCACCATGCTATGTTTTATTCACTGTATACAACGAAGTGTTTGATTTTCATGGTATTTAGGCTTGATTTCCTCCGCTGATGTCGGTCGCTGACGTCAGTCAAGCCAATATACACCATGTTCTACGGGACACCGCACAGTGACGCTGACGTTCGCGGCAGATTTATTGTTACGCGCCGCTAATGGGGGCGCAGTAAGCGCCCGCTAAAAAATGTATTTTCATCGAAGAAGCCGAATTGCGCGTGCAAATGGCGACCCCTACCTTTATATACTTTTATTATTAATGCAGCTGCATTCGAATAGATCCATCCGTCTACGATGCGACACACGGAAACACGCTAAACTTCTTATGATTATTACACCCCTCATTTTGCGTCAAGGTTTAGAAATAAGTGTTATTAAAAATACCGTAAGCATTTGTATTAAGTTTGTAATAAGTGTTGTTTCCGTGCAGAGCGGGCGGCGGCGCGACGACCGGCGGCGGCAGACGGACGACGAGAGCTCGGCGCTCGACAGCCAGGACGTGTCCAGCGCCGACCGAGGTACGCTCCCGGCGCACCCGCTGCTGGAGGCCGCGCAGCTGCTCGAGACCGTTCGCATACAATAACTGTTCACAGCGAACTGTTAACGAACGCCCGACCACGCCCAGAGCTGATACATTCATTGGCCTGATCGATTTTCATGAAACTACCGAGAACCGCCTCCGAAATATGGGTTTTTCACTTCAAGAAGGCGGTTTTTGAGTGTAGTGTGTCGAATTTATCCTTAGTTGGCATCCTATCGAATAATGACGTTGTAGACTTTATTCCAAGTCAGACGTGATAATTCTACGATCACTAGGTGACTAATTTCTGGTATTTTGAATGCCACTTGTTGGATGTTACCCCATTTTTAATAATTATGCTGAATATCTGAGGTTAATAATTACTATCGAAACCAATTTGTACACGCTACACATGCAATAACAATCTGAAGTGGTATACCTATACAAGCTTCAATTTAAAAAAACCGAATTCAAATCGGTCCTCGTTCGGGCCTGATGTGATGCGCCTAGGTGATGACAGACAGACACGGACAGACAAAAGTTTCGAACTTATAACATCACTTTTTCTGAGTCGGAAGTTAAAAAAAAATCCGATCCAATGGACCCCTACTCGTACCGAATGGATACGAAATGTGTTGTGCATGCACAAGATTTACGGTTTGAAAGTTTGTATAGATTTTGGAATGCTCCAAACCTTCTTTAATACTTATTTATCGAGAATTATACCGATTTTGTTTATTTATAATCATATACGATTCAGTTTGAGTCGCCAGCCGTAATATTTCGAATTCTAAGGGAGGCTCTCCGAGTGAAGTCCCCTTAATTCTGTGAAATATAAGGTATTAGTAAGCTAAACTTGACAAAATGGTTAGAAACAGGCTCTTTAGACATAAAGTTGATTGGGGTTTGATCAGTCGCAATAACATTTTGTTAAGAATTGGTACTTACTTAATTGGGAAGCAGAAGTACTGCTTGAGTTTGCTTCGTTGAACTTTATTTGTGAATATTAGTATTTCAAATAAATACGCGGAAAAGTAATGGCTGAATAATGTCGAAATAAGCTTTTATAATTGTAAAAATTTGCTAATTTAGATCGGTTTTATTAGAAGTCTCGTCTAAGATGACTTAGGACCGTAATAATAAACTGATCTCGACTGTAATGCTTGTCTCAAAATGCGTCAAAAATTACAGTTTCCTAATGGTTGACGTTTACTTTGACTTATCTTGTGACGGGCATGTCAGCCAAGATGAGTTTATTGATACGCCCCTAAGATGACATAATCTTTGAATTACGCGCTCTTAAGTATTTGGGGGCATTTTAGGTGCTTAAATAGTTGAGGTCTTGTGTAAAAAAACAAATAGACAGTGCATGGATTATCGTTTTTATTTAATACTACATAATTGATTTTTAAGTTTGATTTAGTAGAGGTAGCACCCAAGCTTCCTCCACTATGAGCAATTTACGAATGAAATTGCATTAAAATTTCAAAATATTACTAGATATGCTATATTATTTTCTACTATGTCGTATATATATTTATGTATTATATTATAATGTCCTATTTTTGTTTATTTCTTGCACTGCTTATACATCTTAATTAGAACATTAAGCGTCGTAGATGGATGTACAGTTTTTATTTATTTACTACTCGTCTTTGCGAGCGGTCGACAGCTGCTCAATTAGCTGTTTTGTAATAGTTAGTTTAGGTGACAATTGAACCAGTGGTCGATTTTGTTTTATTTTGTATTTTAAATCTTTTTATTTCTTTTGTCACGGTGGTAGTCTGCTAACTTTACACTTCGCAATGTCTAAAGAGATCACGTGACAGGCTCCCCCAAGTATTCATTTTTATAATACAAAAAGCTCATATAATGTATGAAAAATCGGTTAATTTAATATGTAATTATTCTAATGAGCAATAATGTGCGGCTCGCTATTATCTCGTGTTTCTATTATTAATTATTACAGACTCGTACAAACAACAAAACGAGCAATGTCTATAAAAATAGTAGTTATAACTATAACTAATGTGCTTGGAAATAATAAGTAGATGTATAGTTATAACGGCATATATCATAATAGTAACTTGGTTTCTGCATGTTAGATTTATCTTTATGCTACCCTTGGCCGTAAGAAGCATTTATTTACGCTACGGTAGAAAATCCTTAATCTTGGCCAGGTGAAGATGTAAAATTGTGTACCCGCCATGGACGGTACTAAAGAAGCTTCGGATCGCAATATTTATCGCCTGAGATCTAAGACGTTCTTGGTTTTACCGCCCTAGGTATGTAATGTACTATTAGAGTGCACTTGATGTAAGATTTTCAGATTTAACTGTCAAGTTTGATGAATTTGATTATGTCCTGATTTAATCGTGAATAATACGTATGGCTCATTATAATACCATTACACGCAGCTTGTTACGAACGTGTTTATATTTAAGATACTGTACTTATGTAATAGGATAATTTGTGCCCCCCCTACTTGAATGTTAAACCCCTTAGCAAAGGAAACTGGATCATTCCACGGTAACACCCGAAACGGCTACTTTTTATTAGTGATTCTTTCGTTATTCTCTCATCCTTTTAATTATGTTTGTTGAGGAAAATAAAATATTATCCAAATAGTAGACCATTAACTACTCATTTTCCTTGTTTCTTATTACAATATCGAAATAAACCTTAATAAAAAGTAGCTGTTTCGGTTGTTATGGTGGAATGACCCAACTTCGATAAAATCTGACACGAGGTATATATAAATATAATTTTCATCTATTATTTTATATTACAACAAGCTGTGAGCGGAAGAGTCGGTACAGCGTATAGCGGTAGAATAGAGTTTGATGCGGTAATAGGGGGCAATTACCACATTAAACAGTCGTTTTTGGGTAGAAATTAGATTGTCTGATTTTTCTTTGACTCTTTTGCCAAAATATATCTAGCGTCAGAGGTGCGCGCTCAGTCGAATAGTAAATAATTATTCGCGTGAAACACGATGAGCGTTCGATCGAGGGAAACGCGCGCACCCCGCGCGCCCGCCGCGCGCCCGCCGCTCGCCCGCCGCTCGCTCGCCTCGCGCACCCGAGCCGGTCGTCCGCGAGCTCGACTCGCCTCCGAGCGCCCCGGGCGCTCCCCGCGTCCGCGGCCGCCCGGTCCGTTGTAGAGAATCGATTTCGACCGGAGGTTTTGCGATATACTGGTGTCGTGTTCGCAGGAGGCGGGTGGAAGAACGGCGTCGCCGCGGCGGGCGCGGCGCCGGGCGCGGGCGCGGCGGGCGCGGGGGCGGGCGGCGCGCGCGGCAAGCGGCGCTCGCCCGCGGCCGAGCCCGTGCTGAACGGCTCCGCGTAGGCCGCGCCGCCCGCCCGCCCGGGCCGAGCTCGCCGTCCGCGCGCCCCGACCGACGCGCGTGACCCGCCCGCCCCGACTCGACTACCGCCCGAGACGAGATGTCCGCCCGACGCCCCCGCCGCCCGAGCGCCTCGTATTCGATCGACAGAGCGCGCCGCGCCCTCCGCGCGTTCGTTCGGCGCCGCCCGCGGCCGGCGCCGGGCCCGCCGCCGCGCCGCGCCCGCCGCGCGGGCGCCGCGCGGTCGCGGGCGACTCCCTAGACTTACTCGTATTATGCTTTTTATAAGAGATTCGTGATTTGTATTCCCGATTATCGATAATATGAAAAATTCAAGATGTGTACGTCGCTCCCCGGACGATTCGCGCCGAACGCGGCCTTTCGGCTCCTTATGGGAGATCTAGCAGCGGTACGTACGCGTGTCGTAGTGTACTCTGCGGTTATGTGATTTCCTATAAATAAAACATTTCTGTACATATTTTCAATCGTATTTTTATTTGTATACATAAATAAATATCCATCGACCGCGCGGTCGAGCTGCGACCTGGAGGAACGCGTATCTGGGCATTTTCGTGAATACAAAAACCTTTCAAATCGAATCCAATTTTGATTCGAACGTCAAAATTAACATTGATGTAGGGTAAATAAATCCTTTGATTGGATCCTAGAAAAATTTCAAACTAATACAGGTGATCATTTCATTTCACGATATCGATTTACTTATGAAAATGCCCATCTATTCCCAAGCAACGTTCCTTCAGTGCAAGCCTGCACCGCGCTACGCAACTCTCGTGACAAGTACAATATTATTTTATAAAAAATACTAACCTATAGTGACAGCGACGTAAGTTAGTAATACTGTGAGTGGAAGAGCAGGATCGGGGACAAATCTGACTCTAGGAGTGAATATTAAACTGTACGACTAACAAATATTTACGAAATACTATAGTATCAGTCAACATCAACGCCGTGATATGCATTATTGACGGGATATCACTAGGAAATACTATTTACAAAGACACGCTTTCAGCTAATCACAGGGTTTCACAAACAATGTACACACCTGGCGATATGTTTACGAATACGTACGACATTTGATACAATATTTGGCATATGTATGCACAACAATCTTAATCTTACAAAGATTTGGACCTTATTCCAATGGAATAAGGTGAAAAAATGTAAACATAGCTTTGACGTCGACTATACACCCTTTTTAATGACAAAAAATGGCCTACTGTTCGAAAATATGTACATGGCAACTTCTTTGCACTTATTATAATTAGCCGCTTTTGTTTTTGACCGCCCAGGATCACTTATAATAAATCACAAAAATATTCACATATATACCTTATTACATATATACTAACAGTAAATTTTATACACCATTGTATGTAGAGATAGTATTGGAACTTACAAATTTTACCATTACCTGCGCCTGTATTCTAGGCGGTAAAATCCAAATTGTTTTTAACTCGGCCGCCATTACTGGCAAGCAAATAAGAGCTATCAAAACGTTGACAATACGATATCAGGTCAAAAATGATATGGTGTTTACCGTGTTGAATAGAGGCCCTGCACCTACTTGTCTAATGTGATAGACTGATAGTAGATAAACAACTTCTAACCTTATGCTAAAACAGACAAGCAACTAGGCAGAAAGTTCACAAATACATCATTTAAATTGTGAATAAATAGAGAGTAGGTTTTCAATGAAAACTTTTAGGTTAGAAGTTTTTTCGCGTATTATAAAAAAAGAAAGAAAGTCGAGAAGGTACTTAGGAATGAATGTCGGATTTGTTCACATACCTACCGTTAAGCTAAATTGACTGACTACGCTAAACGCTAGTCAATTAATTCCGACATTTAAATTTATAACTACTCGTAAAGTTGTCGGTTACACGACTCTCATGACAACATTATTGACGGTGACAACTTTTTACAACAAATACAAAGGATTCAACTAACTTTACTGAGGCCGGCTTCAGAAACTTTGGAATATTATAAACCTCTCCCAGGGTTTCGATTCAACTTTGCTTGGCACGTGCGCGATATGGCCGCAGTAACTTGACGGAAAGGTTAAATTACAATTTAAATTATGGCCTGTTGTTTGATCGGTAGTAAAACTAACTAATGGTCAAAAAACGTTACTAATGGTTAAAATCTCAAGAAAATGTATCAAATTTTCCCTTCCTTTTTGGAATTTTAACAATTAGTTTAACTACCGATCAAACCACAGAGGCCCGTTTGCTAGAAAAGGAGTTCCGCTTGTAATTTGTAACTTTTAGCTTACGGCCACAGGCCATTAGACTTACATTTGCCATAGACAAAGTTGAATAGAGACTCTTTTTTTTATAGGCTGAACAAGACGAGCCAACTCGCCAACCAAAAAGAGTTTGACATAAGGCAGGATGGTTAGGCCAAGGTTAGGTACTAAAAAGTATAAAATTCGACACATTGTATGCTCCATCCTTTCAGTTGTCATTCGAGACTAAATTGGCAGAACGGGATGAAGATATCGCAACTTCAAACTTGGATTTTCAAAGTACGGGGCCCCTCTCGATTTAGTCTGTGAGTGTCAGGGACTCTGAACTCGAAGTCTCGAACAGGGTGGTTAGAGGTAACCACCATGTAAGTCATTGTGAATTTAGCTTTACACTTAGGCTGTATGGATCAATGTCCTTTGCCTTTCCCTCTGGGATAAAACTCAAGAAAAAAAAAGTTAGCTTTACACCTGTCATCACGTCAAACTCTTTTGTCAAGCTATATGTTATGAGTTGTAAAACTGTAATTGTGCGTAGTAATTCAGCAAATTAAAAAGTAGATTTCACGGAGCACAGAAAAAAGTAGTACGAGCATTTTTTTAAATAATAATGTCAGCTGTTTTCGGCCCTTCGTATTATAAAAAGTAGGGAAGAGGAAAATTGTCTTTGGCTTGGTTTGAGAAGACGTTATTTAGGTTAGGTGGTAGGTGGGTGAATGACCCATTTGTCGCGCCGCGCGATTAATAATTATATTATGGCAGTTCCTTTCAATTCTATTGTTATCATAAGTCATATTTTTAGTAAGCAAGCGTTCCTTTATTTGGCCACCAATGCTGCCCTCCTTATGAAAACTTCAGTAACTCGTATTTTTGTCAGAATTGAGTTGAATACATATTCGTAATCAGCAAGACGAGCTCTACAATTCCTTCTTTGACATGTTCCTTGGAAAAATCGAGATTATCAGTTTTCAGTAACGAAGAGTGCAGTAACTGTGGATTCTAGGAATAGTTTCCTAAACATAAGTGCAGTAACTTTAGATACTGCACAGGTTTTTTAAATAGTTTCATATCAATTCTAGTAATTGCTTAACATAACATAAGAGCAGTACCTATATAATAGTTACTTCACTTATCATTAGGAAAAGCCACCTTTAATATTATGGAGCACACCTAGTCATAAGTGCAGGTAATACTACTTTAGTTACCGTGCTTGTGATTAGCCTTGCTAAATGTGGTTTTTCTATAGTTATTAATGCAGTAAATGGCTTTTACTGCGGTTATGCTAAGGAAATATAATCGCAATTTCGTAAACATTATTAAGAATATGTGTAGTATATCAGAGTTAATGCATTTATATTTAGGTCGAAACTAAGGCCACCATACAATTTTCCCTTTGGTTATGTATAAACAAAACACGTGAATTCGTACAACCGTCTCGTCGTCGTCGTCATGTCTCATACAAAAAACGACATCTTTGAATCCCTAACTTGTTCATCAACAGAGTCTTGCTCTGTCGGTAAAGCACGGCGCCCGGTCACGTGAAAACGTCATCTATCTATTTGGTGCAAGACTAGTTAGCTATAATAATTTTCAAGGCCCCCATACATGTAAAGGCCGATCGGTTCAGGCCGAACTGCGTCAGTACCGCCTGACCGGATCGAGTGCCCATACATGTAAAGACTTTACAAGACACCATACAAGAAAACCGTTCAGGCGGACGGATGCGATTTGCCTTCAGGCCAAATTACACATACACGATGCTATTTTGCATCCGGTCAGTTAGACTAGACCTGAAGGCAAAACGGATCATGTATGGAGGCCTATTATTATTGTGCCTGTGACAGATTAAACATTTTACATTTCACGCGAACGTTGTTCCAACCAATTGAGCAACCAACTAACTTTAAAAAATACGTACGAGTATCTATAGTAAATTTGTTTAAAAAAACTTTTTTTTTTAATCAATTTTAAAAAGTAATTATGAAAAACTAAGCGCGTGGTACTAAAAACAAAGTAATAAAACTACTTTTAATTCCTATATGCGAAACGGATCGTCAAATAGTGTTTGACAAGAACCTCGTTCTTCGAACAAATCGATTCACCGATACGATTTTAATAATTTAATATCATTGCGTTTTATTTTACCACATAAAAACACCTATCTAGACTTTACCAATTTTACCATACTATGGCAATATAGTTTTAGCGTGATGTTAGACGATTTATAGTAGGAGATCCGAATAGGAGAGGATTTGCACCGGGCTGTTTATTCGATAAAAAGTATTTTATATCAAATTTAATATGTTAAGTAATATAATTATGGTGATTAGGTTGGCTGAAAAATTTCAGTCCAGTATATAATTAATTAAAAATTTAAAAATGTTTTTTTTTGAAAAATGCTCCGGCTTGTTTATTAGACAAATTACATACTAATCGAAAGTAAGAAGCCTTTAGAATATGCAAACGTTAGGTTAACTATTATTTTCCCGTGATATATATTGGGTAGGCAGGTATAAACAGGAAGTCAGTACTAACAAATTGCACCGGTCTGTTAATTGAATAAAATTTATACCAAAATGAAGATCATTTCATTGCGAACACGGTGATATAGGGTTGACTGCTAAAAATCTGTCTCGATTCCGGGTTGTCGAGTTTTAAAAAACCATTCATTCATTTCATGTCTAAGCAAAATAAATTATTTCTTAAAATGGAATTGGTTAATTGAATTTGGTTTTATAATACATTTAATAAATAGTAAACTAACTATTACTCTCGTCAAATAAATAACTATTGAATTGATTTTACGACACGTCCCGGTCCCGGGTTCAAATCCCGGTGAGGGCAGATAATTGTGTGATAAACGCGATTATTCCTTTCTGAGTCTTGGATGTTTTCTATGTATTTAAGTATATATTTCTCTATATAAGCATGTTTATCGTTGTCTAGTACCCATGGTTAACTATCTGAAACACTAAAAATGTTAGTCCGAATTTCGTTTCGACAAATTTCGTTGTATTTATTTTTCATTTGTCCCAAAATTCATTTCGAATTCTTACAATTAGGCATTTATTGTGTCGGTCTTTTGATCATTCGACAAATTATATGTTTCCATAAATTTCATTTGTCTGAAGTATTAGTTACCCGATGTAACCTTTCGGTTTATTAATAATTCGACTTTTTTATTGACTTTGATTTCATTTGTCCGATGTAACGATCCGGATTTTTAACTACTCGGTTTTTCTGAAATGGAATTTATCATTTTTACGCTAAATAAAAATGAAATACGCTTCGCTCCCGCCTTAGCCTTCTAAACTAACCTATCCGAGTCGCTTTTGCCCAGACTCGTTGCTCGCTCGCTTCGCTCGCTCGCCGCATCATTTACATTTTCATTAATATTTGGTAGAAAATCGGTATGAATAAAAATAATTGATACTATAAAAAATATGTCCTAAAATATTTCTGACTGATTATAAATTATGCCTTTGAATGCTTTAGGGTTTTAGGTTATGACTTTTGTATATTATAATCTTTTAGATTATGGAATAATAACAGCGGTAAGTACCTCTGTCGAAATATAACATAGGATAGTGTTAAAAAGTAAACTGAAAATTTGTCTAAACGTATGCAGTGCCAAAAGTATGGTTAGATAAAAAATGGACTAATAAACAAAATACGTAACAATTCATAAGGCAAGTAAATGAGACGGGAAAAGCTTTTCGGACAAACGATACTTTTACTAAACGTAAAATGGTGAAGAAAAAAAATACGAAACCTGTCATCGGACAAACGATAATAATTCGAATAGTTTTCGGACAAATAAAATTCGGACAATGATTTTTAGTGTTTGAGATAGGTTATCAGTACTCGTAGTACAAGGTTGTCCCCTGATATTTATTTATTTTGTTATAATTGTTAATTATTGTTTATTAAAATATATGTTTTGATAATGAGTAATTCAAATTAATTAATCTAATGCAATTCAATATAATACGTCAAAATTTCAGGTAAAATGTCCCGGAAAGATCAAATTTTGGCTATGGTGTTGGCAAACGATGTTGCAAAAAAAAACGCGTCCCTGTCCTACCGATGAAGTCTGGCGACTAAGTTTATTTTAAATTAATACATTTCGAATCCAGGAACGGACACAACCACTTCAAACCAGCTTTTCTACCATTTGAAATGCGTGTAAATGGAAGATACTGCGTTTATGTTTAGGCACGCCTTTCATCATTCTGTAGAAATAACTGCAGTAAACCTTTTTCCTAATCATAAGTGCAGCAAATCGGGTACTTAATGCAGTTATGGTTAGGGATTGAAACATTCAAATAAAAGGTATACCTAGCGATTAATGCATTTTTAAGTTATTTTACTTCATACTAATATATTTTTAGATTTTATGAATAAATATCCATTCTGTACATAAACACGATTATATATACATATAATAAAGTTGTAGAAGGGAAAAAATCTGTACATTCGACATAAAAAAATAAAAATACTATAGGGGCCCTCAGAATGAACAGCAGAACACGTTTCTACAATTTTTCGACTTGGGTGTCTATTTGTCTGTTTAATTTTGTTTCTCCTCGCATCAATTGAAAACCACTGAACCAATTTTAATGTGGTTTTCACTAAAAGGTTTCAATAAACGGTGACCAGGTTCATAATGTATTAAAAAAATAAGATATGATAACAAAAGGGGGGGAAAAGAGGGGTCAAAGTTAGTATGGAAAAAAGTTACCGATTGAGCTGGTCACTTGAAACTTTGTATATTTACTCTTCGTAACAAATTAAGCTATACCTATTTCAGGATTTCCCGATTAAAGTTAAAACAATTAAGAAATTATCAAATAAGTCCAATTATAGGTAATTCTTTAAAACCCTATTCGGGGTCCGTCGATTAATATACGTGACTACAAATATCAAAGTTTAATTCTCCGTTTATTACATAGAAACTAAACTCAAGGATTTTTAAAATTTCAATGTACAAAACGTAATAAAGAGGCAAAATAAATTATTCCAATTTGATGTTGTAACAAATGTGACGCCATGTTATTTGACATCATAGATAAGGACAACCATATCCCTCCCATAACTGGAGCGATCAAGACAAAAAAGCACGCGATCACAGATTAACGTCACAAGCGACGTTGCAATACAAACTAACGGTGTCACCTTTCTCTCTCTCTCTTTTACTGTTTAGTTGAACATTTACTATTTTCGCATTTAAGGCTCCCACAGATTATCAGATTGTCAGGCCGCGTTGTATGGGCGGCCCCCTGACAGTTCGTGTTCTAATAAGGTGAACTGTCAAGCTAAAAGTGACCGTTGACTTGTTAGTCTGTGGGACGTTTTAGTTTTAACATGGTCCATAAATCACAAATAAGATTTAAAAAAATCTAGGTATTTCTTTAAAACCCTATTTGAGGGCCGTCGATTAATTTAGGTGATTACAAATATCAAAGTTTTATTCTCCGTTTATTACATAGAATCTTGTCAAAATAAATTGTTCCAATTTGTTGTTGTAATAAATGCTACGCCATGATAATGCGACATCAAAGAACAGGACAACCATATCCCTGCCATAACTGGAGCGATCAAGACAAAAAAGCACGCGATCATAGATTAACGTTAAAGAAGCGACATTGTGATTGAAACTAACGGTGTCACGTTATTGTTAGAAACCATTGTTTTAACGCTTAATATCGAGAGTTAAAGTTTGAATCTATAACGAAGGCAATATTTGGACAACCAATCTCCTATTTTAACTTAGCTTTGATTTTGCAATTTTAGTGTCCTAAACGACTTTGTCATAACATTTTTATTATACCTTATATTATTTAGACGAATGTTGACATCATAGAAAACATATTGGTAAATATCCGATCCGAATGATGTTCGGTAGATTTTTATATTGTAAACCGGTAAGACCGAATTTCGGTTTACTAATGTTTCGACGAAAATTATTTAGCAAATTCTTAACTCCACAAACTACGTACTATCCCATATTTTTATTTGGGCAAATTTTTATTTCCCAACTCAACTTTTCGCACTGATATCATTTCCCAACTAATGATTTGATAAATTATTGTTAGACAAATTATTACCTGGGATTATTTTAAGATGTCAATTATGTTTTCGTCAAATGTATTGACTGGCATAACTAAATTTAAAAATAACCATAACCTACCTACCTATCTCTGGGAGCAGTTTCGTTTTTAGGGTCATAAAAAAAATAACCTTAACCTACCTATCTCTGGAAGCAGTTCCGTTTTTAGGGTCATAAAAATAAAAAGTTATTTGCCTTAGCAAATAATTTGCTACACAATTATTTACCACATAAAATTTGACGTAATAAAATATTGCAATATAAAAATGTAGCGAAATAAAAAAAATACGACGTAAAATTATGCCAAGGATTGGTTTGCCAAATAAAACTTCGGTGAAAAGTTGGTTGCCAAATGAAATTTGACGAAACATAATTCGGCAAAAAGGCAGTACACCCCGAATTTCATAACGAATAAAATTTCGTTTAGTATAATGGCCAAATCGTATAAAATGTTGTGTAGCATAATGGGAGCGAGAGCAGCAAGCGAGCAACATGGGTCAGGGCAGAAGCGACTCGGATGGGTTAGGTTGTTAGGTTTTTTTTATATAAGCCGGGAACTTCTTCCTGCCTTATTTTCATGCTTATGTTGTTTAAAATGTTTATTCCAAAACATTATTCTGCTTAATAAGTTTATGCGTTTCATTATTTATTCGTTACGAACATTCGACTCATGAATTTTATGCATTTAGATTATTCGATCAACAAATATGATGCGTAATGATTTCTGCGAAACAATACTATACCGTAGGCGTACTTATGCTTAAAGTTATTATGCCTTATGCAATTATTCCGAAAAACATTATACAAATGAAGGGGACCCCAATTTAGATCATTACTAATGCACTCCTTTGGGATCCGCAGCATTAGAGTAAAAAGAGAAACTTTATAATTTCCCATCTATAGCGTATGTCACAAATACCTAATTGTTTTGGGTGTTAGTTGTTTATCAATCAGATTTTGAAATAAAAAATAAATTCGTTAGTAGTAGTAAAAAAAACAGTACCTACTGCATAAACTAATTCTAATAACGCAAACATTTTTGTATTAGGTAATGTATTTATTTCAGGATCATAGAGTTTCATAAATTGTTAGTAACAGTAAATATTATTCTATATTAGTAATTAGCGGCCTGCACACGTATCTTCGCTCCGAACCGTACGTGTAAATGCAACTGTAATAGTAAAATAGTAAAAACCTACGGCTCGGACTGGCGCGTGGAAAGGCGCGTGGCGTTTCCCGCGGTCCAAACTGTGCCGTGTAAAGGCCGCTATTATTTGACCAAATTGTTTAATTAATTATTTTATTTCTCCTTTGGCTTCTAACACTCAGTGTGACAACATGGGATAGGCTTTGTACTGTTTTGTTAGTCTATGTCAAAAGCAGCGGTGTCAGATTGACGTTGACAACGTTGACATATCCAGTTTATTTTTCCGAAGTTTTTCCGCCATTTTCAAGACTTATTCAAGGCGTATTGTTTAATTACGGCGAGGCTGTTAGGTATTTAATATTAGGGCGGTTATTACTTATGATCGTTTGGAAAAAAAACGGGCAGTCATTTTATTTTTCGGCTATCCGTTAATTAATTTTGGCAATACATGAACAGTAATAAAAAGAAAATTGGCCGGTTATTTAATTCTAAAATGTCAGTGCAAACAATACTACGAAACATATTGTTAAAATTAATTAAATTAAATTAAAAAGAAACTGGATTTTGAACTTGATAAAAGTAAAAATGATTAAAAACCGGGCAAGAGCATGTCTGACCATAGGGTCTGACGTAGGGTTTCGAAGCCGTTGCTACACAAAAACTATCTCAAAAAAGTGCACCAGTAAAAGAGCGTAACTTCATGGCACTTACGTCCTTTTGTTTAGAAGCGCAATTTTTAGGACATAGGTACGTAACTCAAAAATGGTATATCCGATCATATTGAAAATATTTTTCTATGGAAGTATTGATTAAGCGTTACCTTTGTGATTTTTATCATTATTTTTAGACATAGGTACGGTTTAAAAGATAAGGGGGGGGGGATACAATCTTTCGGAGCGATTATTTCCGGAAATATTCACCTAATCAGAAGAAACTTAGTATTTTCAAAAGAACTGTAGAAATTTGTGCCAGACGATGACATACGGTAAAAAAAATTTTTACATCTTCTGTTACTTTACAGGTATGGACTGCCCCCCTAAAAATATTTATTTTTGTTATTTAACGACCAAACTAAGTAACGGCTACTACAAGACACCTTTACTCCAAATTTCATTCATTTACCTCTTGGAGTTTTCGAGTACAAAGCCTGTGATACCTAGGTATACGGAACGGACGGACAGACATGACGAAACAATTAGGGTTCCTATTTTGCCATTTTGGCTACGGAATGAATGAAGATAGTTTATTGTTCTGTATTATCACATAGGCTACTTTTATTCCCAGAAAATTAAAAAAAACCCGTTGGAATAACGATTATCGAAATCTACGCAGACGGAGTCGCGGGCAGAAGCTAGTTTTGATATAAGTTTCATATCTGTAACTAAAATAGTTTATGAGATACGCATAAAATAAAAACTCAATCATTTTACCGCTTTTACTCGAAAACTGGTTTGATCGAGATACTGCACTTTTCATAAGGAGGGCACTATGTACGTATGTGGGTATTAAGTATGCATGTATGTTGATTTCTTTGTAAGTTAAACAGCTTGATAAATGTTGATTTTTGGTGTATTATTTGATATTTCTTTGCTCTAGTAAGATCATGTGCATCATTTTTCGAGTTTAACATAAATACTTAGAGTTGAGCTGAGTAATATAATCTAAAGTACAACCTTGTACAAAGTCGTATTTGACTTTACAAGGTAACGAAACGAGTGTAATAAAATAAATGTTGTCTATTTTTTTTAGTTGAAATGGTTTCCGACAAAAGTTGTACCTACTATCTATTTTACCAGCTATGTATTGCAGTGTTTCTGTCAAATAAATAAGGTTATAGGTACCTACAGGTCATCAGCTTCCTTTTTCAAAAAAGGAGGTTCTCAATCCGTATTGTTTATAAGTTTCTCGATCGATTTTAATGATTCTTTTTTCATGAGTGACATTTAAATTATAGTCAAGACCTGATCATGGGACCCATGGATAATGAACGGAACGCCTCAATAATTTCGCGTCGGTTCATTGTTTATGTAAGACACAAGTCTATTTCCGTATCCTCAAACCCTGCCAAAGCAAATTCACACAAACGTCCCAAGCTTAGTGTTGTCTCCGGCAATAATGAGATGGTGGCATTAGAGCAAGCGGTGGCGGTCGCCGGCGGGCTCGCTCTCGTCCGAGTCGGAAGGCGAGCAGCAGGACGAGTCGCTCCAGTGCGCGAACTCCTCCTTGTGGTGCTCCAGCGCCATCAGGGATGGGAACAGGCTGTCGCAGGCGCTGCACCTGGAATTGAGAAAGGAGACAACATAGAGTATCTAGGAGGTAGCGCGCGACCTGAGCCGATCGACGTCTCTTTTGAATGGATGAATACATTAATTAATTCAATTTTCAAAGTAAGTCACATAGTGTAGGTATAATACATTTTCTCGCTCTTTCGTCTTATTAGGTACATACATACATACAATCACGCCTCTTTCCGTAGGGGTATTCAGAGACCAACCTTCCACTTGCTACGATCCAGACAAACTTCCCTCGCTTCCTCCATACTCATAAGTCTCTTCACACTCGTGCATCGGTTTAGGGTAGTACTCCCGACCTGGGCCTTTCTTAATACCTACGTCCCATGGATCATGGATCATGGAACGTTCGCCTTGGCCTTCCCCTTCCAATATTCCTATTTACTCTTGCATCATATATCATCGTAAACGCAACCCAATACTTTTCGACTATACAATTAAAAATAAAACACTAAATAGGGTTACGGAGGTCAGAGACCTAGGTGTTTACATTGATAGTGAAATCCAACTAGTGTCTCACATCGACAAAATTACCTCGAAGGCTTACAGGATGCTTGGCTTCATATTTAGGCAAGGTAAAGATTTTAAAGACCCTAGTACCTTGTTATTGTTATACAACGCTTACGTACGATCACATTTGGAATACGCGTCCGTTGTTTGGAGTCCTCACTATTCTGTACACATCGAGTCAATCGAGAAAATTCAGAATAAGTTTATTAGGTGGATGAAATACAAATTTAAATCATTTAACACCGAGAACGTTGTGAGTCTGCAACTTCGCCGTGAACATAAGGACCAGGTGTTTTTATACAAGGTACTAAATGATTCCATTGAGTCGCAATACCTCACGAATAACATTTCTTTTAGATGTCCTAATTTCCGATCTCGGAATAATAATTTATATTCTGTTCCTTTCTGTCGCACAAAATACGCAAAAAATTCTTATCTCGTCAGAGCATGCTCAACTTACAACATGAAATACTCGTACATTGACCCCTTTAGTATGCACCTTGGGCAGTTTATTTCCGCAGTGAAATCAGTTAATACAGAAAATCGTTGCTAGTTATTAGTGTTTTAGTTGTTGTTATTGTTTTTGTCTATTTTGTAAAAAAAAAAAAAACGAATTTGCTGTCTGACTCCGTCCGTTCATAAATGTTATTATTAATGTTGTAATGTTATTGTTCTGCTTATCACGTATTTGTATCCTCTGAGCATATAATTGTGCTAACTAGTAGTGAAAACTGTTTTGGCTCTTGTATTAACCATATTATTCTATATTTCGTTTTGTAATATTTAAGCTGTTTGTTTTCCAATAAATAAATAAATAAATAAATAAATATTCGTGTTATTGCATGGACATAAGCTTTTCCTGCTTGGCTTAAATCGATTCCGCGTCGATAGACTTATTTTAGATAGTTAGGCAGACCCTTAACAATCGAAAGTCATTATGTATGATGTTTATCGAACATTATGCTTTAACCTGCCGCCAGCCGTAGGTAGTGTTTTTTCATTGTTGTGTTCCGGTGTGGGGATAGACAACCGGTGAAATAAGTAAGCATAGTATTAGATACATTCCGTCTTGTTCTCAGGGTTGGCAACGCATTAGCAGTCTTGAAATTACAAATATCTATGGGCCTCAGATCCCACCTACCATTATGTGGCCAGTGCGCTCTATTGTCTTCTCCTTGCCATTAAAAACGAGATGGCATCGCAAATGGC
This sequence comes from Acleris literana, assembly GCA_946894065.1. Taxonomy (NCBI): domain Eukaryota; kingdom Metazoa; phylum Arthropoda; class Insecta; order Lepidoptera; family Tortricidae; genus Acleris; species Acleris literana. Next base: position 25,000,649 of record OX335669.1, read on the forward strand.
CAACACATGGGCTTATGGTTGAAGCTCTGTGTCATCCTGTGTGCTCGTTTGAATCTCCACACATACACATCGCAATTGAATGAGCAAAAAGCGGGCACGTCAGTGTGTAAGGTTTACAAGAAACAAAGTAACTTATACTACTTAGTATAGTTCTTGCAATTCACGATGGCGAGTGGGCTTTATTAGTGGTTTAACGTGTACATGCACATTGCGGTAGTGTGTCTGACAGAGCGACCAGTCGCGAGCGCGAGCGCACCGTCGCTCAAGTCACTTGTGCATATTGTTTCCACGACGCTAACTGCCACAAAGTACCGTCAGCATGTCTGATCTCCGGAATAAACGCAGTTATTCATAGCGATAAAACGTATTTTTAATTTTAAGTACACTAAAATAATAATAGTAAAACTGTGAGCCTATCCGTGTTTATATTGCGTGACAAAACGTGGTTTAAACGTTCATCACTTTCTGACAAGTACCTATATAAGTACGAGAGTGACGAATGTTTTATCCACGTTTAGTCACGCGATAAACAAGGCCATAATAAGCCCTCTGAAATAAAGACAAAACCTACAGATAGGTTTTAATTAACATAAAATTGTACGTAATTTTAGGAGAGGAAATACGGCGACATTAACAATGTCATCTTCGCGACAAGATAGAATTACCACAATTTCGTAGAAGATGCAACCATGAAGGTCGCTACTACATGCGTGACTAAATAGTTCGCATCGCATATCACGGCAAGAACATAAATAGTTTGTTGTTTTCGATGTTTTATCTTAGTTTACCTATATTGTTTGTAGGGACTAGGGCTTGCATTATCCGATCTATTTTACTATCCGGATAATTCGGATAACGGATAATGCAATATCCGGATATCCGGATAAAACGGATATTTTTAGGTAATATGTATTAAAATACAAAAAAATGGTAAATAAACAATATATTTTTATAGAATACAAAACAACGTTAGATTTCACAAAACAAATTTATTTCAAGGCTTTAAATTAAAATAAATGTAATCACGCACGACTATGTCTGTGGTAGAAGTTGAAGGTTGTGTTGCTGTCGCTAGTAAACTTATGGAAATGGCTGAAGTGCTCAATTTCTCTTTTAACTGTTGTTTGATATCTATTGAGTGAATTTGCTTCAGATGATTGTGCAAAGATGAGGTAGATCCAGATAATTTTAATGTTTTTACATATTTTGCACTGAGTTTCTTTGCCATCGCAAAAAGTGCTGCCAGGCGGAGTTCTTGTCAAGGTTGGATTTTTTGTATTCTTTGAATATAGCGGCCATTTCCCTCTGTTTTTGTTTTCACTAAATTCAAACCTGAAAAATAACAAATGCCTCTATAAAGTATTTGAATCACTAATTTAAAAAAAACATGCAATATACTAAACAACTTATTTTCAACACGGTTTGGTATAAGTACACGTAAGGAAAAGTAAGAACCCAGTAGGTACTATCCGTTTATTATTATTATCACCAATCACGATGCATTAGTAAAAGGTATAAGAAAAAGGTATAAAGTATAAATTGCCAACCAAGTAATTCAAACGAACAAAATAGGTTCCATTTTAAGTAACAAACTGTAAGTAAATCAAACAAATTACATGACATATCAAATTTAAATAATGGGTGAAGTGAATTGAAGGGAAGGGCCACTGCCACTCAGCAATTAACTTTAACAACATCTTTACTAGGTATTTTTTTATTTAAAAATACTAATCAATAAGACAATTCAAAAGTACTCACACACGTCACGTGAACTCTTGGTAATTTCCACTACCATGCTGTACCTCCTCGCTCGCCAAGTGGTGTTTCTGCACTTAGAGCTCGAATACACGATAACACGTAGGTACGAATGACGCGCCACCACTACCAGAACAATACTATTGAGCGGAGGGGAGCGGCAATCGGCGTTGTTTTGTTACAGAATCTGAGACAAGGATATCGTGCGTCTCTCTCGCGCATTTTATAAATGAAAAATGTTTTCGCGATCTGATCTGGCGTCAAATTCAATACTAAAATTAATTTTTAGTCCTATTTGTTGAATATCCGAAATATCCGAATTATCCGGATACAAAGTAAGCCCAAATCCGGATTTGAAATTAAGCGGATATCCGGATAATTCGAATATCCGGATATCCGGATTGCAAGCCCTAGTAGGGACGAGCAATGGTCGCCAAAGTTTTCACTATCTTCAAGAAGAATATAATTTTCTCTTTATTTTATTATGCTAACCATACCCGCTTTCGCACTCACGCACACTTTGACACGTATACAGACATGTGTTTACCACAAGTAAAGCCCAGTCGCCATCGTAAATTGCAAGAACTACCCATATTTATAGTCATCTGATATTTATTTAAACTCGGTAATACATTGGTATTATTTAAATACATCTTCGTAAAATTGTCTAGGCATCTGAAATTGATTTAATTTTGATGTTATCTTGCTATGCTTCTTAAATGTTTAAGAAATATAAATAAATGTTGAAAATAATTTCAGAGGCTTGTCGATCTAAACGTTTCCCAGGTCTTAATGCTTTCGGCATGACTATTAAAAAGAACTGAAAACAAACTTAATCTTAATTAACCAAAAAATATTCTGGTATTAACCACTCTATGTCGATTATCACTCGCGCGATGCGACGCTCCCCCACGTTGTCTTGATGGGTACCGAGTCACCTGAGTCAGACTGAAGTAGCATGACAAATACGAACATTTCCGAGAAAATAAGATGTGAAAGGATATTTCACTACATCTGTACCTACATTTAGTATTTATACCAGGTTCAGCATAGCAAGATAACGTCAAAATAAAATCAATTTCAGATGCCTAGACAATTTTACGAAGATGTATTTAAATAATACCAATGTATTATAGATAAAAAACTTAAGTAAAGCTCCTCTTTAATGTAGTTGTGTACAAAACTTATATGGAATTTCCGTCAAATTTCAAATAAAGAATATCGAACGGTCTATACAGATGTGTTACTACTACATGCAAGAGGAGCTTTACTTAAGTTTTTTACCTATACCGAGTTTAAATAAATATCAGATGACTATAAATATGGGTAGTTCTTGCAATTTACGATGGCGACTGGGCTTTAAACACATGTCTGTATACGTGTCAAAGTGTGCGTGAGTGCGAAAGCGGGTATGGTTAGCTACACCTTATTTCTATTATATTTGATCGTGGTGGTTTTAACATCTCGGTGTGATATACTTCAAACTCGTGGTTTGACATTTGAAACTGATAACTAAAGTAGTGTATTTATTTGATACAAACATGTCAGTTAATAATTCAATAATTCATACACGCGTCGGCATCATTCGGAAGTAGACGTGAGTTCCGAGTTTTCACGATGTGAAAGGATTATTCACTAGATCGTACGCATACTCGTCACTTAATAGATCTTTTGTAAAACTGCCCGCTTACTCGTATTACCAGATGATTGCGTTGTATATCATGATGTAAATAAGTAGACCTGCTTTTATTTTATGAGTAACCGGTACGTACCCGAAGTGTCTCTTCTTCTGCTTGTGGTCAGCGAGCTGCCGCCGCGAGGGGAACGAGCGGTCACACACGTTGCAGGTCAGAGCCTCGTCTGTAACCAGAGACCTCATGGGTAAGTTTATGAACTACATAACTATGAAGATGTGAAAGCAGTGAAAAAGTAAAGAAGGAAAGGTAAAGGTGTTCGTGTACCATATTGTAGTTTAAGAGGTCTTTCAAAGGCGTCCAACGTCGCATTTCATATGTCATTGTCGTAATTGTGTTAGGTAGAAGGGGTAGAAGCCGTTATACAAAAGTTGCACTGGGAATCGTCACGTAAATTCGTTTTCTTGACGTTTATGTAGGTAATAGTCAAGGAAATTGATTGTTTAGGTACCAGTTTGACATAATAAAATAAAACTGCGAAATAGCCGTGTTATACCTTCATTTCAAATATTTCGTATGGTAAAACCACAGTTTGCGTAGACAGTGGCGCCTTTGAGAGCTTCATTTGAAATATTGTTGCACGTTTACTCCAAACGCTGATTCCGGGTGCCTGGCAACCCGCTAGTGTTTGCTGCGATAAGTAGTCCTGGACTGTTGACAGGCCACGCGACAGCGCGCGTGGTGGGGATGAAGTTACCCTTCTAATAGTAAGTATTTATTCTTATGGTATCACGTCAAATGATGTATTCTCGTACCCCCCCCCTCCCCCATCGTGATCATTCGTGATATTTTTCTGACGATCACATGGTTTCTGGACGAGCCCTTATTAAAAATGTTTTTACACTCTGGGACGTTGCCTCCTACCCCTACCCTACCCTTTAGGCGTAGGTAAAACCATTACACCAGCCAATACCAACCAACCAACCAACCAACCGCCAGCCAACCACCACCACATTACCTAAGGTCTGTTCATCCTTACTTGTCTTATATGTACCTATAGTAAACAACTTTCTAACCTCAAAATGAACCTTTTTTGGCTAAAACAGCTATTTTAAACAAAGTAAGGCAATCACAGACAATACATTGGCCAAGTGATGTCCAAAATGTTAACTCGGTTTACTTTATGTACTATAAAAGGCTGTTTTAGCCGAAAAAGGTTCATTTTGAGGTTAGAAAGTTGTTTACTATAATTATAAGACAAGTAAGGATGAACAGACCTTACTTATTATAATATATCGCCTTTGACGTGTTATCGTATTGTTTTTAACTCGGCCGCAATTACTGTCAATAACAGCTGATCGTAATGTTGACGATAAGTCGATAAGGAAAGCTGACCCCTCCACCATGTGGGATTAATAATAGCTAGGAAGAGAGAGAGAGAGAGAGACACACACATATATCATAGAATAATAATCAGTCAGGCCAGAGCTATGTAGAGCTAGGCCATAGGGTTCTATCTAGATAGCCATGTGATGAATAGGTATAGTAGGGTGATGGAACCAGTAATGGACAAGGCACCAATAATGGACACTTGATTCTTATTTTACAGAAGATAAGGGTTATTCATTTGTTTTGAAACAATCAATTTAGGACCGCATGAAATTTGAATTAAGAGTGAAGACTCTTAATTCAAATTTCACTTCTGTCCATTACTGGTGCCTGTCAGCTAAAAGTGTCCATTATTGGTGCCGTCACCCTAGCCATGTGTTACTATATTCGTGTGACGGTGGGTTTAGACCAAACGAGCGAATGCTCTAGAACATGTTTTGTCTTTATTTTTACAAAAAAGATAAAAAAGATAAAAGATGTTTATTCAGTAAGTAGGCCGCACGGGCACTTTTACACGTCAAAAATCTACCAGCGCTTCGCAAGAGACCACTGCTGAGAAGAAACGCCGCAAGAAACTCAACAGTCAGTCGTTTTTTTTTTAAATTACTTATACAATTATAGAACTTAACCTAGCATTATATAAAACAATGAATTTAACATTAAAATATATATATCATGCGTAGTTGAGCAGGAAAATGTGTCAAAACTCAGTATGTTCAGATGAACTCTTAAATTGTAATAATAATAGTATACATATACTTACCCATGACGGTGCAAAACAACCACATAGTTTTGATACATTCTCCTACAGAAACCGTGTCCCCTAGACAATAATTATACCTACAATGTTTAGATATTTTCCTGACTAAGCTATTACTAAGTTATTTAGGTGTTTAATTTAGGCCAAGCATTTTTATCTGTTAGATAGTCCTCGACCCTATAATAAGCTTTCGACATCAACGACTTTTTCAAGTAATTTTTAAGTGCTGGAAATGATAACTTTAAAACTTCGTCAGGTAATTTATTATAGAAATGAATGCATTGACCAACAAATGATTTATATACCTTACGGACACGAAATTTTTTAATAGCAATTTTATTTTTATTTCTTGTATTCAAATTATGTATATCACAATTCTTAACAAAAGAGTCTTGATTTTTAATGACATAAATAATGTTCTCATAAATAAATTGTGACGCTACTGTCAAAATACTAATTTCTTTAAATAGTAATCTTAAGGAATCACGGGAGTTTAGGTTATATATGGAACGAATGGCTCTTTTTTGTAACACGAATATAGTCTGTATGTCAGCAGCTTTTCCCCAAACCAGAATACCGTACGACATAACACTATGAAAATAACTATAATAAACTAAGCGAGCTGTCTCAACATTGGTAAGTTGCCTGATTTTCCTAACAGCATAAGCTGCCGAACTTAATTTACCTGCTAGTACTGCTATATGGGGACTCCATTGCAAGTTTTTGTCTATAGTTATCCCTAAGAAAAGCGCCTTGTCCACCATCTCCAAACACTCATCATTTAGAAATATACTAGATTTTACCGGTCTAACATTAGGCAAAACGAACCTAACACATTTAGTTTTCTTAGCGTTAAGTAGCAAATTGTTAATAGTAAACCAATTAAGTACTTTAACCAGCGTGGCGTTTATCCTACTGTAATCGACGGATTTTCGGTCCACCTTGAAAATTAATGAAGTATCATCAGCAAATAGCACAATATCACAAAGGTTATCTACCGTGGGTGGTAAGTCATTTATATAGACCAGAAATAAGAAAGGACCTAATATAGAGCCCTGAGGCACACCTAATTTAACAGTTGCTCCAATGGACTGTGTTTGGTTTACAACAACCGTTTGTGTTCTATCGCTAAGATATGAAGACATAAGATTTAGAGAATTATTTGACAGACCATAATGTTCTAATTTTAATATAAGAGTCGCATGATCTACGCAATCGAAAGCTTTGGAAAGGTCACAAAAAATTCCTATTGCATCACAGGATTTCTCCCAAATATTGTATATATATTTAATGAGTACAGATGCTGCATCAGTTGTGGATCGTCCTCTGGTGAAGCCGAACTGATTACTGTTAAGCAGTTTATTTCTATTGAAGTGACCTAACATATCTTTTAACATTAACTTCTCAAAAACTTTACTTAAAACCGGTAGAATAGAAATGGGACGGAAATTCGTTAAATCACACATGTCGCCCGATTTAAAAAGTGGTATGACTTTACTATATTTCATAAGATTTGGAAAAACCCCCTCTGAAATGCAATTATTGTAGATTAAAGCTAAATGAGGTGCAATTATATCTATGACATGATGGATCACTTTAACTGACGCTCCCCATAAATCCTCAGTTTTTTTTAAACTGAGCGATTTAAATACCTTAACAATAGAAATTGAATCTACATGGCTAAAATCAAAGGTTACATTACATTTAGTAACATTAGCACAAAGTAGTGCGACTAATAGTAGATTGTTCACCAAGGGATGAAAGGCACCTATATCACACGAGGTATTTTGGCGCTCGAGCAAAGCGAGAGCGCTAATATTTCGAGTGTGAAATAAATGGTGAATTTCACCCGAGTTAAGCTCTCTACTTTTCATTTCGATTATGAGGAAAGTAAAAAAAAGTTAGTTACGGAAAGTATCTTTCCTTTGATTTTGGTGGTAGAATCCATCACTGCTTGAGCCTATTCCCTAAAATCAAATCTGGCGTTAAATCTATTTCCGAATCAGACGATGAACTCATTGTAATAACACTAATAACTTATGAAAAATATAGCGAAAACAGTATTAGGTAGAGCGTTGTCAAAAAAACCAGGCGAGTAGAAGAGACGATTAGCTATCCATTTAAGGTACTTGAACCTTTAATTTGTCTAAGGGCTATTTAATACCGTTTTTTTTATAATTTTATTACAAGGCACCGAAATTCGACCTTTAAACCCCGAAAAAAAGGATACTACTTGGTGTATTAACAAATTATTAATTTTGATAGATAGTTAAATGTTTTGGTGTTCAAATAAAACTGTTACTGTAAGCGTAAAGCAACTTTAAAAAATAATGGGGCTCTCAAAGTTTCAGAAACCGGTAAAGACTCTTTCAACCTCAACTTTACAATGAAATTTAAAAAAAACAAAGTGATTACAATTCTTCCAATTTCCTAAAAACATCTCCTGTTCACGCCAATTCTAATGTTGTGCTACATGCATATAATAACAAAACTCTTAATAATTTGAGTTATTTGCTAATAACTTGTTGAATGTTGCGAATTCGATGATTGAGAAAATTTACTTCTTTGTTCATTTACCACGTCTTACACTTATTCTTTCTCGTATTGCCATAGAGGGTACCTAGATTAAAACCCCCTCGATACTACCTACATAAAGTCTAGTAATTAATGGCCGGTATTTGACAGCTTTTGACATGTCGGTGATTTTTAACCCCATCTTTGTTGTTACCTCATTATCGTTGAGTTGTGTTAGTATTTTCGTTAAGTTTGTTTAATTTAATTGTTACAATTGCGGCTTACTCCTCCGAGGAGTATGCCGACATGTTACTAGCCTATGGAAGAGCTGAATCAAACGCAAGCGATGCCCAAAGGATTTATCAAGAACGCTATCCTGACAGGCGTGTGCCCGATCGCCGCAAGTTCTCTAATACGTACCGACGGGAAACCGGGAATTTGCAGTTTCAAGAGCCTCGAGTAAACGCTCATCAACCAAATGCAATGCAACAATTTGCATGAATGGGCTCCAAAAGGACAAAACCCACACCCCAAAAGAGCGAGATGTTTTCAACGACGTTTTAGCGTCAACGTGTGGGCCGGAGTTATTGGAAACAATTTGATAGGGCCACACTATTTGCCAGACAACCTGAACGGGGACAATTATTTAGAATTCCTTCAGAATGATCTTCCAAGATTAGTCGCACATTTGCCGATATTTGAGGAAAACCGACCGATTGTTTTCCAACAAGACGGGTGCCCAGCACATTGGAGATTGTCGGTGAGAGAGCACCTAGACAATGTGTTCCCATACTCCTGGATCGGACGAGGTGGACCCATCCCGTGACCCGCGCGGTCCCCAGACCTCACACCGCTTAATTTTTTTGTCTGGGGACATGCGAAGAATTTGGTTTATGCCACCGAAGTCAGAAGCCGAGATCATTTAATTGAGAAAATTGAACATGCTTTTCAAGTGATGAAAGAAGAAATGCAACTAAAAACGACGACAGTCGAAATGCGAAAGAGATATCGTGTCTGTTTTGGCCAAAATGGTAATCAATTTGAGCAATTGTTGTAAAAAAAAAATTTTTTTTAGTGTTGTGACTACATACATACATAATCTCACGCCTTCGTTCCCAGAGTGGGGTAGGCAGAGCTACAGAATGACAAACATCTCTAAAAACTTGTTGATAATTCTATAACCACAATTTGCACAATTAGGCTAAGATGTTTACCAGCGTATTAGTGACAGGTTGCAAGCCCATCGCCTAACAGTAATACAAGCCTTTATTCCCTTAGTCGTCTCTTACGACATCCACGGGAAGACATGGAGTGGCACTATTCTAACTCGGCAACCACACGAGGACTATGTGTGTGTTGTGACTATGAATTAGAAAAGTTACCATTTTGGGGATCCTGAGTCAATATCCTCAGATTTTTACTAATAAAATTCAAATTAATTACTAACCTAACCTAACCTTATTTTAATCTTCGATATGTTAGAAGGATGTTAGAGCGAGAAAACACTATCTAACTGCGTAAAACGTGGTAAATGAACAGAGAAGTTAATTTTCTCAAACATCGAAATCGCCACATGCACGGCCGGGTGGAAGTTATTAGCAAATAACTCAATTATTAAGAGTTTTGTTATGCATGTGGCACACCATTAGAATTGGCGTGAACAGGAGATGTTTTTAGGAAATTGGAAGAATTGTAATCACATTGGTTTTTTAAATTTCATCGTAAAGCTGAGGTTGAAAGATTTCTTTATCGGTTTCTGAAACTTTGAGAGCCCCCATTATTTTTTAAAGTTGCTTTACGCTTCCAGTAAACAACACCACAACATTTAACTATCTATCAAAATTAAAAATGTATTAATACACCAAGTAGTTCCTTTTTTTTCGGGGTTTAAAGGTCGAATTTCGGTATCTTGTAATAAAATTATAAAAAAAACGGTATTAAATAGCCCTTAGACAAATTAAGGGTTAAAGTACCTGAAATGGATAGCTAATGGTCTCTTCTACTCGCCTGATTTTTTTTGACAACGCTCTACCTAACACCCTGTATTACGTAGTACAACTAGATAGGTACTGAAGATCGTATCTTGTTTTTCCGCTCTTGTTTTTGACACAAACTTTTTTTAGAGCACCAGTATGCCAGCCTTTTTACCCGACTGCCATGAAGGGTTATTGATTAGGTGCGGTTTTGAGGCGGTTATTCTATTACAAACCGCAAGCAATCAAATAGGAATGAAATAAAAGTAATTTATAAAAATGAAGTAAATATGAAAATAAAAAGTTTTTTAAATATATAACTGGTGCTTTATTCTGAAACTTGATAATAAAACTTGTAAAAGTAAGATTCGGTAGTTTTACCAGACTGGCTGTATAAGATGTTACCATGGCTCAGTACAAACTTAGTTTTTTTTTAATTATCTTACTACAGAGAGGTTTCTGCTACTGCACAGGGGCCCTACTTTGAAAATCGAAGTTCGAAGTTACGTTAGCTCCATCCCTTTCTCTCGATTTAGTCTCGAAAAACGAGTGACAGGGATGGAGCTAACGTAACTTCGAACTTCGATTTTCAGAGTAGTGCCTCAGGTCTGTAGAAGTTCTTTTTTCAAATTACTTTTCTTCCCTAGGGTGGACATGTATCACTTTCAACCCGCTTCTAAGATAAACAAAGGCCTACTTTCAGAGTATGACACATGAAAAGTTGTTTTGCTAGCTTTTCCCCTTCAGAGTCCCAGAAAACAACTCGTTCGACTGCCTGGCAAAATATTTTTCACTTCTCATGCTCTTAAAATTTTACTTTAGTTTCTGCACATCGGGGCTAAAGCTCCTTATTAAGCTCTAGGGATTAGTTTTTTTTTAATTTACTTCGCAAAAATATAAAAAAATCTTTAATTTCGTGAAACACGATTAATGATTACGAATATGAATGCATGGTCCAATTAATTAGTATTAAAATAGTTTTCAAGTTTGAAACTGTTGGCTAAATATGCAAGCATTTAATGCGTCACTTTACAAAAAAATAATAAGTGGAAAGAAAAAACCGCGGAACAAATTTGTAAGGAAATTTGTTATAATCAATATTGTAATTTTGAACGTCGTTTTTTTCCTCGTTTTCAAATTGCAAAGTAGAGTGTTTAACGCGAGACTTAACAACAATAATGACACTCGACCTATAGCCACCCTCGCTCTGCTTGGGTGGCTAAACATCTCGTGTCATTATGGCTTGTTTTAGTCCCTCTTTGAACAATCTACTATTACTGCTAGCGCCATCTATTGGCAAGTTTCGAACTGTAAAGGTAAATTAACGGGACGCTTATAGTAGGATTTATTAAAAATGTCAGAATCCACTTGAGAGCTAATCTTTCAAACAATGGTATTGTTTCTATTGTAAACTCCAACCGCAAATGATCAGTGCAAAATGGAACGAAATAAATAACAAAATCATTCATTTGAATAGCGACTTTGTTTCCTAAGCTTGAAGGTACAAATTGAAGTGACAGCACATTCGCTATAATACTTTTTGAAATTGAGAACGGTACCCAGGTAGTCTGTTGCGTTAGCAACAGTGAGATACAGTATAGTTTCTTGTTCCATCATTTCAATTTGTACCATCAAGCTTAGAAAACAAAGTCGGTATTCAAATGAATGATTTTGTTATTTATTTCGTTCCATTTTGCACTGATCATTTGCGGTTGGAGTTTACAATAAAAACAATACCTTTGTTTGAAAGATTAGCTCACAAGTGGATTCCGACATTTTAAATAAATCCTACTATACCTTATGTTCTACCCATTTTTCATTCTACCCATTCAAAGTAATAATAAGTCACACTTGTAATAAATCGTTTATTTTACAAAATCGATATGAATCCAACACTCCCACAATCCAATTAACAACTATTTTACTAAACAAAAATCAGTAAATGATGATTTCCACCAAACGGCTCGCATCGCATCAGATCGGAAGGGATACGTACGGATGCGGCGACAGCCGTTCGCGGTCGACAGGATGTTGACGCACACGATCGGCACCGTACGGTTGCTCGCGAACGTATCCGCACCCAGTCAAATAGTTTCGTTCCTACAACGTGTTTGAGTGCACTTTCGAGAACGAGTGGGCTCGCCCGGTCACGGCCGAATGGTTCCGATCGCACACGACGACATGCGTACGGGGCCGATCGCAAGCGAACGGAGCCGATCGCGTGTCGCAGTATACTTTCGGTGACGTTCACATGTCGCGGAAGACGCCCGCGGTCAAGCTGTTGTGCGCAGCTTGGTAATGTAGACTTAAAAACAGTACATATATGATTCAGTATCGTTTAAAGATCATACAATTCTTTCCGATCCGATCCGATGCGGGCCGTTTGGTGGAAATAGTGAAATAAATATGCCACTCATCACATCTCTCGACAATTTACTGATGACCCTTCCCAATATTCAAAACTGCGGATAGATTAGACAGCTCCAAAAATTGACCTTTACCTCATACAAAATGTGACAAGTTTATCAACAAACTTCAAGTATTTCAACTATTCTTTTTTTTTGTGTATGTCACTCGATGTCTTCGCTAATCGTCAACGGATTTTAATGATCCTCTTTTTGTTGAGGATGTAGTCATGGGGTACACGGAAAAGCAAAAGAACTCTTTAATATTTTGGTTCATTGTTTTACCATTTAATTATCTATTCACGTTTTGAATAATGTGAACAAATATTAATCGTTTACAAAATGCAGATATTGTGCATAATTATATAGTTTCCCTTTAATATAAATTAACTATTAGTTTCTATTAGTAAAGTAACATAATTAAAGAATAAAGGTACTTAAGCATAAGAAAGATTCACAGTCACATCGCATCATACTTGCCTACCAATTTATCATAGATATGAATTAATAAATGCTTATTTTAGTTTGACAAGACATACATTATAATTGTGATTTTACTGCCTGAACAAGATTGATATTCGAATTATTACATGGTAAAAAAATACTTGAGTAATTTATTCGCGGCATCAGTCATTGGCAAGATACATTTTCAAGTTAAAATGTTAAATTATAAGAACTTCGTTCGCGTTGAACATCTCACTTGAACAGTGTTTGTAAAAGGGATAAAAGGTACCCTATTTTAACTTTTACAGGTGGACTCTTTTGAATACAGTTCGACCCTTTAGGATCTTTTGTGCAATTACCCTCTACACGCTCAGCTGTTCGAATGTGCAGGTTTCCTCACATTGTTTTTTCTTTACCGTAAGAGCATCCGGTAATTTACTTAAGGGGCTCTTTCCTTCGTTTGGGTTTCCTATTAAATATTTCTATGGTTTTAGAGGGGGGGAGCCACCACTGGAATGGGTTGCCACTCCAAGTCTCTAAAATTTGTATATAAACTAGAGATGGAGATAAAATTGTCCAAAATTTAAATTATCAATTAGAAGACAATTAACTATATATATAATAACTCCAATAATGTAAGAGGAACTTATAGTGTTGTCAATTAACGAAAACGCGCCCTGTCGATCAAATTGACAGTGCAGTTGTTCATGGTTTTAAAACACTACTGAGATTGTAAATTATCAAAAGTTTAAATCATTGGTCACATTTATCACATTTGAGCAACAAGTTGCATTTAACATCTTGCATCACATCCACACTTGAAAAGGTGAAACGAAACGGTGGTTGCCTTTTGAAAATATTGTAGTTTTTTATTTACATGGCAATTCAATGAAGTCTTCTTTTACCATCTATTTTTAAACAAATAATTAACTATAATCATAGGTAAAGATTTTGAGTTTTTGAAGCTATAAAGGACCGGCTTTAGCATTTCTTTTTTTTAGGGTTTTTGGTTTTTTACCAGGATATAATAACTCAACTAAATCTCGTAAGCATGAGCATCAAATTGGTAAAATTGTTTGAATTATTTATTTTACTTTCAATGTCACCTCAGTCTACAACACCGACATAACTTTCAAACGGCTCATTTTATTTTAAATTTATCTAGCATACCTTGCCGACCAAATATCACTGCTGTCTAACAACATAGGCACCATACACCACGTTCCAATATTCCTCAAAAACCTACAGGTATAAAAATACTTCCAATAAGGAAACAATGCTGCACCCGAGCTACTATAAGTTGCATCAGTTCTTTGTTAAATCGGCAGAGTATTTGACACACTTGATTTAAACATGCTTCCGAAGAACCGCATCCCTGATGAGCCTCCAGGGATGGATCCCATCATCATCCAGAGCAGAGCTATGACTTGTAGAACCGCGCAGACAATGGTCAGTGGGGTGCTTTGTAAGTGCAGAGCGCAGTACAGGGTTCCTATTAGCGTAGCACCATACATGATAGTTGTGAGTGCCCGCTCCTTTGAGAAGAGAGATTTCAAGTGAGACCACGGGCCGTAGAGGAAACTAAAACTGAAATGAGATAAATTTATTATCAGACAAACATTTACTCATATTTATACAGTAATGAGACTAATGAGTTATTCCAAAAGAGCCTATAAAGTAGTTAAATTAGAATAAGTGGAAAGTTATTTTATTGATATCTTAACTGAAGCCAATAATTTAATTGAAGCTATGATAGTGTTGAAAAATTATGAGATGGAGCCAATGAACTAAACAAACACAAACTAGTCAATAAGCAGGCAAATAGCAGTTAATTATTTATGCTAAAAGGCAAACATAATTGTGATAAGTATTGCAAAATGGGGCTTTGTTAATTGAACCAAGGTCTATATCATTAAACAATTAAGAACAGATATGACACAGTTAATGTTAGTAATCGAGAGCACTAAAACTGAGTTTATAACTGTAGTTTTTCTACCATTTTATGTTGCGTTTTATACTAAAAAAATTGAGGTCAATTTGTCCTGGAAATAGTGACACATTATTATCCAGATCTATTAAAAATCGTCCAAGTATTTACCAGATTGCCAAACGCACTCGCAATCGCCTTCAAAGCGGAACATTTTTTTTTTTCTTATTTAATGGCTTTCACTCCTTGTGTTTAACAAGTATGTATAGTAGTATCGAGTTTTAGACAATCACCATGGACTTATTAGAGAAACAAGTCCATGGATATCACACGCGAGGACAATTGTTCGGTTAAAGAGATTTAGTCTGGTTGACTAAACAGAAGCACATGGGGTTAGCTCCACGCGCTTCTGTCAAGTCAAGCGGAACAATTGTTTTCATTTTGTATGCAGAATTGCAGACTCGCCTTTGGACTGTCAAAATGAAAACAATTGCGATTGCATTAGGCAATAGGCCTGCTGGTGCTAGTTTAAGCAACACACATTTACACTACCGTAATACCAAATAAGGCGGCTAACTGCATTGTAGTAGTCAAAGCATACTCTATTGGTAAACAAATTAGCCGATTAGAGACTTTCTTTGGTATCACGGCAGCATACTTTGCCAAGTGATTAATTCATATGCATTGTTCTCTTACCTCAATATGAAGAAAAAGCTGCCGAGTGTGAAGAGCAGCGCGAACTTGCGAGCCTTCAAGATCAGGATGGGTATGTACAGGAACGACAGGATGAAGCACAAGATACCGATGAACAAACATGCACCAAAGCCCATGAAACGCTGGGTGCGACTCTGGAAAAGAATAATTCTGTTTCATATATGTGTACCCTTACTTTACTTGGCTGAAGATGAAATTAATAAATATCACACAAGCTCGCACTAATCGAACTAACCTCAAACTATGGGTAGGTATGAGATAATGATAAAACATATTTATCTACAAAATTAAAGTATATAAATACACAAAAAACATCCAAGGTTCAGTAATAAGTAAATGGGTTCATCAACTTTATATAGTATACTCATAAAGTCGCTTCATGCCATCTGTCCCTCTAAAATCTTTCAAACTATGCATTTTAATAGATTTAATTTGCAGTATTCATCAATAGTTAGATATGATTCAAAACGAAGGTTTTTATGTATAATCAATTCTGGATTATGTATGGGGGTTACAAAAAACTCACATAAACCAAATTGAAGCAAGACTGAGTTGATAGTTTACAAATGAAAGCCTCTAATTTAACAAGTCCTATTACCAGCTTTTGACAAAAAACTAAACTGCAGTTTGGCAATTCACTTAATTCGTCAGATTACTAACAAAACTATGTATTAAGCCTTCATACAAATTCTTTACAAACAATAAAGTTATACTTTAGTCACAAATATTAATTTAAAAATCTTAAAATATCATTGTCATGCTAAATATTGGAAGATTCAACACACTTTTCACTTTGACGGAATCATCAGACAGCTGTTACATTGTATCATGTTTGCTAAGCTAAGCACGGAACAAGGAACCACAACAGCGAGCACCTTTCATCATTCGTATTGTATGACTCATTGGTCTCGTTAAATCTGCACTAAACAAACCAAGAAATAGGTGGGCCAAGTACTTACCAATGTAAAATACTCCTTCTGCACTTCTTCGAACCAGTTTCCGCAACTAGAACTGCTTGTAGGCGTTTCTTCACTACTCCTTGACATAAAACTAGGAGTGGAAAACGGTAAACTCAACTTGAAACTTCGACGGTTTTCATTTTGCAGCAAATACTGATCCAAGTCAGATTTTAAGTTAGCCATTTCAATGTCCTATTGAACTTTAGTATTTATAACCGAATTAAACCACTGCTTGAGTCATTAATCTACAAAAAACAAGGAAGTCTCGATTATTTTAGAACAAAAATTGTTCACTTCTCTCGTTTGACATTGACGTTTCCCGAGCTGTCGCTAGTGATGCGCATGTACTGCAGTACATTGATTGTTTTACCGGTTTACGTGGTCGCTCGAAATACCCTGCTTTACTAATTATTTAACTAACTAACAAAGTTTTTTATTATTTAATAATTACCGTAATCAGTGTCATCGCTAAAGTCATCGTGGTCGTGTCGATGGACATTGTTGTTGTATCGGTCATGCGCGCAGGGAGGGCACACGCCCCGCATTTCACGTTCGTCTAAGTCCGTGCTACTGGCATCTGAGTCCACGGGAGCTTCTTCCATATGAATATTCTCAATCTGTCGATTGTCTAGCTTGTCATTCGATGACAGCTGATTGTAGTTCTTCCTCGGCGGGCGTGTCTCTGTAACAACAATAAATATTATGTAAGCAAGTTTTTTTTATTTTATTTCATTTGTCAATAGCCAAGACAAGGCACTCTTTGAAATGGATATTCGCTCTGTCCTAATTCGGTTGTTAAGTTTAATTTTTAATATAGGTTGTAGTTTTAATGAATGCTATATCACAGATTTTAACAACGCAAAACACTGTAAAGGTTTAAATAACGAAGAAACTAAATGTGTTATTTACCAAAACAGGTATTTTGTAATTATAATACTAATTTTGGATACGCAACTAACGTGTCGTATTATAATCAAAATTCAGTTGGTACGCCATGCCACTATTTTATAAAACAATTTACCACTTATTTACTTAACTTTGACTTGTAGCGTAGATTATCGTTAACTTCATAAATAAAATCTTTAAATTACCCTGATGTATAGACCTAAAGAATAAGTCTATTAGTAACCACAGCCAGGGGTCCAAGTAATTTAATTATATTATTTGCACGCATACGTCCCATTTCAATTCAAGATCATAATAATTATGTATGTTGAAGGAGACTATCTACAGTGAACAATGTTTATTTTGTTTTAATATTCTTATCTTACACTGTTTTTGCCCTCGACTTGGTGTATGAATATTTATGAACGAGTGAGAAAGAAAAAGAATGAGATCTCTTTCGCCTGTTTACAAAATGACTATACTTTAAGTAGTACATACATACATACATACATAATCTCACGCCTTCGTTCCCAGAGTGGGGTAGGCAGAGCTACAGAATTACAAACATCTCTAAAAACTTGTTGATAATTCTA
The DNA here is from genome assembly GCA_946894065.1 of Acleris literana. Classification (NCBI taxonomy): domain Eukaryota; kingdom Metazoa; phylum Arthropoda; class Insecta; order Lepidoptera; family Tortricidae; genus Acleris; species Acleris literana. Next base: position 25,018,601 of record OX335669.1, read on the forward strand.
TAACCACAATTTGCACAATTAGGCTAAGATGTTTACCAGCGTATTAGTGACAGGTTGCAAGCCCATCGCCTAACAGTACTACAAGCCTTTATTCCCTTAGTCGTCTCTTACGACATCCACGGGAAGACATGGAGTGGCACTATTCTAACTCGGCAACCACACGAGGAAGGCAACCACACGAGGAAAGTAGTTATCATGCTAAAACGAACACTGTAGGGCTGAATGCTTTGAGAAGGCGTTGAGCCCTTTGTTGAGACTTTTTAAGTATTAACAAGCTTAAAATCTCATATATTTACTTAGCTTCTTGGCGCTGTTTTTCTTGATTAAGTGATAAACAATATTAAGTATCTATATGATTGTTTCATAATAATATGTATTGTGTAAAACTGCAGGTTCGTGTTATGAAACATAATTATGAACATGCCGTTTAATACAAAAAAATGTAAATGATAGTTTAAAAGTAGGTAAAGTAGTCTGTAAACACTCGTTTACAGATACGTGATAGTGATAAGAATAACTAGGTACGAGTAAACAATATTTTGATAAAATCACGTTGTTTACCTATAACAATATTTATTTGATTGTATTAATGTAATGTTATTACAGTTTAAAGGCCGTGGAGGATCGTTTCTGGACAGGCAAGTTAGTTTACTGTTGTTTGGGACGCATAATTTAATTTCACTAATAGTTTGTTCGCGTATACCGGATATGTTTGTTTATAATTTAACCTTAGGTAGCTACCGAATTTCATGGACCAAGTGCATTTCGTGATACCAAACGAACTAAAATAAACTGTAAAAGAACTAGAAGGTATGTCAATAGTAATATTATACCTCGGTTAGTTACTAAAACTACTTCTATCGATTGCTATTAAAATAAGTAAATTATAGTTATTTCAATTTGTGTAAAGTAGGGTATTTATTTTCATCTAAGTGTTTTTGTGCAAATTTTTGTGTTCATGATATTTAAAATAAAGTACTGTTTAAAGCCAAATGATGTAAAATAAAATAAAATGATTATCCATGAAGTTTTAATCCTCATTAATTAAATCATAGGAATAAATTTTAAAGTACAATGGGCATTTTAATTTTGCTTTAATTTATTTACCAAGTGAAATTATTATTTTATTGTAGAATAAAAGCCTTTTTTTTCTTAAGTTCAACCTGCTGTTCGTTAAAAATCAAGTACGAGTAGTAAACAGTATTTAATCAACAATACCTTTGAAAAAACTTTCCATAACATTTTTACGTGTATGTAACTACTTATGTTTATAATAAAACTTCGGCGTATTTATTAAATATATTGTTGCAGAAAACCATGGATCCAAGTTCGCCGAAAATTGCCGTTCTTGGCGCCGGCGTAGTAGGAATGTCCGTCGCTAAGTTAATTCAGGACGAGTTGAGGCATGCGAACATCACCGTCATGGCCGACGCCTACCGAGACGACACCCTGAGCACCATAGCAGCCGGGATCTTTCGTCCAGGCACCAGTTTCCGGGGCCCAGACAAACTAACTACCCAAAAGTGGATCGATGACTCTTGGCATTATTTTCAAGACATACTTAAGACATCTGAAGCTGCCAGTGCCGGAATTATGGAGGTCTCAACATACATATTCTCAAAACAAAACTACCATGTTACAAAAAACCATCTTATCGAACATTTGGTACCAATTTACAGAGCAGTTGAAAAAGACGAGTTAAAACTTTGCGGAGAAGGATGGACATACGGGTCCTATTTTTCTACGATAAAAACTGAATGCGGCGCTCACTTGCCGTGGCTCGAACGAATAATAACCGGCAAAGGCGGGAAAATGTTAACCGGTAAAATTGCCCATTTCGCATCATTATCCAATTTCGACTTGGTTTTTAACTGCACGGGATTTGGCGCCAAATATCTTTGCAACGATAACGATTTAGTGCCATTACGTGGGCAGGTTATAAAAGTTAAAGCGCCGTGGTTAAAATCTGCTTTCTACGGCGATTATGATGCTTACATAATTCCTGGATTTAATGGTATTGCTACGTTGGGTGGCACGCGACAATATGACAGTTACAATTTGAATGTTTGTAAGTATGATGCAGCGGGTATTATGGATAGGTGTTGTGAGTTAGTGCCAGCGTTGCGGAAAGCGAAGGTCTTAGCGCACAGGGTTGGGCTGCGTCCGCATAGAATGCCTGTTCGAGTGGAGGGTGAAGTGGTGGACGGTGTGAAGGTAGTCCACTGCTACGGGCACGGTGGTTACGGTGTGATGACGGCCCCGGGGACAGCCATGCATGCGGTCCGAATTGGGCTCGACATGTTCAGAAACAGCCGTTTTAAAAATAAACTATAATTATTTCACGCAGATAATGAAATTCAAAAGATAATTGTTACTTTATAGTCAAGATTATTATATTTAAAACATCCGAATCAAAGTTTAATAAATATTTTTTAAAGGTTTATCTAGATGCCAGTGAACCAAATGGTTACAGGCATGTTTATTTATTTTGTCTATGAACATTTAACCTAGTTGAAGCTGAGATAATTACAAAGATATTTAGCCAATTTTACCCAAAAAAAAAACGTAAGTACCTACATAGATTTCACACTTACCTATAGTATAGTCAACGTCAAAAGTAGATACTCACTTAAATACTTAATCGAATTCTAATATTCAATAGTCAATCTGGTTTGACATTGCTTACGTGGCTGTATGGGTCAGGCCGTAGATTTTGTCACAAATAGCGCAACGCAAAACGGTAACCCAAACAGTTAAAGAGCATACATGATGTGTGATTATTAATCGACTTCAAAAGAAGGAGGAGGTTCTCAGTTCGTCGAAATCTTTTTTATTTTTTATGTACGTATGTTTCTTGATTATTCGAAAACGGCAGGACTGATTGGAAAAGGTATTTTTTGGATGTAAGGGTATTTATCATCAGTTCAGGATCTGATGATGGGATCCTAGATAAATCGAGAGAACTGCTCTAAAGTTTCAGGCACACATACGGCGATATTGGTTTTACCTGTAAGACCTTAAGAATTTGCGTTCTAAAAGCACCTCTTACTGAAGAGGAACTGATGATGAAAATCAGAGATGAACACCGGAGCTCCGTTGACGTAAGTGATTCACAGCAGTAATGATATTTCTTTATCAAATTAAATTAAATCGAAGTGTCGAAAAATATATTTTGTAATCTTACTGTGACACAGTTTTATGGTGGGTCATGATTTCCTTTTTCCGATAGTACCTATTAGGCACCAAATAGGCAATTTCTAGGAGGCCGGTCATTATTTAACCTTTTTCAGTTCGAACGTCAATAGTTCGTTGCTGGAATGGGTTGTTTTAACCGAGTTAAACACCCTTCATTACATTTCAAATATAAGAAAAGTAAGTTTCTATAAAAAAACTATATATTGTAATCAAGATTGAAGAATTTAATTTGTTGATGGCAAACTTAATTTTGATATAAATTCTTTGTTGTATTAATTTAAAACGAGAAAACTGTTTTTGTATGCATAATTTATTTATTGCACTGGTATCATTGACTCGATACACCTGTGTCAACAAGTTGAGGGCCGCTTGATTGATGTGAGACGTAACTTCACTCGCTTCGCTTCACAATTCGTGCTCCCGTCGTAATCGCTTTCTAGTGACTCATTTGTGCGATTTTAATGTCAATCACTTCTTAAATTAATTTTTATATCACGATACAAGCGAAATGATAACTTAATATTATAATTCTTGCTGGCCCAGACTTTGAGATTCCCTGAAATGCCACTTTGACAGTGACGTAACATTGTTTACATTTTTTCTGTGGGAATAAAAATCTGACCTTAGTTCGGTCTTTTAGTTCCTTTAGATGCTTTAGCTCCGGAGCGAATTTTGAGATCTGAGCAGGACACGCTTTGAAATAGGTACTATTGGTCTCGTTCACATCGAGTGCCGTGCCGTGCGCTCTTTACTCGTTCGCTCTGTTTCGCTCATACGTACAACAGTTGCTACTGACCTAAAGGACCGAAGACCGATTAAGATCGTTTACGAAGAACCAGTTCGTTTCGCTCCATGACGGGAATTCATTCCTTTTAGTTCTTAGTTCCTGACCGACACAAGCCTATTTTTTTGTAAACAAATGTCGTATAACTCTCCAAGTGTATGAATTTATTTAAATATCTTCAGAGGCCGCGGTTCACTATTTCTTAAGAAATATAATGCTGTGGTTGAGAAATTATTTACGTATTATTAATCGCAAAAAAAAGTAGCGTAGAGTTAGTTTATATTTACCTAATGTGGCAGAAACTATGGCCTGACCCGTATAGCGACAAGGTACAAAAGTGTATACTTATCTGATTTTGATTTTAACAATAACAAAACTTGGGTAAATCTCTGGTTATTGTAACTGCTCTGTCGAAGCAAACATATAATAAGTTAAAAAAGGACGACATGTCAACTTCGGCGAGAGTGTGAAGCTGGCATAAGTCTTTATTGTAGTTTGAGGTCTCTAATCACTGCAATCACTTTAATAAACACCGTTTGGAAACCACAACTAGAAATGTCTACGAGTCCTTGGTCACTTAACTTTAAAAACAGTTCCAAAAGACGTATCATACGCTGGATGGCCGCCAAACGAGACGGTTTTAACTACAAGTTAAGCAACTGTCGGACACACGTCGACGGAGAACAAGTTAGCGCGTTACTTACTCGTTACTCGCATCGGTTGGAGGATAGGGGTGACAAGGACAGTAGGATGTAATCTTTGTAAATTTTTTTACAATACAATACTCTGATACAGTAACTAACTAACTAACTGATACAGTATCATTAACTATGTAGGTACTATAGGATTGGATGCGGAAAACATAAGACCGCTCTAAATGGCCTAAAATGGAAGAGACCTTTACTCAGCATTAGGAGATCAAGGTTGAAGGTTGAAGAAGAAGAAGTATTTCCTAATTACGAAGCGCTAAACTAGCCCCAAAACTGAAAAACGCGCCTCTAAACCATTGCAAGCGGCAAATCATGTAACAGTTGTGGTGACAATGTTATCAGAGGTTTTTGACCCTTGCAGAATATACAGATCTGACTGTCGCCATTCCGAAATTTGAACCGGAAGTATGCTATACCGGAAAAGGTGCAGCCCATACAAAAATTTCGTCGTACATTTTGTAAATCGTTGTTACAGTACCCTAAAAAATTTTATAATGGACGATATAGCCGTGGTAACTCAAATTTTTCAACCCTTTAGCTCTATTTATTTCACCGCCATCTTGCAAAAACTGACACTTTTTTCTGTTTTTTGCCGATACTGTCGGCGATGATTCCATATCTTCTTTCCTAGAGGTCGTGGAAAAAATGTTTCAAGCCACAAGTTACAGCAAATTTTGTGCTCTACAATATTGCCGAACCAAGATTAGCACTAGAATGAACTTCAACGACGGTATCGGCAAAAAACAGAAAAAAGTGACAGTTTTTGCAAGATGGCGGAGAAATAAATAGAGATGGAGGGATGAAAAATTTGAGTTACCACGGCTATATTATCCTTTATAACATGTTAAAAAACCATAACAATCGGACCTTTTTTAGGGTACTGGAACATCGATTTACAAAATGTACGACGAATTTTTTTGTATGGACTGCATTTGTATTTTCCGGTATAGCATACTTCCGGCTCAAATTTCGGAATGGCGACAGGCAGATCCGTATCCTGCAGGGTCAAAACCCTCTGTTAAAGTTGTCACCCCAACTGTTACATGATTTGCCGCTTGCATTCTAATTCTTCAAAAATGGTCTTGACCTTGTTTTAGTTTTACTGTATAAAAAAAGTTACGTAGGTACCTAATTACTTAAGTCTAAGTCAATAACTGACGCACTGTCAGCCTGTCTCTACGGCCTCGTCTATCAAACATAACAGAGTTACTTTGAAGTCGGTTTCGGTTTGCCACTTACCGGTTACGTAACAAATTACGTCGCGAATATTAGACGGCAAATATTAGGCGTAAATTTGCTCCACGCGTTCCGTGCCAGGCTATTTAATTTACATTCAAAATGAGCCGTGTTTAGGAGTTCTTTTTATTGAATATTGTTGATAGCATCAGTGCCTGTGATCGTGTTTTGTATGGGTTTACAAAGCAGCTTGTGTGTCAGTGGCAAGTGTGCCGGTAGGCCCGTTTCGTAATTGTTATCAATTCACGTATTGATGAATTGCATTTAGATTAGATATTATCTGTACGTGTATCGAGCGCACATTAGTTAGTACTGTAGTAAGTTAACATTGTATATATACGCATATGTAATTGTAATTAAATTAGATTGAAACTGACTGACAAAGTGGTTACTCTCTCACCCCCATCAACATGGATACCTCCGGTAAAGCAAGCAAAGGTATGCTTTAAAGTAGGGGGTGTTCGGGGAACTCGGCTGTTACCAAAGATGTTACCGAAAATGCGGCTCAATTTAATTTGATAATATATTCAGTTGTTTAAAACTTTCTTGAATGAGATCGTGGCTGGAGTAGAAAGCAATAAATATATAGTTCGTTCGTTCAAATAGTGTGCATTGCAACCCTTTCAAGTCGCCTACACCGCTTTGTTCGCGCCGCGGCTTCTTTGTACCAATTGTAGCGGCACATCAAAGCATGCCAACTATTTGAACTAACGAACTTTATGTAAGTATGTAAACTGTTTATTGCACATAAACAATTAAAAAACATTTTTGCATCAATATAGATAATGTACTTCCACAGAAATGGAGTACAATAAGCAAGGACAATGCAAGAGGATAGGCAAATGTACGAGTATTCATTTGTATTGAATATTTGGCTGAACCGATGGCTCTATTTCGACAAACGAGGTGTCGTGAGAATCTTGCAACCAATAGCGACCCATTGCCATAAATCAAGAAATTGAATTGAGAATCGTCAAGCGTTCAAGCGGTCAGCGGTAACGTATTATAACCAAAGACCGCAAAGAACGCAAAACTGATAGCTTGACTGCGTGACCGCTCTCTGTCTGATAGGTCCCTTAGCATTGCGAGTGTCGCTGTGAACATTAATTTTAAATGAATTGCCAAATGTTGGTTTTAAAGTATAAAGCATGGATAGTTTGTCGTATAGCAATATCAAAAATAAGCTGCTAATGGTCGGAATTTTAAAAATTTACTTGGTTCCTTAGTCAATAAGGAACTCTTACAGTTTCGCCATGTCCGTCTGTCCGTCTGTCCGCGGCTAACTCAGAGACCTTAGTACTAAACAGCTGTAATTTGGCATAGTTACACATTTAAATTACGCCGAATTCGTGAAGCAAGGGTAATGTTTTGTACATTATAGAGATAATATTGAGTGTGGTATCATTAAATATTTCTTAAGACACAAACCAATATATTTTCATCTCCGTATACGAACAGTTGCTACTGGTTTGGAGCTCAAAATGTGTTAGATAATATACTTCTATCCCTGTAAGCCTCTCTGAAGATGGGTATTAAATATTCATACTCAGTAAATAGGTACTTAGTATAACGAATTCTCGCTAGTAAGCATTACGATAAATCGATAATTTAGTAACTCAGCTATGTATGTACCTACCTAATAATAATAGATAATATTATGTGCTGCGGTTAGGGTGTTCTCTGAAAATTGCTGAGGGCTGAATGACTAGTTTAAAGTAATATTTAATGAGCGTTGTACAGTCAGCAGCATAAGCACAGTCAAAAATATCAAAATGATCTACACGCGGTCTGATTCTCTTGAAATTAGAGTCGTGTGTAGATTACTTTTATCTTTCCGACTGTCCAGCTACATGTGCTGCTGACTGTAGAAAAAAAGACTGGCAAAGACTGACTGTGACTGTTAAAGGGATAAGTTCGCCTTTGTACATTCCTTTTCTGCAAATATTGTATTTGAATTCTGTTTTTTGTACAATAAAGAGTTTACATACACATACACATACATACTGTACTTAAACTTACATTTAAAATATATACATTTATACGCTAAGTAGGTGCAATATTATTCAAATTCTAATTCTAATTCTATATTTAACAAAAGATACATTGTTTCAAGTTTAGATTGGCACAGCCCGTAACATGACCAGGAATACCTACAAATTAACAAACAATGAAATGGCCGTTATAAATGGCGTATACCGTTGCGTTGCGGAAATTACATTTAAATATTTATTTAAATAAAATATCACTCTATATTTCAGATAAAATGCTAGCACTATCCGTCCTCAGGCAACCAATATAACTGACCATTTCCTTATAAAAATGCAATATTCATTTTGTTTGGGCCGGAACCTGCACGTCCGTTCATGTTATTTGCATTTTTATTTGAATGTCGAATGTGAAATGAAATGTGCCCGCATCACTAATCCCTTATTGGACATGCGCAGAAGACACGCCCGGCCGGGTGAATTAAAAATAATATGGTATCTGTAAAAAAAATGTTTTAAGAGAGCAGCTGTGGTGGCTGACTGTACTTTTTGACAGTCGTCATCTGCCTGTCAAGACTAATTTCGCGAGCCCCAATAAAAAAAAATTCGCTTAGAATAGTTAGCCAAATGAGTTGTACATTAAAGGAACTTGTGATACTTTAGTAACTTTTTGAGATATTGCGATTTGAAAGTTAGGAACCATGTAATAATAACGTACGATATCCTTGAGTAGGTACAGGTTCTTTTTTAAAGTGAAAAAAAAAGTTACATTAATATTATACTTGTCATTGCAAAGTCTAAATTTTTAGATTAAAATCCAATTTTTAAAAAGTGACCAAACATTATTTTTGTGTAGTTACCTTTCAAAAAGACCAATAAGAATATTATTTAAAACGAATGTGAACCGACTCTTAAATCGCGTATAGTATTTTCTTGGAAAAGAAAACGTACAGACCTTTTTCTACAAGATATTCAAAAATCGTTAAAATCGGACTAGGTTTAAGGGGGGAGAAATATTTTACATGGAATTAATTAGTTTCATAATCCTCTTAAAACATAATACACTGAATTGTGTCATTATTTAAATTTATTTTGAATTTTAATGTATAGAACAATAAGGCACAATTTCTAACCACGACCCCCGGTAGCAAACGGGACCGCTAGTCTATACTGGGTTATCGGTGCATGTAGAGTAAGATGGAACAGCTCTGTGTATTGCCACAAGTCGAACAACATTCAGGATCCCCTCATAGAAAGCATTATTTGGAAGACATTTGATTAAAAAGGTGGTTTTGTGAACCTTTACAAGGTTTACGAGCCATAAAGATGTCCGGCTCGATAGCGGAGGAGGTAGCAAAATCTCATTTCCTTCCTATATGAATGACCACATAAAATTGTGATGTAAGGATCCATCGAGAATGTAATAATCTGATTCCTGCGAGACTTACCACCGCAGTCTGAGACATTTAAGAGACAATTATAATATTTTTCATATGTTATTGGGCCGTGACAGATTTAAATTTTACATTTCACGCGGAGGTTGTTCCAACCAATTGACAACAATTCATATGTGCTAAGGTAGTAAATTAAAATACCGTTTGTAGATTTTACACTACTGATTACAGTAAATATTTTTGGATTTTTTTATGCAGTAGTTTTTTTATACTTAGGAAAAAAAGTAAAAAAAGTTGGTTTGTGAATGTTAGGAATACACTTATAGTGCCCTTAGTCCATTTATTATCATAGTAATTGAAAAAAATATACAACTGTCATGTTAATTTTTTATCTGTCTGACGGATTACTTGATATCTAACGACACGCTTTCGATTCTCGTAATACTATTGTTTTGATATACGCTATTTAAAATGAAAGTGACTAACGGATTTGTAAAAGCGGATAGCCGCAATCTGCCCAAAGTCGACGAATTTATGTTGTTACAGTTTGTTATTGTTGACAATTGACATGACATGACAGTCAGTTCTGTTTCTGTTTAAAGTTGCTTTTTTTATTTTATATCATGCTAAGATCACGACATCAGTATTCCTAACTTTGTATATACGGTCTTTATAATGACTATTTCTTTAATAAATTATTAACGACGAATTTAAGTTAAATAAAGAAAAACAGAGAAACGGGTAGCCTAATTTTTAACCAGCTATTATAAACGCGAAAAAATAAAAATGCTTTTTTTTTTGAAATGTTGTCAATTGAGCAGTCAAACTACCTTTAAAAAATACTCCAGGCGAAATATATTTTTTAAGCAGTAAAACATATTAACAATTACTACCTAAAAAGGACAAGGGTCGCTAAAAAAAAAACCAGGCTATTTTAATTTAGTAGTTAAAAAAAAAACCCTAGAAATAGAGTGAAGGGTCCACCACACAGATCAGAATCTCCTATTATTATAATCGTAACTTAAAATCAACTGAAAACTGTTCAAATTCGGAGTATTCCAAAGACCTTTCAGAACCTAACTCTAGTCTAGACGGTTAGGTATTTCACGGAGGTTTCGAGGGAATATTAGACATTATACTCGTACCTTACACCCGGAGCATTAGGCATTTGTCACAACGCTCGCGAGGAAGCGATTAGCTATCGACTATCTTCTCGCTCAAGAAACGAACAAAATATATGTAGATCCCGTGTGAATAAAAGAAACGCATATACACCGTGTCCGGGACATGTAGTCTAATATCGCATAATTTCCGAGATTTTTATTATTTAAAAAACAATTCCACAGTTAATTTAATTTGAACTCTGTCACCTTAACTTAAAGCATTATTTACTAAGAAATTGATTAAATTAATTTATGTTGTACGTTGATGATATTGCTGCTTACAACATGAATCATTATATACTCCAAATAGGGTCTAGAATCGATGGTTAAAATCCTTCGGGTACGTCCCGGGCACGGTGTATTAATAGTTCATCACTGGCTGTTCACACTGCCGACCAGAACCCTCTCTCCAACAAAAGATATAGATCCCGTGTCAATAACAGAGACGCTTATATTATTAGTTTATCGCTGACTGTTCACACTGCCGACCAGAACCCTCTCTCCAACAAAAGATATAGATCCCGTGTCAATAACAGAGACGCTTATATTATTAGTTTATCGCTGACTGTTCACACTGCCGGCGAGAACTCTCTCTCACACAAAAGATATAGATCCTGTGACAATAAAAGAGACGCATATATTATTAGTTTATCGCTGAATGTTCACACTGCCGGCGAGAACTCTCTCTCACACAAAATATATAGATCCCCTGACAATAAAAGAGACGCATTATATTTATAGTTGATCGCTGACTCTACTCGCTCGCTCATCGTCGTTGGTGGGACAAGTGCCTTAAGCGACGATGTGGTAACATTAAACTTCAATGCCTAGTTATATTAACAATTCCAGTCGCTCAATATTGGGTTTCTAAATGTATCATGGTCAGAGGGGGCACGGGCCTCGAGCACAAACCATTGAATCATACGACACGGTTTCAATTCGATTTTTCTGTTCGAAAACGTGTTAAGTGCAAACGCGGCGAACGTTTATGTTTTCTATAGACTCGAACACATCCCTTATGAAGCCATTTATGGATAAGTTCGCCTATGGTGCAAAATATACTTTATATGTATGCCAGTAAGGTATATTTTGCAACTTATTGAATTTGTTGGTTATGCAGTACTGCAGGATCACCGATTTGTCGATTTTCGAAAATTAACTTAGCGTTAGGTATGTATCTTACGATTCTTACGCTACTAACGTTCTTCGTTTCTATCGCTCAAAATGTGTGCGATGACATTCTCGTGCGTTGAGATAAACCACGTGGTGAACTATCACCCATACATTTTGAGTGACAGAAGGGAAAAAAGTTAATAGCTTTTGCATCTTGCTACTGACACTGAACCTAGGTACAGTGGGCTGCAAAAGTGCATGGACAGTTCATAAAGATAATGCTTTGAGGTGCAAACTGACGCCTCACGCTCGTAGTGGTTCAATAAGATCGTACTAGATGGCGTTGTTGTAAAAAAACAAAATTAAAAAATATTTTATTCCTCATACTGACACCAGAGCCAAACACTTTTTCTTTATTTTATCGTTTATTATATTTTAGTATAGAGAAGATTTTAGAAGTATGAAATGTTAGTCAATTCCAAACTAAGAGGTTAAATTACCAAAAACACTTTTTCCATTGCGTGGAATCGAACCCGCGATACTCGGAGTCGTGAGTGAGAGCGGCGTTATACGCCATTGGACCATCACACATTTGAATATGAAGTTGAAATTAATAGTTTATTATGATTTGGTTATTTTCGCATTCAATGAAATAGAAACACGGTTAATATTACTATAAGGAGGGTAGACTAAAGATTTATAAATACCACACTGATTATTACAAAGACTTTGCTCGTTCGTTCGTTAGCTGCTTAATCGATTGCCTTTTTTGTGTAGATTTTACTTTCGTTAAATTTTTCTTAAAAAATGACTTCTCGTTGCAATATTGACCTGGTCAAAAGATCGCAAATAATTGCCTTGCACAGTGAAGGCAGAAATTTGTCAGAAATTGCAAGAGAAACCGGTGTGAACGTAAGTAGTAATTTATTTAAGTACTCAGATTTTTACAAAAATATTTTCTATTTCATCTTTTTTATATCTTTAATGGTTATTATAAGTTTCCGTTTTTTTTTACAGAGGAAAACTGTTGTTTTATGGGTACGGCGGTTCGAAGAGGAGGGATCTTTGCTACCCCGGCAAAGAACGGGAAGACCACTACTCATAAGCACACCCCAGCGTCAAGCCATGGTGAGGGATTATGAGGAAGACGGATTCAAACCAACAACCCACTACGCTGGTTTATTCAATACAAGTGCGGATACTATTCGCCGTGTTTTACATAGTGAGGGTCTGCATCATCGTAGGCACGCTGTCAAACCCTTGCTAACAGAAAGCCATAAAAGAGCAAGGTTAGAGTTCGCTTTGGAGTATCTAGATTTCGACTGGAGCAATGTCATCTTTACGGATGAAAAGACTTTTAAATCCAGCCAACACGGACGATTAAGCTTGTGGCGCCGAAACAATACCCGGTATAATGACAACCATGTAGTGCCCAACATGGAATCTGGTCGAATAACCGTAAATATGTGGGGATGGATGAGTGCGGCTGACCCAGGAGAACTGGTTAAACTTCCCAGTCGAGCGAACAGTGTTCATTATGTGGAAATGCTGGAGGACACCATGTTGCCCACCGTTCGCAATGTGTATCCAGAGGAGGAGTTGCCGGTGATAACGTTTGTGCAAGATAACTGCCCAATACATCGTTCACGTAGTGTGCGGGAGTGGTTTAGTCAGCACAATAATATAAGGGTTATTCCCTGGCCTTCCAGGTCACCGGATTTAAATCCTATCGAAAATTTATGGGGTATTATTGTCCAACGTTGGGATCACCAGAATGAGCGAACTCCGAACGCCTTGGAAGAACATTGTTCAAAAATTTGGGATAGTATTCGAGGTTCCAATCTGTGTCAGAATCTTATCGATTCAATGCGTTCCCGAATGCAAGCGGTAATCGAACAGAGGGGGGGTTATACTAGGTATTAAAGTTTAGTATATAGTAATACAGTGGTCAAGTGGAGATCGGGTTAACGTAAGTAATTAATACAAAAGTGACAATTATTTTCGCTTTTTTTACGTGTCTATACTATTTTATAGCAGTTAATAATTATCTTATTTTAAATATTTAAAGTCAAACAAATCACACACCATTTATACACGAAATTTCAGTTATTATCCTTATATAAGTGATCCTAACTGTATAACATAGTTAAACATAATGCATTTGACACTTAAGGTAACCCGGTCTCTAAATATGTTAATAATTACTATATGTTATTGTGGTTTAATAGCTTCAATCTTCTTTCTGATTTCGGAAACGAAACTTAAGCTATTACCTCAGTAATAAAAGTTAAGTAGTAGGTAGTCGTTTCATTGTTACAAAGGTAATTTGTAAAAAAAAACTATCTAAACAGTTCACTGAATTAAAATGTTATACAAGGAATAAAGATTTTTCATTTCAAATAACAAAAGTTGTATCATTTCTTGAAACTATTATTTCAAAAGATAATACATTCGTTTATTAATTACTATGTGAAACAAGATAAATTAAAAACGATATTGTAAGCAGAATCGATCTCCCGACCCACGGACTGACTCCGCGAAATCGAAGTGCCAACTAACTAAGCCAACGGCCCTTCTAGTTAAGTGGTGAAATTATCGATTCTAATACTAAAACGTCATATAGTTGAAGCAAACAACAATAATTATAACTTGTTCAATTAACAACGCCATCTAGGTTGTTTCTTACGAACGTGGCATCACGTGTTCACAGCATTATAGACGTTAAGGTGTCCATGCAATTTTGCAGCTGACCGTACATGTAGCACGAACTCCAAAAATGAAAAAGTGAATCTGTACTCATACATTTACAATTTGATGAATAAATATTTTAATATTGATAATCATTTCGGATTGCAGATTGTACTATTAAGTTTATAAAAAAATGCTTAATGTACAAAAAAATGCTTTCTTTACAAAACCGCGAAATTGGTCCAACCGTTTGGGAGATACGACGATGCCACAAACAGAACCACAGATACACACACGTACACAGATACCCTGACACGCAGATTATTATAAAACCCATCTTTTTGAACCACCTGTCAACGAACGTATCATTTTGCAAAAGTTTCAGTTTCATTTCATCAAAAGGCGTTTCTCGCCGCACAAGTACAGTGCAAGCATTTTCTTAATAGCGATAGACAATCTTCGTTTTTCTATGACACACGAGTGAAAAATATACTGTCAGTTCCTTTGCGAGTGCAAGCCGAAAGCTATTAAGAAGGTATCAATTGATAGGTTAACATTAAATTGATATTGCCAACTCGTACCAGCTTTGATGTAACGGATAACTTCAACAATGAAAATATCCTTCCGCGTGTCCCAGCTTCGAGATCTTTCCATGCAAGCCTCGCTGAGTAACGCCCCACTAAATATCAGAGGTTGGCCATTATGGGCAATGATTGTGGGTAGATTTCTCTTCTTCTTATGAAGATTCGCTTGTAAATGCTACACTTTCCAGTAAGTAGTAATAAACTTTTGTAGGATACAATTGGAAATGGATCGTTTGATAACTTTTGAACCACTAAATATATAAATAAATAAATATCAAGGGACAATTTCACACAAATTGACCTAGTCCCAAACTAAGCTCTAGGCTTGTATTATGGGTACTCAGAGATGGGCATTATTCGAATAATTATTTATTCATTCGCGGATAAATAATTCGTATGTTGTTACGCTGCTTAGCTGTGTACCTGTTTTGCAATTTATGAACAAACAACTGTAATATTAACTTAATATCACTTCACTTTCACTTAAATTCACTATAATAAAACAGATCTTACGTTGTTGTTTACTAATAACTGATAACTATCAAACAGACAGCACATCAATCAATCAATCAATTTGATTTTATAGCGCCATCGAGACTATCGATGATTCCGCCAATGTCAAGGTTCAAGGAGACACGTTATTCTTATAGCAATTGTTCGGTAGTCTCGCGCGTAGACGACGATTCATGTGAGGATCTAAAACAAAAGACAGCACAAACATTTACGGTTATTCTAGCTACGGGCTATAGACACATTATTAATTTTAATAAATTTACCCAGTACATACACAAAGGGGGAATGGACTAAAGACAAGAGAGATTTAACGTTTACAGGGCGAGGAATATCTAGGGGGAGGAGGTCGTACAGGGGAGTGCTAATCTAGGGCATTCCAAAAAAATATGCTCTATGGTACCTTCTGCTAACCCACACTCACACAGAGAGTGATCACGGACAGGTATCTTTGCTAGAAGTACAGGAGTACATATATGTCCCAACCGTAGGCGAATAATTGTACAAGTTTTGTTTTTCGGGATCGACCTGGTAGTAAAAAACCACGGTTTAATTAGTAAATCAGTCTGAAGCTCTCCGTAGTGCTTACCGCAAATTGAGCGAGAGGATTGCCACCGAGTATTCCAGGATTCCCACATTTGAGGCAGTGCGAGAGCTCGGACGTCACGGGAGAAACAGTTGGAATATTTGTCACATCCAAACAGAATGGCCTCTTTTGCACAAATATCAACGATATCGTTACCACTAATGCCGCTGTGCCCAGGGATCCAGGCCAAAACAACCTCAAAGTTATTACTGGAAAATTATCTTTAGCATGAAATGGTAATTTAACTATGTCTTGTAGGCAACTGAGTGAATCAGTAAGGATAAGGGATTTATTGACTTGATGGGACAGAACAAAAGATATTGCTTCCAACAACGCTACCGCTTCGCCAGTGAAGACGGAGCTGATGCCAACATCAGCTTAAAATTTAAAATAATTTTGAATTTTGGTATCCAAACCGCAGCGCCCACAGGACAGTCATCACTGAGCTTCGATGCATCGGTATATATTACTAAATGGTCAGGCCAGTTTTCGTCAATTAATAACTTAAGCGTAGTGTCCGCACCTATTTGATTTTTACAAATGCCAAAGTTTAATAGAACAGAAGGTACGAATACAAACAAGGCTATCGTAATCTGTTTCAAAAAGAGGGTTTTTGGAATACTGATCGATCGTTACAGAAAGTTCTAACATTTTTCTATAACTAATGGTAAGAGGAGGTGGAGTTTTGTGCGACCAGTATGTGGAATTAGATATGAGTTGGTGAAGGGACTCGAGGATTGATAGAAGTGGATGGGATGAAATTTGATGGATTTTAAAGAAAAAGCGGTCCGCTAGGAATTGTCTCCGAAGGGAGTAGGGCGGATCCATACACTCTACTTGAAGGGCATTAGTCGGGGACGACTTCATGGCTCCCGTTATAATCCTAAGGCATCTTGCTTGAATTCTGTCAAGTTTGCACAATGCAGATCTATTATACGGCTCCAACACAAAGCTACCATAATCAAAATGACTTCTTATTATTGCGTTGTATAGAAGCTTTTGACAATATGGGTGGGAACCCCACCTCACACCCGAGAGAGCACGAAGGATGTTTATGTTTTTTTCCGCTTTTTGGCAGATGTAATTTAGATGAGATATGCCAGATAATTTGGAGTCCAGAATAATACCTAAAAAATTCGCCTTATCCTGAATTGCAACCGGTTGGTCATCAACTGAAATACAGATACTCGGCACCTGTCTTTTTCGAGTAAAAACAACGACATTGCTTTTTTCTGCAGAGAGAGAAAGACCGTGGTCATTGAGCCAGGTGTTAAGATAATACAAGGCAGAATTAAGAGAATTAGTAGTTTCTGACAGAACTTTAGATGAAATCTTGCAGAAACTATTTACCGAAGTGTCGAGGTCGGCGGTATTTAGACTATAAAGCAGCGGGCTCAAAACCGAACCTTGTGGGAGGGGCCTCCATACAAAGTAAGGGGGTAATAGGTCACCATTAGTACGGATATGAATAGACCGGCCCATGAACATATTGCATATAATGTTGGTAATCCTCTCAGGGATACTCAGATTAAGCATTTTCTGCCTGAGTATTGGAAGATCAACGTTATCGTACGCTGCTTTAATGTCCAGGAAAACGCCAACCAAATGTTCGCCGCGAGAGAAGGCTATTCGGATATCAGAGGTCAGGATGCTCAAGCTATCGACTGTACCCATACCCTTTCGAAAACCAAATTGGGTATTAGGTAAAGTGTTTTTGACTAAATGCTCCAAATTTTTGCAAGTACAGACGACAGGGCGATTGGTCTGTATGAGTTCGGATCAGCGGGGTCTTTGGCAGGTTTTAAAATCGGTACAATAATTTGAGACTTCCAGCTGTCCGGTATTTTACCTGATAAAAATATTTTATTAATAATGTTTTAAAAAAACGATTTAATCGTTTTTGACGATTGAGTGACGAAAGAGTATGGGATACCGTCTATACCAGGAGAGGAGTCTCTGAGATGGTCAAGAGCACAAGATAATTCATCATAGCTAAAGATGTTATTCATCCTTTCCTGTGAACACTGAGAAGAACTGTAATCACCCATTCCATCATGGGTTGGGGCAAAAGGGGGAGCTAGTTTGGAGGAAAATTCCTCAAGCCAAGATGTCAGATTACAGCTAACGTTGTTGTTGACTTGGGAGCACCGAAAAGCCTTAATTTTTTTCCATACTAGAGCTGAAGGGGTTCTAGGGGATAAGGATTCGCAGAAGGAACGCCAACCAGAGAACTTCTTCTTTTTCAACAGTCTACTGCATTTGGCTGATAATTGTTGGAATGTGAGGTAATTGTTAAGTGTGAGGTCTACCGAAAACAACGATTCAGCCTGTTTGCGTTCCTTAACAGAGGCGGTGCATTCTGCGTCCCACCATGCTTGAGAGGTCAGCTTGTCACGAGCATGACTCTTTCCTGGAATGACGCTGTCAGCCGCGGATAAGAGAGCTGCGGTGAATAAGGAGTAGACTGTGGTAAGGTTTTGATCGTCGACGGTAGGCATTTCTTCTATTAATCCCAGCATGGAATTGTTGAATTTTTCCCAGTCGGCAAGAGGTAGCCTATATTTTAACAGTGGGACTAGAGTTGAAGTTGGGGTGGCAAGGGAGTTACAAAGGGATGTTAGTATAGGAAGATGGTCGCTGCCAAAAGAGTGAGGAGTAACTGACCAGGATAAGGAAGAGACTAAGTTAGGGGAGGAAAGTGTTAAGTCTGGAACACTCACGTTCTGTATAGGAGATGATCGACGGGTAGGAGTACCGTCATTTAGGACGCAAAGATTAACGTTTTCTAAAAGGTCTAAGAGGAATGGTGAAACTGAGTCACAACAGTGAGAACCCCACATCGTAAGACGGCAGTTAAAATCCCCTTGAACAATTAGAGGTTTGGGGAGGGGGGAGAGAATGGAACAGAGTTTTTGAATCAAGACAGAATTGGGATAAGGGATATAAATTGACACAAAAGTGATATTGAGAGCACGGATTGCAACAATTTCTTTTATTTTATTTATTGAAAAGTATATTTACACAGCATTACAGTTTTACACTAATACACTGTGAAACTAATATAAAATAAAACTAAAACTAGAGTTAGAGGTATAACTCATAGAGGAACACTAGAAGGCCTGTCGTCCGTCTTCTCGCAAAACTTTAAGCACTCCCGACACACAGCCATCCATCGCCACGCAAAAACATCCCATTCCGGTGCTGAGACCAAGAGCGCATTAAGCAGTGTCAGGGCATGAAGACACGGTGAGTTTCGGTGCGCCACAGTACGTGCAACTGGCACGTCCAACAAGGAACGCGTACGGGCTCTAAGGGCAATCCTGTGAACCTGAGGAACACGCAGTCTCACAAGCTGTTGCACCAGCTCCAAACAATCGGACTCTCCGCGGAGAATACGACACACTAAAGTCAGCAAGCTGAATTTGCGCCTCACCTCTAGTGAATTAAATCCCAAAGTTCCAAGTAGGAACTTTGTGGGATATAAGAAAGGGTAATAACCAAACATTTTACGATAGAGCATTCTTAGAAAGGTTTTTTGGACCTTCTGTAAGAGTAAGCTGTAGATTGACTCATGCGGATTCCAAACAATCGCAGACGCTTCCAGTTTGCTTCGCACCAAGGCATTATAGAGCACTTTTATAGCCCCAGGATCATGGAACGATCTGACACTACGAGTAACAAAGCCTAATCTACGAAAACAGTCGACAGCTAGGGACTTAATATGGTCATGGAATGTAAGGCGAGTGTCAAACACCACACCCAGATCCTTAACCAAGCAGACCCTGTTAATAGGCTCGGTCCCTAACACGTATTGATAATGTAAGGGAACGCTAGCCCGACTGAAGGTACACACGCTACACTTAGCTATATTGAAATGGAGCTTGTTGTTCACACTCCACCGGAATACAGATGTGATATCCTCTTGGAGCGACTCGCAATCTGCAACTCGTTCTACCCCATACACCAATTTCAGGTCATCGGCATAAAGAAGGCATCTTGCATTTCTAACCTTAGATTCAAGGTCATTGACCATGATCCCAAAAAGCAGAGGTCCCAGAATCGAGCCCTGACTCACGCCAGATCGAGTGTGATACGAGGCTGAAACAAAGTGGCCGTGCTGGACATACTGTTGTCGATCGCGTAGATAACTCGCAAAGAAATTGAGCAGATTTGGGGCAAAACCAATATTGTCGAGTTTGCAAAGCAACACGTCATTATCCACCCGATCGAAAGCCTTGCGGAAATCAAAATAAAGAACATCGATCTGGATACCCCTGCCGAGGTGCTCCGAGATGATGTTGGTCAAGATCATAAGGTTAGTGTCTACGGAGCGCTTCTCTCTAAAGCCATGCTGCGAGTCACACAGAAAAGGTTTTAACTGCAAAGACAATGCCCGGTGAGGTAAGGATTCAAACAGTTTTGGGAGCGTGGATAAAACAGCAATAGACCTATAGCCCTCAGCATTAACTGTATCGCTCGATTTAGGAATTGGCCTAACTCTCGAGATCTTCCACTGATCAGGATATATGCCTTTGGAGAGAGCCAGATTGAAAAGAAAGTGAATAGGTATCTTGGGGTACTCAATACATCCTTTCAGGATATATGCAGGTAATTTGTCCGGCCCTAAAGCGCTATTAGGTTTCAAGAGCTTAACGGCGTCCTCTACTTCCTTCAGACTAATTGATTTCAAACGAATGTCATTCGCAGATGGTTCCAGCCTACTATCCATTCGACGATATTAATTTGAATGAGGAGGGATAGGGATTTGAGTAAAATTAAAATTCCTTTTTACTAAAATAGCACAACCAGCCCAACCGTCAGCTCTGTCATCCCTGAGACAGGAGTAGCCTGTCACCCGAAATAGGGATCCAGGTCTCAGCCAGGTCTCAGAGATGGCAAGGATAACTGGGCTATATGTATTAATAAGATGAACTAGATTTGATTGATTTGATGTTGATTTCAGTGGCATTTCTGTTCAGTGAAATGACGATTGATTTTATAATATATACAAAATGCACTAAAATCCATTATAACCGCTGTTAAAAATGTTAACACTGTTAAAAAAGTTAACATAGTCACAAACACAGAAGATAAACTAACGTATAGAATATAAACTAACGTGCGCAAGGCGCGCTCGACGTGACCGCATGCGCCTTCGATTGGTTAATTTGGGTGCCGCCGCCGCCCCTTACTGCGCCCCCACAAGTTGGGTGTACGGGATTTTTTTCATGGTCCTTTACGAAATAGAGAGCACTTTTAAAAACAATATTTGCTTGCTTTTAAAGGAAGAAGTAAAAAGAGGCATTTTCCGTCCATGTGTTTCAATCGGAAAACCGTTATTTCCGAGCATGTTTGAGAAATAGTACATTGTTGCCTAGGCGCGGAAAGTAAGGGATTTCCTGACGAGGTGGTTAGCAGGCCGAGCAACAGCGAGGCCTTCTAAAATACGAGTCAGGAAATCCTCGATTCCGCCGAGGCATACATAATGCTTTTCTCAAACAATCCTAGGAGTAAAAACAGGCATTTTCCGTCCATGTGTTTCAATCGGAAAACCGTTATTTCCGAGCATGTTTGAGAAAAGTTTTATTTGACACTTCTGAGAAACAAACTTAGGGCCCGTTGTTTGATCGGTAGTTAACTCAACTAATTGTTAAAATTCGAAAAAGGAATGAAAAATTTGACACATTTCCTTGAGATTTTAACCATTACTAACGTTTTTTGACCATTAGTTAGTTTAACTACCGATCAAACAACAGGCCATGTTTCATTTCAATTTTAATGTTTACCTTATTTAGTGATATTAGTTGTTATTGTTACCGATACAGTGCGTGCCGAATTCATTCGTACGAACAAAAAAGTTTTTTTTTTTTTAATTTATTTAATACTAGCTTTTGCCCGCGACTTCGTCCGCGTAGAACTCATTTATCGCAGTTAAGTAAATTAATAGTTTTAAGTAATTCTATAGTTTGACGACCTCCCTGGCAAGAATGATCTTTCAAACACATGTAATATTGAGCTCAAAATTTACCGGGACACCAACTTTAACCATTAACTCTTACGGGAGGGCCCTCCCGATACCTCGAAAGAGTTCAGGAACTCTAAGGGTAGGACGTGACTTGCTCTGTGTCTATGACATTGTCTACCAATAGATACTCCACAACATCGCCTTCTACATGAGACATATTTTTATATTTATCCGCCCGACGTTTGTCGGTGCTAATATCGCCCTCTCGCACAAACATTCTCTATTCTTTATCCTGTTTTTTAGATCGGGGTACACGTTATTTTTTTAGATCATATGTGTTTTGTACAATATTACAGAATTCGCGGTTTAATGTATTCAAATCGTTACTATCTCTCGCCATACGATCTTCGCCAATTTTTAATAGAGCTGCCGTATTGCCCCGACTGTGTATCATGGTGTACTCGTAGTTCCTGGCATATTTGTAGTGAGGTATATTTTTTATATATATACCCATATCGTAGATGCCGAAATGTATTTATTTTATCCGCTGGTGTGCCCCTAGTTATCACCGGTAGATGAGAATCTGTCTAAAT
The DNA here is from genome assembly GCA_946894065.1 of Acleris literana. Classification (NCBI taxonomy): domain Eukaryota; kingdom Metazoa; phylum Arthropoda; class Insecta; order Lepidoptera; family Tortricidae; genus Acleris; species Acleris literana. Next base: position 25,041,107 of record OX335669.1, read on the forward strand.
TCGCCGTCTCAAAGCACCATCCCTCCCATGATAGTTTGGTTGCTCTTAAAATATCCATAATAGTTCAATATTACATAATTATATTATATTATGAGTCTTAATACTAATTATAATGTAGGTATCTATCATTATAAATGGCGGAACTTCCAAACATCATCCGTGGCCGCTGAAAAAAAAAGACAATATTCCTCAAACAAATTTACCCAATGCCCATTAATCTAATTCGATTCCGCGGTTAATTCATGAAAGCGGAACAAACAGACAGACGACAGACATAATTGAATTGCAATTTTGAATCTCTACCTATACTTTCACATCATTTTTGAAATCTGCGTCCTCAAAATCTAAGAAAATGACAATTATGTCCACTTTTTAAAAAAGATCTCATCTTGATTTCTAAATTTGACATAATTTTCATAATCTGCGTCCACAAAATGTAAGAAAATGATACCAATGACGACATTTTCAATAAACATCATGACGGCCATTTTGAATTCCAAATTTGATATCATTTTCGAAATCTGCGTCAACGCAACCTAAAAAAATGACACCCATGATGACTTTTTCAAAAAACACCAAACATTGTCGTTATTCCCTCGGGAACTTTTAAATTTTCCGGGATGGGATTTTTCTATGTGTTAATCCAGGGTGCTACCTCCATTTTCAATTTCATCCTAATCCATCTAACCGTTGCAGCGTTAAGGAGTAACTAACGAAAACCCCCTTTTACCCCCTTAGGGGTAGTTTTTTCTAAATCGCTGAAAGCAGTATATTTTATTTATAAACAGTAGCCTAAATATCAATTTCCTAATGTAGCCATTTCGATATCTCTCATACAAATTTCTACTCCCCATTTATCGCCTTAGGGGGAGTTTTACCAAAATCACCGAAAGTTTTTTTTAATGTAAAAAGTATTCAACAGTAGCTTAAACACCAATTACCACGTTTCCAACTAAAAAAAATAACATAAATGACCAAATTGTCATACAAACTGCCATCCCAAATCTTACCCCCTTAGGGGTGATTTTCGAGATACAAATTTAATCTAATTCAGTTCCGCGGTTTATCCTTGAATGCATAACAAACAGCATAACAAACAGACAGACGATAGACATAATTACTTTCACGTTTATAATATTAGTATGGATTTTCTTTCTACAGTAATATTATGTATACCTATCGATGTATAGTTTTTTTACCCCTTGAGTATTGTTTGAAATGACATTTTAGAATTAAATAACCGACCAATTCGGCGAAAAATTAAATGCCTATCCGTTATTATTTTCAAGTGATCATTATAACCGCCCTAATATTAAATAACAGCCGTAGAATTAATATGCCGTGAAAATAGCGGAAAAAATGTTAAAATCTGGATATGTCAACGCTGACAACTTCAATCTGACACCGCTCCTTTTGATATAGACTAACAAAACTGGATGTAGGTACAAAGCCTGTCTCATGTTGTCACACTGGATGGCAAAAGCCATAGGAGAAATAAATTATTCAATTGCACAATTTTGTCAAATAATTACTAATCTTATTCTATATTAGTAATTATTTGCGTCCCCAAAAACTAAGAAAATGTTAACCGTGACAACTTTTTCAAAAAACATAATTGCCGCCAGCTTGAATTCTAAATTTGACATCATTTTCATAATCTGCGTCCCCAAAATGTAAGAAAACGATACCAATGACGACTTTTTCAATAAACATCATGGCGGCCATTTTGAATCCCAAATTTGATATCATTTTCGAAATCTGCGTCAACGCAACCTAAGAAAACGACACCCATAATGACTTTTCCAAAAAACACCAAAGATATTGTCGTTATTCCCTCGGGAACCTTGAAATTTTCCGGAATGGGATTTTCCTATGTGTTAATCCAGGGTATAAGCTATCTCCTTTCTAAATTTCATCCAAATCCATCCACCGCCATTGCAGCGTGAAGGAGGAACAAACTAAAACTCCCTTTTACCCCCCTTAGGGGTAGTTTTTTCTAAATCGCTGAAAGAAGTATTTTTTATTTATAAACAGTAGCCTAAATACCAATTTCCAAATTGCTTATTTTAAAAATAACTAATCTCCTATACAAATTTCTACCCCCTATTTCAACCCTTTAGGGGATGAATTTCGAAAAATCCTTTCTTAGTGTACCCTTAGGGTACCCAAGGAATATTCCCTTCAAATTTCAAGTCCCTAGGTCCAGCAGTTTAGGCTGTGCGTTGATCGATCAGTCAGTCAGTTTTACCCCTTTCCATCTCTTCGGGGATGAAATTATCAAAAACGCTGAAACACGTATAAATTAATTTTCAATTTTCAACCTTAACACAAAATTTTAATAGTCTAACTTAAACTAAAACTGACGGACTTTCATATAAATTTTCATCCCCTTAGGGGTGGAATTTCCAAAAATCCTTCCTTGGTGGATCTTTACACTATATAAGGTATCTATGTGCAAAATGTCAAGTTTCTAGGTAATAAGGTTTGGGCTGTGCGTTGATATATCAACAATCCGTTTTACCCCTTTTCATCCCTTCGGGGTTGAAATTATCATAAACGCTGAGACACGTATAAGTTAAAATTCAATCGTTAACCTAAACGCAAAATTTGAAGCGTCTAACTTCAAAATTGACGGACTTTCATACAAATGTTTTTCCCCTATTTTACCCCCTTAAGGGTGGAATTTCCAAAAATCCTTCCTTAGTGGATCTCTACACTATATAAGGTATCTATGTGCAAAATTTCAAGTCTCTAGGTCCAGCGGTCTGGGCTGTGCGTTGATATATCAACAATCAGCTTAGCATTTTATATAATAGATAATAAAGACTACAGTTAGCATATCTAATATTACTCGCCAAACTGTTACGTATATCGGCAAGACGCGCTCAGTTTTACACTACTTAACTTATCCTAATACCTAATCGACTACTAATATTATGTTTAGCTATACATAGATAGACACAGCGGCATTCATAGGTGGGTATGTACTTTAGACATATCTTATAATCTGTGGGTATGTAGGTGTTCGCTTCCCGACGACCGCAAGCGACAGCTGTTTTTGCAATACCTAGGTACATATTGTCCTTTTATTCTATTGACGCTGGCTAGTTATCGAGAAGCAAATCCTTTAGTTTTGATTTTAACAATGTTTTGCTTATTTTAGTCTCTTGTCTAAGTAGGTCGTATTTATTAAAATATTTAGGCACTAAATATTTTGATGTCCTTTCACCATAGTAGTTTTGTGCTTCTAGTGCTAATTTTGCTATTCTTGGTTAATTTGCAATCGTCTCTGTAATAGTGTTCTAAGCCTATTAAATAATTAACTTTTTTGTCTACTGGCAGAATTTTACACAACGGAAATAATTTTTCATATTCTCCCTTACAGCTATCTTTAACTTTTTTGCTTATTAGATATTTTATCAGCCTTATTTGCAGATTTTTTACATCTTTGATGTAGGTTATGAACGTTCGTCCGTACACAATAAGCCCGTAACTAAGCAGTGAGTCAGCAAGTGCAAAATAGACAACCCGTAATGTTTTCCTATTTAGAACTCCCTTTAGTTGGTAGAACTTTCCTAGCACCGACCTTAACCTGTTACATACATCGCTTACATGGGGTTTCCAACTAAATTTTGTGTCAACAACCAGGTCTAGATATTTAAATGTCTCGACATATTCTAACTTGGCACATGTACAGTTAATTTTGTTTATATGCAAGCAATCGTATGTATGTCCTACTATATCCATTTAACAAGCGATATAAAATTATGTTCATTAAGGCTTATACTTTCAGCTCTTAAAATACGTTTTGTAATGGAAGACACACTGTTCAATAGGACCTTTGTATAGGACTAATAGGACTCAAAAATTCGTACCGATAAATTTCAGCAGCCCATCTATTCAGATAACTTCGTTGCAAAAACCACTGGATTGAAAAAGGGTTGAATTATTTTTCTTTGGCGGCACACAATTGGAGCGGAAATCACATCGTCCCTCTATATCGGGATCACATTCGGTTCCAAAATATGGATGCTTTTGATTTATACAACTATGTAGGGTCGCGGGAACAAACATGTCAAATTATGTTTGACCAAGCAACAATAGCATCATGTTTCAGATATTGTTAAGGTATTCCCTTTGAATATTGAATTTTAAAATTTTCCGTAATAAAAAGTAGCCTATGTGTTACAGCGTGAAGGAATAACAAACTAACACACACGAACACACAAACTTTCGATAGAGTCGTCCAGATTCATTGTCCTAGAGGCAAGTCTATACGAAGTAATATAGTTACAAGCCTCTTGCTCGAATTTTCATGTAGATTTATTGTTAAAAAAACATATTATATTAGACAATGGTAACCAACAAAAGAAAGAATAAGAACGTTATTAACTGTTTATTTTTCTTCTAAATCATAACAAATATTATTTAACAAACAAAAGCATAAAAATTCTCCAATTAACATGGAAAATATAAATGCAAAGCCTTTACCAGCCATTCTTCCCGTTCCACCTAATAACGGCATTTATTTTTTAATAACCAGGGAACCGAATTTTATGCGGCCCTATATCAAATTCTCAATGGCGCTGCTCCGTGTGTTCATTGGGCATAAACATGGTGAAATGTCAAGGGTAAGAGAGAAAGGGTTCGGGGGTTCCGTTACCTTAAGGATCAGCTTTAGTATCAAAAGGTTCTATGCTGCGAGTATGGATCGGTCCCTTAAACTCCTCCTTAACTGAATGGCTTAGACCTGGTCTATTCCTACTGATCTCATTTTCGGCCGACGAACTGTAATTCGCCTATGTACAATATCTATATTGATGCAAACATGTCTTGTAATTGTTTATGTGCAATAAAGAGTTTACATACATACATACATACATACATACATAAATGACCCTTAAGTATATATTCATATATAGTATATTTGTTCCTGAATCATAGATGGTTTTCTATGTATTTAAGTATTTATTTATCTATATAAGTATTTATATCGTTGTCTAGTACCCATAGTACAAGCCTAGAGCTTAGTTTGGGACTAGCTCAATTTGTGTGACATTGTCCCTTGATATTATTTATTTAAATTTTATTTTAGTCTACGCGTTGTAGGATACACTTAAAGTCCATTTTCCGTGCGAGCGAGCATTCAGTTACCAACTGAATATTGAACCAAACGTACTCGTATATAATTTTTTAATTATGTTATACAATATTCATTTACCGCCTGTTTCACTATCGACAAGTAAATCATAATTTTCACAGAAAAATTTAGCTCTTTCTCTGTCTTACACTTGAAAATAGACAAGGACAGAGCAAACTTTAAATGACAGAATTTACTTGTCGATTGTGAAACAGGCCTTTAGTATTTTTACCTTTTTTCCCCGAGTCGACCGATGGTTCACGTCCTCAGACAGATTGTTGGGCGGAAATTAAACCGTCATTCAGTGACCTGCCTCCGATCCGAGACGCCGTGGCTAGACCTAAATGTACTGAAATAATGTTACGCGATATTTCATTTCTACATTATTGTTAATTCACTTTTGTTCACGACTCGGGAACTGTTCGATGTTTAGGAATAATGTCCGTCTGCGAAATGTTAACTATTTTTGTAACAAATTTCATCGATTGGTAATGGCGTTACGTGAATACACGTTACGTGAATAATACGCATTTTTAATATATTTTAGTAGAAATAAGAATGATATGCATTTTTATTTTACAAAACTTCGTCGCTCATTACGATACTACAATTAAAAATTGAACTATGCAATCGTGAGATTCGTGGACGTTATAAAGCGTTAGGTACCCTATCACCACAACGGAAATTTCTAGAGATTAGGAAAATACAGCCAAGGTCCAAGACACGCATAATTAGGTAATTTGTATGCACTAGAACACAACAGCAAAACTTCTGTTTGGCGATGACAAAACGGGTAAACATGCTCGTAGCGATTCGTACGGACCCTGCACCAGATTAGACGATGTGGTAGGTACTAACCGTCTAAAAATTTATAACTACCTACTTAGTTTACTTTATTACTATTTTCCCATACATAATTAAATTGAATCGCGGGTCGCGAGCCTGCGCCGTGCGTATATTTTGACATTTTGTGTCAACGGTGTTATTGTATTTTATTTTATAAGTGATTGTTTTTTATAGTGTTTCATAGTAAGTTTTTTTTGTTTATTAATGCCTTCTCAGCCCTGTTTTTCGGAAGTGGTTCTATTGAATTGTAATTTATGCGGTGACAATAAAAAATACAAGGGACAGCGGGGGCTCGCGATTCATACACCACGCAAACATGGCACGCGTATGGATGTCGACCCGCCGCTCCCGAGCGCCTCACAGCCTGCGCAGACATCAACATCTATCCCTCCATGCACTCCCACACCACTCGCCGAAAGATTGGGTCTGTTGAAACATAATGTCCCAATTATAAAAAGAATTCCTCGTGGAGCGCGCACTTCTGTGGCCAACTGCCTCTCCGAGTGCGTCGCCAAGGTTGTCACGGTAAAGTCCCCTCAAGCCTAGGAGCGTCTGCTCACTTTCTCTTATTCAATTCTTCATGCAGACAAAAGTAATAAAGACTCTCTAACAAATCAAATTAAAAACAACACCTTATCTTCCGACAGACCGTTCGATTCACAAATGCGTCAAAACTTAAAAAATAATAAAAGTTATTTTCAATGTTCCAAAGTGAAACAAATAGAAAATAAACTTTCAGAAGGGAATGTAAGCGGTGCTGCCCGACTCCTGTTTTCAAATGACGACTTGGCCACACACTCCGCTGAGACTTTTGCTGCTCTCAGAGAAAAACACTCAGTTCCCCCCGCCTCCTCCCGCTTCCTGACCCTCCCGTGTCAGATGACATTGTATTATCTGTAAATGAAGATGCCGTCCAGCAGGCTATCTTGTCATTCCCTAATGGTTCAGCCGGCGGCTTAGACGGACTTTCACCACAGCATCTCAAAGATTTAACCACCTCGTCTTTAGGGGATGCGGGACAGGCTTTGATACAGAACATCACTGCTCTGATTAACCTTATGTTGTCAGGTCGCGTGAATATCGAGATTGTCCCGCTCCTTTACGGCGCCAATCTTGTGGCTCTAGCAAAAAAAGATGGTGGTATCCGCCCTATTGTCGTTGGTTGCACCTTCAGGCGTTTGGCATCGAAACTTTGCTGCCGTAAATTTCGTAATAGACTGTCAAACATTTTCAAACCCCGGCAGCTGGGTTTCGGAATCAAGGTTGGTTGTGAGGCAGCTGTCCACGCTACGCGCTCTTTTCTGAGTCGTCTGGACTATGAGGTATTTCTAAAAATTGACGTCAAAAATGCTTTTAATTCAGTCGATCGTGGTGCCCTTTTAGCTGCTGTCAAAAAAGAAGTTCCAGAATTATACAGCTATTTGTGGCAATGCTATGGGGCACCATCAAAATTACTTTTCGGTGACAAAATCATATCTTCATGCATGGGTTGCCAACAAGGAGACCCGCTCGGGCCTGTCATTTTTAGTTTAGTCATTCACCCAATTTTTTCAGACCTAAATTCTAAATTTAATCTGTTGTACCTTGATGACGGTTCCCTTGGCGGGGACGCCTCAACTGTACTACAAGATCTGGAAACGATCATCACTAAATTTTCTAATATTGGCCTCTCATTAAACTTTACTAAGTGCGAAATTTATATACCTGATCACATTTCTATAGAAAAAAAAATTGATATCGTCACTAATTTTAATGCAGCTTCACCCAACATTTCGGTCCATTCAAATTCATCTTTAACACTTTTAGGTTCACCGATTTTTGACGAAGCAATCAATCCCATTATAAATTGTAAATTAAATCTGTTTAAAAATACTTCTACCCTTTTGTACGAAATAAACCCCCACTTGGTCCTTTTTATTATTCGGTTTTGTCTTTTCACTCAAAATTTCATGTATTTGCTACGGAGTTGTCAAATTTGGAAATTTCCAGACATTTTGGCTTCTATAGATATTACCCTTCAATCAACTCTGTCAAAATTATTAAACATTAATTTTAGTTTAAGGCCTTGGACTCAAGCGGTTCTCCCAATTCGTTTCCGTGGACTTGGTATTCGATGCTCTTCTAGCGTGGCACTACCGGCTTTCCTGACCTCCGCCTATGGTTCGTTGCCTCTCGTCAGTATTATCTTAAATCACTCACAGATACTTGACGTTGAGATTGCGAACCTGGTGGAGGCTAAGGATGCTTGGTGTGAGTCGTGTCCGGGAGTGGATATGCCAGTCAAAAGGCATATCCAGAGAGCATGGGATACACCTCGCCTCATATCAATACATGCATCTCTCATAGAAAATAGTCCGGACGATTCGGATCGCACCCGTCTCCTCGCTGTCTCAGCAGGCGAATCAGGGCACTGGCTCCACGCTCTTCCTTCCCGTAATATAGGCACAGTCTTGGACCCAAGCAGCTTGCGCATAGCAATAAACTTGCGGCTTGGGGCTAGACTCTGTGAACCTCATACTTGCGCGTGCGGGAAGGAAGTGAGAGCTGGGACGACATGGCCTTTCATGCTTCAGAAGTGCCGGCCGTTTGTACCGTCACGGCACAATTAATGATCTGATCCGTCGTTCGCTTGCCACTGCCTCTGTACCAGCTGTCCTGGAACCAGCAGGATTGCATAGAGACGATGGCAAGCGACCAGACGGAGCTACATTGGTGCCGTGGAAACTAGGTAGGGCACTGGTGTGGGACGCGACGTGCGTTAACACATTCGCCCTTTCCCACGTCCAGTCAACCCGTAATCGGGCTGGTGCAGCAGCTGATCAGGCCCAAACACTCAAGCGCCGCTAATATTCGTCATTATTAAATAATTACGAATTTGTGGCGCTTGCAGTCGAAACCATGGGACCTTGGTCAGCTGATATGAAAAGCTTTATTAAGGCCCTGTACTCTCGGCTCATAGAATCCTCCGGAGATCCTAGAGCTGGTGCTTACCTCTCCCAAAGGATTGGGCTAGCTATCCAGAGAGGTAATGCAGCCAGTGTCATGGGGACCATGCCGCCAGCGGACCTGCTAGAGGGGGTGTTCTTTTTATAGTGGTGATTATTATTTATATCTTTCATATTTGAGTAGCTTAGTTTAATTTTAATTTAAATACGTTTAGTTTTAATTTTTAATTGTATTAATGTTGAATTATGTACTAAGTTGGATGTAAATAAAGTCTTTTTAACATTAAATTGATAATCAATTATGTTATTCCACATGGTATTAGCCTATCTTGCTTCTATGTACAATCAAATTGGAATCATACTGTTGACTATAATGTTAAGTGAACGAGAGCTGTCATATCATAACGTTATCAATATAATAGGGAATATGCATGGAGTTTTTAATGGCATCTATCAACAAAATATGAAAATACCGTTTCAGTTTATCTTAGTTATTTTTATATCAATTACACAAAATATTTTTCTCAACTGTTTGTTACATTCATTAGCTTTTATTGAAGCTGTAAAAAAAAGTCAAGAATATTTATTATTACGATACAAAAGCAACATGGTCTGAAACCAGTTAGAATGTAGCCACTGGTCCCCTAAAATTAAACAACTTGCTATACCAGCGTGTAAACCGCGTCGGGTCATAAAACATTAACTGGCTGCAGCGATTTACGGCGAGCCGACTGTTAAACGCGCGCTTTATGGCCACGTGGGCGAATTCGATTAATTCCAACCAACAGTTGATGGCCATGTTTAAATTAGGTTTAAATTATTTAGCACCTTTGTACAATTAAATTTTAACATGCAATTGTTATTATTATCCTCTTTTATATTAAGATATATACCTATACATACATGTACCCATCCCACACTCATTCCCAGAGTGGGGTAGGCAGAGCTACAGAAATACCAACAAGTCTAAAAAATTGCTGTTAATTCTGTAACGAAATTTTGCACAATCAGGCTAAGATGTTTTTACCAGTGTATATTAGTGACAGGTTGCAAGCCCATCGCCTAACAATTTAAAACAAAATGAATACTAAATTACAATAGAATAATCAATTCTAATAAAAAGTACGCTTTAAATACCCTGTAGGTATAATTTAAATTTTGTCATACAATACGCCATCATGACATTTTTACACGAATGTAAAGTCTAAATAGAAAAGTAGGTCGTCCCGCTCTTTACGAGTTTCGGTTACCTATTGCCGCTCGGTCGCTAGGGTTGCGTCGATTAATACGCACGCAACTAATCGCGGCAAGAATATACAGCCACTGGCGCGGCCCCACTAAACCAGCTTGGTGTGTCCTGTTGAGTTTGCATGTGGTGGCTCGCGGTGTGCGGTCGAGGCACGCACACATGCAGCAAGCGATATACCTAAGTTTAACGAAGAACTCATGTTTTACTGTGCCGTAGTTTTGTATTTTTGTCATAATTTATTTGGTAACATATTTATTGAGGAGTCATAATTTTTATATCTCTGCTGCAACAGTAAAATATCAGTTTTTTTAAAATATCTAACGAGTAGATAAGGCTAGGTTATGTTAAAGGCCAAGCCACACCAGATGGGTGCGCGTAGACGTGACGTGCACGTTCGCTTTCCACTGCGGTGAATAGTATGAATTCTCATACGACATGTCACTATACAACGCAGTGGAAAGCGAACGCGCACATCACGTCTACGCGCACGCAGCCGGTGTGGCTCGGCCCTAAGTTTAGAAATACATACGTTATAACTATGACAATTGATAATTATGTATGACCTTAACACATTGTTACCAAAAACTACTCGTACAAAGATTTTAAAGCGTGCACACAAAAACAGTCTTTAACATTGCTTTACCTAATTTAATTGCTGTAAACTGATTTGTTTATCTTAAAACAGCCAGCCCTGTTGCCAAAGCCCCGACACAGTCCCAAATATGCTAATGCCGTCTCACAGGTGCCTCGTTGGAATTACAAATCTCCCAACTTGTTCTACATTTTAACACTAGACATAGATTTAATCCATTGTTAGATGCGTCGAGCCTTTTTAATAAGCTTTCATTCAGTGCCCAGAACTCGCTTACAATACAAAATGTTACAGATTTTTTTATTACTGGCGCTGAAGTTTTTAGCCCAGTCTATAACTAAATCATAGATCGCAAACGCGCATGTAACAACGATTTTTTTATAATGTTGTTAGGTCCCTTGAGAGTAGTTTATACCCAAGTTTGCAACATTGAAAACTCTGTGCTACCCCCTGGTGCTCGAAAAGCTGCGAAATTTTGGCACTTGTTTCAGTTTTTTCGAAAAAATACCCTAAGGAAGCATTTTTCAAGAATCTTTGGTTCTACTTTAATAAAGATAACTAAATTTGCTACAATTTGAGCGTAACCTGAGCTCACTATGTCCATTGGTTGCGGAGATACAGCAAGTCGAAGATGGGCAATGTGCACAGAGCCCGCTCCTCAGACTCTGCTTAAAATGGTGACTTGGAAATGCAAAAAGAGGTTGCTTAGGGTCGTGCAATTGCAGACAGGCTGGGCGCAGGTGCTCTATCCTAAGTTCCTTTTGCCACGGGTGAAATTGCAACAACGCCATCCCTATCGTCCTGGACGAGGAGGACGAGGATGTGGACGACCCAACACCATGAGCCGGCCCGCCTCCACTCCACAAAACATTATCCCTTCCCACACTCCTCCCCACTGATCTAGACTGGATGAGACCTGGTCCCTCCAAAAGCACTAAAGTCTGAGCTATTTTTGCTTGACCGTGTAAATAGTATTATTTTATAGTTTAAATATATGTTTGCTGTGTTTTTTTATGTTTACGTTTATTTGTTTTGAAACCATAATGTTACATCTAAAATGTCAAAATTACACTTTTTGGTTTTCTTTAAGAAATACATTCAAACATTATTTAGAACAATGTTTTTATCATTTAACCAAAATCTGACATTTTAATAGTTTTTATATTTTTGAGAAAACTATGAAAGCTAGAGGCATTACTTTGGTATTCAATTGAAGCTAGTCAAATTGTACACTAATTCTTATCTCAACTTTTATTCTAGGACCATTAGTTTAGCCAGTACGTAACTTGGAAAATAACCATAACACGAAATTTCCATTTTGTTGGAAAAAAAATGTCAGTCTTTGACTCGCTGTATCTCCGGAACTAATAGTCTTACAGTACTCAAATTAGGCTTAAATTGTAGCCAATTTAGTACGCTTTATTAAAATATGAACAAAAATACTAAAAAACGCTTCCTTTATATAATTATTTCGAAAAAACTGAAACAATTTTCGCATTTAACGAAACAACGTGGAAGTATGTTCATTTCTTTAGTGTATGTTTATTTGAAGCCATAATTATACATTTAAAATGGTAAATTCACATTTTTGCAATTTTTTTTTAAAGAAAATCGTCCAAAATTATTCAGGGAATGTTTTTATTATTTAGTCAAAATCCGATATTTTACTATTTTTTTATTTTGGATGAAACTATGAGGCCAAGAGGCACCATTTTGGTATTAAATTGAGGCTAGATTAATTCTCTATAAAAAAAAAGACATGACTTTTACCAAGGAGCATTATTTCAGCCGGTATGTATCTTCGAAATAGCCCTACTAACACATTTTCACTTTTTGAAGAAAATTGACCATTTTTGACTTGCTGTTAATCCGCAACCAATAAACATAATGTGCTCAAATTACGCTCAAATTGTAGCAAATTTAGTTATCTTTATTAAAGTTTAAACAAAGATACTTGGAAACTACTTCCTTAGAGAAGTTTTTTGAAAAAACTGAAACATGTGCCAAAAATTCGCAGTTTTTCGAGCACCATGGGGGTAGCACAGGGTTTTTGGGGTTGCAAACTTGGATGTTAAATACTCTCAACGGACCTAAAAACATATAAGCAAATTGTAGTTACATGCGGGTTTGCGATGTTTGCCTTTTTTGTGTTGTTATAGACTGGGCTATTTTGAAGAGAGAGGGTATTGAATTTTAATAAATTTAATTTGAATACTTAAGTTATTCACGGGCGCGCGGGCGTTAAGTAAGTTCTTAGTAGAGTAAGTAACTATTTTATTCTAAATTAAACATCTTAGCCTGGTTGTGCAAAAGTTGTTGGTAATTCTGTAGCTCTGCCTACCCCACTCAAGGCGTGAAGGTATGTATGTATGTAAGTTAATGCAGTGAAGTAGACAGCGATAACACGACGATTACGACGACGCGATAGCCTAGTTGGTAGTGATCCTGCTTACGAAGCTAGCGGTCCCGGGTTCGGTTCCCGGTATGGGCAAATATTTGTGTGACGAGCACGAGTATTTGTTTCTTAGCCTTGGATGTTTTGTAAGTATTTAAGTATTTATTTCTCTACATAAGTATTTATATCGATGTCTAGTAACCATAGAACAAGCCTAGAGCTTAGTTTGGGACTAGGTCGATTTGCGTGAGATTGTTCCCTTATTTGTATTTATTTATTCACAACATCTATATTTTAAGCTGTGTGGTTGCCGGCTTAGAATAGTACCACTCCATGCCTTCCCGTGGATGTCGTAAGAGTCGACTAAGGGAATAAAGGCTTGTAGTACTGTTAGGCGATGGGCTTGCAACCTGTCACTAATACACTGGTAAACATCTTAGTCTGATTGTGCAAAATGTGGTTACAGAATTATCAACAAGCTTTTAGAGTTGTTGGCAATTCTGTAGCTCTGCCTACCCCAAACTGGGAATAAAGGCGTGAGTTTATGTATGTGTATGTATCTATATTTTATTAAATCCGCCATTATGTTCATTATGTGAATATATAGAACACTGAATTCAATACTGCTAGCTTCAAAGGAAGGGTCTCTGCAAACTAGATTAAATACTCGCCGTAGTATCAGTGTTGAGTCCTCTCTTAGCCGTAACAGATCCCTTGTGTCACAGAATATGTAGAGTCACGAACTTACATTTGGGACCCACCTTAGGTCCAAAGTCAATCTGACACAACAACAATAAGGTTGACGTTGAGTTTCCTATAAGTTACAAATGATTTGGCATCTCTGATGTCATTTACGACTTCAAGCCTATTTTTAACCGACTTCAAAAAGAGGAGGAGGTTCTCAATTCGTCGGGTTTTTTTTTTAAAATAGTTCACAAATTAACTTTTTGACCGTACCTACTAATAATATGAAATGTACACAAATAAAATCTGAATGATATGCGCATATAAAAGCTTGTATTTTTATATTTTAAAATTTATTATCTACTTCATTTACCATGTAAAATAAGGGGTGTTTAATAGGTAGATTTTAAGCTCATCAACAATGAGTATTTTTTTTACAAACCAAGTCTCAAGAAGTTTACTGCTCACTTTAAACATATCTTAAAGCACTTATACTGATGACGGCAACAAGATGACCTAAAAAATGTCATTCGCCAGCACTCTAAAAAGTTAATTTTCTTGATGGTCCGTAATTAAAAAAGTCCATTTGCAGCTCGAGAGCCTGCACTTAATCCCAGTGTTGCCAGCGATACACGGTTTGTCACTTCGCCGTGAGGTGACTTTGAATTATTTCCACAGACTACACAATGAGGGACTTCAATCTCCTTAGAGAGTTTTTCATACTAAATAGGCTGAGTTTTTGCTCCGTTGTACGGTCGCCAAAGATATGTTTACTTTTTTATTTCTTTAATCTTTATTGCACAATAGAATACACATAGTAGGTACTTATTAGGGAATGCAAATAACCGGTTATATTCATATAAAAACGGTTAATAACCGGTTAAATTGCATTCATATACATTAAGGTAAAATTTATGTCACCTTGTTGTATGAATTTAAACAAACTTAATTAACTCCGGTCGAGAGTGTAAATTTTGTAGATAAGAAAAGTGATACCTACGTGTGCACGCACATGAATATAGTAGTGGCATCTTTGTACGCAAGAAATCATACAAACTAATTGATTTAATTTCATCACAGAATAACATACTAATTACAATTTTACATATTATTACAATTATTCATATTGTTTTCATTGTTGTTGACTGTATTAATGTGCTCACTACAATTGCATTTCCGGCGAGGACGGCATGAATCACGGCTGAAGGAGGTTGCGGGCATAAACGAGTATAGTTGGTTCAGAATAAGCTGGCGTGTCTCCGGTTGAACGTTAACAATAGGGATAATAAACTAAAGCATTATAAAACAATTGTATTTTGAAGTGAGGTGTTTCGGCGTTAGCTTGTTTTGTACTACGCTACACCAACCACCATATCTTGATACTTTTCAATTATTAGGGAAACATTTATTGGAGATTGTTTGTTATCCAAGTTGCAGGAATAAAATGCAATATTATGCTATATTATTTTTCTATAAAATAAAATAAAATATACTGATATAGATGTAGATATTACTTAAAGATTAACATTTTATTTAGAATCAGAAGCAGTCTCCGTGTGATGATTGTTTCCACAGACGAAACATTTCGATTATACTGAACTGAACACCTCGAAGTTTAAAATTCAACTGACTAATATTTAAATTTGCAAATATTGTCAGGCTAAAGATAAAAAAAGAGAAAGTATCAAGATCATTTGAAGTCCCGCCCATTGCAAGTGTTTACAAAAAAATTACCGAGTGCACATAATCCTATTGTTGTTGCTAATGGACGGTCTCGAGTGGAGTCGCGCCAGCTTATTCTTAACCAACTATACAGTGGCGGCCACATAATGGGGTGTGTCCTGAGTAAAAAATAATAATTTTAACTAGCCCGTCAGTAAGATTATCAAAAAATATTAAACATTTCTAATAAAATTGGTCAAGAACTTTTTGATTGGAGGTCAAAATTGAAAAGTCATATTGGTAGGCAATTGTATGGGAAAAACGCAAGCGTCCCTAATTACGTGGCCACCACTGTAGTCTGCAGCCGTAATGAACGTAATTAAAGAAGGCGGCTAACTGCATAGTAGTAGTAGAAGCAGTTTAAACTTAATGTGGTTACCAATAGAGTGTAGAATGCTTCGAGTACTACATTGCCGTTGCAGTCTTTGATATTACGGCATTATGATACAGGGGGATTGGTTTATATTGTGACGCATTCCTTTGAGGAATGCTAAGTGCAGCTCATTTGCAGTATTTTAGTCTCGTAATATTCAAATTTCCTTTCTTTTTTGAGATTTGATCCTATCTTCAGTGTTTCTTCCGTTATATGTTTTGTTATGTGGAAGAAGCGAAAGAGATTTGCCAGGATAGTTGTATAGTAACGCGACTGCCGAACTACTTTCCTTACATTATAATTTGGACTACTCCCGAAAACTGCCACGTTAGGCTTTTGCGGGCGGCAGTCAAGTGGCGTAGATGTGGCTACGCCGTAGCCGTGCTACGAGGCTACGACAATTACTAGCATAGAGGCATTCCATTTTAGTCCTCAGGGTTGGCAACGCATTTGGAGTCTTGAGGTGTAGTCGAGAGAGCCCAAAATGTCTATTTTTCAAATTCCACTTACCATCAGTTGGCCTGAGCGCTAGTGTGCCTTCTCCTTGCTATAAAAAAAACAGCATACCTAAAGCCGGAATTCCACAGCGGCAAACACTGCGCACGCTCAAGTGGATATAAATTCACTTACCTAAATAGCCTGTGTCAATTTAAAATGCCAAATATGTAAACAAATTACTGTTTGACACACAACCTCAAATATTCGTATTTAATAGTTACTTAATCTTAAACTTAATGTGAAAGTAAATATCAAGTGTATAAATCATTGCTAAGACCTCACTTGATCTCTAAAAGCGGGTGATTATCGGTTCGTTTGGTTTTGTTTACATATTTGATAACTTCAATTGGCACAGACTACAGTATCAAAACGTAGATACTCCTACAGCGGCACACGCACAAAATGACGTTAGTGACACGCATAGAGCTAATTGATCTTTATGGCTCACGTGTGTACCGTGCGTGCGTAGCGTGCGTCGCAGAGGATTTCTAGCTTTAAATCTAGGCCTATAAGGATTATTAAACAATAGTAGATTGAAAACCAAGGGTTGAAAGTTGAAATTGACCCATTTCTAGCCAATAGTTCGAGGGGAAATGGGTAATTTCACCCAAGTTAGACACTCTACTTTTCTTTTCGACTGTGAGGTAAAATGTAAAGTAAAATTAGTAAAATTTGTAAAAGACAAATTCTAATTTGAAAAAAAAAAGACAAAAAAAATACACATACTGCCAACATTAGAAAAGTTTAATCGAGTTGGTCACGACCAAGGAGCTTATATACAACACTGGAGGTCGAACGCCGACCCACCAAAAAAAATACACCTTGTAAAGGGAATCGCAGCGTAAAATAAATTGATAACCACTGCTTTAGACTACTTTCACGGTTTGTAGTTTCCGAGATGGATAAAGTTTGATGTGAAAGAAAAACCAAATCATCAACGGGATAAGCCATTGTCAAGATAAATAAAAGTCTGCGAGCACAAACAACAATCAGTCGGTTTGACTTTGTTATTCACGGACAAATGTTTGTGGAACATAAAAAATGGACATCGCCAATAGCGAGATATTGCGTCTTTATTTATATGAGCGGTCTAGTAATCTCAAATAATGATGTTGCTAAATTGTTTGTTCATATATTTGAATGAGAAAGACGAAATGAAACAGGGTTCGTTACCCGACTGTGACAAGAAGGGTAATGTTTTAACATTGCCTATGACATATTATCGTTTCGTTTTTAGGTAACTCGGCGACCATTACTGTCAAGCAAATACCTATAAGAGCTATCAAAACGTTGACAACAAGATAACATGTCAAAGGCAATGTGAGTCGCTTTAAATCAAACTCGGATATCTTCTTGAAATTTGGTATACTAATTTCATACTAATTTAAAACTTAACATGTTGGAAAAAAGACCCAAATCCCGTTGTCCTTTTGAATGGATTTATCCGAGTTTGAAGTTAAGCGACTCATGTGTTTTTACCTCGTAGGATAGAGGCTCGTTTGTATTTGTATGTATGTGGGTATTATGTAATGGTTCCGTACCAGAATGGATGGCGAGTAACAGAGTACTGTAATTTACAAGAGAAATTGAATAATCACAGATTTAAAAATATATCCATGGTTTCTAAGCTAAGTGGACAACTAGCTTCTACCCGCGACTTCGTCCGCGTAGATTTCAATAATGGTTATTCCCTCGGGAACTTTTGCCGGGATAAAAAGTAGCTTATGTGTAAATCCAGGGTAGGGTAGGGTGTATTCCAAAGTTCATCCAAACGTTATAGCGTAAAGGAGTAACAGACTAACACACCAAACTTTCGCATTTATAATATTGGTAGGATAGCATCTTTTGTTTTTACCAAAACCTACTTTAATAATTTACCACGTTACATCCAACTTTATCTTATATACATCAATGTTTCGAACCATTTTCAATTGAATTAAAAAAGAAAATACTAACAATGTTCTACGCGATTTAAGCCGTAACTAGAAACTAGTCGTTATATATACAATTTAGAGAAAATTGCCTACTTTAGTTTTCAACAAGCATCGTAAAATAGTATTCCAGACTTAATTAACTGCATAATTATCAACGATAGAACGTCTCAACAAGACTCCATTTTCAGTCCAATTGTTACTTCAGCGCTCTTACTTAAATACGATTCCGAATTCGAGTTTCAAAATCAACACTTGAGTCATTATTTACTTTTAAAATCCTTAGAAGAATACTTAATACTTAATTATTTATTGCTTTCATAATGTGTAATACCTACAGGTGTTAGGTAACTTATAAGGAATTGAGATCTTTTCGGACCCTCTGGCAGGGCAGTGCAACTTACAAACTAACTAATATGTTAAAAAAAGTACAGTCAGCGACAAAAGCTCGTCCCGAAAATGTAAATTTTGACAGAAACTTATTTCCATTTTAAGTTTATCATCAAGTAAAAAAGTTTAGCAAAAAGTTTGATATTTTTAAAACGAAATATTAAAATACAAGGTTTAAATCCTGATGCCCTCAGAATTCTTTTATCGGATTACAAACTTTGAGTGAGTCGCTTATAAAAATAACTCGGTATACTTTGATCATTAAAATTTCAGGTTATACTGAGGAGTTGATGAATTTTATGTTATAGTTGATATGGAAAATGAGGTCTGTACGTTACGATTTTTGTTTTTTATTTTATTTCCAAGAAATATTTTTTGGAATCGTAAAAATCGGATTAGGTTCTCGCATTTTCTATGGACATTTTTTGCTTCACAATCCTCTTAAGCAACGTGATTTAGTATTAAAAGAATAAGTTTTAGAAGGAAAGCCGGGAGCAAATGATAATGGACACTTGGCTAGGCAATGATGATGACATAATAATCGCTTTTAGGGTTCCGTAGTCAACATATAGTTTCGCCATGTCCGTCTGTTCGCGGTTTAACTCAGAGACTCTTGGTACTACAAAGCTGTAATTTGGCATAGTTGTAAATTTACATTACTGCGACAAAGTTGTAATAAGTAGACTTGATTGGTCCCTACACTAAGCATGGTCCGACATGATATTGCCCGGTTTTTGAAGAGTAATGTTGTCAGATAGTTTAGTATACAAAATGTATTTTTACACATTAATACTCTTTAAAAGACCCAAGAACTCTTTTTATATATTGAGACAGGATTAATAGCACAAATAAAGGTAAAAACTACAGTCCCAGTGTACAAGATGTCGTCAATTTGTCTCGCTGCTCCAGCCACTCCCCGTTTGTTCCGTTTTTGCTCTTAATGTACTGTCACCAAGTTTTTGCACTGTATGTAGCTATAAATCATACGCTTACTTAGTTGGCGTTTACTTGCTATAATGCGAATGACTTGGTAATGGTAATCACTCACTAGTGAAGGTATACTCGTAGTTTAACTTTACCCGTCATTGGTCACAACGGGAGCCCTTCGACTCCCATAATTTTATTTTCTAGATTTTCGAAAGCCATTTGTATCCATATAATTTTTTGTCATAATAATCAGTAGTCATAATCGTTGTTAGGTATAACGCGAAATAGATATAATGATTAAGTACTAATAATGTTACATATCATACAAGACAAAAGTCATAAAATTGATCAGCATACTATCAAAAGGCATACCGTTTATTTTCTATACATATCGTAGGTCATATTTTTATATTTACTATTATTTTTATACATATCATTTCATTATCTAATGTTTTAAAGGACTAATTTTAAAATTCTGAAATAATACATGTCATACATAAACAAAACACCGGCTTACAAAAACAAACATACCCCCGGCTGTCAGAAAAGTAGGTTAGGTTAGGTTAGAACTGTTAGGTAGGGGAAGGAGAGGAATATACCTTAATCTTATCGGTGGAAAGACCTAAAGGAGGACTGCCCCACGGCACTACTAAATCGCACTACTGACCAAAACTAGTATCTTAAATATGAGGTAGGTTTAGGTTATGTCAGTTATTCAGCAGGCTCGAAGGGCCGAACCACCCTGAAAAAGGAGCTAGCGCGATAGCGGAGCTCCGTCGACTCCGTTAATTTTTAATTAAAAATAGTGCGGCTTAGTAGTGCACTAAAATTTTCGGATAAATAATTTTCAATCTTGTAAGCGTTACTTAAAATAATAATATTCCTTTTGAAATTCTACCATTCAATAGAATCAGCACATTGAATGTTATGACCAATAACCGTATGACATTCGATAGTTATGACTAATGAGAAGGGGGCTAAGGAAATTATGACTATTGAAATTATGACCAAAGACAAAATGACGAGCATGATTATGAAAAACAACGGTATGGATAAAACAAATCGAAAGATTAATATTATGGGAGTCAATACATATAGACCCGGTCACAACAGTTGGGATACACCAGAAAACATATTAAATGCGCGGCGGAGGTAAAATTATCAAGGTTAGTTTTTAAGTCCCCTCTGAAAACCAGCGCCGCAGCTTGCTGCGGCACCAAGCTGAGAGGGGCCCTTTTCAACACCGTGTTAAATGTTTTTTGTTTAAGTCATAATGGGTGTATGCGTTGAATAAATTATTTCTATTTCTATAAGAATCAAAAAAAACTTTCCAATCTCGTAGTTGAAGAGTACTAATGGGGTAAGGTACGGTTTACGGCTGGGTTTTTAGGCTAATCAATGAAATGAGCGACAAAATTTTGCAAAATAATGCGTTGTCTGACATTAGGTTTTTATGAATTTCACCAACAATAACAGATGTGTAAAACAGTGGTTACTGGGAATCGAATCGAAAACCGCTAGCTGGGTTTATATTGGAATCGCTTATCATTATTTGTTATCCTAAATCTCTTTTTATTAGTGTTGTTAATGCAACCCTAACCTAACCTATCCGCAGGTATTTTCAGAAAACTCAAAAAAGTTATCTGACTCAGCTGAAAACCAGTTTATGTCAAACTATAATTCAGACAAACGATGCTTTAGTGAGGACAAACGGGATACCCCTGTTAGCTTCGTAGGCACTATCAACTTGGCTAAAAGCATCCTCAAAGATTTTTTTGTGCTGAATTCTGTTAATGAGAGACTTGTAAGTACAAACATAAACTAAGACAATACCTAACCTAGTCCGAGAAGGCCCGAAGAGATAAGGGCAAGCCAATTATCTCCGTAATGAGTAAAACTGCCTCGAGCCGCCTTTAATTAGGAGTTACCAAAAAGATCTTCAGCTGTTTTAAACGAGATAAAGTTGTGTTTGAGTAATCTGAGGTTGTTGTTTTCTTATAATTTAGTATTTTGGCTTCAGATTCAAAATCACATTTGATAAACATTAGCTTTTTATGTTCATGTATCATGTATGTTATAATTATTATTCTAATAGTATTACATGAATAAACATAATTATTTGGTTTATAAATGATACTCATTTACATAATATCTGTATGAAAATGAGAGATAGGCAAAGCAGAAAAATATGTTAATGCATCGTTGCTTTTGTTAAATAATTCGCATAATTTTGATAAAATCTTAATATACAAGTTAAAAAATGGATTGTAAATTAATTGGAGTGGATTAAGTGGAAAATAATTATGTCAGAACATGAAAGTGTTGATTCTGTAAGAAGGCCTTGTAAGCACCTTCACCTGTCTGAGTCTTTAAAATAATAATCCCAGTACGGATTAAGGGCTCTACACACTGTTTGAATAACGGATGGCAAACACACTGGCGCAGTATAAGCCAGGGGTGGCCAACTTGGTTAGACCCAAGATCTACTGTTCACTAACGACACCCTGTGCGATCTACCCCTACCCCTGGTTGGCTACCCCTGGTATAAGCAGTAGTTCGTCCTCAAACAAAGGTGTATGGCGCGGGTTGCATGTGTGTGTGTGCCTCGACCGTACGCACCGCGAGCCATCACAAGCAAATTCCACAAGACACACCAAGGCGGTTTAACTAGTAGGGTCCGCGCCGTCGCCGCGTTTGCGTATTAAGTATCGAGCAACGCGCATCGACGCAACCCTAGCGCCCGAGCGGGAATAGGTAACAGAAATTACTAAAGGAAAGAATTCGTTAAAAAAACCTTCTGAGAAATAAGCTTATTGGCCCGAATACAATAGTCAAGTTATCAAAACGTGATGTTTTAAGCAATTTATTGGTATTGGTCTTGGACATCAATGACCGTTGAAAAATGTTTACCTACTATGAAGGACCACTACTAATTCCCAAATACTTGTTTAGTAAGAAAGGGTTTTTTTAGGAACATCCTATATTTTTATAGCATTGCCACTTTTACAAAATAGTAAACACCATCCTTACACCTCAGCATTTTCCGATTCGCATATTAATTTCTCAACATTAATTTCGAAAACGACTTCAGTTTGCACCAAATCCTATACTATTTCCATTTTCTATAAGCATTATGATAGACAAATTACTTCTCTTAGTTTACAACGACATGAAACCTTATGTTCCAGCGTGGATAAGGGCTCTACACACATCTTTAAATTACTATTGACAAACACTCCAGCCGTCCGATGTGACATCCTGCTGACACAGGCGCTTAATCCCTGAACTTGATATATCGTGGGGCATTATGTGCGTCACAGTCTCAGCTTTAATATACTATTACAGGGGCTTTATTCTAATCGTTATCAAGGTTCTCCTATTGTAAAAGTTGTAGGTGTGTCTATTAGGACACTAGTAACAAATGTGTGTAGGTAAATAACCCGGGCCCAAAAGGTCGAGTTGCGCAATACCTAGGATCAGAATCCCGGCTCCGGGCTTAAAGACAAGGTTCTTCGTGTTCAAATAATCTCGTACAACAGTAAGGTCTGTTCATTCTTACTTGTCTTATATAGTAAACAACTTTCTAACCTCAAAATGAACCTTTTTTTGGGTAAAACAGCTATTTTAAACAAAATAAAGCAATCACAGACAGTACATTGGCCAAGTGATGTCCAAAATGTTAACTCGGTTTACTTTATTTACGATAAAAGAGCTGTTTTAGCCAAAATAGTTTCATTAAGAGGTTAGAAAGTTGTTTACTATATATGACAAGTAAGGATGAACAGACCTTACATAAATATATTTTTTGGCTGAAAATATTATGAAAGGATAAGATATCTGTTACTATTAATATTCAAATATACAAGTTGAACCAAATCTTTGTATTGTAATTGAAATGTAGTGGTCTTCGCCCTTGGCTGGTATTTTTATTAATAAACTCAGTTTATATCCAGAATTGAAATTTAGAATTTATTTCGATCAAGTTTGCACAATAATATGTTTAAAATACTTTCTATCAAAATAGTTCTTGTAAATTTGGTTTTGCTTGTGTAATGTTATTTAACTTAGGTAATTGGCTTCACTCATGGAACGAATAAAGAAAAATAATTACTGACTCAATTAAGACTCGTAGGTAATTGGAATGTAAAATAACAGAGGTGTTAATCTCATCAGAACGCCTAGCCTCTCTGTCGAACGGTCGATCAACCGAGCGAAGTCATACAAGCGGGCCCACTTTACGGGTACCTAATTGAGAATGCACGTCATAGTGCCAATTTCACCATACGATGTTAACTACTTAACAGACGATTAGAGCGTTAACAGCTGTCAAAATGTATGAACTAACAGTCGATTAGGTAACATTGATTAAATTTATCATTCGTTTGGTGAAATTGGTACTAAATGTTTTAACTTAGTAACTTAGATTCACGGGTTAATAATTAATCGGTTCGCCCGTCGACACACACACAGACACGCACGCACTCACACACACACACACACACACACACACACACACACACACACACACACACACACACACACACACACACACACACACACACACACACACACATACAAACACAGACACACACGCACATAAACACACTTGCCACAAACCATCAAAGTTAAAACCGGGCAAGAGCATGTCTGACCATGCTCAGTGTAGGGTTCCGAAGCCGTTATTCACAAAAACTAACTCAAAAAACAATAAGTATGAACTAATTCTCTATTTAAAGTTATTTGGTGCTGACTTAGATAATTTTAGTAGGTATAATCACTTAAGTCGCTTGTATCTCAGGATCTATTAAAATACACTTAGTCGTGATAGTTTTTCTTTTAAATTCGTTATGTGCTTCCATTTAAGATATTTTTCAGATTTTTAGTATTTGTAGTTTTGGCTGTAGTGGGGGTAGGTACTTGACTATAACAAAAATTTACAAAAATTAATATTTCATAAACGGATCCCTTAATCGAAAAATTCTTCCCACAAACCCGCAATATTTTTGAAAGAACTATCTAACGACATCCCACACTATGGGGTAGACGAGAAAAAAAAATACATCCCCACTTTACGTTTAGGGAAGGTACACAAAAAAAACATTTTTTCAAGATTTTATTTTACCACTTGGTTGGCGTGACTAATATGTATATTCATGCCACATTACAGCTTTCTAGTCATAAGAGTCTCTGAGCTAGGCTGCGGACGGACAGACGGACGGACGGACGGACTTGGCGAAACTATAAGGGTTCCTCGTTTGACTACGGAACCCTAAAAATGGAGTAGTCAACTATGAAAGAGGATGACGGATGGATCGGTATTTTCTAAAATTATGTGTTGATTGATATTGTTGGAATATACTCAACATGTTGTTTCTTGGTACATGACGTGCGACTACAAGCAGTTCGTAGGCGTAGGCATTCGGTTTCGTTATCCAAAATATATAGGATTGACGTAAGCTGCCAGGCGGTTGCGGCGAGCGCCTACGTCAATTCGTTGCATTTCGTCAGTTTTCGAATATCGTTTACGTTAGGGTTAAGCAACTTGTCTAGCCTCACGTGAGCGGGTGACATTGAGCGTTCGAAATTTTCTCTTCGCACGCTCGAACTCGGGGCAGGCTGGTTTCTTTCAGTAAAATCCAATTGATGTAATTTCCGTTTCAAACGATAGATACGACATCGGAATGCGGAGGCATTATTTACAGGTTTTGTTCGATTTCGGTTCGGCGCAGTTTCCTAATGGATGTCTACTTTTTCGTCATGTCATTGACTTTACTTTTGTGACGCCTGCCTTCTGTTCCAAGAATTGTAATTTCAATGCAACGGCTAATATAATTCTAGATAGCGTATTTTATTCCAAATAAAACAGTAATAAAAATGTTATTATACCTTATCTAGTTTTAGAAATATTTCACTTTTTTCCGCACAAGTCGTCTTGATTTGTTAAAAAAACCCTTGATTTTTTTAGTTTCAGTCTGCCTACAAAAAAATAGTTAATCATAATGAATACTTTTACTGTAATTATTTTCGGGCCACCTTCTCCATTTTTCTTGTCTTAGAAACTGAGCATAGACCATTTTTTCGAAACATGTTTTCGTGTCGGTGACGTTATGGTCTAAGATCCGAATATGAGACGACCTTCACCGGGCTGTTTATTCGATAAAAAGTATTTTGTATTAAATTTAATATGCTAAGTAAAGTAATATATGGCGAACCGGTTGACTGAAAAATTTCAGTCCAGTACCTACATATATGACTAAAAAAAAATGAAAATGGTTTTTTTTAATTGCTATTGCTTGTTAAATAGACCAATTACATACTAATCGAAAGCATGAAGCCTATAGAATATGCAAACGTTAGGTTTACTGCAAATTATTAGTACCGAAATACCTACCTACCCAATAGTTATGACGGGAAGAAAGAGTCAACCTAACGTTTGCATATTCTATAGGCTTCATGCTTTCGATTAGAATGTAATTGGCTAAGAGACCAGTGCAAAATCAGATCGTATAGAGGATTTTATAATTTAATGATAAAGCACCGCAAAATTTTCTTACGATATGGTAGCTTTTATTTCGGACCAAGTAACAATAGTCTGGACAAAGAAACAATAGAATGAGTGACGTAGTTCGTTGAGAAAATAAACTCCCTTGACACCTGATACACTCCCACACATTTTCACAAGGTATTGTGTATTTCTTGATGACTAGACAATCCACCTCCATGAAAGACATGGAAATCGATACACATGTCGCGTCTGTTGTTCTGTTACGCTTTACTAACTCTTCTTTGTCTACAATAATAAACGGAGAGTATAAAATAATGTCACTTTAAATCAGCTCGTCCAAGCATTAGGTATTTACAAGGTAGTGTGTAATTTTCTAATTTGGTCACATCTATCGATGGAAAAGCAGCTCGGCTAGAATATAAGTTACCTAAATTTGCCTTAGGTGCCTACGAGTGGGTGAGGCAACTTAAATTTGCCGGCTGCTGCGCTGTCAAATTAAAAATGAGCTGTTTAAGATAATAAGGACACTAAGTCTAAACAAGTCCGCAATAGATATTAATACAGATTTTACGGTTTTAAGATATTATTCTTTCGGATAACAGAATGATAAAAAGACGCTGAAGAAGTCTTTACATTTTTCCAACGAAGTCTAATTAAAAGTTCAAACCTTACCAATTAAAAACAAGAACTAAAGGATTCCATGAAATATTTTTCAGTATTGCTGTTTAGAAATCCAAGTAATATAATGATTAATGAAAAATGTTCTCTTGGATCTTAATACTTACGTGTAATTCTTGACATTTTATTCCAGACGTGTGCAAATTTAATCGTTAATGTATAAAAAAATCGATGAACAATACTGTGGATAATTTATACCTACTTTTGCCTTAGTAATACTGAAAACAGAACAATACTATTAAATAGATAGATAGATGGATAGAAAAATACCCAAATGGCACTTGGCCGGTTATCGGACCCGATTCTACAGCGGCCGCTAAACTTCCTAATTTTATTTAGGTGTCGCTAAAACACTTTGCTATTCTATGAGCAGCTGTCATAATCAAATGACAGCGCTAATTTGAAGCTGACGCTTCTTATTATAGACAGTCTATTCAATTTTACATTGACATTCTGGAATAGCACTTGTTAAATCTGCCGTCTAAACTATGTCAAAAAATTAGACAATTTAGATTTAGGCTATTTAAGCGATGTGCACGTAGAATCGGGTCCATTGATTAGTTATGAAATGTTAAAAATACTGTCTTATACTTTAAAAACCGGGCAAGAGCATGTCGGACCATGCTCAGTGTAGGGTTCCGAAGCCGTTACTACAAACAAATTAGACCTGGCGACAAACTTAACTTAGCCGTTGGAAAACTGTTATCCCGATACATCGACATAGGTCGCGGTCAGTTTACCAACACCGCAAATAAGTTTTCGGTAGGTATGAACATTTAAACCCTAAAAACGGTTAAATTTACAGAGACAAATCTAGTATCAAATTGTAGCAAAAGTCATCAACGCATGTGACATACGTTTACTAAGTTTTGTATTTTTATTGTATCCCGACTTCTTATTTCTATTTTTGATTATAAATTTGTGTATATTTTTGACGATTCTAATGTAATTTCTTGTACTTTTGACATAACATGCAATGTATGTGACTTACTTTGGAAAATAAATATCATTCATTCATTCATTCATTCTAAGAAAAACCAGTCATGCCGTATTCTTGACAACCGTAAAATCGAAGTTTGAAAGCTTGACTTCTTTAATATTCATCTATTTAAAATCATACGTTTGTATTTTTTTTAGTACATCCTGTATATATCGTTATGGTTTGTTCACGTTCGTGCTTCTGTTTCTATTGAAATTTAGTATAGAACTGAGGCATACGAGCACACAGGCCACTTAAGGCCCTAGCGAACACGTATTACGCTAACTAGCGTTTCTATTCGTTTCGTTTTTTAACCAATTGCGTCACTGGTAGATCACGTGAATTCGTATCACGTCATCTACCAGTGACGCGATTGGTTTAAAAACGAAACGAATAGAAACTAGGTATTTAGCGTAATGCATCTTGTCAAGGGCCTCTGATAGTCAGTGAGAGTTTTGAAGTCTCAATATTACAATCCTACCCTTGCCATCCCTGAGGACTAAGATGGAATGCCTCATTCGTATGTTGCATTTTAGGGAATATTCGGGTTGGGCTCAGAATTTAGCCACTTTTTTGTCACTCAGAACTCAGCGTGTCCTTGTAAGTATTTCAAAATGCAGAACATTTTATTTGATTTAGCGTACTCTGATTCTTTAGTACAGTGTGAAGTCTTTTCTCTACGTCGGTGGCACTTCTAGGAACTGGTTCTACACTCTGGCATTATTCAAATGTCCTGCCATTAAACAAAAATAACAATAGGCCATTTGTTTTTCTTAGTCTGTGTCAAAACCGGCAAGTGCTCACGGGCCGTCACAAATTCTGAAACAGTGTTTTATGTGATTTCAACATAAGTTTGTGATTTTTAACTTTGATTAGTGTTGGATATTATAGATTTAACTGCGAGGAATTTCTGGAATATGGTAATAACCCATAATATCCCTTTCAACAGCATTTAACAAAACCGGGCAAAAGCATCTCGGACCATGCTCAGTGTAGGGTTCCGAAGCCGTTACTTTTACGTTTACCAACACCGCATATAAGTTTTCGGTAGGTATAAACATTTAAACCATTTGTAACTCGAGCAAGAACCAATGAAGTTTACTTATAGTCTGTGTCAATTGAAATTGCCAAAGATGTAAACAAATTAGTACTGTTTGACACATAACCTCAAATATTCATTCATCAAGTGGATAAATCATTGCTAAGACCACACTTGATCTTTAAAAGCATGTGATTATCGAGTAGTAATGGTAAATTGGTTCGTTTGGTTGTGTTTACATCTTTGCCAATTTTAATTGACACAGACTATAGTCGTGATAGTTTTCCTATTAAATTCATTTAAGATATTTTCCAGATTTTGTAGTTTTGGCTGTAGGGCGGGGGGGACCACAATTGACTCTAACAAATATTAGCGCTTTAAAGCTTAATATTTCATAAACGGATACCTTAATAGAAAAATTGTTTTTAAAAGACCTATCCAACGACAAACCCGGAATATTTTTAAAATACCTATCCAACGACACCCCACACTACGGGGTAGACGAGAAAAAAAAACCCTACGCAAGTGTAGGGGAGGTACAATAAAAAAAAAAACAAGATTTTATTTTACCACTTTGTTGGCGTGACTAATATGTATATTCATACCAAATTACAGCTTTCTAGTACTAAGAGTCTCTGAGCTAGGCTGCGGACGGACGGACGGACGGACTTGGCGAAACTATAGGGGTTCCTAGTTTGACTACGGAACCCTAAAAAGCACGTAGGTATACCTACTTACTCATAGAGTTCACTATTACACCTATGAAATAGTGAAAACCTTTTAACAGAAACTTTATTTTGAGTGCGGACAGCCGTGTATGTCGTTGATAGGTTGTCAGGTGCCGTTGACCGTGCCGATCCGCTTTCGAGCGGAAAACTGAAAATTAAACCGATGTCAGCCATTCGGTAAAACGATAAACGAATAAACTCCTTGGCATTTGTTTTGAACGTTAGCATTCATGTAGGTACACAAAATTGACACAGCAAATGATAGCAGGTACTAAGTAGCTGCACACTTTAACGCCTTTGACAGATTATTACAGCAGTTTAAACAAGATGTTAATGTGACAAAGTACTAAGGTGCGTAGTTACTTGTAAGGCCGGCCGTAAGGTGCAGTACCCCTCAAAACGACGATTGGGTTTGCACTTCTCTCTTATACTCTGTCTCTGTTATTGCATCTCTTACGGTGTTATATTTTTTATGCATTATAATTAAGCAATGTAAATTACCTCATATTTCGTAAAATTTAAATTAACATTGCTTCCAATTGCTTGTAAAGATATTCGTATTATGTCTCTCTTCACAACTCAGCAAATACCAAAAGGAGCTGAATTAAGAATAATTCTAAAAGCAAAAGTTTCCCCGCGTCTCCACGGTCCGCGGAAAACTTGGGGAAATGTGATCTCAAAGCGCATTTGCAAACTTGAAAACTAAACACAAATTCCTTCTGGAATATGTACTCCGTTTACTTCCTTCATTAGCGTGAACAATAAAAGCGATGTTCTCTTTAAATTAATTAAACGGCCATTTAATTTTTCCAATTAGGTACCAGGACACCAGGAGTCGACAGGAGCTCTGTTTATTCTAAACAATTAATCGTTGTTCGGCGACAAGCGGTATAAAATAGACTCAGTCACGTCACGTGAAGGTCGGAAGCGGCTTGCTTCTAATTGGTAGAAGGAAAGACTTCATTACGTCTCCGGGTTAAAGGTCCATTTAGTTAGAGCCGCCGCGTCCCTTGTTATGATAAAGGGTATGGTCGCCAGCGGGGGTGCGCGAAGGCTCGAAGCAGGTCTCGGTACGTTGGACGAGGGATGAAGTAATCAGTGAAGGAATTACTCTGGAGGGAACACTTGTATTATGGCAGCATTTTTCGTAATATGCTTTTTGAAGCGGCTCGTAGTTGGCAACTAGATCTTGTTATCAAGGTTTCGTTTCACGACGTGGCATAAAGTGATATTGGGTTTTTAGGGCAATTTTAGTTCTTTTATAAGGCTGGGAAGTAAAGACGGCTGTTACGGCTAATTTATGATTATGACGCATAGACTTGTAGAAGATACCAAAATTTTAAATTATTTATTTCATAAATATTTTTTACTTTTACTTCGACTGTTTCGCGTAGAAGTTGTATATCGCTATTCCTTCGAGAACTGCGAATTTCCCGGGATACTTAATGAGTAGGTACCTTTTGTCGTCCTCCGGGCTTTAATCTATCTCTGTGGTCACAAACAAACAAACAAGCACGCTCTCACAATTACAATATTTGTAAGGATGTCAATAAAAACAGCATAGTAGGTACGTTTAAAATAACCAACTAGCGG
This sequence comes from Acleris literana, assembly GCA_946894065.1. NCBI lineage: Eukaryota > Metazoa > Arthropoda > Insecta > Lepidoptera > Tortricidae > Acleris > Acleris literana. The sequence continues at coordinate 25,072,321 of OX335669.1, forward strand.
TTTATCGGACATTAATGCAACCAAATTACAATACTTGTTGGTAGGTACAGTCAACGACGTTAATCGTTATGCCACTATAGACCCCTGTCGCATACCGTTAATCATTCATTTAAGCGTAATTTCTGCCATGTGGTTTGACGCTGTCATTATGACAGGGTTCCATAGTGGCATAACAATTAAAGTTATCGACCGTACAGTCCACTCTGGCAAAGTAACGTACGTACTAAATAAAATGTTAATAATAGACTAGTCACGATTTTATTTATTAACAACGTCACTTTGTTCAGTCTAGTAACTCTTATTAACTTTAGTACGAGTAACTTCTATTTTATCTGTGACTCAGTCCCTTTTATGAAAATGGTTACCGCCGCCTGTAGGCATTAGCAACACTGGGGCGCTGCCTACTAGCAAACGTCGTTGAAATGCACGTTGCGCAAGCACTTCTTTGCTAATGAACAGTAGGTATTAAGACTCTGCATAATGTTGTTTTAGTAGTTAGGTATGTATTTATTTATGTTATTGTTCTATTTATTCTTGAATAAATAAATTGAATTGTATTTTATTAGATATTTTCTTATCGTTGTATAGTCATAGTCTACCGATATTCTATCATTTACGTTTAGCATGTTTCTTTAAATTACTCACCAACATTGGACTTGATTCTGTTCGGCAAGTCGGTTGACTGGTAGAGAATACCTTAAGGTATTAATTCCGCGATTTGTACTTTTCTTTAATCCCCGTTTTAAAAAAAACTCAGCAGAGATTCATTCCAAATCAATATATACTGATTATACTTATCCGGGTATAGGTTGTATTGTGTTATCTAATGTTATGTCCTTTCCAATACCTTAACCATAAATATTTACCAAATTTTTCAATTAAATACAATCCAAACCTTTTAAAAACAGCTATTAAAAACGCGTAAAATCCAGTCAATAAAGACCTCTTTACCTCCCTAGGGCAGGAAATAATGAAATACTCACACGGTTTACGATCGCGCGTGATTGTATTCGCTAAACGCGCCAAATTGCCTTTCTTTATAGCCCGGGGCTTTCCAGGGGTTTTGGCATATGTATGTTCGGCTTTTGTATCGGTTAGTGGAATGGGATGGGTTTTAGACATTGCTTTATGTTTGAAAGGTAAGACGATGCCTGCAGCTTCGTTCAGGTATATCTTGTTGACGATATTTCTTTTATTTCTTTAAGTTGGGTTCCAAATTATGGAAAATGATTTAATAGAGCGCCTTTTGTTACTACATAAGCCATATTATAACTGCCACACTGAACCGACCTGTCAAAACCTGCCAAGCACCAGTCAAAAGCACGGAGTTGTCGCAGTCATATAGCCCTGTACAAAATATCACATCGATCAAGTGAGGCGTTTATCTGTGGAGATGGGATAAACAAACACACACAATTATAATTTATAATAATTACTAAGGATAAAGATAGTACCCAGTAGTAGGTAGTAGTAGTTATAAATGCTAGGTTATGTATTATCATTGCCATCCTACGAATATTATAAATGCGAAAGTTTGTGTGTGTGTTAGTTTGTTACTCTTTCACGCTGCAACGGCTTAACAAAATTAGATGAAATTTGGAATGGAGTTTGCTTATACCCTGGATTAACACATAGACTATTTTAAGTCCCAGAAAGGAATAACGATAATCGAAATGTACGCGGACGAAGTCGCGGGCTAAAGCTAGTACTTAAGTATATGTTAAAAAAAACCAGTAAGACTCTCGCACCGAGGGTTCCGTATTTAAGATAATGTGGTTGGAAAACGCAAAAGAAAATAATTCTTCTTGTTATTAACTTTATTTTCTGTGCAATAACTTCTCTACAGATCAGTTTTTTGATGACATAATATTGCATTGTCATAGTTTACATATGTGGTCCAAATTTTAGCCCATTCCATTAACGGGAACTTGGTTCAAAATAGTCTTAAAAATTCTGGAGAGGTCAACTTATATTGGTACAGTCAAGGACTTTAATTGCTATGCCACTATGGAACCCTGTCATAATGACAGCGTCAAACCAAATGACAGAAATTACGCTTAAATGAATGATTAACGTTATGCGACAGGGTTCCATAGTGGCATAACAATTAAAGTCCTTGACTAATATACTACCTACGAGATACATACGAACAGCACGGCTAGCACAAGTTGCCCGCGACTTGTTTATCGCTCGGATCTCCCTTTCTATCTAGTCAGTAACGTTAGAGACGCACTGAGCGACAAGCGAGAAAATACAACTTGTGCTACCCGTGCAGGGGCTCTATTCAAGGCGGTAAAAACTATATCGCTTTTGACCTGTTATCGTATGGCCAACGTTTTGATAGCTCTTATTTACTTGACAGTAATGGCAGCTGACGTCAAAACTATACCATAAGGTCAACTACGATATCGTTTTTACCGTCTAGAATACCGGCCCAGTGCGAGTTTAATAAAATCTTGTAAAAAGTCAACGTTTCCATCTTGAATTTGAATCTATGAATTTCCCTTTCTTCAGAAATAGAATGTTGCCGACTTTCAAACTTTAAATGTGGGAAGTTGTGTAAATTCTCGAAAAATTATCAATGCTTCCCGGATCGTGCTTCAAAAAGTTTTGGGTACACTTTTGAGTTTCTGTAAATGTTCTGACCAATTAACTTGTACTTGGGATTTGACGCGATAACAGCTGCGGAACTAAATAGTGGCAAGTTACAAAACGCTTTGTTGTGTAAGTATAACGTGAAGTACCGTGTCAATATAACGCCTTTGATAGATTAGTGCACCAGTTCAAATATCTAAAAGTATGCAGCTTATAAGGTCGACCGTATGTGCAGCTTTATTGCAAGATAAAAGACGATTGAATATGCTTTAAATATCTGGGACAATCTCACACAAATGGACTTAGTAGCTCTACGCTTGTATTATGGGTACAAGACAACGGTATAAATACTTAGCTAGAGAAATAAATACTTAAATGCATATCAAACAAATATTTGCCCATATCGAGAATTGCGCAGGGTTTGCTACAAGGATCGGTTCGTAACGCCGCTTGCATCCGTCAGTTTCCCGCTACCTCAGCGACATCGTCGGTGCACCTTATTGGAGTATTACCCTCGCTGCAACTTTCGGTACGTGGACGCCACTCTAGAACTATTCGGCCATCCCAGACTCACCATACCCCTATGGACAGGGGCTATGGTGGGTCCGCTCCGGACTCCATCGACCATCCTGTTCTGCGACCAATATGCCCGCCCACTGCCACTGCCACTTAGAAATTCGAGTGTACGTAGGCTAATTTTAATTCCCGAATATTTTAGAAAAACTTTAAACAAGTTCACTATAAATTATACTCCGTTACCAACGAAGGTAATTGCGGACGTGACGCGGCATACTGCGTGGCCATGAATAAATTCACTATAATTTTAAATACATCTACAGCAATGGATGTTTGCTCGATAAAGTTACCATTTTGCGTGGAAATGACTCGATGTGGCATCATAGTAATAGTCATACAGGGCGTCCCAAGACTATGGGACATGAAGGGAAAGTACCTTAAATATCGTAGATAGGATATTTTACTGAAAGAAGACTTTATGTTATTTTTAAAAGTGAGTAATACTGCATTCAAAGATATTCTAAAAATTATTTGCTTCGTCTGGGAATCGAACCGACCTAAATGTGAAAAAAAAACACCCGTGTTTTTATGATGCCAATCGAAAGAATGAACAAAAAATAATAATTCTTCTTAAGGAACATAGTATCTTAAAAGAAAGGAACAACGTGGAATTAATCATTTTAATCAAATTAAAAACATACATGAAACTGCCGAAGTCAGTTGAGTATTTTTTGTAAATTAAATATTTTTTTGTAAATTAATTAATTAAATGCTCGAAATGTGATCCCTCTTATCTTATGCAAATCGCCAATCTTTTAACACCGTTAGATTACTTCTTTTGGAGATACGTGAAAGATTTGCTATACAAAAAGCAATACGACAACGTGGGCGAATTACAAACAGAATTGAGCCATATCATATCGAGTATTCACCATAATATGATAAGAAAATCAACAGGCAGCGGACTTATTAAAAGATTGGCGATTTGCATAAGACAAGAGGGATCACATTTTGAGTATTTAATTAATTAATTTGCAAAAAATATTTAATTTATAAAAAATACCTAACTGACTTCGGTAGTTTCATGTATGTTTTTAATTTGTTTAAAATGATTAATTTCACGTTGTTCCTTTGTTTTAGGATACTATGTTACTTAAGAAGAATTATTATTTTTTGTTCATTCTTTCGATTGGCATCATAAAAACACGGGTGATTTTTTTTCACATTTAAGTCGGTTCGATTCCCAGACGAAGCAAATAATTTTTAGAATATCTTTGAATGCAGTATTACTCACTTTTAAAATTAACATAAAGTCTTCTTTCAGTAAAATATCCTATCTACGATATTTAAGGTACTTTCCCTTCATGTCCCATAGTCTTGGGACGCCCTGTATTTCATTTATTGCTTTATGTAAATTTCATTCATCTTGATCCAGCCTTTTTGATCTCCATATGAACATACACATATGGATACTCGTAATAATAAGCAATATCATACAAGCTATATAAAGACGAAAATAATAATAATATTATTATGTATAACTTAGAGCCAAAGCAATATCGTTGCTTAATACAAGTACACGTAAATATATTATAAACGGAATGAGCTGAGAATCCACAAAGTTGTTTGTTTAGTTGAGCAACATGGCTAAATTAATAAGAAACGAATTAAATAAGGATTCCGTAGGTAGGACCTACGATCGAGGGTGTTAAATGTTTTCAACTGTATCTGAGCTATGTAATTTGGAACAATAAATATTTTTATTATTATTATTATTTTAGATATTTATTTAATTTTCTGTACATTAGGTTTTTTATACCAAATATTCAAATATAAAAGTAAAATAACAATACTAATACAAAAAAATAGACATTATAAAAAACCTACCCTACGAGTGCCGCCGGCAGCGGGGCAGGGCTCAAGCTATTATTATTATTATTATTAACAGAATGACGTCATAAGTCTTATGACGTCAGTCAATTTGCCGTTTTTAAATAGACTTATGTATAAGTCATGCACCGTTGGGATAATAAATAGACCCTCTATTCTATTTGGTAACATCATACCTACTTCCTTTGCCATGTTTTTTTATGGCTTTTACTTCTTTTTTGGCAAGGTGTATTATTGACGTGTTATTATCGTATTGTTTTTCACTCGGCCGCCTTTACTGTCAAGTAAATAAGAGCTATCGTAATGTTTGCAATACGATGACATGCTAAATAACAGGAAATATGGTTTAACCGGGTTAGATAGAGGCCCTGGGCATATTTACGAGTTCCTCATACAAATAATCATTCTAAATCAAAAATCTAAAGAAAAAAAAACATAATACAATTATGACGAAGTTGATAGCTTTTGTATTCCATCAAATTTTGACCGTAATAATATGGTCAAGTCAATATGATAATTAGTAATCCTTATTTAAATTGTATTTTTTACACCTACAATTTTTATCCGTGTAACATACAATTGTGCACGACGCTGCATGGCAAATTTAGGAGGGTGTTAATATATTTACGACGGAACCCAACAAGAACCGTTCATCCAAACGTTCTAACAAGGAAAACTGATATATAAGCCGTGCGATACGTGGCGGGTTAGTGCGACGTTTTATCTCCCAATGAGAGATTACAATCCAATTTGGTGCGTAAATAGATTAGCTTTTGTACTTGGAGTTTGTTTGCTTCGTTGTGTTTTGCTGGGATATAAATGTAGGTGTTCCCTGAGGGAAGGATGAGTGTTCGAAGGAACTGTTTCTAGTGGTCACCTTTGTCAACTTCCTATCATCGTACCTCGCGTCATCGCCATCGGCTGGTTGGCTATCATCGGAGGGGGTAAAACGTTGTAAGGTCTGTTTATCCTTGCTTGTCTTATATAGTAAACGACTTTCTAACCTCAAAATGAACCTTTTTTTGCTAAAAAAGCTTTTTTATCGTAAATAAAGTAAACTAAATAAACATTATGGACATCACTTGGCTAATGTATTGTCTGTGATTGTTTTATTTGGTTTAAACTAGCTGTTTTAGCCAAAAAAGTTAATTTTGAGGTTAGAAAGTTGTTTACTATACATATAAGACAAAGAAAGAATGAACAGACCTTAGGTTCTATACCGTTGTATCTACTGAGTAATATCATAAATGCGAATGTTTTTTCTTCACGCTGCAAGGGCTGGATGGTTTTGGATGAATTTTGAACTGTAACGTAGTTTTAAAATTACAAATGCATATTTTGCATGCCTTGCAGAGGAGTCCCATTAAAGTGGCATGCACGACTAACATTGAAGAGACGTGTTAGAGCGTCCGCGTCAGAACGTTCACCTAACTCGCAAAGTTATGCAACTTTTCCGAGTTTACGACTGTTACCATAGTTACACATGTATTACGTTAGTCAATACTTGAATCCACCAGATTTATAGCCGTCGCCGTCATTTAGGTTCTAAATAAGGTGTACCTATTCATTCTCTAAAAGTACATTTTTAACCTTGGTGGGTGTCCCTTTTTAAGTAAATAAATACCAGTGCTAAGGGATCACCGCTCTTCCCTATGCGTTTATCTTATATTATGTTCATTGGTAAGTTGCAGGGGTGATTAAATTACTTATTCTAATGTACAGGTTTCAAGTTGGTGAGAATACAAAATACAAAAATAATAGGATTACAAAAAGCAAGAGAAATGAGAGAGAGTTTATTGTATGTGTGTGTGAGTGTTTGTGAGTATGTGAACATGTGTGTATGAGTGAGTGTGTGAAACACCGGTTGATTTAGATTTGATTATTCAATTTAATGTTACAGTATAAATTACATACATTGTGCTAACATTGAAAAAGTCAGAAATATAAATAAACCAAAGAACAATATTACTTTAATAAATATCACCTAACATCATTTGATTTACAAATTAATTAATTTATAAATAATATTATAGTGTTCCAAGTAACGAACAAAAATGATCAGGGGGGTTATTATGACATAGCTATGCAGTTCAGTTTACGCTGAGAGAAAAGTACGGAGCTATATAACTGATATAGCTCTGTCCTTTACGCTCGCCGTAAAATGAACTGCATAGCTATGTCATAATAACCCCCAGGTCATCTGCCAAGCACCCTCAAGTGTATGGCGGAGTTGGCCGTGAGACGGCAGACTGTCCGACTAAGACCTCTCGGCAGCTGCAGTTCCATGAAAACATTAGCTGTAAACCTTAAGAAACTAAAAGTCTGTGATGTAACACGTTAACATGAAAGGCCAATATTGGCCGACGAACTGTTAGTGTGTGGGACCCTTAAGAGAGACATGTTATTATCACACTTCTTTAATAACTTCTTTATATCTCTGACATAATGTTTACGATGTCCACCGAAATTAGGCCACCGCGATGAGGTATTTTACGTGGGACTTAGTATTGGTAATAAAAATGGACGTGCGTACTGCTTTCGTGTTTCATCGCTGTTTTATAACTGTGCCGGCACTAAAGAAGAAATGCTCGTTACGAGAAAACCGTTTAAGTTTACTAACCTCGTAATGATTAAATGCATATAGGTCTGTCTAATGGCGGGTTCCAATGTTCGATATGTGTTATCTTCTCGTAATTGAGGATAAACAAATAAGTAAATGGACAATCTTAGATAAATTGACCAAGTCCCATGGGTACTAAGCTCTTGGCTTGTACTATGGATACTAGATAAGATAACGATAAAACATACATAAACAGATACTCGCTCTGATCAGTTGATCACACAAACATTTGCCCATGCTGGGAGTCAACCCTGGGACCGCTAGCTTCGTAAGCAGGGTCACTACAAACTATAGGCTGACCGCGTCGGAAACATCTAACTGTCTAATAAGAATGTGGGAACATTCATTTTATTTTGGAACTCGTAACATCTTTCGAGGGAATATCGACAATCGAAACCTACACGACCGAAGTCACGGTCCGGCCAAAAATTTGATTACAATTGAAAAACTTATTTTCTTTTTCTGACTTGAAATTTGGAACGCGTTTATTACGTTAAAATTTTTGATATATTTCCCGCGTAAGTATATTACATATTTTTGTTGGGATTATTATTAAATTAAAATATGGAATGAGGTGTTAAAGAAAACAGGACTGCAGTGATTGCATTGCATAAAAAGGGTATGGAGCCGACTGTCATTTTCAAGCAGGGCTTGAAATACCGGTATTTTTGAGAACCGGTACTGTGACCTTGAAGTGAAACCTGTACCAGTCTAGGTACCGGTACCGTGGGTACCGGTACCACGCTAGGTACCGGTACTCATGGTACCGGTATTGTGTAAGAAATACAGGTATTTTACCGGTACTATAACGGTACCAATAAGGCTCGAATACCGGTAAAAATACAGTAATAGTGGGTAAGTCCTATAAGTGCGAGGAAGGGATAAAAAAGACAGAGAATAGTATAGGTATGGTACCTGTGTTGCAAGCGGCAAGTGGCCTGCGGTGGCCCGTTTCACGAAGCTACAAGTTACAAATTACAAGCGGAAGTCTCTTTATAGCAAAAGGTGTTAGAAAGAGACTTCCGCTGATGAAACGGGCCTCTGGTCGGTTAGGATTCAGGTTACTTTTATTTGTCGATAGTCGACGGCTTGACGAACGCTAACATAATATTATATCGATTAAAATTTTGACATTTGGTTTACAAATTTTTAGGTATTGCAGGTTTTTTCAATGGACGGTGACGAAGTGTAATTACACATTTTAGTTTACTACCTACTCCTTCAGTCATATATTATCATAATTTGTTAAGTAGGTTAGGGAGCGTAACCACTGAAAAAAGACTAATATGTATGATGATGATGGTGATGACGGTGATGATGATGATGGTGATGATGATGGTGGTCACCATCACCACCACCATCATCATCATCATCATCATCATCATCATCATCATCATCACCACCACCATCATCATCATCATCATCATCATCATCATCATCATCATCATCATCATCATCATCATCATCATCATCATCATCATCATACATATATCATCATCATATTACAAGAGATAACTATGTTTTTTGTACTTTTCTTCAAAAAGTATTTTTTTAGTGCTTTGGTACACCCGTACCTTTTGGATTCAGGTTAATTTTGACGCGGCACTGCCAAGATCGAAGGACTAATGACACGATTCAAAATTGTTCAAAAGCCGCAAGCAAAAGGCGCCGCCCGGCAACAACACCGCGTTCGGTTTAGGTACATGGTGACAAGTCGACAACCAAAGCAACGGCGCGGGCCGCGCGGCGCGTGAGCGTGACCTTTGTTGCTCAAAACGGCAACGTCGCTGGAACCTTTATTAGGAACCGGTATTTTAAGGTACAAATACCAGTATTCGTATTTACCTGTTCTTTGGATTACCGGTATTTATATTTACCGGTTCTCTGGAACCTAAATGAAAAATACCTTTAAATACCGGTAAAGTACCGGTATTTTTGGAACCGGTTCCAAGCCCTGTTTTCAAGACACTTCAAAAGCTTGGTATCTGCCGCATGTTCGTGTGTAACACGAGGTAACACGTCAAAAGCATTTTGTTTTACCGTGGTATATGTATAGAGGCGCCCTAGGATTGTACGAGTAGAATGTATATCATTGTCTAGTGGTAACCTATCGCAACCTCGAATTTTTTTTGACCGAATTTGATTTGACCGAAATCGTTCCGTTTTTTAACGTTTCTCCGATGGCACGATTCGTTTTTTTTTTTTACCTCTTGACATTAAGGAAACATATCTTTTTTTTTTCAAAGCCTATTTTTCATTCCACTAGTTACCAGCTACAATTAGCCTAGGGATCGTTTCGTATTTTGTTTCTTAACCCATTTTTCACTTGATCAATGCTAAATATAGTTTTCGCTACGCTACGTCAAATATTCATATCAGGCAAGCAAATCTTGCTTGTAATTTGGTACTATCCAGAAAATGCACCGAGCAAGACGAATTAGGGCAGAACCGATACGGATAGGTTAGGTTAGAAGGCCAAGGTCTTCGAGGTTTTTTTTCTGTCCAAAAAATCTTGCTTGTAATTTATCCAGAAAATGCAACGATCAAGACGAATCAGGGTAAAACCGAATCGGACAGGTTAGCATAGTCGATTTAAAAATAGGTAAACTATTAATACACCGAGCCGTTACATTGGGCAAATGATACTAAGATAAAATCAGAAATGGGAAATAGATAAATTGACAAAGTACCATTACATTGGACAACTGTTTGTACGCCGAAACCAGTATTACGGAATAGATAATTTGTCAAATCGGTAAAAATCCTAAACAATTAATTTCGTTCGGGCAAACGTAAAAAATCCCAAACCATAGTAGTCGAATAATATTTATGGAACCAAATTCGGTCAAACATTTTTCGGAGTTCAGATAGGTAACCTTGTCTAGTACCCAAAGCATAAACTTAGAGCTTAGATTTTAAGACTACTTCAATTTGTTTGAGATGTGTAGACACTATCTTTAACGCGATCCGTGATGTAAAACAATGGACCCGATTCTACAGTGGCCTCTAAACTTCCTAAATTTATTTAGGTGTCGCTAAAACACTTTGCTATTCTACGAGCAGCTGTCATAATCAAATGACAAGCGCTAATTTGAATCTGACGCTACTTATTTTAGGCGGTCCATTCAATATTGTATTGACATTCTGGAATAGCACTTGTTAAATCTGCCGTCTAAACTATGTCTAAAAATTAGACAATATAGTTTTAGGCTATTTAAGCGATGTGCACGTAGAATCGGGCCCAATGGTTCCAGATTGATTGCGTATAAAGTCGATTGACAGATGTAGCAATCCTTTGATGAATTTTAGCATCATTCACCTTTAAGTGTAACATTACACATTGTTTTAAAATTAAACTAAGTGGTCTTGTCTGTCTTTATTCCTTAAAACGTTATTGGATGATTATTAAACTGTCAAATCTTTTATAACGCTGTTTATCAAATTAAACCACGATCTTTATCAAATAGACGACGCGCTGGCCTAGTTGGTACTAGTGACCCTGCCTACGAAGCTAGCGGTCGTGGGTTTAAATCCCGTTAAGGGCAGATATTTGTGTGGTGAGCGCGAATATTTGTTTCTGAGTCATGGATGTTTTCTATGTATTTAAGTATATATTTCTCTATATAAGTATTTATATCGTTGTCTAGTACCCATAGTACAAGCTTACAGCTTAGTTTGGGACGAGGTCAATTGGTGTGACATTGTCCCCTGATATTTATTCTTTATTTATTTAAAACACTGGTTGAGCGGTCACCCGATTTCCAGTGTAATCGATTAGCTCAAGTTTTAATGTAATTTGGCTTTATGAGTTTCGGAATCCGTAACAATATCATAAACAATAACATTAGGAGGAATAAACTCTTGCCCTTGGAGGACGAAGATTTTGTCGACGATGAAGCGAGCTCACCCAGAAGATGCCTATTCCCCTACCTTTAAATACAGCATATTGGACATTATAAAAATTAAAAACTCATATGCTATTTGGGAACAAAAGGGACCCTTTCAAACCCCTGTAAAACCGTTTTATCAGAACAGATTTAAAAAATAAATACATTTATAAACCAGGTTCATCTTCCATTTTATAGCTCATTTCTTCTTTGATGCAGTTTGCATAATAATATACGAGTATTAAAAGACAATCTCAAGCAAAAAAGTAATAGTAGTATTTAGATAAACGGCCGCACTCAGTCTTTTAATGAAGGAATGATTTAATTGTTTCTAAAATAACTCGCTAACGAGTACAGCGGAATATTCCCCGTTTGAATGTGACGCCTTCTTACAAAGCTGATATCTCTTTATCAGTCCAACCTATTTACATTTACATCTAGCTAGAATAATCGTATGAAGGCATATCTTATTCTATCAGGTTCGCGATGTACTGAATAAGGGCTAAATCAAAAGCATCCCAAACCAACGTACGTGCATGAAGAGATTGATGAATGTAGGGGAAGTGACAGTTGTGTGTTTGGGCCGGTGCACCTGGCGTTCCACATAGTCTCTGCCTACCCCATTGGGAGACAGGCGTAAAGGTATGTATGTATGTATGTTTGTATGTAAGCATATTCCTCTCCACTGCGTTTGTTTTTTAAATGCTCTCTATTGCATATAAAATAGAAAGTACTATGAACAAAATCCCATACACCTAACTCTATATAAGGTGGGCGTAGCGTTGGGTGGCGGCGGGCGGCGGTTCACTGTGCGTGAAGTTATCTTAATACTCCCAGTAAAAATCTTTTTTAAAATACTTATAAAGTTTGTATCATTTCCTCGCATTGTTAGAGATAAGCATTATATATGCCTCAGCGGAAACGGGATTGCCTGACTCGGATTTTAGCAGGCTTAAGACTCGACCAGCTACCCACGTAACGCAAAACACCATTATGAAAAACATACAACAGCACGAACTGACGCGCAAAGCATTATACGCAAATCCTATATCAGCTGTATTTACTTTTCTACAGCAATTTCCCCAAATTATACAGCATTGAGCTTTATAAAGGCTGCTTAGTAGCATTACAATGATTACACAAAGTTATTATTGAAGTCGGTAAAGAACAAATCACTAGACTTAGGGCATTTATTGCGACCATAGTACAGCCAATATACACCTTATTAATGTACAATCTCTAAATGAAAACGTATTGAAATGCGAATTGTTTTATTTCCTTTGTAGAAAAGAATTTCTTAACTTAAAAAAAGTTATATTAATTTGGTGCAGTGCATGAGCAGTGAATAGTTTGTAACTGTAAAAAAAAAATATGTAATGATAAGTAAACTTTATTTTCTGTTAATGGGTGAAAGTCAGCTGCGGATGTCAGTTTACTGTGAAAACATGTTACGTTTTGTGGTAATATTTCCACGCACCCTCGTGATAGTGCTTTTTATCATAAAAAATACAGAAAATTATAATCGACTCTCAATATGTTTTGTTAAATTATAAGCTCTTAGCTTAGTTTTAACAAATAAAATGGCTTATATAGGCACCGAGCATAAAATAAAATTATATTAAGTGCTCTTTTAATCAGATTTTAGTCACTTTTAATCACTTTAATTGTTTCCGTAAGAAGAGGAAACAGAAAGCAAATGCCGTCAAATAATATAAATGCTTTATGCATTCAGCGAAAGTATAATAATACTGTTAATCTTACTATCGCTAAACAAAATACTTTGAGCCTGTTTAGCAAAGTATAAGACACTCAAACATAGTATTCAGGTATATTGCAACACTTCATAAGTACAGTATAATGTGTGCTGCCATTATTGGACCACTTTGAGTAGGTATTCAAATGAGAAAAAAAACGTGAATATTCTTGTTTCAGTTTTCTTATACTTTTACTTGTTTCCAATCTTTTTTATCCATGGTGACAAAATAACACGCACGCACACAACAAATTTACTGAAATAACCACTCGCAAAATTGAATTACGATGTAATTATTACTTGTAACATTAAAAACACATTTTTTATATCAAAATACGACTAAAAGCTTTATTGAAGAAACAGATTATGAAGATAACAGATTTAAGATTTTATTAATTGTTTAGTTAATGTTACTATAGGACTAGCATTAAATGAACAGAAGCACAGATCGTAGGAAAGTTTTTAATCTTGAAAATATGCTAATACAGCTCAATGCAGGATAAAATATTTCGAAAATGCTTATTTAATGTATTGGACTCTTCAAATTACTATTATAAGACTATAACTTTTGTGTAAGTGTAAAAGCCGCTGTATATTATACATACCTAATGTTTATTAGGAGTTTAATCTTTATTTAAGAGTGTATAGTATAGCTTTAAGCATTTTGCCACGAACCAAATGCTATTAAAAACCATTTTATCTTTGCCGATGCCAATTAAAAGTGTTATTCTAAAGTCCGAATAACACATACCGACATAAATCCGTATCCACTTTGGTTAATATACAGGTTACGTGTTACTTGGGTACCAACCTCGTCAGACAATCCCCTACTTTCCGGGCCTAGGCAATAATGTACTATTTTGCCTCGCGCGCCCCTTGGACAGCTAATATATTGCGATTCATTATAAATAGAGTGACTTAAATAGAAGCATGTCTTTAATTTAAGTAAGTAGGTAATTAACGAGCACGCTATTTAACTGAAACACGATTTTACTAATTTAACTGATTTAAAAATAACATTTTCAACTAATTAAGACTTAATAACGCATTAACAAATCCAATTAGCATTAATATTCTGCTGCCGAAAAGTATTAATACTTGAAAAGTACAAATCTTAAAAAGTAAAAAACGTAACTCAAGTTACATGTCAATAACATTTTAAGTCTTCTCGCATGATATTAAAGTTTACATTACACAAAGTCTTACAGCGTCTTATTACGTTCGTTCACGTGAGCATGTGTAACAAGGCCAGCATTATTACAAGTTTAAGGCTTATGTGTCATATAAGGGTAAAAATATAGTAAGGACAAGTACTGCAGGACTCATTAAATGTATGTACCTACCTAATATTACTTGGAAGATTATAAGTTTAATTTATATTATATTTATGTTAAAGATTATAATGTTTAATATATATTTATGTTAAAGATTATAATTATAAGTATTCGTTGTTTTTTAATTCCTAAGAACTACATAGTAATACAAATGATCCTAAATAAAGCATTGTAAATTTACAGCGTTAAATTATCTATACCATCATGATTAAATCCGCTTTATGTAAAAAAAACCCTGTTACAATCCGTCGATCCGTTTGGGAGCTACGATTCCACAGACAGAACCACAGATACACAGACACACATAAACAGATACACAAATACTAAAATACATACTTACGGTAAACTTATTACAACCTCTCTTTGTCGGTGGTTAAAAATTGGTTAAGCCGTATATACACCTACTCGTAAAATCGTAACTAAAGTAATGCAATTGCCCTAACATTATTTGGTAGAATATTGTTTGACCTGACGCTGACATATACTAATAAACAAAAAGCATAATATTTAATAGCCCTAATACAGTTTAGCAAAATGTCATTCATTGACCTAACCTATCCTGACCTAATGATTTTGAAGGAGGAGTACTTGTCAGCAAGTCGACAAAGCCCAATATGCTAAGGCTTCTACTTTCCGCTCTGAGGGATACAAGGTAACTAACGAACCTACCTGTGTAATATTAGGGCCATTTTAGGGGTTTTCTAATGCGGAGAGGGCTTAGCCAATAATGTGTGTTACGCCAAATATTACGTAAGGGAATCGTGCACTGGGATATGACTTTAGGACCAACGATATTATGGATCACGAATGACACCCCAAAATCACATTGGCATATACATAATAATACTAGTAGAGAACCAATAATGCGTTCCAACGCTGTCCTTTCAAGCCGGTAAGCTATCGAACATTCCGGAATAATGGAGTTTCCCGCTAATTGATAAATTCATCAATTTATTCGCAGTCCATTATTGAGCTTAACGTGCTAATTGAGGCTGATGCCATAGAAGCTTTGACAGGATTATTAGTTGGAAGGGATGCGGATGTTTGAACCACGCTTTTAGACAAGTATTATTTAGGTTACAGACAAATTAAACTGGCTGCCTAATTGAGAATACACGTCCTGAAATGTGTTTCATACAGGTACAGGTCGATTCACAAGAGCTGTCACGAATGGATTGAGTGAGTGAACGAAAGTATACAAGTGTGTAAAATAATAACATGATTTCGGTTTGAAATTCGAACATCGGCTCAAAGGACGGCACTCACACAGTGATAGGTGACATTACTTTAGTTCATTCCATTCGTGCCAGCTTTAGTGAATCTACCTGTACCTATTATTTTATCGAGACACCTTTCAACGGACGTATTATTCATTATGCAAAGGCATTTCTCGCAGCATGAGTATTTTTTTTTTTGGTAGTCACGAGTTTAACCTAACCTAATTTACGTATTTAATGAAAACATCATGGTTACAGCAGAAAATAGCGTTCGATGAAATGAAATTTCTATATTGATCAAGTGAAATTCGATAAAATTATGGGTAACCGTTTTGTTCGCTCTGACGGGACCACTTAAACTCGCCGGTTAATATTAGCTGCGTCGAGTTGAGAAGCGATGCTTAACAAAATCACACCCCCGATCTTGAGTGAGATGTCCGTCTCAAAATGCGTCTAAAATATATGACAGTTTTATACAATTTTATCGTGTAGGTACTATCAGCACAAGGAAACCCTGACCCACCATAGAACTTTTTCGCACAGTACATTTGATTTGATGCAATAGCAGAAAGTTCAATTTACACAAGAACCGAGATGTGTGACCTGTCTCATTCTCCGTGTGGTTTTAAAAATATTGGCTTCGAGTGATAAATTTTTCTGTCCATAAAAAAGATACAAGATTTTACCCACTGCATTTTTTATCACACATTCATCATCTGCTTATCGAGACCAAAGTAACGAATCCAAACGAGGTGGGTCTACGTTAGGTACAGTGGAAATCCTGTTGCCACCTTCCGACTCCACCATGAAATCAGCTCTAAGACACCATAACATTTCATTGTTATCGGGTTTTCATATGTATTCCATATTAGCCCATTCCAATAACCGTAGCTGGTTCGGAGTTGACTTATGAAATGTTGTTACCCAAACGATGCTGCTGTTTTTTTTCTTGGCGGCGCCGGAAAATGAGGAATGAGCGGTATATTTTTTGTAAAAATATTTTCTTCCGCCGCTCGTAACTTTTTATCGGAAAAAAACTAATTAACAAAAAGTAGTCGAGTGTAAGACGGGCAGTACGGAACCTTCTTTTCGCGAGTTCGACTGGCACTTGACAGATTTTATCTATTAAGCAACGTTTGTGAAGTATCCATAACCTCGTTAATTTTCAATCAAACATCAATTATGTATCTACGTCATTCGAACCGACGTTACACCCGGGCAGCCCGACTGAGAGGGCCGATGTAATTGCACAGACAGGGGCTAATCCGCACGTTACACTAAAACCTGTAATTGGTTATCGATTAATAACAAACCTAGTTTATATCGAAATGTACGTTCGGGAACCCTTGAGGTTGAAATTTTGACTGATAGTCACGGTAAGCAAAGGTTCGTCACTTTTCAATTCTTTTTCAAAGCCTTTACGGTTCAAAAGTGACGAACCTTTTCTTGCTATATTACATACATAAATACACTAAATCACACTTGTTTCCTAGAGGGGTAGAGAGAGGCCACTTCTTTCCACCTATTACGATCCTGACAGATCTCTTTCGCTTCTTCCACATTCATACATCCACTCATGTCTGCCCGTCGGTTTAGGGTAATTAAAATTCGGCTCTTTTCTAGTATTTCTCCGATTTGATCCGAAAAAGTATGCCTGGGGCTTGGCTGATGCATGGTCACAGAAATCATTGTTTAGCTGTTTAATGTACTACATAAATTACCCGTGTTATAAATTTACCGGCGACGTGACACGAAAAATGACACGTGAAAAATGTAAAACCCGGCAAATAGACGTAGGTATTATGTTAACCCGCTAAACAATCAAATTCCTCGACTGTACAAAACGGGCCACATAGCATAATAATTTAATGTACATAAGCAGCCTGTAGATAAATTACACCCAAAAAGAAATAAGCGCCCTTCGCGTCCAATTTAATGATGCGGCTACGATGCGGTTAGGTCTGCCTATCTTCTGCAGTGCGTCGGGAATGTTCGCGGGGCAAGGGTTGACTGTTTTTACGCAACACTCTGCAAGCTATGTACTTCTCCGGTACGCAGAGTGCGGGCCAACTCCAACAGTATCCACGCAATGGTCGCTGCCAGGTTTCGCATTAAAATCCGTTGCGTAGTCTGAAAGGTCTTAGCGTACAGTACATACAGAGGGACAGACGGCGAGAAGAGACTTTGTTTTATACTAGGTGTGTAGAGACTTAAACTTCGACTATTTCTCTCTGCGCTCTACCAACTAATTACAGCTTACTGTCAGATGTAACGGCTAAATGACCTTTACACTTCTTTTAACTAAAATAAATCATTTTTGTTCAATATGAACGTCTATGTATGT
Organism: Acleris literana; assembly: GCA_946894065.1. NCBI lineage: Eukaryota > Metazoa > Arthropoda > Insecta > Lepidoptera > Tortricidae > Acleris > Acleris literana. The sequence continues at coordinate 25,090,477 of OX335669.1, forward strand.
ATATATTAAACAGCTTTCAAGCCAACCCCTTTGTAGTAGGTAGATTGAGATATAGCGAGTAGGTATTGCTTAAATAAATCAGTCGTACGTCATCAGCTATTTCATTAACACATCACCACATACCACATGGTGTTAGGTGTGGCTGTTTATCGTGAAATAGTTTAGCTTAGTCGTGTAAGCGAGTGTTTAGTGGTTTAAAGGTTAAAATGACCGATAAAAGTGGAAATGTCGGCGGCGGCGGAGCAGTTTATGCTGCGATACAGCAGCCGGCTCCTTTGCAACGGGATGGCAACATGGCGGCCAACTGGCGAGAATGGAACATGGCATTTGAGTATTTTTTTATTGCCTCGAATAAAAATAACACTCCTAGTTTGGAAAAATGTGCATTATTCATGCATGTTATTGGAAAATACGGCAGAGAAATTTATGAGGAGTTAGACCAAAGATGAAAAGTCAAATTATGATTTACTTTATGAAAAATTCAACGATCACTGTGATCCACAAAGGAACATAAACTATGAAAGGCACATGTTTTTCGAAACTTACCAGAAGGACTCCAAGTTTGATAAGTTTTTAGGTGTTTTAAAAATTAATAGTAAAAGTTGTGAATTCGGCGAATTAAAGAAAAGCCTCATTTTAACTCAACTGATCCGTGGATTAAAAGATGTGCAGATGAGAGAAAAACTGCTAGCTAAATCGACGTTAAGTTTAGAGGAAGCTGTGACGTGGTGCCGGGCCTCAGAGCGAGGGGGGCAGCAAGCGGCTAGTTGCAGCTCGCAGCAAGGCAAGAGCGACAGCGGCATGGTCGAGCGGCTGTGGCGGCGCCCGGTCGGCGTCGGCGGCACCTGCGCCGCGGGGTCGGGGCCGCGCGCGCGGGCCTCACGCGTGGCGCGCGCCCTCGCACTCAGCACCGCGAAACTACTACTCAAATAGTGCGTGTAGCAAATGTGATTTTAGGCATAGTGTGAACGATCGCTGCCCGGCAGCAGGAGTGATGTGTTATCGGTGTGACCGGGTCGGTCATTTTGCAAAATGCTGCCGAGCGTGGGCCCCGCAGGCGCAGGCCCGGGAGCTGCTGGGCGAGGAGAGCGGCGGTGACGGCGGTGACGGCGACGGTGAGATGGACTGCGACGAGTTCGGTGAGCTTATCTTGTACAATATCAATATCGACGCGTCAGACGGTGCGAACTCGTGGAGTGAAATTATTAATGTGGACGGAGTAAACATTAAATTTAAATTTGACAGTGGTGCGGATGCTACAGTAATGTCATTGTGTTCTTATGAAAAATCAGGGTTCGATAAGAAAAAACTCGTAAGATGTAATACTGTGCTCAGAGAAATAAGTAAAAAACAGTTACCCGTTGTTGGTTATTTTAACGGCTTGCTTAACTTTAATAATATCAAAACTATACAAAGAATCTATGTATTAGCAGTAGAATGTAATAACTTATTAGGTTTGAAAGCGTGTGTAAAATTAAAACTACTTGCTAGAACTAATGATTTAGGTATTAATAGTGTTGCGATTGATCAGTCTATTTTTGATGGCATCGGCTGTTTACCAACTGTGTGTAAAATTGAAGTAGACAAGTCTGTGCCGCCGGTGGTGAACGGTTCCCGTAAAATACCTATGAAGCTGTGTCCCCGGTTACAAGAGGAACTGGACGACATGGTCAAGCTAGGGGTGATACAGAGAGAGGACGACCCCACGGATTGGGTTTCAAACATTGTGGTTGTAGAAAAACCAAACAAAAAATTGCGCATTTGTTTGGACCCTAAACATTTAAATAAAGCTGTAAAGCGTAGTCATTTTTTATTGCCGACCCTAGATGAAATTGCGAGTAATTTATCGGGAGCAAAGTTCTTTTCAAAGTGTGATGCAAAACACGGGTTTTGGATGTTACGCGTTGACGAGGAAAGTTCAAAAATGTGTACTTTCTCAATGCCCGACGGTAGATACAGGTTTTTGCGAATGCCGTTCGGAATAAATTGTGCACCTGAGATTTTTCACAATGAGATGCATAAGACTTTTAAAATGGAGGGCGTAGAGGTTTACTGTGATGATTTATTAATTTGGGGAAAAACTAGAACGGAACACGATGACAGATTGAAAGAAGTTATGAGAAGGGCTCAAGTTAATGGTGTTAAATTTAATAAAAAATAAATGTTTGTTTGGAGCGACTGAGGTAATATTTCTGGGACACATTTTTAATGCGAGTGGTATAAAACCGGACAAGAGTCGCGTTCAGGCGATAGTTGACTTACCAAAACCAACTGATAAGAAAGAGCTTGAGCGATTCTTAGGAGTCACCAATTACTTGTCCAGGTTTATACCTAACTATTCCAAGATGTCGGCACCATTGAGACAGTTATTGGGAAAACATATTCAGTTTGAGTGGAGTCATGTGCATGATAATGCATTTGAAACATTAAAGTTAAAGATAAGTAGCGCTCCGGTGTTGAAGTACTACTCGCCACAGGAGCCGGTGTGTGTGTCAGTCGATGCAAGTGGGCGGGGCCTGGGCGCTTGTCTGCTGCAGGGCGGGCGGCCCGTGGCTTACGCTGCGCGGACGCTCACGCAAGCGGAAACGCGCTGGGCGCAAATCGAAAAGGAGCTGTTGGCGGTTGTTTTTGATTGCACTCGTTTTCATCACTATATCTATGGGCATAGTAAAATAATTGTAGAAAGTGATCATAAGCCCCTGGAACCCATTATGAGAAACCCGTTTAACGAAACCCCAGCACGTCTTCAACGCATGTTGTTGAAGTTACAACATTATAGCATACATTTGCACTATAAACCGGGAAAGGAAATGTTTATCGCAGACACGCTGTCGCGAGCGCCCAGCGAGGTGGCCGCGCGCAGCGACATGTGTAACGACGTGGTGGTGCATGTCAACATGCTGTATGAAAATATAGAAGCGAGTCCGGAAATGCTCGGTAAGATAAAATATGAGATCTTAAGAGACCCAGTGCTGGTAGCGATGTGTGATTATTATCGTAACGGGTGGCCTAATAATAAGAAAGACGTTAATAATATCGCCAAACCATACTGGTATGTTCACGATAAACTGCATGAAGTGAATGGCGTTTTACTTCGTAATGAACGTGTAGTGATTCCAAGTTCATTACGTAAGGAAATGTTACAGCGCATCCATGAAGGGCACTTGGGAGTAGACAAGTGCCAGCGACGCGCGCGCGGCGTCATGTGGTGGCCGGGCATGGCGGCCGACGTGCAGCGCGCCGTGCTGGCGTGCGAGACGTGCCAGCCGGCCCGTGGGAAATCATTGCAGAAACAATACTTGCTTGTAGTTGACTATTACTCAAAGTTTGCGGAAGTCGGTAGCTCGAATAGCCTACAAAGTATCGCGGTCATTAACATTTTAAAAGATTTTTTTATCCGTTTCGGGATACCTGAAAAAAATTGTAACCGATAATGGTACCCAATTTACGTCAGGAGAATTTAAGGCCTTTAGTAAGTTATGGGAATTTAGCCACGTGACAAGTTCGCCACAGTACCCGCGATCTAACGTGCTTGCGGAGCGCAATGTCCGCACCGTTAAAGGGTTAATGATTAAAGCGCGTGAGAATGGGGAAGATTGGTTGCTGGCCTTACTCAATTTTAGGAATTCACCAGTGACAGGAGAAGACCACTCTCCAGCCCAGTTATTAATGAGCCGAAGCCTGAGAACACGATTAACGGCTTCTAAAACTTTACTACCTCAAACGATAGACAGTCATAAGTTCAAAAAAGGTAGATCTCACAGAATAAAAAAGTATAAACATTATTATGACCATGGTACCAAAAACCTACCTGAACTGAAACCTAATGATTCAGTACGAATCAGGCAAAACAATGTTTGGGAAAGGTCACAAATAATAAATGGCGGGGTGTTCAGAAGAAACCGCCAGCATATTTTAACAGTTCCTCCTCGTGTACCCCGGCTTAGCCAATCACCCACACTGCCTCCTCGTGGATACCTAGACTGGGAGCAGTTTCAGGGTCCGGTGCGCGCGGGTCCCGGCGGCGCGCAGACGCCTGTGGCGGAACCCTCCTCTTCCACTAGCAATTATTACGTAACTCGAAGTGGCAGAGTAGTGAAACCTATTTAGTTTATAGAATCCAGCATGAAGTTTCAACATGATTTTTTTATATCATTAATATTTTTAAACGTTTATATCTGCATGTTAGAATTATTATATTATGAGCAAGTTTGTAAATAATACATGTACTGTATTTAGGTAGTTCTCCTAATGTCTGAGTTAGAAAAACCATGCCAAATCACTTTACTTTATATGATGAAAATAAAATAAAATAGGAATGTCAAATCAAAGTCAATATAAATAGCAATACACAAATATAAATAAATACGAATGCAGTAGTTTACAAATTTATATAAACTTACTCATAGATTGCATGAAAAATGTTAATGTTAATTATATTATAATAAGTTGTTTATACAGTAATATGTATAATATAAAAATAACATATTGTATTAGAAGGGAGATGTAGTAGGTAGATTGAGATATAGCGGGTAGGCATTGCTTAAATAAATCAGTCGTACGTCATCAGCTGTTTCATTAACACATCACCACATACCACACCCTTCGTCACTCACCTAGCAGAAATCTATAAAAACTAAATTCAAACATTACATCAGTTTAATGTAACATGGTACCCTTTGCTCACAATCACCTAATAATTCCATAAACCTTGTGCTGCCGCCGTGAAAGACGATAGCTAATCGATGTTACAAAATAACCCGTTTCGTGGAACCAATGAGCCGCACGATATTAACTACGCCACATCAAAGGCGGCGCGTTGAGCACGCCTCGCATATTACAATGTCATGCGAGTCATGTCTCATTCGGCTCTTGCTGTGGGGAAAATAATTAATTATAAAGGGTGTGACACTGCTGAAATGATATTTTAAAACGGTGTTTTTTTTCGAATACGCAAGAAAGTTTTTTTTTTATGGTTGCCGGGTTAGAATAGTGCCACTCCATGTCTTCCCGTGGATGTCGTAAGAGGCGACTAAGGGAATTAAGGCTTTTAGTACTGTTAAGCGTTGGGCTTGCAACCTGTCAGTAAAGGATGATTTCCACCAAACGGCTCGCATCGCATCGGATCGGAAAGGATACATACGGATGCGGCGACAGCCGATCGCGTTCGGCAGCATGTCGACGCATACGATCGGGCGGTAACAGCCGATCGCGGTCGACAGGATCTCGGCACACACGATCGGCACCGTACGGTTGCTTGCGAACGTATCCGCACCCAGTCAAATAGTTTCGTTCCTACCACGTCTTTGAGTGCACTTTCGAGAATGAGTGGCCTCGCCCGGTCACGGCCGAATGTTTCCGATCGCACACGACGACATGCGTACGGGGCCGATTGCAAGCGAACGGAGCCGATCGCGTGTCGCAGCATACTTTAGGTGACGTTCGCATGTCGCGGAAGACGACCGCGGTCAAGCTGTTGTGCGCAGCTTGGTAATATAGACTTAAAAACAGTACATGATCCGGTCCGTTGCGGGCCGTTTGATGGAAATAGTGCTTTACACGCTGCTGGTAAACATCTTAGCCTACCTAATTGTGCAAAATGTGGTTACAGAATTATCAACAAGTTCTTAGAGTTGTAGGTAATTCTGTAGCTTTGCCTACCCCACTCTGGGAACGAAGGCGTGAGTTTATATATATATGTACATATGTATATATATTTATTAGAAACATGCCAACAGCGACAACATTATTCATTAGGTATAATGTAACCCTATTATTACAGACATGAACAGCATTCACATTTAAAGTGCGCGGTTGACATAGTTAGGTACCTACTATTATAGTTATTTATTAAATATGGGAAATTATACAATGTTACTAAAAGCACGCTTAGTCGTTTTCTTTCCTATTGCGGCGGTATAGCTCGTTGTACTAACAAAATAATAAAAAAATGACGATCAAAATGAAATAAAAAATTAAGTTATTTTTATGGCTTTAGTGTTGATTTTAAATCATGTTGTTTTACCTATATCAATTTGCTTTTTCTTTCTTCGTAGGCAGGGTCACTACAAACTAGGTAAACCTAGGTCGTATAAACATAGAATAACAACCTTAGCTACAAATTGGCATACATTTTCACCAACACAGAAACCCCTACAGACTGGACTACCTGTTTTCTACTCTCATTTTCTTTTAAAACCACCAGCCGCTAATACAAGCCCGTCTTCCTACAATTACCGTCGGGGCTTACCGCGGAAACTTCACCAATATCGGGCTCGGACGGAACTCGCGCCGCCGCCGCTGCGGATTGATCGAACCAGTAATTGACGGAGATCCAATTAGTTGCTGAGCGTTCACGTCTCCATAATGTTTAAAAGGGAGGTATGACCGGTTAGTGTGACAAAATTGTATCGTCGTTAAATTAAAGCTATTGAACTGGTAAAATTTGTAGCATATGCATTGCATCTCAGTCCTCGGTTTACCATTATTTGCTAGAAAACGCTTCACAAACTGATTCATTTTACAAACAAATCATTTTGCAAAACGCTTTTTTTCCGAAACTGTAACCTATTGTTCATGTTGTTCTTCAAGATGGCCCTGAAACAAATCCTGAAATATTTACATTTTTGGAAAAAAAAAGCGTTTTGCAAAATGATATGTTTGTGAAACGAAATAGTTTGTAAAATGTTTGATACCCAGTCCTCAGGGTTGGTAAAGCGTTTCAGTCTTGAGATTGATTATCTTTTAGAGTCCACTGGTGGCTTGGGTGCTCCTCCCCCTCAGTATTATTATTTTTTATTATCATGGAGAAGGCAAACGAGCAAACAGACTACCTGATGATTGAAATTGAATCTAAAGTGTTTTTGAATTTATTTATTTACTAGCTTTATTTTATCCGTTAGGTACCAATAGTTGTTATCTATTATTTTCTTAGATATTTATTAATGTTAGTTTTGTACTTTAGTATCAGATTAGTATTGTTAGATGTAAGGGCCGCCTTTTGCGGTAAAAGCCTCCTCCAAACTGTTCCAGGTAGCTCTATCCCTTGCCTGTCTGGTCCATAGGTTTCCGGCTATTTGTACAATGTCGTCACTCCATCTTTTAAATGGTCTACATTTCCTTCGTTTTTTCATCTATAAAGTGAATAGACATTTGCAATCTGATTGTAACAGGGTCTATATCCCTTGTCGCCATTGGTAGATACTTCTGCTGCGCCTGAGTCATTTGCGGGTCAATTAGTAATGGTCGTGTTTTTTTAAGTAGAAAATGTGCTGCCACTTCGCAACCAGTGTGGGAGTGCGAGATTGACAGATGTTTTATCGACGAGATAGAGAGGCGTTCAGCGAATTATTAGCTGCGCCTCTATTCTAGGCGGTAAAAACGATATAGTAGTTTGCCTTTTATGGTATTGTTATGACGTCAGCCGCCAGTACTGTCAAGAAAATAAGAACTATCAAAACGTGGGCCATACGATAACAGGTCAAAAGCTATATCGTTTTTACCGTGTTGAACAGAGGCGCGGAGCGCTCACTCACGGCGCACGAGGTGCAGGGGTTGTAACAATAGAGAGATTCCATACCAAGGTGAAAATAGTCTTCCTTCTTCCTGTCTTCGCATTTACCTGCAACCAGAATAAACATGTTATTACATTAAAGTACAACCAATACTATAGGAGTTTGTGCAAATAAACAAATGAATAAATAGGGCAAACCTTGGTTAATCGGTGATAGTTAGGTTTATTAACAATATAATATTACTTATCTATTAAATTATTTTTGAAGTGTTACTAAGTAAAAATGGATGAATTTGTCTACCATTTCTGAACTTTGATTTTATTTCTAATGTACCAAATTAATGTAATAAGCATTTATTTTGACACATGAAAAAGTAGGTAATTCGGTGATATTCAGCTTAATGTGTGACATGAACTTGGTTATTCTGTGATATAGTCAGGTTAAGCTGTGGCATATTTGAAAACTTTAAATAAAAGACATGAAATAAGAAAAACAATTATAATAATTATTCTCTATTATGCCACAGGAGTGCAACCTCTATTTCTGCAGGCAGGACATAATTATGGTTTTCCACGTTCGGACTGAGTTGTGGCAGAAGGATCATGATGATGGCAGCAGCTATAGGCTTTCAAAGTGCTCCAAAGAATAGAAAACGTTTTTGCAGCTTTATAAATAGTAATTCCATTGTTAATTTCTATAACGGCAGCTTTTATGCTGGATGCATTGTAAGTTTTTTTTGTCGATCGTTTTTTGAAAGGAGTGTCCTGTAAAACAAATAAGTGTTTTAGTGTTGGCTTTGCCGTTAAAACATACATAAAACAGAGTCATAACCCAAAATTGATGCACTTGGTTATGTTGTGATATAGAAACATACAAAACAACGAAAAACATTAAGAAATCAACCGCCGAAATTAAGGATTTAACGAACGAAAATGTTAACTTAACTTTGCTTTAAAAGTATAAACACGTTTAAAAACTCTTACCTTAACGGGTTTTTCTTTTGTTTTCGCCATTACTTTCAGTTGTTTTCCGTAATAAAACTTTAATTACACCTCGTATCAACCCATCTAAGAATGTACGTCAGGACAATTAATTCGTTATTTAATTTTTGATTTTTAATTTTTGTGAGTTCTTTCGGATTCTCGCCCTACGGTATTATAATGAATGCAAGTCGCGCAATCTATTGAAAAATAGTACCATCTATTAAAATATTAAATAACTCCGCTATAAGCCGATAACAAACTATCACCGAATACCTGCATATCACCGAATAGCCAAGGTTTGCCTAGAAAAAGTAAATACTTAGAAAACAAGACATCAGGAACAGAAACTCGAATGAATGGATTTTCCTGGAAACAAAAGAGCTCCTATTCCACATTGCATTAGCCTTCGATAACAATATATTATTGATGTTATGAGAGCTCTCAACTCACTTGACAGTAAGAGCTTTTCCAACGTCAACAAAGTGCGCCAGAGCATTGTGCAGTTTTAAGTGGTTATTAAAACATACTGCGCTTGGAATATGTTCCTTAATTTGTGATATAAAATGCAGCGAACGGCATTTTGACGACCAAGGGCGCGTTTTAAAAAGCTACCAGTTACAATTTTACAGGTCTAAACTGGCAACACTGCTCAAATGGCTGGACGTCATTTGTCGAGGTTGTGTCAAATGGAAACTTGTAACCTGTAAATTGTAATTTGTAGCTTTATAAAACAGGCCCCAAGTCAGCAAAAACGAGTTTTAAGCAACGATTCCATTGTGGCGATTATTGGCCTTTTCGAACCACTGACAGTTCCATACATTTTGACATAGCTAAACCAGGCTGGGTCATGTTTTCGTATTATTTTAAACTCGGCTGCCATTACTGTTAAGTAAATAAGAGCTATTGTAGCGTTGACGATATGATAACACGTCAAACGCAATACTGTTTAACCGCGTTCACTTATGATTTAACTTTTTTTATGGAGTGAACCTTACTAATGTCCGATCATTATTTCAAACAGCGGATATGACACTTCTAGGTTTAAAATTTTAATCATTTCGTAAGTGGAAAATTTCATAATCAACAACAAGTTTTTAGAGTTGTTGGTAATCCTGTAGTTCTGCCTACCCCACTTTGGCAATGAAGGCGTAAGTGTATGTATGTAAGATGTCAAATTTTACCCCAAAGTAATCTTCTGTCCGAGGTTTAAATATGACCTACAACATTTCTATCCGCGGTTTAAAACTTGATGCTATGTGAGATCTTAGGACGATAAAGATATTTACGATGACTCAGGGTTCTCTATTCTACTGGATATAACCATTTCGCCTTGGCATGTTATGGTACGTATTAGTATTATTAGTCCACTTTATTTTAATAAAATACAACCCTTAACCCATACTTAATTATAAATATATGTATAATCAATCATTACAATAGTTTGGAGCTTGGCGGAGACATCGAGTAATAAGTATACGTAAAAACAGGCGATTTTTATTTTTTGAAGTCGGTTAAAAGACTGCAATAATAGCATACTTCTACTATCATATTTCATAAAATAACCGAGAGAAGTTAATTTAGAGCATAAACTTAAAATTGTAATTCAATGCACCAAATTCAGTGCCTCTCACCATTATGTCAGACAGGAGTGCCTCGACGCTGACTTTCAAGAAAACCATTCGGGAAGAAATAGCACCGTACCGACTAGAAACTTCTCAAATTGTAAAGGTTTCGTACGAGAAATTCTCGGTAACTTTTTAGAGAAAATAAACTCGTTTCTTTTTGATGTTGTAGGTATATGAAAGTAGTCATTAAGGAATTAACTGACTGAGTGCGGATTCCTTAATTTTATATGGAGAGAGAAAATCCTTAATGCTATCAGATGGCTCCGAGAATACTTATCAATACTTTCTTGATAAGATTTCCAAACTTAAATCGCTAGGAAGAAAGCGATGCTGGGTCCACCGGTATTAAAGTCATAATCTTACTAATATTAAAAGTTGATGTTTCTTACCCAATCACGCTAGAACGGCTGAACGGATCTGAATGAAATTGGGCACAGAGGTAAATTATTTTATTTTATTTTATTTTATTTATATTCGGAAAACTAACAGCCTTCTTGTCACTAAATAAATTTTACAGTGTATAATAAACTAGGCCATTTACAAGTTTTCACCTAATCATAAAATTGTATGAGTATGTTACAGAGAACTATCGAGCAGCTAAGCAAATAATTACTAGTGCTATATAGGTAAAAATATTGTGAACAAAAATCACAGTATAGGAGTTAACCTTAGGTGCTTACATACATAAAAAGATTTAACAAAATTGATAAGCGCCAAACAAACATGAGTTTACCAATTTATTATTCAATAATCATTTAAATACTACTTACTACTACTTGGTGCTTCCTTGGAGTTACCAAAGAACTTTTTGTTTATAAGATTTTTAAAATGCTGTGGTTTGCTCATAAAAATATCTAATTCCATAGTGTAATTAGTAATAAAAGTCTTACAAACACGATGAGTAAACGAATGTTGCCGGTAATTTAAAATAGATTCAGATGCACTCAGCTTCAGAAACCTGCCATGACGAGATGGTCTTAAAGAAGGAACCCGGAGACCTATGCACGACAGCAGATCTGGCACATCTAGAATGCCTGAGAAAAGTTTGCACAATAGGACCAAATCGGCCGCTTCGCGACGCTGACTAAGGGGCAGTAGATGGAAATGTTTACATCTATCAATGTAATTTCCAACATTTGTTTTATATCTTCGGTTTAAATACGATACGAATTTGCGTTGAATTGTTTCAATCATATCTATATAGGTGACATACGTGGGGTTCCAAACTTGCGAACAGTATTCTAGGTGACTGCGCACCAATGCACAATACAAGATTTTTATAGTTTTTGCAGATTTAAATTTTTTTGAGACACGATAGATAAAACCTAGTGCCCTGGTTGCTTTGGCTAAATTTTTTGTGAAATGCTGGTTGAACGTAAGTTTACTGTCAAGTGTTACACCTAAGTCATTTATTTCGTTGACTCTTACAAGACTAGTATTATTTATAGTATAGTCAAACAGTGATGGAGATTTTTTACGAGTAAAGGTTATACTAACACATTTCTCAATGTTCAGGTCTAGCTTATTGTCCACGCAATACTGGGTTAACCTATCAATGTCATCTTGCATCAATTTAGCATCATTCAAGGACTCAATTGGTTTAAAAATCTTCATATCATCTGCGAATAATAGTATATTTGAATGATGGAAACAATTGTCAATATCTGAAATAAATATAATAAAAAGCAAGGGTCCAAGTATTGAGCCTTGTGGGACTCCCGAGGTAATCAGGAGTGGAGCCGAAGCAAATCCATTCAGTACAACACATTGAGACCTGTTCTGGACATAAGATGAAAACCATCTATAAAGGTCACCATGAATTCCTATAATCTTGAATAGCGCTTAGGCTACTTTTTAGCCCGGGAAATTGGGTAGTTCCCAAGGGAATAGTGATAAACGACAACCACGCGGACGGAGTCGCCAAAAAGCTAGTATAAATATAAATAACTAGAAAATTTCCCAAAAGTTAGTACCTATTTGCACAAACATTTTACAAATGCAACGAAGATAAAAGCGCACCGAAGAGCTTGTAGAATAAACCGTCTCTTTGCTCGACGTATACGAACGTAACTTACTTTCCTGCCGAGCTTCTTGTTAGCTTTGTAATAGAGCCTCGTTGGAGCTTTTGTTTCTGCCCTTGTAAGTTCATATCAGATTCAGCTGCTGAGCATTGTGGGTTGAGTGGTTGAAAAACCAATTGTGCTTAATAATGTTCCTTAAATTGTGTTATGGAATACTACAAATGCTTCCTATTTGATTGTATGTATTGTTGGAAGCAGGAGTATAGTATAAATAGAAAAGTAGTTCAAAGTAGTCTCCAGTCCTTTAGGAGTTTTTGTTACCTATTGCCGCTCGGACGCGGATTTGGGGCGAGGATTGTGTCAATGAGCCTTGCTCGATATTAATAAGCACGCAACGAAACGCGGCAACACGGCGCGGCCCCGGCTAAACCGGCTTGGTGCGTTATGTTGAGTTTGCTTAGGGTGACTCGCGGTGCGTATCAGAGGCACGCACACAATTTTGTTTTTTTAATTTTAATTTATTTTTCAAAGGCACATATACATAACTAATTTTAAAGTTACTCGCCAAACTGCTTACGCAGTTTGTTGGCGAGACAGCGCTCATTCTTTAATTTTATACTATGCACCTAAATGAGTCCAGTAGGTACCCTACACCAGAGAACAGGATAGAATAGAATAGATCCATACTTAAGTTGCAATCATTCCATGCTTTCCGTAAGATCGAACTGAGCTACAACGACAAATCTAATAATAACAACTCACAACAGCTGAAATCAAGGCAAGTTATCTAAAAAACTACTACGAACGAACGAAGAAGACGACGAACTACTGTTTATACTGTGGTAGGAACAGGTAGGACCGTTTAAAACCTACCTATACAAACGTTTCATAGTATGAATCATTTTACCGAATTTCATTATAACAAAAGCTATTCTGATGAAGGTATTTCGTTGCACGAAATCCTGATTGTTATTTTATTCTTTGAAATAACTCACATTTAAATTTTTTAAGAAGATATAAACAGATAGAAAATTCTGTATAAATAAAAAATCCAGTGTTCTTGTGTGTATATTCATCATCATCAGTCTATATTAGTCCACTGCTGGACATAGGCCTCCCCTAATGAGCGCCATAGCGTCCTGTCTTCAGCTTGCCGCATCCAGCATCTGCCTGCAGTCTTTCACAGATCGTCATTCCACCTGGCCTGAGGGCGTCGTTTGCCGAGACGCGGTCTCCACTCAAGAACACGTTTACCCCAGGGTTGTCGGTTCTTCGCGAGATATGGCCGGCCCACTGCCACTTCAGCTTGCTGATTCTTTGAGCTATGTCGATAATCTGTCGGATGTATTCGTTACGAATCCTATCCTTCAGAGAAACTGCGAGCATAGCTCTTTCCATAGCTCGCTGAGCGACTTTGTACTGGTGGACCAGCCCTACCGTGAGTGTCGTGAGTGTGTATATTAGCCACACACAACACACACAAACACTAAACACACATCATAAACACTAAACACACATTATTACACTAAAAGTAACAAGAAGGGTTAAAAACAAATAAAGGAAAATATTAATAATAGGTTATGTAACTGGTACACAATGAGAGTCCTTAAAACACGAGTGTGGTAATAAGATCACACGAGTGTTTTAAGGCTTAACTATGTACAGTTGCATACATTACTTTAACTACACACATATTATAAGTACTCTAAGATGGGTTTAGAAGCCGACGACTTGACGACAAAAGTGTCGGCATCACAAACTTGTGCTGTGTCAGTGTCACAAATATTAAGGGGTTTTTTTTAAATCATAGACAATAGACTAATAAAGTCTCTATTCTCATGTTGTTCAAAATCAAAATTAATGTCGTACGATATTATACTGAAAAATATACCGAGTTGACGTTTCAATTGATAGTAGAATTGCGCTTAATTAAATTGTGTTGGTTTTGGGAGATCTTCCAAATTTGAAACTCATTACTTTATTATATTTGATAAAGTAATTACAATATTACATTACAGCTTTCATTGCTATAACATACTACCACAGGTAATGTTGGTCATTGCCAACGGGTTTTGAACGCATAATAGAGGATTTATGATATGTGTGTAAATAAAATACAAGACTTATCTAAATATTGCGTTCATCCGTTGAGTCCCCAAGAGGCAATAAAGCAGTATACCCACTTACACCCATGCATTACGTTTAACCTTTAAAATATAACCTTTTCTCTTTGGCTTTGCCCTATTAGGATGGAACTATAATAAACATAAACGAAAATAAAATTAAAGACAGAAAATCAACAAAATACGTTCTCACGATAAACAAACGTAAGAAAGTTATCTTCGCCCGCATGACGGAGTTCGTTCATCTCAAATTTCGTCTAAAGCGAGTTCTATTGTTAATTTTAAGCTCGGAGGAGCTAAAACCAGTGAATCGGAGAAAGCGATTATGTCAGTTGTACTGAAAACTGAGACTTAAGGGAGCGATGAATAAAGAGCTTAGGTTTCAAAATTCAATTAGGAATTAATCCATACTATATACTAATATTATAAATGCAAAAGTAACCGTCCGATCTCAATAAACATAATGCCTATGTGTTCTATGGGTATATTAAACTTAATCATATTTCCTGTTAAACGTCAAAACACGATTATAGAAAAACAACTGGAAAGTTTTATTTTTCAACGCATGTTTTCGGTTGAATCTTCGAAACCCTACGATCTTTCGCAATGATTCTTGATTAAATAGTTGAATATTTATAAATTGTTAATGCTAAAAAACATTTGTTTTAAAGTATACAGAAGTTATTCAAAATTGCCGCCATTAAGGCGAGCGCAAACTATTTCCATCTCACGTTCTGCGCGCGGGAGTAGGTATATAAAGCCATCTCTTTTAATTCTTTTGTGGGCGTGGCAGCATATGTGGCCTCTTAAGGCACAAGAGGTAGCAAGAAGGCTGATTCCAATAGAAAAGAAGCTAGAAAATTGATTGTCGGCAGCTTTATATTGCTAGGAATAATAAGGTTTGTTTGTCGATTGTAATAAAAATAAAGGAAGCAAATAACAAGTTTTCCGTGAAATAACATCATGGAAACTGACGTTTTTTCGCGAAATACCGATATATTATGTTAGTAAAATGTTTTCAGATTTATTACAATTATTTCTCCAAATACTTTTCCTCTTTTTTGCTCTGGTTTTTATTATACATAGTTAACGTATTGTAACTTTACTTTTAACACAGAAGATTCAAAAGTTTCTCAATATATTCAAGGTTTTAGTGGGTCCGGGTTGGGGTGTCCGCCCTAAACATCTAAGGCGTCTTTATATTGCAATACTTAATCCGCAGCAGGTTAGATTATGCGTCGTTTCTATATGCTGATAGTGCTCAAATCCATTTGCAAAAGTTAAACAAAGTACAAAACCAGGCTCTCAGGACTATTGGCTGGTTCATTAAATCTACCCTTATGCACGTGATGGGATCTGAACCCTACAAGTGCGCCGTAGTTATCTGGCTGCCAAATTTTGGCTTAAATCCAAATCATTTAAAAATAATGTGACTGTCAGGCTTTTGGACGAATTAAAATGCATTACTCAAAATCATAATATACCAAGAATTAAAAAAACTGTATTGCTTATTGCCCATAATTCATACAATTCGATTCCGATCCACTCTAGCAATAGCGTTAGAAATGTTTTCATTAAACCGTTGGATTAATAAATTTGATTTCTCCGAAATAATTATAACTAACATTAGACAAATAAATTTAGCTAAACGCCACTTTAAGATAAGCCATATAAAATTAATTGTTAATAAGTATTTACAAGAAAACTACACAGAGTAGGTATTACAGCATATTTACCGACGGTTCAAAAGACACGGTCGCTGTAGGTGCTGCCTTTTATGACCCTCGCTCAGTCCAAGACATCAGTTAAGCTAAGTGTAAACAATAACATGTCAATAATGCACGCGGAGCTACTTGCCATCGCCGAGGCCTTGTCCTATATCAACTCGATAACATGTTCTAATGATAAATTTTGTATATTGACGGACTCTAAGAGTGCGCTCCAACACTTGGCTCGTTGCACCTCGAGCTATCGAGGGCTACCGATTGCCTATTCTATACTTGAACTTATCATTAGAATGGATTTGGACGGTAAAAAAACAGTTCTCCAATGGATACCATCTCATGTGGGGCTAGACGGTAACGAAAAGGTGGACAGCTTAGCCAGACAGGCTTGTACTGATGGAATTCCATGTGATGCGCTGCCTTTTTATTCGGACTGCATAAGTTTGGCTAGGAAATGCACCCAGTCATTGTGGAAGGAATATTTTGATTGCCGATCCAAAGAGAAAGGTATATGGTACAGAAAAATCCAACCGGAGCCACTAAGTATACCTTGGATAGATTGTACAGTCGAGTTCATAAATATGTATACACTTTAATACCTTGTCACTTTAATCGCTATATTCGTATAGGTATGGCGGTTTGAACATGACATTAAATAGACAAGGTACTAAAGTGTATACATATTTATGAACTCGACTGTACATTAAGCAGAAGAGAAATCGTTTTGGCGACAAGACTTCGTTCTGGGCACATTCCATTAAACAAATTTGGTTTTTTGATGAAGAAAGTAACTTCCACTAATTGTGCTGATTGTAATATGCCAGAAGACGTTTATCATACTATGGAATGTGGCCAAAACAAGTCGCTTAGGAGACAGTTGTCATATAACTCTAATATCGATACCTTAGTGCACAATCGTACTAAATATTATTTTTTTGCCAGTAAACTTACGAACTTATTATTTGTGCACAAACATACGAATTTTTTTTTAACTCCCTCGCACGAACGCGCCAACCTAAGCTTGCGCTCGCCACAATAACCGACGATCCTTATCAACACACTTATTCTACTCGGCAGCAAAAAATATCGCTAAAATGTACGTAAGTAGATCGCCAACAAGTAGTAGCTCGCAACCCGACCTGTCGAAGCTAGAGGAACACATTACTCAGCGCAAAATCAAACGTAAACAACCAGAGACGGACTGTGACTGCAGAAATGAAATACTCAATTTGGGGCAAGAAATGAAGAATTTGTTTGAGCAATTTGCGAATAAACAAAAAGAGTATTTTTCTTCTGTGCACGAGGATATGATGCAGATAAAAACCAAAGTTGAAAATATCCAAACCACAACCGATTTCCTCGTATCGGAGCACGCAAAAGTTTCAACAGAAATATGCGAATTAAAGGATAAAAATAAAGACACGGAGGCAAAAATAAAAAGTTTAGAGGACAAAATTAACGCAATTAACACAAACTCTATGCCGCGCTCAAGCAAGTCTCAATCATGCGCAGAGGAACTTATCCACGAAATATCAGAGCGTACGGAACGACAGAAGAACATCATAGTCATCGGAATAACAGAACCCCAATCAGACAGCGCTATAGAGAGACAGATGAAAGACAGAAATGAAGTTATAAATATTCTCAAAACCATCTTTAAAACTGAAGAGCCGCCACAACCATGGAAGATTATGAGAATAGGAAAGTATAATTCAGGGGGGAATCGTGCGCTCAAGGTCTGCCTCAATGCAGCTACAACAGCGAAGGAAATTCTACGGAATAAGCATGAATTTCAGCACAACACAATTAAACTTTTCTCAGACCAAACTCCACTGCAACAGTCATACTTAAAAGAACTACGAGAACAGCTCTCAAATAGACTAGACAGCGGAGAAGTGGATCTAACTATTAAATATATCAAGGGACAACCTCAAATAGTGTCAAAAAACGACAACACTCAACACAATCTGTAAGTATATCCAGCGAAACCGAAGACTCTAATCAGAATCTCTTCTCATATCAGACTTTGACAACTTACGATGATTTGAAGCCTATGGATAACTCCTTCAATTTCTTCTATACTAATATCAGGAGCCTTGTAAAGCATGGGAAGCTGGACGAGCTAAAATGTATAATAAAACTTATAAGCACCCAATTTCATCTAATACTATTAACGGAAACCTGGATTAAGACAGAAGAGGAAGCCAACTTTCTCGCAATACCTCATTATGTACACTACTATAACTACAGGACGGACAAAAGAGGAGGAGGAGTATCCATTTTTATTCACGATAGGATAAAACACAGCATAACAGAAACGAAATACCTGAATGGTAATAATTACTTGTGGGTACATACGCAAAAATTCAACTTAAACATAGGATTGGTTTATAAACCAGGGGATACAAACATGAGTACTTTTTTAGAAGATTTCGAGAACCAGCTACCCCAGAAAAAGCAAACTATTATTTTTGGTGACTTTAACATTAACCTATTAGTAAAAGACAAAACTTCCAAGACATATACAAATATGATTAATGAGAATGGATACGAAATTATCAATAAACTTGATGAGCAGCATTCAACTCGTGAAACATCCACTACCAAAAGTATTCTAGACCACATCCTCTCAAGCGTAAAAGACAAAATGATTCAGATCGCGTTACTTGATTCCTCACTATCGGACCACAAACAAATTGTTGTCAGAATGAAAAAAATCAATCCAAGTAGGAAACGACTTTTGAAAGTGCAATACGAAGCAGTCGATTATGAAATACTCAGAAAACTAGCGGATGAAATGGACTTCGATGGTGAAGGAGACAATAATTTTGATGACCTCCAGTATTCCATAGTAAACTTAGTAAAAAGTAGTATTATTACAAAAACAAAAATATGTAATAAACCAAAACAAGATTGGATCAACAGGGACATAATTCTAAATATAAACAAACGTAACGAACTATGGCAGCAAGCTAAATAAAATCCAGAAAATAACGAATTATCACAAAACTTTAAAGCACAAAGGAACAAAACCACAATTCTTACAAACAAGACCAAAAATAAATATTACAACGATGCTTTTGGCAAATGCAAACACGACCCCAAAAAAATGTGGAGTTTAATAAACTCTTTATCCCTAAATAAAATTAAATCTAACTACGTTCCTCAAAAACTTGTCACAACCTCTGGCATTATTACAAATGAAGAGGAAATTTGTGAACATTTTAACATCTTCTTCGCAACAATAGGCCCACACTTAGCCAATGAAATACCATCCCATTATCATAAAAGTTGCTATGCGGTGCCAAACGACAATACCACATACAACAATGATGTATTATTGACTAATTTACAGCCATGTAACGAAGAAGAAGTTAAAAAAATAATAGATAATCTGGACATTAACTGCAGTTCAGGAATAGACAAAATTACGACCAAATCCATTAAATGTATAAATCAATACATCATACCGAAAATTACGAAATGCATTAATACCTGCTTAGGCCGTGGAACTTTTCCTAACTCACTAAAAACAGCCAAAGTAACGCCATTATTTAAATCAGGTGATAAAAAAGATCCCGGTAACTATCGACCCGTGTCAGTATTGCCCATAATTTCAAAAATCCTCGAGAAAGTCATACATCAGCGGCTAAATACCTACTTGACGCACAACAATTTCCTGTCTAAGAGTCAATACGGCTTCCGCCCTAAATCGAGTACACTTTCTGCAGTAATAGACTTAGTAGTTAAAATTAAGGCCAACATAGATGCCAAAAAGACTTGCCTAGGTATATTTATTGATCTAAAAAAGGCCTTCGACACAGTCAGCCATTCACTACTTTTGGACAAACTTAAAAATATAGGCGTCACAGATGTTGCACACAAACTTTTTGAATCATATTTAAGCAGTCGTTACCAAATTGTGAAAATAGAGACCGCTCAAAGCACTCCACAACTCATTACCTGCGGTGTCCCACAAGGCTCAATTTTAGGTCCCCTCTTGTTTTTAATTTACATTAATAGCATATGCCAGTTACCGTTACATGGAGAGTTAAGTTTGTACGCAGATGACACGTGCATTTTTTATTATGGTAACTCTATAGACGAGATTAAAATCAAAGCTCAGGAAGACCTTAATACTCTTCATGAATGGTTCCAATTCAACCTAATGACTATTAACATTGCTAAAACCAGCTATATAGTATTTAAATCAAAATATAAAAAAGAAAATGATGATATCTCACTTAAAATCAATAACATACAACTAAATAAATCAACAGAAGAAAAGTATCTTGGTCTAATTATAGACAGCGAACTCACTTGGAAATCACATATAAACAAGATCCAAGCTAAGTTATCATCTTTAAGAGGCAGACTTTACAACACTGCGCATTGCCTTCCTCGCCAGGCATGTTACACTATTTATAATTCACTTGTAAACTCCCACCTGAACTACCTCATAGAAATATGGGGTAGTGCAAATAAAACTTTAATAAAAGATCTACAAATATCCCAAAACAAAATTATAAAAACCCTTTTTAGATATGATTTTCTCACGTCGAGCCACACAATTTATACGGAAACAAAAATCTTGAATCTCAACCAGCTTTACTTCTATAACACCTGCATTTTAATAAGAAAAATTTTAGATAAAAAAATCCACTCGCAATTGATCTTTAAAACCAAATTTGAGAAAGGACTACGTCCATTACGGAACGCTAATGAACTAACTCTCCAACCAGCGCGGACAAAATTTGGTAAAAAAAGTATAACTTACGAAGGAGCAAAATTTTATAATAAAGTACCTAAAAATATAAAAGAATGCAAAAGTTTCAATAGTTTTAAACGAAATTTACTGCATTATGTAATGGACAAAATCTAAGTCCGGCCCTGGCACGGTCTGCATAGGAACAAAGGAATGTCTTATCGGGCCTACGACCATCTATTTTATTTTCGCTTTTTGTAAGCGGGTATGTATGCGTACCCGCAATAAAATGCATAATTCTACAACAGAGTACCTACTATATGCCCATTTGTTAACGTAGCTAGTAAATATTAATCAGGAACTACAAATGTTATTTACTAATTGCATGCCCACTTTTTTAAATATTCTGTTCTAAGCTCATCTCACCTTCTATTTAACCTGTTGTTTGTTGCTTACATTGTTGCAAAATGTTGCCTACATTGTTATTATTAATCTTTGTTCACTCAAAACCATAACTTTAAGCCGTCTATGTTTTCTCTGTATAAGTGAAATGTATATATTTCTTTAGAGAAAATAAAGTTCTTTAAACACAATTACAATAACTTTTCAAATGTAATTAGTACAATTGTGAACTAAGGTATCGATATATTCTGCGATGTCGGCGGCTGCAACAGTGCTCTGGCTTTCCCTTTGTCGGACAATGCAAGAGCATTGTTCAAATTGGTGCATATGGGACTTGTTAATAGAAGTAATTAGTTTTAAGAAAACATAATGCACTTGTTGTTTTAATAGTGCGGCATGGTTGCCTCAGAGACCAAGCACTTAAATAAAGACAAAATTTATTTCTCAGAAAAGCTCCACCGATTTTAATTACATACATACATAATCTCACGCCTTCGTTCCCAGGGTGGGGTAGGCAGAGCTACAGAATTACAAACATCTCTAAAAACTTGTTGATAATTCTATAACCACAATTTGCACAATTAGGCTAAGATGTTTACCAGCGTATTAGTGACAGGTTGCAAGCCCATCGCCTAACAGTACTACCAGCCTTTATTCCCTTAGTCGTCTCTTACGACATCCACGGAAAGACATGGAGTGGCACTATTCTAACTCGGCAACCACACGAGGAAATAAAAACGAAAATAACGAAATAGGGTTTTTTCGGGTCCAGAAGTCGATCTATTAATTGGTTATTTTCTGTAATTTATTAGGTTGTCATTTAACTCGAGGAGAGAACCTCCAGCTCCAAGGAATAGGTAAAAAAATTGAGTTAAGAAAATATTTTTTAATTTAAATGTCGATTATAACCGAATTCTCACGCCCCCGGTACACAATATAATTTATAACCGGTTATACCCGGTCTGAGCTGGTTTTATCCGGATTGCCTATTTTTAATTAAACCCCCAATCAACGCTGTCGCCAGCAGTTAACGTGAAGGAACTCCAATTGCGAAATGGCGTAAATTGCAGCTCGCTGACAGTTTAGTATTGCTTTTTAATTGTATTAAACCTTGGCTGATATACGCGAAGTGTAATTTGCTACTAGAAGCTAAAATACTCTGCAGATTAAACTAATACCAATTTTAGACGAACGGTACCTACTCTAGCAAATGAAAGACACGGGGTGGTGGAAATTGGAACTAATTTTCTATACAATTGTGTCATATTGACGTTGATGTTGGCACCGCTGCTGTCATGTCTTTTGCGTACGCGTTATTACATACTATACGAGATATAAAGATAAGTTAAACTACCCTATTAGCACAAGATGCATTTAACTAAACAATCGTGTAGTTATGAACAACTTTAAGGGCCCGTTGTTTGATCAGTAGTTAACTCGCCTAATTGTTAAAATTCGAAAAAGAATCGAAAATTTGACATATTTCCTTTGACAAATTTAACCATTAGTTACGGTTTTTAACGATTAGTTAGTTTAACTACTGATCAAACGACAGGCCCTAATTGTATGTGAGGTCATACAAAAGTTCACTTAAAATTATAAAGCTGTATAAAGATAGGCTTAATAAAACCATTATAACACTGCTTGCAGTACAACGGCTGCCTGGATAGAAGTATTCTCCAAACAAATACCTCACAACTTTTCCCCTAACTTCGTAACCCTCTGACTCCCCTTTTATTTTTTTATCTTGGGTAAACTATAGCGCCGAAGAGCGACGGAAGGTACGCCTAAGTATGCCTGTATGTTTGGTTGATCCCTTGTACTCGTAACTGTACTTGTACGGTTGTACTTGATAGTAATGGCGGCCGAGTAAAAAACAATACAATAGTATATGTATACAACAGTAGTAGTAATTAATAGTAGTAATGAATTAAAAATATATTGTGCTGTGTATCGACCGTGCTGTTTTCTAATTGGGTTATCCCATAATTTTGTAATGTATAGTGATTCAAAAACCATTTCGAGAATAAGGGTTGTAGAACCATTCCCTGTTATCAGATTATTTTACAAAATTAGTATAAAATAGTTATTTCTAATTTATCATTTGACATTATTTGACCTGTAATGTAGTGATGTCACGATCTTCATTGGTAATTTGTGTCTCATCTGTGATCAACCATACTGCCCTCCTAAGCAAAAATGCAATAACTAAATACAACAGCCAAAGCAGATTCAACTCTCTTCTGTTTGTAACTAGGTTGCAATTTCTACAGATGTTTTGTCTGAGATATCGCCATTATGCTTAGTAGGGCAGCATAGTACTGCATATAATATTAGCCCGAAATGCAGTAATATATAAATAATGTATATCGAATTTTATCTTATTTATTTCTGTTTTATTTTAACGCTTATTAAAATTAAGTCAATTTTTAACTGTATATAAACATGACAGTCTTTAAAAAAATGGAATGTTTAAAATACAAGTCCGTTTTGGAACCTCCGCCCGTAGGCTAGTCTGTGGGTGAAAT
Source organism: Acleris literana (assembly GCA_946894065.1). Classification (NCBI taxonomy): domain Eukaryota; kingdom Metazoa; phylum Arthropoda; class Insecta; order Lepidoptera; family Tortricidae; genus Acleris; species Acleris literana. The sequence goes on from OX335669.1 coordinate 25,114,102, forward strand.
TATCAAACTCAACAAACGGCCGAGGGAAATTACATGCCTTTACATTGACATTTTACGTGATTTGACAGAAACGCGTACTCTCAAACGAATTCAATAGTTTTAAAGCATGTCTCAAACAAATCAACTTGTAGTGACGTCATAAAACCATTTTCTTTAAAAATTAAAATAAATTAATATATTGATTTAAATGCAAAAACCGTGAAATTAGTTTCTTCAATTAGTCTATTTTATCGAAAAAAAAACAAGGGGTATTTTTTTTTGGGATAACCCAATTGTGCACCACGCCACAGATTATAAAATAAGTGTAGAGCGCTGCTCTCGGCCATGCACAGAATAAAGTCTCTCTAATATATTTTAGCAAAAATAAGTCAGTGAAATTAAAAAGAACTATAGTAGCCTATATATGTTAAACGCTTATTATATGAAATAAACGGTCTGGCAGCAGATTGGGACACATCAAACAGACTGCCAGCAGATTGGACGCTCAAAGACGGCGCCGCCCGGCCCCAACCGCGACCACGGTCAAACCATCCGAAGCAATTCAATCACGAGGTCTGATAACATTACCCCTCTTTTTGTTTTAATCGGATAAATTGGAGATCAGGGTAATTCGCCAAATTGCCACATAACAACTGATGAATTAATATTTAGTGACCTATATTGATAAATAAAATTGGGGTGTCTGCCTGGGAACTCAAAATAATAAAATTTATACGATGGTCGATGACTAATCGTAAATGACCCTTCTTAGAATTTTTGTCTGTCTGTCTGTTTGTTGTTATATCGAATGGGCTCAACGGATTTCATTTCGTTTAAGTTTTATTTTGTTTAAGTTTTATTTTGTTTAAGTTTTATTTTGTTAATTTAAACCGAATTCTTTATGAATTATTGATCAGATTTGAAAGATGCCTTATGCTTCTGTTTAGTTCACCAGACTAAATTAATACTGTTTAACCAAACAATAACAATCAATACCGTCTTAACTCGAAATGTGACGGTGTTGAAAAAATTATTCTAATTTCAAACTAGTACAAATAGTTATGCATTACAATTTATTTTTGAGTTAATACGATATTGAATGTCATGTGCGAATTGTCCTCGCGTGTGATATAAAGTACAAGGGTTGCTACGAAAGTTTTTAGTTAAGTAAAAACTATTATTATTTTTATAAATTACTTAAACTAAATTAATAACTCCTCTAAGTTCAGCGGAAGGTCAAAGAAAAACAGTTCAAATTCTAGTACTGCCACGTAAGAGTCCGTAAAAGTCTGGCTATATTGGGGACTAAGAAATAGTCGCACAGGGCCAGGTCTGGACTGTAGGGCAGATGCGACACCAGCTGAACACCTTTACTGGTCATAAACTGACACTGACACCAATCTACTCGCCGGGCTTTTTGGTCTTCGGTCAGCAAATGTGGTATCCAACGCGAAGCAATCTTCCTGACGCCGAGATGATCATATGCAAAATGCTCGAAACTGAGCGTGATCCAATGCCAAGTTCATGCTCTATTTCCCGATGTGTAGTATTTCAGTGATCTTTACTCAACTGCTTCGGCTTTGATCACGTTTTCTGGCGTTACAGCACACGACGGGCGTCCTGGTCTCATGTCATCTTTGACGTACTCCCGACCCCGCTTAAACTCACGGTACCAATATGAGATTGTGGCTAACGATGGAGCGGACTTCCCAAATGCGTCATTTAAATTTTTATGATATTCCTTAAACGTTAACTTCCTTTTGCAGTTGTAGAATATTATAGCACGAAACGATTCTCTGCAACAGTTCCATTGCAAGAAACAAAACTGGATTGGTATTGTCGGCAAAAAAAAATGTAACCGGCCAGTATGGAATTTTATTTTGCAAAGATGTTTATATTAAATTACCCTTAATTTACCATACACTTTGAAAAGTAAATGTTGTTAGTTTTTATACAGCTTAAATCTTTCGTAGCAGCCTATGTAATATTCATGGACTTATTTCTTTAAAAAGTTCATGGTAATTTCCTAAAACTCGATATTGGCGAAACACTTGTTAAAGCAAAAACAAAAATTCTTGTTAAAACAAGAAGTTAAAGCCATTATTTAGTGAAGAAAAAAAATAATAATCATAAGAACGCAAGTATGTATCCAACTTTGAGGTACACTTGCAGAGACAAAACGAAACGCCACATATAACCGCGTCATTTTCGGCGGGAATTCAATTTCCGCCAATTCCGCGGGACTTCTGGGGTTCCGTAGACTATTCAAATTATGCGTGCCTTCGTTGTAGGGTTGCCAGTTTCTTATATGTTATACATATTTATTTATTTAGTATATATAGCAAGAAAGAAGAAAAAATACTTGAATCAAAAGAGTAACTTGCATGAGTGAATGGAAAATAAATTAAATACGAGTACATAAAAACTCAGCGGCCCAACTGGTTTCAATTACAAGCGTAGTTAACCATCGTAGCTTTCTATATTTAAAAAAACCGCGTACGATATGGTTCATCCGTTTAAGAGCTCCGATGCCAGCTGTCTTGCTCACTCATAGGCTCAAGATTTTTAATATAACGAAGGCATACTTGTAGTTTTATGGGACAACCCTACATCGTTGCTAAACCTAACCGACTAACCTTAGGCCTTATGCCGTTGAAATAAAGTTCACAGATCGTTAGTTAAACGTACCGCAAAGTAAATTATTCTAGTTCAAAGTAAATTATTCACTGTCAACATAATGTACTTTGATTTCTAATTAAGTCGTTAGAGTATCACAATGTATTAAGACTTAGGCCCGCTTGCACGTAAATTTAACCCTTTTTTTTTTGACGGAGTGGAAATGCTTTACGCATCATCTCCCTGCCTAGGGGTTGGCCATGCTACAGGGGGGTATGACGTACTCTCTCCTCCCGTCCACTCTCTCGCGAGAGTAGAGGGAGCAGCCTACCGTCTAAAACCACTCCGGTGTTAACCTCCAAGGGCTGTTAACGGGGGCACCGTGGGCTGATGACTATTCACCACTGGGTGCCCCCCAGTCGCCCCAGCCTATTGCTGGGGCACCTGCGCCAAATCTCGCAGAAGGAGACGACCGCCAACCACGATCTCTGATCGGAGAGCCCTGTGTCCGCAACCAGAGCACGGCGCGGCGCTCCGGATCCCACTTCGAGCACACCTCTACGGTGTGCTGGGCCGTGTCGTCCGGATAGCCGCACTCATGGCAAACCGGACTGGGCTCTCTCCTAATCTTGTGCAGGTAGTGACCGAAGCATCCATGCCCGGTCAGTACCTGCACAACGTAAATTTAACCCTAGTTTAACCCCAGGTTGAATTATTAAGGAATGTCCGATTCGGTTAACATAGGGTTAACATTTACGTGCAAGTGGGCCTTAGAGAAATAGTTGATGTAAATTAATCTCGTGCGTGGAAATGTTTCTAACCGTTATGTGATACAATGTATCTCAATTACACTATTCAAAGGTACTTCACACGATAAGGGTAAGTATTTGTGTCATGGGCGCTAGTATTTGTTCTGAATCTCGGATGGTTCCTATGTATTTCAGTATGTATTTCTTTACATATACATATATAAATTAGTTCATCGTTGCCTAGTAGCCATAGTATGTACAGTCAACAGCATAAATAAGTGTTCATTTATGTACCTTGTCGCTTTCAATCGTTTCACAATTTTGTATGATATTTCAAACACGACGTTAAAGTGACAAGGTAGATAAATGATCACTTATTTATGCTGTTGACTGTACAAGCCTTACTTACTAAGTTTGGGACCAGGTCAATTGTGTGTGATTGTGTTCTGATATGTATTTAATTATTTAGAGTACCTAACCCGGCATGTGTTTTAAAAGTTTCGTGAAGTTGTTTCGCACACGATGATTTTGACAGTTATTTTTCCCAGATACACTTTCTTAGGCACTGGTCCCACCGCCGGCGAGTAAGCGATGAACTATGGTCGATTTTGTTGCCCAAGAAAATCGATGGCTCACTCGCTCAGCGATGAACTATAAATTTATACCTCTCTCTTTTATTTACACGGGAGCGATTATCATTTGTTCGTTTCTTGGGCAAGAAAATCGCCGATAGTTCATCGCTTACTCGCCGGAGGAGGGGCCAGTGCCCCAGGTAAGAAAAAAAAAATGGGACAATGTCACACCAATTGACCTAGACCCAAACTAAGTGCTAGGCTTGTACTATGGGTACTAGACAGCAATATAAATACTGTTATGTTTAAACTAGCTTCTGCCCGCGATTTCGTCTGCGTGGAATTCAGAATTTGATTTTACAAGGATACATAATATGAGTTTGTCCTATCCGATCCGAAAACGAAATATAGCGCTGTATAGGGAAAATCGCTTAACCACCCAGTGATTTTGACCACACCACGGCTACACTTCGATGCAGAGATTTAAATCAGAGCTAGCGCCATCTAGTTCGTATATGGAGAGCTAAAAGTGTCTTTCTTTTAACTTTTGTGTACGCACACCTCAATGAATACAAACTGAGGATTACGAGATGCAAACGTAAACAAAAATAAAAACACACCACACATGTCTAGATGAGATTTCACCTTTTTAATTTTGTCACTCGCCCATACAAAGTGGCGGCGTCGCCTTGTGAGCAAATTCACAGCTTTTAACGATTAATTTGATTTCCCGTTAGAATGAGATGTTTTTTCGGGATAAAAACTACCCAGTCCTATTCCAGGACCTAAGCTATTATACGAGCTAAACTAATTTTTTTTCTTTTCTTTTTCGTCTCTGCAAACACAATACCCTTGACGGTTTTTTTTTAAATCATCATGGCCGCCATCTTGGATTCCGAATGTGACATTATTTTCGAATTCGTCATCCCTGAAAACATGAAACCCGATACCCCATGACGGCTTTTTCGATAAACATCATGGCCGCCATCTTGAATTCCGAATCTGACGTAATTTTTGAATTCACTATCCGCGAAAACATGTGAAACGATGCCCATGACCGCTTTTTCGAAGAACATCATGGCCGACATCTTGAATTCCGAATTTGACATCATTTTCGAATTCGCCATCCCCGAAAACATGACACAGAATACTCATGACGACTTTTTTGAAAAACATCATGGCCGCCATCTTGAATTCCGAATCTGACATCGTTTTCGAATTCGCTATCCGCGAAAACATGAGAAACGATACCTATGACGACTTTTCGAAAAACATCTCGGCCGCCATCTTGAATTCCGATTCTGAGATCATTTCGAAATTGCCATCCCCGAAAGCATGAAACACGATACCCGCATGACGTGTTTTTCGAACAACATCGTGACGCCATCTTGAATTCCAAATTTGATATCATTTACGAAATTGCCATCCCCATGTAAACATGAAACACGATACCCATGTCGGCTTTTTCTAAAAACATCATAGCCGCCATCTTGAATTCCGAATCTGATATCATTTTCGAATTCGCCATCCCCGAAAACATGAAACACGATACCCATGACGGTTTTTTGATAAAAATCATGGCCGCCATCTTGAAATCCGAAACTGATATCATTTTCGAATTCGCTATCCGCGAAAACATGAGAAACGATACCCATGACGGCTTTTTCTAAAAACATCATGGCCGCCATCTTGAATTCCGAATCTGACATCATTTTCGAATTCGCCATCCCCGGAAACATGAAACACGATACCCATGACGGTTTTTCGATAAACATCATGGTCGCCATCTTGGATTCCGAATGTGACATTATTTTCGAATTCGCTATCCGCATAAACATGAGAAACGATACCCATGACGGCGTTTTCGAAACACATCATGGCCGCCATCTTGAATTCCAATTCTGGCCGTCATCTTGAAATCCGAAACTGACATGAAATGAAACTAATTCACTCCTCCTTGAATGCGCGGGGAAAGCGCGCTGAAAAACGCCTGTAAAAAAAGGTCACCAGCCAACTGAAACCTCCCGATAGCTCGAAACACTTCAGGAACTCTAAGGGTAGGACGTGACTTGCTCCGTGCCTGGGCATTGTGTACCGGGACATATAAATACATAGTTAAATACATCGAAAACATTTGTGACTCAGAAACAAATATTCGCGCTTATCACACAAATAACCCAAGACCGCTACCTTCGTAGGCAGGGTCACTACCAACTAGGCCAACACGTCGTGAAAGCTCTCCTTATTAATTTCACAATTATTATTTTTAATGTGGGGGCTAGAGAATTAAGACTTGTCTCTTGCACAGTTAACATTAATTAAAAATTAAATTAAATGCCTATCTCACTATCTATACTTATTTCACGCACTTCACTATACTAAGTAGGTACGTCATCTGTTAGTCCCTTTCACGCATTACATTAAATTAAGTACTTTTGTTATCTTGGCAATATACTCGTTTTAAACCTTTTTTTACTTGGCTGCACATTTACTAACGCAAAGAAGTCAAAAAAAATATTTTGGAAATATCGCTTACCCCAAATAGCAAACAAAACCAAGGTGCCAGGTAGTATAAGGTGTTGACTTTCTGCACAAATAATAGAAATAACCCAGAGAACCCGTGGCGATATAACGTCACACTACCGCAACCGTATTTCTCGCGGCAAGGCGTCTTTCAATATTGGCTTAAGTAATGAAATCAATCCGCCGATATTTCCGTCCGGGTTATTTTTTATTTCCCTCGTCGGGGGGCGGATTGCAGGAAAAAGTAATTTCCTCCGAAAAAAGCGACGCGTCTTTTTTGATTAGCTCCATTAATATCATGAGCGCGAGTTCCTGAGTCTTGGATGATTTCTACATACATACATACATACCTTCACGCCTTCATTCCCAGAGTAGACACACCTACAGAATTACCAACAACTCTAAAAACTTGTTGTTCATTCTGTAACCCATTTTGCACAAACAGTCTTTAGTCCATTCGCTTATAGTAGGAGATCCGAATAGGAGACGATTTGGGCTGGGCCGGGCTGTTTATTCGATAAAAAGTATTTTATACCAAATTTAATATGCTAAGTAATATAATTATGGCGAATAGGTAGGCTGAAAAATTTATTCGGCAAGAAGATTGGAATGGCGCGTGGCGTTTCCCGCGGTCCGAACTCTACGTGTACAGGCCGCTTTTTTAGAGGTTAGACGGGGGTGCGCGGGGCCACCCAATCCGCGGGGCCCGTAGCATTTGCTACTCTTGCTACATGGCTAATCCGGCAGTGAACGTCGTTTTTTTTCCTCGCATTCAAAGTGAAAATTAGAGTGTTTAACGCGAGACTAAACAACCATAATGACACTCGAACTATAGCCACTCTCGCTCGCTCGCTCGCCGCGTGTCTAAATATCTCTTGTCATTATGGCTTGTTTTAGTCCCTTGTTGAACAATCTACTATTATATCAGATTGAATATGCTAAGTAATTTATATTTATAATAGGTTGACTGGAAAATTTCAGTCCAGTCCTTATATGATTTAAAAAAAAAACTGATAATGAACTTTTTTTAAAATTACTTTTGCTTGTTTAATAGACCAATTACATACTAATCGAAAGCATGAAGCCTATAGAACATGCAAACGTTAGGTTGACTATTTTTTCCCATCTTAACTATTGGGTAGGCAGATAAGTCGGTACTAGTACTAATAATTTGAACTAAACCTAAAGTTTGCATATTCTATAGGCTTCATGCTTTCGATTAGTATGTAATTGGTCTATTAAACAAGCAATATCAATTTAAAATAAAAGTTTATTTCCAGGTTTTTTTTCAAGGACTGGACTGAATTTTTCCAGTCAACCTATTATAAATACATTACTTAGCATATTAAATTTGATATAAAATACTTTTTATCGAATAAACAGCTAGGTGAAGGTCGTCTCCTATTCGTATCCCCTACTATAAGATGTTTACCAGTGTATAGTAGTGACAGGTTGCAAGCCCATCGCCTAACAGTACTACAAGCCCCTATTCCCTTAGTCGCCTCTTACGACTTCCACAGAAAGACATGGTGTGGTGCTATTTCTATTCTGATGAATTTCTATGATGATGATTATTTGGATGATTTCTTATAAGTATTTTTATCGTTGCCCAGTGCCCATATAGCATAAGTCTAAAGCTTAGTTTCATTATAGCTGAATTTGTGCGAGATTCTCTCTTGATATTTATTTATTCATCTGTCTTTGTCCGGAATAAACCCTATTTGTCAAGTCTTATAGTGAAACAAGACGCCCGATGGACTCACGGATCGTAAAACATCCCATAGTAAGGTTTTAGGCCTAATATCCTTCAAAAGATTGTAGGAGCTCCTTTGTGACTGGAGCTCGGTTATCAATCACCCAAGAAGCTGATATAGATCGTCTCCGTCCAGTGATCGGTCATGTTGACGGCTGTCTGTTAGCGATATATCCACTTTTAACGTCGCTTGTGTTAGTTAACGGTTGATTCACGCGCTGTAATAATGGATGGCTAAGTGCTTTATGACTTAACTTGTTTTTTTCCGCGGCTTTGTCCGTGTAGAAATAGATTTTCAGGAACTATTTATGATTACGGGATAAAAAGTATGCGTAGTGTTAGTTCTGAGGCCATAGCCAAGATGTACTACGCTAACTAGCGTTTCTATTCATTTTGTTTTTAAACCAATCGCGTTACTGGTAGATCACGTGACTCTTCGTATCACGTCATCTAAAAGTAACGCGATTGGTATAAAAACGAATCGAATAGAAACGCTAGTTACCGTAGTACATCTTGGCTATGGTAATGCTTCTTGGCTAGGGCCCCAGAGTAAGAACTACCTGAATTTCTGTCCGTCTGAAGTTTATCCAAATGTGTTCAGCCGCTTTGGTGTGATATAAACACAAACATCCATAGAAACTTTCCCATTTATAATACAGGGTGAGGCACGAATCATGTTACAAATTGAAAGTATACTTTCATTATGTGGCAAGATTCGTGCCTCATCCTATATTAGAGTTAGTAGGGCGATGGAACCAGTAATGGATAAGGACTAATGATTCTTATTTTAAAGAAGATAATGGGTTAATCATATTTTTTTGCAGCAATCGATTTAGGACCTTATGATCTTTGAATTAAATTCACTGTCCATTATTGGTGCCTGACTACTCGCGTTCATCACTGAAATATCTGTCCTTACCGCGATTTGAACCTGGGACTGCCAGCTTCGTAGGCAGGTTTACTACCACTAGGCTAACATGCCGTCAATTATATATTGATTTTATTCTTATATTGCTTAATGCACATTTAGACTCAAAATAACATCCACAGATGCGATTTATACTCGATTTCCGCCTTCCCAACTGAAAAGTTTGTACAGCAAGCAATCAACGGTAGGGTCAGCAAATGAGCGCGTGCCGGGCGGAGATAATAAACTAATCCCGCCTCGGACGAGTCTGTTTGCTGACGGTACCGCTCAAGATACCCTTATTGCTATCCGTTATCTTTGTTGACTCAACTAGCAAGTATTTAGTACAGTCTAGGGGATTAAAACGAGCCATGTGTGAGTTTTAGTTGCTAACTATCAAATATTCTGGATAAAAAGTATCGATATAGGATTCGGCGCTCAAAGTTTAGATGTAAACGCATAAAATAGTGACAGACAAACACTGGTGCGTAAGTTAATAACTAATTGATTCCTAAAGGGCGAAATGGAATAGCAATAATAATAGAGAATGTCAGCCAGTTTAGATTTTTGGCTTACCGTATTATTCATTAAAAACTAAAAATAGCTGTAAAAAATCATTTCGATATGTCAAATAGTTTTCGAGATATTAAATTTTAAACTTCGTATGCGGCGCTCGAAACCCAGCGGCTAGCGCTCACGAATGATGACGTCATCGCTTAACAGCGGTACGCGCCCTTATATGAAAAAGTAAGTTTATAGGGCTATAACTTTTTAACCGTTATAAGTAGCCAGTTGAATTTATTATTAAAAAGTACAATGAACAATAAATCAAATCCCAAGAGGGGTCCCCATACAAGAAACATGAAAATAAATCTTTTTTTTTGCATTTTTATACGGATTGTTTATAATGGCTTCTTATTTTGATGCTATTTTAAGCTTAAATTGTAGTCTATTTTGAGTGCTCCGGCCTAAATAAGGGAGCGGTATTTCATGTGAGGCCGTATTTTTCGTGCCTTACTTTAACTTTACTTCTAGAGCAAGAAGTACAATCAAATTTTGCAGTCTTTTTCTAACTTTAAAGTTAGAGTAAGACGGCAGTCAACTTCTGCAGTTTTTATTGCTAGTCTAAACCTCGCTTAAGACACTTTGATTATAATAGGTTTAAATTATAAGCAGAAATACATCGTGGTATTGTGGTTTAACGATTCTATGATATAGGTAATTAAAGTTAAAAAAGTAGGGATATATCGATATCGTAATTGTCATAAGTAAGTAATCAATGTTATACAGAAGCGATCGTCTACTGAGGCGCTAATCTCTATTCTTCTCGGTAAAATCATATTGCCCTCAGCCGCCATTACTCCCACGTAAATAAGAGCTGACAACGTTGACAATACCATATTATGGCAAGAGCAATATGATTTTTCACCGAATAAAGCCCCTGTTGCTGTTGATTGTAGCTGCAGATAAAATTAAGTAAGTATAATTTTAACATCAATCAAACACAATAGCAGACCTTGTCACTTGGTATCTCTCCAAAACTTAACCCTTCCGCCGCCACTGCCGTTAATTTAACCACGCACTGTCTCTCGTCACGCATAACTTGCCAGTGCGACTGACAGTAATTAGTTCAGCTCGCTAGATGGCGCTGGAGTGACAGTTTGAGGTTATCCGGGTGACAGGTGGATTAATTGAGCGTTTTGAAAATATTTGGAGTGAGTTTATATGAATAAGTGTTCATAAACGTTCGATAAAACTGTTATAGTTAATGTTTGCTTTTCAATTTTCTATGAAGCGTGTGAAAAATAAGGCCAAAGAATGTTTGTGCTCAATAATACCTACATTTAACAAAACCCAAGTTCGTCGTCGTCAAAAATGCTGATGGCTTAATTGACGAAAAACATCTATTTAATTTGTAATTCGGTACGGTTTTCTGTTTTATTCTAGTTAAACAAAAACTCAGTAAGTATTGTTATCTTTACTCTCTTCGAGTTTTAGAGTTCAAAACATCAATATGTTAAATCATCGTAATCGGTTTAGTATCTCACTTCGCAAACAGAAAAGTAAATAAATTAAAAACATATCATTTTTTAATTCCATTGTTACTGCTAAACCTCTAATATTTCTAATATCTTAATGTTATTTATTAATATGTGATTAAGTCCTTGCTTCCTATATATAATAATATAATTTAAATCAATGTCAAGCGTGTCCAAAACACATATGTTTTGTACGGGCATAATGGATCTATTAATTTTCTTTGAAGTTTCATTCGATACGGTATGCAATATTATTATCACTTTACGATATAGAGATCAAAGACCAAATATTGTTTTGCAATAGTAATGAAAGTTTTCTTTTTGCAGGTTTTAAGTAGATTTTATCTTGTTTAATGTTTGGAAACTCTTGCCCTCAGTAAATCACAACCGCACATTTATTTTGAACGACAATAATGTTTAAAAGTAAATAAAATATAAAACACGGGTAAGTTTACAATATTCGTTCTAACGACCAATTTAAAAGATCTAAAAAAATGCAAATAAAAGAATACGAAGCAAGTAAACGAGCACACGGGCCACCTGATGGCAAGTGGGATCTGTGACCCGTAGACATTTGCATTCTCAAGACTATAATCTTAAGACTGCTACCTAAGTCCGCAAATGCGTTACCAACCTTCAGGACTGAGATGGAATAGCGGCCTTTACACGTAAAGATCGGACCGCGGGAAACGCCACGCGCCATCCCAATCTTCGTCCCGAACCGGATTTTTTTACTATTTTACTATTACAGTTGCATTTACACGTAAGTACGGGTAATGTCTCTACCGCAAAGTCCTACCGCTATTACACTGATATCACAATATGTATACATACATATGTATGGTCGAACTCAGAATTAACTGTACATTTGAGTAGGTATCGTGTCGCAGCTATAGATATACTAATTTCAAACCACTCTCCCTTCAATACGTTACTGCGACATGGTACTAAAATGTTCAGTTACTTATGACTTCGACTGTACATAAAGTGCAAAAATAAATACTGTGTAAAGCGAGACTTATTTATAGAGTATTTTGTCTACTACACTCGTAGCCTGAAGCACGTACGTAGCTATTGCTACGGCGTAGCGTATCGTGTCATAATGCTCGGAGCACTTTAGACTCCATTATGGTGTTTCTTACACTTTACGTGCCTTTCGCAACAAACGATGCCAAACGTAGGTACTATCAGTTAGAGTCATATTAAATATCATTACAGTACTTATACAAATGAGAAATAAAATAAAGTGTTAAAGACGTGCTCGCAGCGCAACATTAAAAGTGTATATTATCTGCCATTCTTTTTTGTCATAAAGGTTAGTTTTTGATAAAAAAACTGTTATTTATTAGGGCTGTTGTAAAAATTACCAAACCTAATTTAGCTTTATGTACACGATTAGATATATTAAGAGACTTGAGAAGTTAACGGTTACAGCGATATAAATATGAAGACTTTCGAAAATTATGTATGTATGTATGTAAAGTCTTTATTGCACATAAACAATTACAAGACATAATTTTGTATCAATATATATAATGTACATACGCGAAGTTATCCCATATTGGATCTCTTCCAGTTAAGCTTGGAGTAGAATAAGCAAGGAAAATTCAATTATGTAGTTAAGTACATTATGACCAATATAAATTATGGGAAACATAGAGATCCTATTAAAAGCCTGTATACTTGCTATTAATAAAATGATGGCTTATCATTTCCATTTAACCTTTTTGTACAGATTCATTAAGTTAAAAGCCTCGTGTTCACCTAATCAAGACTTAAAAGCTCCGAGAATAAACCACTCTATAATCACATATTTTGCATAGTTGGTTTTATTAAAGCTTGCTCGTGGCCATTAAATAGAATGTGTTTTAAAAATGACGAAGGGTTTTATAATAACTATTATAAAATTGTTAATTAAGTTTTATTACGAGACGATATTATTGTACCGCCCTTATAATCCTTGAAAATTGGAAGTCTTTAGATTTTGCTCCTAATATATTTTGCCCACAGTACTTATATACGCTAACGTGTTATGGTTATGAGAGGTTTTTTTTTAAACTAAAACTTATCGTAAATATTACGATATAAGAAAGCCCTTTTAATACCAGTAGATCCAGAATATAGGTATTTTAATCTTTTAATTTGATTTGAGGAGTTATTAAGGTTTTAACCATATTCGTAATTAACACTACCTTGCGGTACACCTTCGGCACCCTTGTATAGAAATAGCTTTAAATTGTGATTTAAAACTTGATATCCAATCTTCAATAACTTAGCAACATAGATTACACCATAATTCTAAAATATTTTCAACGTAATAAATTCATACATTCTAAGGTACTTAAGCATATCTCTTTTTTAATTTCATAACTTTGATTCGTCGAATTGTTTTTTTTCTATTGGATCTCTGTTGGCCGCAGGCAGAGTCCGTTAATGGCGATTAGGTAGTTCCTTAAAGACGATTTTTCAAACACGCGTTTGAAAAAAAAAAGAGTTAATTTTGTCAAAAATATCTCTAAGTGCGACGGTAAACCTAGTGCGTTTATTTAAAATGAAAAGAATTCCCTAATGTAAAATTAAATGGAACAACATATTTAGCTATTTTAGTCACTTTAAGTTTCCAGCGGTGTTTATTTACTTCTAGCACACATTAGGTTTAAATCTTGAATACTTATACCCTAACGACTAGAAAGGTGAAGCCCAATAATCTCTAAATCCACTTCTCATAACGATATTTTGGGGCATTAATTTAAAGATAACATTTTGAAGGCAACAACAATAACAACATTGGCTTCGATTTGTTTTCATTTGCGACTCGGCTCGGCTAAAGGTTGGTTTATAATGAGATGGTAGCGAGAAACACGTGCGCAATCTTTGCAAAACTCTTCCTTGGTTGACCGACAGAGCACACAGGCTGGACGCATGAACGGAACTGAATTTGGAAGGAATATTTCTTGGGTACCATTGGGACACTAAGAAAATAATTTTCGAATATCGTCCCTCATCGAGAAGAAATAGTGGGGTAGCGGAAATTTAATTCTATGCGCACCTAGTTCTCTCTGCCACTCAAACCAATTAACAGCGGCATATATGGATAGATTAGCTACTCTTGATTGGTTGACAATGTGAATATGTGTGTTTTTTAATGTTTTTGATATTAAAATTACTGACTTATATTTAACATTTTTCTCCACAAAGTCCAACACCAAATCGTCGTGAATGTATGTATGTAATCGTTTTAATCTTCTTCCTTTTCTTTATCTTCTTCTTTATCACTACATAGTATAAAATAAAGTCGCTTCCCGCTGTCTGTCTGTCACTATGTATGCTTAGGTCTTTAAAACTATGCAACGGATGTTGATGCAGGTTTTTTAATAGATAGAGTGATTCAAGAGGAAGTTTCATATGTATAATACGTTTTGGATTATGTATAGTAATAGTATAAAATGAAGTGAGCGCGAAGCGAGGGCGGGTCACTAGTACGAGTATAGTATAAAATGAAGTCGCTTTCTGCGGCTGTCTGTCTGTATATCCACTTACTTCTCCTGAACCACGCAACGGATTTTGATGTGGTTTTCACCAATTTTTCATAACAGATTTTAATGTATCATACATTCTGTGTTATGTCCGAGTGTTACAGAAATATCACATAAACCGAAGCGAAGCGGGGCGGGTCGCTAGTGTACATTAGGTGCTTGTTTACGGAGATGCGGGGCGTCGCGCGTAGCGTTCGGCGGCGCGGTCTGCACTAAATTCAAACATATGGCGTTGTATAAAATCGTTATGGAGAAGCGGTTTTACGCGCGTTTGTTTCAAATACAGCGTTACTTGCAGCGAAGCCCGCGGATGGCACCGCCGCGTTGCACGCAGCGTCGCACGCGTCAATAACGGCGGTTCCCGCCACTGCGCCCGCAGCGGGGCCCGCGTCGGAACCTTCTGACAGTTTTGTGCTTCGCCGCGCGCTCCGCTACACGCTCGAGAGTCCGCCGCGGATGTAGCGGACACCGCTACACTCTACGCCCCGCATCACGCATCCGCATCCGCATGACGCCCCGCATTTTTTATAAACAACACCGTACATTGCCATATGTTTGTGTTTGCTCGTGTGATGACGCGGTCCCCTGCACGCGCCGCGCCTGCGCCTCTCTGTAAACGGAAAAAACGCCCGACGCGCCCAGCAACGCCAAGCCGCACGCCACGCGCGACGTTCCGCGTCTCCGTAATCAAGCCCTAAGAATGACACAAAGTACACATTTACAAAAAAGTAGTAATACTTATTTCTTTTCTCCGTACCGTTAATGCAATTAGGTGCCAAATACTGTATTGCTTAATGGAGTCATACATCATGTTTTTATACGAGCTAGCAGAGCTAGAACAAATATTTAAAAAAACCTAACCAAAGCGTACTGTGAAGTAGATCCCTCAGACAGCGTGCACATAGTAAATAAAGACACAGTATAGGCATGTGGATAATATTTGACGACGCGTTTAGTCTGGTTGGAAGTGACCCTGCCTGCGAAGTTTAAAATTTAAATAGGTACAAATTCAAATTTAAATGATTTATTTGTAAATATAGGTAACAAATTAGCTGCCTTGGGTTCGATTCCTGACACGGGCAAATATTTGTGTGGTGAGCACGAGTATGTTCCTGAGACTTGGGTGTTTTCTATGTATTTAGGTATGTATTTCTCTAAATAAGTATGTTTATCGTTGGCTGGTATCCATACTACAAGCCTAGAGTTTAGTTCAGGACTAGGTTTTGTTTAAAATTGTCTCCTGATACCTATTTGATATTTATTTGCAGCGAGGAAATTAAGTGTTTGTATCAAGTGTCAGGGAACAGCCGTATACAAATGGTCCTAGTCCCGAATTAGCACTAGGCTTGTTCTATGGGTTCAGTCGACTTCAAAGAGCTGTATCCACTTCTGGACCTTATCACAATGCAATAAAGTGAAAAAGTGGATACATGTCTTTGTAGTTGATTGTACTAGACCACGATAAACTATCGTACATAAAGTAATACAGGCCTGAATACAAACACTATTTCTCACAAATATTTGCCCCTAACAGGAACCGAGCCCGAGACTTTCAGCTTCGTCGGCAGGATACCATTATCCTTGTCGCACGTAAAAAGGATTCATTGAAGATAAAGGAATAAAAGTATATATTTATGAGATTTTTCTACACAACTTTGAAAAAGGAACGAGTTGTGTCTCAAATGTATGTAAGTATACCGTGTATTGTAAAATAATGAAAAAAGAAGCACAAAACACAGGAAAAAACGCAAAAAAAAATACAACTACAAAGGCAAAATGTCTGTACGGCAGTATACACATTAATTTAAATGATAACAAACCCTGGGTAACTCAATTTCCGTAAAAAACGTTTCATACCCCGCATTATTCTTGCATAATCACATTCTTTTTTGATTAGCACCCTGGACAGTACCCCGGGATAAGCATATCTAATTTCAGTATAATTATATGAGATAGCTTTTCTTAAAAATTATGTAGAAAGACCTCGTTAAAAGAACGTTAAAACATCCAGAAAAGACATCAAACACTCCAGAGTAAATTTGCTTTCGAATTCGCTTAAGTAGGAATTTTCAACGCATTGGCGCATTTTCAAGGCATTTCCGGTCAATGTTGCTAGTCGAATTTCGTCGTCAAAGGTCACATTTAATGTGATTTTTTTGTGTTGTGTTCCCGGAATTTTACCTGTGTAGCGTTTTCAATTATAATTTAAAGAATCTGTAAGGGAATTGCTCTGGTTCTACGAACAGGGCCTCTATTATACTGGGTAAAACGATATTGCTTTTGACGTGTAATCTATTGTCAACTATACTATAGTTCTTGCTAGATTTTGCGCGCGACTCCGTTCACATAGAAGTCGTTTATGGCTGTTTTCTTGGGGACTGTCCAATTTTCCGGGATAAAAAGTAGTCTATGCGCTATTCCAGACTATAATCTACCTATGTGCCAAATATCCACATCCGTTCAGGCGTTCTGGCGCGATTGAGTTACAAACATCCAAACTTTCGCATTTACATACATACATACATAAACTCACGCCTTCATTCCCAGAGTGGGGTAGGCAGAGCTACAGAATTACCAACAAGTCTAAAAAATTGTTGATAATTCTGTAACCACATTTTGCATAATTAGACTAAGATGTTTACCAGCGTATTAGTGACAGGTTGCAAGCCCATCGCCTAACAGAAGGTACTATCCCCTTAGTCGCCTCTTACGACATCCACGGGAAGACATGGAGTGGCACTGTTCTAACCCGGCAACCACATGGGATTATTTCGCATTTATAACATTGGTAAAATTTACTTAACAATAAATTTAATATTGCCTTTGGCATGTTTCGTATCGTATCGTCGTTAAAAAACATAAGACGTCAAAAGCATTGTTTTACCGTGAAGAATAGAGGTCCTGATAGTATTTTCGGTCTGAAACTTCTACCTGAGGCCCTACTCTGAAAATCGAAGTTCGAAGTTACGTTAGCTCCATCCCTGTCACTCGTCATTCGAGACTAAATCGAGAGAAAGGTATGGAGCTAACGTAACTTCAAACTTCTATTTTCAAAGTAGGGCCCCTGTGGTTGGTTTCGCTAACCTCCCCGTCTTCTACAACCTTTAGTCTTGGCGGTCACTCAAGTGCGACAGCAGAGTTGTTATTCTCTTTAAACGGCTCGGTTGATTGAGTGAGCGAGCTAAGCTACCTTATTCAAAATACACGTCCTAGTTGTTTGTGAGCTCTGACGGGACAACTTAAACTCGCTGGTTAATAATTAATGAAAGTCAGTGAAGTTTGTGTGTTGAGATTTAACATCAATCAAGAAATGAAACCTACATCTCATTTGTATTCTCTTTACCTCAATACTCACCGATTAACCTGTAAGATTTCATAAAATACCCTGAAGGTTTGTTTCGACATATTTTACAATTATTTTGATCTAGAAAGCGATAACATTTGCAGTATCAATCTCTCCAATCTCTGGGTCCAATGGTCACGACTTTGCGCAGTGGCGACTGCGGCGGTGGAGAGCGGTGAAAAACAAATGACTGTTCATTTGGGCATCACACACAAACCGTTGGACTGACAGACCAAGAGGGACGCAGCTATTTGGTAAATTAAGAGACGTGTATAACTTTCTCATTCATACTAATATTTTCGTCCCTTTCGGCCTGTCAGACGTCGATTTGTGCCTTAAAAGTCGGCTGAGAGACAGGGAAATGCCTATGCATACCCGACCCAGCAGGGCGAATTATGTGGGACTGCCACGGAAGAAAACCCTCAAGGCGTTCCGCCAATCGCTATATCAAGAACAAAAACCACCCCACAATGGCGCAGCTGCCACTGTGGGCTCACTTTCAGGCGGGGGACTGTACTAACCCAGGTACTAGCCCCCTCGCAAACTTCACTGAAGGCACCCTGGAACACGACTTGGGCCTTATGGTCTTCGCATCGCACACCACAACGCCGCGCACCAGATCAGCTCCGTCTCAGCTCAAAGTGAAACATTAAAAAGTGAGCTTTGACTCGTGTTAGTACTACATTTTTCAAGATAAAGTAAAAACAATTGCCGGGGCGCGAGATTCGCGACTTCCACCGAAAAATGTATCGTATTAACACAAGTCAAGGCTCACTTTTCAATGTATCACTTGGAGCTGAGGCGGTGCTGATCTGGTGCCGGGGCGCTGTAGTGTGCGATGACCATTATCCAGCTCGCGCTACCTAACATAACCTAAATATTAAACGTAATTGATTATGACGTAGCACTACTGGCTAGCGGGATGAGCGTGCCTGTGTAGCCTCTTGTGGCCGGCAGCGCTGCGCTCTACCGCTGCCGCTAGGGCTGTGCCAAACCTTGTGCACGGACTGGACTCATATCAGCTCACGACTGGAGTTATGCCAACTATAAATCTTAAATAACCAGCCATATGCGATTCAGACGCGCACAAAGGGTTCCATGATTATTTAAATTTACTTTAGTTTAAAAAGTTATCCATGGATTAGAATTTCAAGTTTAATGATTTTATTTCGCATCAAATCATCATAATCATATCAGCCGAAAGACGCCCACTGTTAGCATAGGCCTTTCCCAAGGATTTCCACAATGGCCGGTTTTGTGCTACTCCCATCAAATATTCAGTTTTTTATTATTATTAAATACTTACAAGATAGGCAAGTAAGTATGGTGTCAGTTTGAATTGTTATGGATTGTTAAGCTAGAAAACTTCAGAGAGAAGGGAAAGGATTTTTTTAAATATTTTCTAACCATAAAGGTTTTCTTGTTGGGACGGTAATCTAAAAACCACAGCTTGGCAAAACTCCAGCTGTAAGAAAAATTTGGCTAGACGTTTTTATTATACATCCCTAGGTTATAATTAGGATATTTGACGTCACAGCGATGAGGTCGCTGATAAATTACGTTTTTTTTTCGTAGCCTAAATTAGTGCAGCAGAGTCCCGCTGCGAACCACTACCGAAGATCGCGTCATCATAAAAACATATGCAAACCCACCAAATTCGAAGGTTAACGAAGATATTCCACATTATACAATAAAAAATGTGAAAGTAACTTTGTCTGCCTGTTTGTTACGCTTCCACAGCTGAACCGCTGAACAGATTGTGACTTTTTGCATATGCGGTACTTTTAATCCCGAAAAAATTGACGGTTCCCTAGGGAAGAGCGATAAACGACTTCTAAGCGGACGGAGTCGCGGGCAACAGCTAGTAAAATATATTATGAGTATTAACACGAAGAGTTGTAAGAATTTTTTTTTAAACGCGCAGTAATGTTTTTTCTATATTTTTATTTTATTTTATAGAATTTAATTATACGTTGATATTCATTTCAGACCTAGCTATTCAGAAATCATTTCATAAAAAGGTTACATTTCATTCTGTTACATAAAGGTCGTGATAAGATATCTTTTGTTCTTTTGTTTTCGGTTGGGTAACTTACGCGAAGGGTCGATTTAAATTAATGGGATAGACATTAGACAATTACTCTTTGTTTAGTATCAGTTATAGATCAAAGTTATTACTTCGACTGACTCTTCTTGTGTAAGTGGGTCAATAAGTACAGTAAAATAGTTATTTTAATAGACAATAGATCATTATATTCAAACATTAAATTATAAAAAGGTTTTTCATTAACTCAAGCAAACGGAATCGAGGTATGGAACGGAGTCGAGATACTCTGCTAACCTAAACTTAAATAACTTTAACAAAAAGCAAGTTTTCAAAACCCGACTGTTGCTAACCAACTTTAAATCGTTATAAATCCTAAATGATCATTCAAAATGAAAAATGATGAAGCAAACCTAAAGATGATTTTTAAATCCCTATTCAATGATACCACACTTGTCATACTTCGTCGACTTATTTTTTCTTAATTTGCACAATATGGCGTCTGGTTGCCGCCATATTGAATTTTGATTACTGTCATATCTTCAGTGACACTCACCAGATTAAGACAAATCGATTGACATAAGAATCATCAAAATCGGACAACGGGTTTAGTTTTTATAGTGCCACAAAGGAACAAACATACATATATAGGCTGTGAAACACATTACCCTCCTCCTTCCGCAGTCGGGTAAATAGCCATGTTAGTATTGACCCTGCCCACGAAGTTAACGGTCCAAGGATCGATTCCCGGTAGGGCCAAACATGTGTGATGAGCGCGAGTAGGTATTTCTTTCTGAGTCTTAGTTGTTTTTAACCGACTTCAAAAAAAGGAGGAGGTTCTCAATTCGTCTGTTTTTTTTTTTTTTTTTTTTTTTTAATGTTTGTTACCTCAGAACTTTCGACTGGGTGAACCGATTTTGAAGATTCTTTTTTTATTTGAAAGCTGGTGCTTCCAGATTGGTCCCATTTTTCTCAAAATGAAGATCTGATGGTGGAATCCATGAGGAATCGACGGAACTCTTCAAAATTTATAGGCACACCTATAGCGATTTTGGTATTTTTCATTGTAACTCGTGTATTTGGTCTTGGAAACCACTATTTGGTGAAATGGAACTGATGATGAAGACCACAGATGGCCACCGGAACTCCTAAACGGTATATATTTCGAGGGTGGCGACAAGATATTTCGATTAAGATAGTTGAGCGACTATGACGAAGCATATTTAGGTTTAAATATATGACTATGACTTTCCCATGGCGTTGCTTGCGGCGAGATTGAAATGTTCTATTGTTTCTTGAGAAATGGGAGAAAAATGGGAGAATAACAGCATAATGATGATCACTACCGACGTGTAAAAGAGCCCGTATGTGGCCAATTTACTGAATAAATATTTTGATTTTGATTTTGATTTTGACTAAAAAGTATAAAATAAAAAAAGTTTAAAAAAACAAAAACCCGCCTTCAAAAAGCAAAAAATAACTTCTTTAAAATGGTAGGTAAATAGGTCAGTCCAACTGAAGTCGGCGTCCAACAATATTTTAACCAAAAGCAGACTTCAGTTGGACTGACCTATTTACCTACCATTTTAAAGAAGTTATTTTTTGCTTTTTGAAGGCGGGTTTTTGTTTTTTTTAACTTTTTCTATATTTATAAGTAAGTATTTATCTATTATTTGTATAAGTATGTTTATCGTTCTCTAGTACCCATATTACAAGTCTAGAGCTTAGTTTAGAATTAGATCGATTTGTATCTATGTGATAGTCCTTTTTTTAAATTATATAAATTTAAATTTCAAGTCCCAACTCCTCAGTTCAGATACTGCAAGAGGCAGCCTGTTTTCAGAAGATCTTTTTTATTTAATTTGTTTTTTACCATTAAATAAATAAATTTGCAGTGACAAACCCTAGCGCCGACCGAGTCGTCGGGGCATAATCAACATAATGCAGTCACCCCACATTCAACCCCCGCTAATTAGGTAGGGCTGTACAAACTGCACTCACTTCCGAGACTGGTTCAAGGATGCATTCATGCACGGAATGCAATGGAATTGCAAACACTACTTATCACGTCAAAAGGCTGTGTCAGTTTGTCTATAAATGCACTATAAACCAAATTGAGTTAACGTGTGTATGTTATGTTTGATATACTTTCATAAATAGAAAATTGTTAACCAAGAGATGAAAGAGATAAATTGCACCCTGAGATATTAAGTGCTCTTGTACGAGTAGGTATAAGTTATCAAATGCACCCTGCATTTGATCATTTATACCTATTTTTATAATTTTCTTGAGAGGAAAGTTAACAAAAATGTTTTATGGAATTTAATCAATTCTAATTATATTGTCATATAGAAATTACGAGTAACATTTTATTCAAGACCTTTTTTTTTTTTTTGGCGTCTACAAGTTATGTAATTTTGCCAATGTCAAGTATATATAAAGACTTATTTGCTATTTAAAACCGGGCAAGAGCATGTCGGACCATGCTT
This sequence comes from Acleris literana, assembly GCA_946894065.1. Classification (NCBI taxonomy): domain Eukaryota; kingdom Metazoa; phylum Arthropoda; class Insecta; order Lepidoptera; family Tortricidae; genus Acleris; species Acleris literana. The sequence goes on from OX335669.1 coordinate 25,136,652, forward strand.
AGTGTAGGGTTCCGAAGCCGTTCTAAACATAAAAAAACTAGAACAGTATAAAGCTTCTTATGTGAATGAATAAGATTCCCTAAACGCTTTACCCGGCCTGATACGACAGCTCCTGATCCCGGCTTCAGTGGGAAACGTCCAACTATCGCTCAGACCAGTCACTTGAAACCATTTGATAGTCTAAGTAGACTGCTTCGTATATATCCTCGAGATCTTAGAGTAGGTAAGCAATGTACGAGTATGCTTGGATATAATAATACAATGGGAAGTGGTGTGGTCAACGAAACGGTTTAAACCAACCTATTTTTGTAGAATATGGATATTAGGTTAACTTCTAGGGGGAAGCGGGGCAGTTTGAAGCACGGGGCACAATAATACACCAGCACTATTTCGTTAAAAACAAATGGTAGTAATATCGAAATATCACTAAAACATGAGTATACATAAGCGGGCTTGACAGCTGTAAACGCATCGCTAGGTTGTTGTTCTTTAGCGTTTCACAAGTAAAAAAGTGTTTTTAGTGTAGCTTAATAATAATATTCTCCTTATGTAATAATTAATTGTTGCAGTGTTTAACTGTTTATTGGATATTTGAAATTCCCAATATTAAGTTATTTTATTTCGTTGTCAAGATTGCATGTTTAACTTTTCTAAAGTACACCGGTTTTATTAATATTCAAATATTTTTCGAATATGACCGTTGGGGCACTTTGTTACTCAAAGGTACGCGGCACATTGGTGCTATCAATGTTTGAGAAAGTAATTTTTGACTGTGTTGTTTAAGTGTCTAAATGACTTTTAGGGTTTGTTAACCCTATTTTCTAATACATGTTAAAGTTCATTAAATAAATACAAAAATAATCAATTAAAATCGGTCATAATGCCTATGAGTATAATATATAGAAAAAAAAAAGATATTTAAAATGTTTACGAAAAAATTGGTTGCCTATATACTCTTTAAAAGAAACAAAACAACTTTTGTTGAATTTTGGCATTTTTAAAACTTTTTACATAATTAAACATGTGTGTATCAAGGTGCCCCATGGGTGGGGCACAATTAATCAAATTCAAATTTTTCACAGTTTTTGCTATATAAATCCCAATTAGTTTAACTATGATATAAGCAAAAATTGTATAATTTTAATCATTTTTACTGCCCAAAATATAAGGTTAAATTTTTCCGTACCAATCTGCCCCGCTTCCCCCTACAGCATTAGAGGAGTAATAAACGTTACTTGATGTGATTAACGTTAAATTTAAGCCTTACGACGATACCTTACGTTTTAAAATCCGTCAAACCTGCATGAAATATACGTGAATAACCTTATATATTTCATGAAGAACTTGATGCAAAGCGCCATGTACGGAATACTCAACCTAAGTCCTCCTATAACTACACCTAGTTATGACTCGGCTGGCCAACGCTTCTGTGCACCCTGTGATCGCACTTTTAAAAAGAAATTCGGCTTGGCCAGCCACATTAGAGTAACATCACCTGGACGACCTCTTGCTGGACACGGTATGGAGGACATGATGATGATATTTCATGCAACTTCTAACCTAAATCAGGTAACGTGTAAATTAACGGTGCCCCTTGTTTTATAGACACTAATTTCGTAGAACGTATCACTTCGCAGAATTTTGATTTCATAGAAAGCTATTCTCTGCTGAACCCGTGTTGATTTCAGGTTATCTTAAATATGATTCACGTAGGTTAAGTTAGACTTGTAAGCATCACAAGATAACCTGAAATCAACACAGGTTCAGCAGAAAATAGTTTTCTATGAAACGAACATTCTGCGAAGTGTCTCGTTCTATGAAATGAGTGTCTATAAAACAAGGGTAAAGCGTAAATTAAATATATGTCTAAAATTAATGAAAACTCTCTTATCTAATTACGAGTAAATTAATCAGTTATTCCCGCCTAAAATTAGTCCCGCGGGTATCCCTAAATTCTTCCGACTCTTAACAAACCTCATTATTATAAAATTCCCCGAAATCCCGCCGGATTGCGTTACATTGTTTCGAAGTTTCAAAATCTAATAAGATGGCGACCACGAAACTTGGTGCTAATACTTTACCGAGTTTGTTATTTTATTACTTAGTAATGTGATTTTATTTCATTTATCGTATTTTTAACACAACTAGCTTCTGTTCGCAACTCTGTCTGTCTCTTGAAAAAAATAACTATATTTATTTATTTGTTGTTTCATTTGAGCAACTATTTTTACAGGTTCACCTTAATACAATAGTGCCTTAATTTAACTGAATCAATTACATAACTTAAATAATAACATTAGGGAGATAGAATATACAAAGTTAGATTTAAAAAATCATTAATATGACAATAAAAAATCCGTCCTATCGGCAACCGATTCAGCGTATGCCATTTGTTCGTTTTAGGGCTACAATACATTATTATTTTTTATTATCGCCGCCATTTAGGCTGCCTCTCCACTGGAGCGGAGCGAGGCAGGGGAGCGGTGAGCGATGAAAAAATCCACCTATAGGAGAGCTGCGCTGAGCGAGGCTAGGAAAATAAAAAGTATTCCTATTGGTGGATTTTTACCTCGCTGACCGCTCCGCTGCCTTGCTGCGCTCCAGTGTACAGGCAGCCTAATATCACATTTAGTACACATTTTGACCGATAACCTATTACGGTTTAAAATATACATACTTAAAAGGGAAGACAGAACAACGGGTACCTTCTGCATACGGAACCCTGTAAACACCCTGTACCTTTATAACGCGCTATTCTCTAAGAATGTCTTTTGAAAAATTGATCTTGTTTGTAGTAAATACGCTTAAATATGGCCATGAAATCTATAGGGTTTATAGGTCCTACATTCCAATAGGCGGTAGACGTCGAGTTGCGGTAACCAGCCCGCTTACAAATACAAATACAAGGTCCTACATTAGTAAGCGAAGTAACCCATATTCTTTTGAGATGAGAACCTGAAAAATGATTAAAATGATAATATGCAAAGTTAGGAAATTGTAAGTAAAGTAAGTTAGCCAAAGATCCAGGGCTCACTCCCCACCCTAGGCTCTGCTGTACAGCCTTGAGTACCCTCATGGATTGTGCACCTCGTCCCTGACTGGACAGTGCCCCAGCTAAATTCTGCTTTTATAGGTTGATTGCAACAAGA